>CM070627.1:10604236-12004236 GCA_036346255.1 Ampelocalamus luodianensis | reverse complement strand
AAAGGGTGCGTTGTTGGATCGAGAATGAACGGTGGAGATTGCAAAGGGATCCGAGTTGTCCGATTGCACACATCGATCTCGCCGTTAGATCAAGATCCAACGGCGGAGATTAAGATGCACACGGGACAGCTCGCGGGGTGTTATAGCTTCGCTGCTCGATTGAAGATCAACGGCTCATATCACGCGTGGAGTTTTGGGCTTGCGCTGAACGTGACCGAGCCGCACCAATTGCATCGGTTGGACCCAACCACATGAGACCGAGTCGCTACAAAGGCAAGGGTTTAGGTTTAGACCGGTTTAGTTGACCAAACCTTATTCAAATATTTAAAAGGTTTGACTGGCTTTTAAAAATAGCAAATAAATTTATAAAATCATGAAATTTTTATCGAAGCTACCGATAACATATTTCCAGATAAATTTCATATACCACATTTTCACTTTGTAAAATACATAAATATTTATTTCAGCCGTAAAATATTTATTTAAAGACAATAAATTTTTCTTTAAGCCCAAATAATTTCTAAAATGCAACAAAATATTTTTAGCCAAGATAATTTATCTAGGCTTTAATAAAAATACTTCCAGTCATAATACAAATTTTATCTTGTATTCCTTTAAGACTTCAAATGGTTCTTTAGGGTTTTGGCTAAAAAGGAAGGTTTTAATTTGTAACATGTCGCCTAAAGTGTAGAAATGAATAAGAATGTTATGAACAGCACCTCATTCATCTGCTCATAAAGAATTTTATTATGTTTATAAACTTGGGGCTGTTACAAACCTACTCCTTAAGAAAATCTCGCCCCTAGATTTGGAACAAGTTTAAGATTAGAAAGGAGTGAAATAGAAATGATTTATGAGGAACTTCAACATCGTTGTCTTGGTTTCCTTCAATGATAACAAAGAATAAATTTACATAACAACATAGTGTTATCATTACATCTTTGTTTACATTGCTTTGTTTAAACTTTCCTTTCTTGATTCAAGGAAAGTACTAAACAACAAAAGATGGGGTTCTCAATCATGCATCGGATCTTCGCGCTCCCAAGTGGCTTCATCCTCTGAATGATTAGCCCATCGAATTTTCAAGAACTTGACAAGACGATTTCTTGTCTGCGCTCCATTGTGTCGAGGATACGACCGGTTGTTCTTGATAGGAAAGATCGTGTTGAGATCAAGATGCTCATAGCGCTTGCCTCAATAGGAACACGAAGGCATTTCTTCAATTGAGACACATGAAAAGTATCATGCAATCACGAGAGTGATTGTGGTAGTTCCAATTGATAAGCCACGCCTCGCTTGGCAATTATTCGGAAGGGTCCGATATAACGAGGTGCGAGCTTTCCTTTTACTCAAAACGATGAGTACCCTTCATAGGTGACACTTTAAGATAGACATGGTCATCCACCTCAAAGCTCAATTCACGACGGCGATGATCAAGATAGCTCTTCCGACGCAGATCGCAGTTTTAAACAATCTCAATCGATTTAACTTGCTCTTCGCTTCCTTTACCAAGTCTGGACCATAGAATGACCTTTCACCGCACTCGGACTAATTCAATGGAGTCTCATAAGCTCTCCCATACAAGGCTTCAAAAGGTGACATTTGAATACTTGCTTGGTAGCTATTATTGTAGGAAAATTCCACATATGGCAAAGATTTCTCTCGCCTTTGCTATAGGATAGCACATAGGCTCAAGAAGATCTTCCATTACTTGATTCACTCTTTTAGTTTGACCACTACTTTGAGGATGATAGCAAGATCGAAAGAGAGTTCACCCCATAGCCGATGAAGGCTATTCCAAAAATGGGAAGTGAACTGAGGACCACGGTCAGAAACAATGACCTTAGGAACACCACGAAGACAAACAATTCTAGCAATATAAAGCTCGCTAGTTGCTTGCCATTGAAATCGGTCCCCACCGAATAAAATGGGCCACTTTAGTTAAACGGTCGATGATTACCCAAATGGCATCGCACCTTTGGAAGTCTTGGGAAGACCACCACAAAATCCATACCGATCTCTTCCCACTTCCATCGTGGAATAGGCAAAGGTGAATGGTACCACGGCTTCAGATGTTCAAATTTTTAACCTTTGACAAATATCACATTCAACAACATACCGAGCAATTTGCCTTTTCATTTGACTCCACCAAAATGTTTCTTTAAATCTTGATACATCTTGGTACTCCTGTGATGTAGAGAAAACTTAGAATTATGAGCCTCTAAGAATTAGACTTCTTAGATGGGGATCAAAGAGTACTACCAAACGATTGCGATATCGAATCATACCGCGATCATCTTCAAAAACTCGTTGGCTTTACTCGCTTTCATGTTTTCCTTAATTTCGCTACCTCGCATCGATCTTCGGGCCTCAAGAATCTGGGATTCTAAGGTAGGCTCCACTTGTAATGCAATGAGGAAACCTACCCCACCAATTCAAGACTTAAGCAACGAAAATCAGCACACAAGTCTTTTCTGCAGTAGAGAAGATATGCAGCTTGCATTGTGACTTTTCGCTAAAGCGCCCGCCACAACATTGGCTTTACCAGATGATAATGAATACCCATGTCGTAGTCCTTGATCGTTCAAGCCATCTTCTTTGTCTCATATTCAAGTCGATTGAGTGAATATGTACTTGACTTTATGATCGGTGTAGATCTCACAACGATTACCTAGAAGGTAATGTCGCCAAATCTTCAATGCATGGACCACGGCAACCAATTCTAAATCATGAGTAGGATAATTAACTTCATGAGGCGCAATCGCCGGATGCATATGCCACAACTCGGCCTTCTTGCATAAGCACACACCAAGTCCATGGCGAGATGCATCGCAATAAATGTCAAGCTCTTAAGAACATCCTAAGAGTCGAACGGGAGCTTTGGTTAAAAGAGTTCTCAAAAGTCGAAAACTCTCCTCACATTTATCTGACCATTCAAATTTCTTCTCTTTCTGCAAGAGCTGAGTCAGAGGTCTAGCAATTTTGGAGAAATTTTCAATGAACCTACGGTAATAACCCGCAAGCCCAAGAAAACTTCGGATCTCTGGGACACTTTTGGGAGGCTTCCAATTTAGCACATCTTGTACCTTGCTTGGATCAACAACAATGCCTCCTTCAGATAACACATGCCCCAAAAATGCAACCTCTCTGAGCCAGAAAGCACACTTGCTGAACTTAGCATATAATCGATGTCGACGAAGTGTTTCCAGCACAAGTCGCAAATGTTGTTCATGATCCTTATCATACTTGGAATAGATAAGGATGTCGTCAATGAACACGACAACGAACTTATCCAAGAACTCCATGAACACCGAATTCATAAGATTCATGAAATAAGCTGGAGCATTGGTCAAACCAAAGGACATGACAGTATACTCGCACAAACCGTAACGAGTAGAAAAGTCTGCTTTAGGAATGTCCTCACTCTAACCTTGATTTGATGATAGCCCGACCTCAAATCAATCTTTGAAAAGACGCAGAACCAACCAACCGATCAAAAAGATCATCAATTCGGGGCAGAGGATATTTGTTCTTGATAGTGACCTCATTTAACGGACGGTAATCCACACACATCCGTAAAGTGTTGTCTTTCTTTTGACAAAGATTGCCGGGCATCCCCAAGGGAGGAGCTCGGTCGAATAAATCCTTTGTCGAGCAATTCTCCGAGTTGCTTCTTCATTTCAACCAACTCATTGACAGCATTCGACACGGACTCGGATATCGGAGCGCCTCAGAACGAGTTCAATAACAAACTCCACTTCCCGATCCGTGGCAAACCGAAGGTCTTCGTGAAAAACATCAACATACTCACCGACAATTGGTACTAACTCCAAAGAAGGAGTGGTATCAACTCGTGAGCACAAAGATGAGAGCCAATTGCTTTGGAATGGTAAACAACTTGAATACCGCTCGCATTGGTCATAGAAATAGACCGTTGGGAACAATTGATTTGACTCGGTTTTGGACACCAATCCATACCCAAAATGACGCCCAACCCTTTAGAGTCAATCACAATTAGATTTGCTAAAAACTTTACCCCAAGAATTGTTATGTTGACCCCACACAGATCTCGATCGATTTTAAAGACCAACCCTGTGATTGAATAATAAAAGATGGTTGGAGGGTATGCATGACTAATCGGTGTTGAGCAACAAAATGATTGCTAACAAAGGAATGAGATGCTCCGAGTCAAATAAAAAAAGAGTTGGACTGAAATTAACTAGGAGCATACCCATAACAACTTCGTGTGTATCACCGCCTCTTCGGTGATTCGTTCACATGCCCACGGACCGGAGCGGATCGGCTTTGATAGGGGCCTCTGCGAAGGGGCTGGCGCACAGCGCCGGATATGGTCGAACAGAGGCAATCCTGCCGCTTGCCACACACTTGTTGGCATAATGCCCCGGACGACCACAATGAAAACAGATAACCCCGGGTTAACATTGTTAATGGTGACAGGGCTGATTTCCACTTGGTCCTGATCGATTGGTGGGAGGAGATGAACGAGGCAAACACCGCCGCCTTGGTGAAAATGGAGTCGGTGCTCGTGGTGGTCTAGACAACCACGCACGAGGCCTTGGTGAGTCGCCACCAGAATAAACCGAAGTCCGCCGCTATGCGTGACTCCTCCAACGCCTTGCTCTTACTCGCCACAATTGCTTTATTGACCAAATGAGAGAAATTTCAAGTCATGCAAAGCCACCGCCATCTGCAGCTTCTTCGATAGCCCATTCAAGAACCGTTTCACGACGAAGGTCGGTCTAAACGCCATCGTGGGCATATCCGCAAGGAAGTTGAACTCATGAAGATATTCGTCACTGCATTTCGCCCTTGCTTGAGAGCGAAATTCTTGTTGCTTGATCATGATTACTCCTCAGAATATGAGCTTTGGAAAGCCTCCACGAACTCATCCCAAGTAGGGACATGTCCAGCAGTCGAATGGCAAGAATATTATCCCACCATATGCTAGCTGGCCCATCGAAATGATAATCGCAAAAGAACCTTTTCCTCTCTAACATTGAGCAATCAAAAGCTTCTTCTCAATGGTCCGGCCAATCCTCGCCTTCCATGGGATCTCGAGAATCGAGAACACCGCGGTTAGTCCGCTAAAAGTCGCAAGATCGCTCGCACATGGTGGCCTCTGCTCGACGGCCGATGCAACAGAGAAGAAGTATTACGCGCACCGCCCAAGATGCGCTGCTCGTCCATCCGGTTGCGCCAATTTGCATGAGCACATCGCCATCGAAGGTGGTGGAGGAAGCTCCTCTTCCCGGGACCACCTTTGCGGACCCGAGAACCGGAGGGTTCACCGGCCCTCCCGAGAATGAGGCATGGGAGTCGACATGCCCTCCCTTGTTGCGCTTAAGACGAGTAGTAGGTCCTGTCATCCTGTTACCACATCATGGTTAACAACACAACAAGGACATACTTGGCAAACACAAACAAGGTTGCAATTAGAAAAGAAACAAACAAAGGTACATATAATGCATCATGTTATGTTATGCATTCAAGTTAACACCAAACCGAAACTTCATATATATACAACAAAAATTTGGTTCTAGTCTTACATTATAGTTGGCCATAATGTCGATTACAAACCGAAAGTTAAACTTACATACTTTGTACAAAAATACTATCGCCCTATTACATACAATTTATTTAAGGGCAACTACTAGACTAAAAGACACTCAACCACGAGGATTCATCGTCGAGGTGTTAGCGAGAGATCCCGGCTAAAGTTCACCTAAACTCATTCAAAAGATGAGCTCCAGGAACCAAGATCACAGGATCCAACGGGCTAATGAGTCGCCCGGGAACCCAACAATGGTGATAACCTCCAGAGGTGCACCCGCAGAGTGCGAGGAAAGTCGCAGTCATCCGGCTTGGCGACTTGTCCATAAACAGTACGCACTCCGCCACTGGAAGTCGGTAGAAGAGGTGGTGCAAAGAAGCAGAGGAGGGTCTCGTTGTCACCATAAAGCACGCTATGCAGGAACGCGGTTCATGTTGACTCCAAGAAGGTGTACTGGCCTCATTAAGGCGATGCCTAGTTTCCCATAGCTCCTCACAAGACAATGATGGATTTGGTCCATGATGCGGACCATCCTTGCCAACCGTCGCACTGGGGTCTTCGCTAAATCGTATCTCACGAACATGTTCACTTCGGAGGTAGGACCTTGATTCGGGAAATGGTCGTAGGGTGGTTGAGACAATTCCACAAATCATGACGAAGAAGGCTCATCATCCTACTTGCAGCCTTCCCGAATCGCCATAGCCTCGTGAGGTGGCAAGTGCTGGACACGTGAAGGAACACGCTGCCACGTGCCTAGTGATGACATTGATGAAGGCACGGTACTCCTCCATCCCCGGTCCTCGATCTCGCCGATAAATGGCATACTCCGGCCGATAGGTGAAGTTGGAGCGCCACATCATGTCCCAAGTAATGCTGGAACCGATCAACATCTTCACTCGAGTCTCCTTGACCAAGTACCAACCGCCATCTATAGGCAAAAAGACAAGATAAGAAGCAATTCACTTTAAATAAACCAACAGAAAGTTGGGCAAGAAGTGACATTAAGGAGGATAAGGAATAAAAGATATCATACTTAAGCTTTCAAAATTATACTACTACTTGAAATAGTTTTATTAGAAGACTCTCTAACAACTTCGCCATGCTACTTTAACCTACAGTAACGTGATGCTCGATACCAACGTGTGGTTTCGGTTATTGGAAATGTACTTAATTAAATTCATACAAGAACATGATTATTAATGAAGGAACTGCATCGTCCTCAATTAAAGATCATGCTAAAGGTATAAATTCAACAAGTAACAATTCCAATAAACAGATCCCTGATATATATATATCTCACAATGGTTCCTGTGATCAATGACCATTGCATATATATATCCTTTAACAACATTGCATCATACACATACAAGTCGTACATTTGCATAATTAAACATAGGTTTACAACATTCGGTTTAGTACTACAATATAGAGTGACTTGGTCACTACAACATATTCAACAAGGAAGCAAAATAAACTGAAAAGAATCCACCAATGGCCTCATCCACCCGCAGCAATTGCGTGGAGGAAAGAAGTAGCGTTACTCGTTAGCGCCACTCGATCGGCGCTAACGGTACTTCATAAAGGAAACCGTCCTCACCTGCAACAATAGGTGATAGCACCTTGAGTACGGAAGGTACTCAGCAAGTCTTACACAAACTAATTAAAGAAAGTGGTTATTAGAACCTATTCAAAGGAGTAGAGTTTTTACATGCATAAGGTTACAACAGGAAGGTATAAAGGTTCATATTTGCATAAAGCGATACATCTTAACCTACAAAGGCTAACTTTTGATAAAGCAATTTAATAAATCAAAGTTAAAGTCGAACTGTAAGTAAAGACATTAAATATAAATAGTACAGTGCATGATTCCCTCATGCAAACCGAAAATAAACCCAAACCAGATTTTTGAAAATCAAAACTTCTATACAGGTGACATCAATTCAAGTTATCGTCCATGACCGTGGACACGCTATTCGAGCAGCTTTATACCTCGCAGGTGTACATCTTTACCCACATGACTTAGCTAGCCCGTTGCCTTCGGATGCCTCCGAATGATGACATACTTCCTTTGGTATGCCGACCGGGGAAACTAAGATTTGGTATTTTTCAACAAGCCAACACTATTGAGTTGGACCCCCATGTGTGAGCTGATCCCGCTTAAACAACGACCGATAGCATCCGCTAACCGGCACACATGTTGCGCCAAGAATGCCGATCCAAACAATTTAATGCGAATTGGGTTCCTACCCATAGTAGAATGCTATCGGCACTATTAAGGTATCGATATGCGACGAGGCACATATACGCCTCACCCTCCTAAGAACATCCGACATCGACATACAAGCTCACATGGCATAAAACGCAGTCCTCGCACTGAGCATCTATGCCATACAAGGTCAATACACATATCCTTACTCTCCTGTTTCCAACTCAATAGTCTTAACATTTTACTTAACCAAACAAATACCATACATCGCATGTGGAAGTACGTGGGGACTTGAACCGAATAGTCGAGTTCGGTCCTTAATTAACCTGGACAAGTCCACCACAAACCCAATCTTGTGCACAAAAGCACCATCACTAGCTTCCTCTTGTCCGATCAATTTGAATTTCAAATACAAGACTGATTTAAAGAAATCTGACAAAGAGTTTAAAATAACAATAGTTCAATTTAGATTCCCATGTTTGACAAGATATGCTTGTCAAACTCTAAAATCTCTAGATCGCATGTCTAAGCTAAAACTAAAAATATAGCTTATGATATAGAGTACTATGCTAGGTTAAGTGTATGATGACAATTGAGGTAATCCATCATGTTTGGTCATAGCTAACTACTAATGATCACATTTTGTATTTTTAGAAAAATAGCATGCACAGATATCACTGGATTTGTAAAAGCTATTGTACAAAATTTGGGATCAATATGGTGCAAAGAGGATGCTTGCCTTGGTAGTAGTATATCTGCAGGTGTTCTGCATCGCTCAAGTAGATTCAAAACTTCAAATGAACGATTCTATAGAAAGCAAATAAATCCAATAAATGCCAATCGACAAGAAGCTCAAAATGAAGGAAACTGCATGATCAATTTGGAAATGCATGATTACAAGATGCTTAAGCCATAACTACCCATATTAGTGATAATAACCCATAATATAGCTTACTGTTTTCAAAAGACGAAACTAGAGTTTAGTGCAAAGTCCAGCTTTCAGATTTGAAAAGAGTCAAAACAGATGACATTGCAAGTTTTAAAAGGAACATAGAACATGCAAAAGTTCATAAATGAAACTTAGCATGATCTTTTAGGTAATTAATATCCCAAACCAACCTTAGTCTAACCCTAACTAGTTAGATTACATCAACTAAGAAGAAATTCATTTTGTTGGTTAAGTCGACAAAAGAATCAGAGACAGATCTCAACTAGAAGTCAAAATAGATGATGACAAGAATTGGAAGACCAACTTGTCATGTCTGCTAGGTTTAGTCAAAACCTAAATAAGATGGTAAGTTGACAAGAAGAAACCTAGGTTTTGAAAATGACGTGGAAAACCGAAAGGTATAATATCAACTTTTCAGTTTGAAGCAAGTTGAAGCTACGATGCTTAAAAGAATGATTCACGAGAGCTTCTAAGTCCTTAAGATGCTCAAGATATCATAACTAGGGTTTTGGCTTACCAAGATAGGAAAGATACCAAGATTCAAAACTCAAAGTTGATCGACAGAGATAAATTTGATTTAACTCAAAAGATATCAAATCTTTAATGCAAGGTAAAACCAAAGGCTTAAGGATGGATAAGCAAAGGATAGGAGCAAAATCCCACCGGACAAGAAGGAAGAAAGTGAGCTTCAGTGGTCAACAATGGTCTGCACTCAAAGAAACTAGGGTTTATATATAGATGTTGAGCTACGGGGGCAAGAGGGAAACATCTAGAGTTGATGAGGTGTCCATTTAGGCTAATTATCCCAAAAATTAGTTGCAAAACTTTGGGATAAATCCTCTCCTCTTACAGAGAAATCACACGAGAGAGAGGGAAGAAGATAAGAGTCACCGACATGTGGGTCCCGCTGGCGCCACACTGCGCTGCCTCACAAAGGCTCAACGAATGTCACCGTCCGATTGGAAATGGGCTACGTGTGATAAATAGAGAGATTAAATGATTTGAATCGGCACGATTAATATGGACCGCACGATCTAGATCGGTTGATCGAGATCTAATCGAAATCCCGAGAATCGAGGGGCTCCGCTTTCAAAGAGAGACGCTGGATTAAAATCCAACGATCACCTAAAAGAATACACGCCGCCCGCTTAGATGTGATGGCACAACACCGTTGGATTTGATTTCTACGGTCGATGGAAAATTGAACCGGATGGTCCGATTGCATACACTCATATGGACCTTACGATTGAAATCCAACGATCCACCGATTTTGGGCTTTAAAGCCCGCGGTCAAAAAGGAGCGCCGAGGATTTAAATCAAGGGCCCATATAATCGCGCGCTCGATTTCAAATTGAAATAAGCGACGTCGTTAGATCAAGAATGAATGGTCGCGATCATGAGGGGATCCGAGTCGTCCGAATGCATACACTAATCGGACCACACGATGAAGATCCAACGCCCGCAGGAGCGCGGGCTTTATAACACGCGGTAAAAAGGAAAAGCCGAGGATTTGAATCTAACGGCTCGGATAAAAGCGTGCCTTTAAGTTTAAAACGGAAAGGGTGCGCTGTTGGATCGAGAATGAACGGTGGAGATTGCAAAGGATCCGGAGTTGTCCGATTGCACACATCGATCTCGCCGTTAGATCAAGATCCAACGGCGGAGATTAAGATGCACACGTGGACACCGCGGGTGTTATAGCTTCGCTCGCTCGATTGAAGATCAACGGCTCATATCACGCGTGGAGTTTTGGGCTTGCGCTCGAACGTGGACGAGCCGCACCAATTGCATCGGGTTGGACCCAACCACATGAGACCGAGTCGCTACGAAGGTAAGGGTTTAGGTTTAGACCGGTTTAGTTGACCAAACCTTATTCAAATATTTAAAAGGTTTGACTGGCTTTTAAAAATAGCAAATAAATTTATAAAATCATGAAATTTTTACTCAAGCTACTGGGATAACATATTTCTGATAAATTTTATAAACCACATTTTCACTTTGTAAAATACATAAATATTTATTTCAGCCGAAAATATTTATTTAAAGACAATAAATTTTTCTTTAAGCCCAAATAATTTCTAAAATGCAACAAAATATTTTTAGCCAAGATAATTTATCTAGGCTTTAATAAAAATACTTCCAGTCATAATACAAGTTTTATCTTGTATTCCTTTAAGACTTCAAATGGTTCTTTAGGTTTTGGCTAAAAGGAATGTTTTTAATTTGTAACATGTCTGCCCAAAGTGTAGAAATGAACAGTAATGTTATGACAAGACCTCATTACTGCTCATAAAGCATTTTATTATCGTTTATAAACTTGGGGCTATTACTGATTGGCTAATTAACTAGTTAGTGTTTCAATAGTTTCTTGTAGGTTTTAGTGATCTTATCACTAATGATGGTTGTTTAGAGTAACTAGTTGTTTAGATGTGTTAATTTGATGCTTAGTTAATAGATGTGCACACAATCACCATCAAAGTCCGCATCGAAAGGTTAAAGCATGTAAGAGGAGTGATTATGTGAATAGCTTGGTAAGTAAGTAAGTTTGGGTAGAACAATCATGAAACCATGTCTAATTTAAATCATCTCCGTAGCAGCTTTGTTTTGATCTAGCTTCTGTGATTAGATTTCTGGTTGTTTTCGAAATTTTGAATTTTTGTCGGTGTTTTTCGTTCTTATTCGCTGTTATTTGTTCAATCGTTAGGCTTCGACATTTGCGGTAACCCTGAGAGCGATCCTGCAATGAGTTGAGCATTCGAGCGAGCAGCAAGCAGCAAAGCGGTTTGATCATGTTTATCCAAGATTTTAAAGTCTAATATTTTGTTTCAACCGTATGTATGCATTGCCTAATTTGTGTTAAACCGATTAGTTAAGACCGTAGTTGCATATCCCGTAGGTGAAATATTGATCTCTACTACCGAGCCTAGGTTATTTCTTTGTGATTAGAGTTCGTTGGATGAATTCTTATCACTTAGTAGATTACGAGTTCAGTTGCTTAGCCATGCTTAGTTTTCCGGTAGAATTGGGCGATCATCGACTTAGTCGATGATCTTGATCACATAAAATTATTATTGTTCTTATGTTCCAGCTTGTGCTATGTCTAATTGCAAAAACTAAAAATGAAAACAAAAACGATTTAGACTTGGGCACAATGGTAAGTTTTGGTGTGATCTGTTGGGTGTGACTGGAAAGGTGCCCGAGTCAACAAGGACCGAACATCTTGTTACACTAAACCAAGCATTTTAGTGTGCTAACCACAATAGAGGGTATGGGACCTCTCTTGACCTAGTACTTTGGCGTGTATTAGTTCCGGGTCGCAGGAGGTCGCAGGAGGGATGGTGTTGGGAGCATGGTAGTTGTCCGAAAAGCTTTATCCTGAGTGGGTAGTTGTCTTTTCGGCTTTACCATGTCAGCGTATGGATTTCTATCCATACGAGCGGCTCGTAATTAATACACAATATTGGAAAAAGTCTCGTAGGACTTAGCTGTGTCGGCATACCTTCGGTAGTGTGCTTTGGCTTAAAGGCGGTCTGAAGTGTGGGTACAGTGGTACACCCCTGCAGGGTTAAATCTATTCGAATAGCGTCATCCTAGGTTATGGACACGCTTGGCAAGGTCTTCCAAGAGTTAGACTACAACATTTAAATTAAAACTTGATGGGTGGTACGAATCTGGGGATTCGTGCTATGTGGTGGTGACTATTGGGATAGTCACTTCTAGGTGGTTACTTGTATCTATCTTTATTTCGTAGTTATCTCAACATTAAAAATGAATTGCAAACTTGCCTTTAAACTGTATTACATTATTGCAAACAAATCTGGCTTTGTGCAAATGAAACATATGGCCTCCACTGATAAGCTCGCATGTAGCATATGAACAGGTCTGCTAGTTCACACGTCAGTCTTGCGAGTACAAAGACAATCTTTGTACTCATTGGCTTTGCTTAATGTTTTTGTTGCAGAGGAAGAAGGTGAGCCCCAAGGGCCTCACTTTTGTGAGTTGTGCTGCCGCTTCGTGTTGGACGACTAGACTTGGCGGTCCGGTCAGATGCCTTGTGGGTTGAAGGCACGCTGATTGGCTTTGTTTATAGCCATTTTATGGCACTTTTGCTTCCGCTGTCGTTCTTGTTATTTGTGTATCTTGTGGCCTGTCGGCCTTTGTCTGTAATAACTCTACTATTTGTTTATCTTCCGTTTGGTAGTGTGTTGTTTGGACTCTATGTTTGGAATGGAGTTGATGCATAATTTTGTTGTGAGGTGTGTATACTGCTTTCTGGGAAGTATACATATCTCGAGACTCAGTTTATTTGATTTGTGATGCTAGGACCAGGTGGTTGGTTAAGCATTACAAGGCAAATAAATTGGGGTCCTCACTGTAATATCCCGTTTCTGTTTGGTAAGAAAAACAATGCGGATTTAAATTCGAGTTCAAATTAAAAGAAGAAATCTCCGCGCTTACTTTGTTCTTCAGATTTTGGGCTCGGGCCTTTGGCCAACAGACCCAAGAGAAGGCCTTATGGGCTGGAGGGGCAGCCATGGGGTCCATGAGGGGAGCAGCCGCACTAGAGATGGGCCCAAAGGCCCATCTTGTGGCCGGCCAAAGGGGGGGGCCTCAAACCCTAGCACCTCCCCACCTCTCCCACCTCTCCCACCCCCTCCCTCCTATGGCCGCCGCACCCTTCCACCCTCCTCTCTTCCCCCTCACGCCCTGCCCCTAGGGCCACCCCATCCTCCTTAGTTGCTGGTTTGCCTCCCCAACCCGCCTTCGGACCTTCTCCCGCTGCCGGTTGCGCAAGGAATTGAGGAGGACAGCACCTTGCTTGGGGCAAAAGAGGTGAGAAGGAGGGAGATCATCTTCTCCAAGGTTCTCCCACCTTCGTCCTGGTTTCTACAAGGGTAACGAGTGCCGATCCTCATCGTTTGATTAGTGGTAGATGTGTTTTGGTTCAATTTTGATTAGATCGATTTGCTGCGGGTAGAAATTCGATTCTGTCCAGATTGTTGCGTGGACTGTTTCGTGATGTTAGAGGCCGAATCTGAGTTTCCCATCTCCTAGAGATATGTAGGTCTTGTTCTTAGCTTTCGGTGGCCGCCAAGATCACCTAAATCCGACTTTCGAGTCAAAAGTTATGATAGATTTAATATCTGCTGTCCAGAATCCTGACGAGAATTAGCAGTCTCTGTTTAGGTTGATATATGGCCTAGTTAGAGGGTGATTCAGAGGTCTTGCCCATAACAATTTTTGAAGATTATATCACTAGCTTTCAGGATTGATAAAGAACACCTCATTTGGATTTATAGATCAAAAGTTATGCACTTTTCATTGTGACTGTCCAGATTGTATGTCAGTCTGTCCAGATTGTATGTCAGTTTCTATCTTTAGTTTTGACCCGTGTGCCACTTTTTGTTAAAGGCAAAATTTGAATGTCGTGCCAACTAGGTTATTGTAGATAATTTCATAACCTTTTCAGATTGATAAAGAACGTCCAATTTGGAGTTGTACAACAAAAGTTATGGATATTTTATTCTAGCCGATATTTCTGTCAATTAATTCAGTCAACAGATTTGAGCCGTGGGCCAAATTTTATTAGAGGCAAAATCTGAACTTTTGCCCAACTAGAGTATTGTAGATATGTCAGTTAAGAATCCATGGAAATTGGTCTCACCTCATTCCGAGTTCCAGACCAATAGTTATGTCAATTACCGTGCTGCTGTCCAGAATTAGGTTATGTAAGAAATTGTTGATTTCAATTTAAGCTTTGTTTTAATGACTAGAGTCATCAGGGAAGCAGTGTTTAACGCCGATTAGTAGTGTTGGGTATATTATGTCCTTATTGAAATTATTTTACTTGTTTAGGAGGTGAAGCCTCGGGTTT
The DNA here is from genome assembly GCA_036346255.1 of Ampelocalamus luodianensis. Lineage (NCBI taxonomy): Eukaryota > Viridiplantae > Streptophyta > Magnoliopsida > Poales > Poaceae > Ampelocalamus > Ampelocalamus luodianensis. Next base: position 11,989,634 of record CM070627.1, on the reverse strand, counting down.
AGGAGTATCATCTTTGCCGACTAACGCGTCGCATCGCGGAAGGCAAGTACATTGCCACCCTTAATGATTGTGATTGATGAATGTTTTTATGGTCATGCTGTGATTTTGTATGATACAAGAGAAGATGGATTGTCTATGTTCTTTCATATGTGTTGAATCCATGTTTTGTTATCATGTCTTTCAATATTCGTATTTCATTCTATGCATTCATTATGCATGTTTCATCCACGAAAGTGGATTGCAAGTCCCACCATTCGGTGTAGGCGGTGTTGGACATTGTCATGTCCGTCCACGGAGTGGATTTGAAAGACCCATTAATTCCGAATGGGCATGTAAGACCCATTAACTCCAAGATGGGCAATGTTGGACACCGTATGAAACGTTCTTCATACGGAAGTGGATCCCGCATTTTTGTTAAGATGCGGGCTTGAGTGAACACCGACGGTGTTTCATCGGCTATACCATATATGCATGTGTGCAGTCCATTCCTTTGATTTTGAGCATTCATATCATGTTTTCATTTGTAATCGGTTGTGATGTGATCGAACCCGATGATGAGTTTGTCTTATTCATATTGAATGATTATCTTATTAATAATCGTATTTTGCTGAGTCATGGACTCACTCTTGCGTTGTTTGTTTATTTTAGGTAACCCCGATGTTGGCTCTGGGAGGAGTAGACACGCACTACTTGTTCACAACATCAAATTCATGTTCAAGTCTAAATTTTAGTTCCATATTTCATTCGTTAACGATGAACTGTAATAATTAAATTATAATTGGAGAAGGAAGGATACCTTCTCCACGGATGTTGATTTATTACTGCGTGTGAACCTTCTTTATTGATGTTCAAGATTAAATAACTTAGAAGGTGAAGGAAGGATACCTTCACCATGTCCTGTTTATCTTAATGTCGTCTTTAGTTGATATACTTGTTTCAAGTTCTTCCGCATTATGGATGTATGTTAGATGTTTTAGGTGACATCTTGGCTTCGGATAGCTGTGGTGTTACAGTTGGTATCAGAGCGGGCTTTAGGTCCGTGGTTAATAGAAAAAAAAAATTAAATTGACACACGTGTACGATGAGGTGGGGTTGGGAATTACATTACTTTCGCATTATCTGTTGTTATGTTTCATTTTGTTGAGCAATTGTTGAATTGCTTCTGTACTATCATCCTTGTTGGTAATATATGATCTGCTATGATATTCAATATCTATGAACTAATAATATGATTGTCATGAGATGATCCTATATATTCATAGTTGAGTATTTCGGTGAGGCGTGATGTTATCAAATGATAAGAAGTGGAGGTCGTGGTTGTTACTCTGGGATTCACGGGTTACACCATCGCTCGCGAACGTGGTTAGAGGAGTAGTTACCCCAGTACCATAGTTTCAGGTGTTAAGCGTGAGTTGCTTTAGAAAGTTGTTCTCTTTCTTGATTTCGGAATTTGGCAATTCTTGTCCTGTGGTGGTTGATGAACTTCTCCGGGATTTGTGGTCCATGATAGTTATGGTTTTCCATAGATCCCTCTTGGTTCTCTGAAACAAATATTGCCTTTCAACTGTTGGGTTGTTTCTACTACTTGTGATCGTTGTCAATTGGCAAGATTGATGTTTTCTTGGTTGCTCCTCCTTTCTCATTGAAAAAGAATGACTCATTTACTCATTTGATAACTTGATTAGTGAAGAGTTTTCCGCTGTAAGTTCGGTTGCTTGGGGAAAGCTTTGGCTTTATGTGTTTCTTTGGATTACTTCGAGCGTTGAGGTTTGAAGTCTCTCTTTCTTCAGTAGTAAGGTGTTAGAATCCTTTTGTGATGTCTTGCCATGCTTAAATTGAGAATTTATGATTAAGCGAATAAATTGTTATGATATGAGTTACCAAGTTGGGTTATTAGCATAGTGCAAATCAATTACTCTTAACTACCGTCCATGGAAGTGAAACTGATTAATTTGATATGTCCTTGTATTTGATTCATGGTGTATGTTAAATAAAGACGCCAATATCTATTCGAACCTATAGATCTTACATAAGAGCTAGATTTATCTATTTCTAGTATGCTAAAATTGTTGAAACTTGTATAAAGTACCGGATGGGTGTGGTGTATCGATCGATGAAACCTTGTTTATAGGAAATTATGTTAGTGAATCTTTAATCATGTTTTGAAATGATTTCGAACAAAGGTGAAATGTGAATCTATGTTTATAAATGGTTATGTGATTGCAAATAGAATTAGTACCGTATGTATACGCGTGGTTAGTACAATCATCATTTGTTAATGAGCTTGAAGAAAGTGTTGAGCAACACCAACAATTGAGTAGATGAATTTAGTAAGTAGTCTTTGTTAGCATGCCTTGTGATATTGTTATTGCTTAGCATAAACTTGTTATGATAAATTTGTTTCAACCTTGTGGTTTGTGTTCCATTTGGGAAGTTTTAGGATGGAGTAATAAAGTTTGATGATTCTTGGTACTATGTATGTTGTCGATGTTATTAAATAGTCAAAAATGTGATAATGAGGTTAATTCAGTAGTAATTTGATCACCCATGGTGATATTTCTAAATGATCAAATTTCAGAATTTGTATTCATGATCTTTTGGGGGTTCAGGCTTTATGTGGTAAATGAAGTTTATCGAGTAACGATATGTTACAATGTTGCAATGGTTCTTCAGTGATGCAAGTGTTTCGATTTTGAATACTTATTTGTTCTTATCTGTTAAGGTTCGATATTCTCTTCTTGTGAGGCTTATGCGTTCAACTGTGGACTCCACTTATGTTCTGTGAGTTCATTGCTTAATTGGTTTCTTCTCTTGGTCCCGTGTTCAGTGCGAGTGGTGGATGAGTTTTCTAGTTGGTGAAAATCGTTTCCATTTGTCTCCTCTTTTGAGAAAGAATCAATTCATTCTTTTCACGTGGGTCTTTTGAAGTGTTTTCTAATTGTTGTTGTGAAATTGATGTTAATACCCATAGTAATTTGATCGCCTTAGGTGACATCTTGGCTTCCGGATAGCCAGGGTGTTACAGTTGGTGATATCGTTCAGATGAGAATAATTCAAGTTTAGCTTTCGTGATATTTTCTTTGAGCCCATGAATCATCTGGTAGCTGAAATTATTTTAAATAAATTAAGGTATTGGATTGTCTGTTGCTTCTTAAGAGATTTGTGTGATTTAATTTTAAAGGCTCTTTGTCCGAGTTGGCAACGTGAGGTTGCAATCAAAGAACTTATGTTGGTTCCTTTAAGAGGAGAATAATCTACTTGCGTTTCATGAAATCTGTAATTGGAAATGTCTCGAGTTTGGTGGTGAGATTATTTGGATCTCATGTTTCTTGTGTAGTTGAACTGTCTCGAACAAATATGACGTATGGAAGAATTTCATTGGTTCTTAATTAGTCCTTGTGGTTTGGACTAAAGATCTTATCTTGTACGTTGTGGCAAAGCGATGTTAGTCAAAGAATTAATTTCAGTGTTAAGGAAAGAGTGCAGAGGAATATTTGAGAATTTGAGTCAAGTTTTGTAACTTGTAGTTATTCGAATTGTTCATAAACTTTTACTCTTTTCACTCAAGAGTTGTCGAGTTTCAATCGCAATGTCATTTTTTTCTTATTAGTGGTTATTTGCTATTCCCTTTCGAGGGATGCGTGCCCTTCATTTGTGAACTCAACTTTCGTTTTCGGATCTTTATTACAGATTATTTCTTTTGGTTTTGTGCTCTTTGTGAGCAGTAACATTTTCTGTGTGGTGAAATTTGTTCTTATTCGCCTCTTTCTTTTGAGAAAGGATCAACCGCTTTGTGTCAGAAAGTTTTACAACTCGTAAGTTGTTGTTTGTTTGGTGGTGGTTAAGTGATTGTAGGGGTGAGTTTTGCTACCCACTATTGGAGTAGTAATAGAAGATGAGTTGGTTTTGACTCAATCTCTTGGAGGAAGTTGATTCGGATGGAATGTTTGGTTTGAGGTAAAATCGTATATTGTTCGACTAAGTAGGACCTATGGTATAGTGTAGTTCCGAACCTTGGTTCATGTTGAAATGTTGGGGATTATCAAATGTATGGAAATCGTAATCAATTTTATACAAGAACACTATTGAAAGTATCGCGATGTGGTATGAGTGATTCTGATGATGTCAATGAGTGAGTATGTCGGAATTGTGGTGATCATAGAGATTTAATCCGATGATTTCACTATTTGTTATAAGAGGAATTCGTTGTAGAGGTCTCGGAGGTTAAATTTGGGCTTTCGTTTTCATGCTAAACTTTGGGTCACCCAAAGATTGGTGTGTAGAGGAGATAGAAAATGGAGTACTACGAGTAGTGGAATGATTGTCGATAGAACCCTTTTGATGTAGTTCATGAGCGGTGTACTGAAAATTCGATGTGATATTCTTGAAAGTTGGAGGTGATGAGATTGCATGGGTTTTGAGGGGCTTTGGTGCCTTCTATCAAATTAATGTCATCAATCGAAGAGTGGTCCAGAGTGTTCGTGGAATCAATAGAGTCTCTCCACAAAGGTGTGGATGATGTATTTCGTTTAAGCCTAATTTGAAGATGTTAAATTAAGAGGTTTAATCCTGTGGTATGCGATGAATTCAATTCCAATGTCCGAGAGAAATTTTATTCCTAAAAGAGGAATTGAGAAAAGGATGTTACCTTGGGTATTGAAGCGTTTTCTTGTTACTCATTTGAGCTTTATGTTGTTGATCGTGTCTTCGCATTGTGAGTTGGTGTTGTGTTGGCATGTTTGCTTCTTTCCAAATCAAGCAAAACAAAAGAAGTTTTTGGTTTGAGCGTTCAAGTGATCTCCCCTTTGGCTTTCGTGACGTTTATTCGCAATTTGCCACTTGGAAAGTGGAAAGGTTTTCTTGATGAAATTCTGATTTCTGGATTTTACTCTTCAGTACTCAGTTGGTAACGTATAGTTGTGATGTGAATTTTTCTTATTCAGATGTGTTTTGCCGGTAAAAGAGTTTGCTTAAAAAGAATTCGATTGTATGTTTCCGGTTAAAAGAGGGTGATCCTTGTTCGGTGAAGAGTTCAATGGAGAGGTGGAACAAGAGTTCCGTGCTCTATGTGCTTGTTGTGTGGTTCGACCTCAAGGGGAAGGTTAACCCCAGGTTCATTGGGTTGTTTTCGCTAGTTGGCGTATCGCCAGGACTGTCACGAGTCCATGCGCGGAGTACGTAACGTCTTGTATGTTCTCGTGTTGAGTGAGTACCTGGGGGATGCAGAGTTGGAGGTTTCGGTTGCGCCGTTAACTATCGAGTGAGAACTTACCTTCGAGTTTTGTCCGATGAGTGTACCTGGAAGCACCGGGTTGAGTGTTAGATCAGACGTCGTGTTACGTCCTTATGTTGTGGTCCCATCAGTTCGAGAGTGAGGCTACTTGGGAAGTTGGAGTTTCGCGTGTGTGAGCTTTAGCCGGCGTTGTTCACAACAGGTACGTGGTTACCATTGTTCGTTCTCACTCGTGGTTGTTCTTTCGCTTAAGAGTGTTTAGATTCGGGGTCGAATCCTGTTAAGGGGGGTAGAATGTAATATCCCGTTTCTGTTTGGTAAGAAAAACAATGCGGATTTAAATTCGAGTTCAAATTAAAAGAAGAAATCTCGGCGTTTACTTTGTTCTTCCAGCTTTGGGCCAGGCCTTTGGCCAACACCCAAGAGAAGGCCTTATGGGTGGAGGGCAGCCATGGGGTCCATGAGGGGAGCAGCCGCACTCAGAGATGGGCCCAAAGGCCCATCTTGTGGCCGGCCAAAGGGGGCCTCAAACCTAGCACCTCCCACCTCTCCCACCTCTCCCACCCCTCCTCCTATGGCCGCACCTTCCACCCTCTCTCTTCCCCTCACGCCCTGCCCCTAGGGGCCACCCCATCCTCCTTAGTTGCTGGTTTGCCTCCCAACCCGCCTTGGACCTTCTCCCGCTGCCGGTTGCGCAAGGAATTGAGGAGGACAGCACCTTGCTTGGGGCAAAGAGGTGAGAAGGAGGAGATCATCTTCTCCAAGGTTCTCCCACCTTCGTCCTGGTTTCTACAAGGGTAACGAGTGCCGATCCTCATCGTTTGATTAGTGGTAGATGTGTTTTGGTTCAATTTTGATTAGATCGATTTGCTGCGGGTAGAAATTCGATTCTGTCCAGATTGTTGCGTGGACTGTTTCGTGATGTTAGAGGCCGAATCTGAGTTTCCCATCTCCTAGAGATATGTAGGTCTTGTTCTTAGCTTTCGGTGGCCGCCAAGATCACCTAAATCCGACTTTCGAGTCAAAAGTTATGATAGATTTAATATCTGCTGTCCAGAATCCTGACGAGAATTAGCAGTCTCTGTTTAGGTTGATATATGGCCTAGTTAGAGGGTGATTCAGAGGTCTTGCCCATAACAATTTTTGAAGATGATATCACTAGCTTTCAGGATTGATAAAGAACACCTCATTTGGATTTATAGATCAAAAGTTATGCACTTTTCATTGTGACTGTCCAGATTGTATGTCAGTCTGTCCAGATTGTATGTCAGTTTCTATCTTTAGTTTTGACCCGTGTGCCACTTTTTGTTAAAGGCAAAATTTGAATGTCGTGCCAACTAGGTTATTGTAGATAATTTCATAACCTTTTCAGATTGATAAAGAACGTCCAATTTGGAGTTGTACAACAAAAGTTATGGATATTTTATTCTAGCCGATATTTCTGTCAATTAATTCAGTCAACAGATTTGAGCCGTGGGCCAAATTTTATTAGAGGCAAAATCTGAACTTTTGCCCAACTAGAGTATTGTAGATATGTCAGTTAAGAATCCATGGAAATTGGTCTCACCTCATTCCGAGTTCCAGACCAATAGTTATGTCAATTACCGTGCTGCTGTCCAGAATTAGGTTATGTAAGAAATTGTTGATTTCAATTTAAGCTTTGTTTTAATGACTAGAGTCATCGAGGAAGCGATGTTTAACGCCGATTAGTAGTGTTGGGTATATTATGTCCTTATTGAAATTATTTTACTTGTTTAGGAGGTGAAGCCTCGGGTTTAGGAGTATCATCTTTGCCGACTAACGCGTCGCATCGCGGAAGGCAAGTACATTGCCACCCTTAATGATTGTGATTGATGAATGTTTTTATGGTCATGCTGTGATTTTGTATGATACAAGAGAAGATGGATTGTCTATGTTCTTTCATATGTGTTGAATCCATGTTTTGTTATCATGTCTTTCAATATTCGTATTTCATTCTATGCATTCATTATGCATGTTTCATCCACGAAAGTGGATTGCAAGTCCCACCATTCCAGTGTGGGCAGTGTTGGACATTGTCATGTCCCGTCCACGGGAGTGGATTTGAAAGACCCATTAATTCCAGAATGGGCATGTAAGACCCATTAACTCCAAGATGGGCAATGTTGGACACCGTATGAAACGTTCTTCATACGGAAGTGGATCCGCATTTTTGTTAAGATGCGGCTTGAGGAACACCAACGGGTGTTTCATCGCTATACCGGTATATGCATGTGTGCAGTCCATTCCTTTGATTTTGAGCATTCATATCATGTTTTCATTTGTAATCGATTGTGATGTGATCGAACGATGATGAGTTTGTCTTATTCATATTGAATGATTATCTTATTAATAATCGTACTTGTTGAGTCATGGACTCACTCTTGCGTTGTTTGTTTATTTTAGGTAACCCCGATGTTGGCTCTTGGGAGGAGTAGACACGCACTACTTGTTCACAACATCAAATTCATGTTCAAGTCTAAATTTTAGTTCCATATTTCATTCGTTAACGATGAACTGTAATAATTAAATTATAATTGGAGAAGGAAGGATACCTTCTCCACCTGGATGTTGATTTATTACTGCGTGTGAACCTTCTTTATTGATGTTCAGTATTAAATAACTTAGAAGGTGAAGGAAGGATACCTTCACCATGTCTGCTTATCTTAATCTTTGTCTTTAGTTGATATACTTGTTTCAAGTTCTTCCGCATTATGGATGTATGTTAGATGTTTTAGGTGACATCTTGGCTTCCGGATAGCCAGGGTGTTACACTCACAATGGAACCTCAATGGTTTGAGGTGTCCTATAGGAAGAGAAGAAATGGCAAAGAGGAAACAAAAAGAATTTTATCCATTGAAAGATATTTTTTGGAATGTAAGAGGGCTTAATAGAACAGGGAAGTTGTAATGTGTTGTTGAAACTTTGGGACCACTGTGTCCTGACTTTGTAGGGCTAACTGAATCCAAAGAAGTGGATTTTAGTGATAATATGTTAAATGTTTTGGCTGGTAACAAAAACTTTGTTTGCAAATATCTTGTAACACCCTGGCCAAACAGAAGCCAAGATGCCACCTAGTTATTCTAACAATCTACACATTTCGGAAGAATATGAAATAATTATATCAACCAATCGACAAAGATTAACATAATCAAGATATGGTGAAGGTATCCTTCCTTCACCTTCTAAGTTATTTAATCCTGAGAAACATTAAAGAAGGTTCACATGCAGATTAAATCAACATCATAGCGGAGAAGGTATCCTTCCTTCTCCAATTAAAGTTTAATTATTACAATTCAGCATTAACGAATGTAATATTGAACTAGAATTATGTCTTGAACATGAAATTAGTGATGTAGACAAGTAGTGTGTGTCTACTCCTCCCAAGAGAATCTCATCAACGGTCACCTAGAAATAGACAAAACAACGCAAGTGTGAGTCCAAGACTCAGCAAGTACAATGATCAATAAAACATTTATCAATACGAATAAGACATGCTCGGCATCAACATTGGTCATAACACAAATGAGTGCATATGAAGACATGACATGAATGCTTAAAATCAAGGGAATGGACTGCACACACACATATATGCAGATAGTCGATGAACACCCGTCGGTGTTCACTCAAGCCCGCATCTTAACAAAAATACGGATCCATTTCCGTATGAAGAACGTTTCATACGGGTGTCCAACTTTGCCCATCTTGGAATTAATGGGTCTTACTCAACCATCCTCGAATTGATGGTCTTCCTCATCCACTCCCGTGGACGGCAAATTATAATGAATGCATGAAACAACTTATTGAATTAAACATTACCATCATTTCTAATCATGAATTCAACACAAGATACGAAACATGAATATCTCACATCATACTACACAAAAGTTATCACAGCACGATCATATCAATAACCACAATGCACAACCAGTTCGATTAACAAAGTACTTGCCTTCCGCGTTGAGACGCGTTAGCTGGCAGCGATGGCGTTCCTAAATTCGAAGCTCCGCCGCCTAACCAATGAAATACATTCAATAAGAACACCAGAAAAATACCCATTTCTACTAATCAACGCTATACACCGCTTCCCTGAAGACTCTAGTCGTTAATACAAAACTTAAACTGAAATCAACAATTCTGTCATAACTTAATTCTGGACAGCGGCACAGTAATTGGCATAACTTAAGATCTGGAAGTCGAAACGAGGTGAATCTAATTTCTGTAGCTTCTTAACTGACTAAACTACAATACTCTAGTTGACGTGATAAACCAACTTGGTCAAATTAATAGGCTAATAATTGTTTGAACATTCAGCACAGATTCAGCCTACCAAATTTCAGCAGAAATATTCAGTTGATCATAACTTCTATGTTACAACTCCGAATTGAGCGTTCTTTACCAATCTGAAAAGGTTATCGAATTACGTACAATAACCTAGTTGGGTGAACTTTCAGATTCTTCCAACTTCTCTATCATAAAATAGAAAATATACAGACAGATTAATCACGTCAGGTTTCTGGCAGCAGCTGTTAAAACAGACATATCTTTTGATCCGTAACTCGGAATCAAGTAAACTCAGTGGACATCTAAACCTGACAGGGAATAATTCAATTTTCTAGGAGACACCAAGTTCAAAAACTGTGATTAACAATTTCTTATACAATTTACATGTTGACTGCAGAATCTCGTCAGGATTCTGGACAGTCAAGACTAATTCTATCCTAACTTTTGACTCGGACCTCGGAATTGAGTGAACTCGGCGGCCACTGAAACGTAAGAACAAGACCTAGATATCTCTAGGAGACCGAACCTTCAGATTCTGCCTAAAAAATAACCGAAACACCCTCTACAACGTACTGGACAGAATCAGTTTCTAATTTCAGCAAGTCTGCCTAATCAAAAACGTATCCAAATTTCTTCTACCACTATCAAACCACGAGGATCGGCATCGTTACCCTTGCTGCAACCAGGGAGTAGGTAGAAGGATCCTTGGTGAAGAAGCTCTTCCTCCTTTTCCCCTCCTTTGGCCGAATCACCCAACAGCCCACCTCGAAGCTTTGCGAACACCAACCGTGGGGAAACTCCGGAGATCGGTTGGGGCAGCACCACAGCAGGAGGAGCAGCCACAAGGGGAGATGGGGGCGGCTCCAAGGCAGGGCGCAAGGGAGGAGAGGAGGGGAGGGGAGGGGTGGCGGCCAAGAGGGAAAAGAAGGGGAGGGGTGGCCGGCCAAGGAATAAAAGGGGGAGGGCTAGGGTTTGCACCAAGGGGAGGGGAGAGGCGCATGGGCCTAGGCCCATGGCCGGCCAAGGCCTGGAAAGGCTACCGGAGGCCCAAAAACCCTCATCCTCTCCGAAAAACGACATTTTTACGCTAGCCGAAGTTCCCCGATTAAACCTTTCTTTCCCGAACAAAAACAGGGTATTACATATCTCCCTGCTAGGTCTACTGCTGGTGGTATCCTAGTTGGTGTTAATGAAGACACTATTGAAATAACTGACTTCTCATTACATTCTTTTAGTGTTGACCTTCTACTGAGAGGCAAGAAAGATGGTTTACAATGGAAACTAGTGGTAGTTTATGGTTCTACTTATGATGAACATAAACAAGAATTCTTGGATGAATTGAGCTATTTAGTGAATGGCTGGAAAGACCCCACTATGTTTGGGGGTGACAATTTTTAACTTAGTTAAAGTAGAGGACAAGAGCAATGGTGTGGTTAACCACCATTGGGTAAATCTTTTTAATGATTGGATAGACAGTGCTGGGTTAATTGAGCTCAACATCTCTGGTAGGGCTTATACATGGGGGAATAGCCAGGACAATCTCATCTATGCTAATATTGTGACTGCAGCCAGACTAATTGGGAATCTCATTTTCCTTTAACAACTCTCAAAACTCTCCTAGGGTAGGGAGTGATCATGCTCCTTTAGTAATATAGACTGATAATATTTGGACTAAAAAAAGATTTTAAAGATGTTGTAATAAAAGCTTCGAGTTGTCCTTGTAATTTTGATAGAGCTATAGACAAGTGGCAACATAAAATTAGAAGGCTAGGAAATTTGCTAAAGGCTTGAGTATTAATGTAGAAGCAGAGCAGAAAAAGAGGAAAGAAATTTGAAAAAAGTCCACTTTTCAACCCTCAACTATCGTCCGAGTCCACTTTTCAATCTCGAACTCTGAAACGTTTGATTCGGGACCTCCAACTATTGAAACTAGTGGACCCTCCCCTGACCCATCCAATGTTGGTGATATGTGTGAGGACCCGGGGTATTTAACTCGTAATACTTAACCTCCAAATGGTTCTAGTATTACCAATTAAATATCTTAAGCCTCAATGGACGTGTGCTTCCCAGAATTGCAACACATATACATCTTTACAAAATCATGCATCATTTTCATACAACTTATAATACCAAATCTAGCCAAAGACATAAATAACATAAAGTTATTACAACAAGAGCCGACCGACCAAATGACATAAGAGTAGCATAAATGACAGTGGAAGCAAAAGCGTCATAAGATGGCTATAAAAAAAAACCAACCGGTTAGCCAACATAACCCACAAGGCAACCGACGGGGCCGCCAAGCTAGTCGTACCCACCGCAGCAAAACTCACAAAAGTCGATCCCTTGGGGATCCACTTCCTCCTCTGCAACAACGGCAATGCGGTTGAGTACAAAATGTACGCAAGACTTATGAGTAACAAGCCTATACATAGCTACATGCAAGTCAAACAAAGGAGATGGTTAATTGGTTAATTGACGCATAAAAAATTATTTGCAATAATGTAATAGATTTGAAGACAATTTGTCAAATCTGTTTTTAATTATGGAAATAACAGCGAGGTAACATAAATAACAACCTAGAGGTCACTAACCCAATAGCCACCACAATATAGCACGAATTCCCAATTCGTACCACCCATCAAGTTTTAGTGAAAAGGTTAAAGTCTAATTCTTACGGGAAATAACCAAGCGTGTCCATAACCTAGGACGAGGCTATTCGAATAAATTTAACCCCGCAGGGGTGTACCAATGTACCCACACTTCAGATCGCCTTTTTGCCACAAGATTAAGCACAATTTCGAAGGTATGCCGGCACGGCTAAGTCCTACGAGACGTTTTTCAATATTGTGTATCAACTACGAGTCGCCCATATGGATAGAAACTCATACGTTGCATCGGAGTCATTGTAAAGCCAGGAGTGAACTACCCATAGAGAGTAAAGCAACCATTCATACCCAAAAGCACACCATCTTACCATTGTGCCCAAGTCTAAAATATTTTGTTTTCAATTTTAGTTTTCTCAAATAATCATAGCACAAGGTGCTGAACATTAAATCATAATGAGTTTTTGTGTGATCAAGGTTATCGACTAAGTCGACAACCGTCCAATTCTACTGGTAGCTAAGCATGATTAAGCAACATTACTCGTAAACTACTAAGTGACAAGGGCTCATCTAACGAACCCTAAATCACAGCAAAATAATCCTAGGCTTAGTAGTAGAGGATAAATATGTGCCTACAGATTATACATCTAATGGGTCAACTAACCGACAATAGTTTAACGGAAAACTAGCAATGCATATATAGAATTTGCCAACAACATATTAGACTTTGAAAATAATAGGAGCAATATGATCAAATGATGCTACATCTGCTTGCCTTGCTGGTAGTTCTCTTGCTGTAGAGGATCACTCTCGGGTTCAACAAATTCTTTGGAACCTATCGCAAGAACGCGAAAATCCAATATGAACGAAGAACACCAAAAAAGACTCAAAAACCAAAGTAGTCCAAATTCTATGAAATTTACACAGAAGGAAGACCATGATTTTAAATGAATTTAGCAACAAGAATCATTTAATTTGGACAAAGCATGCAAAAGTTATATCCTAAACAATTTCTTTTAGCTGGAAAATTCAAATTAAATTGTTTTACATCGTTTATGGCACAATTTTCCAGAAAGTCTCTGAGTATAAAATTTTTATGGTAGGCAAAACATGGCATCCTAAGAACAACAAAATTGGATTTACTTCATTTGGAGTTAAATTGAATTTCTTATGATTTTATTAAGTGGTGAAATTAGCACAAAGTTAATTTTAGAGGCAAAGACAAGATTACAACCTACTCTACATCAAAGCATACTAACAAAGGAATCTAACACATTTTAGTTTACTAAGTTTGGAGTTGAAGGGAATTACTTAAGTGTTTTACAAGTTTAAAGGAATTTCTAGAGCACTAATTAAATGCTAATGCAAGTTAATACAATATACACAATTTTCTGGTATAGAACAGTGTCTAAACACATTTTTAGATTAAAGTTCAGTTAAACATAATTTTAACACAATTTGAATCATCCTAAAAGGAGTTAAAATAAATTAGTTATGCACTTTTGAAATTTAAAACACTTAACAGTTTGAAATTAAAAGCTTTCGGGCTTTTCTTTTTAAACTAACTCATCCGGAGAGGTCGGGGCCGTAGATCTGGAATTGCACGGTTCCAGCGCACGGGAGCACAGCACCCACGTACGCGCGCGCTAAGGAGGTCTAAACCGTCAGATCTAGATTTGACGGTCCAGATCTTTAAGGGGAAGTCCTAAGGGGTAGGTCTAAGAGAGGAGGTCTAGAACAACGGCCAAGATATACCAGAGGAGGTCCTGGACGGTCAAGATTGCCACAGGAGGTCCGAACAGCTAAGATCTTCACAGAGGGAGGTGTTAACGATCAAGGTTAAAACTGAAGGAGGTCCAGACGGCTAAGATCTCATAGGGGAGGTCTTAACGGTCAAGGTCTAACTGAGGGTGGTCCTAATGGTCAAGATCTAAATGGAGGGAGGTCCTGACGGCTAAGATTTCACAAGGGGAGGTCTTAACGGTCTAGATCTTCACAGGGAGGTCCTCAATGATAAGGTCTTAACAGATGGGAGGTCCTGAACGGCTCAGATCTCCATGGGGAGGTCCTGAACGGTTAAGATCTACCCGGGGTGGTCCTTAAGGTTCAGATCTACGAGGAGGAAGGTGCTAACTTTAGGATTGACCTTGTATAAAATTTTCAAAAGTTTTTATACAGTGCATTTTTCTCTAGAAATTCTGCAAGGTTCTGAGCTAGGGTTTGACCCAAGGTCAAACTGGTTTGACTGACCTCTTAAAATATTCAGACAATTTCTAAAAATTGTGAAATTTTTTAGAGGAGTCACACATCAACCCTATAACTTAGGAAAAATATTTTCAAAGAATAATCACAAGAATATCTAGAAAAGTTTTCAAATGGTCAAGACTTGGTTAAAAATGACTTGTGATTTTGGATTTCCATAATTCCTTTACAAGAATTTTGAACATCCAACAATGACAAGATGTAAGAAAACTTTAATTTCTACACATTTTCTGTGATATCCCGAAAGTGAGTTAAGCAAATAGCCGGGAGAGGTTATTTATTCGGGAGAGAATTAAATGCATTTACTGGAAGGACCACTGGAAAATGCTCAATACAACAATTAGAAAGGGGGAAAACGTCATTAGTAGCACAACTGGGCTTGGGCCCCGCCCATGAGGGCAAGGGGTGGCCGGCCAAGGGGGCTCCACTTTCCCAAACCCTAGCCGCACCCCACTCTCCCACCTCTCCCCTTGTGCCGCCACTTTCCCACCCTCCTCTCCTCCACCCTTGCGCCTCAACCTCCCTCCTGGTTACTCTCCCCTTGCACCCTCCCTAGTCCCCATTGTTGCCGGCCAAGTGATGGAAGAAGGATCTCCTTTGTTGGCCGGCCAAGAGGAAGAGAAAAGAAGGGAAGAAAAGAAGGGAAGGGAAGAAGGAAGAGAAGAAAGGGAGAGGGAAGAAGGATCCGCAACCGGGAACTCGTGGTGATCATCATCCGCGCAGCGTGCCTTCGTCGTTTCGGCAAGGGTAACCCGTGACTCTTTGTTTTGGGGTCGTTTTCTAGTTGTACATTTTCGGTTGTCCGTTCGTCGGTTTTCTGCAGCAGAGAAGATTGTTGATTTTGATTAGGTTAGAGGTAGAATTGGGTCCGGGTGTCTCCTAGAAAGTTGTAGATATCGTAGTTACCTTTCATTGCCGACTAGAATCAAGTCATTCGGACTTTGGTAGCCAAAGTTATGAATTTCTTAGTATTTCTGTGTTTCTGGAGAGAAGCAGAATTGCTAGTGTTGGTTAACCTGATAGAAGCGCATATTTAGGGGGGTTTCCAGAGGGTCTCACCATAACGAAAAACTAGGCTAATCCTCTTAGCTTTCAGTAAAACTAAAGATCACTAAATTCGGACGAACGTAGAGAAAGTTATGATAGTTTCTTTGTCTCTGTCCAGAAACCCGACGTGAAATGTTTGCTCTGATTAAATAGATTGGTAGGACTGGTAGATGGCTGAATCAGAGGGTCTCCCCAACTAAGTTTATTTAGACATTTTAATTACCTTTCCAGAATATCCAAGATCATCCTATTTGGACTCCTGAGCAGAAAGTTATGAATTTTTGAAGTCTACTGTCTGCAGTGACCGATCGCTAGAAATTAGAAAAGTTAGAAATGATAAGAAGTTAGCGATTTCGATTGTAATGTTATGTATGATTTTGGTCCAGTATGCTAGTCTTAGTATGGGGTTATCTTCTTGTCCAGGTGGCAGCGAGATCCCAAGGGCAGCACCCACTTCGCGTCCGCCGTTCTCGCACGGTTGAGGCAAGTATTCGGGTTATAGCGTATTTTCGGTTGTATGATAAGATTGTTGTGATTGCTTGCTGTAGCCTTGCACGAATGTTAGTGTAATGAGTTTTCCTTTTATCTTGATGAATGCAAGCTATGGTTAATGTTTCCCTTGAGCGTTGCTAAATCTTACATGTTGTTATGTACATGTTAAATTCTTGGGTATGAAAGATGTGGGCATGGGGCAATTGCATGTTTCAAACGTGTTGGAGACTTGGTCATATATGCATGTTTTTGGTATATGATAGCGAAGTAAGGTTGCTGGCATGATGTTTATATTGAGATTGGTGAATGCTCCAAGTATGATTATGCTCTATTCATGTCCGATGTTATTGTACTTGGTATATTGATGATGAATAGATGTCGTGCATGTGCATATTGAGATCATGCTGATGCTTGGTCACGTGGTGACCAAGCATGCATTTCGTTGAGGTCCCCATCATGTATTGACGGGCTTGAGGTCCCCACATTGGTGGAATGTGGGCTATGAGCAAAGAGGTCCCCATCATTCAGATGATGGGCAAAGGTCCCTATGCATGTGGTGTATAGGCTCTTGGTCCCTGTGCCAGAGGGCACAGGCAAGGGTATACAGCGACGGTTGTATACCCCGCATTACCGGTAAAATGCGAAAAGAGACAAAGTTGAAAAGGTGCATTGCATTGGTTGCATTCACATGAGCATGAAGGCTATACTTTGGTGCATTGTTTATCTTGTATTATTGAAGCTATGAATGATAACTTGCTTAGCCTTGTTGGTACTTGCTGAGTCTTTGGGCTCACTCTTGCTTTGATGTGTTTTAGGTACAACCGGCAGGAATGACATGCATGGGAGGGAGTAGATGTTGCATGCACTCACTACCTCACGACTTTAAGGCGTTGCCATTTAGTTTCATTTCAGGAATAAGTAAGCTGCTTGAGGACTCATAGATGGTTTTGAGTATTGTGTTAATTGTGATAATGAGAATAGTAAGTCTTGACTATGTTTATTCGATCATCTTGCATGTTTGTGTGAACTAGATTATGAAGATATTGATAGATGCCATGATTAATTGCTGGAACCTCGGTATAGCTGACTATACAAGTAGGTTTTGCCGAAAATTTTGTAATTGGTCTTCATTTAGTTTAGTTTAATTTAATTTTAGTAGCATTCCAGGCTCAATGCTGAGCTGGGGTGTAATATCCCAAAAGTGTGAGGATCAACTATCGGAAGAAAATAATTTAATCGGTAGCGATCAAATTTATTCGGGGGAATTGTTCTTCATCAGATCTTGTAAAGAGAGGGGGGTTACTGGTTTTTCACGGCAACCTGGGCCTGGGCCGTGGCCCAGGTGGGCTGGCCGGTCCTTCTCAAGAGGGGGGAGGCATCATGGGCCTAAAGCCCATGCGCCCCCACACCCCCCTAACCCTAGCCACCCCTCCCTTTTCCCCTTGGCCGAAATTTTTCCCCTCACCCCCTTCCTTGGCAGCCGCCACCTCCTGCCCTCTCCCTCCCTTGGTGCCTCCACCTTCCCTCTCAAGATGAACCTCCATTGCTGCCACCTCCCGGAGGATTTCCGCTTTTGGCCTGCTGCAAGGAGGAAGAAGAAGAGGGGAAAAGAGGGGAGAAAAGAGGAGATGAGAAGGGATCTTCTTCGGGGTGTTTGATCAGCATCTCCCTAAGGTTCTACAAGGGTAACGAGAGGCGTTCTTTGCTGTTTAAGTTGTATTAGATGCGAATTCGATTAGTTTGATTGGGGTAAATTGCTGGTGCTACAAATTCAATTCTGTCCAGTTTCTTGCGCGGCCTGTTTCGTATGCTTAGAGCCAGAATTAGGGATTTTGATCTCCTAGAGTTATTTAGACGATGCTCTTAGCTTTCGGTGGCCACCAAGATCACCTCATTCCGACTTTCGAGTCAAACGTTATGATAGATTTACTATCTGCTGTCCAGAATCCTGACGAGAATTAGCAGTCTCTGTATAGGTTGATAAATGGCCTAGTTAGAGGGTGATTCAGAGGTCTTGCCCATAACAAATTTTGAAGGTGATATCACTATATTTCAGGATTGATAAAGAACACCTCATTTGGATTTATAGATCAAAAGTTATGCACTTTTCTTTGTGACTGTCTAGATTGTAGGTCAGTCTGTCCAGATTGTATGTCAGTTTCTATCTTTAGTTTTGACCCGTGTGCCACTTTTTGTTAAAGGAAAAATATGAATGTCGTGCCAACTAGGTTATTGTAGGTAATTCCATAAACTTTTCAGATTGATAAAGAACACTCAATTCGGAGTTGTAGTTTAAAAGTTACGGACGTTTTAGTACTGCTGTTTTTATGTTCAGACAGTTTACATTATGCTGTTTCGTTTGTGATTAGCAATTTAGTTTGGCCGAATTGGGTTATCTCGTCTACTACAAAGTTGTAGATATATTTGTTAAGCTCGTGTAGGATCTGGGCTCATCTCTTTTGGAGTCCCAGATCATTAGTTTTACAAAGCGTAAGTTGTCAATTGTTTGGTGGTGGTTAAGTGATTGTAGGGGTGAGATTTTGCTACCAAGCTATTGGAGGAGTAATAGAAGATGAGTTGGTTTTGACCTAAACCTCTTGGAGGAAGTTGATTCAGATGGAATGTATGGCTTGAAGTAAAAGCGTATAGTGTTCAACTAAGTAGAACCTATGATATAGTGTAGTTCGAACTTTGGTTCATGTTGAAATGTTGCGGATTATCAAATGTATGGAAACCTTAATCAATTTTATAGCGTAACACAATTGGAAAGAATTGCGATGTTGAGTGAGTGATTCTGATGATGTCAATGAGTGAGTATGTCGGAATTGTGGGGATGTTAGAGATTTAATCCGATGATTTCACCATGTGTTATAAGAGGAATTCGTGGTAGGGGTCTTGGAGGTTAAATTTGGGCTTTCCATTTTCATGCTAGACTTTTGGTTGCCCAAAGATTTGTGTGTAGAGGAGATAGAAAACTGGAGTATTCTGAGTAGTGGAATAATTGTCGATAGAACCCTTCTGATGTAGTTCATGAGCGGGTGTACTGAGGATTCTGACGTGTTATTCTTGAAAGTTGGAGGTGATGAGATTACTTGGGTCTTTGAGGTGCTTTGGTGCCCTCCATCAAAATAATGTCATCAGTTTGTCTAGAGTGTTCAGTGGAATCAATAGAGTCTCTCCACAAAGGTGTGGATGATGTGTTTCGGTTTAAGCCTAAATTTGAGGATGTTAAATTAAGAGGTTGAGAACGTGTGGTATGCGATGAATTCGAATTCCAAGGTTGGAGAGATATTTTATTCCAAAAAGTGAAACTAAGGAAAAAGATGTCTTCTTGATTAGTGAAGCGTTTTCTTTATTCTCGCATGAGCTTTGTGCTGTTGACCAATGTCTTTCGTAAGTTGAGTTTGACTGGATTTTGGCATGTGTGGTTCTGGGCATTTCAGAAAGGAAAAAAATGATTGATTTGGTTATTCGAGTGATTTGTCCTTTGGTTTTCGTGACGTTTATTCGCAATTTGCCACTTGGAAAGTGGAAAGGTTTTCTTGATGAAATTCTGATTTCTGGATTTTACTCTTCAGTACCCGGTTGGTAACGTATAGTTGCGATGTGAATCTTTCTTATTCAGTTAGCCCAAGGTACGTTGGGTTGTTTTCGCTAGTTGGCGTATCGCCAGGACTGTCCCGAGTCTATGCGCGGAGTACGTAACGTCTTGTATGTTTTCATGTTGAGTGAGTACCTGGAAGTACCGGGTTGAGTGTTAGTTCAGACGTCGTGTTACGTCGTTGTGTTGTGGTATTTTTCGGTCCGAGGGAGAGGCTACTTGGGAAGTTGGAGTTTCGCGTGTGTGAGCCTTAGCCGGTGTTGTTCACAACGGGTACGTGGTTACCGTTGTTCGTTCTCAGTCGTGGTTGTTCTTTCGGTTAAGTGTGTTAGATTCGGGGTCGAATCCTGTTAAGGGAGGTAGAATGTAATATCCCGAAAGTGTGAGGATCAACTATCGGAAGAAAATAATTTAATCGGTAGCGATCAAATTTATTCGGGGAATTGTTCTTCATCGATCTTGTAAGAGAGGGGGTTCTTGGTTTTCACGGCAACTGGCCTCGGTCGTGGCCTGTGGGCTGGCCGGTCCTTCTCAAGAGGGGGGAGGCATCATGGGCCTAAAGCACATGCGCCCCCACACCCCCCTAACCCTAGCCACCCCTCCCTTTTCCCCTTGGCCGAAATTTTTCCCCCTCACCCCCTTCCTTGGCAGCCGCCACCTCCTGCCCTCTCCCTCCCTTGGTGCGTCCACCTTCCCCTCTCAAGATGAACCCTCCATTGCTGCCACCTCCCGGAGGATTTCCTGCTTTGGCCTGCCGCAAGGAGGAAGAAGAAGAGGGGAAAGAGGGGAGAAAAGAGGAGATGAGAAGGATCTTCTTCGGGTGTTTGATCAGCATCTCCCTAAGGTTCTACAAGGGTAACGAGAGGCGTTCTTTGATGTTTAAGTTGTATTAGATGCGAATTCGATTAGTTTGATTGGGTTAAATTGCTGCAGCTACAAATTCAATTCTGTACAGTTTCTTGCGCGGCCTGTTTCGTATGCTTAGAGTCCGAATTAGGGATTTTGATCTCCTAGAGTTATTTAGAGGATGCTCTTAGCTTTCGGTGGCCGCCAATATCACCTCATTCCGACTTTCGAGTCAAAAGTTATGATGGATTTACTATCTGCTGTCCAGAATCCTGACGAGAATTAGCAGTCTCTGTATAGGTTGATATATGGCCCAGTTAGAGGGTGATTCAGAGGTCTTGCCCATAACAAATTTTGAAGGTGATATCACTAGCTTTCAGGATTGATAAATCACACCTCATTTGGATTTATAGATCAAAAGTTATGCACTTTTCTTTGTGACTGTCCAGATTGTAGGTCAGTCTGTCCAGATTGTATGTCAGTTTCTATCTTTAGTTTTGACCCGTGTGCCACTTTTTGTTAAAAGCAAAATATGAATGTCGTGCCAACTAGGTTATTGTAGGTAATTCCATAACCTTTTCAGATTGATAAAGAACACTCAATTCGGAGTTGTAGTTTAAAAGTTACGGACGTTTTAGTACTGCTGTTGTTTTATGTTCAGACAGTTTCTGTTCTGCTGTTTCGTTTGACAGTTAGCAATTTAGTTTGGCCGAATTGGGTTATCTCGTCAACTACAAAGTTGTAGATATATTTGTTAAGCTCGTGTAGGATCTGGGCTCATCTCTTTTGGAGTCCCAGATCATTAGTTTTGGTCTTTACCGTGCTGCTGTCCAGATGGGATTCCATGTTGCTGCTGGAATTTCAGATTTGGGTTATGACTATGTTTTGGGCTCTATGTTGTTCTTATTTCGGTTATTTAATTTTTTAGGCCGCGAGCCTACGGGTTTGGGAGCGCCATCGTTGCTCGCTAACTTGCGCAACGCCGGAAGGCAAGTACTTTGTTGGTTTTAAGTGCTGTGATTGTGAATGTTTACATGAATATGATGTGACATCTTGTGATACCCGAAATGCTGAATTGGTTATGTTCTATCAATATGTGGAGTAAATGCCGAAAGATGATATTAGCATTGTTCATGTTCATATCATGCATCCTTTTATTCATGCTATGTCCACGGGAGTGGACTGTAAGTCCCACCATTCCAATGTGGGCAGGTTTGGACATTGTCATGTCCCGTCCACGGGAGTGGATTGAAAGACCCATCAATTCCAGTATGGGCACGTAAGACCCATCAATTCCAGTATGGGCAGCTTTGGACACCTATATGAAACGTTCTTCATATAGGACTTGGATCCCCACACTTTTGTTAAGGTGCGGGCTTAAGTGAACACCGACGGGTGTGTCACTCGCTATACCGGTATAAGCATGTGTGCAGTCCATCCTTGAGTACATTCATTCATGCCATGCATTCCTAAGTTTTCATTCGATGTATGCTCATATTCTCTTATGATGATGACTTGTTCATATGTGTGTTATGTCTCTTTCACTGTACTTGCTGAGTCGTGGACTCACTCTTACGTTGTTTGTTTATTTTAGGTAACCCCTGATGTTGGCTCACTTGGGAGGGAGTAGACACGCACTACTTGTTCACATCATCCAATTCATGTTCAAGATTAAATTTAGTTCTATCTTACATTCGTAAATGATGAACTGTAATAATAAATTTATAAGTGGTGAAGGAAGGATACCTTCTCCACATTGATGTCGAATTATTACTGCGTGTGAACTTTCATTATCAATGAACTGAAATAAATAGATTAGATGGTGAAGGAAGGATACCTTCATCATGTCTTGGTTGTTTTGATACTATCATTAGATGATTTTATTCAAATTCTTCCGCATTATGGATGTATGTTAGATGTTTTAGGTGACATCTTGGCTTCGAATAGCGTGGTGTTACGATTGGTATCGAGCGGGCTTTAGGTCCGTGGTAATTAAGTTATTAAAATGACACATCGTACGATGAGGTGGGGTTGGAAAATTACATTGCTTCCGCAATATCATTATTATGTTTCATTTTGTTGAGCAATTGTTGAATTGCTTCTGTACTATCATCCTTGTTGGTAATATATGATCTGCTATGATATTCAATATCTATGAACTAATACTATGATTGTCATGAGATGATCCTATATATTCATAGTTGAGTATTTTGGTGAAGCGTGTTGTTATCGAATGATCGAAGTGGAGGTCGTGGTTGTTACTCGATTCACGGGTTACACCACTTTGTTCGCGAAGACGTGGTTAGAGGAGTAGTTACCAGAGTACCATAGTTTCGGTGTTAAGCGTGAGTTGCTTTAGAAAGTTATTCTCTTTCTTGATTTCGAATTTGCCAATTCTTGTCTGTGGTGGTTGATGAATTTCTCCGGGTTTGTGGTTCATGATAGTTTATGGTTTCAATAGATCCCTCTTGGTTCTCTGAAACAAATATTGCTTTTCAATCGTTGAGTTTCTTTTACCACTTGTGGTCGTTGTCAATTGGCAAGATTGATGTTTTCATGGTTGCTCCTTCTTTCTTATTGAAAAGAATGACTCATTTACTCGTTTGACAGCTTGGTTAGTGAGAGTTTTCACTGTAAGTTCGTTTGCATGGGAAAGCTTTGGCTTTATGCGTTTCTTTTGGATTACTTCGAGCGTTGAGGTTTGAAGTCTCTCTTTTGCTGTAGTAAGGTGTTAGAATCCTTTTGTGATGTCTTGTCATGCTTAAAATGAGAAGTTATAACTAAACGAATAAATTGTTACGATATGAGTTACCAAGTTGGGTTATTAGCATGGTGCAAATCAATTATTCTTAACTACCATCCATGAAAGTGAAATTGATTAATTTGAAATGTCCTTGTATTTGATACATGGTGTAGGTTAAATGAAGACTGTCCATATCCATTCAGAACCTATAGATCTTACATAAGAGCTAGATTTATCTATTTCCTGGTGTGCTAAAATTGTTGAAACTTGTATAAAGTACCAGATGGGTGCTGGTGTATCGATTCATTAAACCTTGTTTATAGAAAATTATGTTAGTGAATCTTTAATCATGTTTTGAAATGATTTCTGAACAAAGGTGAAATGTGAATCTATGTTTATATGTGGTTATGTGATTGCAAATGAAATTAGTACCATATGTACACACATGATTAGTACAATCATCAATTGTTAATGAACGCTGAAGAAGGTGTTGAGCAACACCAACAGTTGAGTAGATGAATTTCGTAAGTAGGCTTTGATAGCGTGCATTGTGATATTGTTATTGCTTAGCATAATCTGGTTATAATAAATTTGTTTCAACTTTGTGGTTTATGTTCCCTTTGGGAAGTTTTAGGATGGAGTAATAAAGTTTGATGATTCTTGGTACTAGTATATGTTGTCGATGTTTTTAAATCGTCAAAATGTGAGAATGAGGTTAATTTCGTAGTAATTTGATCACCCATGGTGATATTCTCTAAATGATCAAATTTCAAGTTTTATGTTCATGATCTTTTGAGGGTTCAGGCTTTTATGTGGTAAATGAAGTTATCGAGTAACGATATGTTGCAAAGTTATAATGGTTCTTCAGTGATGCAAGTGCTTCGATCTTGAATACTTATTTGTTCTTATCTGTTAAGGTTCGATACTCTCTTCTTGTGAGGCTTATGCGTTCAACTGTGGACTCCACTTATGTTCTATGAGTTCATTGCTTAATTGGTTTCTTCATTGGTCCCGTGTTCAGTGCGAGTGGTAGATGAGTTTTTCTAGTTGGTGAAAGTCGTTTCCATTTGTCTCTTCTTTTGAGAAAGAATCAACCCATTCTTTACACGTGGGTCTTTTGAAGTGTTTTCTAATGGTTGTGGTGAAATTGATGTTAATACCCATAGTAATTTGATCGCCTTCGATGATATCATTCAGTTGAGAATATTTCAAGTTTAGCTTTCGTGATATTTTCTTTGAGCTCTTGAATCATCTGGTAGCTGAAATTATTTTAAATAAATTGAGGTATTGAATTGTCTTGTTGCTTCTTAAGAGATTCAAGTGATTTAATCTTAAAGAATTTTTGGTTTGAGTTGGCAACGTGAAGCGACAATTAAAGAAAAAATTATGTTGGTTCCATTAAGAGAAGAATAATCTGCTTGTTTTTCATGAAATCCTGTAATTGGAAATGTTTCGAGTTTGGTGGCTGAGATTATTTGGATCTCGTCTTTCGTGTGTAGTTGAATTGTTCTGAACAAATATGACGTATTGAGGAATTTCATTGGTTCTTAATTAGTCCGTGTGGTTTGGACTAAAGACCTTATGTTGTTCGTTGTGGCAAGCGATGTTAGTCAAAGAATTAATTTGGTGTTAAAGGAAAGAGTGCAGTAGGAATATTTGAGAATTTGAGTCAAGTTTTGTAACTGGTAGTTATTTGAATTGTTCATAAACTTTTTGCTCTTTTCACTCAAGAGTGTCGAGTTTCAATCGCAATGTCATTTCCCTTAATGGTGGTTATTTGCTATTCCCTTTTCGAGGGATGCGTGCCCTCCGCTGTGAACTCAATTTTCGTTTTCCCAGATCTTCATTACCAGACTATTTCTTTTGGTTTCGTGCTCACTGTGAGCAGTAACGTTTTCCTGTGTGGTGAAATTTGTCCTTATTCGCCTCTTTCTTTTAAGAAAGGATCAACAGTTTTGTGTTGCAAAGTTTTACAAAGCGTAAGTTGTCAATTGTTTGGTGGTGGTTAAGTGATTGTAGGGGTGAGATTTTGCTACCAAGCTATTGGAGGAGTAATAGAAGATGAGTTGGTTTTGACCTAAACCTCTTGGAGGGAAGTTGATTCAGATGGAATGTATGGCTCAAGTAAAGCGTATAGTGTTCAACTAAGTAGAACCTATGATATAGTGTAGTTCCGAACTTTGGTTCATGTTGAAATGTTATGATTATCAAATGTATGGAAACCTTAATCGATTTTATAGCGTAACACAATTGGAAAGAATTGCGATGTTGAGTTAGTGATTTCTGATGATGTCAATGAGTGAGTATGTCAGAATTGTGGGGATGTTAGAGATTTAATCCGATGATTTCACCATGTGTTGTAAGAGGATTCGTGGTAGGGGTCTTGGAGGTTAAATTTGGGCTTTCCATTTTCATGCTAGACTTTTGGTCGCCCAAAGATTTGTGTGTAGAGGAATAGAAAACTGGAGTATTTCGAGTAGTGGAATGATTGTCGATAGAACCCTTCGATGTAGTTCATGAGCGGGTGTCGAGGATTCGACGTGTTATTCTTGAAAGTTGGAGGTGATCGGACACGTGGGTCTTTGAGGTGCTTTGGTGCCCTCTATCAAAGTAATGTCATCGTTTGTCTAGAGTGTTCATGGAATCAATAGAGTCTCTCCACAAAGGTGTGGATGATGTGTTCGGTTTAAGCCTAAATTTGAGGATGTTAAATTAAGAGGTTGAGAACGTGTGGTATGCGATGAATTCGAATTCCAAGGTTGGAGAGATATTTTATTCCAAAAAGTGAAACTAAGGAAAAAGATGTCTTCTTGATTAGTGAAGCGTTTTCTTTATTCTCGCATGAGCTTTGTCTTTGTTGACCAATGTCTTCGTAAGTTGAGTTTGACTCGATTTTGGCATGTGTGGTTCTGGGCATTTCAGAAAGGAAAAAAAATGATTGATTTGGTTATTCGAGTGATTTGTCCTTTGGTTTTCGTGACGTTTATTCGCAATTTGCCACTTGGAAAGTGGAAAGGTTTTCTTGATGAAATTCTGATTTCTGGATTTTACTCTTCAGTACCCGGTTGGTAACGTATAGTTGCGATGTGAATCTTTCTTATTCAGTTAGCCCAAGGTACGTTGGGTTGTTTTCGCTAGTTGGCGTATCGCCAGGACTGTCTCGAGTCTATGCGCGGAGTACGTAACGTCTTGTATGTTCTCGTGTTGAGTGAGTACCTGGAAGTACCGGGTTGAGTGTTAGTTCGAGCGTCGTGTTACGTCGTTGTGTTGTGGTATTTTTCGGTCGAGGAGAGGCTACTTGGGAAGTTGGAGTTTAGCGTGCGTGAGCCTTAGCGGTGTTGTTCACAACGGCACCGTTACCGTTGTTCGTTATCGATCGTGGTTGTTCTTTCGGTTAAGTGTGTTTAGATTCGGGCCGAATCTCATTAAGGAGGTAGAATGTAATATCCCGAAAGTGTGAGGATCAACTATCGAAAGAAAATAATTTAATCGTGAGCGATCAAATTTATTCGGGGAATTGTTCTTCATCGATCTTGTAAAGAGAGGGGGTTCTGGTTTTCACGACAACTGGGCTCGGGCCGTGGCCAGTGGGCTGGCGGTCCTTCTCAAGAGGGGAGGCATCATGGGCCTAAAGCCCATGCGCCCACACCCCTAACCCTAGCCACCCCTCCCTTTTCCCCTTGGCGAAATTTTTCCCCTCACCCCTTCCTTGGCAGCCGCCACCTCCTGCCCTCTCCCTCCTTGGTGCTTCCACCTTCCCTCTCAAGATGAACCTCCATTGCTGCCACCTCCCGGAGGATTTCCTGCTTTTGGCCTGCCGCAAGGAGGAAGAAGAAAAGGGGAAAAGAGGGGAGAAAAGAGGAGATGAGAAGGGATCTTCTTCGGGATGTTTGATCAGCGTCTCCCTAAGGTTCTACAAGGGTAACGAGAGGTGTTCTTTGCTGTTTAAGTTGTATTAGATGCGAATTCGATTAGTTTGATTGGGTTAAATTGCTGCTGCTACAAATTCAATTCTGTCCAGTTTCTTGCGCGGCCTGTTTCGTATGCTTAGAGGCCGAATTAGGGATTTTGATCTCCTAGAGTTATTTAGAGGATGCTCTTAGCTTTCGGTGTCCGCCAAGATCACCTCATTCCGACTTTCGAGTCAAAAGTTATGATAGATTTACTATCTGCTGTCCAGAATCCTGACGAGAATTAGCAGTCTCTGTATAGGTTGATATATGGCCTAGTTAGAGGGTGATTCAGAGGTCTTGCCCATAACAAATTTTGAAGGTGATATCACTAGCTTTCAGGATTGATAAATAACACCTCATTTGGATTTATAGATCAAAAGTTATGCACTTTTCTCTGTGACTGTCCAGATTGTAGGTCAGTCTGTCCAGATTGTATGTCAGTTTCTATCTTTAGTTTTGACCCGTGTGCCACTTTTTGTTAAATGCAAAATATGAATGTAGTTCCAACTAGGTTATTGTAGGTAATTCCATAACCTTTTCAGATTGATAAAGAACACTCAATTCGGAGTTGTAGTTTAAAAGTTACAGACGTTTTAGTACTGCTGTTTTTTTATGTTCACACAGTTTCTGTTCTGCTGTTTCGTTTGACAGTTAGCAATTTAGTTTGGCCGAATTGGGTTATCTCGTCAACTACAAAGTTGTAGATATATTTGTTAAGCTCGTGTGGGATCTGGGCTCATCTCTTTGGAGTCCCAGATCATTAGTTTTGGTCTTTACCGTGCTGCTGTCAGATGGGATTCCATGTTGCTGCTGGAATTTCAGATTTGGGTTATGACTATGTTTTGGGTGTGCAAGAGGGTAGTGTAGAATATTAATTCATGATGGGCTCTATGTTGTTCTTATTTCGGTTATTTAATTGTTTAGGCCGCGAGCCTACGGGTTTGGGAGCGCCATCGTTGCCTGCTAACGCGTCGCAACGCGGAAGGCAAGTACTTTGTTGGTTTTAAGTGCTGTGATTGTGAATGTTTACATGAATATGATGTGACATCTTGTGATACCCGAAATGCTGAATTGGTTATGTTCTATCAATATGTGGAGTAAATGCCGAAAGATGATATTAGCATTGTTCATGTTCATATCATGCATCCTTTTATTCATGCTATGTCCACGGGAGTGGACTGTAAGTCCCACCATTCCAATGTGGGCAGGTTTGGACATTGTCATGTCCCGTCCACGGGAGTGGATTGAAAGACCCATCAATTCCAGTATGGGCACGTAAGACCCATCAATTCCAGTATGGGCAGCTTTGGACACCTATATGAAACGTTCTTCATATAGGACTTGGATCCCCGCACTTTTGTTAAGGTGCGGGCTTAAGTGAACACCGACGGGTGTGTCACTCGCTATACCGAGTATAAGCATGTGTGCAGTCCATCCTTGAGTACATTCATTCATGCCATGCATTCCTAAGTTTTCATTCGATGTATGCTCATATTCTCTTATGATGATGACTTGTTCATATGTGTGTTATGTCTCTTTCATCAGACTCTTGAGTCGTGGACTCACTCTTGCGTTGTTTGTTTATTTTAGGTAACCCCTGATGTTGGCTCACTTGGGAGGGAGTAGACACGCACTACTTGTTCACATCATCCAATTCATGTTCAAGATTAAATTTAGTTCTATCTTACATTCGTAAATGATGAACTGTAATAATAAATTTATAAGTGGTGAAGGAAGGATACCTTCTCCACATTGATGTCGAATTATTACTGCGTGTGAACTTTCATTATCAATGAACTGAAATAAATAGATTAGATGGTGATGGAAGGATACCTTCATCATGTCTTGGTTGTTTTGATACTATTATTAGATGATTTTATTCAAATTCTTCCGCATTATGGATGTATGTTAGATGTTTTAGGTGACATCTTGGCTTCTGAATAGCCAGGGTGTTACATGGGGTGTTACATTTGGTATCAGAGCGGGCTTTAGGTCCGTGGTTAATAGAAAAATATTAAATTGACACACTGTGCACAGTAGGTGGGGTTGGGAATTACATTGCTTCCGCATTATCTGTTGATATGTTTCATTTGTTGAGCAATTGTTGAATTGCCTCTGTGCTATCTTTCTTGTTGTTAAACTATGATATGATGGGTTATGATATTCTATATCTATGAATCGATTCTATGATATACTGAGATGATCTGTATAATCATATTTGATTATATTGTCTATGTGTGTCGATAAGGTTGTTAAGAAGTGGAGGCCGTGGTTGTGACCTTGAACTTTGTCAGGTTATACCACCGTTCGTGGTAGACTAATAGAGTAGTTACCCCGAATACCATAGTTGCAGGAGTTGAGCGTGAGCTATTCTAGAAAGTTGATTTCTTTCTTGACCTCAATCTTGGCAAATTCTTGTTCTGTGGTGGATGATGAATTTTCTCTTGGGTTCGTGGTTCGTGGTAGTTGTTGTGTTTTAATGGTCTCTAAAGGTTCTCTGAAACAAGTATTGTTTTCCGACTGTTGAGCTGTTTTTACTACTTGTGATCGTCCTCAATTGGCATTACTGATAATTCCATGGTTGTTTCTTCTTTCTCATTGGAAAAAAAAATAATGACTCATGTATTTGTTTGAAAGTTTGGGTAATGAAAGTTTCATTGCAAGTTTGTTAACATGAGAAAGCTTTGGTGTATGTATTTCTTTGAATTATTCCGAGTGTTGAAGTTTAATGCATCTCTTTTCTGGTGGAATTGTTAAGATCCTTTTGTGATACCTTGTTATGGTTAAATTAGAGATTGTAATCAACTAACTTGATATGGTATGGGTATCAAGTTGAGCCATTGGTGTGATGCATAATTAATATTAATTAGTAACCGTGGAAGTGAAATTGATTAAGTTGATGTTGATTTTTACTAGTTCTTGATGAACTGTGCATATGAGTAGTGACTGAGAGTATGTCCATACGTATTTGGAGTCAGAAGAGATATTAAGAAGTATGGAACATTGATGAATTAGTCTGACCATTAAAATCGTTTAGGTTGCTAAACCTGTTGGGTTCTCTGGTACCAATGGATTAATTTAATTGTGTGGAGAGGGAAACTAGAGTAAATGCTAGATTTACATATTTCTTAGTACGATTCATTGTTGGAATTGTGTGCAAACGATGGGATGGATTGAAGATCAGTGGATATGAATTTATGTGAGGAACTCTGTATGGTTCTTTTAAATAGAATAACACGATGAATCTGGTTATAGTGTTGTTGAGACTTTTGATCGATAGAAGATTTTGATTTTTTTGGAGTTCTAGTGTATGTTGTCGAAATCTAAATATGAGGAGGAACAATTGAATATGTGCTTGTAAATACTTATGTGATTTGGAGAGGAAAATAGGTAGCAACTAGATCTCATAATGAAACTAGTCGATAACATTAATGGTTGGAGTACAACTATTGTGTGCTGAAGTTTGGTGTTGAGCATTACTAAAATTTGCAATGATATGATGTAATAGGAGGCTTATGCCCATCTAATTGTGAATTAAACGGTTGATAATGTGTATTTGATGAAAGAGTTTTGGTAGGAGCTTTTCAATTGGGTAGTAGACCCCTTCTAAACTTAAGAGGTTGATGTAGTGATGTTGTTTGGTTTTGGTATACTCTCATTTTGAAGATGGGATGAAATGATAGTATGGGAACATTTGATGAAACTTTGGGGGCTTTCTAATGGAATAGTAGATGATAAGGATTCGCGTCTAGAGTGTATTATACTTGATATTAGTAAGATTACCTGCAAGAAATTGCGATTTGAGCTAAGAGGTGATTGAGTTTGCTTCGACCAGGTGACATATTGAAAGATTTTATTGGTTCTTAAGTGGCTCCTATGATATGGTCTTAAAAGCTTATCTTGTTTAAGCTGGCAAAGTGATGTAGTAATCACAGAGAATAACTTTCGTTGTTAAAGGAAGGAGTGAAGAATAAGTGTTTGAAATTTAAGTCATTTCGCATCTTACAGTTTATTTGAGTGTGCTTGAACCTTATGCGATTGTTCCATAAGAGTTTATCAATTTACAAAGGGCATTACCTTCTTCTCATTCGTGGTTTGGTATTCGCTTTCGGTAGGGCTTGAGCCCTCATCGTTGACTTTCCCTTATGTTTTTGAGTTCTTGGCCTAAGTGACAGTTTTCCTTAGTCTTGTGTTCACTGCGGTGGCACATGTTTTCCAAGTTGATAAGAAAAAAAATTAGATTCCATTCGCTCTTTCTTTTGAGGAAGAATCAACCCATTCGTTTCACCTGAGTCTTCTGAGGTGTTTATTAATTGTAGTTGTGAAACTTGGGTTTTAAGTAATTCGATGAGCATTAGAGGATGAAATAATTTCGTAATATAGTTCTTTGAGAGAAGTCTATCTCAATGGAAGATTGTCTTATGGGGTAGAACCTATAGTGATTGTGATCCAAGATCTATTGTTCACTTAGGGTGGAACATTAGAATTACTGAGAGTATGGAAATCTTGATCAATTTTATAGAGTATCGAAATTTGGTAGTAATGCGAGGTTGTGAATGGTTATTCTTGATGATGTGGTTTAATGAGAGTGGGATTACAAAGTAAAAGAATCGTCATGTCAATTATTGGGATAATAGAAAATGTTGAGTAATGTCAAGAGTGATTTGGTTTTAAATGAGTAACCCTCTGGGAGTTATAATATTTGTAAAGGTAAACGGGTCAAGAATTGTTTTTTTCATGATGATGTTAAGGCGTGAGTATGTTGGAATTGTGAAATTTTAGGGATTTAATCTGAGAATTTCCCTATCTTTTACATGAAAAGTTAGTTGCAAGAGTCTTGAAGGTTAAATGTGGACTTTGCATTGCTATGCTAGGACTTTGAGTCGCCCAAAGATTATGTGTAGAGGAAGTAGAATAAGGGTGGATTGCGAACAGTGGGATGATCGTCGATAACACTCTTCTGATGTAGTACATGAGAGTGTGTGATGTGAAATCTGAGATGTTTGTTCTCAAAAGGGTTGAGGTGATATGATCGTGTGAGAGATCTCATTTGGGGATACTTTCTGAGTGCCATCTGTCAAATGAATTCTGACAGTAAAGGAAATTGGTTAGAGAATGTTTTGTGAAATCATCAGAGTCCCTCTTCAAAGGTGTAGACGAGGTGTTTCGATTTGGGCTTGGCGTTGAGATCGCCAAGTTAAGAGTAACAAGTTAGTGTGTTGTGCGATGATTGGGATTCCATAGTTTGAAGGAAATTTTGGTCTTAAAAGAGAAACTGATAAATTGATGCTTCTTCAAGAAGTGAATCGTTTTCCTGATTCTCGTTTGAGTTCTGTGCTGTTGACCATTGATTATCGTAAGTTGAGCTCGACATTTACGTTGGCGTGTGTGATTCTTTCCAGTTCAGAGGGAATAAAGGAATATTTGAATTGGGCTTTTGAGTGATTTCTCATTTGGTTTTCGTGACGCTTATTCGCAAACTGCCACTTGGAAAATGGAAATGGTTTATGTGATAAAAAAAAATTCCTATTTCTGGATTTAACTCTTCATTACCGAGCTGGTAATGTTTAGTTGCGATGTGAGTCTTTCATTTTCAGAGGGATTTTGTTAGTACAAGAGCTTGCTCAAAGAGAGTTTTGTGGTGTGTTTCTGGTTAAAGGAGGTGATCCTTGCTTCAGTGAAGAGTTCATTTAAAAGGTGGAACGATGGTTTCGTGTTCTGTGTGTATGTCGTGTGGTTCGGTATCTTTGGGAAGTTTAACCCAAGATACTTTGGCTTGTTCTCGCTAGTTGGCGTATCGCCAGGACTGTCTCGAGTCCGTACGCGGAGTACGTAACGTCATGTATGTTACGTGTTGACCGAGTACAGGAAGGTCGGAGAGAGTGTTGAGGTTTAGACATGGGTATACGTTTGGGTGATATGTTCACGTCGGGTACATTTGTTGGTTTTGGTTTTGATTGTGGTTGTTGTTGTTTTGAGTAAATGACAGGTAGAATTCGGGTCGAATTACATTTAAGAGGTAGAATGTGATATCCGAAAGTGAGTTAAGCAAATAGCGGAGAGGTTATTTATTCGAGAGAATTAAATGGATTTACGGGAAGGACCACTGGAAAATGCTCAATACAACAATTAGAAAGGGGAAACGTCATTTGTAGCACAACACTGGGCTTGGGCCCGCCCATGAGGGCAAGGGTGGCCGGCCAGGGGCGCCACTTCCCCAAAACCCTAGCCGCACCCCACTCTCCCACCTCTCCCCCCTTGTGCCGCCACTTTCCCCACCCTCCTCTCCTCCACCCTTGCGCTAACCTCCCTCCTGGTTACTCTCCCCTTGCACCCTCCCTAGTCCCCATTGTTGCCGGCCAAGTGATGGAAGAAGGATCTCCTTTGTTGGCCGGCCAAGAGGAAGAGAAAAGAAGGGAAGAAAAGAAGAGAAGGGAAGAAGGAAGAGAAGAAAGGGAGAGGGAAGAAGGATACGCAACCGGGAACTCGTGGTGATCATCATCCGCGCAGCGTGCCTTCGTCGTTTCGGCAAGGGTAACCCGTGATTCTTTGTTTTGGGGTCGTTTTCTAGTTGTACATTTTCGGTTGTCAGTTCATCGGTTTTCTGCAGCAGAGAAGATTGTTGATTTTGATTAGGTTAGAGGCAGAATTGGGTCTGGGTGTCTCCTAGAAAGTTGTAGATATCGTAGTTACCTTTCATTGCCTACAAGAATCAAGTCATTCGGACTTCGGTAGCCAAAGTTATGAATTTCTTAGTATTTCTGTGTTTCTGGAGAGAAGCAGAATTGCTAGTGTTGGTTAACCTGATAGAAGCGCATATTTAAAGGGGTTTCCAGAGGGTCTCACCATAACGAAAAACTAGGCTAATCCTCTTAGCTTTCAGGAAAACTAAAGATCACTAAATTCAGATGAACGTAGAGAAAGTTATGATAGTTTCTTTGTCGCTGTCCAGAAACCCGACGTGAAATGTTTGCTCTGATTAAATAGATTGGTAGGACTGGTAGATGGCCGAATCAGAGGGTCTCCCCAACTAAGTTTATTTAGACATTTTAATTACCTTTCCATAATGTCCAAGATCATCCTATTTGGACTCCTGAGCAGAAAGTTATGAATTTTTGAAGTCTGCTGTCTGCAGTGACCGATCGCTAGAAATTAGAAAAGTTAGAAATGATAAGAAGTTAGCGATTTCGATTGTAATGTTATGTATGATTTTGGTCCAGTATGCTAGTCTTAGTTTGGGGTTATCTTCTTGTCCAGGTGGCAGCGAGATCCCAAGGGCAGCACCCACTTCGCGTCCGCCGTTCTCGCACGGTTGAGGCAAGTATTCGGGTTATAGCGTATTTTCGGTTGTATGATAAGATTGTTGTGATTGCTTGCTGTAGCCTTGCACGAATGTTAGTGTAATGAGTTTTCCTTTTATCTTGATGAATGCAAGCTATGGTTAATGTTTCCCTTGAGCGTTGCTAAATCTTACATGTTGTTATGTACATGTTAAATTCTTGGGTATGAAAGATGTGGGCATGGGGCAATTGCATGTTTCAAACGTGTTGGAGACTTGGTCATATATGCATGTTTTTGGTATATAATAGCGAAGTAAGGTTGCTGGCATGATGTTTATATTGAGATTGGTGAATGCTCCAAGTATGATTATGCTCTATTCATGTCCGATGTTATTGTACTTGGTATATTGATGATGAATAGATGTCGTGCATGTGCATATTGAGATCATTTGAAGCTTGGTCACGTGGTGACCAAGCATGCATTCGTTGAGGTCCCCGTCATATGTTGACGGGCTTGAGGTCCCCACATTGGTGGAATGTGGGCTATGAGCAAAGAGGTCCCCATCATTCAGATGATGGGTAAAGGTCCCTATACATGTGGTGTATAGGCTCTTGGTCCCTGTGCCAGAGGGCACAGGCAAGGGTATACAGCGACGGTTGTATACCCCTTATTACCGGTAAAATGCGAAAAGAGACAAAGTTGAAAAGGTGCATTGCATTGGTTGCATTCACATGAGCATGAAGGCTATACTTTGGTGCATTGTTTATCTTGTATTATTGAAGCTATGAATGATAACTTGCTTAGCCTTGTTGGTACTTGCTGAGTCTTTGGGCTCACTCTTGCTTTGATGTGTTTTAGGTACAAACGGCAGGAATGACATGCATGGGAGGGAGTAGATGTTGGATGCACTCACTACCTCACGACTTTAAGGCGTTGCCATTTAGTTTCATTTCAGGAATAAGTAAACTGCTTGAGAATCACTCATAGATGGTTTTGAGTATTGTGTTAATTGTGATAATGAGAATAGTAAGTCTTGACTATGTTTATTCGATCATCTTGCATGTTTGTGTGAACTTGATTATGAAGATATTGATAAATGCCATGATTAATTGCTGGAACCTCGGTATAGCTGACTATACAAGTAGGTTTTGCCGAAAATTTTGTAATTGGTCTTCGTTTAGTTTAGTTTAATTTAATTTTAGTAGCATTCCAGGCTCAATGCTGAGCTGGGGTGTTACATTTTCTTAAATTTGAAACACAAGCCAACACTTGGGATGTTACAAATCCCCCCTTACAAGAATCTCGTCCTGAGATTCTGTTCACTCGGGGAAGAAGGACGGGTAGTCCGCACGAAGACAATCTTCCCGCTCCCAAGTCGCTTCATCCTCGGAATGATTTGACCACTGAACTTTAAGGAACTTGATGGCAGGATTCCTTTTTCTTCGTTCAGCTTCCTCAAGAATACGAACAGGATGTTCGCAGTAGGTCAAATCTTCTTGAACATCGAGATTTTCCCATAGAGTCTCCTCCGTTGGAACACGAAGGCACTTCTTCAAATGGGACACATGGAACAGATCATGTACCCCTTCAAGTGCAGTGGGCAACTCCAATCTATAGGCGATAGCTCCCACCTTCTCGATAATGCGATAAGGCCCAACATATCGAGGAGCTAACTTGCCCTTGACGCCGAAACGCTGATGGCCCTTCAAAGGAGAGACTTTGAGATAAACAAAGTCATTGGGCTCAAAACTCAACTCACAGCGACGATGATCTGCATAGCTCTTTTGCCTGGACTGGGCCGTGCGCAAACGCTCGCGAATAAGCTGAACTTGGTTTTCGGCCTCATTGATCGAATCTGGGCCGAAGAGCTGCCTCTCACCTATCTCTGACTAGTTCAACGGGGTTCTGCGCTTTCTCCCATATAAGGCCTCGAAAGGTGCCATGCCGAGACTGGCTTAGAAACTGTTGTTGTAGGAGAATTCAGCAAACGGTAAATACTTCTCCCAATTCTTCCCATAGGAAAGAACACAAGCACGGAGCATGTATTCTAAGACTTGGTTGACTCTCTCCGTCTAACCATCAGTGTGAGGACCCCGGAATATTGGAAATGTACCTAATTAAAATTATACTGTAGCATAATTCTTAATTAAAGAACAGTTCTACCCCTTTATTAAAGATCATGCTAGAAGTATAAATTTAACAAGTAACAAACCCAATATTCAGGATTCCCGAATATATGTCTTACAATGGTTCCCAGGATCAGTGACCATTGCACATATGTCCTTAAACAACATTGCATCATATACACACAAGTCATACATTTACATAATTAAACATAACTTTACAATTCGGTTTAGTACTACAATATCAAGTGACTCAGGGTCACTAACAAAGTCTGACAGCGGAAGCAAAAGAGTAAACCACAAAACCACCAATGGCCCCATCACCCGCAGGCTATTGCGTGGAGATTAGAAATAGCTTCACTTGTTAGCGTCACCCTGATTGGCGCTAACGGGCATCTCAGATCAATAATCATCTTCACCTGCAACAAGAGGTTATAGCACCTTGAGTACGGAAGGTACTCAACAAGACTTACACAAACTAATAAAAGAAAGTGTTTGTTAGAGCCTATACAAAGGATTAAGATTTGTACATGCATAAGGTTACAACAGGAAGGTATAATGGCTCAAATTTGGCATAAAGCAATACATCTTAATCTACAATTGCTAAGTTTTGATAAAGCAATTTAATAAATCAAATTGAACTAAAACAGTAAGTAAATGAAAGTAAATGTAAACAATACATTGCATGAATTCCCTCATGCTGAACCAGAACCCAAACAGTAGTTGAAATCAAAATTCTATACAGATGACATCAACTCAAGTTATCGTCCATGACCGTGGACACAGCTATTCGAATAGTTTAATACCCTGCAGGGGTGTACAATTTTACCCACACGACTTAGTTAGCCCGTAAGCCTCCGGAATAATAGCACACAACCTTTGGTATGCCGGCCGGGGAAACTAAGATTTGGTATTTTTCAACAAGCTGACACTATTGAGTTTGATACCCATGTGTGAACTGATCTCGCTTAAACAACGACTGATAGCATCTGCTTAACCGGGGCACACATGTTGCGTCAGGAATGCCGATCCAAACAAAAGAAATACAAGTTGTGTTCGCTACACATAGTAGATTTCAATCGGCATCTTTAAGGTACGTACATGCGATGGAGCACAAATACGCCCTCACCCTTCTAAAAACATCTGATATTGATATAAAACTCACATGGCATAAAACGCAGCCCGAAGACCTAAGCATCTATGCCATACAAGATCAATACACATAACCTTACTCCCCTATCTCCAACTCAATAGCATTAACCCTTTACTTAACCAAACAGCGCCCATACACCGCGTGTGGAAGCACGTTGGGACTTGAATTGAATAGTCAGAGTTCAGTCCTTATTCGGTCCAGACAAGTCCACCACATTTCCCAATCTCGTGCACGAAGGCACCACCACTAGCATCCTCTTGTCCAGATCATTTAAAATTTAATATTCAGTTTGGATTTAAAGAAACTGGACAAATAGTTAAAATGACTGAAATTCATTTGTTGTTCCCATGTTTGACAAGATAATCTTGTCAAACTTTAAAGTTCTCTAGACTGCATGGCTAAGCGAATTTTGAAACTAAGTATTTCAATATAAAACAATACCTTAAGTTTTAAGTGTATGATCTGATTTAAGGTAAGCCATAAGTGTCAGGTTATAACTAGCTATGGATAGATCATCAATAATTTGAAACGAAATAGCATGCAACAGTATCACTGTGGTTTGTAAATCTATAGTTCAAAAATTGGGATCAACATGGTGCAAAGAGGATGCTTGCCTTGGTAATAATACACCTCTTGTTCAGGTTCTTGTTGACCAACAAAAGATTTAATCACTTCAGAAGAACCAGAATCTAGAAAGTCAAATAAAATCCAATAAATAGTAGAAAAATGGCAGAGAACAAAATATAGAAAGAGAATGCATGATCAACACTTGAATGCATAATTATCAACATGCTCAATCTACATCTAGCTCAAATAAGGATAATAACCCATATTTAATACCTAATGATACTAATTACTCAGATTAGGGTTTAACTTAAAGTCATGACTTTAGATTTTGAAATCAAAAGCAGATGATTTACAAAGAGGAGTTGCTGCTATCTTAGATTATGAGAGAAAGATATTTATGATTTAGCTACAGCTAAATAAGTAAAACTAAAAGGTTATTGTATCACTTAATATCAGTTAATACTAATTATTAAAACTGAGGTTTAATCTAGATCTAAAGTGTCAGATTTTGGAAAACTGAAAATAGGACAGATTACAAAAGAATGGTGATTTGAGCTATACATGCACAAATAAAATTCTTTGCTAAAGCTGGGAGTATTCCTAACTATTAC
The DNA here is from genome assembly GCA_036346255.1 of Ampelocalamus luodianensis. Lineage (NCBI taxonomy): Eukaryota > Viridiplantae > Streptophyta > Magnoliopsida > Poales > Poaceae > Ampelocalamus > Ampelocalamus luodianensis. The sequence goes on along the minus strand of CM070627.1, from coordinate 11,950,814 downwards.
AGGAACCTAACTTATCACTTAATCGCTAAGTGACAAGAATTAAGAAAGGAAGAATATGTTGCCTTTTGTCGGTTGGACCAACAGTAAAAACAGCACAGGCACAACTTGTAGATTTCGGTGGATTTGGAGATTCTTTAAACAAAGATTTCAAATTAGAGTTAAAGCTGATCTACATAGGTAGATAATACCCTAGACCAACTTTTGCTAACATGAACTTTCAAGATTACAAGAAAATAGGAAACTCTAGTGTTTGTCGGTTTGCCTGACAAAACACAACAGAGGAGGATTTTGCTTTAACTCGAATTGGAGAGATTAAAGAGCAAAAGAATAACTAATTAAGATGCTAGGGTTCAGTTACGACTTAGTTAAGTCAAAAAGATGACAAGTGAAACCCTAGAACTTGAAAACGACATGAAAGACCGAAAAGTTATCAAAAGTAACTTTTCATTATTAAAAAAGATTCGCATATTACATACACAAGAGAATGGCTCCATTAAACTACTGAGGTTCTTAAGGTGCTTAAGATGACAAGGATTAGAGTCTAAACTCAGCAGAACAGGAAAAACAACAGAGGGCTCCTTAACCTGCTCTGATCAACAGATAATAAACCCCCGGTTTCAACCTACAAAAGATGCTAAACTCACATTACAAGGTACACGCCACTTTAAATGGAATGACGTGGCACCGTTAGATTGGTTTTCAACGGTCGAGATAGATGGGAGGTTCGGTGGCCCGAAGGTCCCATCTTTATAGACCCTACGATCAACATCCAACGGTCCTATGAAGATTGGGCCCTAAACGCACGCGATCGAAAAGGTACCGTAGGATTTAAATCCGACGGTCACAATTAATTGCGCGCGTCTAAGTTTCAAACCCAAAAAGGATGGTGCGGTTGGATCTAAAATCAAAAGCGGAGATTGAAGAGGAGTCCGGTGACCGGAACGGCCCAATAGGTGTGGTTCGTCCGATTTAGATCCAACAGTGAAGGTTGAGTGGTGCGTTTGGGAAACCTGAACGGCCCACTAGATCTAGCCCGCTCAAAGAGAATCCTACGGCTCACGTTTATTTTGGCCTTTAACAAAAGAAAATGGTCTAGCCCAAAAAGTGAGCGTCGCACGATCAAGATCCTACACCCAGGATTGAATGAGCTCTACGGGATGGCCGGAACGGCCCAATGAATCTGGCCCGTTAGACAGGAAATCAACGGTCATGAGTTGGAGGTGCATTAGGATTTTGAACTGGAGCTGGATGTCGTTGGATGAAGATCCAACGGTGGAAATCACACGGAACACGTGGATAGCCCGCGCGGCTTTGCGAATCTCGGCCGTTCATCAAGAAATCGACGGCTCACGTTTGCTGGAGGTTTGGGCACGCGCGCGAACGTGTCGGGTGCAGTCCGGTTGCACAGTTTAGACCCAAAGCACTTGAGCTCGGTCGCTACAGTGCAAATGGCTGGGTTTAGACCAGAGGAGTTGACTAACTCATTTTAATGTTCCAAAAGTTTGACCGGGGCTTTAAAAATAGGAAATAAATTTGTAAAATCATGAAATTTTGCAAGAATGCTACTGGGATCATATATGTCCCAAATAAATGTTGAAAACCACTGTTTCACTTTGTAAAATAGATAAATAATTACACCATCCCGATTAGGTTTATTTAAAATCAAATATTCTTTGTCAAGATCCAAATAATTTCTAAAAAATGTAACAAAAATTATTTTTGGTCAGGATAATTTATCTAGGCTTTAATAAAAATACCTCTCAGTTATAATACAAGCAATATCTTGTATTTCCTTTGAGACTTCAAATATGTTTTGGATTTTGACTAGAAAAGGAAGGTTTTAATTTGTAACAACAAATCCAAATTTCAATTATGAACAGTAATGTTATGAATAGTATTCCATTACTGTTCATAAAGCAGATTATTACTGTTTCTTAAATCTGGGGCTGTTATAAACCTACCCCCCTTAAGAAAATCTCGTCCCCGAGATTTCGGATAAGTTAGAGGTTGGGAAAAAGTGAAGCTGAAATGATTTTTATGGAAATCCGATATCTGTTGTCTTTATTTCCTTCAAAGGTAGCAAAGAAAGATTTTACATAATAACATGGTGTTATTATTACATCTTCTTTTACATTGCTTTGTTTAACCTCGCCTTTCTTGATCCAAAGGCAAGTTCTAAACAACAAAGAGGTGGGGGTGCTCAATCTGCATCAGATCTTCGCGCACCCAAATGGCTTCATCCTCAGAATGATTAGCCCACTGAATTTTTAAGAACTTGACGGTGCGATTCCTTGTCCTGCGTTCCACTTCGTCGAGGATACGCACCGGTTGCTCTTGATAGGAAAGGTCGGGTTGAAGATCAAGACCCTCATAAGCAGTAGGCTTGGTAGAATCACGATGGCAGTTCTTTAATCGAAAAACATGAAAAATATCATGTACCGCTGAGAGAGAGTCTGGGTCTGGAGATGTTGGAAAAGTTTTCAATGAACCTACGGTAATAACCTGCAAGCCCAAGAAAATTTCGGATGTCAGCAACATTTTGGGGTTGATCCCCGTCTATTACATTTTGTACCTTGTTTGGATCAACAGTGATACCCCATTCGGATAACACATGTCCCAAGAATGCGACTTGCTTGAGCCAGAAGGCACAGTTGCTAAACTTCGCAGACAACGGATGTTTGTGAAGTGTTCCCAGCACACGTCTTAAATGTTGTTCATGTTTTTCAACAGACTTTGGAATAGATAAGAATGTCGTCAATGAACACGACAACAAACTTATCCAAGAAATCTATGAATACCGAATTCATAAGATTCACAGAATAAGCTAGAGCATTGGTTGGAACAAAGGACATAATAGTATACTCGTATAACCCGTAACGAGTAGAGAATGTTGTTTTAGGAATGTCTTTAGCTCTAACCTTGATCTGATGATAGCCTGATCACAAATCAATTTTAGAAAAGACTCGGGCTCTAGTTAACTGGTCAACAAATAGGTGAGTGACAGGGCAAGTGTCACCACCAATTTGGTTAGGGACAAAAGAGTAGGACAACGAGTGTTGTTAAGAGAGGGGACAAGGAAAGATAACAATGGTGCCACTAAGTGACTACATTCAGTGTGAAAGCCACGTACATGGCCGCACTTAATGCAATATGACTTGTATTAAATGCACAAAGCACTTAGGTGGCAGAGAAAAATGAGGACGACCAAGTCTGGCAAGTAGAACCAGTCAAATTTGGAAATAGATTGGTCAAGGAGGAAGATCCTGGTCCATAAGGAAAAAGTTTGCTTGGCTTAGGTGGAACCAAATGCTTAGACCTGCCCAAAGGAGGTCTAGACAGTTAAGATGAGATCGAAGGACAAGGAGGCCCAATAGGTAAAGAGATCCAAGGACACGGAGATTTAAAGAATAGAGAGGGATGCGGTAGTACCGACGGCAAGAAGTGGTATTACCGGAGGAGATCCAAAGAGCAGAGGTCCAATAGATGTAACAATGAGGAGGTCCTATGGACAAGAGGTCCAAAGACCTACTCACGAAGTCCGAAGGTCAAAATCATTTGAAAAGAGAATGTCCTGACTGTTAGATCTCTGAAAGGGAGGTCCAATAGTCAAGACTAATTAAAAAGGTGGAGATTTGATGGCTAGGACCTCACAAGGGAGATCCTAATGGTTACGATCAACAAAGAGAGGAAGTCCGCAGAGGCAAGGATACGTGGGAAGAATTGGAGCCAACCGATCTTGATCAAACAGAGGGAGATGACTGGGATATTTGGATCAGCGGAATGTACCAATGGATTAAGCCATTCGATATGGATCGAATGGACAGCCAATACACTCCCAAAATGACACCCAACCTTCTAGAGTCTATCACAACTAAATCTGCCCAAAAATCTACCCCTTGGATGTTTATGATGATGCTACGGCAGATTCGATCAGCCTTGAAGACTGACCCAGGTTAGTAAATAACAGGTGGTGGATGAAAATGATGCATGCTCAACTGGTGTTGAACAGCAAATTGACTACTAACAAAAGAACGGAATGTTCCAGAATCAAATAGAACAGTAGCTGAACTGAAATTAATTAGGAGCATACCAAGAACAACGTCAAGTGCTTCAGCCGTGATCTGGTTCACCCGATCTCAGATTGGAACTGGATCAGACTTGACAGATGTCTTTGAAGATAGTGTTCGACGAACAACAGCTGGGAAAGGTTGAACAGGAGGCAACCCACGTTTCTTAGCAAAGCACTGGTTTGCGAAATGTCCAGGACGTCCATAGTGATAACAGATCACACCAGGCCTGACCTTGCTGACAATGGGTGGCTGATTTCCACTAATTCTTGACTGCACAAAAGAATTAGGAGGTCTAGGTACAAAGGTGAGTGGTCGAGGTAGAGCTGGTGGTGGTGTGGGAGCTTGATAAGTCTGGGGCATCCCTCGATGTCTTGCGAAGCATCGATTAGCATAATGGCCGGGGTGGCCACAATGAAAATAAATAATTTTCTTATTTCGTTGGCGACGGCTTATTGGCTTCTCTCTGGGCTGCACTTGAGTACCCTTTTGACTAGAGGTCATTTTGATGATGGCTGCGTGGAAAATCCGTCGTTGTAGTCCAACTGACTCAGTGATCATCTGGTGTAGACGACACTCCTTGGGACAGTGATCGTGTCCTTCACATAGAAAGCAAGTGACTTTAATAGTTGGACAGTTCCCTGGTGGATGGTCTCCGTCATAGTTGGGACAATTTGTAGTACACTGGTTGATGTAGTGTCCCTCTCCACCACAGCGTCGACAGACCTTAACCTTGACGATTGTACTTCTTGTCTTCCCAGGTTGAGTGCTCAAAGGAGTACTAGATTCTGCCATCCTATCGTCACATGGATGGTTAGAGGACAGACTAAGGATACACTTAATTGAGTGCGAAAGATGTTGTTGGCAGAAAAAGGAAAGTACTAAACTTAGTATGCATAAATGATATGAAATGCACCAAAATTTAATACCAAAAGAAGACGCAAAGGCGCAAAGGCCAGCATAAGATTCAATAAAACAAATCATAGTTTTCCGGCATAATTGCTATACATACTACCCGTAGGCGATGCGCAATTACTTGGAACCAAAAGAGAGCTAACGGTCAAATAACAAAATATAACTTTTACAAGATAGGGAAAATAAATAGGGTGAATATCATCTATTAACAGTCCCTAAGTTAGTCTTAATATCGTAATACGACAACGTCTTCTCGTCCCTTCGCCATTGCTCTTCTGGGTGAATACTAACATATCTCTCTTTTTGAAAATGAGAGAAAAGCAATGAAAAATATTTTGCACAAGTCCAATAAATAGTAAGGGAAGAATTAGAAGCTAAGATGGGTAAGGAATAAAAGATGTCATACTTAAACTTTCCGAAATTATTTTACTAACTTGAAAATAATTTCTCAAAAGACTTTCTAATGCTAACGACCATGCTATTTCTAACCTACAGGCAACGTATGCTCTTATACCAACGCTGTGAGGACCCCGGAATATTGGAAATCTACTTAATTAAAATTATACTGTAGCATAATTCTTAATTAAGGAACAGTTCTGCCCTTTTATTAAAGATCATGCTAGAAGTATAAATTTAACAAGTAACAAACCCAATATTCAGGATTCCCGGATATATGTCTTACAATGATTCCCAGGATCAGTGACCATTGCACATATATCCTTAAACAACATTGCATCATACACATACAAGTCATACATTTACATAATTAAACATAAGTTTACAATTCGGTTTAGTACTACAATATCAAGTGACTCAGGGTCACTAACAAAGTCTGACAGCGGAAGCAAAAGAGTAAACGACAAAACCACCAATGGCCCCATCACCCGCAGGCTATTGCGTGGAGATTAGAAATAGCTTCACTCGTTAGCGTTACCCTGATTGGCGCTAACGGGCATCTCAAATCAATAACCATCTTCACCTGCAACAAGAGGTTATAGCACCTTGTGTATGGAAGGTACTCAGCAAGACTTACACAAACTAATAAAAGAAAGTGTTTGTTAAAGCCTATACAAAGGATTAAGATTTGTACATGCATAAGGTTACAACAGGAAGGTATAATGGCTCAAATTTGGCATAAAGCAATACATCTTAATCTACAATTGCTAAGTTTTGATAAAGCAATTTAATAAATCAAATTGGACTAAAACAGTAAGTAAATGAAAGTAAATGTAAACAGTACATTGCATGAATTCCATCATGCTGAACCAGAACCAAAATAGTAGTTGAAATCAAAATTCTATACAGATGACATCAACTCAAGTTATCGTCCATGACCGTGGACATGGCTATTCGAATAGTTTAATACCTGTATAATGGCTCAAATTTGGCATAAAGCAATACATCTTAATCTACAATTGCTAAGTTTTGATAAAGCAATTTAATAAATCAAATTGGACTAAAACAAGTAAGTAAATGAAAGTAAATGTAAACAGACATTGCATGAATTCCATCATGTTGAACAGAACCAAAATAGTAGTTGAAATCAAAATTCTATACAGATGACATCAACTCAAGTTATGGTCCATGACCGTGGTGTACAACTTTACCCACACGACTTAGTTAGCCGTAAGCCTCCGGAATAATAGCACACAACCTTTGGTATGCCGTAGGAAACTAAGATTTGGTATTTTTCAACAAGCTCACACTATTGAGTTGGATACCCATGTGTGAACTGATCTCGCTTAAACAACGACTGATAGCATCTGCTTAACTGGGGCACACATGTTGCGTCAGGAATGCCGATCCAAACAAAAGAAATACAAGTTGTGTTCGCTACACATAGTAGATTGCAATCGGCATCTTTAAGGTACGTACATGCGATGGAACACAAATACGCCCTCACCCTTCTAAGAACATCTGATATTGATATAAAACTCAATAGCATTAACCCTTTACTTAACCAAACAGCGCCCATACACCGCGTGTGGAAGCACGTTGGGACTTGAATTGAATAGTCAGAGTTCAGTCCTTATTCGGTCCAGACAAATCCACCACATTTCCCAATCTCGTGCACGAAGGCACCACCACTAGCATCCTCTTGTCCAGATCATTTAAAATTTAATATTCAGTTTGGATTTAAAGAAACTGGATTAATAGTTAAAATGACTGAAATTCATTTGTTGTCCCCATGTTTGACAAGATAATCTTGTCAAACTTTAAAGTTCTCTAGACTGCATGGCTAAGCGAATTCTGAAACTAAGTATTTCAATATAAAACAATACCTTAAGTTTTAAGTATATGATCTGATTTAAGGTAAGCCATAAGTGCCAGGTTATAACTAGCTATGGACAGATCATCAATAATTTGTAAAGAAATAGCATGCAACAGTATCACTCTGGTTTGTAAATCTACAGTTCAAAAATTGGGATCAACATGGTGCAAAGAGGATGCTTGCCTTGGTAATAATACACCTCTTGTTCAGGTTCTTGTTGACCAACAAAAGATTTAATCACTTCAGAAGAACCAGAATTTAGAAAGTCAAATAAAATCCAATAAATAGTAGGAAAATAGCAGAGAACAAAATATAGAAAGAGAATGAATGATCAATACTTGAATGCATAATTATCAACATGCTCAATCTACATCTAGCTCAAATAAGGATAATAACCCATATTTAATACCTAATGATACTAATTACTCAGATTAGGGTTTAACTTAAAGATGCAGCTTTAGATTTTAAAATCTGAAAAACAGGACAGATTTACAAAAGAGTAGCTGCTGCTATGTTAGCTTATGCGAGAAAGATATTTATGATTTAGCTACAACTAAATAAGTAAAACTAAAAGGTTAATGTATCACTTAATATCAGTTAATACTAATTATTAAAATTGAGGTTTAATCTAGATCTAAAGTGTCAGATTTTGGAAAACTGAAAATAGGACAGATTACAAAAGAATGGTGATTTGAGCTATACATGCACAAATAAAATTCTTTGCTAAAGCTGGGAGTATTCCTAACTATTACAGGAACCTAACTTATCACTTAATCGCTAAGTGACAAGAATTAAGAAAGGAAGAATATGTTGCCTTTTGTCGGTTGGACCAACAGCAAAAACAACACATGCACAACTTGCAGATTTCAGTGGATTTGGAGATTCTTTAAACAAAGATTTCAAATTAGAGTTAAAGCTGATCTACATTGGTAGATAATACCCTAGATAAACTTTTGCTAACATGAACTTTCAAGATTACAAGAAAATAGGAAACTCCAGTGTTTGTCGGTTTGCCCGACAAAACACAACAGAGAAGGATTTTGCTTTAACTCGAATTGGAGACATTAAAGAGCAAAAGAATAACTAATTATGATGCTAGGGTTTACTTACGACTTAGTTAAGTCGAAAAGATGACAAGTGAAACCCTAGAACTTGAAAACGACATGAAAGACCGAAAAGTTATCAAAAGTAACTTTTCAGTATTAAAGAAGATTCACATATTACATACACAAGAGAATGGCTCCATTAAACTACTGAGGTTCTTAAGGTGCTTAAGATGACAAGGATTAGAGTCTAAACTCACCAGAACAGGAAAAACAACAGAGGGCTCCTTAACCTGCTCTGATCAACAGATAATAAACCCCCGGTTTCAACCTACAAAAGATGCTAAACTCACATTACATGGTGAATCAAGCATCTAGGATGGATAAGCAAGGTGTAAGAGCAAGAAACTCCACTGGAACGAAAAAGGAAGATGAAGAGCTTATCTGGTCAACAATGGCAGTGAGCCAAAAACTAGGGTTTATATAGTGGTTGAACCAATGGAGCAATCGGGAATTCTCTAGAGCTGATGCGGTGGCAATTGAGTACCAGGTGGCAAGAAAAGATTGGCGAAAATCACGGCGCAACGCCTCCCTCCGGCAACGAAGTCAGCGGCGGCGCACAGAGGCAAGGAGGAGAAGAGGCGACTCACTGACATGCGGCCCCGCTATCAGCCGCAGTCACGCACGCCTCCTAAAACTCAAAAGAATATCGACCGACCAATTAGAAATGGGCGGTTGCGATGGAGATAGGCATTAAGAGAAGATAATCGATATTGTTTAATATGGACCGTGCGATCTCAAACGAACGGTTGAGATTTAATGGAGCCTTAGGGAAACCCGAAGGTTACATTCAAAGAGGAGCGTTGGATTTGAATCCAATGATCGACCTAAAAAGATACACACCACTTTAAATGGAATGACGTGGCACCGTTAGATTGGTTTTCAACGGTCGAGATAGATGGGAGGTTCGGCAGCTCGAAGGTCCCATCTTTATAGACCCTACGATCAACATCCAATGGTCCTATGAAGATTGGGCCCTAAACGCACGCGATCGAAAAGGTACCGTAGGATTTAAATCCGACGGTCACGATTAATTGCACGTGTCTAAGTTTCAAACCCAAAAAGGATGGCGCGGTTGGATCTAAAATCAAAAGCGGAGATTGAAGAGGAGTCCGGTGACCCGAACGACCCAATAGGTGTGGTTCGTCCGATTTAGATCCAACGGTGAAGGTTGAGTGGTGCGTTTGGGAAACCTAAACGTCCCACTAGATCTAGCCCGCTCAAAGAGAATCCTATGGCTCACGTTTATTTTGGCCTTTAACAAAAGAAAATGGTCTAGCCCAAAAAGTGAGCACCGCACGATCAAGATCCTACACCCAGGATTGAATGAGCTCTACGGGATGGCCCGAACGGCCCAATGAATCTGGCCCGTTAGACAGGAAATCAACGGTCATGAGTTGGAGGTGTGTTAGGATTTTGAACTGGAGCTGGATGCCGTTGGATGAAGATCCAACGGTGGAAATCGCACGGAACACGTGGATAGCCCGTGCGACTTTGCAAATCTCAGCCGTTCATCAAGAAATCGACGGCTCTCATTTGCTGGAGGCTTGGGCACGCGTGCGAACGTGTCGGGTATGGCCCGGTTGCACAGTTTAGACCCAAAGCACTTGAGCTCGGTCGCTACAGTGCAAATGGCTGGGTTTAGACCAGAGGAGTTGACTAACTCATTTTAAAGTTCCAAAAGTTTGACCGGGGCTTTAAAAATAGTAAATAAATTTGTAAAATCATGAAATTTTGCAAGAATGCTACTGGGATCATATATGTCCCAAATAAATGTTGAAAACCACTGTTTCACTTTGTAAAATACATAAATAATTACACTATCCCGATTAGGTTTATTTAAAATCAAATATTCTTTGTCAAGATCCAAATAATTTCTAAAAAATTTAACAAAAATTATTTTTGGCCAGGATAATTTATCTAGGCTTTAATAAAAATACCTCCCAGTCATAATACAAGCACTATCTTGTATTTCCTTTGAGACTTCAAATAGGTTTTGGATTTTGACTAGAAAAGGAAGGTTTTAATTTGTAACAACAAATCCAAATTTCAATTATGAACAGTGATGTTATGAACAGTATTCCATTACTGTTCATAAAGCAGATTATTACTGTTTCTTAAATCTGGGGCTGATACAATCAGTCTGAGGATGGTGAGCTTTGCTGAAGAGAAGGCAGGTCCCCATAGCTTCTTGCAAGCTATTCCAGAACTGGGAGGTGAAAATAGAACCACGGTCTGAAACGATCGTCTTAGGTACACCATGCAAACTCACGATTCGGGAGACATAGAGCTCGGCCAAGTGACCAGTACGAATATTGGTTTTGATCGGAAGAAAGTGTGCCACTTTAGTCAACCGATCAATGCCAACCCAAATGGCGTCGTTCCCTTTGGAGGTTCGGGGTAGACCGGTGATGAAGTCCATGCCGACGGAATCCACTTCCACTTAGGCACTGGCAAAGGCTGAAGAAGACCTACTGGATGCTGATGCTCGACCTTTATACGACAGCACATGTCGCACTCGGCAATGAACCTTGCGATCTCGCGCTTCATTTGGGTCCACCAGAATTGCTGACGAAGGTCTTGGTACATCTTTGTGGCCCCGGGATGAATGGACAATGGGGAATCATGGGCTTCGCGGAGAATCAAATCCCGCAATTCCATGACCTTGGGAAACACAAGGCAATGTCCAAACCACACAACACCATGCTCATCTTCTCAGAAGCACTTGGTTGTCCCGTTCTTGATGTTCTGCTTGATTTGGTTAACTCCCATGTCTGATTGCTGCGTCGTCTTGATTTGATCCACCAAGGTTGGTTGCACAACCAAGGTAGCGAGGAAAACGTGCTCAATCAAACCCAAATTGAGCTAATAAATTCTTCAAGAAGGGCGGGCTGCTACTCCTGGAGCATCAAAGTATTGCAATACACTTTCCGACTAAGTGCATCGGCAACGACATTGGCCTTGCCCGGATGATACTAGATACCCATGTCATAATCTTTGATCAATTCCAACCACCTTCGTTGCCTGAGGTTCAGATCTGGCTGGGTGAACAAATACTTCAAACTCTTGTGATCCGAATACACTTCACAACGGTTACCGATTAGGTAATGTCGCCAAATCTTGAGTGCATGAACCACAGCAGCTAATTCCAAGTCATGTATTGGATAATTGAGTTCATGAGGCCTCAACTGTCATGATGCATAGGACACTACCTTGCTTTCCTTCATAAGAACACAACCGAGTCCCTGACGAGAGGCATCGCAAAAGATATCGAAGCTCTTATGGACATCGGGAAGAACAAGAACTGGGGCTGAAGTCAAACGCTTCTTGAGTTTCTGAAAACTCTCATCACAAGTAGCGGACCACACAAATTTCTTGTCCTTCTTGAGCAACTCAGTCATCGTCTTTGTGATCTTAGAGAAGTTCTCGATAAAGCGACGATAGTATCCCATTAAACCAAGAAAACTCCGCACATCGGTGACCGACTTGGGCTGACCCCAAGATAGCACATCGCTGACCTTGCTAGGATCCACAGCTATGCCTCCTATTGAGAGAATATGTCCCAAGAATGCCACTTCTTTCAACCAGAACTCGCACTTGTTGAACTTCACATACAGCTGGTGCTCACACGGCTTTCCCAACACAAGCTTCAGATGCTCAGCATGCTCTTCATCATTCTTGGAGTAGATAAGAATATCATTGATGAAGAACACAACAAACTTATCCAAATACTCCATAAATACTGAATTCATAAGATTCATGAATAGGGCAGGAGCATTGGTTAAGCCAAAAGACATGACGGTGTACTCGTAAAGGCCATAACGAGTAGAGAAAGCCGTCTTCGAAATATCTTCAGATCTAATCCTGACTTGATGATACCCTAATCTCAAATCAATCTTGGAGAATACCCGAGCTCCGGTCAGCTGGTCAAAAAGATCATCGATGCGGGGCAAAGGGTACTTGTTCTTTACCGTCACCTCATTAAGCGGACGGTAATCAATGCACATGCGCAAAGTCTTGTCCTTCTTCTTCACAAAGATTACTGGACAACCCCAAGGAGATGAGCTAGCGCAGATAAAACCCTTCTCTTGGAGCTCACCTAGTTGCTTCTTCAGCTCCTCCAACTCATTCGGAGGCATTCGGTACGGCCTCTTCGAAATCGAGGCGGTACCAGGCAGCAACTCAATAACAAACTCAAGGTCTCGAACTGGAGGCATCCCAAGCAATTCTTCAGGTAAAACATCCGCGAAGTCGCACACCGTTGGGACATCCTAAATTTCCAAAGCTGGCTTCACTTCAAGTGCGCAGAGATGTGGCCCTTGCATCTGTGAGGTAGACGACCTTCCTAGCACAATCGACTTGCCCCAAATGCTGAGACAACCAATCCATACCAAGAATCACATCCAAACTCACTGAGTTGAGTAGGATAAGGTTTGCCAAGAATTTCACTCCTTCGACTTCAATGGAGACATCCCGGCATTCTCGATCAGCTCTCCTTTCCGAACCCGGAGAGCGAATAAGCAAAGGAACACCCAAAGGAACAAAGTGAAGATCACTAGCAGTAGCAAAAGACTTTGAAATAAAGGAATGCGAAGCTCCTGAATCGAATAAAACTGCAACAGGGCAAGAGTTGACAAGAAGCGTACCCAACACAACGTCGGGTGCCTCCTGTGCCTCCTCGGCCGAGATGTGGTTGACTCGACCACTTCCCATGCCCTGGGTCTTCTGGACAGTCTTCTAGTCTGGGGGATGACCGCTTCCTTGCCCGCGTCCTCCATTAGGACGAGGGGCCGCTCTAGTCTTCTTAGGGCAACTATTAGCATAGTAGCCCTTCTGGTTGTAGAAGAAGCAAGTGACCTCGGCAGCCGGATTGCGGAGGACACCCTATTAAACCACAGGTGCACGTGGCTGAAATACGGCCTACGGGGGACGAGGAACGAGTGCCGACAGCCTCGGCGGTGGTGGAGCCTGAGAATGGGCCACCGGGGCTGGCCCAACACGAGGGCAAGAAAGGTTGGCTCGTGCTGACTTCTGGGCCTCCCACTTGCGCTTGCGGGACTCTCCCAGCGCTCTCACCTTGTGCTCGGCGATAATGGCCTTGTCGACCAAGGTCTGGAATTCGGGGAAGTCAACGATTGAGAGCTTGTCCTGCAGCTCCTCGAACAAACCCTCCATGAACTTCTCCTGCTTGGCTTCATCGGTGGACACCTCCTCAGGAGCATACCGAGCCAAGTGGTTGAACTCATGCAAAAACTCTGTCATGGACCGGCGCCCTTGCTTGAGCGCAAGAAGCTCCTTCTTCTTGAGCTTCATCAAGCCGGCAGGGACATGAGTCCGACGGAAGGAAGTGTGAAACTCCTCCCAAGTGACGACGTGGCCCGCGGGCTGCATGGCAAGAAAGTTCTCCCACCAAGAGAGTGTTGCACCCTCCAGCTGGTGGGATGCAAAGAGTTCCTTCTCCTGATCCTGGCACTGAGCGATGTTGAGCTTTCGCTCAACAGACGCAACCAGTCATCTGCGTCAAGTGGGTCCTCAGACCGGGAGAAGGTGGGCGGCTGGGTGCAAAGGAACTCCGAGAGTCCCCCCCCCGCGATTGATGTCCACCTCCACCCCCTGATCCGGAGGCACCAGAGAGAGTGGAGGTATTCCTCGCAATAACCTCCAAGATCCGCTTCTGATCCATTCGATTCCGCTCGATCTGAGCGAGAACCTCAGCCATGGTTGGAGGAGGCGGGAACTCCTCATCATGACCAGCTGGCTGACTCTACCCGCTTCGAGTTCTTCCAGCCATCCTGTTCCACTAAGATAGGTTAGCAACAAGCCCGAAAACTGAAGGCAAGGAAGATAATAACTCACTAAGAAATGAACTCAAACGGCTCAAAAACACACACAAAATCAGCACAAGACCTCAAGTCACAAAATCACTTCTCGGCACGACCAACTCGTATTGAAAGAACGAACAATCGGTTGAGAAGGTAAAATTTCAGAGTACAACTCTAGATTCAACATAGCTAAAGAGCAAGGTAAAACCATCTAATGGAGTGTTAGATACTTAACCAACTTATATCACTTCTTACCCTTTTATTCCCACAAGTTTTAGTTAAGTTATCCTCTCATTTTCAGTTTTATTTACTAACTAATAGCTTGTTGTCCAGATTTGATGCCTGTTGTCCAACATACATAACATAGAGTTATTACAACAAGAGCCGACCGTCCAAATGACATAAGAGTAGCATAAATGACAGCGGAAGTAAAAGTGCCATAATATGGCTACAAACAAAAACTAACCGGTAAGCCAACATAACCCACAAGGCAACCGATCGGGCCGCCAAGCTAGTCGCACCCACCGCAATAAAACTCACAAAAGTCGATCCCTTGGGGATCCACTTCCTCCTCTGCAACAACACAGCAATGCAGTTGAGTACAAAAATGTTCTCGCAAGACTTACGAGTAACAAGCCTATACATAGCTACATACAAGCTGAAACAAAGGAGATGGTTATATGGTTAATTGGACGCATAAAGCAATTTCATTTGCAATAATGTAATAGATTTGAAGGCAATTTGTCAAATCTGTTTCTAATTATGGAAAAAACAGCGAAGTAACATAAATAACAACCTAGAGGTGACTAACCCAATAGCCACCACAATATAGCACGAATTTCCAATTCGTAGCACCCATCTAGTTTTAGTGAAAAGGTTGAAATCTAATTCTTGCGGGAAATAACCAAGCGTGTCCATAATCTAAGATGAGGCTATTCAAATAGATTTAACCCTGCAGGGGTGTACCAATGTACCCACACTTCAGACCGCCATTTTGCCACAAGATTAAGCACACTTCCGAAGGTATACTGGCACGGCTAAGTCCTACAAGACGTTTTTCAATATTGTGTATCAACTACAAGTCGCCCGTATGGATAGAAACCCATACATTGCATCGGAGTCATTGTAAAGCCAAGAGTCAACTACCCATAGAGGGTAAAGCAACTTGGACAACTACAATGCCCCTCGATGTGGAGAACCTAGAAAGGATTCCATTCCGTGCACCCAACCCATAACACCACCTCATTTTACCACAACACGACACACACACGCCCTCCTGCGACTCGGAGCCAACACACGCCAAAATACTAAGTCAAGAGAGGTCTCATATCCATCTAGTGTGGTTAGCACGCAAAAGTGCTTGGATCAATGGCGCAAGTAATTCGGTCCTTGTTGACTCGGGCACCAACCATTCACACCCAAAAGCACACCATCTTACCATTGTGCCCAAGTCTAAAATATTTTGTTTTCAGTTTTAGTTTTCTCAAATAATCATAGCACAAGGTGCTGAACATTAAGTCATAATGAGTTTTTGTGTGATCAAGTTTATCGACTAAGTCGACAACCGCCAATTCTTCTAGTAGCTAAGCATGATTAAGCAACATTACTCGTAAACTACTAAGTGACAAGGGCTCATCCAACGAACCTTAAATCATAGCAAAATAATTCTAGGCTCAGTAGTAGAGGATAAACATTTGCCTACATATTATGCATCTAATAGGTCAACTAACCGACAATAGTTTAACAGCAAACTAGCAATGCATACATAGAATTTGCCAACAACATATTAGACTTTGAAAATAATAGGAGCAATATGATCAAATGATGCTATAACTGCTTGCCTTGCTGGTAGTTCTCTTGCTACAGAGGATCACTCTTGGGTTCAACAAATTATTCAAAACCTATCGCAAGAACGGAAAAATCCAATAAGAACGAAGAACATCGAAAAAGACTTAAAAACCAAATTAGTCCAAATTCCCTCAAATTTACACAGTAGGAAGACCATGATTTTAAATGAATTTAGCAACAAGAATTATTTAATTTGGACTAAGCATGCAAAAGTTATATCCTAAATAATTTCTTTCAGCTGGAAAATTCAAATTAAATTGTTTTATGTTACTGTTCATGGTACAATTTTTCAGAAAGTCTCTGAGCATGAAATTTTTATGGTATCCAGAACATGGCATCCTACGAACAACAAAATTGGATTTACTTCATTTGGAGTTAAATTGAATTTCTTATGATTTTTTAAGTGGTGAAAGTAGCACAATGTTAATTTCAGAGGCAAAGACAAGATTACAACCTACTCTACATCAAAGCATACTAACAAAGGAATCTAACACATTTTAGTTTACTAAGTTTGGAGTTACAGTGAATTACTTAAGCATTTTACAAGTTTGAAGGAATTTCTAGAGCACTAATTAAATGTTAAAGCAAGTTAATACAATATACACAATTTTTTGGTACAGAACAGTGTCTAAACACATTTTTAGATTAAAGTTCAGTTAAACATAATTTTAACACAATTTGAATCACCCTAAAAGGAGTTAAAATGAATTAGTTATGCACTTTTGAAATTTAAAACACTTAACAGTTTGAAATTAAAAGCTTTCGGGCTTTTCTTTTTAAACTAACTCGTCCGGAGAGGTCGGGGCTGTAGATCTTGAATCGCACGATTCCAGCGCACGGGAGCACAGCACCCACGCACACGCGCGCTGAGGAGGTCTAGACCGTCAAATCTTGATTTGACGGTCCAGATCTTCAAGATGAGGTCCTAAGGGGTAGGTCTTAGAGAGGAGGTCTGAAACGGCCAAGATCTACCAGAGAAGGTTCTGGACAGTCAAGATTGCCACGGGGAGGTCTGAATAGCTATGATCTTCACAGAGGGAGGTCTTAACGGTCAAGATTAAAATGTAACACTCTGGCTATTCAGAAGCCAAAATGCTACCTAACGGACTAACATACAACAATACTGTGGAAGAACTTCAACAATAACTCATCAACTAATATAAAAAGATCAACACTTTTAGAACTTAAGCAGGAATTAAAACTGAATCCAACAACAGTTCATAAATTCCAATTATTTAAGTCTACTGAATCCACTAAGATAATCCTATCAAACGAATGTCATGGAACATAAGTAGTTATTTAAACAACCTTAACGTAGAGAAAGATACCATCCACATATAAGTTTATTTATTACAGTCCATCACTTAATGAATGAAAGACAGAATCAAGTTCTTTTATTGAAACTGGTGTAAGGTGAAGTGAATGAGTAGTGCGTGTCTACTCGCTCCCAAGAGAATCATCACCAACGATCACCTAAAAATAAATAAACAAAGCAAGAGTGAGTTCGAGACTCAGCAAGGACATTGAATAACTGAACATACATTAGTTATGAACAAGACAACCTCTTCACAGAATGTGAACATACACTGAATGAATATATGAGTGCATGGAATGAATGGAATTAATGAAATGGAAGGACTGCACACGTACTTATACTGGTATAGCTAGTGACACACCCGTCGGTGTTCACTTAAGCCCGCATTTAACAAAATGCGGGGATCCAAATCCCGTATGAAGAACATTTCATACGGGTGTCCAAATCTTTCCACATTGGAATGGTGGGTCTTACGTGCCTATACTGGAATTGATGGGTCTTTCTAATCCACTCCCGTGGATGGGACATGACAATGTCCAAACCTGCCCACATTGGAATGGTGGGTCTTCAATCCACTCCCGTGGATGAAACATGAATAATGGATGCATGAAATGAATTACTAAATAAAGAATGTCATCATCTCCAGTCATGAGAATCTCACATATGAAATAAATAAAAACATTGAACCTTCTCATGTATCATAAGAAAACACAACACGAACATTCAGATATCCATCGTTCGCAAATCTTAAGGGTAACAAAATACTTGCCTTCCACGTTGCGACGCGTTAGCAGGCAACGAAGGTGCTCCTAAACCCGAAGCCTCGCCGCCCTTAGAGATGCGTGATACGCTGATCAAAACCTGCGAGGACAACCTCTCCTCTTCTCCTTCTTCCCCCCTTCTTCTCCTTCCCGCTAGCTAGCCACAACACACGGGAGGCAGCAGCTCCGGTCTTCAAGGAGCAAGGAGGGGCGGCACTAAGGGGCAGGAGGGGTGGCGCCAAGGGAGGTGAGGGAGGAGGAGTCGGCCAAGGGGCAGGAGGGGTGGCGGCTGCTTATGGGGGAGAGGAGGGGGTGGCGCAAGGGAGTGGGAGGGGCGGCTAGGGTTAGGGAGTGGCGCCCCCCCCCCTTGGTCCACTCATGGGCCGGCCCATCCAAGGCTAGGCTGCCCCGAGCTGCAAGCCCACAGTCAAAACTCTTGTAAATTTCTGAATTTTTTTCATTTAATTCATTCTCTAAACTTTATTGCATTCACTTGCAAATTCAGGATATTACATAAAACTAAAGGAGGTCCTGACGGCTAAGATCTCACACGGGAGGTCTTAACGGTCAAGATCTAACTAAGGGAGGTCCTAATGGTCGAGATCTAAATGGAGGGAGGTCCTGATGGCTAAGATTTCACAGGGGGAGGTCTTAACGGTCGAGATCTCCACGGGGAGGTCCTCAATGATAAGGTCTTAACAGACGGGAGGTCCTAAACGGCTCAGATCTCCATGGGAAGGTCCTGAACGGTCAAGATCTACCCGGGGGTGGTCCTTAAGGTTCAGATCTGCGAGGAGGGAGGTCCTGAGGTTTTCTTTACAAAAGACCAAGGGGTGGTCTTTTGCAAGGAGGACCCCGAGGGTGGTCCCGAGAGTGGTTTTTGCAAAAATGACTACGGGAGGTCTTTTACGGAAACACAGAGGGTGATCCTAACGGTCAAAATTAAATCCAAAGAGGTCCTTAACGGCTAGAATCTAACCTAAGAGGTCCTGAAGTTTGTCTAAGGGGTGGTCTTTGGAGAGGTCTGGGCGGCCCAGATCTACATAAAGGAGACCCTGGACAGCCAAGATCAACAGAGGGTGGTCCTGAAGGTTGTCAAAGAGGTCTAACTTACGACAATAGGACAACAGGACTGAGTACCCACTACTACAAAAAAACGTCATCACAGACGGTTCTAAACCGTCATCACAAACGGTTTTGTGAACCGTCTGTATTTATGCGTCTGTGATAACAGGCGTTCATCACAGACGGTTTTCAAACCGTCTCGTGAAAATAGCTATCACGACGGTTCTTAACTAGAACCGCTCGTGATTCTAATCACAAGCGGTTCGAACCGTCGTGATAGTCCATTTTCACGCATTTTTAACAAGAACCGTCTGTGATAGTAATTATCACAAACGGTTCTTGTTCAGAACCGTCTGTGATAGTTTTTTGTATTGCAAAAAAAATCAGCATATGTTGTTTCCATTCTACATAGAACGTTGTTTGCAGCGCACAATGTGGAGCACCGAGCTATCTAGCACACCCAAACATGATCATCAAGAACCCACCAGACACATTGTGTAGCACACCATGCCATCCACAATTCCACCAGCAACAATAACCGGAATGCAGCCTTAGGACCTTCGGCCGGCTCTGATCCTTCCTTCCCTCCTCTCTTTTTCAGCATCCACCTCTCTTAGCATACATCATCACCAAGAACCCCATAGCTAGCGGCTTCACCCCCTTTTCATGCATAGAACAAACCACATCAAGCAAAACATCAAAAGATAAATAATACTCAATATGAAACCAAAAGGGAAGGAGGGGAGCAGAGGGAGGACTGAGCGGGTAGCTGCATGGTGGCGCTGTGTTAAGGGCCGGAGGCTCGCGGTCGAGGAGGCGGCACCGGTGGAGCAAAGGAGGAGGGAAGGAAGGATGAGAGCCACTTGAGGTGTAAGGGGCCGAGGAGAGGAAGACAACGTTGGGGTAGCTATAATATATAAGGACAGCGTCAAAATACTTTGCCTCCGCGCGACGCTGTTCAAAATTTTCGAACTCCGCCTCCCGCGCGCGAGAATCACGACGGTTCCATACAAAACCGTCTATGATGACATAATCATTATGAACCATTTGTGATAAGTATATCACAAAAACGAACCGTCGTGATAATATCAAGCGGTTGGTATTAAGTGCAGGATTTGACTTACCATGGCTTAAAATTTTCTTACTCAAAGTAAGAAAAATTGAAATATCATGGTAAAATCAGAGAGTAAGAAAAATTGGAAGCCATGGTAAAATTAGAGAGTAAGAAAAATTTGAAGCCATGGTAAAATCAGAGAGTAAGAAAAATTCCAAGCCATGGTAAAATCTAAATCACAGACGGTTGTTAAATCCAACCGTCTATGATAACTACCTCATCACAGACGGTTGGTATCACGAACTGTGTGTGAAGTATCACAGAAGGTTCATCATACCAACCGTCTATGATAATCTATGATGAGGTTTATCATACCAACCGCCTATGATGAGGTAGTTATCATGAACCGTCGTATGATGAACTTCGCGACGGTTCTTAATACGAACCGCTGCGTGATAATGATGTATCACAGACGGTTTCAAAAGGAACCGTCTGTGATATAACAACACAGACGGTTCCAAAAGAACCGTCTGTGATGAACCGTCTATTATGACCTGTTTTGTAGTAGTGACCTCCCGGCTTTGCCCGCCGGCTCACCGCCGGTGACTTCGGTCACGACGGTGCAAACCAAAAGCGGCAAAACGAGCGCAATATCCTTGTGCACCCGATGGGAGCACTTTCGACGGCGGAACTAGCCTAAAACGCCAGCGAGCCGGAAAGCGACGGAGGTGCACACACGACTAAATACAAAAATAGCGAAAGGCTTTGCCGCAGCTCAAGGTAGCGGATGCCCAAGGACTAAAGGACTATCGCGAAGGTACCTGGGGCATAGAGGAGGTCCAGAAGAGGTCGAAGGTGCCTTGGCGACAGGGGAGCTCACCAGAGCTGAGGAAGAAACCAATAAGGTGCGGCCTGAGCAAAAGGAAAGCCACTGGGTGTCAAAATAGCTTCATTAGGACTCACAGGAGGTCCATGAGTAAACAATTGACCAAAGAAGACACTTACCAGAGTTGGGGAAGAAGGGAAAGATTTCGTCGCAAGGATCCAAAACTCAAAATTGGGCTGTTCCTGCGAAGGCTACCCAAAATTAAGTTAGGGGACTTGCTCAAGATGATGAGGTGGTCCAGGCGACGTGAAAAGAAGAGCCAGGGAACCACTGGAGCACCGTCAACGATGAGGAGCTCGAGCGATCAAAAATGGTGGAAAAGGGGGCTCTCGGTGATTTGCGCACAAACACACAAAGAGGGAGCTAGGATGATAGAGAGGTGCTAAAGAGGAACCAAGGGAGGAGCTCGGAGGTCCTCAAATAGCTCGGGGGTCAATGGTCGAGCCAGGACAAGGTTTAATGGCGACAAGACCTAAAGCTTGCTCGGGACAAAGCGGAGACGACGGGAGCAGGTATGGACAAAAGGCTACGGGGCTAAACACTGACGTGCGCTGAAAAACGGGCTTAGAGCCATTGAACAGGACATCCAGAGGTGACCAGTGTCTGCCTGCCTTTACCTGCCATGGCGCACGCTTGTACGGGTGCGAGGAGGAAGAAGAAGAACAGAAGAGGGAGGTCGTGGTGGTTAGAACTGAGACAGACTGCTGGGATTGAACGAGACCTCCGGAGGTTTGAAACGGCACGGGAGGTCTGGGGCGTTGGATCAAGATCCAACGGTTCAACACATGCGCCCAAATGACCGCGCCCGAGTGCGGTTAAGGGACTTGGCTCGACCAAGTCAAGTGGTCGGGTCTGACTTGAGCCCAATAGTGATTTGACTAGGGTTTTGAAATGAGAATAGAAACTTTGAGGAATTGTTTAAGGTAGCGAACTAACTTCAAAAATTCTAAAATTTTTACAGGAGCTTGCTAATTTTAGGGTTGACCTTGTATAAAATGTTCAGAGGTTTTTATGCAGTGCATTTTCCTTCAGAAATTCTGCAATGTTTTGAGCTAGGGTTTGACCCAAGGTCAAATATTCAAACAATTTTTAAAAATTGTGAAATTTTTCAGAGGTGTCACACATCAACCCTAGAACTTAGGAAAAATATTTCCAAAGAATGATCACAAGAATATCTAGAAAAGTTTTCAAAGGGTCAAGACTTGGTTAAAAATGACTTGTGATTTTGGATTTTCATAATTCCTTTACAAGAATTTTTAGAACATTCAAACAACAACAAGATATAAGAAAAGTTTTAATTTCTACATATTTTCTTACATTTGAAACACAAGCCAAGACTTGGGATGTTACAATATGCCTTAGGAGGCAATCATGGAGATAATTGTATAAGTCTATGTTTATGAGTTATAGAATAAATGTTATTATGTTCCTTAAATGAATTATCATTTATAAAAATTAATAGGTATGTGACTTGTTGGTGAATTATCCTCAGCCTGGCCCCCGTCGCCGCACACTCTTCTAGCAGCCGCCGCACGACATGATGCGGGATGACCACTAGCGCTGCGACAGGCACTTCGTCGGCATCGCACTGCTCTCCCACGCGCACCTGAGTAGGCTCTGCTTCAAGGTCGTCTGCCTCACCATCGACATAAATTGCCCGTGCGACGCTACCGACAACATCTACTGGCACATCTGGAACGCCAGCGTGGAGGAGAGACAGCCGTGGCGGCAGTTGAGAGGGAGAGAAGAGGGGGAAGAAGGTGCTTTGTGGATGACATGGACGGTGACGTGGATGCACATGAACATTGATGTTGATGCACATATGGCCACTGTGTATTAGTAGGAGTCCACGTCAACGAAAACAACCGTCATGTCAGCCGAAACCACGGTGGTTTTGGGTCAAGGTTGTATTTTGCACCAGTATTGATAGTTGAGGGTTGTGTTTCAAACGATTTTATATTTCGATGTTGAAAAGTGGACTCGAACGATTAGTGAGGGTTGAGAAGTGAACTTTTTCCTTTTGATAAATGCATCTCTTGCTATTCCTGTTTACCTTCTTTCTGTAATGGGCTATCAATTAGTCTCATTAATTCCCATATGACTCACTGTCTGTGGGATAATTATGATGGGCACTTCAAAAAAGTATTTAGTTGAAAATCTTATATCGAAAAATGCATTCCAAGCCATAGTTACTTGACAAAAATAGTATTTTCGCCATGGAAACTTCTTATCAATTTTTTATCTCCTGCAGTAACCCAGGTCCTTTGAATTATTGGATGCATGTGTCAGCAGGAAACTCGCCATGTGCCCCCCCTTGTACCTTTTTCTCGCCATCAGCCCATCATGTCCGGACGAAGGCACCATCCGGAAATTCGCTAATCCCACGTGTTAATTTGTCACGATCTAGTAATTCTCGTTTGGCTGATTCTAGTCCTACCAACGGCAACTTCTTTGAATACTTTAAACCAAACAGCACCAAACACAATTTTTTGAAGAACTTTCCTCTTGATGAAGCAAACGTGTCAGTTCCAGATGTAATTAGCAGACGAAACTCTTCACTCTTGACGTCCTTTGGGGATTTCTTTTTCGGCTTGGTGGCGAAATTATTCGCCAAACAGGTAGAAAGTAAAACTGGTTACCTGCCTAATTGGATGACTAAGGGAGGTGCCAGCGTAGTTCGATTCGTCAACATTCACGTATGCAGTACTCAAGGTTTTATATGGCAAAGTTAGATTTTATATGAGGATTTAAGGTTGTAAGAAGAAACGGTTTATTATTTAGATTTTGGAGGAACCTAAGGACCTTTTTGGTTGTTTGTCATGTTTTGCCAAAATTTTATGCCAAAAGTGTGGCAAGTTATAACTTTGGTGGTGGCGAGCAAATTGTTGGCTTAAAATGTAACAATATTTGACAAAAAAAATTGTCTATGACATCTGAGGGTATAGTGCCTAAGAAAATGCCACAAGTTAGGTCAAAAACTAAACTGTGACACCGTAACAAAGTCAAACATACCAAACTCATACATGGTAGATTGTGACGCCATAGACAAAGACAAGATACTGAAGACTTGCATGTAGGATCTACATGCACTTCCATACCAAGCAAGCAACATATAGCCAATCAAATCCATCAAGTATCCAGAAGCAATAGTCATAGCACTTGCTTAAAAAATGCAAAAGAAAAATCCCATCTGGATGTTGTACCACCACCAGAGAAATAACTAAAACACATAAACTTGCAGCATTGCATTGGTACCATGCTAGTCTATGAAGGGTGAGATTACGGAAGTACTGCTGTTTCTTGGGGCTAGCTGTAGAACCTCTGCTTGGCAGGATGAACCATACATTGAAATCACTGAACCAATGGAAGACAATTCATTCGAAATGCCGCATATAGCATGCAGCCTAGTTAGACCTTGATCGGAAGAACTCATAATCTGGATGATGGTTTATGGTCTCTCCGGTTGCCTTGGGTATGACTGCCCTTGATATAACTGATGCACCACGCCTTAGTGTTCCCAGCCTCTCTTTTAGGGCTTCAGCACGATCGATATTCGAGGAATCATCTGACGACACTGTCTTGAGACCCGCATCTCTCCGTTGAAACCAGTGCTCTCCCTACAAATAAAATAAATCAGTGAGCCTGAATTAAGCATAAAAACTCTGGTCTAATAGGAATACCAAAAATTACACGTAGCAGTCATCTGTAGTATATGATGGTTGAGATTATTCACCAATTTGCAATAAAAAGTTCACAATGAGGATGTTTGGTAGAATGGTTATTACTGAGAATGTTCTTAGATCTTAGAATGGTTCTTTTTCCTGCTGTTTAAACTTTAAACTTCCTCTCGTTTTATACTTAAAACGATTCAATTGTTTTTACATGATACTTGAAAGAATGCCTTTGTAGTTAGCTCACTGCATCTCACTAACTCTAGATAAAACTTATAGAGCACAAGTGCACAACAGATAAGAGATATAAGCAAGTGAGCAACAATGGAGAAAACAAACTGGTTACTTGAATAAAAGTTTACCATGAGACTAAAATTCATTCTATCGAAGTCTTGTTAGATGGTGTTTTTAGGTGAACTTTCAGTTCAATTCTGGATGTGATCACTATCAGTATTCATTGTAAATTGTAGATTAGTTTTACAGCTCCACCCCTATGAGAAAAAAATGGTAAGTTATGGTATGGTTGAACCGGTACCTACCTTGTCGTTGTAACTCCACAGACCAACAACTGGAGAAACCACATGAGTATGCCCATCTGCCATATCTGGAGTGCAAGTTTGTGGAACAAATTTGCCCAGGGAGTGGTAAGTCAGGAACGCGGCATGGCAGTTCCCTTGAGGTATGCGATAAATAGGATACCAGGCAACACAGAACCTGGAAATGGAATAAATAATATCATTACCAAGAACTAACCAAATGGCTAGCACTTATGGAAAAAAATAGCAACAGCTATTAAAAAAAATCAGTTGCCGAATTAGCCAACGTCAAGAGCATACCAGGAAGCCGGATGAAGATCTGATAATTTCACATTTTCCAACTCCTTAGGATCCCCAAATACTTGGGTACCAGAGATATTCGCATCACTGACAAGCTGTTTGATCCTATATTACATTGCAGAAACATCGTAGTAAGAACGTGAAAAAACTCCAGGACAAACTTTCAAGATTTTTTTAGCTAGTATTCGGTTTAGATTATAAACGTTGCTTTTTGCTGATCTCGTTTGGTGGTTGGATGTGCTAAGCCACCTGTTGCTTCGGCATTGCCTTCCTGGCTAAACTTTTTGTAATTATGATTTGATTTCTTTCTCTGTCTGTAACTTCTTTCTTCATATTTTTATGCCTAGAGTAGATGAATAAATTTTGTATATACATAAAGTCGACAATAGAAGAAAAGATAAAGACTTACTTCTCTAACAGTGGAGGCCGCGAAGAAGGATGCTCGGATTCAAAGTATTCAAACAGGAGTTCTGCATGATCTTGTTCAAATAAAGAAGCTTCCTCCTGCTTATCAAACATAGCATCCAAGTTCTTCTTGGACTGTCCGAACAACTGAATACCCGAAAGCAAGGGCACAAAATTTGCAGAGAAATCTGAGCCACTGCAGGTTAATTCTGTAGGGCTGAGACTATTGTTGATCTCTACATTCAACCCAAAGGACCCAGGTTCTTCGTACCATTCCCATACGCTCCTCAAGTAGACATTGGATATCTGATATTGGCATGTCGATTCGCTAACTGGCCGGTCCTGCAAACAGTTGCCACATCTTATGCAAGATATCTGGCCAATGACTGGAGTGGCGGAGTATATGAATGTCTCGATATCAGCAGTGGGTTGGCCAGAAATCAGTTGCTCATCCGATGCAACTTGGATTTTGTATGCTTCGTTTGCAGCCTTAACAATCTCAGTTAAATCAAATGAAGCACGACCAACTATCTGCTTGTTCGTGTTGTTGTTCCCTTCAACAGTTGGTAAAGCAAGACAGACATCATCCAAGTCAGCTTCACTAGGTCTGGGTGTCTTCCACTGATCTGCGGCGTGAGCATGTGACAGGGAACTATGAGCCTCTGCGTGTTGATCACCTTGGTCTTTACGATGCTTACTGGATACAGTTTTGTCTTCCTTCTTCTGTCCTTTCTGTTCAACACATGAAGAAATTTCCATGTAATCTAGAGACAATGCCATAGCGGGAGATGGTGATCTCGAATCTTTGTAAATGGCATCACCATCTCCTGAAAGGAAAACCTTCAGTTCTCCTTGTGTAGGACGATGACCGGAGGTGCATTTATCATCCAAATCATTTTGAGCCACCACGTGAGAAGCTGATCTTGGCGCCATCTGACTATTATCAGATTTCCCTGGGTGCATAGTTCCATGAAGCATTTTAGCTCTACCAACATTTTTATCTTCAGTAAAACCGCCCTCTGTTGCCACTCCACTCAAATTAGTGCCCTTCTGGGATTTCCCCCTGCTTTTTTCTCTTGGTCCCGAGAAGCAATCAATGTCAATTCCTCTTATGTAATCTTGTAATGTAACTTCATGGGGAACCCTTGTCTGAGTTTTACTTGATTTGTGTGTTAAATCCCTGATGAAATCTTTTGATGTAGCTCCATCCTGAGGTTGCTTGCAAACATTACTTGGTCTACTGGAGCTAGCCATGCTTCCAGAAGAATACCCGAAAAATTGCATCTTTTTCATTTTCTGGACTCTTTTTCTAGAAATTACTAACTCGAAATTATCGTCATCACTAGCATCACTGCATAACTGGACTTGTTGAGTATCACTGCAAGCACCAATACCGTTTTCAAAACAAACGCTTTTCCAGCTTTTGCCACCATCAGACCTAAAACCTCCGGAATCTGTCAATTTTGATGTAGCACACGGAAATTCATTCCTGCCGATTAACAAGTTCCCAATACCAACACCGAAATTCCAACTGTTACCATTATAACAGTGATTCTTAGAAGATTCCAACCATTTGAAGTTGTTGCTGCCAGATTGTTCGCAAAACTGAAAATAAGAAGTTGTTGGCCTAGTTAGTTCCATCTCATTAGCACTACTAGGTGTACTCAGACCAATTTCGCTATCAGGTCTCTCCATAGAAACTTCATTCGCTTGAGTCCTAGGGGAAGGAGTGGCCTCGAACAGTACGTCGGCCTCAAGGTTCCCATGCATTTCATGAGCAGATGGCTCCTTTCTGCAATGCCTTCTTTTGTTCTTCTTGTTTTTCCTCTTGTTCTTGTTTCTTGTAGCTTGCTTGGCATTCGCCCTTGTCTTGAAGAAGGTGTTGTCCAGGAAATCAGAATCAGGGACTTTATGTGGCACGGGGGATAGTGCTTCTGATGGCCTTGATGAATCAATTAAACATCTTGTGTGAGACTCCTCCGGAATGGCAACACGAATAAAGATCGATGATGATGAGTCCGACGGCTCAAGGCCATCTATTATTGCTGTAGACTGTGATGAGGCTTGGCTAAGTCCATCTTCCACGGTCGGGTGCGATAGAACAGACAACGCCAAGTATACGTCAGTAGGAGAGAGATTGAGAATAGCCAGCCTGATAAGCATGTAAACCCAATTGGTCAACTAATTTACTGAACAAAGAGTTTACAATACCTAACA
Source organism: Ampelocalamus luodianensis (assembly GCA_036346255.1). Classification (NCBI taxonomy): domain Eukaryota; kingdom Viridiplantae; phylum Streptophyta; class Magnoliopsida; order Poales; family Poaceae; genus Ampelocalamus; species Ampelocalamus luodianensis. The sequence continues at coordinate 11,922,577 of CM070627.1, read as the reverse complement.
AGAATAGCATGAAATTAATACTTGGTCTATCAGTAACCTGAAAAGAACATGATTAGGATAGATGCTTGCATAGAAAGGATAACACTACAGAATTACCACAGAAAACTGAACATAACTATTTATCTAGACAAATATATAAGAAACGTGTTTTTTGAACAATGATGTTAGAGCACCAAAATACTGTTCGGAGATGACAATGTTGTTTACACTTGGAAATCAATCATAAAACCAAAATCAACAAAAAAACCGGTTCCCCTCATTTCCTACAGCAGAAAAAATCACTCGCTGTTTTTCATCATGATATCTTCATCTCTTATCTAAAGTTGAGTGCAAACCGAGTTCCACGTTATGCTACATCACAAAATTAACTACAACCATTCAATTGACCGCATGATATCCATCGAACCACTGAACATTTCCCAAGCTCGGTTGAGCTCAAGCCTAGTCTGGGTTTTGCTAGTGATGCGGCCTTAATTGCCTCTACTACCTTGATGAATAATCCTAAGTTGCAATCTAGTGCTATTTCTCCATTGAGCATTACTTTGCAACAAGAAGAAAAGCACGCACTAGATTTGGCCGAGGGCCAAGGGAGGAGATGGTATGCAGCCGAGAGGGAGTTGGGGCAAGAAGGAAGGCTTGCGGCACATGGGGGCTCACATGGGCCGAGCATGCATGGGTGTGCGGCGCAAGGGCAGCATGAAACGCACACGGTGCGTGGGAGGCCGAGCGGGCATGCATGCCACACGGAGCCAAGGTGGTGGCCTAAGCGCGCGGGTTTGTACTGCGGCGCTAAGGAGGTTGTGTAGGAGACCGGGAGTGCTTGTGAAGGAGTTTCGGGAAGCTTGCGGCATAAGGAGAACGGCTTACGGCATAAGGAGAACGACGCAACGAGCAACCAAGGAAAGAGAGTTACGACGTCTATGTGGGATTTCTTTGGATTCCAATAGAGTTTAATTTGGAATCTTAGAAATCTTCTCTAGCAATCCGAAAGAGAGTCCATCCTAATTGTGTTTCCTTTTTCATTTTGGAGTTCTTGATTCCGAAAATATGATCCGAATTGCATGAGTTTCCTTTTAAATTGAAGAGTCCAAATAGGAGGGTTAAGTGGAGTTGGTTTCAGTCATCAAATCTGAAATCACTTCTTGCTGTTTTTATCTCTTAGGTTCTGAAATGGAGAGTATAGTTGTGCGTTTTGGTCTTTGAATCCGAGTGGATTGCGTGCGTGCATGTGTTGGAGTCGGCTTCGACCAAGGTTGTGCTTGTGTAGGACGAGATATAACCCCTATGGCCGCACCGTTGTAAGATGAACTAGAATGGATAGATTGAATAAAATCCAGAAAAGCCATGATGGCATTATGGCGCATCTTTGTGTGTGTTTGATTCAAGAAAACCCATCTTGGGTTTGATTGCTGCGCAAGGATTGGAGGGACGGTGGTCCATCTAATCTTCGTTATTTCTTGTGGATCATCTCACCAATTCATAGACTTGATCAAGTGTGCACAGTTTGGTAGTGTTTTTTTGGTTTGGATTTTTTCTCTCTTTGGATTGTTTCAACGCCAACCGATTATCATCTCCATTGCTTGTGGATTCCTCCGGCCGAAAAGAAGATAGTGATGCTCTTGTTTGCTTTGGCCATAAGGAGAATGGCACAAGGAGCAGCCAAGGAAAGAGAGTTATGGCATTTATTGTGGGACTTCTTTGGATTCCGATTGAGTTTGATTTGGAATCTTAGAAATGTTCTCTAGCAATCCGAAAGAGAGTACATAGCAATTGTTTTTCTTTTTTTTTGTTTTGGAGTTCTTGATTTCGTAAATATGATCCGAATTGCACGAGTTTCCTTTTTAAATTGAAGAGTTCGAATAGGAGAGTTAAGTGGAGTTGGTTTCGGTCATCAAATCTGAAATCACTTCTTGCTATTTTTATCTTTTAGGTTCCAAATTGGAGAGTATAGTTGTGTGTGTTTTGGTCTTTGAATCCGAGCGGATTGCGTGCGTGTGTTGGAGTTGGTTTCAACCAAGGATTTGGTTGCGTGGAGGAGATAAACCCCCATGGCCGTACCATTAGAAGATGGACCAGAATTGATAGATTGCACAAAATCCAGAAATGCCATGATGGCATTATGGTACATCTTTGTGTGCATTTGATTCGAGAAGAACCCATCTCGGCTTTCATTGCTGTGCAAGGATTGGAGGGACGGTGGTCTATGTAATCTTTGTTATTCCTTGTGGATCATCCTACCAATTCATGGACTTGATCAAGTGTGCACGGTTTGTTGGTATTCTTTGGTTTGTCTTTGTTCCTCTCTTTACACTGATTCAACGCCAACCGATCATCATCTCTCTTGCTTGTGGATTGCTTCGGGCGAAAAGAAGGGAGTGTTGCTCTTATTTACTTAAGGAGAACGACACAAGGAGTAGCCAAGGAAAGAGAGTTACAACATCTATGTGGGACTATTTTAGATTCCGATTGAGTTTGATTTGGAATCTTAGAAATGTTCTCTAGTAATCTGAAAGAGAGTACATAGCAATTGTGTTTTCTTTTTTCATTTTGGAGTTCTTGATTTCGGAAATATGATTCGAATTGCATGAGTTTCCTTTTAAATTGAACAGTCCGAATAGAAGGGTTAAGTGGAGTTGGTTTCTATCATCAAATCTGAAATCACTTCTTGCAGTTTTTATCTCTTAGGTTCCAAATTGGAGAGTATAGTTGTGTGTGTTTTGGTCTTTGAATCCAAGTGGATTGCGTGTGTGTGTTGGAGTCGGTTTCGGCCAAGGTTGTGCTTGCGTGGGAGGAGATAAACCCCCATGGCCGCACCATTGTAAGATGGACCAGAATTGATTGATTGCATAAAATCCAGAAAAGCCATGATGGCATTATGGCGCATCTTTTTGTGCATTTGATTTAAGAAGAACCCATCTCGGGTTTCATTGCTACACAAGGATTGGAGGACGATGGTCCATCTAATCTTTGTTATTCCTTGAGGATCATCTCACCAATTCGTGAACTTGATCAAGTGTGCACGGTTTGGTGGTATTCTTTGCTTTAGCTTTGTTTCTCTCCTTATACTGATTCAATGCCAACGGATCATCATCTCTATTGCTTGTGGATTGCTTCGGCTGAAAAGAAGGGAGTGTTGCTCTTGTTTGCTTCGGCCATAAGGAAAATGGCGCAAGGAGTAGCCAAGGAAAGATAGTTACAACATCTATGTGGGACTTTTTGGATTTTGATTGAGTATGATTTGGAATCTTAGAAATCTTCTCTAGCAATCCTAAAGAGAGTCCATAGCAATTGTGTTTCCTTTAATCATTTTGGACATCTTGATTTTGGAAATATGATACGAATTGCATGAGTTTCCTTTTAAATTGAATAGTCTGAATATGAGGGTTAAAGGAGTTGGTTTTGGTCATCAAATCTGAAATCACTTCTTGCTGTTTTTATCTTTTAGATTCCAAATTGGCGAGTATAGTTGTGTGCGTTTTGGTCTTTGAATCCAAGTGGATTGCGTACGTGCGTGTGTTGGAGTCGGCTTTGGCCAAGGTTGTGCTTTCATGGGAGGAGATATACATCCCTTAGCCGCACCGTTGTAAGATGGACTAGAATTGATAGATTGAATAAAATCCACGGAAGCCATGATGGTATTATGGTGCATCTTTGGGTGCGTTTGATTCGAGAAGAAACCATCTCGGGTTTGATTGCTGCACAAGGATTGGAGGGACAGTGGTCCACCTAATCTTCGTTATTCCTTGTGGATCATCTTGCCAATTCATGGACTTGATCAAGTGTGGATGGCTTTGTTGTGTTCTCTGGTTTTGCTTTGTTTCACTCCTTACATTGATTCAACATCAACCGATCGTCATCTATCTTGCTTGTGGATTACTTCAGACAAAAAGAAGGGAGTGTTGCTCTTGTTTGCTTCGACCATAAGGAGAACGGCACGAGCAGCCAAGGAAAGAGAGTTACGACATCTATGTGGGACTTCTTGGGATTCCGATTGAGTTTGATTTGGAATCTTATAAATCTTCTCTAGCAATCAGAAAGAGAGTCCATAGCAATTGTGTTTCCTTTTTCCATTTTGGAGTTCGTGATTTCGGACATATGATTCAAAATGCATGAATTTCTTTTTAAATTGAACAGTCCGAATAGGAGGGTTAAGTGGAGTTGGTTTCGGTCATCAAATCTGAAATCACTTCTTGCTGTTTTTATCTCTTAGGTTCCAAATTGGAGAGTATAGTTGTGTGTGTTTTGGTCTTTGAATCTGAGCGGATTGCATGCATGTGTTGGAGTCGGCCTTGACCAAGGTTGTGCTTGTGTGGGAGGAGATATAACCCCCATGGCCGCACCATTGTAAGATGGACCAAAATTGGTGGGTTAAATAAAATCTAGAAAAGCCATGATAGCATTATGGTGCGTCTTTGTGTGTGTTTGATTCGAGAAGAACCCATCTCGGGTATGATTGCTACGCTAGGATTGGAGGGACAGTGGTCCATCTAATTGGAGGGACAGTGGTCCATCTAATCTTTGTTATTCCTTGTGGATCATCTCACCAATTCATGGACTTGATCAAGTGTACACGGTTTGGTGGTGTCCTTTGGTTTGGCTTTGTTTCTCTTTATATTTATTCAATGCCAACCAATCATCATCACTCTTTCTTATGTATTGCTCCGGTGGAAAAGAAGGGAGTGTTGCTTTTGTTTGCTTCGGCCATTAGGAGAACGGTGCAAGGAATAGCCAAGGAAAGAGAGTTATGTCATCTATGTGAGACTTCTTTGGATTCTAATTGAGTTTGATTTAGAATCTTAAAAATCTTCTCTAGCAATCAGAAAGAGAGTCCATAGCAATTGTGTTTCCTTTTTTCATTTTGTAGTTCTTGATTTAGGACATATGATCCGAATTGCATAAGTTTCCTTTTAAATTGAATAGTCCAAATAGGAGGTTTAAGTGGAGTTAGTTTTGGTAATCAAATCTGAAATCACTTCTCACTATTTTTATTTCTTATGTTCCGAATTGGAGAGTACAGTTCTATGCATTTTGGTCTTTGAATCTGAGTGGATTGCGTGTGTGTGTTGGAGTCGGCTCTAGCCAAGGTTGTGCTTCTGTCGGAGGAGATATAACCCCCATGGCCACACCATTGTAAGATGGACCAGAATTGATAGATTGAATAAAATCCAAAAAGCCATGATGGCATTATGGCGCATCTTCGTATATGTTTGATTTGGGAAGAACCCATCTCGGTTTGATAGCTACGCAAGGATTGGAGGGATTGTGGTCCATCTAATCTTTGTTATTTCTTGTGGATCGTCTCACCAATCCATGGACTTCATCGAGTGCGCAAGGATTGGCTTTGTTTCTCTTTAGATTGATTCAATGTCAATCGATCGTCATCTCTCTTTCTTGTGGATTGCTTCAACCTAAAAGAAGGAGTGTTGTTCTTGTTTGCTTCGGCCAAAAGAGCAAGCTAACTTCGGTTTTTGTCTTGTGAATTGCTTCGACTGAATCAAAGGAAGACAAGCCTTGTGATTTGCTTCAGTTGAACCAAGAGAAGGCAAGGAGAGCTAGGATTACTTTCAGCCAAAGAAGGAGAAGACGAGCCAAATTGTTTGGAGGGTGATTTGCACAACACTGAACAAGGAGAATCCAGTTGGCTGTTGCAGTGCCTTAAAATATCGAACCATGTGCGCATCAACTACACGTTGATCTATATGAGCTAAGCTGTTCTTGGCTGTGGCTAGGCCAAGCTTGGGTTCCAATGGGCATAAGCATGACTTTGATTAGGCTTGTGCTGAGATGTTCTAACGCTTACTGCACATTTTTATTTTTTTGTTATTCCACAAATGATAGTTTTATGCATCATTTCCTTCGTTATGCTTGTGAATTTTTTGAAAATATATTTTATGGTTATGCACACATGTTTTTCCGTGTAGATGAGCTAAAATCGCGAAACGTGGTGCTCCTGGGTGAGCTACTAGACATGCGGTCCATTTGGACCTGTCTGCATATGTCGCTTTGTGCTTTTCTTCCTGTGACACATGGAGATTGCTACCACTTGGCTATCTGACGCATCGGACGGCTCGCCCATTCCCCCAAGTCACTTATTTTCTGGTCCAAGTCACTTTCCTGGTCTATTCTTTTTTCCATTCTTTCTCCTCTCTTTATCTCTTAGGTTCCAAATTGGAGAGTATAGTTGTGTTCAATTTGGTCTTTGAATCTGAGCGTATTGCATGCGTCTGTTGGCGTCGACTTCGGCCAAGGTTGTGCTTGCATGGGAGGAGATATAACCCCCATGGACACACCAATGTAAGATGGACCAAAATTGATAGATTGAATAAAATGCAGAAAAGCCATGACGGCATTATGACGCATCTTGGTGTGTGTTTGATTCGAGAAGTACCCATCTTGGGTATAATTGCTGTGCAAGGATTGGAGGGACGGTGGCCCATCTAATCTTTGTTTTTCCTTGTAGATCATCTCACCAATTCATGGACTCGATAAAGTATGCACGGTTTTGTGGTGTTCTTTGGTTTGGCTTTGTTTCTCTCTTTAGATTGATTCAATGCCAACCAATTATCATCTCTATTGCTTGTGAATTGCTTCGGTCGAAAAGAAGGGAGTGTTGCTCTTCTTTGCTTCGGCAATAAGGAGAACGACACAAGGAGTAGCCAAGGAAAGAGAGTAACGACATCTATGTGGGACTTCTTTGGATTCCGACTGAGTATGATTTGGAATCTTAGAAATCTTCTCTAGCAATTCAAAGAGAGTCCATAGCAATTGTGTTTCCTTTTTCGTTTTGGAGTTCTTGATTTCAAAAATATGATCCAAATTGCATGAGTTTCCTCTTAAATTGAATAGTCCGAATAGGAGGGTTAAGTGGAGTTGGTTTCAGTCATCAAATCTGAAATTAATCTTGCTATTTTTATCTCTTAGGTTCTGGATTGGAGAGTATAGTTGCGTTTTGGTCATCAAATCCGAGTGGATTGCGTTCGTGCGTGTGTTGGAGTCGGCTTCGGCCAAGGTTATGCTTGCATGGGAGGAGATATAGCCCTTATGGCCGCACCACTGTAAGATGGACCAGAATTGATAGATTGAATAAAATCCAGAAAAGCCATGATGGCATTATGGTGCATCTTTGTGTGCGTTTGATTCGAGAAAAATCATCTTGGGTTTGATTGCTGTGTGAGGATTGGAGGAACGGTGGTCCATCTAATCTTCGTTATTCCTGGTGGATCATCTTACCAATTCATGGACTTGATCAAGTGTGCATGGTTTGGTGGTGTCTTTTGGTTTTGCTTTGTTTCTTTCTTTAGATCGATTCAGCGCCAACTGATCGTTTTCTTGCTTGTGGATTGCTTCGGGCGAAAAGAAGGAAGTGTTGCTCTTTTTTGCTTCGACCATAAGGGGAACGACGCAAGGAGCAGCTAAGGAAAGAGAGTCACGGCATCTATGTGGGACTTTTTTGGATTTCGATTGAGTTTGATTTGGAATCTTAGAAATCTTTTCTAGCAATCAGAAAAAGAGTCCATAGCAATTGTGTTTCCGTTTTTCATTTTGGAGTTCTTGATTTTGGACATATGATCCGAATTGCATGAGTTTCCTTTTAAATTGAATAGACCGAATAGGAGGGTTAAGTGGAGTTGGTTTCGGTTATCAAATCTGAAATCACTTCTTGCTGCTTTTATCTCTTAGGTTCCGAATTGGAGACTATAGATGTGTGCAATTAGGTCTTTGAATCTGAGCGGATTGCGTGCGTGTGTTGGAGTCGGCTTTGGCCAAGGTTGTGCTTGCGTGGGAGGATATATACCCCCCCCATAGCCACACCATTGTAATATGGACCAAAATTGATGGAATGAATAAAATCCAGAAAAGCTACGATGGCATATGACACATCTTTGTGTGAATTTGATTCGAGAAGAATGCATCTGGGGTATGATTAGTGCGCAAGGATTGGAGGGACGGTGGTCCATCTAATCTTCGTTATTCCTTGTAGATCAACTCACCAATTCATGGACTTGATCAAGTGTGCACGGTTTGGTGGTGTTCTTTGGTTTGGCTTTGTTTCTCTCCTTATATTGATTCAACATCAACCGATCATCATATCTCTTTCTTGTGGATTGCTTCGGGCGAAAAGAAGGGAGTGTTGGTCTTGTTTGCTTCGGCCATAAGGAGAACGACACAAGGAGTAGCGAAGGAAAGAGAGTTACGACATCGATGTGGTACTTCTTTCGATTTCGACTAAGTATGATTTGGAATCTTAGAAATCTTCTCTAGCAATCCGAAAAAGAGTCCATAGCAATTGTGTTTCCTTTTTCGTTTTGGAGTTCTTGACTTTGGAAATATGATTCGAATTGTATGAGTTTCCTTTTAAATTGAATAGTCTAAATAGGAGGTTTAAGTAGAGTTGGTTTCGGTCATCAAATCTGAAATCACTTCTTGTGGTTTTTATCTCTTAGGTTCCAAATTGGAGAGTATAGTTGTGTGCGTTTTGGTCTTTGAATCCGAGTGGATCGCGTGTGTGCGTGTGTTGGAGTCGACTTCGGCCAAGGTTGTGCTTGTGTTGGAGGAGATATAACCCCCATGACCGCACCATTGTAGGATGGACCAGAATGGATAGATTGAATAAAATCTAGAAAATCCATGATGGCATTATGGCGCATCTTTGTGTGCGTTTGATTCGAGAAGAACCCATCTCAGGTTTGATTGCTGCGCAAGGATTGGAGGGACGGGGGTCCATCTAGTCTTTGCTATTCCTTGTGGATCATCTCACCAATTCATGGACTTGATCAAGTGTGCACGGTTTGGTAGTGTTCTTTGGTTTGGCTTTGTTTCTCTCTTTAAATTGATTCAGCGCCAGCTAATCATCATCTCTCTTGCTTGTGGATTGCTTTGGCCATATGGAGAACGACACAAAGAGCAGCCAAGGAAAGAGAATTACAACATCTATTGTGGGATTTCTTTGGATTCCGATTGAGTTTGATTTGGAATATTAGAAATGTTCTCTAGCAATCCAAAAGAGAGTCCATAGCAATTGTGTTTCCTTTTTTTTTTTTTGGAGCTCTTGATTTCGGAAATATGATCCAAATTGCATGAGTTTCCCTTTAAATTGAAGAGTCCGAATAGGACGGTTATGTGGAGTTGGTTTCGGTCATCAAATCTGAAATCACTTTTTCTATTTTTATCTTTTAGGTTCCGAATTGTAGAGTATAGTTGTGTGTGTTTTGGTGTTCGAATCCAAGCGGATTGCATTTATGTGTTGGAGTCGGCTTCGGCCAAGGTTATGCTTGAGTGGAGGAGATAAACCCCAATGGCCGCACCATTGGAAGACAGACCAGAATTGATAGATTGCACAAAATCCAGAAAAGCCATGATGGCATTATGGCACATTTTTGTATGCGTTTGATTCGGGAAGAACCCATCTCGGGTTTGATTGCTGCGTAAGGATTGGAGGGATGGTGGTCCATCTAACCTTCGTTATTTCTTGTGGATCATCTCACCAATTCATGGACTTCATCAAGTGTGCACGGTTTGGTGGTATTCTTTATTTTGGCTTTGTTTCTCTATTTATATTGATTCAACGCCAACCGATCATCATCTCTCTTTCTTGTGGATTTCTTCGGCCGAAAAGAAGGGAGTGTTGCTCTTGTTTGTTTCGGCCAAAAGAGCAAGCTAGCTTCTTGTTTTGGCCTATGAATTGCTTCGACCGAATCAAAAGAAGACAAGCCTTGTGATTTGCTTCGGCTCAACCAAGAGAAGGCAACGAGAGCTAGCATTACTTTCAGCCAAAGAAGGAGATGATGAGCCAAATTGCTTGGAGGGTGATTTGCACAGGACTGAACATGGAGAATCCAGTTGGCTATTGCAGTGCTTTGAAAGACCAGGCCATGTGCGCATCAACTACATGTTGATCTATATCAGCTAGGCTACTCTTGGCTGTGGCTAGGCCATGCTTGGGCTCCAATGGGCATAAGCAAGGCTTTGATTGGGCTTGTGCTGAGATGTTCTAATGCTTACTGCACATTTTTATTTTTTTTGTTATTGGACAAATGATAGTTTTGTGCATCATTTCCTTTTTATGCCTGTAATGTTTTTGAAAATCTATTATATGGTTATGCACACATGTCTTCCGTGCAGTGCAGATGAGCTAAAACCGCGACACGTGGTGCTCCTAGGTGAGCTACGAGACGTGCGGTCCATTTGGACCTATCTCCATATGTCGCTATGTTCTTTTCTTCCCGCGACACATGGAGATTGCTACTGTTCGGCTGTCTGACGCATCGGACGGCTTGCCCACTCCCCCAAGCTGCTTACTATTCCGGTCCAAGTCACTTTCTTGGTCTATTCTTTTTTTTCCATTCTTCCTTCTCTCTTTATTCACCACTCAAGGTATCCCCATCACGAACCCATGTCCATTCCTCCCTACTGTCTCTCTTTTCTCTGATTGGATGGCATTCGGCAAGCCATACCATCCATCATGCATGTCTAATCAGAGATGCAGTGGCGGGGATGCGGTGGGCTGCTAGTGGGCGAGCGGCCGTAATCCCGTAACAGCGGCTCCGCGCAGGCCACAATAGCTGGGTGTAGGCAGCAGTGGTGGCAATCGTTGATGGTAGGCAAAGAGGATTGCGAGGAGGGGAGCGGCGGTGGAAGATCTTGACGAAGGGGACGATTGTTGTGATGTTGTTGCATCAAATTTTTGTTCCCCAAATCCACTACTTCAATACCATTCAGTTCCCCTTCCTTCTGCTCGGCTCGGCACCACACTAGCTTCATCCGGGTACGTTTTGTTTGCACGCATTTGCTAAATTTGTATTTGTTATTTATGCATTTGTTGTACACATAGATTAAAATTATTGCACATCTACGAATGTTGTGTCGGAGCGTATACGCCCGAGCTTTAGTTGCTCCCAATAGCTAATGCTTACGCACCCATGTAACTTTTGTTGCTATTTGACTTCGGGCATGTAGGTGGGGCCATGGTAACTTTTTTCGTGTGATTTATTTTGCTTTCCTTGTTAGTTTTTGTTTTCAGCCGGCTCCTATCGTGGCTTTTATCTTTTTTGTCCATGTTTTTTAATGTGTTTCAGTTTTTATAATGCGAATTGAAAATGTGAATCTCCAGTTGGAAGTTTTTAATCTTGAGTTGAAAGTTGTCCTGTTAAAAGTTTTGAACCTCCATTTAATATTTGTACGGTTGTAAGTTTTTAATCTCTAGTTGAAAATTTGTCTGGTTAAAAGTTTTGAATATATCTCCACTCGAAAGTTGTTCGGATCAAAGTTTTCAATCTCCAATTGAAAGTTTTCTACTTGAAATGTTTCAATCTTCGATTGAAAGTTGTCCGTCAAAGGTTAAAAAAAAAAATAGAAATCCCACAACAAATTGTTTCCTTTCAAGAGGGAAAGTGGGAAACGATAAATCTGAATACGTGGGCTCTATCCTACCATGTTGACCTTTATCCATGTCGTCTCCTTACACGGCAAATCAAGCATTGGAATCGGAACTCGCGTGTGAACGGGGAGCCCGCCATGCTTCAACATCTAGGAGGGATTGCTGCGGGTGACCACAAATCAGCAGCTCTCGTAAATTTTTACTCTAACTACATCAATGAAATTATATTTTCGTACCCTTTTCAACGCATAGACCCAATTTTATTGTGTATCATATTTACGGAAGGTAACTTAGGCTATGTCACAGAGCATACTAACCAAGGATAATTTGATTAAAAGAGGCTGGAAAAAGGACTAAAAATGTCAATTCTGTGGTGCTAATGAATCCATCAGAAACCTGATTTTCTTTTGAACTCATGTTCTAGTTATGCTGGTTTCTATTAATGGAAATCGGGGTCTCCCTGATTCGAAAAAAAAATAGGCTATGTCGGAAAAAAATGGTAATTAGGAAGGAAGATCAATGTACATCTTGCTGCGCTCTTCCTGCCTGGCTTGAAGTGCAGCTACTCGCCGTTGCTGCAAAATGATAAACAGAAAAAATTGATAAATCTCCAAACAAAAGCATATGCATACTCTAACAGGTATCCTTCCCGATATGGTACGTACAAACTCGATATTATGTGGGTTCATCTTCTCTTTCGGACGCCTGAATATGCGGCGGGGCGTCCTGTTTGCTGTGCTGTCGACATTCCCAGAAGTGCTTCCTGGTCCAGGCAGCATAGCGCTCTATCCCTGCAATAACTACAGGGGAATAGTAAGCATATGAATACCTACCGAGTTTCGCACATGATAACCTGTAGAATATGAGGATTCATTTCTTTTTCAACATAAAGCTCTGCAATCACCCATGGCATTACAGAAGAAAACAGCATGTTTGTCAAACAAATTCTTGCAAGAATGGATCGTCTAACAAATATTGCACAAACACAATGGCTGAATAGAACAAACAGAGCAGTAATTAATGCTCCAGTTTCATCAAAAGGACAGATAAAAAACGATACAAACATCATCCTTGACATCCCCAAAATTGTTCCTACACAAAAACTCACTAACAGAGATCCTAACAGACAATTAAAAATTATAAATCTGATTCTGATAAAAAGAAGTCACAATATAAACAGCAAAACAAAATTAGAGAGCTCAAAGTATGACTAAGTACTTAGCACAACAATTTTTTTTTACACCTAGGATCTTTTTCCCTCTAGTCCACATTAAAGAAGAAACCACGCGAGACACCCAAAGCCAGCGCTTGATCGTGGGTGGGCAAGAAGCCCCAAGTCTCCCTATAGCCAACTGAGCCAGTGCTAAATACTTAGCACATTAATACACCGGAGAAAGACACACTACCTTTTTCCTTCACTTCCACGAACAAAACACAATACTAATTTAGCATCCCCTCACATATACCATGTATATGCTTTATTCGGATGAAATTTCACCCAATAGAATCCGCATTCCTCACTTAGTATCCACAGGTGCAGGAAAAATTCAAAATCAGCCCATAGCTCTCCCAATGGTGAGATTACCAGCGAAACACCAACTCGATCGGCACCCCACCCCACAAAAAAAAACGAATCTGACCCATAAAAAAAAAAAAAAAGAGGGTGAGAACATAGACATACACACGTTTGTAGATCTCTACGAAATTTCCAAGAGGAAAACGAAGTGTTCGCTCTGATGCTCTTCACATGCAATTCCTTGGCACCAACAAATTATTACACAATGGGAGGATCATCAAGTATATCTCTATTTTTTTTTTGTCAAAAAACACTGTGGAGCACTAAGGCCAAGATGGGAGATGGCGAGTGTAGTAGGTAGGCCAAATAGGACTAGATGGTAATATATAGAGTATTGTGAGGGGAAAACCCTGAAAGAAGCACGGGAGAATCACTCCATTCAGTTTGTATTTTGGTGCTGCTTTTCTATTTTGTTATGGGCCAAAGCACTGAAACATGTGAATATTTGTCTCTATGTATTATTGTTTTGTAAGGAACAGTTGTACCAACCTAGTGAAATTAATTGTAATCGCCCATATCTAGTGATTTCTTGTAAATGTAGTAGCAATAAAAGCATGGACCACCTTTTCTGCGGGTTGTAGAGATATATGGTATGTTGATGCGCTATGGACATTCTAGATAACTCAAAAGATGGTAGCAATAAATGTTTTGGGTGCTTCTTCAAGATTCACAAGATTTGCATATTGATAATGTTATTAATAGTATTGGATGACAGCTATGTACGTATAAACACAAAATACTCATGACTTCAGGGCGATAAAAACAACCCATTTGTGCACACATTGATTAGAAAAACAAACGAAATACCCATTTGCGCACACATTGATTAGAAAAATAAACAAAATAGCGTGTAGAGCATAATTTGTTTACGGAAGATTCAAATATCCAGGTTTGCACAAACTGTTTTTTCATAAAAACATCACCCACTTACAAATTATACAATATAGGTGAAGTTTATTTTGTAATTCCCTAAAAATATAATCTTGTTACTTTTAAGTCGTCTGAAATTTTCTTAAGTTTAAGTCACTTGTTGTGACCATTGGATTTGTGTAGAGATTGATGTGTCATATGATTGGATATTAATTCAATGGATAAAAAAAGTGACTTATGCTTAAGAAAATTTCAGTCGTCTTATGAATAAATAGTCCCATATAAATAAAGATTTAGCAGCTCTTTTCATGGAAATTCCTACTCTCGGAACCTGTTTTGCACAAATTGATTAACATAAATGAAGAAGTACCTTTTTTCTTTAGGAAACCAGATGCCTCTTCAACCCTCATTTGCTTAAAACATCCAATTACACGAATCATGCCTCTCTAGGGCCGATCTTGAAACACAGTTCTTTGGGTGTGGTGGCCAATTGTTTGTGGTGGGGGTGCCAAGGTAGCGGTGATGACAACTCGGATGGTCGGATGCAAAATTCAAGAAATTTGTTGAGGGATAATGATCAAGAGGATGGGAAACACGATATGACACAAACAAAAATGCAAGGAACTCATGGATGTGGTGGATCGGGCTCGATGAGGCTTGCTTTGCTCGAGGAAGGTGGAGGCACGGTGGTGTTCTGGCTGCACAGAGTCGAGATTGAGAGAGAGTGGCGTGATAGGAGTCCACTTCTTCCCTGCTCCTCGCTGTCTCCATTTTGCCACTCAACCGTGCTCCTACTTCCCCCAAATCACTTGGAATGTGGTTGTCGTTCTCAGGTCAGGTGCGTGCTCTGTCGTGCTCCGCCGAGCAAATCTCCTGTCCTTGGTGAGCTCTTGCCTCTCCACTTGCATCACGTTGTGCCATTTCCTCCCTGGGACTGAATCCCTCAATCTATTTCACCTTTGGTGTAGCATAATATCGGATCCACACCGTTTTGTTCATCTTCGACTGCCGTCGTCGCCACTATCTTCCTCTGCCTCTGGTGAGCTTCTTCTCACATCTTTTGCTCCTTTAGCATTACCTCGCCTCTCTAAACCTCGTTGTGATTTCCGTGTCGGTTGATTCCAATCATGGAGAGCCACTGCTGATCACCATCGTCCGGTCACCACTGAGCTTCTCCGTCATCACCAATCGCACCTCTATGTTCGTGGTGAGCTCTTGAAACTTTTGCGCCACCGCGACTACCTGAGTACTCGTTGTGATCTCCCCTATCCATCCCCGACCTTGTTCATACCCCTCAACATCCACCTCGCCACCCACGAGATGGCCAAGCTCTCGGCCATGGCGCTAGTCCCCTCTCTCTGTTTTCTCACACCGACAAGTGGATCCCACGAGGATTAGTGTAAATGGCGTAATTAGCAATTAGATTAAAGTTAGTTAGTGCTAATCAGTCGCTGATGTGTGAGCCCAGTTCATGAGGTTAATTAAAATTCCAATTTAAACTGATATTAAGGCTTGAGTCATTAACATGTGGGTCCCACAGTCTCGTTCACGCCTTTGTGAACCGGTGCAACGTGAGCTCGACCCCACCTATCAGTCAGATGACGCAATAAATCAAAATTTTCCTTTAGGAAGAAAAATGGAAATTAAATAAAAATCCGTGCACATCGTTTCTCTTTTTTCTTTTTCTAGATTTTCTAACCGATCCAAATTCAAATTCTAATAATTTTTGTATTTCAACTCCAAATTAAGTGAAACTTGTTTATAAAATTTTCTAAAATCATGAGATTTGATAATATACAAAAAATGAATTTTGCCTCTGTATGAACTTATTTGGTATTTATTTGTTTTGTGCTTTTAGCGATTAGATACTGATGTGTTGAAATCGTACAAAGTTGATCCAGAGCAAGAACCAATGTTCAACAAGAAAGGCAGGCACCTTCCTTTGACCATGTTGACCCCATATTTCAATGTTATGTATATTGTTTTCTCAAACTAATATGCATGCTTACTTTGAGTAAATTTCTATGTCATTCTTTAGCATTTAATTATCACCAATTGTTGCATTGATCCTACCTTGAAAAGTTGATACCCTTACTGTTGTCACCCTAGGAATATTATCCACTGTTGGTAATAATATTTGTGGAATTTTAGAATGGTATATGAGGCTTATGCTTAGTCATGCTTAGGTCAATAATGGTACAAATGGTGAAATTCGGTAAAATAAAGTTTTGGACAATATGGGAAAGTGTTTTTTAGAAAATTTGGATATAGCGGTTACCTCTGATATCTTGGATAAAAAATATGAAAATAAAATGGTGACTTGGGCGAGTAGTTTGTTGAGACTGGTGCAGTTTGCATGAGAACTCGGTTTGTATTGGTCTCATCTGGGGTAATTAAGGACTGAACTTTGATATCATTGACCCAAGCAATTTTTTAGTGCACCCACATGTCCAGAATGAGCCAGACCTGGCCAAGTAATTTACCGAGTCCAAGCATTAAGCCTTCAGACTATAGTTGGTAGGCGATATTTGGGTCGTGTAGACGATGGTAAAGGATGTCCATGTCCGTAGGGCACTTACATTAGACGATAGTAAATGACATCCTTGTCCATGCAAGTGTTACCAACACAACTGTGAGCTCTCTTGATGATGGTAAAAGGTGTCCATATCTTGAGGAGTTAGCTAATAAGGCGGGCTGATGTAAGGGTGGGGTATTGTAAAGGCCTTGTTGTGATCTACCTTGTCGTACGCCCATGAAAGCGTGTCATGGATGACTATATAAGTTGATCACATTTTATGGGTAAAGATATACATCCTCTATAGACTGAGATCTAAATTTATTCGAATAGTCATGTCCTGGGTCATGGACACCAGCTTGGTAATACCACACTTGGATAGATTTTTTTTTGTTTTCTTGAAAAATGGTTATATTGGGAATTGGTATGGATGGTGGGTATCCATGCTCGAAAGATTTTGACAAAGGACCATCGAAAGTATTGTGATGGCAAAGGATAGCCATAGATTATACCTACTATATGCTCATATGTTATTTCATATTAAAGTAAAATGTCTTTATAAAGTTGTGCTTTAAAGGGTACTATCTCTATTGCAAATAAAACTTGCTTAAAAAAAACTAGATAGGACAACCATCCTTTGATATAGCTTGCATATTTAATATCTTTGATATAAAGTCTTGCGGAGTACATTCTTGTACTCACCATTGCTTCTTGAACAATTGTCTGAGCAAGAAATTGAAGATCCCATACCCAGCTATTTGTGCTATGAGATTGGGAGGGGATGTTAGTGCCACATTATAGGGCGTTAACTTAGTTGGTTGCCCATGGGTTATGGCATACCGCGCGGGTTATTTATCCTTAATTATCGTTTATTTCTGCTACAAGTACTCTTAAGTGTGATTTATTTGGTCGGTCAGCTCTGTTGTGTAAAACTCAATCTTAATGGCCTATGTTCAACTGCTTAATATTATGTGCTACTCTGTTATATTTACTCATGTATGGATGTGAATCAATATTGTAAAATGTGTATGGTAGTGTAATATCTCGAATAGAACTAAGAGAGGAAAGTGTTTTAGAGAGGAGAATTGATTTAGAAAATGGATTTATCAAGACTTTCAGGGGTTTTTTTTGCTTAAGTTAGAGAACTTGAGCTGTGTGCTTTCGGCCCAAAGTGTTTGGCCCAAGAGGGCAGCTAGCCAAAGGGAGGGGGCAGCCAAACCCTAAGCCCTCTCCTCCCCTACCTTGTGATGAGGATATCCCTAACTTGGATACAACTACACCTACAAACACAACTTATCTACAACCAGTGTTACAAGGACCACTTACTCGAGCTCGTGCTCGCCATCTTAATTACCAGGTGAATTCGTTCATAGGTTTATATATTACTGATGCAAGTGATTTAATTGTGCTTAGCAACATGGGAAAGGACCAAGGAGAGGCATGTGGAGTCATGGACAGGCATGGAAGGCACAATGGAGGTCATCACGTCACTTTGTGTTCGAGCCAAGCAAGAGTTCGAGTTGGACCCGTTTTGAATTCGACTTTGGACTGCTGCGATAGCACTAAGTTCAAACGGTCGTAACTTCTTCATACGGACTCCGTTTTGGACGTTCTTGGACTTCATTGAAAGCTTATCAAATCTACTTTCCAAAGAATCCAACCTCATCTTCAAATTCTATCCGAGCCGTCCAGAATAAACAAAATAATCCATATCTATTTTTGAGCTCGGGTCAAAAGGGTGCTGCGCCATCTCCTCCTAGGCCTATGGGCCTTGTAACCCTAGGGGCGTGCGTCCACTTCCCTGGCCGCCACCCCTGGTCATCTCCCCATATAGGAGCCGCCGCCTCCCTTTGCTAGAACTCGGATTTCCTTGAGTTTAGGTTTAGCCATTGTGCAAACTTCTGTTCTTCAGTTGTGTCGATCGACCACCTGTCAAGACAGCCTTCGGGATCCCATCTTTGTTTTCAATACCATAAATGCTACAATCCTATTCACAATATCAGATTGCCTACATCTTATTCTTGCTAGTTCTTCGATTTCTCACAGGAATTGAACCTCGTGTTCAGGTTGATCGCTCTTCCAGCAAGGTCAATAACATCTCGAAGTTGGTTCAACGATTGTTAAGGCGCAAGCATCGTCATACGGTTGTAAGTTGGATCGCGAGAGTCATCTCCACCAAAATCAATAGTTATCAATCTCATCGAAAGATCGGTCACTCCGCCTCCTTCAAGTGGTATCAGAACTCAAGGTTGCTCGGTGAGAATTTACTATCATTCATAGTTAGGGTGTTTATTTTTGAAAGTCCAGAAAAAGCCAAATTTTTTTATAGGATAGATCACCTTTCTGTCCGAGACCGATTGTGCCATTGCATCTTTCTTTTTAGTAATTTGCATTGTTGAGTTTCTGTTGCATCGTTGTGTCATGTTGCTGGTCTTAGCTAAGGTCAGTGTTTAGTTCATACCTCGCTACCTTTGCTGCCGCAGCATGCATCACCCCCTGCCGCGCCGCTGCCCTCACTACTGCAACACCCACCAACCTACCATGCCACTGCCCACCGATCTTTGCCGCAGCCACCAAAACATCTGCCGCGGCAACCGATCGGCCACCTCAGCGCTATCGCGACTACCCTGTCACGGCAATCACCTCTTCCTGCCACAGTCATCAGCCCACCCTGCCGCGACCACCTCCCTGCCTGCCGCGGCAACCACTAAGCCGCTACCCTTACTGTCGTGGCCACCAGAACACCTCCTGCCGTCGCTGCATCTTCGTTGCCGTAGCTATTAGCTGACCCTGTCGCCATAGCAACCGAAGCGGTCACCGCTCCTACCGTGACAACTGAAGCCTAATTCTGGATTTCGGGCAAAAAAAGGAAAAGAAAAAAAAATAGAGGTTGTTTTCGTGCTGCTAGAAGAAAACCTAAGATTCATCTGACTTCGGCATCGCGATAAAAAAAAATTCAAAGTTTAGAGAGAGAGAGAGAGAGATTTGAGAGAGGTTAATTACCTTTATACCCCTGCCTTCTACAAAAAGTTTGTGACCCATATACTTCCTTAGGCCCGAAAGAGGGATTTGAAGAGATTTGAGTCAGGTGCATATTCGCAAAAAAAAAACATAAAAAAAAGAGGAGCAAAAGAAAATTTATCTCGTCTAGGGTTGTTGGCAGCTCTGTCATTTGCTGCTACATTTGTATTCCTCTGCTTGCTTCCATTGTTGGTTTAGCTATTCCCTAGTCTAGGCGAGGATCAGTAACATTGACTAGTACCTTGAACATTTATTCAACTTGCATTGCTGAATTAATAGTTGCTAATCCATTGCTACCATACTTGAGCCTTCCTAGCTACACCTTTTCTACACCGTACAAGCTGAACTTTACCTGGCAATCGCTCCATCCAATCTTCAGAGATACATTGACACCACTGGTTGCTGATCACCCCTGCTTGCTTGGTAAGAATTGGTAAGAATTTGATAGAAGGCTTGAGTGTAAGCGACTTTTGAACCACCACATCCTATTAGTTTCTAGGGACATATACTTGTGTTTTGCTAACAATGGCAGGTTCTGCAGAGCATTTGGATGAGGATATATCTCATACTCCTCGTACAAAGGCAATCGTACAACATTTTCGGTGCATCATGAACCTTCGTACGGAGGGTCTTGAGGAAGATGTCAAGGTCACGAATGAGCGACTCGCTCAACTTGAGGGTGCCCAGATTGAGACAAACGCCACGCTCGCTGCGATGGAGAGAGCGCAAGGCATCACTAACACTTCTTTGGTAGGTATTATGGCGCGCCTTGACGAGATTGCCCAGGCATCGACTGTTGTTCCCCCTGCTGCCCCGGTGGTAGAAGGATAAGATGAATTCAACTACATGACTAATACCGAGGCCAATGACATGAGTAACCACAACCACGATCGAGCTCATCGATAGTTGCGTTTTAATTGACAAGGTATGCAACGAGACCCCCCACGACGTGAGGTATGTGACCACGATGATTCATTTGCTAAGGTTAAATTCACTATGTCCTCTTTTAATGGTAAATATGATCCTGATGGTTATCTTAATTGGGAACTAGCTGTGGATCAAAAATTTGCTTGTCATGAATTTCTTGAGATTAGACGAGTTAGGGCTGCTACTAGTGAATTTACGGACTTTGCTTCTTTTTGGTGGAAAGAACATTGCCGTCAACATCCCAATAACATACCTAACACTTGGGAGGCTTTAAAATTGCTTATACGGCATCGGTTTTTTCCCTCATATTATGCTCGTGATTTGTTAAATAAATTGCAACGCTTACGACACGATACAAAGTCTGTGGAAGACTACTATCTAGAATTGCAAATTGGTATGTTGCGTTGTGGTTTAGATGAGAATAAGGAGGAATCAATGACTAGGTTTTTAGGAGGATTGAATCGAGAAATTCAAGACATCCTTGATTATAAAGATTATAACTCCATTACTAGATTGTTTCATCTTACTTACAAAGCTGTACATGAAGTGTAGGGACGCTAGACGAGGACATGATCTAACTCTTCTGCAAGTCGCACAAACTCATGGACACCACGCACCTCTACTGCCGCGGCCACCAGTGCACCCCCATCGCCACCCTTCAACAACAAGCAGCACCCCGCTACATCAAATTCAGCACCACGAGTTTCTAAAGCAGCCAAATCAACACCATAAGCTTCTGCAAAAACCTCATCTTTGGTTGCTTCGACAGGACGAACCAAGAATATTTAATGCCATCGGTGCAAAGGCTATGGACACATGATGCAGGACTGTCCAAACAAGCGTGTACTGATTATACGCGACGATGGTGGGTATTCCTCTGCTAGTAATTTTGATGATGAAACATATGCTGTGCTTGTAACTGACCCTGCATGAAATGATGATGAATCTGATCATGAGGCGGAACATGTTAGCGCCGAAGATGCTGACAAGTATTTGAGCATTATAGTGCAACGTGTACTAAGTGCTCAATTTTCTTATGCTGAGCAAAATTAGCGCCATAATTTGTTTCAAATCAAGGGCATTGTTAAGGAACGCTCAATTCACATAATTGTTGATGGTTGGAGTTGCAACAATTTGACGAGTATGGATATGGTGGAGAAGCTTGCTTTGCCGACCAACCCTCATCCCCACCCATACCATATTCAATGGTTCAACAACAGTGGTAAGTTGAAGGTAACACGAATGGTGAGATTACATTTTTCTATGGGTTCATACTATGATTATGTTGATTGCAACGTTGTTCCTATGTAAACTTGTTCTTTGTTATTAGGAAGACCTTGGCAATACGATACTGATTGTGTGCACCATGATAGAAATAATCAATACTCTTTCATGTTTAAAGAAAAAAAAATTGTGCTGCATCCTATGACTCCTGAACAAATTGCTAAAGATGAACTTGCTAGAGCTAGTAGAGAGAAAAATTAAGAAAATGCTAAGAGCGAAAATCAGATTGTAGCAAAAAAATTTGAGCAACATAAGAAGAAAGAACCTAAATCTGCTCATGTGAAGAATAAAGAAATTAAATTGAAAGGTCCTAGTTTTCTTGCTACCAAATCTGATATGACTGAATTGGATGCTAGTAATTCTGTTTGCTATGCATTAGTTTGCAAAGAAGCTTTGTTTTCATTTGAGGATATACCTTCTTCTTTGCCTCCTGCTATCACTAACATTTTGTAGGAGTACAATGACGTCTTTCTGAATGACATACCGTCGTGGTTGCCACCACTTCGAGGGATTGAGCATCAAATTGATTTAATTCCTAGCGCATCATTGCCCAACCGCGCACCATATAGGACCAATCCGGAAGAAACTAAAGAAATTCAGAGCCAAGTTCATGAATTGCTTGCTAAAGGGTATGTGCGTGAATCTCTTAGTCCTTGTGCTGTTCCGGTCATTTTAGTGCCTAAGAAAAATGGATCATGGAGCATGTGTGTAAATTGTAAATCAATCAATAATATCACCATTAGGTATCGTCGTCCTATTCCTAGGTTAGATGATACGCTTGATGAATTGAGTGGCTTTGTTGTTTTCTCGAAGGTTGATTTGCGTAGTGGATATCATCAAATTCACATGAAATTAGGTGATGAATGAAAAACAGCATTTAAAACTAAGTTCGAGTTATATGAGTGGTTAGTAATGCCTTTTAGTTTAACTAATGCACCTAGCACCTTCATGAGGCTAATGAACGAAGTTTTGCGTGCTTTCATTGGTAGATTTGTGGTGGTTTATTTTGACGATATATTGATATATAACAAATCATTCGAGGAACATCTTGACCATTTACATGTTGTTTTAATGCTTTACATGGTGCATGTTTATTTGGTAACCTTGAGAAGTGCACCTTCTGCATCGATCGAGTCGCGTTTCTTGGCTATGTTGTTACTCCACAGGGAATTAAAGTTGATCAAACCAAGGTTGAAGCAATACAGAGTTGGCCGACTCCTAACACGGTCACATAGGTATGAAGCTTCTTAGGACTTGCTGGATTCTACCATCGCTTCATGAATGATTTTAGTACCTTCACTGCACCATTGAATGGGCTCACCAAGAAGGGCGTGCCATTTGTTTAGAGTGCCGCACAGAAGAACGCTTTCACCACATTGAAAGATAAGTTAACACATGCACCACTATTCCAACTCCCTGATTTTAATAATATTTTTGAACTAGAATGTGATGCTAACAGAATTGGTTTAGGTGGAGTATTGTTACAAGAAGGTAAACCTATAGCATACTTCAATGAGAAATTGAGTGGGTCTAGTTTGAACTATTCTACTTATGATAAGGAATTATATGCACTATTCAAATTTTGAGAACTTGGTAACATTATTTATGGCCCAAAGAATTTGTTATACATTCTGATCACGAATCTTTAAAGCATATTTGAAGTCAAAGTAAATTGAATCGTAGACATACAAAGTGGGTTGAATTTATTGAGTCTTTTCCTTATATTATAAAACACAAGAAGGAAAAGGAGAATGTTATTGCTGA
This sequence comes from Ampelocalamus luodianensis, assembly GCA_036346255.1. NCBI lineage: Eukaryota > Viridiplantae > Streptophyta > Magnoliopsida > Poales > Poaceae > Ampelocalamus > Ampelocalamus luodianensis. Next base: position 11,899,243 of record CM070627.1, on the reverse strand, counting down.
TGCTTTGTCTAGGAGATATACCATGCTTTCACAACTTGACTTCAAAATTTTTGGATTGGAGACTATTAAAGAGAAATATGTGCATGATGCTGATTTTACAGATATATTATTGAATTGTAAAGAAGGGAAAACGTGGAACAAACTTATCGTTTGTGTTTAGAGCTAACAAGCTATGCATTCCAGCTACCTCCATTCGTTTGTTGTTGTTACAGGAAGCGCATAGAGGCGGGCTGATGGGACACTTTGGCATGAGGAAAATAGAGGATATACTTGCTGATCATTTCTTTTGGCCAAAGATGAGACGGGACATCGAGCGCTATGTTGCTCGCTGCACTACATGTCAAAGAGCAAAGTCACAACTTAATCATCATGGTTTATACATGCCTCTACCTGTTCCTAGCGTTCCGTGGGAACATATTTCGATGGACTTTGTTTTAGGATTGCCTAGAACAAAGAAGGGGAGCGATAGTATATTCATGGTTATTGATAGATTTTCTAAGATGGTTCACTTTATACCATATCATAAGAGCAATGATGCTACCAATATTGCTGATTTATTCTTTTGTGAAGTTGCTCACTTAAATGGTGTGCCTAATACTATAGTTTCAGATCGTGATGCTAAATTCCTTAGCCACTTTTGGAGAAATTTATGGGCTAAATTGGGGAGTAAGCTATTATTTTCTACTACTTGTCATTCCCAAACTGATGGACAAATTGAAGTTGTGAATATAACTTTATCTACAATGCTTAGGGCTGTGTTGAAAAAGAATTTAAAAATGTGGGAAGAATGCTTGCCTCATATTGAGTTTGCTTATAATCGTTCATTGTATTCTACTACAAAGATGTGCCCGTTTGAGGTTGTTTATGGTTTTGTGCCTCGTGCTCCTATTGGTTTAAAGCTTATTTCATCTTCAAAGAAATTGAACTTTGATGCTAAACAACGTGCTGAATTAATTTTAAAAATGCATGACATAAGTAATGAGAATATAGAGTGCATGAATGCTAAATATAAACATGTTGGTAGTCAGGGGAGAAAACATTTAACTTTTGAACCAGGAGATATTGTTTGGTTGCACTTGAGAAAAGATAGGTTCCTTGAAATTAGAAAGTCAAAATTAATGCCTCGAGCTGATGGTCCTTTCAAAGTGTTAGAAATGATTAATGATAATGCATACAAGCTTGAACTACTTGCAGATTTTATGGTTAGTCCCACATTTAACATTGCAGATTTGAAGCCATACTTGGGAGAAGAGGATGAGCTTGAGTCGAGGACGACTCAAATGCAAGAAGGGGAGGATGATGAGGATATCCCTAACTTGGATACAACCATGCCTACACACACAACTCATCCACAACCAGTGTTACAAGAACCACTTACTCGAGCTTGTGCTCGCCATCTTAATTACCAAGTGAATTCGTTCATAAATTTATATATTACTGAGAATAGACCGCTACCTAATGCAAGTGATTTAATTGTGCTTAGGAACATGGGAAAGGACTAAGGAGAGGTATGTGGAGTCATGGACAAGCATGGAAAGCACAATGGAGGTCACCACATCACTTTGGGTCTGAGTCAAGTAAGAGTTCGAGTTGGACCTATTCTGGATTTGAATTCGGACTACTGCGACAACACTAAGTTCAAACGGTCGTAACTTCTTCATACGGACTCTGTTTTGGACGTTCTTGGACTTCATTGAAATCTTATCAAGTTTACTTTCCGATGGATCCAACCTCATATTCAAACTCCATCCAAACCGGCCACAATAAATAAAACAATCCGTATCTATTTTTGAGCCGCAGTCATAAGGGTGCTACGCCACCTCCTCTTGGGCCCCATGGGCCTTGTAACCCTAGGGGCGTGCATTGTAACAACCCCAAAATTAGGGTTTGTATTTCAAATGTATAAAAGTATAAAAGTTTGAAAACTTTTGTTGTATCTCTTGGTCATGCTCTTGGTTTTCTACAAACTTGTGCACAATTTTAAACTTTTGATGTTTGTATTAAAGTTGTGTTGAGATTTCAAATTTTTAAACTTAAATTCCATTGCTATTTGAATTCCAGAAAAATGTATGAATGAAAGTTCCTGAAAATAATTTATTCAAATACTAGATCATTTATCTTGAATTGTAATTATTTTTACCAAATTTTTAGAAGTAAGTTTACCTTCACCAAAATTCAGATCAAATCATTAATGCAGATTTGAAAACAATTTAATTCTAACAAATTTTGATGTATAAAATATCTAAAATTATTTTTCCTAAGTCCCTTGTGAACCTCAGAGTGCCCACAAAAATTTTCAGAATTTTTCGAATTTTATTTCTATTTCAATCGGCTAAGTCAAACTTGCATATTTTCGATCAAAATTAAATCCTAATCCAAACCCGAGTACTGTTCCTCCGACCCGACCCCTTCGCCACCCGGGTCTGGCCGAACCAACTCGCTCGAGCCACTTTCCCCTTCTCACTTACCTGTGGGCCCCGTCGTCAGCCCATCTTCTCCACCGCATCAGAACTCCACGCCCGGCCATGACCACGCAACCGCATTTCTCACCGAGCGCCCTCCACGCGTTTGCCCCGTCTTCTGATCGTTGTGCATGCTCGCCACGCACCGCGCACAGTCACCATCGCTTTTGTCGTGAGCCATACCGAGAGCAACGCCCCATAACCTGGCCATTTCTCCCCTCCCTTCCTCCTTTTCTCCACCAAAGGCAGGCGCCCAACTGCCCCGGCTCATCCCTTACCTCCAGCCGTCCCCTCCACGCGCTCCCCATCTGGTGCCACCACCGCCCCAGCAGTGCCAGCTCCGCCCCCTCGCGTCGGCCGCCACCCCAGCTTCCCCTTCCCCGGCCGCCTTCCAGCTCCTCCCTCCGTCGCCGGCCTCAACAAGCCCGCCACCCTCCTCCACTGCCGCACCGCCGCCCCCTGGTGCCTCTCCTCCTCCTCCCCAGCTCGCGCCGGCCCGTCCCCGGCTGCTCCGCCCGAGCCACCCCGGCTCCTCCCTCCACCGGCCCGGCCCAGCTGCCCCGACCGCCGGCTCCCTCCCGTCTCCCTTCGCCCTGGCCCGTCTGCCCCGGATCTGCGTCGGCCCCATCCACTACCGCCACCAGACCTGCGCCGACCTCGGTCTTCCCCGCCGGCTGCTTCACCTCCTCGGCGTGCCCGCCGCGCCCTACGCCCTGGAACCCGAGCGCCATCGGCCCCCCCTCTGCTGCCGGTGCTACTCCAGCTCCTCCATGCCCCGGTTGCAGAATGCACAGCCTCCCTGCCATCGCCAAGCCTCGGAGCTACCCCGGCTCGGTTGCCCCACCGCCGCCGACCTTCCGACCGCCGGCGACAAACCATTGCTGAGCTGCCTTTGGTCCATTCTCCTTGCGCTCTATGTGTTTGTGAATATGCCTCAAAGCATGACTTGTTTCTCTACAGGTGAAACTCGCCTCGGCCACCCCCTGTCGGTTTCATCAGTGCTCAACCACTGCCGTCAGCACTCCCCACCAGAGCCGACCACTGCCGGGGTTCCCCTCGCTGTCGACAGTGAGCACGCCCGAGCCATTCGGCCTTAGTGTTTTGATTCACTGCCATTCATCCACTTGTTAGCTTCAGTTTTCTTTCTATACATTATATGCTCTCCTCTATGTATGTTTGGTGTTGATTAGTATGTTTGGTGCTCTCCTCTGTGCATTCCCTACTGATTAGTGGAGAGGATTGATTGTCCAAAGCTGTAGAGATCTTTTAGTTGAAATGTTAAGCAGAGAAGAGGAATTGGTTTGGAAGTGAATTGAAAAGTCAGTAGTGAAGCCACTTTCAGACCGACCATTTTTTTTCGACCTTGATCTTTGCTCAAACTTGTGTTTAGCAATTTGAAGATTTATTTAGGGAGGAATTAGCTGTCAATGGTAGTGAGCAGGGAGGCTGGTATAAGAGGAACTTGCTGTAGATGGTGCATGAGCAATACCCTTCGAATTATCAAATTTCTCATTAGGTCATGACCTTGCTTAGTCAAGTAGTTAGAAAATGTCTTTGATTCGTGTAGCTTAGAGTGCTGTGTTGATGGCTTAGATGTTCAGATTAGTGGATGAATCGGATTAGTGGGAATTGCTGCTAGCATACTCTTATACCTCTTTTGCATCAGTTAGTGTTTAGTTTAAGAAATCTAAAGGTGAGTCAGTAATAGCAAGTGATAGTTTTCAGAGTAGTTTGGCACTATAGTAGCTGCATGCTGAAAACTTAGTAGCTTTCACATGTTAGTTGAGTGGTGTTTCGGATTGGGCATAGTATAGTGTCAGTATGGCCAGATTGGTTAGAAATCTGTTTAGCATTTATTAGTTGGCTAATTAGCTAGTTAGTGTTCCTATAGCAAATTTGCAGGTCTAATGAACTTATCACAATGATGATTGCATAAAATAGGGAGCTATTCAAAATGTGGTAATTTGCTGCTTAGTTAATAGATGTGCACACAATCACCATCAAAGTCTGCCGAAAGAGGAAAATATATAAGAGGTTTATTTTTGACTGTATGATTATCGTGAAAAATAAGTGATGTTTGAAAAGAACAGTAATAAGAAATCCTAACTAATTTAAATAAACCTCAAATCAATTATTTTTTTCCTTTATTCATAATCTATCTTCTGTGTTATTGATTTTTGAATACTTTTGGCGTTCTGGTTTTTATTCGTTGTTTTTCGCTTTTGCAGTTTCTATCGTTAGATGATGTTGATATCGAGAGTGATCCTCTGCAACAAGTCGAATATCTCAAACAAGGCAAAGACAAGCAGTTTGATCATATCCACTCAATCCCATTACTTTTAAAATCTAATACTTTGTTTTACTCGTACGTATGCATGCTTTTGTGTCAATGATTAATTTTATCGATTAGAGGTAGTTAATCCCATTGCATTGTTGCCCTGAAAATTGTTCACCCCTGCCACTACCTAGGAATATTATCCTCACTGGTGAATTAGAGCCCGGTGAATGATTTAGGGCCTTTTATTTGTCTTTGCGATATGATGCTTAGCAATGCTTAGATACCGGTAGAATTGGGCGGTTATCGACTTAGTCGGTAACTTTGATCACACAAATTATTATATCTTTATGTTTCAGCATTTTGCTATGATTATTTGTGAAAACTAAAAATGAAAACAAAATGATTTGGACTTGGGCACCATGGTAAGATGGTGTGCTTTTGGGTGTGACTGGAAAGGTGCCCAAGTCAATTAAGGACCGAGTTACTTGCGCCACCGTACTGAGCATTTTGCGTGCTAACCACACTAGAGGGTATGGGACCTCTCTTGACTTAGTACTTTGGCGTGTATTGGCTCCGGGTCGCAGGAGGTCGCGGGAGGGATGGTGTTGGGAGCATGGTAGTTGTCCAAAAGCTTTATCTGAGTGGGTAGTTGTCTTTCGGCTTTACCATGTAAGCGTATGGATTTCTATCCATACGAGCGGCTCGTAGTTAATACACAATATTGGAAAACGTCTTGTTAGACTTAGCCGTGCCTGCATACCAAAGGAAGTATGCTAACCGTGGCTGGTGGAAAGGCGGTCTAAAGTGTGGGTACATTGGTACACCCCTGCAGGATTAAAACTATTCGAATAGCCTCGTCCTAGGTTATGGACACGCTCGGATACGCCCCTTGAGAACTAGACTACAACATTTAATTAAAACTTGATGGGTTGGTATGAACGGATGTTCATACTATTGTTGTAATGGCCATTGGGTTGGTCATCTTCAGGATGTCTTTATGTTACTACTTACTGTATCGCTGTTATTTCTGCAAATAAAGTTTTAATTGTTAAAACTGCCTTCAAACTATTACATTATTGTAAAAGAAAACTTGCTTTCTGCTAAAAGTAAGTCCAGAGCCCCCTCCACTTAAATAAAGCTTGCATGTAGTTAAATTATAGTTACATTACCCTTACACGTCGGTCTTGCAGTACAAAAACAATTTTTGTACTCGGTTGCTTTGCTTAATATTTTTGTTGCAGAGGAAGAAGGTGAGCCCCAAGGGCTTTCCTTTTGTGTGTGTCTTCTGGTTTGACGACTAGCTTCATGCCCGGTTGGTTGCCTTGTGGGTAAAGGCACACTAATTGGCCCTTTTATTTATCGCCATCTTATGGCTTTTGCTTCCGCAGTGTAGTTGGTTATTTTATCTTGTGAGTTCAATCTGTTGTATATTATGAAGTTTTGATATTGTAACCTCTCGTGTATGGAATTGTTGCTTGATTTTGTAACGGGGTGTGTATACTGCATTTCTGGGAAGTATACATATCCTGAGGCTTGGTTTATTTGAATTGCGATGCTAGGGTCAATGGAAGGCTAAGCATTACAAGCCAAATAAACTAGGGTCCTCACATGCATCCACTTCCCTGACCGCCACCCCTGGTCATCTCCCCATATAGGAGTCGCTGCCTCCCTTTGCTAGAACTTGGATTTTGTTGAGTTTAGGTTTAGCCATTGTGCAAACTTCTGTTCTCCAGTTGTATTGGTCGACTACCTGTCAAGACAGCCTTCGGGATCACATCTTTGTTTTCAATACCATAAACGCTACAATCCTATTCGCAATATCAGATTGCTTACATCTTATTCTTGCTAGTTCTTCGATTGCTCACAGGAATTGAACCTCGTGTTTAGGTTGATTGCGCTTCCAGCAAGGTCAATAACATCTCAGAGTTGGTTCAACGATTGCTAAGGCGCAAGCGTCATCGTACGGTTATAGTCGGATCGCGAGAGTCACCTCTACCAAAATCGATAGTTATCAATCTCATCGAAAGATCAGACACTCCACCTCCATCACCTTGCGCCACCCCCTTCTCCCCTAGACCAATCGCTGCCCATAGCTCTCCCCCTTGCACACTCCTGCTGCCTCTCCCTGCCACACTGCTCTACTGCCTTGTGCTGTCGGCTAGAAGCAAAGGAAGGAGGAAGAGAAGAGGGGGGAAAGGAAGGAGGAAGAGAAGAGGAGGAAGGGAGAAGCAAGAGAGGAAGAAGGAGAGGTAGATCACTGGGATCTCACATTCTTCATATTCATCTGCAAGGGTGAAAATTCTATTACTTCTTTTCTATTTAGCAATCGGTAGAAACCGTTTGGTTGATCGGTAATCTGTTGTTTATGTTGCACGGTAGTTTCAGGTACTGTAGGTGCGAAATCTGGGAATTTCATCTCCTAGAGAATTGTAGAGGATCTTGATAGCTTTTCGTAGAGTGTAGAAACACATAATTAGGATCAAAGGTTGGAAAGTTATGGCTGTTTGATCTCTGCTATGTGAATTTAGGTTGTCTCCTACAATAGTCATCAAAATTTGGAATTTAGGGTTACTTATTGCAAGAATCTAGTACAATAATGGGTGTCCCGATCTTTCGATGAGAATGATAATTCGATTTGAGGAGACGACTCTCACTATTCGGTACCTATCGTTGTAACACCCCGGCTATTCGGAAGCCAAGAAGTCACCTAAATCATCTAACATACATCCATAATGCGGAAGAATTTGAATAATATTAGCTAATGATATAAAGAAATCACTATTTAATAGAACCATGGCATGACATTAGTCTGAATTCAAGCAAGTGTAACAAAAGATGATCGAAGATCACAAACAATACATAATCAATCATAATATGGAGAAGGTATCCTTCCTTCACCATTTAAATTTATTTAATACAGTTCATCACTTAACAAATGAAAGATAGAAACTAAATCATATTGTTGAACTTGATTATGGTGAATTGCAAGATTAGTGCGTGTCTACTCCCTCCCGATAGAGCCAGCCTTAATGTTCACCTAAAATAAACAAACAAAGCAAGAATGAGTCCGTGACTCAGCAAGTACAGTGAATAAATGAACATACCACAAATACGAACAAGATCTCATCATTAAAGAATGCGAACATACCCCGAATGAGTGTATGGATGAATAGAATGAATGGATTTAATGAAAAGAATGGACTGCACACATGCTTATACCGGTATAGCTAGTGACACACCCGTCGGTGTTCACTTAAGCCCGTATTTATCGAAATACGGGGATCCAAAATACCGTATAAAGAAAGTTTCATACGGGTGTCCAAAACTGCCCACATTGGAATGGTGGGACTTCACATGCCCATACTGGAATTGATGGGACTTTAGACTCCACTCCCATGGAGCTCCACTCCCGTGGACGGAACATGAACATGGATGCATTAATAAACATAAGTATTATGACTAACATCATCTGCACACATATGAAAGAACATACGCAAGGAACATAATCCTTGGAACCTCTTGTATTCTTTAATCTCCACTCCCGTGGATATTCCACTCCCGTGGATGGAACATGAATATTGAAGCTTCTCTCATATCAAACAAAACACAATACTAAACATCGAGCATCCAGTATTTACAAATCACACAAAAGTCAATGTACTTGCCTTCAGCGAAGCGTTGCGGTAGTAGGCAAAGAAGATGTCCCTAAACCCGAAGCCTCTCTGCCTACACAAGTAAGTACTCGAAATAAATACAACATACAATAGAGCGCTTCCAATAACGTTCTACAACTCCTTCCCGATAACCCACAATTAACTAGTTAGCTCTAATCTGAAAACAGACTACTCAGGCACAACCCGAAACTGGACAGCAGAACGGTAAAAATCATATCTATTGGTCTGGAACTCAGAATGAGGTGAGACCAATTTTCTATGAATTCTTAACTGACATATCTACAATACTCTAGTTGACAAGGTAACCCAATTCGGCCAATTTAATTTACTGACAGATAACTGAAACAGCAGAACAGAAACTGTCTACACAATTAAGACAGCAGTATTAAAACGATCATAACTTTTAATCTACAACTCCGAATTACGCGTTATTTAAAAATATCAAAAGCTAGGACCAAGTCCTACAATAACCTAGTTGGGTGAAAGCCCTGAATGTTTCATTAACACACTCATATTTTAAAAGACAACTTGACAATTTATTCTCGTCAGGATTCTGGACAGCAGAGACAAAAACTAACATAACTTTTGATCCGTACATCGGAATTCAGTGTTCTTGGCGGCCACCGAAAGCTAAGAACAAGATCTAACTAACTCTAGGAGGTCAACTCTTCGGATTCGGACTCTAAGTCATCGAAACAGTGCGTGCAACAATCTGGACAAAAACTTAAATAATCGCACCAGGACTTCGATCCAACGAACATGGCATCAAACGCTCCTACTAAGATCCAATCAGAGAAGAGAATGAACCATTACCCTTGTAGAACCCTAGGAAGACGCTGATCAAACACCCCGAAGAAGATCCCTTCTCTTCTCCTCTTTTCTCCCCTCTTTTCCCCTCTTCTTCTTCCTCCTTGCGGCAGGCCAAAAGCAGGAAATCCTCCGGGAGGTGGCAGCAATGGAGGGATCATCTTGAGAGGGGGAGGTGGAGGCGCCAAGGGAGGGAGAGGGCAGGAGGTGGCGGTTGCCAAGGAAGGGGGTGAGGGGGAAAAATTCGGCCAAGGGGAAAAGGGAGGGGCGGCTAGGGTTAGGGGGGTGTGGGGGCGCATGGGCTTTAGGCCCAAGATGCCTTCCCCCTCTTGAGAAGGACCGGCCAGCCCACCTGGGCCACGGCCCAGGCCCAGGTTGCCGTGAAAAACCAGTAACCCCCCCTCTCTTTACAAGATCTGACGAAAAAAAGATTCCCCCGAATAAATTTAATCGCTACCGATTAAATTATTTTATTACGATAGTTGATCCTCACACTTTTGGGATATTACAATCATACACGACCAATATGCCTGGCAATCACTGAACCAACTCCGAGATTGTTATCAACCTTGCTAGAAGCACGATCGACTTGATTACGAAGATCAATTCCTACAAGCAATCAAAGAACAAGAAAGAATGAAGGAGATAAGTAATATGAAATTGCAAATAGGAATAATCTTTGTATTGAAAAGTGGGGTTCTGAAGAACAATGTCACTGTTGTACTCGTTGAACAAGAGGACAATGTATAAAGTAGCATAAGCTAAACTTTAATATAACAAAACCCAAGGAGACTAGGTAGCGGGCTGCGGCCACCTTAAATAGAGGGGACAGCCGCACATAGCTAAGAGATAGGGGGTGCAGCCACAGAGAGGAGTTGGACTCGAACTCTCTAAGGTGGGGAGCCCAAAGTGGGGCTGCCTAGGGTGGTCGGCCACCATATGGGCCAAGTCGGTCAATACATTACATAGCTCGTGGGCCAACAATAGGTGATGCAGCACCATGGCATGTAGACGTAGTACAACCCAGTGAAGTAGAAGTAGCTTGGACCAATTGGAGGAGTAGGAGTTGGCTTAGCCGGAAGCCCAATTGGGAAATATGGAATTGAAGTAGCCGAAAGTCCAATTGGAGAAGATGTGGTTGAAGTAGAGGATGCAATGCAGCGAGTTGAAGTAGTGGTTGCATCCTTAGAGTTGATGTCCTCATCAGAATCTGTTAATACCCATAACTACAAAGTTGTAGATAATTTTTTGTACATGTTCGCAGTGGCAAGGTTTGTTAGTTTTGGAGTTGTAGATCATAAGTTATGAATTTTGAAAGATAGTTGTTCTGTTTTGGACAGAACAGTGTTTAGGGAGGAAAATGGGGCTATTTTGGGTTGCAATTAGCAGCGGTGTTATTTATTTATTTTGTAATGTTGTACTATTCTTCATTTTTTTAGTGTGTTTTATGATTGCTCAGGTGGTGGTGTGAATCACGGGGCAGTGCCCTCTACTCGTCATTCTTCGTCACACGGTTGAGGCAAGTGCAAGTAGCTGATAACCAATGCGAAAAATATCTATGCCTTGTTAATGTCTTAGGCATATAAATATTTATTCATGTTTTTGCTATTGGTTAGGCTATATGCTCATGTTGATTAAGTAAAGAGATAAAGATTAATGGTTGACAACAATCACTTGCATCATTTCATTGATCCATGAGAATTGGTCTATGTGATAGCCAAGTAATGATAATTTTTTAGGTCCCCGTCATGTTTTAGACGGACATAAGGTCCCCACACTTGTAGAGTGTGGGCTTGAGGTCCTTGTGCTAGAAGGCACAGACTTGGGTATGCATCGACGGATGCATACTCCGCATTACTGGTAATTGCAAAGAGAAAAGAAAAGTGCATTCGTAGCATTTGCATCGCATGAAAGTATAATCTAAAAATTTATGAAACCATTGTAGATGATTGTATATGAGCAATATTTTTATGTTCAATATTTGCTTATGAGGTTTTATTTGCTAACTTGATTGTACTTTGCTGAGTCGAGGACTCACACTTGTTGCTTATGTTTTTTTTATGTACTTCCTGAAAAGGCGGCATGTATGGGAATGGGATAGAAATCATGGTGCACTACACCTTGATGTTCACCATGACTAATAATTCAACACTTTTAGTCTTAATTGAAGAAATCTTACTAGAGAATTTGTATTACGGTTGTGTTCACCCTTCGAGGTGAAGTTGTTTCCTTTGTAATAGAGATGACCAATTCTTTCATGTGGACTTTCTTGGTTATGTGTTAAATCCCGCTACATGGTTATCATGCTAATATACTTGTTAGTTAGCTTTGAACCCTGTCGGTGTTTTAGAACCGATCTTACGTAAAGATTGTTTGATTCGGGGGGTCTCCACAATTGATCACGCAGAAAGAAAGACACGGGGATTTTTATACAGGTTCGGACCTTCTCTGGTGAGAATAACAACTCTACTCCTGTGTAATGTATTGGGTATCCTAAATACAGTCAGTGAAAAGGCTTGTGCTAATCTTACTACTGACTGTTTCTAAAAAAGCCTCTCCCATTATCTCCAAGAGATACCTATTTATACTATGCTGTAGGGACGGTTGTCGTTCCAGGTCAATTAGGCAGGGAGTCCGCAGCAGAAGAATAACAGAGGACATCGCTTTACATCCACCTGCCACCGTCGCCGAACTCTTTGAGATGGCCGATAGATACGTGAGTACTGCTGAGGCAGTCGAGTGGAACAACACTATCGATCGTGAAGATAATATCCCTCAGGAGGCAAGAGAAGGTGGCAAGAAAAAGGATCAAAAGGCTAAGAAATCCAAGAACAAGGCAAAGAGACACAAATGTCCAGCTGCTGGTTCTAAGGAGGTCCTAGCCGTAAGTGACAAGGATCCACGCAACCCCAAGCAGAATCCCGATCGAGGCAAAGGTAAGCGCTAAGATTGGAGGAATGACAAACCCAGGTGGTGCCCTTTTCATAAAAAAGAAGGGCATGATCTTCGTAACTGCCGAGTTTTCCTACGAAAACTCGAAGACTATTACTCTGGCAAAGGGCCACTTCCTACTCTTGAACAGGTACGTCAAACAAGTGGACGGAAGGAGTGAGATGACGAGGAGGAAATGCCATTCCAGGATCCGCAACACACCATCGATCACATCTACAGAGGATCATCGGCATACGAGTCACGACGACAGTTAAAAACTGTCGAGCGTGAGGTAAATACAATTGACTCACCTCTCGTCAATAAGCTACCGAAGTGGTCGGAAATCACCATTTCTTTCGAGAAAGGTGACTGTCCGATCCCTTTGACTAGACCAGGTCGGTTCCCGATCGTGGTCGAACCCACCATCAACAATTGTCGAGTAAATCGAGTTTTAGTTGATGGTGGAAGCTCGTTAAACATACTATTTACGAGTACCCTGGATGAGATGCAGGTACCCAGGACAAAGGTAAGGCCGGTACGATATTCATTTCATGGAATCGTACCGGGGTCTTCGGCCAAACCCATTGGCCAAGTTTCTCTTCCTTTAACGTTTGGCTCACCAAGCAATTTCAGGACAGAGAAGGTCTCCTTTGATGTGGTCGATTTCGATACGGCATATAATGCTATACTCGGACGACCAACTTTGGCAAAATTCTTAATAGCTACTCATTATGGGTATCAATGTCTTAAGATGCCAGTTCCCAAAGGAGTAATCACGATATATTGTGACAAGAAGATGGCGCACTCCTGCGACTGTCGCTCCCTGGAGATGGTTGGACAACTACCAACTCGAGATGAAAGTCAGCCTTCGACTAGCAAGTCGAAGCCTAAAGCTGCACTTAAGCCGAACGACCAGGTCAAAGAGGTTCCTCTGGATGTGGGGGAGCCCTCAAAGACTGTTCACATAGGGGATTCTTCCGACCCTAAATAGGAAGACGCCCTCATCACTTTACTCCAAGCAAACGCAGATGTCTTCGCGTGGCAAGCATCCGACATGCCCGGAGTCCCCAGGGAAGTGATCGAGCACAGGCTAGCCTTACGGCCTGATAAATTACCCGTAAAGCAAAAGTTACAGAGATTTGCCCCTGATCGACGAGATGCTATTAGGTCAGAATTGGACAAGTTACTTAAAGCCGGCTTCATAAGAGAAGTCAACCAGCCTGAGTGGTTGGCCAACCCTGTAATGGATAGAAAGTCGAACGGCAAATGGCGTATGTGTGTAGACTTTACTGATCTTAATAAAGCTTGTCCAAAAGATGATTTCCCTTTACCTCGTATCGATCAGCTGGTTGACTCTACTGCAGGATGTGAGATGTTGAGTTTTCTAGATGCATACTCTGGTTACCACTAGATCAATATGTGTCGAGAAGATGAAGAGAAAACCGCATTTATTTCACCGTTTGGAATATTTTGCTATGTCAAAATGCCATTCGGCTTAAAAAATGCTGGAGCTTCTTTTAAGCGTTTGATGCAAACGACTTTTGCTCCTCAACTAGGCCGAAACTTGGAAGCCTACGTTGATGATCTAGTCGTAAAAAGCAGCAAATGACTCAATCATATCACAGACTTACAGGAGACTTTCGACAACCTCAGAAGACACCACTTGAAGCTTAATCCCGAGAAGTGTGTGTTCGGGGTCTCTTCAGGAAAATTGCTTGGATTCTTGGTCTCTACACGAGGAATCGAAGCAAATCCAGAAAAGATAAAAGCTATCATTCAGATGCGCCCCCTAACCACGAAAAAAGAAGTCTAGAAACTCACAGGATGCATGGCGGTATTAAGTCGTTTCATCGCACGTCTGGGAGAAAAATGACTGCCTTTCTTCAAACTTCTAAGGAAACATGAGGGCTTCGAGTGGTCGGAAGAGGCTAACCTAGCCTTTGAGGAAGTCAAGAGGTATCTTACGAGTGCCCCTATTTTGGTTTCCCCGAAACCAGGAGAGACGCTCTTAATTTATCTAGCTGCCACGCTACTGTGATGGCGCGATCGGTCGAGAACGCGAGAACGTACAACGACCAGTTTACTACGTTAGCGAAGTTTTACACGAACCTAAGGAGCGTTACCCTCATGTTCAAAAACTTTTATATGCCCTCCTCATGTCTTCGAGGAAGCTGCGGCATTATTTTCAGGCGCACAAACTAGCTGTGTCGTCTGAGTTTCCCTTGGAAGCGATCCTCCAAAATAGGGAAACAGCGGGACACATGGCAAAATGGTCAGTCGAACTTGGGGAGTTCGACATCCATTTCGTGTCCCGAACGGCCATTAAATCCCAGATCTTGGCAGACTTTGTTGCCGAATGGACAAATCCTGAACCTATTCAGGATCCCCAGTACAATTCCCACGACCAATGGACGATGTACTTTGACGGGTCACTTACGAGAAGTGGCTCGGGGGCTGGGGTGGTCCTGAAATCTCCTACCAGAGAGACCTTAAAGTATGCCATACAATTAAACTTTCAGGCCACTAATAACGTCGCAGAATACAAAGGTTTGCTAGCTGGTATATGAGCCGCAAAACCGCTCTTGATTCGACGACTACTCGTGACAGGAGACTCTCAACTAGTTTTGAATCAAGTCGGAAAAGACTACCAGTGCTCTAATCCGACCATGTCCCGGTACTTATCGGAAGTTCAAAAGTTAGAAAAACACTTTTTGGGCTTTGAGGTACAATTTATCCCTCGAAAGGATAATTTCCTCGCAGACCAACTGGCTCGTCTAGCTTCAAAAGGGGTATTTCTGGAGCAGCTTCAAAAGCCGTCTTTAGTTGAAGAACTAAAGACGCCTCCTATAGAAACGGCCTCTCTAGAGTACGAAGATACATGGATGACACCCATCTACGAGTATCTTCAGACGGGTTCTGTACCCGATGACGATCTAGAAGCAGATCAACTATCCCGAAAGGCCAAAATGTATACTTTGGTCGAAGGTGTCCTTTATAAAAGAGGGACCCAAGGGGTGCTCATGCGATGTATTCCGCAGAGCGAAGGATTAAAACTCCTTCACGACATACATGGCGGCATCTGTGGAACTCATGGTTCTTACAGAACACAGGTCGGTAAAGTCTTTCGACAAGGTTTTTATTGGCCAACAGCCCTCTATGATGCCAAAGAGCTGGTCAAAAAATGTGTAAAGTGCTAGTTTCATAGCAAGAAAATACACCAACCGGCTCAGGCATTGCAAACAATTCCTCTATTTTGGCCTTTTGCGACCTGGGGTCTTGACATCCTATGACCGTTACCCCGAGCTCCAGGGGGATTCGAATTCCTTTTTGTGGATATTGACACGTTCACAAAATGGATAGAAGCCGAACCTGTGACTGGGATAACAACAGAAGCCGCAAAATGGTTTATAATGAGATGCGCGATAACTCGATTTGGAGTACCAAGTCGAATCATCACAGACAATGGAAAACAATTTTTGAGTGCAAAATTTCAGAAATTTTGCGACAAGTTGGTAACTCGTTTGTGTTATGCTTCTGTTGCCCACCCCCAAAGCAAAGGGGTAGTCGAAAGAGCGAATGTCCAGATAATTAAGGGAATTAAGACCCGAGTCTTCGATCAGCTTGTCAAGCGCTCGGGGGCTTGGGTACAAGTATTACCTTCAGTATTATGGGCAATTCGTACGACAGCTAGTCGAGCTACAGGAGAAACACCTTTTTTTCTAGTCTTTGGTGCAGAAGCCATGCTTCCACTAGAACTAAAGATCAGGTTGGCAGGAGTCGACAAGTTTAACGACTCCAACCAAGAACAGCTTCGAGCAGACGACATTAACCTACTCGAGGAAAAAAGGAACCAGGCCTTAATTCATTTCGCAGTCTACCAACAAGCCCTGCGTAGATACTACGATCGTAAGGTCCAACCTCGCAGCCTTGCTGTAGGTGACTTGGTATTGAGGCTTATCCAATCCCAGTTTGATCGGAACAAACTTTCCCCCAAGTGGGAAGGTCCTTACATTATGGTCGAAGTTACGCATCCAGGGTCGGTACGACTTGCAATGGAAGATGGCCGCGTTCTCTCCAACTCTTAGAACATTGACCAGTTGCACAAATTCTATGTGTAACAAGCTTCTACGACAATAAAGTATCAGGTTCTTCCTATCTTTTTTGTCTCTTTTTTAATTTTGCTTTTATTTTTTCGACCATTATTCATATGCTCATTTTCCCTTTACACTGGTCAGAGACAGGACATCACATCTAGTCGAAGTCTCTCCTCTCTGCATGTGGTCCTGCCCGCTGGAAGGAGCTTCCTAGTGTCACTTTGTTCTTAACTATTGCTACCAGTACAAAGTTTTTTGGGCTCGGAAACATGGTCGAAAATTTTTAAGCGCATTCATGTTACCTTAGGTTATTTTGAAAAATACTCTAAGAAGGGCGCATTTTTAAGATTCGTTCCACCGCTTCCGGTTAACTTGATTGGTTTTAACTGGTCGGAGGAAGAAACACACCTAGTCGAAGCTTCTCCTTTCTACACGTGGTCCTGCCCACTAGAAGGAACTTCCTAGCATCGTTCCGTTTCCTACTTTTGCTGCCAGGGCAACCTTATCAGGTACAACGAAAAAAGTCGGATGAATTTCTAAAAGCACTCTAGATGTTTGTTTTACTCAAGTTGTCATTATTGATTTGATTAATCTAGTTGGAGATGGTAACATCACCTAGTCGAAGCTTTTTTTCTCTGCACGTGGTCTTGCCCACTAGAAGGAACTAACTAGCATCGATCTGTTTCCACTCTTTCGACTAGTGCAAGATAATCGATACTCGAGAACTATAAGTCGAACAAACCTCTCTGTTTTCAGAAACCCTTTCTTTACTATTTTCTTAGTTTATTCCCAATAAACTAAGTAAATAGTCAGGAGATAGGATAAAGTTATAAACATGTCTTCATTTCTTAGTCTTAGTTTTTTCCAAGTTATCATCTTACGAGTTACTAACTACTCTACAAGATGATTCGTAGGGAGAAAGAAGGAGAAAGGAGGAATCACTCATATCTGGTCTGATTTTTTCTTTCTTTTTTATTATCTTACGAGTTACTAATTACTCTACGAGATAATTTGCAGGAAAGAAGAAAGGATCATATATTTATACGTCACCAAAAAAGACTTGTCTTTACTAGTTCCTATTACAGACTACTCTGGTAAAGGAGAGTCTATCTGCATATCCTCCGCGACCTTCTCGCCAACTGACTGCATCTCTTCGATCAGCCTTTCTGCTTCAGATTCGGTGCAGTTGAAGTCGGCTTCAACAGAATGTGGATTAAGATTAGGGTCACGGGCCTTGAGTTTTGTTAAAACAAAACTCACAGCTCCTTTAACCACTTCCCTTATCGAATCATTCTGGTTGGTCTTCAGAGTAGACACCAACTCTTACAAGGTACCGACTTGATCTCCAATGGCACTCGTAGGAGCGGCCATCGTGTCGTCATGGGGAGTGACCTTCTCGGCACGAAGCCCATCGAGTACATTGTTTAAGAGCAAGATATTGTCCTGAAGATTAATCTTCATCGACTTCATCTCTTCCTGGGTACAAGTCGAAGCCTCATGGAGTTGTTTTATTTCGATTAATCGTTCAGAAAGGAGCAAAGATTGATTAGATAAAACAACTCTACAAGAAGATAAAACGATTGAACAGCATGTAAAATTTTTACTTACCCGCTATTTGAGAACCTAATGCCTCAATTTCTTGATCTTTCTCCTTCGCGATGCGGGAGATCTCGCGGACAACTAAGGACTTCTCCTGTACCTCGGCCCGAAGAGCCCCCACCTCGGCCTGAAGGGCCTTATTTTCGACTTCTTTTTCTGCAAAAGAATAAGAGGTTAAGAAGGCAAAGATCAAGATCAAAAGCAGTCGTAACCCCACGTACTGTTTATTTTTCCGGCAATCTCTGAGTTGCAGAGTTAGTCTCCTAAAGCTTCTTCAGAAGGTCGGTGGCCTTATCCTTTAGCTTGTTCTTCTCGGCTTTCTCGAAGTCGAGTGCATCAGCTAAAGTCTTTTAAATCCTTATTAAACACGAAAGGTTAAAGGAAGACATGTATACACAGATGAGCAGTCGTAAGTATTTCTACGATGGGTGATCGTAAGTTTTTCTATGATTACCCACTGGTCGTAAGTTTTTCTACGATTAGTATCAAGTCGTAAGTTTTTTCTACGACAATCTTCTATGAGTACTGAGTAAGTAATCAGTTTGTAAAAACGATTACGAGAATCGGTTACTCACCACCTCTTTGCTTGCTCGCAGAGCACTTCTTTCTCTTGTCGTAGTTTGATAAGTTGCCGATTGTTTTAAAAAATCGTGGCAACTTGTTCTACGGCTCTCTGTAGGGGAGAAAAACGATAAGAGATAGGGATGAAACCATACATAAGTATCAAGGAATACTTACATTCATGTTTGACCAAGCAAACATGGACATTATTCGCGATGGATCCTTTAGCCCATCCATCTCCTCGACTCGTTTCCACCAGACCCTCTCAAGACGTTCATTGTCAAAGACATCCCCGCAATTGGGAATGCTGCTGGGGTGAGGAACTCGATCGCGAGATCGGTAGGTAGAAGATCCTATGATAGAATCAGGGCCAAAGAAATCAGAGCAAAAGTTAAAATATTCTTCTTCCTCTGACTCGGTGACGGGAGTACCACCTGGAGGGCCGGAAGGAACGTCCTCGACAACCTCCTTACCGGTGCGGTGGTCGGAACTCCCACCACCACCAGCTTCCGGTGTTTCCCTCACAGCCTCTCTCGCCTCCTCTCCAGCCTCTACGACAACCTCGGTGGTCGCAGCAACTTCGACAACCTCGGTGGTCGTAGCACCTTCGGCAGCAACGACTTCAGCTACTGCTGTAGTCACACCCTCGCTACCTGAAGAGGTGACAGCGGGCTCCTCCATAGGAGCATCCCCGGGGGCTGAAGATGTTTGGCTAAGATCACAAAATGCAGAACAACCTTCCCGACGGAAGGTTTCTTCGACTTCTTCTCAACCATCGCTGGTCGAGATTCGCTCGGGACAATGGGAGTCTCCTCCTCCCGACTTCCCGGGTGGCCGAGATATGTCTCGACCACCTTAAGAGCGCTGCTTCCCTCGGCCTCAGATCCCACTAGAGCAGCAGTTTCCTTTACAAAAGACATGAAGTTCTTCCAGTTCTCCTTTTCTAGCTGCCTTATGAAGCCACGAGAAGCTGAGATTGCGAATGACTTATTGTCGTAATAGAAAGGTACCTTGACCTTGGGGGCTGTGCGCTTGAGGGCAAAGGCGGCCCCCTCTGCTTTCTTCTTTGCTGCAGTAATGTCCGCGGCGAATTTGGCAAAGGGAGCAGGAGGAGCCGAACTCGAACCACCTTTGTCGCCGACCTTTACAAGTCGACGCTTCTTGGTTGGAGGGGATTTTGCAGGCTCCTCCTGCGCAGTCGCCCCAATGACCACCAAACCGACTTCCTCGTCGTCTTGGCAGTCTTCTACGCCTACTTTCTGTTGAAGAATAGAAAAAGAAAATGGTCGTAAGTTTTTCTACGACCAGTTCAGAAGTCGTAAGTATTTCTACGACTATAATATAATCGTAAGACCTACTACGATTATATCTGGTCGTAAGTCTTTCTACGACCAGTACCTAGTCGTAAGCTTTCCTACGACAAACCCTCTAGTCGTAAATCATTTTATGACCACAGGCGCCTAAAGACGAAGTCATTTTTCGGTTACCTTTAGGCGCTCCACTTTTTCTTCTTGGTCAAAACTGCAAGAATTTGTGGAGCAGCAATGTTGGACGGATGCTTCGCGTAGATGAGCCTGACGCGAACGTCAACCTCCGCTTGCGGAAGATTTGTACACATAAACAACATGATTAGTAGACCAAATCAGGGATTAGCCAAGGTTAAAGCCCAAAAGTAAGTTTTCCACATACCGTCCTTATAATCCCTGGTCGGGTCTTCTTTTCCCGAGTACCTCCACATGGGAGGAACTCGTTTCTTCAAAGGGCTAATGTGGCGCGTGATGAAGTCCTTCACCACGTGCCACCCGGTAAGCCCCTCCGACTTCAAGTCTTTGATGGCTTGAATGTAGGGGGCTATCCGGTCGAGACTACTGGGGGTCGAATCCCAGGAAGGAAACCTCTCGGCGGCTTTCCCGACGAACGAGAGGCTGTCTTCCTTGGTGACCTCCCAGTAAAACCACCTCTTCTTCCACCTCGGCTACGACGACCGGGTAAACATCTGGATATATTCCTTCGACTTACCGTCGTGGAGCTTCAAACCGCAACTTTCGGCAATTCTGGCCTACCGAGCCATTCCGTAGTAGTACTGGAAAAGCTCGAGGTCCGCCGGAATCCCCAGGTAAGCCTCGCACAAATACACGAACACGCTCAGCATTATGATGGAATTAGGACCAAGGTTCACTAATTCCACCCCAAAGTGCTCGAGCACGAGGCTGAGGAAGGGATGAGCAGGCAATCGGAGGCCACACTCACAGTATGCCTGGAAAACCGGAATTTGATTTTCCTCCCCCGACGGCCAATATTGTCCATTCGCCACAATCCACTTCACGAGTAATCCCTCAGGGATTTTCTCGGCGGTGACCAGGGCCTTCATCTTTGCGTCGTCCATTTCTAACTCAGCCCACTTAGAGACAGCCCTAGCCATTTTCTCTCAAAGGTGGGGAGAGTTGGATTTGGGAAAGCTCCAAGAAAATGCACAGTATTACCGGCGGCGAAAGAGGCGAGAAAGCGATGAACAGTTGGGTGAATTAGAGGAAAGGTAAGAACCCTAAGTCCATCCCCGCCGTTCGTTTTATAGCCGTACACCTGAAACAAAACGTCGTGGAAGCCCAAAGGTTCCAACTGCTTCGGGAATTGCTCCAACGGACAGGTCTGCCTGTTCGAAAGTACCAAGACTCTTTTCACACCTCAAGTGAAATTACCTTCTTGACATTTGGATCAAAAGAAATGCCAATCGGAAAGGATTTACTTCCGATCATAAGATTTTCTACGACTACTTCGTAATCGTGAGATTTCCAACAAATTGCCTCAACCAAGTATATTTCTGGTCGAAAGGAACACAAGTTGGAGAGTTTTTCCTCCAACGTTTTTTCTACGACCTCCTAGTGGTCACAGGATCATCTACGACTCCTCAACAAAGTAAGTTATTTTTACTTGAAGCTGGGGGGCTAGATGACGAGGATCTAATAATCCTCATTTTATTACTTCATAATCATGTAATATGACGTCACACGAAATACCCCTTAATGTTATAAGGGGGGAGCAAGTTAAGTGGTCGTAAGCTCTTCTACGACCACTCCCTAGTCATAAGTATTTCTACGACTATGGTGCAATCGTAAGTCCTGCTACGATTACGTCTGGTCGTAAGTCTTTCTACGACCAGTATCCACTCGTAAGCTTTTTCTACAACTACCCCCTAAGTCGTAAGTCCTGCTACGACCAGCTCTGCTATGACTTCCTTACAATTAACTAGGTCTACTCGTCAGAAGGCCTATTTATTAGCAAGGATCCGAGCAGTCAAATTACGTAGTTATATCAGGCATAACTACAGATAATTCTCCACTATCTCTGATGAGTAACCGTTAGACAATATGGGGAGGTTACTACTCCAGTAATTACTCTCATTATTACGCAATAATGAGCGCTTAATTGACCTAGAACGATAACCGTCCCTACATCATAGTATAAATAGGTATCTCTTGGAGATAATGGGAGAGGCTTTTTGAGAGACAGTCAGTAGTAAGATTTGCATAAGCCTTTTCACTGATTGTATTTAGTATACCCAATACATTACACAGGAGTAGGGTTGTTATTCTCACCAGAGAAGGCCCGAACCTGTATAAAAATCCCTATGTCTTTCTTGTCTACGTGATCAATTGTGGAGACCCCCCGAATCAAACAATATTTACGTAAGATCGGTTCTAAAACACCGACAAAACCCTTCCATGGTAAATGTTTCAAAGGAAATTATGTCAAAATTTAGAGAAAAATTTATAGCTTAGTTTTCTATTCTGTTGGCTTAGTAGCATTCTAGGCTCAGATCGGGCAAGGGTGTTACACTTGGATCATTATTCTACTTTGCTATCTAGAGATTAAATAACTATGCTTGTCGTGTCAATATTCCTATTTTATTGTGACCTGTTTACGGTTTTTTTTTTAAACTTCTTGCTGGAATTTATTATAATTTTTATTTAAATTAATAGTTAGTGTAGTTTACTAGCATTCCAGGCTTAGTGTTGAGCCGAATTGTTACAACTAGCGACTGATCATGGCACTAGCACAGTATATACATAGGATTCGGGATTGAACTTTCAGGTTCGACATATAAATGACACGATATGATGGGGGGTTGTTGTCCCAATCTTCATGACGTAGGATTATGGATAATTAGCCCGTACAACCTAGCAATTGATGCGGCCAACCACCGTCTCTATACGGCAACCTGCAGCACTCAAATTACTTAACCACAAGCTACGGCCTTCGTCTACTCGCTATCGTGGAGCAAACATGTTCAAGCAATCCCAAAGAATCACAAGAACAACGGAGTAGAAATTAGAGATAACACCCAATCCCAATTGGTGGTGAAAATGGCTCACACACAAAGAGTAACAAGTGTTCTATTTTTGAAAATTCCAAATCTAAGTTACATGGGAGGGGGTACCCTCCTATTTATACATGTTCTAGGTCGGTTGCTACAGTGCATGCTACAGTATGCCAGTTTGCTATAGTACCCTTGATGACATATGCACTTATGTCATATTCATGATGATCTTCTGTGGTTACACGATCTTTTGTGGTTATGATGACGTATGTGCTTACATCTTGTCATGCTGATCTTTTGTGGTTACACGATCTTCTGTAGCTATGATGACATATGCGATGACATCATCTTGATGTTGATATTTGCTAGTGGGCCCCACTGGTTGTAATGCGACTGTGGCCTGATCTTCCGAAAGGTAGTGATAAGTCGATTGTGGAGAACACGACGTTGATGATCCAAAGGCTCCGACCAAAACAGATCGAACCCCTTGCAATCCCTACACCACTGCTCCAATGGTCATCAACCGTGCCAAACGCGGGTGATCTCGCCAAGAAGGCTATCTCCTGCGAGCGAATCGAGAACACAAGCAAGAGAGTAGAAGATGCAATCTGAAATTGTATTACGAATAAAGATTTAAGCTCACAAAGTTGGGGTTTGTAACATCCCAATTTTGGACTTGTGTTTCAAATATAAGAAATGAGTAGAAATTAAAACTTTTTCTTACATCATGTATTTCCTGTATGTTCTAAACAGTTCCTGTACAAGAATTATGGAAATACAAAGTCACAAGTCTTTTGATCGAAAACCTTGTCTTCCAAAAACAATCTTGTCAAATCTTTTGATCATCTCCTGGAAATATTTTTCCTAAGTTCTAGGGATGGTATGTGACCCCTCTGAAAAATTTCACAATTTTTAGAAATTTTTTGAATATTTTTAGAGGACAGTCAAACCTGTTTGACTTTTAGTCAAAACCCTAAACCATAACCTTGCAGAATTTTTGGAGAAACATGCATTTCATAAAAACCTCTGAAAATTTTACCCAAGGTTAGTATCTAAGCTAGCAAGCTCCTGTAAAAATTTTAGAATTTTTGGAGTTGTTTTGCTACCTCAAATAAATCCCCAAATCCAGCTCAATACAAAAACCCTAAAACTAAACTCTGGTCTGAACCAGGCTCGGGCTTGAGTCAAAATGTGACCCAGTCAGACCTAGCCGCCTCGTTCTGAGCTGTTGGATTAAAACCCAAAGCTCGCGATTTCCCCTGCCCTTTTTAACCTCTGGAGCTCCGGTGTGATCTGAGCTGTTCATTTCCAATCTAACGGCTCATGATCACCCTAGCTTCTCTGGTCATCTTCTTCCTCGCACAGTGCGTGAACAGAGAGAGAGGCATGGCCTGGTCTTTTTGTGCTCCCTTGTGAACGCCTTCTTGTCGGGGCAGTGCGGCGCGTCAAAGCTTTCGGCTCAAACCCGTGCCTCACGCTGCTCCCCCTCGTTTCCAATTTTGTCACGGTTGGAGCTCTACCGTAACTCACCGTGGGGGGGCCTCTCTCTTTGTGCCACGCTTGTTAGCTTCAAAAAGCCTCCGAGCTCCTCTTTTGGACCTCTTCTACTTCGCCAACTCACCCTCTGTGTGTTGAGCTCAAAAACCCGTGAAAACACCAAATCGCCACTGTTTACCCGTGAACCTCCATTGTGAATCTCGGTGCTCCAGTGGTTCTCCTTCAAATATTTTTGTACCCTTTTGAGCCCCTTAACACTACCTTCATTTCCCCTAACTTTTGTACCCTTTTGTAAATGAAATGAAGGTAGTGTTAAAGCCCTGGAGCTCAAAAGGGTACAAAAGGGTTTCATTCACAGGAATCACTCAATTTTAGGTTTGAATCTTTTCGGCTGAAATCATCCCCTTTCTTCTACAGCTCCGGTAAGGGCTTCTTTTCTAAATTAATTGCTTGTGGAGCTTCTCTGAGCTTTAATAAAGCTATTTTTACCACCAGTGGTGTTTATTTTGGCTCAGGTCTTTATTTCCACTTCATCTTCTTCGGCTCTGGCAAGCTCCACCGTGGTCAAAGTTGCTCCGGCCATCTTTGAAGCTCATTTTGGTTGAGGTAGCTTCTTATTAGTCCCTAGACGCTGTGGCACACGCTTCTTTGGACTGTTGCGGAGCTTTTGATCATTTTTCGCTTTCGGCCGATTTTGTCATCGTCATTAATGTCCGTCTCACCGGCGTTGTGGACCATTGCCGCCGGCGAGGTCATCACCATCGGGTCCGCAAGGCTATTGCGAACCAATTTTGGCACTTTGTGGGCACCGCCGTGGCCGGAGCCGCCGGTGACAAGCCGTTTTGTGCCGCTCGGTTTTTGCTGGACGGGAGTCTCTCTGAGCCGTTGTCATTAGGACATCATTAATGGCTAATCATTGCTTAATCATTGTTAATCATTGGTAATGATTGATTAGAAATTAATGGCGGTCTTTAATTGTGCGTAGCTGTCACTGACATGTGGGCCCGATCATTTAAAAAAACCCCGGCTGGCGCTATTCAACACCCTTAGGACATCAATTAATGTTAATCATTGGTAATTAATGTTGACATTAAATGGCTGTCGTAATTGACCTCATGAGTCACTGACATGTGGGCCTGTAGGCCTTAGACCGTAGTCCCGGGGTCATTAGGACTAAATTTGAGTTCATTAAATGCTAATCATAGTTAGCAATTAATGGCTATCCGAATTGGGTTAATGTGCCACTGCCATGTGGGCCCCCGTTCACGTAAACCCCCACTGTGCGAAATCTTTAAGACACATTAATTGCTAATCATAACTAATGATTGGATTTGTAATTAATTGCTATCCAAAATCGCCCAGTGTGTCACTTACATGTGGGCCCTGTGCCATTTAACCCACTCGGGGCGTGCGAAACGCTCCTTGATTGTGGACCGTCGATCTCAAGATCAACGGTCTAGATCTATCTAAAATTTTGAACTCTGGGGGTCTCAATCTCCGTAGGCCGTCAGATCTAGATCAACGGTCTAGATCAGAGTGGCTATTCGGACCACCCTAGCTCCCAACAACTCTGGATCGTCCATCTCGCAATGAGCGGCTGAGATGAGTGTGCCTTTTGGGTCATCCGAATCGCGCAGCGCACTGAGCCCGCCATCTTTAGATCTGCGGTCAAGATTGATTGGGTCGTTTGGGTCCCCGAACGTCCCAATCCACGTGGACCGTTGGATCTTGATCCAACGGTGAGCCCGTGGGCTTCCTCGCGCGCGTACGATGCGTTGCGGCGCGCGTGGGCCTTTTGATTTGTGATCAACGGCCCACATTCGTCCACGTCGTTTTTGTTCTCATAAGTTTGATTTTATTTCGTTAAGCCTTTATTTGTCAACTGAAAATTGTATTAAACTTTGAAAACTCATCACTAATTTGTTTTAAATCCCTTTTAGTTGGTTCCAACTGTATTAAATTCATGTTTCACTATAGTTTAATTTAAAAATGCATTTAGACATGTTTCTGTATCAGAAATTTTTTGTAAACATTATTAACTTGTTTCAGCCTTTTGTGAATATTCCAAAAATTGAATTAAAATTTGTAAAATGCATATCTTTTTCTGTATAACTCCAATCTGGGCAAAATCCATCTTGAAAAATTCCTATATTAATATACCTCAATATGAAATATGTTTTGATCATGATTTCATTTCTGAAAAGTAATATGTGCTAGATTTACAACTTAGAATAATCATAATTAATTCATTTTAACTCCAAATTGAGTAAACTCAACTTTACTATTCTTAGAATGTCATAAACTACCCACCATGAAAATTTTAGACCTTAGGTCATTATGGAAATTTATGCCATGAACAGTACCGGTAATTAATTTAGTGAATTAACAGGCAGAGGGAAATTGTTTTAGCCATAACTTTTTCATACTTAGTCCAAATGACCTGATTCTTGTTTCTAAATTCATTTAAAATCATAACCTTGCTACTGTATAAATTTGATAAGACTTGGAAGAGTTTTGCTGTTGAATTTTGTTTGGTGTTCTTCGTTCTTATTGGTTTTATCGCCTTTTCACATTAGGTTCTGAAAAGATTATTGATCTCGAATCTGAGCCACAGCAGCCAGACTCTGCCCTCCAGCAAGGCAAGCAGATGTAGCATCATTTGATCATGTTGTTCCTACTATTTTCAAATTCTAATATGTTGTTTGCAAATTCTACGTATGCATTGCTATCTTGTTTTAAACTATTGTCGATAGTTGACCTATTAGATGCATAATATGTAGGAAAATATTTATCCTCTACTGCTGAGCCTAGAATTATCTTGCTGTGATTTTGGGTTCGATGGATGAGCCCTTGTTACTTAGTAGTACGGGTTGAAATGCTTAGTCATGCTTTAGCTATCGGTAGAAATGGGCGGTTATCGACTTGTCGATAACCTTGATCACACAAGCTTATTATGATCACTTTGTTCCAGCTTTGTGCTATGTTCAAATTGTAAAAACTAAAAATAAAAACAAAACAATTTGGACTTAGGCACAATGGTAAGATGGTGTGATTTTTAGGTGTGACTGTAATGGTGCCCGAGTCTGTAAGGACCGAACATCTTGTTACACTAAACCAAGCATTCTTGCGTGCTAATCACACTAGAGGGAAATGGGAACTCTCTTGATTTAGTACTTCGGCGTGCGTTGGCTACGAGTCGCAGGAGGGCGTGTGTGTGTTGTGTTGTGGTAAAATGAGATGGTTATGTGTTGGGAGCATTGTAGTTGTCCAAAAAGCTTTACCCCGAGGGGTAGTTGTCTTTTTGGCTTTACAATGTAAGCGTATGAGCTGCGGTCCATACGAGTGGCTCATAGTTGATACACAATATTAGAAACGTCTCGTAGAACTTAGCCGTGCCAGTATACCAAAGGAAGTGTGCTAAATCATATGGCAAAAAGGTGGTCTGGAGTGTGGGTACATTGGTACACCCCTGCAGGGTCAAAACTATTCGAATAACCTCGTCTTAGGTTATGGACACGCTTGGGGAAGTCTTTCAAGAGTTAGAGTACAACATTTTAATTAAAACTTGATGGGTGGTATGAATCAGGGATTCATGCTATGTTGTGGTGGCTATTGGGTTAGTCACCTCTAGGTGGTTACTTGTTATCTATTGTTATAGGCTGTTATTTAAATGCTTAAAACTGATTTGTTAAATTGCCTTCAATCTATTACATTATTGCAAATGGAAATTGCTTTATGCGTCCAAATAACCATATGACTATTTCCTTTGAATTCAGCCCACATGTAGTTATGTATAGGCTTATTACTCATAAGTCTTGCGAGTACATTATTGTACACATCTGCATTGCTTGTTGTGTGCAGAGGAAGAAGGTGGACCCGAAGGGCCTCACTTTTGTGAGTTGTGCTGTGGCAGTGTGTGGGACGACTAGCTTGACGGCCCAGTCGGTTGCCCTATGGTTATGTGGCTAACCGGTCTTCTTTTGGTTAAAGCCATCTTATGACACCTTTTGCTTCCGCTGTTATTTGATACTTATTGTCATTTGGCCGGTCGGCTCTTTTGTAATAACTTTATATTATGTATGTCGTTTCCTAGACTTGCTGTATTGTGATGTATGGAATTGATGCATGCTTTTGTAAAGATGTACATGTGCTGCATTTCTGGGAAGCACATGTCCATTGAGGCACGGGTTATTTTGTTTGTGATGCTAGGGCCAATGGAAGGCTAAGTATTACAAGCTTAATAAAGCAGGGTCTCACAAAGTTGGTATCAGAGCCATACTGACCGTAGAAACCCCTAGCTTGGTCGTCCTTAGGATATTTTGAAAAGTTAGTTTCTAAGCACCAAATGATTCATGAAAATCTTAAGTAGGGTCTCAGATTTTCCTTCTTATCTATCCTAGCTTGCTCATCTCACCTTATTCTTGACTGAATTTGGAAAGTTGTTTTCCCTCTCATCTTCTTTCAAAAGATAGTTGCTTAGTCGATTAAGTTGGTTTTGGGAAAACCATGAGGGCTTTAAATTGAGTGTTGGCTATCCTTTGGAGAAGATTAGGAGCTGCTGGAAGTAAGGGTTTCGACCAGAAAAGGTGGAGGCAAATCTGGACAGCAAGCAAGAAATTCTGGACGGCTAGCTATTTATAGTATACATAATCGAAAATGAGAGGATAATTCAACTAAAACTTGTGGGGATAAAAGAGTAAGAAGTGATATAAGTTAGCTAAGTGTCTAACCCTTCTTTAGGTGGCTTACCTTGCTTTTTGGCTGTGATTGAACCAAGGTTGATGTGCTGAAAATTGCCTTCCTAAAAACTAATTACTCGTTCTTCCATACGAGTTAGTCACATTGGGAAGTTGATTTTGTAAGTTGTGATCTTGCATTGCTTTTATGTTGCTTTTTAAGCTTTTAGAGTTTATTTTGTAGAGTTATTATTTGCTTTCCATGCCTTCTGTTGCAGAGTTGTTGCTAACTTACTTTGTGAAACAGGATGGCTGGAAGAACCCGCAGTGGTTAGCCTTTGGGTCATGATGAGGAGCTCCCGCCTCCTCCGACCATGGCTGAGGTTCTCGCTCAGATCGAGCAAAACCGTATGGATCAGACTCGGATCCTGGAGGTCATCGCGAGGAACACCTCCACTCCCTTTGGTGCCTCGGGATCAGGAGGTGGTGGACACTAGTCTCGGGGGGGGGACTCTCAGAGTTCCTCCGCACGCAGCCACCTACTTTCTCCCGGTCCGAGGACCCTCTTGTTGCGGATGATTGGCTACGTCTGGTTGAGCGAAAGCTCAACATTGCTCAGTGCCAGCAGCAGGTGAGGGCACTTGTCGCATCTCACCATCTTGAGGGTGCAGCGCTCTCATGGTGGGAGAATTTCCTCGCCATGCAGCCCGCTGGCCATGTGGTCACTTGGGAGGAGTTTCACACTGCTTTCCGTTGGGCTCATGTCCCCGTCGGCATAATGAAGATAAAGAAGGAGTTCCTTGCACTCAAACAGGGGCGCAAATCTGTGACTGAGTACCTCCATGAGTTCAACCATTTGGCGAGGTATGCTCCTGCTGAGGTGGCCACTGATGAGGCCAAGTAGGAGAAATTCATGGAGGGCTTGTCTGAGGAGCTGTAAGACAAGCTCTCTATTGTTGATTTTGCTGACTTCCAGACCTTGGAGGACAAGGCCATCGTCGCCGAGCACAAGGTGAGAGCGCTGGGCGAGACCCGCAAACGCAAGTGGGAGGCCCACCGGTCTACATAGGCCAGCCTCTCTCGTCCCCGTGTTGGGCCTGCACCTGGGGCCCGTTCTTTGGCTTCACCACCGCCGAGGCCGTCGGCGCCAGTCACTCATCCCCTGCATGCTATGTTTTAGTCCCGTGCACCTGCGGTCCAGCAGCAGGGTGGCCTCCGCAATCCGGCTGCCGAGGTCACCTGCTTCTCCTGCAACAAGAAGGGCCACTATGCCAACAATTGCCCTTAGAGGACTGGAGCAGCACCTCGTCCTAATGGAGGACGCGGGCAAGGGAATGGTCACCCACCTGACCAGAAGGTAGTCCAGAAGACCCAGGGCATGGGTAGCGGCCGAGTCAACCATATCTCGGCTGAGGAGGTTCAGGAGGCACCCAACGTTGTGTTGGGTACGCTTCTTGTCAATTCTCGCCCTGCTGCAGTATTATTTGATTCAGGAGCCTCGTATTCTTTTATTTCAAGATCATTTGCTGCTGGTTGCAACCTTCACTTTGTTCCTTTGGGGATTCCTTTGCTTATTCGCTCTCCGGGTTCGGAAATGAGAGCTGATCAAGAATGTCGGGATGTTCCTATTGATATTAAAGGAGTGGGATTCTTGGCGAAACGCATCCTACTCGAATCAGCGAGTCTGGATGTGATTCTTGGCATGGATTGGTTGTCCCAACACTTGGGGAAAATCGATTGTGCCAGGAAGATGGTCTACCTCACTAGCTCCTCAGGCGAGCAGGTTGGGATTTCACCACAGCTGCAAGAGCCACATCTTTGTGCCCTTGAAGCAAAGCCAGCCTTGGAGATTCGGGATGTGCCCATAGTGCGTGACTTTGTGGATGTCTTTCCTGAAGATTTGCCTGGGATGCCTCCAGTTCGAGACCTGGAGTTCGTCATTGAGTTGCTGCCCGGTACCACTCCAATTTCAAAGGCGCCGTATCAGATGCCTCCTAATGAGTTGGAGGAGTTTAAGAAGCAATTAGGTGAGCTTCAAGCAAAGGGTTTTATCCGCCCTAGCTCATCTCTTTGGGGATGTCCAGTTATTTTTGTGAAGAAGAATGACAAGACCCTGCGTATGTGTGTTGATTACCGTCCGCTTAATGAGGTGACGGTGAAAAACAAGTATCCTCTGCCTCGCATTGATGATCTTTTTGACCAGTTGACCGGAGCCCGTGTATTCTCCAAGATTGACTTGGGATTGCAGTATCATCAAGTCAGGATCAGGGCTGAGGATATTCCGAAGACGGCTTTCACTACTTGTTATGGTCTTTACGAGTACACCGTCATGTCTTTTGGCTTGACCAATGCTCCTGCTCTATTCATGAATCTTATAAACTCGGTATTCATGGAGTATTTGGATAAGTTTGTTGTGGTATTTATTGATGACGTCCTTATCTACTCCAAGAGTGAAGAAGAGCACGCTGAGCATCTGCAGATTGTGTTGGGAAAGCTACGTGAGCACCAGCTTTATGCAAAGTTCAGCAAGTGCGAGTTCTGGTTAAAGGAAGTGGCATTCTTGGGCCATGTTCTTTCAGCAGGAGGCGTAGCTGTGGATCCTAGCAAGGTCAGCGATGTTCTATCTTGGGGTCAGCCCAAGTCAGTCACCGATGTGCGGAGTTTTCTTGGTTTAGCGGGTTATTACCGTCGCTTTATCGAGAACTTCTCCAAGATCGCGAAGCCGATGACTGAGTTGCTCAAGAAAGACAAGAAATTTCTATGGTTCTCTGCTTGTGATGAGAGTTTTCAGGAACTCAAGAAGCGGTTGACTTCAGCCCCAGTGCTTGTTCTTCCCGATGTCCACAAGAGCTTCGATATCTTTTGTGATGCCTATCGTCAGGGACTTAGTTGTGTTCTTATGCAAGAAGGCAAGGTAGTGGCCTATGCATCAAGGCAGTTGAGGCCTCATGAACTCAACTATCCTACCCATGACTTGGAATTAGCTGCAGTGGTTCATGCACTCAAGATTTGGTGGCATTACCTGATTGGTAACCGTTGTGAGGTGTATTCTGATCACAAGAGCTTGAAGTATTTGTTCACCCAGCCAGATCTGAACCTTAGGCAAAGAAGATGGTTGGAATTGATCAAAGATTATGATATGGGCATTCAGTATCATCTGGGCAAGGCCAATGTTGTTGCGGATGCACTTAGTTGAAAGGTGCATTGCAATACTTTGATGCTCCAAGAGCAGCAGCCCGCACTTCTTGAAGAATTTCAGCGGCTCAATTTGGGTTTGGTTGAGCACAGTTCTTTTGCTACCTTGGTTGTGCAACCAACCTTGGTGGATCAAATCAAAGCTGCGCAGCAATCAGATGTTGGTGTGAGTCAAATCAAGCAAAACATCAAGGATGGGACAACCAAGTGCTTCTCAGAAGATGAGCATGGTGTTGTGTGGTTTGGGCAGCGCCTTGTGGTTCCAAAAGTCATGGAATTGCGGGAATTGATTCTCCGCGAAGCTCATGATTCCCCCTTGTCTATCCATCCCAAGGCCACCAAGATGTACCAAGATCTTCGTTAGAGATTCTAGTGGACCCGAATCAAGCGTGAGATTGCTAAGTTTATTGCCGAGTGCGACGTGTGCTGTCGTGTCAAGGTCGAGCATCAGCGTCCAGCAAGCCTCCTTCAGCCTTTGCCACTGCCTGAGTGGAAGTGGGATTCCGTGGGCATAGATTTCATCACCGGCCTGCCTCGCTCGTCTAAAGGGAATTATGCCATTTGGCTCGTGATTGATTGGCTAACCAAAGTGGCACATTTTCTTCTTGTCAAGACTCAGCTTCGTGTCGGACCCTTGGCCGACGTCTATGTTTCAAGGATCGTGAGTCTGCATGGTGTGCCAAAGACGATTGTTTCTGATCGTGGTGCGCTTTTTACCTCTCGGTTTTTGCATAGTCTGCAAGAGACTATGGGGACCTGTCTTACTTTCAGCATAGCCTTTCATCCTCAAACTGATGGTCAGACGGAGAGAGTCAACCAGGTGTTGGAAGATATGCTCCGTGCCTGTGTTCTTTCTTATGGGAAAAAGTGGGAGAAGTGCTTGCCATTTGCTGAGTTCTCCTACAATAACAGTTTTCAAGCTAGTCTTGGTATGACACCTTTGAGGCCTCGTATGGGAGGAGGTGCAGAACCCCACTGAACTGATCAGAAACTTGTGAGAGGTAGTTCTTCGGCCCAGACTCAATCAATGAGGCCGAAAGCCAGGTTCAGTTGATTCGTGAGCATTTGTGCGTGGTCTAGTCCCGGCAAAAGAGCTATGCGGATCGTCGTCGCTGAGAGTTAAGCTTTGAGCGCAATGACTTTGTGTACCTCAAAGTCTCGCCTTTTGTCGAACCCGGGAACGAAGGATCCCAAATTCTCTGTGTTCATACACTAGTCCAGGATTTCTAGTGTACACAGTTAAACAAAAAGTGATAGCACAATCATATCACGAGTTTATTGATAATAATTCAAAGTTTAATACAAAAGGGCCTGCGGCCAAAAGAAAAGAAATAACACAGCGGAAGAGTAGTAGTAGTAGGCCACACGACTTGCCACAGGCAATCGTGCGGGACGACCTATTAAATCAAGATCCTCACCGTCGGGAAAACGTCTTCTCCTGAATAAGATTTATTCAGCAAGAGTGAGCACTACTACCGTGCTCGCAAGTCACACCCAATATAGAAAGTTTAATGCATGCATAGGGTAAACAAAGGTAATGGCAGGGTTGTTTTGCATAAACAACATTTTCAGATTATATTGCTAATACTTTTGTAAGACCAATTTTAATAATTCGAATAAAGATAGTGACAAAACTGACAACGAATATTGGATGACCTCCACTAGTTGATTATTGAAGGATATCCTCCTAACACTTGGCTAACCACCCAATTTTTACCATAGGACTATCCATCCTAAAACATCTGTTGAACACATTTTATAAACCAAAAACAATTCTAACTTAGAGTGGCTTTGCTAGCATGTCCATGACCGCAGACGCGGCTATTCGAATAGTTTTACACTCTGCAGAGGTTGTACAGCTTTACCCACACGAGATAAAATGCTTTTAATGTCGGCCAAAGCACGCTTCCGGAGGCGTGTGACTAAGCAATTATCATGAGACCGTTACAAGCGGTGTCCTCGTATTCATGCCCACTAAGGTTTCGCTACCTTTGGACTATCCATCCTCCGGAAGCCCCCTTTGCGCGAGTGGGACTAATGTCGACCAACGCCACACATACAACATAGCACAAATAACACTAAGACACTCAGATTATTTAGCCAAATCCCGCCCATACAGGACATGTGGTGGTACGGTAAGGCGTAGCAAAATACGCTCAAAGACCGGTCCTTAAGCGGCTCGGCGACTTCCAATTTAAAACCCCGGGTCGTAATCCTAACAGATTAGACCGTGCATGAACTGCACCCACCATCCATCCATCTCGCCAAGTCCAAACCCATTTTATTTTATTTAGAGTAAAATCCTTTCGTGATAAAACAATACCACAGAACACATTTGAATTACATTGTAAAGATTTGACTAAATTCTCCCAAATTTGTAAATATTATCTAAGCAAGGCTAAGCATTTGACAAATTTTATCTAAGGTGTCAAGGTATTCAGGTTTGATAATCAAATTGGCCATACCAAGGAGTTTGGAACAACTATATACATAATCAAAGTTATTCAGATATCTTTATAAACATATGCATGCAATAGTAAATTGTAAATAGTAAATAAATACTTTAAAACAATAGGAACAATATGATCAATAGTGTAACTTGCCTTCGTTGAAGTCTTGGAACTCTAAATCGTCGGAAGGATCTAACTCTCCTGAGTCGTCAAGTCTATACGTGAAAATACGACAAATTCAACTCAAATTCAAATAAAATCAAAAATCAAATCAAACTAACTCCAAATTAAACTATTTTGCTTTAGTTAGCTAGATTATGATTTTAGACAAATTTTGCAATTTGAACCACTCAATTTGGAGTTCAAATGCAAAAGATATGAATTTTAGAAGTTTAATACAAAACACGAATTTAATTGAATTCTCTGAATTATTTTTCTAAAGAAAATTCTATTTATTGCGCAATCGACGCCAATGATGAATTTCCGGAATTAAAAGAAATGAATTAATTTTTCGACATGTGGACCCATCGGTGGTGACTCGCTCTCATGAACCAAGTCCACGGACTTTCGGCTTTGAGGCGGGGTGGGCGTGGTGAGGTGGCCACCACGTGGCGCCACGCAGCTTTGGCGCCGAGGTGGCGCGATGTGGCTCCACGATGGCGTACACGTGGCCGCCACGTAGGCCCGGCCGGTGGTGCTCGGTGGGTGTTCTCGCGGCGTCTCGCCGCGGCGAGCTAAATGGGCGTGCGCAAATTGAAGAGGGGACAATTGCACTGGTTACCAAAACGGCGGCGGAGCGTGACCGGAAGGTTGTCGGCGACGGAGTTTGGCGGCGGCGGCGTGCGGTCGTCGACGAAGTAGAGGTTCCCGGGGTCCTCCGGCGAAGTGGGTGGCGGCGGCGGCCGCGCAGACGCAGCGATGCGATGGTGCCGGCGGCGGGGGCGAAGGAGCTACTGGCGGCGCCGAACGGAGAAGAACCGAGGCGCCGCGCGCGGGATCTTCGAATTAGAGCGCTACGGGCAAAGAGAAGGGTACCGGGTGGTGGGCGTGTTAAGGTAAGGAGGCGCTCCCGAGGTGCCCTTTTATAGGGTACGGGCGTGGTTGAAACGGCGGCGACGCGAAGGTCATGCGGCGGTGGTAATGATGGTGTTCTGGCGATCGTGGGCACGAGAGAAGGGGAAAACGGCCGGAAGTGGGGCGGCGTGATGAGTGGTCTTCAATGCGCACGATGGCGAGGGTAGTGGGGAAGAGAAATGGGCGGAGCTGGAGCTCGGTGGTGGGCTTTAATGGCGGCGGTTACTGTTGCGGCTGTGCGGAGAAGACGACGCGGAGACGATGACGGAGGGCCGTGCAATTTTACTCGGACGGTTGCGATTAGATTGGTGAAGCGGTAAGTTCACAATGGGCGCAGTCGCTGGATTTTAATCCAACGGTCGCGATAGAACGAGTGGACGTGCGAGTGAGCGATTAAGTGGCGATGCACGAGGGTCGTTGGATGTAGATCTGACGGTCACCGGTGGTTGGGATGTTCGAGTCGTCCGAATGCCTCATTGAATTCTGGCCGTTGGATTTAGATCCAACGGCTGGTAGCGACCGAAGCGGCGCGAGAGTAGGAGAGAGGGAGAGACTGACAGGTGGGTCCCGCTGTCAGTGAGAGGGAGGAGGCGGCGCGGTTGGAGTGGGCCGTGCGCGCGCGGGAAGAACGTGGGCCGAGCTGGGTTTCGGCCCAATTCCTATTTGAGGTTTTTCTTTTGATTTTTCTTTTGTTTTAGTTCCAGATAATTCAATTAGGCTTTAGAATATAGCAAAATAATTCCAAAAATTATGAGAAAATTCACAGAAATTCTCTGGAGCATTTAGGATTTAAGAAAAATATTTCCAGCTATTATCTGGTAATAGATTTTGCACATCATTTTATTTTAGCTTTCATTTGGTTAAGGAAAAACTTTAAAAAATCCACAAAAATCCAATAAAATAATTAAACTTTATTTTCAACTGGAAATTGAAATTTGGGCTGTTACACCTTTGAAAGGCCATCAGCGTTTTGGCATCAAGGGCAAGTTGGCTCCTCGATATGTTGGGCCTTATCGCATCATCGAGAGAGTGGGAGCTGTTGCATACAGATTGGAATTGCCAGCTACACTTGAGCGGGTGCATGATGTGTTCCATGTGTCTCACCTGAAGAAGTGTCTCTGTGTTCCAACTGAGGAAACTCCGTTGGAGACTCTTGATGTGCAAGGAGATTTGACCTACCGCGAGCATCCTGTTCGTATTCTTGAAGAATCTGAATGAAGGACAAGGAATCGTGTTATCAAGTTCCTTAAGGTTCAGTGGTCGAATCATTCCGAAGATGAGGCAACGGGAGAGCGGGAAGATTGTCTTCGTGCAGACTACCTGTCTTTCTTCTCCGAGTAAACGGAATCTCGGGACGAGATTCTTGTAAGGGGGGAGATTTGTAACATCCCAATTTTAGACTTGAGTAGAATTAAAGCTTTTTCTTACATCATGTATTTCATGTATGTTCTAAACAGTTCTTGTACAAGAATTATGGAAATACAAAGTCACAAGTCTTTTGATCCAAAACCTTGTCTTCCGAAAACAATCTTTTCAAATCTTTTGATCATCTTCTGGAAATATTTTTCCTAAGTTCTAGGGATGGTATGTGACCCCTCTGAAAAATTTCACAATTTTTAGAAATTGTTTGAATATTTTTAGAGGACAGTCAAACTTGTTTGACTTTCGGTCAAAACCCTAAACCAGAACATTGCAGAATTTTTGGAGAAAAATGCATTGCATAAAAACCTCTGAAAATTTTACACAAGGTTAGTATCTCGCTAGCAAGCTCCTATAAACATTTCAGAATTTTTGGAGTTGTTTTGCTACCTCAAATAAATCCCCAAGTCCAGCTCAATACAAAAACCCTAAAACTAAACTCTGGTCTGAACCAGGCTCGGGCTCGAGTCAAAATGTGACTCGGTCGGACCTAGCTACCTCGTTCTGAGCCGTTGGATTAAAACCCAACGCTCGCGATCTCCCCTGCCCTTTTTAACCTCTAGAGCTCCAGTGTGATCTGAGCCGTTCATTTCCAATCTAACGACTCATGATCACCCTAGCTTCTCTAGTCATCTTCTTCCTCGCGCCGTGCGTGAATAGAGAGAGAGGCATGGCCTTGTCTTTTCGTGCTCCCTTGTCAACGCCTTCTTGTCGGGGCTATGCGACACGTGAGAGCTTTCGGCTCAAAGCCATGCCTCACGCTGCTCCCCCTCGTTTCCAGTTTTGTCGCGGTTGGAGCTCTATCGTAACTCACCGGGGGGGGCCTCTCTCTTTGTGCCGCGCTTGTTAGCTTCAAAAAGACTCCGAGCTCCTCTTTTGGAAAACCCCCGGCTGGCGCTATTCAACACCCTTAGGACAGCAATTAATGTTAATCATTGGTAATTAATGTTGACATTAAATGGCTGTCGGAATTGACCTCATGAGTCACTGACATGTGGGCCCGTAGGCCTTAAACCGCAGTCCCGGGGTCATTAGGACTAAATTTGAGTTCATTAAATGCTAATCATTGTTAGCAATTAATGGCTGTCCGAATTGGGTTAATGTGCCACTGCCATGTGGGCCCCCGTCCACGTAAACCCCCTATGTGCGAAATCTTTAGGACACATTAATTGCTAATCATCACTAATCATTGGATTTGTAATTAATTGTTGTCCTAAATCTCCCAGTGTGTCACTTACATGTGGGCCCTGTGACATTTAACCCCATCGGGGCGTGCGAAACTCTCTTTGATTGTGGACCGTAGATCTCAAGATCAATGGTCTAGATCTATCTAAAATTTTGAACTCCGGAGGTCTCAATCTCCGTAGGACGTCAAATCTAGATCAACGGTCTAGATCAAAGTGGCCGTTCGGACCACCTGAGCTCCCAACAGCTCTAGATCGTCCATCTCGCAATGAGCGGCTGAGATGAGTGTGCCGTTTGGGTCACCCGAATCGTGCAGCGCCCTGAGCCCTCCATCTTTTGATATACGGTCAAGATTGATTGGGCCGTTCGGGTCCCCGAACGTCCCAATCCGCGTAGACCGTTGGATCTTGATCCAACGATGAGCCCGTGGGCCTCCTCGCACGCGTACGTTGCGTTGCGGCGCGCGTGGGCCGTTTGATTTGTGATCAACGGCCCACATTCGTCCACGTCGTTTTTGTTCTGATAAGTTTGATTTTATTTCGTTATGCCTTTATTTGTCAACTGAAAATTGTATTAAACTTTGAAAACTCATCACTAATTCGTTTTAAATCCCTTTTAGTTGGTTCCAACTGTATTAAATTCATGTTTCACTATAGTTTAATTTAAAAATGCATTTAGAAATGTTTCTGTATCAAAAAATTTTTGTAAACATTATTAACTTGTTTCAGCCTTTTGTGAATATTCCAGAAATTGAATTAAAATTTGTAAAATGCATATCTTTTTCTGTATAACTCCAATCTGGGCAAAATCAAGCTTGAAAAATTCCTATATTAATATACCTCAATATGAAATAGGTTTTGATCTTGATTTCATTTCTGAAAAGTAATATGTGCTAGATTTACAACTTAGAAAAATCATAATTAATTCAATTTAACTCCAAATTGAGTAAACTCAACTTTACTTCTCTTAGAATGTCATAAACTACCCACCATAAAAATTTTAGACCTTAGGTCATTCTGGAAATTTATGCCATGAACAGTACCAGTAAATAATTTAGTGAATTAATAGGGTGAGGGAAATTGTTTTAGCCATAACTTTTTCATACTTAGTCCAAATGACCTGATTCTTGTTTCTAAATTCATTTAAAATCATAACCTTGCTACTGTATAAATTTCATAAGACTTGGAAGAGTTTTGCTTTTGAATTTTGTTTGGTGTTCTTCGTTCTTATTGGTTTTATCGCCTTTTCGCGTTAGGTTCCGAAGAGATTGTTGATCTCGAATCTGAGCCACAGCAGCCAGACTCTGCCCTCCAGCAAGGCAAGCAGATGTAGCATCATTTGATCATGTTGTTCCTACTATTTTCAAATTCTAATATGTTGTTTGCAAATTCTACGTATGCATTGCTATCTTGTTTTAAACTATTATCGATAGTTGACCTATTAGATGCATAATCTGTAGAAAAATGTTTATCCTCTACTACTGAGCCTAGGACTATCTTGCTGTGATTTTGGGTTCGATGGATGAGCCCTTGTCACTTAGCAGTACGAGTTGAAATGCTTAGTCATGCTTTAGCTATCGGCAGAAAAGGGTGGTTATCGACTTGTTGATAACCTTTGATGAGGACATGAACCCTTCGGATACGACCACAACTCCACCTCCAATCTGGCTGCTCTACTTCCACCACATATTGATCGAGAAGGCTTACGACCACTACACTTCGACTGCGTTGTCGAAGCCCCCGCTGAGTGGTCGAAGGAGGCTATCGACCACACGAGAAGGGGTCGTAGAAGGCTACGACTGCATCGCATCTGGTCGTAGGATTGTTTTGACTGCTCGTGGTCTTAGCATATGGAGGTTCGACTACATCCTGGTCGAGGACCTTAGACTAGTCGAAAGTTCCGATTACCTGGTCGTAGATCACTCATATCTAGTGCTGCGCCACCTCACTTTGGGCCGAGGGCCTTGTATCAACACTACTTTAGGGTTTTTGTGCCGGCCACCTCCCTGGCCCATATGGCCACCTAGGGTTTCGGGGAGGTACTGTTCACGTGGCACTAATCACGCATGAACAGTGCCGCCGCCCCTCCCTTCGTCCTTTAAGTAGTGGCCGCCTCCCCTCTAGTTCCTTGGGTTTTTCTTAGATTATTCTGCCACTTTGCAGTTTCACCGTTTATCGGTTTGAGGAACCCCACATTGTGAACTTCATTCATATTCGCAATACAATTCAGATTGCATCTTCTTTGTTCTTGTGAGTTGCTTCGATTGCTTCCCGGGACAATAACCTTCGTGGTAAGTTCGATCGCGTGCGAGCGTGGTCGATAACGACAGTCGTGCGGGTGTAGCGAATTGCGAGGTGACGATCTGCTGGTCGAAAGCCTCAAAGCGTCAACGTCCTCACGACGAAATCAATCGAACCTATCGGAAGATCGGGCCGCCGTAGTCTCATCATTTGGTATCAGAGCGAAGGTTGCCCGTTAGGTAATCTCGTTTATCCCCTTTTGTTAGTTGTTTCCATCACCTAGAGTCCAGAAAAATTGCCCTACAAAAAGTTTTAGATCTTAGTCTTTCCGCTGTCCAAGCCACGTTGTGCCTTTCGCAATTTTGTTTTCAGTATTCGCGTTGTTGAGTTCGAGTCCATCGTCGGTGTCTTTGTTGCTGGTCTAGTCGTCGTGATCTAGTTTCTAGCGTCGAGTCTTTGCTGTTTTGATCATCGTGTATCTCGGCTTGTCCTTGGTTGCATCTATTGCAATTAGGGTTTGTCTGCCATAGCCGAGAATTGAGTCACCACCCCCATCCGACCACTTACTCGTGACACCACCCCCATCCGACCACCTACTCATATTCGACCACCCAGTCGGATTCGACCGCTTACATCGAGTTCGACCACCTCGTCGGATTCGACCACCTACATCGAGTTCGACCACCTCGTCGGATTCGACCACTTACTCGATAACGACAGTCGTGCGGGTGTAGCGAATTGCGAGGTGACGATCTACTGGTCGAAAGCCTCAAAGCGTCAACGTCCTCACGACGAAATCAATCGAGCCTATCGGAAGATCGGGCCGCCGTAGTCTCATCATTACTCAATACGACCACCTCCTCGTGTTCGACTACCTAGTCGGATTCGACCATAATATCGTGTCCGACCCAACAAGACCGAGAAGAAATTCCATAACCAAAGTTCAGAGAGAGAGTATCTTTTTATTACCTATATACCCCTGCTCTCCGGAAAAAGTTTGTGACCTACATATATCCCCAAGCCTGGAAAAGGGTTTTGAAGAGTTGTGAGTCAAGGTCACTTGCGCAAAAAAAAGGAACCCTAGGTTGGGTTTCGTCAGTCAAAAAAAAAAGAAGAAGAAAGAATTAAAAAAAAAGAGAGAATAAAAAAAAGACCACTCCAGTTGGCTCACGACCACCCTCAGTTGGTCTACGACCACCCTCATCGGTGCTCCACGACCACCCACAGAGATAACGGTTGCTTTGCAACTTTGTTCTTTTGAGCTTGTATCTACCCTATCTTTCGGCTTGCTTGAGCTAGTGCTAGGAGCGCGTTTGGACCAGCAACTGTGACGAGTACTGTGGACTTTGATTTAACTTTGCTAATCTGATTTCATTATTGCTATTCCTTGCTACTAAACATTGTCTGTCCGAGATCCACACACTTTTGCCCTTCAGTTTTGGATCCTCGCTTTCGCTTCACCTCTACCGCAGTCATACATCCCACCTTTCTCCGATCATACCACCTGCTGCAATTTGGTAAGAAACTCATAAGAGCTTGGTAAGACGCTTGAGAGTGTGTGATTCCACCTTCGATCACCTAGTTGTTGATAGGGATAATATCTTTGTGTTGCCTTTTGTCTTCTACTAACCATGGCAGGTGAGGAATTGGATGCGCAAGAGTTTGTTATGGGGGGAGAGCTCACCAGGGTGTTGGATGAGCACCGCCATGCTATTAATGACAACATTACTAGGAAGTTTACGACAACAAATGCTACACTGCAACAACTCAAGGAAAGTATTGCGATGCTCAATGCACACATTGAAGGATTGGCCAATCAACCACCGAACAATGGGCGTGTGGATCCTCAAGGTGCAGCCCATGACCATGAGATTAACAACAACAATGAGATGCGCAACCACGATGCCTTTGATGCACAACAACGGAACCGATTGAATTTCAACCGTCAAGGTATGAGAGGTAATAAACTTCAGCAACATAATGCACGTGTTAATGATGATCCATATGCTAAAGTCAAGTGCACTATACCATCTTTTGCGGGTGCTTATAATACTGAAATATATTTAGATTGGGAAATGACGGTGGAACAGAAATTTAATGCTCACTTAGTTCCTGAATCGCATAGAGTTAGGCAAGCAACAAGTGAATTTAAAAACTTTGCCATCAATTGGTGGAATAGGGTATGCAACGATGGATTAGCACCTACTACGTGGGATGCTTTAAAAGTTGCTATGCGTAACCGATTTGTTCCACTTTCTTTTAAACATCAGATTGAGGAGAAATTGACAATGCTTGATGATAGGAAACATGAGAACAAACCTGTGTCTGTGTCTTTTTCTATGACTAACAATTTGCAGGAAGTTGAAAACCATGCCAAAGAGGAGAATGAGTTGATTGCACCACCAACCCCATTGATCGAGAAGGAAGATGAGGAGATGGATGCACCTACATCATCTGAGGAGAGCCAAAAAGGTAAAGACCATGGTGCTATCATCACTGAAGGTGAGTATGCTTGTGAAAAACTACAATTGTCCACTGTTCATGCT
This sequence comes from Ampelocalamus luodianensis, assembly GCA_036346255.1. NCBI lineage: Eukaryota > Viridiplantae > Streptophyta > Magnoliopsida > Poales > Poaceae > Ampelocalamus > Ampelocalamus luodianensis. The sequence continues at coordinate 11,856,237 of CM070627.1, read as the reverse complement.
ATGTTAGAGCAAAAATTAGTGGAAAACAATTCTGATATGCACATATTTCAAGTAGAGAATTCAGACTGCATTGATTTGAGTGCACCATATGATAAAATTGTTGATTTGCCTTCTGACTTGCGTGCACCATGTGATAAAATAATTGAATTGCCTGCTGTTGTGAGTACTTCATGTGATGAGTTAATAGCATATAATGATCAGGTGGAATTGGTTAGATATAAAGAAGTTTTGACTAGAATCTCTCCTGCTAATTCTTTATGTTATATTATGTTGGATCTACCTATGAAATTATCACATGCTATGGAAAAGGTTTCTGAAATCGCGTGTTCGAAATCCTTGTTTAGTTCCTACACCCCTGGATATAAGTTTAATTTGATTGGAGATTATGGTGTAGACAATCAATTTCTTGTATATCCAATATGCATAACTTGTGATCACATGGATGAATTGAAGCTTGCTGTTTGGGACAATAATTCTTGTGTGCTGAATCTTGTTCAAAATGAGAGTAAAATAAAATTTAGTGCTCATCCCATTCCTTTGTGTTCACCTTTTCTTGCACCACCTAGTAGGAGGAATCTGATTAAAGATGTTGAATTATGGAAGAACTTACAAATCTTTTCACCCTTGCTATATGAATTTGCTCTTGCTCAATTGAAATCTGATTATATGAATGGCTTGTGCTCTTTAAATTCAATTATTGTGCTGCCCATTCACAGAGCAATGAATAACTCTACTATATACTTCACTTATACTTGCAAATTGAGTTGCAAACTGAATGTTATGAGACAATATACCTTTGCTGATTTGATGCATGCACAATCACCTTTAATTTCAAAAGTTCTCTCTATTTTTCCACCGCAATGGCTAACATTTTGCGTAAAGATGTGAATGCAATGCTACAAGCTTTAAAGCCTTTCTTGCCGTTGGAGGAGGGTGAGCGTGAGTCGAGGACGACTCAAATGCAAGAAGGGGAGGATGATGAGGACATGAACCCTTCGGATACGACCACAACTCCACCTCCAATCTGGCTGCTCTACTTCCACCACATATTGATCGAGAAGGCTTACGACCACTACACGACTTCGACTGCGTTGTCAAAGCCCCCGCTGAGTGGTCGAAGGAGGCTATCGACCACACGAGAACGGGTCGTAGAAGGCTACGACTGCATCGCATCTGGTCGTAGGATTGTTTTGACTGCTCGTGGTCTTAGCATATGGAGGTTCGACTACATCCTGGTCGAGGACCTTAGACTAGTCGGAAGTTCCAATTACCTGGTCGTAGATCACTCATATCTGGTGCTGCGCCACCTCACTTTGGGCCGAGGGCCTTGTATCAACACTACTTTAGGGTTTTTGGGCCGGCCACCTCCCTGGCCCATATGGCCACCTAGGGTTTCAGGGAGGTACTGTTCACGTGGCACTAATCACGCATGAACAGTGTCGTCGCCCCTCCCTTCGTCCTTTAAGTAGTGACCGCCTCCCCTCTAGTTCCTTGGGTTTTTCTTAGATTATTCTGCCACTTTGCAGTTTCACCGTTTATCGGTTTGAGGAACCCCACATTGTGAACTTCATTCATATTCGCAATACAATTCAGATTGCATCTTCTTTGTTCTTGTGAGTTGCTTCGATTGCTTGCAGGGACAATAACCTTCATGGTAAAGTCGATCGCGTGCAAGCGTGGTCGGTAACGACAGTCGTGCGGGTGTAGCGAATTGCGAGGTGACGATCTGCTGGTCGAAAGCCTCAAAGCGTCAACGTCCTCACGACGAAATCAATCGAACCTATCGGAAGATCAGGCCACCGTAGTCTCATCATTGATGAGGACATGAACCCTTCGGATACGACCACAACTCCACCTCCAATCTGGCTGCTCTACTTCCACCACATATTGATCGAGAAGGCTTACGACCACTACACGACTTCGATTGCGTTGTCGGCCCACCGAGTGGTCGAAGGAGGCTATCGACCACACGAGAAGGGGTCGTAGAAGGCTACGACTGCATCGCATCTGGTTGTAGGATTGTTTTGACTGCACGTGGTCTTAGCATATGGAGGTTCGACTACATCCTGGTCGAGGACCTTAGACTAGTCGGAAGTTCCGATTACCTGGTCGTAGATCACTCATATCTGGTGCTGCGCCACCTCACTTTGGGCCGAGGGCCTTATATCAACACTACTTTAGGGTTTTTGGGCCGGCCACCTCCCTGGCCCATATGGCCACCTAGGGTTTCGGGGAGGTACTGTTCACGTGGCACTAATCACGCATGAACAGTGCTGCCGCCCCTCCCTTCGCCCTTTAAGTAGTGGCCGCCTCCCCTCTAGTTCCTTGGGTTTTTCTTAGATTATTCTGTCACTTTGCAGTTTCACCGTTTATCGGTTTGAGGAACCCCACATTGTGAACTTCATTCATATTCGCAATACAATTCAGATTGCATCTTCTTTGTTCTTGTGAGTTGCTTCGATTGCTTGCAGGGACAATAACCTTCGTGGTAAGGTCGATCGCGTGCGAGCGTGGTCGATAACGACAGTCGTGCGGGTGTAGCGAATTGTGAGGTGACGATCTGCTGGTCGAAAGCCTCAAAGCGTCAACGTCTTCACGACGAAATCAATCGAACCTATCGGAAGATCGGGCCGCCGTAGTCTCATCAACCTTGATCACACAAACTTATTATGATCACTTTGTTCCAGCTTTGTGCTATGTTCAAATTGTAAAAACTAAAAATAAAAACAAAACAATTTGGACTTAGGCACAATGGTAAGATGGTGTGATTTTTGGGTGTGACTGTAATGGTTCCCGAGTCTGCAAGGACCGAATATCTTGTTACACTAAACCAAGCATTCTTGCGTGCTAATCACACTAGAGGGAAATGGGACCTCTCTTGATTTGTACTTTGGCGTGTGTTGGCTACGAGTCGCAGGAGGGCGTGTGTGTGTTGTGTTGTGGTAAAATGAGATGGTTATGTGTTGGGAGCATTGTAGTTGTCCGAAAAGCTTTACCCCGAGGGGTAGTTGTCTTTTCGGCTTTACATTGTAAGCGTATGGGCTGCGGTCCATACAAGCGGCTCGTAGTTGATACACAATATTGGAAACATGTGAGGACCCGGAATATTTAACTAGTAACACTTAACCTCCAAATGGTTCTGGCATTACTAATTAAACATTCTAAGCCTCGATGGACATATGCTTCCCAGAATTGCAGCATATGCACATCATCACAAAATTACACATCAATTCCATACACATATATTACTAAGTTCAACAACGACATACATAAAGTAAAGTTATTACAAAGGAGAGAGCCGACCGGCCAAATAGAACAATATACAAGAATGACAGAGGAAGCAAAAGCGCCATAAGATGGCTAGAACAAAAGTCGACCGGTTAGCCATACACCCACAAGGCAACCGACCGGCCGCCAAGCTAGTCGCCCAAGCTACCACAACACACTCACAAAAGTGAGGCCCTCGAGCTCACCTTCTTCCTCTGCAATGTAACAATTAAGCATAGCATCCGAGTACAAAGATTGTCTTTGTACCGCAAGATCGACGTGTGGAATAGCAGACCTATCCATAAACTACATGCAAGCTTATTTAGGTGGAGGTTGTATGTCTCATTTTGCATGAAGCCAACTTTATTTGCAATAATGTAATACATTTCAAAAGCAAGTTTGCAAATCTGTTTTGTTATCAAAGTAACAGTAAGTAAAGATACATACAAGTAACCACCTGGAAGTGACTATCCCAATAGCCACCACAACCTTACCCTCCTGCATAAGAACACAACCAAGACCCTGACGAGAAGCATCACAAAAGATATCAAAACTCTTGTGAATATCAGGGAGAACAAGCACTGGGGCTGAGGTCAACCGCTTTTTGAGTTCCTGAAAACTCACATCACAAGCAGCGGACCACTCAAACTTCTTGTCTTTCTTAAGCAATTCGGTCATAGGCTTCGCAATCTTGGAGAAATTCTCGATAAAACGGCGATAGTAGCCAGCCAAACCAAGAAAACTCCGCACATCGGTGACCGACTTGGGCTGACCCCATGATAGCACATCACTGACCTTGCTAGGATCCACAGCCACACCTCCTGCTGAAAGAACATGGCCCAAGAATGCCACTTCCTTCAACGAACTCGTGACTTGCTGAATTTGTCATACGGTGATGCTCACCCGACTTGCCCAACACAAGCTTAAGATGCTCAAAGATGCTCTTCTTCACTCTTGGAGTAGATAAGGATATCATCGATGAATACCACCACGAACCTATCCAAATACTCCATGAATACCGAGTTCATAAGATTCATGAATAAAGCAGGAGCATTAGTCAAACCAAAAGACATGACGGTGTACTCGTAAAGGCCATAACGAGTAGCAAAGGCCGTCTTAGGAATATCCTCGGCCCTGATCCTGACTTGATGATAGCCCAGCCTCAAGTCAATCTTGGAGAAGACTCGTGCTCCGGTCAACTGATCGAAAAGATCATCAATACGGGGCAAAGGATACTTGTTCCTTACCGTCACCTCATTAAGCGGACGGTAATCAACACACATGCGCAAGGTCTTGTCCTTCTTCTTCACAAAGATAACCGGACAACCCCAAGGAGATGAGCTAGGACGGATAAAACCCTTCTCTTGCAGCTCACCCAGTTGCTTCTTCAGCTCCTCCAACTCGTTAGGAGGCATGCGATACGGCCTCTTGGAAATTGGGGCGGTACCGGGCAGCAACTCGATCACAAACTCCAGATCTCGAACAGGAGGCATCCCGAACTCAATAAAAAGGCTCAAGAATAACCACCAAAGAGCACAGGACCAAAAATCAACAAATCAACTCCCCGAAACGACTAACCCGTATGGAAGAACGAGTAATCGTTTGAGAAGACCCAAAATTTCAGCACTAAATTCTAGCTCAAAACAGTCCAAAAATCAAGGTATAACCACCTAATAGAGTATAGGCATTAGCTAATCTCATATCACTTCTTACCCTTTCATTCCCACAAGTTTTAGTTGCATTTACCTCTCATTTCCTACCTTAATTACTAACCACTAGCTAGCTGTCCAAATTCCTTTCTCCAAGCTCTCATGTTTCTCCCAAAACCAAGTTAATCGATAGAGGCTAATTTTTGAAAGGAAGAGAGGAACAACTTTTTCAAACTTAAGTGAGAGTAAGGTGAGATGAGCAAGCTAAGACAGGTAAGGAGAAAAATTAGAGAACTTACTTAAGTTTTCATAACTATCTGAAAGTAAGTTTTCAAATATCCTAAAGCGACCAAGCTAGGGTTTCTACGGTCAAGATGGCTCGATACTAACTTTGTGAGGACCCGGAATATTTAACTAGTAACACTTAACCTCCAAATGGTTCTGGCATTACTAATTAAACATTCTAAGCCTCGATGGACATATGCTTCCCAGAATTGCAGCATATGCACATCATCACAAAATTACACATCAATTCCATACACATATATTACTAAGTTCAACAACGACATACATAAAGTAAAGTTATTACAAAGGAGAGAGCCGACCGGCCAAATAGAACAATATACAAGAATGACAGCGGAAGCAAAAGCGCCATAAGATGGCTAGAACAAAAGTCGACCGGTTAGCCATACACCCACAAGGCAACCGACCGGGCCGCCAAGCTAGTCGCCATAAGCTACCACAACACACTCACAAAAGTGAGGCCCTCAGCTCACCTTCTTCCTCTCGCAATGAACAATTAAGCATAGCATCTGAGTACAAAGATTGTCTTTGTACCCGCAAGACTGACGTGTGGAATAGCAGACCTATCCATAAACTACATGCAAGCTTATTTAGGTGGAGGTTGTATGTCTCATTTTGCATGAAGCCAACTTTATTTGCAATAATGTAATACATTTCAAAAGCAAGTTTCAAATCTGTTTTGTTATCAAAGCAATGAGTAAGTAAAGATACATACAAGTAACCACCGGAAGTGACTATCCCAATAGCCACCACAAGATAGCACTAATCCCGATTCGCACTCACCCATCAAGTTTTAATTTAAAAGGTTGTAGTCTAACTCTTGAAAGACCTTGCCAAGCGTGTCCATAACCTAGGACGAGGCTATTCGAATAGTTTTAACCCTGCAGGGGTGTACCAATGTACCCACACTTCAGACCGCCTTCAAGCCACAAGCACACTATCAAGGTATGCCGCCCGGCTAAGTCCTACGAGACATTTCCAATCTTGTGTATTAACTACGAGCCGCTCATATGAATAGAAACCCATATGCTTACATTGTGTCGAAAGACAACAAATCCCATCACGGGTGAAGTCTTTCTGACACTACAATGCTCCCAACACCATCCCTCCCGCGACTCCCTGCGACTCGGAGCCAATACACGCCAAAGTACTAAGTCAAGAGAGGTCCCATACCTCTAATGTGGTTAGCACGCTAAAATGCTTGGTTTAGTGTAACAAGATGTTCGGTCCTTGTTGACCCGGCACCATTCCACCACACCCAAAATCACACCATCATACCATTGTGCCCAAGTCTAAATCTTTTTGTTTTCAGTTTTAGTTTTCATAAGTAGACATAGCACAAGGTGGAAATCATAATCATAATAAGGTTGATGTGATCAAGGTTATCGACAAGTCGATAACCGCCCATTTCTACCGAAACTAAGCATGGCTAAGCAATTAATTCAGAATCGCTAAGTGACAAGAGCCCATCCATGAACTCTAAATCACAGCAAGTAACCTAGGCTCATGGTAGTAGAGGATAATCATTTGCTAAGGAAATGCATCTACTAGGCCAACTATTAACACAAAGTAGCAATGCATACATAGAATTTGTAATCATCATAAATACTTAAAATACTGGGATTAACATGATCAAACTGCTTGCCTTCTTGCTGTTGCTCAAACTGTTGTGGAGGGTCGCTCTCGGGATTACCGCAAATGTCGAATCCTAAGCGAAAAGGCAAAAAGAACCAAGAACAACCAATAAGACGAGCCGCACTTAAACAAACGAGCAAGCAAAAATTATTCAAATGCTACAAAATTTACACATAAGGCAGAATACGAATATACCTAGACATAGAAACTGGAAAAATCTAATTTGGATTTGTGGTGCAAAAGATATTACCTAAAAACCCATTTTCGGCCATAATTAGCACTGTAGCAAAAATATTTTCTAGAAAGATTTTGAAGCTGAAATTTTTATGGTAGCTACCTACTGGTATAAAGGTAACCCATATAAAATTTCAGGTCATTTGGAGTTAACATGATTTAGTTATGATTTTCCTAAGATGCAAAACTAGCATAATGCACTTTCCAGAAATAAAAACATGTGCAAAACCTATTTCACATTATAGCATGATAACAGAGGGATTTCCTACATCAAATTTCTATTTTTAGGATTTACAGGGAATTACTGGTGTCTATTACATCATTAAATGAATTTTTAAGTGCTACTAATAAGGTTAAATCTACTAACATATTTTTCTGGTGCTGATTTAGGCCTACCACCATTTTTAGATTAAAGTTTAGTTAATAATAAATTTATCAAAGTTAAAATCATTCCATTAGCAGATATACAGAAAAAGATATGCATTTTCCAAGTTTTAATACACTGAATATATAAAAATAGCGTAAAACAAGCTATAAAAGATTACAGAATTTTCTACTACTGTTAAGCTAAAAGCATTTTTATATTAAACTTTAGTGAATTACAAATTTATTACAGTTGGTTTCATGTAAAAAGGATTTATCTTGAATTAGTTATGAATTTCTAAAGTTTTGATACAATTTTCAGTTGATAAATAAATACTTACAGAAATAAAAACCAACCCAACTGGAGATAAATGATGTGGACGCTCGAGGGCCATTGATGCAAAATCCAACGAGCCACACGCACGGAAAACAGCGCACGCGCGCGATTCGAAACAGGAGCTCACCGTTGGATCAAGATCCAACGGCTCACGAGGATGAATGCAACCGGACGGTGCGGTTGCCTTGGCCGCTCACAGCCGTAGATCTCAAGATGAACGGCACGGAGAGCACTTCCCGTCGGAAGGTCCGATTGCACGCATGATCAGGGCCGCAGATCAAACGATGGACGGCCAAGAATGATGAGGGGAACCGGATGGTCCGAATGCATACAAGATCTGGGCCGCAGATCGCAAAATGGACGGCGGTCCAAGATCGAAATGCAACCAGGAGTGCTGACACGTGGGGCCGCATGTCAGTGACCCAAAAAGGTAATTTCGGACACATTTATTGCTAACAATGATTAGCAATAAATAAACCCAAAATCAGCCCTAATGACTTCTGGTTTTCGGCGCTAAGCTAATGGGCCCACCTGGCAGTGGCACAGGGGGTTATTTCCGACAGCCAATAGTGCCGACACTTTAATTAACCCATGATTAGCATTAATGATGCCTAAACGCACGGATAAAAGCCAGCGGGTGATTTAAGGGGGCTGGACCCACATGTCAGTGAGACATTAGGCCAGATTAAGACACCATTAATGCTCTACTGATTGGCAATCATTAAACATTAAATGTGTCCTAATTATCTGACGAAAACGGAGCTTCAACTGACAAAACCCGAGTGACTTTGCCGGCTTGTCGCCGGCGACTCCGTCATGGCGCGCCACAAACTATCAAAATGGGTTCGCAATAGTGCTTTGCGGACCCAATGGTGGTGACCTCGCGGCGGTGGAGGTTCAGGAACGCCATGAGCCGGAAAACAAGAAAGAAGCCGACACGGCAAAACACGAAAATAGCAAGATGCTCTGCTGCGGTCCAAGGAAGCGAGTGCCATGACTTCTAGGGACTACATAGAAGCTACCTTAACCGAGAGGAGCTTCAAAGATGGCCGGGGAAGACTTGAACACGATGAAGTCCACCGAGTCAAGAAGATGAAGTGGAAGATGAGGTTCGAGCAAAATGAGTGGAACCAAATCATCACCACAGCTTCATTATAGCTCAAAGAGGCTCCAAAAGCAAGTAATTACAAAAAGAACCACTTACCGGAGCTGGAGAAGAAAGGGGGTGAAACCAACCAAAAATCTCCAAACTTAAAATTGAGTGATTCCTGTGAATGCAACCCAAAATCAAGTTAGGGGAAATACAAAGGAGGTTGAGGAGTTCTAAAGGGTGCAAGAAATGTTGAAGATAAACCACTGGACACCAAGGCCGCCATTGGAGCTCTACGGGCAACAATGGTGGATTGAAGGTTTGAGATGGTTTTGAGCTCAAACACAGAGAGTAGCTAGGTGTGGTGCAAAAGAACACCAGGAGGACCTAGAGGGGCAATTTATAGGGAAAGAATTAGGGTTTTGAGCAAGAACCCGAGTCCATGGTGGGCTCGGTTTATGGTGCGGTCATGGACCAAGAAATGACGGGAGCAAGTGAGCACGGTGACCATGGAGGAGAAAGCCTGTTGCGCATTAAATGCCTTGCAGAGAGACGTTGACGAGGCACGCTCGAAGTGACGCAACAAGCCCCCCATGCTCTCTCTTTCTCTCTGCCATGAACGCCCGCGCGCACGGAGAAGCCGAGGAGGAAGAAGAACAGAGAAGACAAGCCACGCCCGTTGGATCTTAGATGGACGGCTGTGATTTAAAAGAGTTCGCCGGACAGTCCGATTGCCTACGGAAATCTGGACGGTTGGATTGAGATCCAACGGTCCCAATTGGCTAATGCAACCGGAGGGTCCGAACGACATCATCAATGCGGGCCACGCGATTGGGATCCAACGGCTGATACCGCACGCACGTTTTAAAACGCGGCTCGGTGCAGTTAGGTGGTTCAATCAAGTCAAGTGGCTCGGACTCGAGCCCGACTCGAACCCAAGGAACAGTGAAACTGGTTTTAGGTTTTTAAATATGCTGAGACTTTTGAGGATTTATTTGGGGTAGCAAAATAACTCCAAAAATTCTGAAATTTTTACAGGAGCTTGCTGACCGAGACATTGACCTTGTGTAAAATTTTCAGAGGTTTTTATGCATTGTATTTTTCTCCGAAAATTCTACAAGGTACTGGTTTTAGGTTTGACTCGAGAGTCAAACAGGTTTGATCGCCTCTAAAATATTCAAACAATTTCTAAAAATTGTGAAATTTTTCAGAGGGTCACATACCATCCCAAGAACTTAGGAAAATATTCCCAGGAGATGATCACAACATTTGACAAGAATGTTTTTGAAGGAACAAGATTTGGATCAAGGACTCGTGACTTTGTACTTCCATAACCTTTTGTACAATACTTGTTCAGTACACAAAGGAAATACATGATGTAAGAAAAAGTTTTAATTTCTACTCATTTTCTTACATTTGAAACACAAGCCCAAAATTTGGGATGTTACAACTCTCCCCTTACAAGAATCTCGACCAGAGATTAGTTTACTCGGAGAAGAAAGAAGGAAAATCTGCACGAAGGCGATCTTCTCGCTCCCAAGTTGCCTCATCTTCGAATGGTTTGACCATCAACCTTAAGGAACTTGATGACACGGTTCCTTGTTCTCCGCTCAGATTCCTCAAGAATGCGAACAGGACGCTCGCGGTAGGTCAAATTCTCCTGCACATCGAGAGTTTCCAACGGAGTTTCCTCAGTCGGGACACGGAGGCACTTCTTCAGGTGTGAAACATGGAACACATCATGCACACCCTCAAGTGCAGCTGGTAGCTCCAATGTGTATGCAACTGCTCCAACTCTCTCGATGATGCGGTAAGGCCCAACATATCGAGGAGCCAACTTGCCCTTGATGCCAAAACGCTGATGGCCCTTCAAGGGTGAGACTTTGAGATACACAAAGTCATTGGGCTCAAAGCTCAACTCACGGCGACGATGATCTGCATAGCTCTTTTGTCTGGACTGGGCCGTGCGCAGATGCTCGCGAATCAACTGGACCTGGCTTTCGGCCTCATTAATCGACTCTGGGCCGAAAATCGCGCCACCGATCTCGACCAGTTTAATGGGGTTCGCATCTCCTCCCATACAAAGCCTCAAATGGTGCCATGCCAAGATCGGCTCAAAGTCGTTGTTGTAGGAGAACTCCGCAAATGGTAGGCACTTCTCCCACTTCTTCCCATAGGAAAGAACACAAGCACGGAGCATATCTTCCAACACTTGGTTGACTCGCTCCGTCTGGCCATCAGTCTGAGGATGAAAGGCTGTACTGAAGTGGAGACGGGTCCCCATAGCTTCTTGCAGACTATGCCAAAACCGCGAGGTGAAAAGTGCACCACGATAAGAAATAATCGTCTTCGGTACACCGTGAAGACTCACAATCCTCGAGACATAAAGTCCGGCCAAAGGCCCCACGCGAAGCTGAGTCTTGACAGGAAGGAAATGTGCCACTTTAGTCAACCTGTCGATCACGACCCAAATAGCATCATTCCCTTTGGACGAGCGGGGCAAACCGGTGATGAAGTCCATGCCAACGGAATCCCACTTCCATTCTCGCACCGCAAAGGTGAAGAAGACTGCCGACGCCGATGCTCGCCTTCACACGACAAAGACACGCCGCACTCGACGAACGAACTTGGCAATCTCACGCTTCATTCGGGTCCACCAGAACCTCTGACGAAGGTCCTGATACATCTTGGTAGCCCCGGGGTGAATAGACAAAGGAGAATCATGGGCTTCGCGGAGAATCAAATTCAGCAATTCCATGACCTTAGGAACCACAAGACGCTGCCCAAACCACACAACGCCATGCTCGTCCTCTGAAAAGCACTTGGCTATCCCATCCTTGATGTTCTGCTTGATTTGGCTCACACCAACATCTGTCTGCTGTGCCGCCTCGATTTGGTCCACCAAGGTTGGTTGCACAACTAATGTAGCAAGAGAACCGTGCTCAATTAAACCCAAATTGAGGCGCTGGAATTCTGAAATGAAGGTAGGCTGCTCCTCTTGGAGCATCAACATGTTACAATACACCTTCCGACTGAGTGCATCAGCAACGACATTGGCCTTGCCCGGATGGTACTGAATACCCATGTCATAGTCCTTGATCAATTCCAACCATCTTCTTTGCCCGAGGTTCGGATCCGGCGGGTGAACAAGTACTTCAAGCTCTTGTGGTCGAATACACCTCACAATGGTTACCAATCGATAATGCCGCCAAATCTTGAGTGCATGGACCACCGCAGACCAACCCAAGTCATGAGTAGGATAGTTGAGTTCATGAGGCCTCAATCGCCGCGATGCATAGGCCACAACCTTGCCCTCCCGCATAAGAACGCAACCAAGACCTCGACGAGAAGCATCACAAAAGATATCAAAACTCTTGTGAATATCGGGAGAACAAGCACTCAATGAGGTCAACCGCTTTTGAGTTCTGAAAACTCACATCACAAGCGGCGGACCACTCAAACTTCTTGTCTTTCTTAAGCAATTCGGTCATAGGCTTCGCAATCTTGGAGAAATTCTCGATAAAACGGCGATAGTAGCCACCAAACCAAGAAAACTCCGCACATCGGTGACCGACTTGGCTGACCCCAAGATAGCACATCACCGACCTTGCTAGGATCCACACCACACCTCCTATCGAAAGAACATGGCCCAAGAATGCCACTTCCTTCAACTAACTCGACTTGCTGAATTTGGCATACGGTGATGCTCACGCGACTTGCCCAACACAAGCTTAAGATGCTCAAGATGCTCTTCTTCACTCTTGGAGTAGATAAGGATATCATCGATGAATACCACCACGAACCTATCCAAATACTCCATGAATACCGAGTTCATAAGATTCATGAATAAAGCAGGAGCATTAGTCAAACCAAAAGACATGACGGTGTACTCGTAAAGGCCATAACGAGTAGCAAAGGCCGCCTTAGGAATATCCTCGTACGATCCTCGACTTGATGATAGCCCACCTCAAGTCAATCTTGAGAAGACTCGTGCTCGGTCAAGCGATCGAAAAGATCATCAATACGGGCAAAGGATACTTGTTCCTTACCGTCACCTCATTAAGCTTGACGGTAATCAACACACATGCGCAAGGTCTTGTCCTTCTTCTTCACAAAGATAACTGGACAACCCCAAGGAGATGAGCTAGGACGGATAAAACCCTTCTCTTGCAGCTCACCCAGTTGCTTCTTCAGCTCCTCCAACTCGTTAGGAGGCATGCGATACGGCCTCTTGGAAATAGGGGCGGTACCGGGCAGCAACTCGATCACAAACTCCAGATCTCGAACAGAGGCATCCGAACTCAATAAAAAGGCTCAAGAATAACCACCAAAGAGCACGGGACCAAAATCAACAAATCAACTCCCCGAAACGACTAACCCGTATGGAAGAACGAGTAATCGTTTGAGAAGACCCAAAATTTCAGCACTAAATTCTAGCTCAAAACAGTCCAAAAATCAAGGTATAACCACCTAATAGAGTATAGGCATTAGCTAATCTCATATCACTTCTTACCCTTTCATTCCCACAAGTTTTAGTTGAATTTACCTCTCATTTCCTACCTTAATTACTAACCACTAGCTAGCTGTCCAAATTCCTTTCTCCAAGCTCTCATGTTTCTCCCAAAACCAAGTTAATCGATAGAGGCTAATTTTTGAAAGGAAGAGAGGAACAACTTTTTCAAACTTAAGTGAGAGTAAGGTGAGATGAGCAAGCTAAGACAGGTAAGGAGAAAAATTAGAGAACTTACTTAAGTTTTCATAACTATCTGAAAGTAAGTTTTCAAATATCCTAAAGGCGACCAAGCTAGGGTTTCACGGTCAAGATGGCTCGATACTAACTTTGTGAGGACCGGAATATTTAACTAGTAACACTTAACCTCCAAATGGTTTCGCATTACTAATTAAACATTCTAAGCCTCGATGGACATATGCTTCCTGCACTGCAGCATATGCACATCATCACAAAATTACACATCAATTCCATACACATATATTACTAAGTTCAACAACGACATACATAAAGTAAAGTTATTACAAAGGAGAGAGCCGACCGCCAAATAGAACAATATACAAGAATGACAATGAAGCAAAAGCGCCATAAGATGGCTAGAACAAAAGTCGACAGGTTAGCCATACACCCACAAGGCAACCGACCGGGCCGCTAAGCTAGTCGCCCATAGCTACCACAACACAGACTCACAAAAGTGAGGCCCTCGAGCTCACCTTCTTCCTCTGCAATGTAACAATTAAGCATAGCATCCGAGTACAAAGATTGTCTTTGTACCGCAAGACCGACGTGTGGAATAGCGACCTATCCATAAACTACATGCAAGCTTATTTAGGTGGAGGTTGTATGTCTCATTTTGCATGAAGCCAACTTTATTTGCAATAATGTAATACATTTCAAAAGCAAGTTTGCAAATCTGTTTTGTTATCAAAGTAACAAGTAAGTAAAGATACATACAAGTAACCACTGGAAGTGACTATCACAATAGCCACCACAACATAGCACGAATCCCGATTCGCACCACCCATCAAGTTTTAATTTAAAAGGTTGTAGTCTAACTCTTGAAAGACCTTGCCAAGCGTGTCCATAACCTAGACGAGGCTATTCGAATAGTTTTAACCTCGCAGGGTGTACCAATGTACCCACACTTGCATCGCCTTCAAGCCACAAGCACACTATCGAAGGTATGCCGGCCTGGCTAAGTCCTACGAGACATTTCCAATCTTGTGTATTAACTACGAGCCGCTCATATGGATAGAAACCCATATGCTTACATTGCAAGTCGAAAGACAACAAATCCCATCACGGGTGAAGTCTTTCTGACACTACAATGCTCCCAACACCATCCTCCCGCGACTCCTGCGACTCGGAGCCAATACACGCTAAAGTACTAAGTCAAGAGAGGTCCCATACCCTCTAATGTGGTTAGCACGCTAAAATGCTTGGTTTAGTGTAACAAGATGTTCGGTCCTTGTTGACCCGGGCACCATTCCAGTCACACCCAAAATCACACCATCATACCATTGTGCCCAAGTCTAAATCTTTTTGTTTTCAGTTTTAGTTTTCATAAGTAGACATAGCACAAGGTGGAAATCATAATCATAATAAGGTTGATGTGATCAAGGTTATCGACAAGTCGATAACCGCCCATTTCTACCGAAACTAAGCATGACTAAGCAATTAATTCGTAAACTACTAAGTGACAAGAGCCCATCCATGAACTCTAAATCACAGCAAGTAACCTAGGCTCATGGTAGTAGAGGATAATCATTTGCTAAGGAAATGCATCTACTAAGCCAACTATTAACACAAAGTAGCAATGCATACATAGAATTTGTAATCAACATAAATACTTAAAATACTGGGATTAACATGATCAAACTGCTTGCCTTCTTGCTGTTGCTCAAACTGTTGTGGAGGGTCGCTCTCGGGATTACCGCAAATGTCGAATCCTAAGCGAAAAGGCAAAAAGAACCAAGAACAACCAATAAGACGAGCCGCACTTAAACAAAAGAAGCAAGCAAAAATTATTCAAATGCTACAAAATTTACACATAAGGCAGAATACGAATATACCTAGACATAGAAACTGGAAAAATCTAATTTGGATTTGTGGTGCAAAAGATATTACCTAAAAACCCATTTTCGGCCATAATTAGCACTGTAGCAAAAATATTTTCTAGAAAGATTTTGAAGCTGAAATTTTTATGGTAGCTACCTACTGGTATAAAGGTAACCCATATAAAATTTGAGGTCATTTGGAGTTAACATGATTTAGTTATGATTTTCCTAAGATGCAAAACTAGCATAATGCACTTTCCAGAAATAAAAACATGTGCAAAACCTATTTCACATTATAGCATGATAACAGAGGGATTTCCTACATCAAATTTCTATTTTTAGGATTTACAGGGAATTACTGGTGTCTATTACATCATTAAATGAATTTTTAAGTGCTACTAATAAGGTTAAATCTACTAACATATTTTTCTGGTGCTGATTTAGGCCTACCACCATTTTTAGATTAAAGTTTAGTTAATAACAAATTTATCAAAGTTAAAATCATTCCATTAGCAGATATACGTAAAAGATATGCATTTTCCAAGTTTTAATACACGGAATATATAAAAATAGCGAAAACAAGCTATAAAAGATTACAGAATTTTCTACTCTGACGAAGCTAAAAGCATTTTTATATTAAACTTTAGTGAATTACAAATTTATTACGCTTGGTTTCATGTAAAAGGATTTATCTTGAATTAGTTATGAATTTCTAAAGTTTTGATACAATTTTCAGTTGATAAATAAATACTTACGAAATAAAACCAACCCAATCGAGATAAATGACGTGGGGACGCCGAGGCCGTTGATGCAAAATCCAACGAGCCACACGCGACGGAAACAGCGCGCGCGCGATTCGAACAGAGCTCACCGTTGGATCAAGATCCAACGGCTCACGAGGATGAATGCAACCGGACGGTGCGGTTGCCTTGGCCGCCACCGTAGATCTCAAGATGAACGGCACGAGAGCACTTCCGTCGGAAGGTCCGATTGCACGCATGATCGTGGCGCAGATCAAACGATGGACGGCCAAGAATGATGAGGGGAACCGGATGGTCCGAATGCATACAAGATCCGGGCCGCAGATCGCAAAATGGACGGCGGTCCAAGATCGAAATGCAACCGAGGCCGACACGGGGCCGCATGTCGCTGACCCAAAAGGTAATTTCGGACACATTTATTGCTAACAATGATTAGCAATAAATAAACCAAAATCAGCCCTAATGACTTCGGTTTTGGCGCTGCTAATGGGCCCACCGCGCGGGCACGGGGTTATTTCGACGACCAATAGTGTCGACACTTTAATTAACCCATGATTAGCATTAATGATGCCTAAACGCACGGATAAAAGCCAGCGGGTGATTTAAGGGGGCTGGACCCACATGTCAGTGAGACATTAGGCCAGATTAAGACACCATTAATGCTCTACTGATTGGCAATCATTAAACATTAAATGTGTCCTAATTATCTGACGAAAACGGAGCTTCTCAACTGACAAAACCCGAGTGACTTTGCCGGCTTGTCGCCGGCGACTCCGGTCGCGGCGGCGCCCACAAACTATCAAAATGGGTTCGCAATAGTGCTGCGGACCCAATGGTGGTGACCTCGCCGGCGGTGGAGGTTCGAACGCCGCGAGCGGAAAAACAAGAAAGAAGCCACACGGCAAAACACGAAAATAGCAAGATGCTCTGCTGCGGTCCAAGGAAGCGAGTGCCATGACTTCTAGGGACTACATAGAAGTTACCTTAACCGAGAGGAGCTTCAAAGATGGCCGGGGAAGACTTGAACACGATGAAGTCCACCGGAGCCGAAGAAGATGAAGTGGAAGATGAGGTTCTGAGCAAAATGAGTGGAACCAAATCATCACCACAGCTTCATTATAGCTCAAAGAGGCTCCAAAAGCAAGTAATTACAAAAGAACCACTTACCTGAGTGGAGAAGAAAGGGGTGAAACCAACCGAAAATCTCCAAACTTAAAATTGAGTGATTCCTGTGAATGCAACCCAAAATCAAGTTAGGGGAAATACAAAGGAGGTTGAGGAGTTCTAAAGGGTGCAAGAAATGTTGAAGATAAACCACTGGACACCAAGGCCGCCATTGGAGCTCTACGGGCAACAATGGTGGATTGAAGGTTTGAGATGGTTTTGAGCTCAAACACAGAGAGTAGCTAGGTGTGGTGCAAAAGAACACCAGGAGGACCTAGAGGGGCAATTTATATGGAAAGAATTAGGGTTTTGAGCAAGAACCCGAGTCCATGGTGGGCTCGGTTTATGGTGCGGTCATGGACCAAGAAATGACGGGAGCAAGTGAGCACGGTGACCATGGAGGAGAAAGCTCATTGCGCATTAAATGCCTTGCGAGAGACGTTGACGAGGCACGCCAAGTGACGCAACAAGCCCCCATGCTCTCTCTTTCTCTCGCCATGAACGCGCGCGCACGAGAAGCCGAGGAGGAAGAAGAACAGAGAAGACAAGCCACGCCCGTTGGATCTTAGATGGACGGCCGTGATTTAAAAGAGTTCGCGGACGGTCCGATTGCCTACGGAAATCTGGACGGTTGGATTGAGATCCAACGGTCCCAATTGGCTAATGCAACCGGAGGGTCCGAACGACATCATCAATGCGGGCCACGCGATCGGGATCCAACGGCTGATACCGCACACACGTTTTAAAACGCGACTCGGTGCAGTTAGGTGGTTCAATCAAGTCAAGTGGCTCGGACTCGAGCCCGACTCGAACCCAAGGAACAGTGAAACTGGTTTTAGGTTTTTAAATATGCTGAGACTTTTGAGGATTTATTTGGGGTAGCAAAATAACTCCAAAAATTCTGAAATTTTTACAGGAGCTTGCTGACCGAGACATTGACCTTGTGTAAAATTTTCAGAGGTTTTTATGCATTGTATTTTTCTCCGAAAATTCTACAAGGTACTGGTTTTAGGTTTGACTGAGAGTCAAACAGGTTTGACTGCCCTCTAAAATATTCAAACTATTTCTAAAAATTGTGAAATTTTTCAGAGGGGTCACATACCATCCCAAGAACTTAGGAAAAATATTCCCAGGAGATGATCACAACATTTGACAAGAATGTTTTTGAAGGAACAAGATTTGGATCAAGGACTCGTGACTTTGTACTTCCATAACCTTTTGTACAATACTTGTTCAGTACACAAAGGAAATACATGATGTAAGAAAAAGTTTTAATTTCTACTCATTTTCTTACATTTGAAACACAAGCCCAAAATTTGGGATGTTACAAAACATCTCGTAGGACTTAGCCGTGCCGGCATACCAAAGGAAGTGTGCTAAATCATGTGGCAAAAAGGCAGTCTGGAGTGTGGGTACATTGGTACACCCCTGCAGGATCAAAACTATTCGAATAGCCTCGTCCTAGGTTATGGACACGCTTGGGGAAGTCTTTCAAGAGTTAGAGTACAATATTTTAATTAAAACTTGATGGGTGGTATGAATCAGGGATTCATGCTATGTTGTGGTGGCTATTGGGTTAGTCACCTCTAGGTGGTTACTTGTTATCTATTGTTACAGGCTGTTATTTGAATGCTTAAAACTGATTTTTTAAATTGCCTTCAATCTATTACATTATTGCAAATGGAAATTACTTTATGCGTCCAAATAACCATATAACAATTTCCTTTGAATTCAGACCACATGTAGTTATGCATAGGCTTGTTACTCGTAAGTCTTGCGAGTACATTATTGTACTCATCTGCATTGCTTGTTGTGTGCAGAGGAAGAAGGTGAGCCCGAAGGGTCTCACTTTTGTGAGTTGTGCTATGGCAGTGTGTAGGACGACTAGCTTGGCGGCCCGGTCGGTTGTCCTGTGGTTATGTGGCTAACCGGTCGTCTTTTGGTTAAAGCCATCTTATGGCACCTTTTGCTTCCGGTGTTATTTGATACTTATTGTCATTTGGCCGGTCGGCTCTTTTGTAATAACTTTATATTATGTATGTAGTTTCCTAGACTTGCTGTATTGTGATGTATGGAATTGATGCATGCTTTTGTAAAGATGTACATGTGCTGCATTTCTAGGAAGCACATGTCCATCGAGGCACGGGTTATTTTGTTTGTGATGCTAGGACCAATGGAAGGCTAAGTATTACAAGCTTAATAAACCGGGGTCTCACAGGGTTGCTCAAACCGAACGAGCGGCGAAACTGCTAAGCAGAATAATCTGAAAAGAAACCCAAGCAAAACTAAAGGGGTGCGGCCTCCTTAAATAGGGGAGAGGGTGCTGCACATAGCTAAGAGATGGTGAGGTGGTACTATTCACATGGTACTATTCATGGTGCTGTTCATGTATAAATAGTATCCGCATGAACAGTACGGGCCTAGGGGTGGCCAGTCGCCAAATAGGCCAGGTCATCCACTAGATGGGCCAAGTTGTTGGCCAATACATTACAAAGCCCGTGGGCCAACAATAGGTGATGCAGCACCATGGTATGTAGTAGTAGCTCGGCCCAATTGGAATATATGGAATTGCTGTAGCCGATAGTCCCATTGGAGAATATGTGGTTGCAGTAGAGGATATAGTACAGCGTGTCGAAGTTGTGGTTGCATCCTTAGGGTTGATGTTCTCATCATCCTCCTTTTCTTGAAATTGAGTCGTCCTCGACTCAATCGTTGTCTCCAAATCAACATTTTCCTGCAAAAGATTAGAAGCAACAGGAGGCAAAGAAACAGGCATATCTTCTAATGTATCTCTGTACGCCGCATCGTTTGGCAAAGTCGCTCCCGAAATTAAGTCAATTTGGTGTTCAATCCGTCTAATATGTGGTAGTTCCGGGGGTATTTCAGCAAGATTAGATTTGGTTGCAAGTATGACACAACCTTTTAATTTAGTTCCCTCAGTCCTAGAACTAGGTGCCAACTTCTCTTTTTTAGGTGGGAAAATATTCTTCACTACTTGTTAATTTTCAGATTAATGTTCACGTTCTTTTCTCTTATTTTTAGCTATCTTTTTATCACATTTCACAATTTCAGCAAGTGTCAAATGTAGCAAAATTATTTTCTTTCCTCTGTGCATAAGAGAGTACTTATTACTTCTACAATGATCAGTTGCATTGGTATCAAATTCCTATGGATGTCCTAATAAAAGTGAGTAGGTTTGCATAGGCACTACGTCGAAATCAGCAACATCATGATAGGAACTAATAGAAAAATGCACTCTCGCTGATTATGTTACCTTGACCTTACCGCTGTTGTTAAACTACTGAATATGGTACAGGTGAGGATACGCACGTGTGGTCAAGCCAAGCTTCTTGACCAAACTTGAATTCACCAAGTTATTACAGCTCCCGCCATCAATTATGACACGAACATGGCAATCCTTGACGATGAGGAATATCTAAAACAAATTATAGCGCTGTAGCTTCTCCGCTTGCTCCCTTTGAGTGCTCAATACTTGCTACACAATTAGGGTCCTATAATTCTCTGTAGAAGTAGCACCTAAAATTTTCTCACCATCGCTATCTACCTCATGATCATCATCATTACCTGCAAGGTTAGCTGCAAGAGCATATTCATCCTCAACATCACTAGCACTTACATAACCACCATCTTCTGTCGCAATGTACGCTCGCTGACTTGGGCAATCTTTCATGACGTGGTCCATCCCTTTGCAACGGTGGCACACAATCTCCGTCGTACGACCCGTGCACTGGTGCTTGCACACTAGTAGATTTGCTCATTTTGGGTGTGCGTGATGGTGGTGGTGGTGGTGTTGAACGCACCCTACTCACGAATGGGGCAGCAGACGAAAAAACAGAAGTTGGGGCTATGTCGGCTTGCCCCGGCGTCGATCTCGAAGTAGATATACTTCCAAAGTTGCTCTTTGTCCTTTGTTGCCTACCCTGCAATTCTTTTTCTACCAAACAAGCCAGCTGGAACAACCTATTGATATAATTATACTCTTTGTAATCAACTATGTCCTGAATTTCATGCCTTAAACCCCCATAAAAGCGAGCTATCTTATCATTCTCATCCTCAATAACATCACAACACAGCATGCCTATTTGTAGTTCTTGATAATATTTCTCGACAGAACGATTACCTTGGTCTAAGTGCTGTAATTTCTTACGCATATCACATTTAAAAGCAGGAGGGACAAATCTAGCACACATAGCTACCTCCAATCTATGCTATGTATCAGGTGCTAAGCCAGAATTAACTACTTGATTCCACCAAATGATAGCAAAATCTTTAAATTCACTAGTAGCTTGTCTGACTCTATGCACTTCAGGAACTAGATAGGTATTACATTTTTGTTAAACTGTCATCTCCCAATCTAGATAAATTTCAGCATCATATACACCCGCAAAAGATGGTATGTTAAATTTAACTTTAGCAAATGGGTCATCATTAACACGAGCATTGTAGTGCTGAAAATTATTACCTCCCATATCGTGACGGTTGTGATGTAGACGGTGTCGTTGACGTGCATCTTGGGTAGCAAGAGCAGCGCCGGCCACGGTATTGCCTCTCATTATCATGTCCCTCCTCAAGATCTTGGGCTGCATCATGATCATACTCGCGTCCATTGTTCGTTGGCCGGTTCACCATTCTTTTAAGGCGTGTAGTGAGCGCTGCAATACTATCATTGATTGAGCGCTGCAATGTAGCCGTAGTAGCTTAAAGCTTTTTGTCGATGTCCTCATTAATGGTAGAAGGTTGTTCATCCAAGAGCGTCATGAGCTCTCCCTTAACAACACACTGTTTCTCATCAGACGTCTCACCTGCCATGCTTAGTAGAAGACAAAAGGCAACACAAAGGTATTATCCCTATCAACTACTAGGTGATAGAAGGTGGAATTGCACACTGTCAAGCGTCTTACCACACTCTTACAAGTGTTCTTACCAAAGCATGTAGTAGGTGGTATAGCCGGTGGCTGGTTCGTGATACCGTGTCGAGCGTGGTTACGATTGCAAGAGGGACCTGTTCTGATCAAGAGTAGGTGGAGCTCAGAAGGCACAATATGTAGCAAGGATTAGCAATAATCAAATCAGTTAATGCAAGTTAAAATATTGTTCAAAGTACTCGCCAAAGTTGTTGATCCTATAATTACAGCTAGCTAATCAAAGCCCTACTAAGAGAAGTGTATG
This sequence comes from Ampelocalamus luodianensis, assembly GCA_036346255.1. Taxonomy (NCBI): domain Eukaryota; kingdom Viridiplantae; phylum Streptophyta; class Magnoliopsida; order Poales; family Poaceae; genus Ampelocalamus; species Ampelocalamus luodianensis. The sequence continues at coordinate 11,833,677 of CM070627.1, read as the reverse complement.
TACGCACACGCAACGATCAATGTGACTTGATGTAAGCAAAGGAGAACCTCACAACAAGTGCTAGGAGAGACACTGGGCAACTACTCAAACTTCTTTCTAAGGGCACAAGATTATTCGCGCGATGTAGAGCACAAAATAGCAATATCGGTGCAGCGCAAACAACCCTCTAGATTGAGCAGAAACAACATCTAGTCTCAAATGATGAAAAATCAAAGTTTTATATGGCTTATATCTGCTCGTTTGAAAGGTTTCGATGAGATCTAAAACTTTGCATGTAACATCCCAAGTTTTGGACTTGTGTTTCAAATGTAAGAAAATGAGTAGAAATTAAAACTTTTTCTTACATCATGTATTTCCTATATGTTCTAAACAATTCTTGTAAAAGGAATATGGAAATGCAAAGTCACAAGTCTTTTGATCCAAATCTTGACCCTTCAAAAATATTCTTGTCAAATCTTATGATCATCTCCTGGAAATATTTTTCCTAAGTTCTAGGGTTGGTGTGCGACCCCTCTGAAAAATTTCACAATTTTTAGAAATTGTTTGAATATTTTTGGAGAGTAGTCAAACCTGTTTGACTTTCAGTCAAAACCCTAATCCAGAAACTTACAGAATTTTTGGAGAAACATTCACTGCATATAAACCTCTGAAAATTTTATACAACGTTAATATCTAAGTTAGAAAGCTCCTATAAAACTTTTAGAATTTTTGGAGTTGTTTTACTACCTCAAATAAATCCCAAAAATCTGTCTCAATTCAAAACCCTAAAAATTGAACTTGGGTCTGAGTCAGACTTGGGCTCGAGTCAAACCCGAGCCCAAGTCTTTTGACTTGATCGAACCAAGCTGCCTCATTTCGGAGCCGTTGGATTAAGATCCAACGCTCACAATCCCCTCTTTCGTTTTAAACCTCAGGAGCTGGAGCAATCCTAGCCGTCCATTTTAAATCAGACCACCCACGAGCACTCTAGCCTTTTCTGCTCTTCTTCTTCCTCGCACTGTGCGTGAACAGTGCGCGGCATGGCTTGGTCATGTCTTGCTCCCTCGTCAACTCCCTCTGGTCGGGCATTTAGTGCATGCGACTCGCTTTCGGCCAGAGACGTGCCCTACTCCTGCCCCCATCACTTCTGTTTCGGACCCTGGCAGCCCTATGGACCTAGCTCACCCAAAAATCTCGTTTTGGCCAAACCCTAACTCTCCATCTATATGAAGCTCCCTAAAACCCCCTCTGAGCTCCTTTGCGGCACCACTTAGCTCCTCTTTGCTTGTGGAGCTCAAAACACTGAAAAACACACAGAACCACCATTTTTTGGCCGTGGAGCTCCATTGTGGATTGATGACTACGGTGGCCCGATCTTCCGATAGGTTCGATTGATTTCATCATGAGGATGTTGACGCTTTGAGGCTTTCGACCAGCAGATCGTCACCTCGCAATTCGCTACACCTGCACGACTGTCGTTATCGACCACGCTCGCACGCGATCGACCTTACCACGAGGGTTATTGTTCCTGCAAGCAATCAAAGAAACTCACAAGAACAAGGAAGATGCAATCTGTATTGTATTGCGAATATGAATAAAGATCACAAAGTGGGGTTCCTCAAACCGTACAACGGCGAAACTGCAAGTGGCAGAATAATTCTAAGAAAAACACAACCCTAAATTGTGGCGGTTGTTGTATATATATAGGGAGGGGTGCGACGAGGTTGACCTAGGGCTGTGCGGCCATGGGAGAGGCGTACACAACCTAGGCTTTGACCCCGACACGCTTACAAAGCCCAATTAGGTCCAAAACGGTGTCGCAGCACCTAATGACTAGTCGTAGAGCTTGAGACCTGGTCGTAGTGCTGGCAGGTCTGGTCGTAGCACTGGCTAACAGTGTCATAGCACCTAATGACTGGTCGTAGACCTTGAGACCTAGTCGTAGTGCTGGCAGGTCTGGTCGTAGCGCTGATGAATCTGATCGAAGAGCTTGAGACCTGGTCATAGCGCTGGCAGGTCTAGTCGTATAGCTTGTAGACCTGGTCGTAGATCCTCCCCATTATTCCTAAGTAACAAAAGATCACAATTATTAGGTAGTATACCATTCTGCATAGATAAATTATTAGCACCTAGAAACGAGCTCACCTCATAATTTAAGTGACGTGCACGAGCTCTTGTCATAGGACCTTGTAGTCTAGCAACTGGATCTGGAGGATTTTGTGTAGTACGTGTATCCGAAGGAGTGATGTCCTCATCATCCTCCCCCTCTTGAATTGGAGTCGTCCTCGAATCAAGCTCATCGGCTTCTCCCACGTATTGCTTCAAATCTGAGATGTTAAATGTGGGGCTAACCCCAAAATCTGCAGGTAGCTCCAATTGATAGGCATTGTCATTTATCTTCTTAATTATCTTAAATGGTCCTTCAGCTCTAGGCATCAATTTTGATTTTCTTAATTTCGGAAACCTGTCCTTTCACAAATGCACCCAAACTAAATCACACGGTTCAAATTTTATTTCTTTGCTACCTTTACCTACAGCAACCCTATACTTTTCAGTCATATGCTCTATATTTTCTTTAGTTGTTTCATGCAACTTAAGAACAAATTCAGCACACTTCTTAGCATCTAAATTAATGTGCTCAGAGGTAGGCAAAGATAGTAAATCAATAGGAGCACAGGGGTTAAAACCATACACTACCTGAAACGGACTTACCTTGGTGGTGGAGTGTACCGACCTATTGTAAGCAAACTCAATGTGCGGTAAACACTCTTCCCACATCTTCAAATTCTTCTTTAAAACAGCCCGCAATATGGTGGATAACGTGCGGTTGACAATGTAACATCCCAAAGTTATGTTACCAAAATAAATTAAAATAAAGTATTGTTCTAATTGGATTTTCTGAGAATTTGCCAGAGTTTGATTGCTTTATTTGAATCTTTCAAAATTTGAAAGTTATTTGAAGTTATTGAAGTTTTATTGGATTTAAATTGAAAAATAAAAATTTACTTAATTTCTAGAATTTTCTGAGTTTTTAAAAGCTTTTTCCTAAGTATTTTCAAGCCAAAATAATTTATTTGCAAAATTAAAAGCCAACTTTAAGTTGGAATTATTTTTATTAAGTCCAAAATGCCTCTAGGAATTTCTGTGAATTTTTCTAGCATTTTTGGATGTATTTTACTATTTTCTAAAGTCCTTCTGAATTTCTGGAAATAAATCAATTGAAAAATCAATTTAAAAGCCGGAAAGCCTTGGGCCAAATCTCCTCCTTCACCCATTTTCTCCGCGCTGCCCACCCACCGGCCCGCGCGCCCTCTCTCCTCACTCTCCTTCCCACCGCCCGATTGCCATCCGACGGCCACCAAGCGCCCACTCCTTCTCTCTCTTCCTCTCCTCTGACCATTGGATCGGTATCCAACGGCCAAGATTCTTCGTAACTTTCGGGACCTCCGAATGATCCACTCATTATGAATCGTTGGATTTAAATCAGACGGTGAGCAAAGCCCCACGCCACCATCTTTTCCGTTTCCATCAGATCGCGATCCAACGGCCGCCGACCCCTTCTTCTTCCCGTCCCCTTCTTCTTCCCCACGACGCCGCGCGCCCCGCCATTATCGCGCGCGGAGCTCGCACGCCGTTTCTCTCCCCACTCTCCTCGTCATCGTGCGCATTCAAAAGCCCTCATCACGCCGCCCCACTTCCCCCACTTTCCCCTCTCTTTACTTCGCCGCTTCTTCCCTCGCCGCCGGTGATTTCTCCGTGCTGAGCGTTGTCAAGGTGAGCCTCATGCTCCCCGTCGCCTTTTCTCTCTATTGATACCATTCACTTCCGCCACCTTGCCGCCGTTCACCGGCGAGCTCACGACCGAGCTCGTCACCGGCTGTGTTCACCGTCGAGCTGACGTGGCGTCGCCACATCACTGCCACCTCGGAGCCACCTGTGCGCCACCTCAGCAGCTGCGCCCGCGTCAGCGCCACGCCACCACGCACCGCCAGCACACCCGCACCCCGCACTGTTGCGATGAGCCGAGTCCACCATGGACCGTTGACCCACCCATGGACCCAGTCCATTGACTTGGGGGCCCACCTGTCAGTGTCTCAAAAGATTTCCTTTACAAAAATAATTCGGCCGGGAAAATCATTTTCCCTCGCTGACGTCACGCTTGCACAATAATTAGGATTTCCTTTAGAAAAATAATTCGGGAAAATCAATAAAATCTGATTTTAGGTTTTATTTAGATTTAAAACTTCCTGTGGTTCGTTCTCCTCATACGAACTCCGATTTCGCCCATTCAAATTCCTAAATTCATATAAAATCAGGATCTAGCTATCTAAACCAAAATCATTTGATTTTGAGTTCATTTGACCTGCAATTCCTTTAAACCCTAATTTATCCTTTCATGTAATTTCAATCTTATAAAATTCATATCTTTTGCTTCCAACTCCGCTTTAGTCCATTCAAATTTGTAAATTCACATAAAATTATTATCTAGCTAACTAAAGTAAAATACTTCTATTTGGAGTTAATTTGATCTGTATTTTTTGATTTATTTGGATTTGAGTTGAGTTGGTCGTATTTTCACGATTAGATTTCGACGACTTCGGAGAATCAGATTTCGACACAAATTGAAGAGCAATATAAGAAGATTGATTTTGACTGTGTGATCATCAACGACTTCGGAGAATCAGATTTCGACTGAAGAGCAACATAAGAGGATTGATTTTGACTGTATGATCATCGTGATCGTACACTTGGATTACCTCAAGATAGTACTTGTGAGTACTAGGTGACCGTTAAGAAAAACAACGCCACCTCAACACCGTAAGTTCATAAGGTGATCTGTTAAGAAAGACAACGTCACCTCATCAAGCGAGGCAAGTTATACCCTTGATCATATTCATCCTACTATTTTAAATTATTTATATTCTGGTTTTAAATTATTACTGCATGCTTACCTATATCAGTATCTTAAATTCCTGTTTTAAATATATAGTTATGCCTAAAATCCTTTGTATGGCCAATGTTGATATTGAATCAAACACATTGTCACCCTAGATCAAACTCGTTGATACGATAGTATGAACTAGGATCATTTAAACGTATTGCTTAGCCATGCTTTGGTAGACCAAACTTATTTTTGGGAATTTCACCATCAATCAATTATTGATTAAATTGTACCCTTGGCATCCGTGTGTCATGGGAGTTTTACAAATGACTTGGAAAATAAAATAAAATGATGGTTTGGACTTGGGCGTAATGGATGATTGGTGGGTGCGAGTTCATGCACGAGCTTAATCTGTTAGGTTAAGGCCCATGGGTTTTATTGGAAAGTTGCCCAAGCCGATTAAGGACCGGTCTTCGAGCGCATGATGCTACGCCTAACTGCACCACCACATGTCCCGTATGGGTGGGACTTGGCTAAATAATTTGTAATGTCTTAGTGTCGTTTGTGCTATGTTGTTGGTATGGGCGTTGGTCGACATTAGACCCATCCGCGCAAGAGGGGCTTCCTGAGGATGGCCACCCAATGGTAGCGAAACCTTAGCGGGCATAAATACATTAAGACAGAACATTGTAAAGGCCTCGACACGTGCTCTAGGCGCTTACTACACGGTAGTGAGCAAGTGGCATAGATATATGCCTGACAAACTAGAGAAGTCTTGTCATGTGGGTAAAGTCAGCACAACCTCTGCAGAGTGTAAAACTATTCGAATAGCCGTGTCCGCGGTTATGGACATGCTAGCAGAACTACTCAAAGTTAGACTTTGGTTTTGTTTGAAAACAAACTTCTTCAAAACTGGTTTATCCAATTGGGAATTAGGCAAACAGCCATGTGATAGGAGGATATCCTTCACCATTCATGTGTGAACGTTATCTGACTATAAAATTGAGAATTTTATAAACTTTAGTTATAGATTAACTGATTTGGAATCTAGTACCGGTATTTCAAGAAAATGCTGCTTTATGCAAATAACTTTATAAGCCATCCTTTGTTACATCCATATATGCATGTCATTCTGTTACTTGATGGGTGTAACTTGCGAGCACGGAAGATGTGCTCATTCTTGCTTATGCAAACAAATTTCAGAGGAGAAGAACTTTGCTACCAATGTGGATCTCGACGACTAGGCCGCTTCCCTAGTCGATTGCCTGTGGCAGATTAACTGGACCCTACTATTTCTTCGTCTTCCGCTGTGTTTATTTTATTGTGGGCCTGTAAGCCTCCTTTGTAATCAACTCTGTTGTTATTTATTAATAAAGTTGTGATATGAATCTGTTATCATTTTGTTTACTGTGTGGACTAGCTACTGATCATGGGACTAGTTCAGAAATGCACAGAGGATCTGGGTGCATTAATACCCGGGTCTGACAGACAACCTCCATTTCTCCATCAGTTTGGGGATGGCACGTAGTAGAAAATAGCAGCTTTGTCCCTAATTTGTTCCAAAGTGATCTCCAAAAGTGGCTCAAAAACTTCGCGTCGCGATCCGAGATAATAGTATTGGGCACTCCATGTAAGCGAATGATTTCTCCGAAAAATAAATCAGCTATGTTTGTAGCATCATCGCTCTTGTGACAAGGTATAAAATGTGTCATTTTAGAAAATCGATCCACTACTACAAATATACTGTCCCTTCCCCTCTTTGTCCTAGGCAATCTTAAAACAAAATCCATAGATATATCCTCCCAAGGGGCGCTAGGAATAGGAAGAGGCATATAAAGTCCATGTGGATTGAGACGGGACTTAGCTTTGTTGCATGTAGTGCAGCGAGCCACGTAGCACTCAACATCGCGCCTCATCTTTGGCCAAAAGAAGTGGGCAGCCAACACATCTTCTGTCTTCTTTGCTCCAAAATGCGCCATCAAACCTCCTCTATGCGCCTCCTGCAACAACAAAAGACGAATGGAGCTAGCTGGAATGCATAGCTTGTTAGCACGATAGATCAAACCATCAATTATCACATATTTATTCCATGTTTTCCCTCCTTTACAATGTTCAAGTACTTCTTTAAAGTCCAAATCAGTAGCATACAACTCCTTAATGGCCTCTTAACCAAAAATCTTATGGTCAAGTTGAGATAACATGGTATAACGTCTAGAAAGCGCATCAGCAATCACATTATCCTTACCTTTCTTATGCTTTATGACATATGGAAATGACTCAATAAATTCTACCCATTTAGCATGTCGTTTATTTAGGTTAGCTTGGCTTCTAATATGTTTTAGCGATTCATACTCTGAATGTATAACAAATTCTTTGGGCCATAGATAATGTTGCCAAGTTTGAAGCACACGAACTAAAGCATACAGTTCTTTGTCATAGGTAGAATAATTCAGACTAGGCCCATTTAGTTTCTTGCTGAAATATGCAACTGGTTTACCTTCTTGAATCAATACACCACCTATCCCAATCCCGCTAGCATCACATTCAATCTCAAAAGTCTTACCAAAATCAGGGAGTTGGAGTAGGGGTGCTTGGGTGAGCTTCTCTTTCAATAAGTGGAATGCCTTCTCTTGTGCAGGTCCCCATTGGAAAGGCACTCCTTTCTTTGTCAATTCATTCAATGGTGCGGCAATGGTGTTGAAATCCCGCACAAAACGTCGATAGAATCCAGCAAGACCATGGAAGCTCCGTACCTGTGACACAGTGGTACGTGTCGGCCAGCTTTGGATGGCTGCAGTCTTTGCCTCATCCACCTCAATGCCCTGTGGTGTCACAACATAACCAAGAAACACAACTCGATCAGTGCAAAAGGTGCACTTCTCGAGGTTACCAAACAAACGTGCATCTCTCAAGGCATTAAAAACAACACGTATATGATTCAAGTGTAGCTCATGTGACTTGCTATAAATCAAGATATCATCAAAATAAACCAACACAAATTTTCCAATGAAAAGACGTAAAACCTCGTTCATTAATCGCATAAAAGTACTAGGTGCATTAGTTAGACCAAAAAGCATCACTAACCACTCATATAGTCCGAACTTAGTTTTAAAAGCAGTTTTCCATTCATCTCCCAATTTAATTCTAATCTGGTGGTAACCACTTCGTAAGTCAATCTTTGTGAAAATAATAGAGCCATTCAACTCATCAAGCATGTCATCTAGCCTAGGAATAGGATGACGATACCTTATGGTAATATTATTAATGGCTCTACAATCAACACACATACGCCAAGTTCCGTCTTTCTTAGGAACCAAAAGAACAGGAACAGCAAAAGGACTAAGGCTTTCTCGTACGTACCCACGGTCCAAAAGATCTTGGACTTGTCGCTGAATTTCCTTAGTCTCCTCTGGATTGGTCCTATATGCAGCACGGTTTGGCAAAGTCGCTCCCGGGATCAAATCAATTTGATGCTCTATCCCTCGAATAGGTGGCAATCCCGGGGGTATCTTAGCTGGAAATACATCCACATACTCCTGCAAAAGGTTAGCAACAGTAGGAGGCAAAGAGCTAGATATATCCTCAAGTGAAAATAAAGCATCTTTGTATATCAAAACATAGCATGGCAGCTCATTATCACAAATTTCAGCAAGCTCAGATTTAGTGGCAAGCATAACACACCCCTTCAATTTAATTCCCTCGGCCTTGGAACTAGGTGCCACTTTCTCCCCATTAGGTGGGAAAACACGTTTCGCTACTTGCTGATTTCCAGAATCAAGTTCAGTGGTATTTCTTTCATTTCTAGCAATTTCAGCGGGTGTCAAATGCAACAACTTAATCTTCTTACCCCTATGTGAGAACGAGTAGGTATTAGCCCTACCATGGTGCAAAACATCATTATCATATATCCAAGGCCTACCGAGCAACAACGAGCATGCCTGCATAGGCACTACATCAAAGTCGGTACTATCTTTGTAATTACTAGCTGAAAATTGCACTCTCACAACTTTGTTTACCTTTAACTTACCACACGAATTGAACCATTGGATGTAGTAGGGACGTGGGTGTGGTTGTGTGGTCAAGCCAAGCTTCTCGACCATCTCAGAGCTTGCAAAGTTATTGCAACTCCCTCCATCAATGATGACTCTACAGGCTCTCTCCTTCACGAGGAATCTGGATTGAAACAAGTTGTGCCGCTGATTTTGCTCCGCTCTCTCCACTTGTGCGCCAAAGACTCGTGCAACAAGGCTCACATGAGTCCTCGTGTCAACAGCAGCCTACTTGTTCTTCTACATCATCAAGATCACCGCTCGTCTCGTCTCCTCCACCTGCAATGTTAGCTGCAAGCACATACTCATCCTCCATATCACTAGCACTTACATAACCTCCGTCTTCGGTGGCAAGGTATGCTCGCTGACTTGGGCAGTCCCTCATGACGTGGCCCATCCCCTTGCAACGGTGGCAAATAATCCCAGTCGTACGACCAGTGGAAGCAACCGAAGAAGAACTCTTGGCTCGGACCTGCACACTAGTAGATTTGTTTACCTCGGGTGCATGTGATGGTGTCGGAGGTGCTGCTGAACGTGCCCTACTCGAGGAGGGGGCAGTAGACCGTGTAGCTGAAGGTTGGACTGTTTTAACTGGACCTGATGTTGATCTTGGTGTAGACGTGCTTCCAAAATTGTTCCTTGGCCTCTGCTGTCGTCCCTGCAATTCCTTTTCTGCCAAACATGCAAGGTGCAACAATCTAGGAACACTATCATATTCTTTGTAATCAATTATGTCCTGAATTTCACGTATTAGTCCTCCATAAAAACGTGCCATAGCAGCCTCTTCGTCCTAAATAATATCACAACGCAACATACTAATTTGAAGCTCCTGATAATATTCTTCTACGGATCTATTGCCTTGGTTTAAGCGCTGTAATTTCTTACACAAGTCCCGTTTAAAAGAGGGTGGAATAAATCTGTTACACATAGCAACCTTTAAAGCATCCCATGTAGTAGGCGCTAATCCATCATTGCATACTCTACTCCACCAAATGATGGTAAAATTTTTAAATTCACTTGTGGCTTGCCTAACTCTATGCACTTCGGGAACTAAGTGAGCATTAAATTTCTGTTCTACCGTCATCTCCCAATCTAGATGTACTGCAGCATCATAAGCACCCGCAAAAGATGGTATAGTGAACTTGACTTTAGCATACGGATCATCATTATCATGTGCATTATGGTGCAGAAAGTTATTACATCTCATACCTTGACGGTTGAAGTTCAATCGGTTCCGTTGTCGTGCATCCAAGGCATCGTGGTGGCGCATCTCATTATCGTTGTCGATCTCATGGTCATGGGCTGCACCTTGAGGATCCACACGACCATTGTTCGGTGATTGATTGGCCAAACCATCAATGCGTGCATTGAGTGTTGCAATACTATCATTGAGCTGTCGTAGTGTAGCATTTGTCTCCTCAAACTTCCTATCAATGTCATCATTAATGGCATGGTGGTGCTCATCCAACACCCTGGTGAGCTCTCCCCTCACAACACACTCTTGCGCATCCAATTCCTCACCTACCATGGTTTGTAGGAGACAAAAGACAACACAAATGTATTATCCCTACCAACTACTAGGTGGTGGAAGGAAGGTGGAATCACACACTCTCAAGCGTCTTACCAAGCTCTTATGAATTTCTTACCAAATTGCAGCAGGTGGTATGATCGGAGGAGGTGGGATGTATGACTACGGCGGAGGCGAATGCGAGGATCCAAATCTGAGGGCCAAAAGTACGTGGAGCTCGGACAGGCAATGTTTAGTAGCAAGGAATAGCAATAATGAAATCAGATTAGCAAAGCTAAATCAAAGTCCACAGTACTCGTCACAGTTGCTGGCCCAAACGCACTCCTAGCACTAGCTCAAGCAAGCCGAAAGATAGGGTAGATACAAGCACAAAGGAACAAAATTTGCAAAGCAACCGATATCTCTTGTGGGTGGTCGTGGAGCACCGGTGGGTTTTTGTAGACCAACTGAGGGTGGTCGTGAGCCAACTGGGCTAGTCCTTTTTTTATTCTCTTTTTTTTTCTTTCTTCCCTTTTTTTGACTGACGAAACCCAACCTAGGGTTCCTCTTTTTTTTGCGCAAGTGACCTTGACTCACAACTCTTCAAAACCCTTTTTTGGGCCTGGGGATATATATAGGTCACAAACTTTTTCTGGAGAGCAGGGGTATAAAGGTAATAAAAAGACCTTGCAGTCTAGCAGCTGGATTTGGAGGATTTTGTGTAATGCGTGTATCCGAAGGAGTGATGTCCTCATCATGCATCTTGCTGCTCTAGTGGTTTTTCCTCCCTTGTTTTTGTACTCTTTTGAGCCCCTTAATGCCCTAATCATTTCCCCTAACTCGATTTTGGGTTTCATTCACAGGAATTGACTAATTTTGAGTTTGGATCCTTTCGGCCGAATTCACCCCCTTTCTTCGTCACCTCTAGTAAAGTGGTTCATTTAGCAATTACTTGCTTTTGGAGCTCCTTTGAGATATAATGAAGCTATATTGTTGATCTGGTCTCACTCATTTTGCTCAAATCATCATTTTTCATATCATCTTCCTCGGCTCCGGCGAGCTCCTCCACCGTCAAAGCTACTCCGGCCATCTTTGAAGCTCTTCTTGGCTAAGGTAGCTTCTAATTAGTCCTTAGATGCTGTGGCACCCGCTTCTTTGGACAATGCGGAGCTTTTTAGCCATTTTCTCTTTTGGCTATTTTGGTCACCGTCTTTGATCTCCGGCTCGCCGGCGTTCTAGGCCGTCGTCGCCGTCAAGGTTACCTCCACTAGGTGCGCATTAGTATTTGCAACCCATTTTGGCACTTTGCGGGCACCGTCGTGGCCGGAGCCGCTGGCGACAAGCCGTTCTTTGCCCTCGGGTTTTGCCGGACGGGAGCCTCTCTATGTCGTTGTCGTTAAGACATCATTAATGCTAATCATTGTTTAATCATGGCTAATCATGGTTTAGCAATGCCACTGACAGGTGGGCCCAGCCACTTAAAAATTCCCCGCTGGCAATATTCAGCGCCTTTAGGACACAATTAATGTTAATCATTGATAATTAGTATTTAGCATTAAGTGGCTGTCTTAAAATGACTTCATGAGTCACTAACATGTTGGCCCGTAGGCCTAACCCGCAGTAACGGAGTCGTTAGGATAAAGTTTGGGTTTAATTAATTGCTAATCATTGGTAGCAATTAATGGTTGTCCTAAATAGCCCTGTGTGTGACTTACATGTGGGCCCGCACATTTAAAACTCCTCGCGCACTTAAAACCCACATGTATTATATGTGCATATCGTGGACCGTCGATCTTGTGATCAACGGCCCAGATCTTCAGGGACTTTCGTGCCTCCGAACACTCCACGTCACTAGGGGTCGTCCATCTCGTGATCAACGGCTGAGATCGATGTGCTGTTCGGGTCGCCCGAACCGCACATGGATCTGGGCCACCCACCTCTAGATCTGCGTGTGAGGACCCCGGTTTATTCGGCTTGTAATGCTTAGTCTTCCATTGACTCTAGCATCACAAATCAAATAATCCGAACCTCGAGATATGTATACTTCCCAGAAATGCAGTATACACACCCCATTACAAAATTATGCATTAATTCCATCCAATCGCATAGAACCGAAACACAACAATAAAAGACATACATAATAGAGACTTATTACAACAAGGGCCAACCGGCCAAATAACAACTAAATAACAATTGAACAGCGGAAGCAAAGGTGCCATAAGATGGCGATAAACAAAAGAGCCAATTAGCGTGCCTCTACCCACAAGGCAACCAACCAGGCCGCCAAGCTAGTCGTCAAACCCGAAGCACATCTCACAAAAGGGAAGCCCTTGGGGCTCACCTTCTTCCTCTGCAACAAAAACATTAAGCAAAGCAACCGAGTACAAAAATTATTTTTGTACTGCAAGACCGACGTGTAAGGGTAATGTAACTATAATTAACTACATGCAAGCTTTATTTAAGTGGAGGGGCTCGACTTACTTTTAGCATAAAGCAAGTTTTCATTTGCAATAATGTAATAGATTCAAAGCAATTTGACAAACTATTTGTAATAGTTGAAATAACAAATGATACAATAATAATAACAACAATAAGGACAACTCGAAGTGACTAACCCATTAGTCACGACAACAATAGTATGAATATCCATTCATACCAACCCATCAAGTTTTAATTAAATATTGTAGTCTAGTTCTCACGGGCGTATCCGGCGTGTCCATAACCTAGACGAGGCTATTCGAATAGTTTTAACTCGCAGGGGTGTACCAATGTACCCACACTTGCATCGCCTTTAAGCCACAAAGCACACTTCAAGGTATGCCAGCACGGCTAAGTCCTACGAGACGCTTTCCAATATTGTGTATTAACTACGAGCCGCTCGTATGGATAGAAACCCATACGCTTACATTGCAAGCGAAAGACAACCCACCATCACGGAAGCCTTTCGGACACTACAATGCTCCCAAAGACCATCCCTCCCGCGACTCCTGCGACCCGAAGCCAATACACGCCAAAGTACTAAGTCAAGAGAGGTCCCATACCCTCTAGTGTGGTTAGCACGCAAAATGCTCAGTACGGTGGCGCAAGTCACTCTGTCCTTAATGACCCGGGCACCATTCCAGTCACACCCAGAAGCACACCAACATACCATTGTGTCCAAGTCTAAATCATTTTGTTTTCAGTTTTAGTTTCCATAAGTAGACATGGCACAAGGCTGAAATCATAAATCATAATAAGTTTTATGTGATCAAGGTTATCGACTAGGTCGATAACCGCCCAATTCTACCGGTAACTAAGCATTGCTAAGCATCATATCGTAAAGACAAATAAAAGGCCCTAAATCATTCACCGGGCTCTAATTCACCGGTAAGGATAATATTCCTAAGGTAGTGGCAGGGGTGAACAATTTAAGGGAAACAATGCAATAGGATTAGCTACCTCTATTCGGTAAAATTAATCATTGACACAAAAGCATGCATACATACAAGTAAAACAAAGTATTAGATTTTAAAATTAATGGGATGGAGTGGATATGATCAAACTGCTTGCCTTGATGTAGATCACTTTCTTGCTCCAGAGGATTCACTCACGTAAACAATAATTTCTTCGAAACCTAACGCGAAAAGGCGATAATCAAATAAGAACAAGAACTCCAAATAAAACTCAACAGCAAAAGTTCTCCAAATACCATGAAATTCATACAGCAGCAAGATTATGATTTTAGACAATTTTAGAAACAAAAATTTCTTCATTTAGACTTAGTATGCAAAAGTTATGGCTAAAACAATTCTTCTCAGCCTCACTAATTCCAGATTAATTCCTATCTGTTACTGTCCATGGAGAAAATTTCTAGAATGATCTAGAATCTAAAATTTTTATGGTAGGCAGGTTAAGACATTCTAAGAACAGCAAAATTGAGTTTGCACAATTTGGAGTTAAAATGAATTAGTTATGATTTTTCTAAGTCGTAAAACTAGTGTAACATTGATATGAGTGGCAAAGATCACATTAAAACCTATTCTATACTGAAGTGCAGCACTAGAGGATTTTAACAAAGTTTAGTTTGCTCAGTTTGGAACTACAGAGAAAAGGTTATGCATTTCATAATTTTTTATGAGTTTCTAAACAACAGTTTATATTGAAACAAGTTAATACAGTTTATTCCATTTTCTGCCACAAAAAAGTGCCTAAGTGCATTCTCATATTGAAGTTCATTTCATGGCAGAGCTATTGCAACTTGATTCATTCAAAAAGGAGCTATAATGATAAAGATATGCATTTTTGAAATTTGGATCGGCAAAATACTTAGGAAAAACAGAGCTCTCGGGAGGTCTAATTGCACTGACGGAAAAGGAGAGGTCGTGGCCGTCGATCCTTCATCGCACAGCTACGGACCTCGAAGAACAGCGCACCACACGGCGCGCACAAGGGAGGTCTGGGCCGTTGAGATCAGATCCAACGGTCTAGACGAGGGGTAGCACAGCACACGTGAAAATCCCGCGTGGAGGTGCTCAACGCGCATAGGGGAGGTCGGGACGGTGAGATCTGAAGGAGGGAGGTCTTTGACGGCTAAGATCTACTGAGGAGGTCTAGCCCGTTAGATCTAAATCTAACGGTCCAGGACTGCAGAGGGAGGTCTTGGACGGTTAAGATCTCCAGGGGGAGGTCTTGAACGATCCAGATTCAATCGAGGGAGGTCCGATGCAACAGGGTTTTAACGGGAGGAGGTCTGGACGGTTTAGATGGATCTGGGGAGATCTTGAACGGTCCAGATCGAGGCGGCGGGAGGTCCTAAGAGATAAAGTTTTACAGAGAGAGGTCTGGACGGTTAAGATCTCCATGGGGAGGTCTTGAACGATCCAGATCTGCTCTAGAGAGGTCCTTAGCTCCTCCGCACAAAGGACCAGAGGGAGGTCTTTTGCAAAGAGGACCCCGAGGGAGGTTCTGCGGTGGTCTTTGGAAAATGACCCGGGTGGTATTTTTGCAAAGAGGACCTCGGTGGAGGTCCAGCAACTTAACGTTTTCGTAGAAAGGGTCCTACGGCACAGATCTAACCCGAGGTGATCTTAAACGACTGAGATTTGGCCTAGAGAGGTCTTTAACGGCTAGGATGAAGCTAGGGGAGGTCCTGCGGCTAAAGACTTTACAGAGGGAGGATCTAATGGCTAAGAGCTAATCCAGAGCGGTCTTTTACGGTCAAGATCAACTCTAGGAGGTCCTGAGACTTAAGGTTTTCGCAGAAAGGTCTCACCGCATGATCTAACACGGGGTGCTCTCAATGGTTGAGATCAAACGAGGGGGAGGTCCTGAGACTAGAACTTTACGGGAAAGGACCTAAGGCTCAGATCTATTCTGGAGAGGTCGTGAACGGCTAGGATTAGCCCGAGGAGGTCTGAGGACTTGACAAAATCGCGACAACGGTACAGAGCACGACGATGAACTCGCCGGCACGTCGCCGGCGACCAAAGCCACGGCGGCGCGAACCAAGGTCACCAGAATAAGCGCAATACTATCGCGAACAAGATGGGACCACTCTCGACGCGCGGAGCTAGCCGGTAACGCCGGCGAGCCGGAGAGAGGCGGAGGACAGTTTTCAGCAAAACCCGAAAACAGCAAAAAGCTCCGCTACGAGTCTTTCTAACGGGCCCTAGAGCAAAAAGGAACTAAAGTGAACTCACCAAGGTGCAGGGGAGGTCTAGAGGAGGTCAGAGGAGACCCAGCGGCGGAGACCGACGCCGGAGATGAAGAAGATGATGGCGACCAGGTGCTCTGAGCCAGCAGAGATGAAAATAAAGGTTAGGATAAGCTTGCGATGGCCCGGAGGTGGTCCAGGACCAGAGGATTGGATGGAGAAGGCTTACCGGAGTTGGGAACAAAAGGGGAGCTCTTACGGCCGCCAAAATCCCAAAACTCCAATTAGGCTGTTCCTGAAAAACAACCCCAAATTGAGTTAGGGAAAAGACTTGCGACGACAAGAGGTCCACAAATAAAATGAGAATTGGGCTAAAGAACCACTGAAACACCCAAGTCACCAATGGAGCTCCCACGGCAACAATGGCGGAGAGGAGTGCTCACGGTAGTTTGAGTTTAACTCAAAAAGAGTGGGCTAGGGTGATCGCGAGTGGAAGAGGAGCCAGAGGGGGTCCTCGGGGGTATTAAGAAACTCGTGAGTAACGGAAACAAGGGAGGGGCACGCGGTGAGCTACGGCGAGCTCCTCCGTAACTAGCCCGAAAGCTAAGGGAACAGGGTAGCGCGGGGCATGGCTTTGAGCCGAAAGCACTGACACGCCGCGGCTGCTCCGACAACACGCGAGGGCGCGAGCGAATGTGACAACATACCATACCGCATGTGATGGCAGGCGCGCGAGGAAGAAGACAGAGAGGAGGAAGAAGAAGAGGAAGTTTGGGGTGGCCGTGAGCGGTCTGATTTTGATCAGACGGTTCAGATCGCCCGAGAGCTCCCGAGGTTAAAAGGGGCGGGGGAGATCGTGGCTGTTGGATGTAAATCCAACGGCTCAGCTTGCGCATGCCCGAGTGCGGTTGAGTGGACTCGGTCCAACCGGGTCAGCTGAGCCAGGCTCGGGCACGAGCCTGAGTCTGACTCAAGTTAGAGTTTGGTTTTAGGGTTTTGAAAAGAGCTGGGCTTTGGGAATTTATTTGAGGTAGCAAACTAATTCCAATTTTTTGAAATTTTT
The DNA here is from genome assembly GCA_036346255.1 of Ampelocalamus luodianensis. Lineage (NCBI taxonomy): Eukaryota > Viridiplantae > Streptophyta > Magnoliopsida > Poales > Poaceae > Ampelocalamus > Ampelocalamus luodianensis. The sequence goes on along the minus strand of CM070627.1, from coordinate 11,816,565 downwards.
ACAGGAGCTTGCTAACTTAAAATTTTCAAAGGTTTTTATACAATGCATTTTTCTCCAAAAATTCTGCAAGGTTCTGATTTAGGGTTTGACTGAAAGTCAAATAGGTTTGACTGCCCTCTGAAAATATTCAAACAATTTCTATAAATTGTGAAATTTTTCAGAGGGGTCACACATCAATCCTAGAACTTAGGAAAAGTATTTCCAGGAGATGATCAAAAGATTTGACAAAATCTTTTGATCCAAAAAGTCTTGTGACTTGGTATTCCCATAACTTTTGTACGAGAATTGTTTGGTACAACTGGAAATACATGATGTAAGCAAAAGTTTTAATTTCTACTCATTTTCTTACATTTGAAACACAAGTCTAAAACTTGGGATGTTACACTGCGGCTCAGATCGCGGGAACGTTCGGACCACCGAAGGGTACTGCGCTCGGAGCCCTCCATCTCAAAATCTACGGTCGTGGTTGATCAAAGCGTTCGGGTCACCCGAACAGCCCAATCCACGTGGACCGTTGGATCTAGATCCAACGGTGAACCTCTTTAGGATCGCGCGCGTGGGCCGTTGGATCCCGAATCAACGGCCCACGTTTATCCACGTCCTTTTCTATTGATTTAAGCATGTTTTATTTCGGTAATTCTTTATTTGTTAACTGAGAATTATATCAAATCTTTAAAAACTCATAACTAATTCATTTTAAATCCTTTTTAGATGATTCCAACTGTATTAAATTCATGTTTCACTATAGTTTAATCTAAAAATGCATTTAGACATGTTTTTGTAACAGAAAATTTTATAAACAATATTAATTTGTTTCTGCCATTATTTAATGTTCCAGAAATTCAAGTAAAACTTGTAAAATGCATAACTTTTTCTGTATAACCCCAAACTGAGCAAACTCAAGTTTGTAAAATTCCTCTGTTAGTATACTTTAATATGAAATAGGTTTTGATCATGGTTTTATTTCAGAAAAATGATATGTGCTAGTTTTACAACTTAGAAAAATCATAAGTATTTTATTTTAACTCCAAATTAGGTAAACTCAACTTTGCTGTTCTCAGGATATCAATATCTACCTGCTATAAAAATTTTAGGTTCCAGATCATTCTAGAAATTTATGCCATGAACAGTACCAGTAATTAATTTAGTTGAATTATCAGGTTGAGAAAAATTGTTTTAGCTATAACTTTTTCATGTTTAGTCCAAATGGCATAATTCTTGTTTCTAAATTCATTTGAAATCATAACCTTGCTGTTGTATAAATTTCATAAGTTTTGGATGACTTTGGCTTTTGGATTTCTTTTGGTGTTCTTCATTCTTATTGGTTTTATCGTATTTTTGCGTTAGGTTCCAAAGATAATATTGATCTTGAATCTGATCCTCAGCAGCCAGACCCTGCCCTCTAGCAAGGCAAGCAGATGTAGCATTCATTTGATCATGTTGTTCCTACTATTTTTAAATTCTAATATGTTGTTTGCAAATTCTACGTATGCATTGCTATCTTGTTTTAAACTATTGTCGATTAGTTGACTCATTAGATGCATAATATGTAGGTAAATGTTTATCCTCTACTACTGAGCCTAGGAATACTTGCTTTGATTTTAGGTTCGTTGGATGAGTCCTTGTCACTTAGTAGTACGAGTTAAAATGCTTAGTCATGCTTAGCTATCGTTAGAAATGGGCGGTTATCGACAAGTCGATAACCTTGATCACACAAACTTATTATGATCTTTATGTTTCAGCTTTGTGTTATGTTAATTGCAAAAATCAAAACTGAAAACAAAATGATTTCGACTTGGGCACAATGGTAAGATGGTGTGATTTTTGGGTGTGACTGGAATGGTGCCTGGGTCAATTAAGGACCGAACATCTTGTGAGTCCCTGTTATCCAGGTAATTTTTCTGTGCTAACCACACGAGGGGCATATGGAACCCCTCTTGACTTAGTACTTTGGCGTGTGTTGGCTACGAGTCGCAGGTGAGCGTGTGTGTGTTGGGTTGTGGTAAAATGAGGTGGTCCATGTGTTGGGAGCATTGTAGTTGTCCGAAAAGCTTTACCCTGAGGGGTAGTTGTCTTTTCGGCTTTACAATGTAAGTGTATGTGTTTCTATCCATACAAGCGGCTCGTAGTTGATACACAATATTGAAAAACGTCTTGTTAGGCTTAGCCGTGTCTGCATACCAAAGGAAGTATGCTAACCGTGGCTGGTGGAAAGACGGTCTATCGTGTGGGTACATTGGTACACCCCTGTAGGGTTTGAACTATTTGAATAGCCTCATCCTAGGTTATGGACACGCTTGGGTAAGCTTTTCAAGAGTTAGACTACAACCTTTTAATTAAAACTTGAAGGGTGGTACGAATCAGGGATTCGAGCTATGTCGTGGTGGATATTGGGTCAGTCACCTCTAGGTGGTTACTTGTTATTTATTGTTACTCGTTGTTATTTCAATGCTTGAAAATAGATTTTACCAATTGCCTTCAATCTATTACATTATTGCAAATGAAAATTGCTTTATGCGTCCAATTAACCATATAACCATTCCCTTTGAATTCAGCTCACATGTAGCTATGTATAGGCTTGTTACTCGTAAGTCTTGCGAGTACATTTTTTAATCACCTGCATTGCTTGTTGTGTGTAGAGGAAGGAGGTGAGCCATAAGGGCCTCACTTTTGTGAGATGTGCAGGTTTTGGGACGACTAGCTTGGCGGCCCGGTCGGTTGCCTTGTGGGTTATGGCTAACTGGTCGACTTTTGTCTATAGCCATCTTATGACACTTTTGCTTCCGTTGTTACTGTCTCTTTGATGTTATTTGGCCGGTCGGCTCCCTTTGTAATAACTTTATAATATGTATGTCTTTTGCTAGACTTGTATTATTGTGATGTATGGAATTGATGCATGCTTTTGTGATGATGTATATGTGCTGCAATTCTGGGAAGTACATGTCCATCGAGACACGGTGTATTTTGTTTGTGATGCTAGAGCCAATGGAAGGCTAAGTATTACAAGCTAAATAAACCGGGGTCTCACATTGCAGTTGAGGCGAACCCCAAATTCCGAAGGGAAGACCAAAAAAATTGCCAAAAACAGAAACGGAAAACTTGCGATGAGAATTCAGGGCCAAAGATGGCCAATTTTGGGGGTCCTGTAGGGCGACAGGCTAGAGCTAGTAGTTTTTCGGATGTGCGTCATCGTTAGATTTCAAACGAGTCTAAGAATGTCGAATTTTGACTCCGTATGCAAAAGTTATGCCTATTTTACTGAAGGTGTGTCGGAACCGGAATCGAATTCGTTTCGGCCTCAAATTGAAAATGCTATAACTTTTGATCCCGTGGGCCAAACGTGCCCAATTTTTTTTGTGGGAGCTTGTGGCTATCTGCAGAAGGTCTATTTGGTGAAGGTTTGATAAGCTTTTCAAATTTTAGAACAGGTAGACACTCTCCTTCTGATTTTCTTTTCTCTCTGATTTTTCTTTTCTTCTCTCTTTTTTTTTCTGATACTTCGACAAAACCGAATCCAATCTCTTTTCTTATCTTTTGAGAACTGAAATCAAACTCTTTCTTTTTCGCTTCCTTCAAAACAGCCAAAACAACTAGGGCACAATGTGGCACATGGAATTAGGGTTCGGCAGGGAGCTGGTTGTGGAACTTGGTTGCGGTCGAGGAAAGGTAGTGTGGGGAGGGACAATCGACGGCCGCGGTAGAGAAGAGGTAGCACCGACAAGGCGAATTGGTGGTCGCGGCAGAGAAGATGCAGCGCCGGCGGGGCGAGTTGATGGTCGCGGCAGAGAAGCAGCAGTGCTGGCAGGCCGAATTGGTGGCCGCAGCAGACGGTAAGATGGGATCAGTTGTCGTGGCAACAAGGATTGGCAGCAGGAGAGGTGCCACGGTAGGAGAGGGGTTGGCACGGCAGGGGGGATTGGTGGCGCGCAACGGTAGTTTGTGGCGCGGTAGTGGAGGTGACCTTGTGGATTTGTCGAGGATGATGATCTTAGGGCATGAAACAAGCAACACAGATGCAAACCAAGAACAGATTGGAAACAAGATCAAGCTACGCGAGGGGGAAACATGAGATACAACTAGTCAATGACGAACTAGACTCTAGCTAAACTAGAAATCAGCAACTGACATGATGATGCAACCAATGATTCAACAAGCAAAATACCGAAAAAAAATTGCAAGGCACAAGGGGTGATGGGACAGCGAAAGCACACGACGAACAAATTATTTTTGTGAGGCTAATTTTCTGGAGTTTTTAGGATGATGAATAGCAACTAATCTAAAAGGGAAAAAATAGTGATTACCTAACGGTCAACTTTTGCTATAATACCACCTAATGCGACTGTGGCTCAATCTTCCGAAAGGTAGTGATAAGTCGATTCTGGAGAACATGACGTTGATGATCCAAAGGCTCCGATCAAAATGGATTGAACTCCTCGCAATCACTACACCACTACTCCGATGGTTATCAACCGTGCCGAACGTGGTTGACCTCGCCAAGAAGGCTATCTCCTGCAAGCAAATCGAGAACACAAGCAAGAGAGTAGAAAATACAATCTGAAATTGTATTGCGAATAAAGATTTAAGCTCACAAATTTGGGGTTCCTCAAACCGAATGAGCAACGAAACTGCTAAGCAGAATAATCTAAAAAGAAACCCAAGCAAAACTAAAGGGGTGTGGCCTCCTTAAATAGGGGAGGGGGAGCCGCACATAGCTAAGAGATGGTGAGGTGGTACTATTTATATGGTACTGTTCATGGTATTATTCACATATGAATATTGTCCATGTGAACAATACGGGCCTAGGGGTGGCCGGTCACTAGATGGGCCAAGTTGTCTACCAGATGGGCCAAGTTGTCGGCCAATACATTACATAGCCCGTGGGCCAACAATAGGTGACGCAGCATCATGGTATGTAGTAGTAGCTCGGCCCAATTGGAGTATATGGAATTGTCGTAGCCGATAGTCCCATTGGAGAATATGTGGTTGTAGTGGAGGATGTAGTGCAGCAAGTGCAGCGTGTCGAAGTTGTGGTTGCATCCTTAGGGTTAATGTCCTCATCACCTCCTTTTCTTGAATTAGAGTCGTCCTCAACTCAATCGTTGTCTCCAAATCATCACTTTGCTGCAAAAGGTTCGTAGCAACAGGAGGCAAAGAAACAGGCATATCTTCTAATGTATCTGTGTACGCCGCATGGTTTGGCAAAGTCGCTCCCGGAATTAAGTAGTAGTATCCATGCAAACACTTTTAGGACATTATTTCCAAAACTTTATCCTATCTAGCTCAATAGGTTGATCAAACTTGATATAACATAATGAATCATCAGTGAATATCCTACTAAGAATTTTCTTATGAGTGATCTTCTCCACATTATATAAATTGAGGCTATGAAATTTAGAACATGGAATTTCCAATTGGGCACAATAATTCACTCAATTACTCACCTTTTCACATTTAAATTCAGCAATGTGGTTGTTACCTTTATCGACCTCCTCAGTTGATGTAGGTGCTGTAGGTATCAAATCTTCATGATGGAACCACGGGGCAGCAAGCACTCCATCCCCAACTGTGGTTATCCCCTCGTCTTTTACTTTCAACAGTACTAGTTGTTGAACGTTCAACTCCTTGTCTTCAATGTCAACCTACACAATGTGAGAAACAATAATAGAAGTAGACATTAATGTGTTAGTTTCATAATAAACCTCACTTTGTCTATCATCTACGTCTTTCTTTTCTTTTGATGTATCTAGCTCTCACATTCTCAATTTGGGTGCTCTTAACCTCACATTTGGTAGAATTACACAGCTCACTCTTTTTAGCACTCTCACTCAATTCGGTTATGTGGCTCTCATCCTCACATAGGTTTTGACGCATTTGAAGCGTTGTATGTAACATTGGGATAGCATGTAATACCCCAAATTTCAATTTAGCGAGAATCTTGTTCGGGAGAGCAAATTTAATTGAAAGTCAGGGTTTTTTTGGAAAAATTGAGGACTTGGGCCTCCGGCCCAGGCCAAGGCCACCTTGGCCGGCCTTGTGTGGGCTAAGGAGGAGGGGAGGCGCCCTAAAGCCCAGCCCAAGCCGCCCCTTTACCCCCCCTCTCAAACCCTAGCCCCACCATCCCTTTTCTTTCCTCCTTGGCCGAAATTTCTTCCCCTCCCCCTTCTTGGCCGCCCCTCCTCTCCCCTCATCTTCCTTTGGTGCTGATCCTCCCTCCATGGTGGCTGCCCCTGCTGTGGTGCCTCCACATCTCGCCCACGGAGTGTTCCCGTCGCCGGTCTTCGCGAGGAAACAAGAAGGGACAGCAGGTTGTTCGGCCAAAGGAGGTGAGAAGGAGGGAGATGATCTTCTCCAAGGTTCTTCCGCCTACGTCATGGTTGCTGCAAGGGTAACGAATGCCGATCCTCATCGTTTGATTGGTGGTAGTTGTGAATTGGATCATATTTAATTAGATCGAACTGCTGCGTTCGGAAAATCAATTCTGTCCAGATTGTTGCGGGGTCTGTTTCGTGGTTTTAGAGGCCGAATCTGAGATGATCATCTCCTAGAGATATTTAGGTATTGTTCTTAGCTTTCAGTGGCCGCCAAGATCACCTCATTCCGACTTTCGAGTCAAAAGTTATGATAGATTTACTATCTGCTGTCCAGAATCCTGACGAGAATTAGCAGTCTCTGTATAGGTTGATTTATGGCCTAGTTAGAAGGTGATTCAGAGGTCTTGCCCATAACAAATTTTGAAGGTGATATCACTAGCTTTCAGGATTGATAAAGAACACTTCATTTGGAGTTATAGATCAAAAGTTATGCACTTTTCATTGTGACTATCCAGATTGTATGTCAGTCTGTCCAGATTGTATGTCAGTTTTTATCTTTAGTTTTAACCCGTGTGCCACTTTTTGTTAAAGGCAAAATTTGAATGTCGTGCCAACTAGGTTATTGTAGATAATTTCATAACCTTTTCATATTGTTAAAGAACGCTCAATTCGGAGTTGTAGATTAAAAGTTATGGTTGTTTTAGTATTGCTGTCCTGTTTGTTCAGACAGAAGTTGTGCTGCTGTTTTGTTTTCTTTATTAGAGAAGTTTATTGGCCGAATTGGGAAATCTCATCAACTTGAATGTTATAGATATGTTGGTTAAGATGAGGTAGGATCTGGACTCATCTCATTTCGAGTCCCATGTCATTAACTACTGTCATTTTCGTGCTGCTGTCCCGACACGTTTTTGGGTTGCAGCCTGTTTTTCAGATTAGGTTTTATGGCGATTCCTTGGGAGTTCAAGGGGGTATTGTAGACTTTAATTCGGTTGGATTCTATGTTGTTCTTATTTCGGTTATTTAATTGTTTAGGCCACGAGGCTACGGGTTTGGGAGCGCCATCGTTGCTCGCTAACGCGCCGCAACGCGAAGGCAAGTACTTTGTTGCTTTTGAGTGTTGTGATTGTGAATGTTTTCATGAATATAGTGTGACATATTGTGTTACCCGAGATGCTGAATTGGTTATGTTCTTTCATTATGTGGAGTATGTACGAGAGATGGTATTATCACTGCTCCTGCTCATATCATGCATCCTTTTATTCATGTTATGTTCACGGAGTGGATTGTAAGTCCCACCATTCCAATGTGGGCAAATTTGGACATTGTCATGTCCCGCCCACGGAGTGGATTGAAAGACCCATCAATTCCAGTATGGGCACGTAAGACCCATCAATTCCAAAGATGGGCAGCTTTGGACACCTATATGAAACGTTCTTCATATAGGACTTGGATCCCCGCACTTTTGTTAAGGTGCGGGCTTAAGTGAACACCGACGGTGTGTCACTCACTATACCAGATATGCATGTGTGCATCCATCCTTGATTACATTCATTCATTTCATGTTTTCATAAGTGTTCACTCGATGCAAGGTTCGCATTCCTAAATGGTGATGTCCTGTTTGTATATGTGTTCTTTCTCTTTCATCAGACTTGCTGAGTCATGGACTCACTCTTGCGTTGTTTGTTTATTTTAGGTAACCCCGATGTTGGCTCACTTGGGAGGGAGTAGACACGCACTACTGCTCACATCATCCTATTCATGTTCAAGATTAAATTTAGTTCTATCTTACATTCGTTAATGATGAACTGTAATAATTAAATTATAATTGGTGAGGGAAGGATACCTTCTCCACATGGATGTTGATTTATTACTGCGTGTGAACCTTCTTTATTGATGATCAGAATTAAATAACTTAAAAGGTGAAGGAAGGATACCTTCATCATATCCTGTTTAACTTAATGCTGTCTTTAGTTGATATATTTGTTTCAAATTCTTCCGCATTATGGATGTATGTTAGATGTTTTAGGTGACATCTTGGCTTCCGGATAGCCAGGGTGTTACATAGCACTACTCAACACTTAGGTCCAAGGGGAAGTCTCATGCTTGATTGTCTTCTCATGACTTGATAGCTTAAGATTAAACCTAGCTTTGGACTTCTCTTGTCTCTTTGGTTTGGAGGCTTAAGAGTAAACATGGCTTTTGACTTTACTTTGCACCAATCATATGGTAGAAATTCATTTCTTATGATCAACTTCAATTCCTCCCATGTTTTCACAAAGCGCCTTCTTGGATATTGTGTCCACCAATAATTTACATAATCTTCGAATTCCACGGTGGCTCGTAACACTTTCCTAAAACCAACAAATTGGTAGTGCTTGAATTCCAATTCTATTTATTTTTCCCATTTGAAGTACTTGTTTGGATCATTACTTCCATAGAATGAAAGTTCCACGTACTCATAACCTGCCATCATTAGTAGCGAACAAAAACAACAAGAATATGTGGAATTCAGGTGGAGTCACTCAACCTCACCTCTTGTTTACCGAAGTTCTTATGATTGCTTGATGGATTGGTGAAGTGCATGTACTCCGGTAGCGGTAGACGGATGTAGGTGATGAGTTGAGTAATTCAAGGCCCAAGTGTTGTAATTGATAGTGGCTATTTTTGTAGAGCTTGGAGGATTAGTAGAATCCTATGCAATTGAAATTCTAGATATTATAAAGTTAAGTAATAATCCAAACTAGAAATTCAATACTTAGTTGTGATCACAAATTTTAAGTGAAGATTGTAGCAACTCACACGCAATGATAATGGAACTTACACTATAAGATGAACACCCTTTACTAACACATATATGCGTTGGTAAAAATCCAAATAAGTGTTTATACGATCTATACCAACGCATTTACTATGCGTTGCCATTGAGACCGTTGCGAGAGCCTATTACAACAGATAAACAAGCGTTGGTAATATATATGAAAAGGCGTTGTGAAGTAGCAACAGATATAGTCAAGTTGTAACTACACTTGTATGCGTTTATACTTACCATACATGGATGACTTTTACTATTTTGACAATGGATATAATTATATTGTCACAACACATAGAAACGTTGGTACTTGCCATACAAATGACTTTTGCTATTTTAGCAACGGATATAATTAGGTTGCTACAACGATTATAAGTGTGTAGAAGTCAAAGTAAAAAAAAATCATTATCGGTCGTAGCATAGTTAAAAATAACACTCATATATTAAAAACAAATTGTTGCATTACATAAAGAACCATCCACATAAGACAAGATATAAATATTTTAGTTGAACATCATTTCCTAACAGAATGAAATCTAAACGTAATGAAGATCATCTGCCTATGTCACCATTCTCCACCTTGCATTCAACATGTCATCCATAGCATCATATCCATTTATCTTATCAATCTACAATGAAAAATTTGAGTCCATTAATGCACTATTAGGAAGAAACAAAATCACAATATTAAAGTAACAAAACTAAAAGGAGCATCGTTTGGAACACAAGAATTTCGCAAAATTAAAATAACCATAATGTCCCATTAAGAAAAGGGCCCAATGTCACCATTAAGCTTGGAAAACAAGTTTGGATTTTAAAAATCCTGCTTAAAAGCCTGTTTGGAACATAGGGATTTCGCATGAATTTTGCAGAAAACTATTCAATTCTTGTAGAAATCGAAAAAAATCCCATGTTCCAAATGGGCCTAAGACAGCTTGGACATCTTAGGAAATGACCTGATGAGTCATGATTTGCTAAATAATTTTACAACATATTTGCTAATTTTTTCCTTGATAAACAAAGTGTTTGGTTTCTTTAAGTCCAAACTTTCATAGGTTTACAGCACAGTCCAATGTACTTGTCAATTTAACTGTGTGAACAATGGTTGGGCTATCCTTTGTTGTCAAAGGTCAGGTTTGCCTAAATTGTTAAGAGATTCAAACAGTATTTCAATCAAACATTGTGCGAGTTTTAATTGTTAGATCACCATGAAGGCAAGAACTGAGTAAAAAAACATATTTAATATCATCAATAGTTATTATCAGTTGTGTTCTTATGATATGTTCTCTGTTGGGCTAGTGACCACTGAATATTACACATGAACAAAGTAAAACTGTAAGTGTACATAACACTTCAATGCATAACATAATTAACTTTACTAATTACAACCATAGAATTAAATGTTTGATTGGGCACAAATTGTACTCAACCCTAACTTAGGTCTCTGAGGTGAATAGTTCCATGGACAATCACCTTCCTTGGAAAATTTATCTTTAGTATCAACTAGAAAGGCTTTTAGTTCTGCAACAAATATAGACTTATGTTTGTAAAATCAACAGATGGTGGTAGTTACAAGATGTGTCTTACATGCATACTCATAGATTATTCAATGCTTCCCTGACCACTATTCTACTTTTCTTCTCTATTTGAACTCTTAAGTTTGTTTTCTTGTTGTCGGGTGCAAGTTATCTGCAATGCATTAGCCTGGACAACTATTTCTTAAGAAACTGGATCAGGTGCAGTGTGTAGAACTAGGCTCACGCACAAGTCAGTAGCTATGTGGTCCAAAACATCAAGAGTTCCTAGCTATGTAAAGAACCTCAAAATAGTATGTATTCTGGTGGTCCAATACATCAAAAGCTCAACGTACGACCTACAGTCTTATACTAAGTAAATAACAAAATATGTATTATCTTTACAATGGTTCCATGTGAGAATTGGAATTCGATTAACATCACATGCAACCAAAATGTTATGGATGTGACCGTACTTACAGATACATCAGAAGAGTAGCCACCCTTTGACCACCATTCTTGGTGTTGAACTCATCAAAAAAATAGTCAAAGTGAGATTCGTACTTCTGCCCAGCTTCATAGTGCAGAACATGGAGTCCCTCTCCATGTTCTGTAGCCAGTATGAACAAATATGATTAAACAAACCAAATAAAGCAGAACATGTTAAGAGCTACATTGTTGGACCGCATCCGCATGTCACGATCCAATGCCATAATACTTGCATGCTGACAAAACTCTAAGCACCTATGTAGCTATCAATAACTAAGAACTAAACAGACACATATAACTGTCAGACTACCCTAAGTGTTGTGTGGGTGAAAATTTCTCTGTATTCCTTAACTTAGTATATCAACTGAGAGATCACACTACGAATTTGGTTAGTTCATGAAAAGAATATAGCCAAACACAGACATTTCAATAATTACATACTGTAATACTCCAAAGTAGAAATCGGGAGAAAATTAAATATTTTAAATAAAAAGTATTAATTCGAAAGAGATTACGTTTGAATTAGGAGAAAGAACTTATATAAAATAGTTTAATCAACGTTTAGAGGAGGGGTTTTCTGCTTAAGTTGGGCAACCTGGGCCTGGGCCTTGGCCCATGTGGCCATGTGGTGGCCGGCCAAGTGGGGGAGGCGCCACCCTCCCCCAAAACCCTAGCCGCCCCCTTTCCCCCTCCTCCCACTTGTGGCCGCCACCCCCCCATCCCTCCTCCTTCCTCCCCCTTTGCCACCCCACTTCCTCCCCTCCCACGCCACCTCCCTGCTGCTCCTCCCCTGCTGCTGTCCAAGGAGGTGCCCCCCCCCCGTTGCCGGTGTCAAGGAGGAAGAGAGAGGACCGCCCGGGAGATCGCTTGGCCAAGAAGAAGGAGAAGAAGAAGGAGAGGAGAAGAAGAAGGAGAGGAGAGGGGGAGGGAGAGATCGTGGCCTGCGCTGGGATTTCTTCACGTTCGGCGGTGTTTCATCAAGGGTAATACTCGTTTTCCCCGTTTAGATGCATTTTTAGTTGTTGTAGCAATGTCGGTTTTTCTGTTCCCTCAGGACAGATTGTATTGGACAGGAGTTTCGACATAGATAGGTGCCAATTCAGTCCTAGGCATCTCCTAGAAAGTTGTAGAGGACGTCCATAGCTTTCAATGAAGTGCTAGATCATATTATTTGGACCTCTGTAGCAGAAGTTATGAATTATTTAGTATGACTGATCTGCGAATCTGTCAGCATTTTGACAGATTTTAGTAATCTGACTTGTGCGATAAGTTAATGGGAGAATTAGAGGATCTCAGTATAACGAAAGTTGTAGATAATTGTCGTAGCTTTCAGGTAAGCACAAGAAAACGAAATTTGGACAAACGAGCGGAAAGTTATGATCAATTTAGTGTACTGTTTAGAGAACTTGACGTGAAAACGATGTTCTGTTACTTCGCATGTTAGGAGTAGTAGATGGCCGAAACAGGAAGGCCCACCAACTAGGTTTAGTTGGGGAATTTGATAAACTTTCAATGAAGTCCAGGAACACCTAATTTGGATCCCTGTACCAAAAGATATGAATTTTAGAACATAACTGTCCACAGAGGGGACAAAGCGACATCTAGAAATTGGGGTTAGGTTCACGCTAAAGGAACTATTGCTAGTTCGTGATTACTCTTATGGTATGAGTGGTCTATTACTATTGTCTTAGCATTTTCTTAAATGATTGCTTAGGTGGGGGACTGGTACCGGAGGCGGCACCCTCTTCGCGTCCTTCCTTCCCGCACGGTTGAGGCAAGTGCATTGGTTGTTACTTGATTGTGTTTGTTCGGTCTTGTTGGTGTGATTACAGTACATGATATCGTTGCAAGCTGTTGGCATAGTGAATGTTTTAAGTATGGTGGTTGCTCAAATTATGTTTATGCTCTATTGTTGTACAATGTTGTTGTCTTTTGGTAAGATTGATGATGAATAAAAGATGAGCATATGCATATTGAGAACATGTTGAGGCTTGGTCACGCGGTGACCAAGCATGTTTCCCTTTGAGATCCCCGTCATGAATATGACGGGCTTGAGACCCCCACACCTGTGGTGTGGGCTTGAGGTCCCCAATACTTGCGGAGTATTGGGCAATTGGTCCCTGTGCGTGCGCGCACAGGCATGGGTATGCAGCGACGGTTGCATACTTTGTATTACCGGTAAAATGCACAAAGAAAGATAAAGAAAAAGGATCCTTGAGCATTGCATTTGCATATGAGATGTTTTAATGATGCGTTTCTGATTATGGATGTTGATGTTATAACTTTTGTGGTATGCCTTTATTTTGTACTTGCTGAGTCTGTGGGCTCACTCTTGCTTTCATTATTGTTTAAGGTACCCAATTCAAGAACGGCATGCATGGGAGGGAGTAGACTTGATTTGGATTCACTCACTGCCACTCATCTTTTTAGTTGATTAAGTTTTAGTCATACCTTAATAATTTAGCAAACTGCTTAAGGGTTGATTATGATTATGACTCATGTAATGGATTAAGTGTAATAATGATGAGTAGAGTAATTAGGACTCCTTTGGGTATGCTAGTTGATTAGTATGTTTTGAACGCCTATTGATGATTCTGGAGGTTGGATTATTTGTTTATGATTTATCTAAAGGTTGGAACCTCCGTGTAGTTAATTTTTTTTAAAGGAGGTTATGTCAGAATTTGGTAGTTTGATCTTGGTTTTGAATTATTTAATGTTAGTTTAGTAGCATTCCACGCTCATTGTTGAGTTGGGGTGTTACACATACCTACATGTATGAAGGTGTAATCAGCTATCCTCTCTTCAATGGCTCGAATAACCTTGTCTCGTCCTCTTTGAAGAAACATGCCTAAACTAGTGCAAACCCTACTGTCCTTGCTTTTACCGGTAGTGCTATCAACAACCGTTGATTTCACCATGTGAGGCTTGGCCAATCCAATTAAGTACTCATACTCTCCTTGGACTAATGAAAGGAGAAAATTATCAGCAATCCGACATAGTTAAACCACACAGAATATTGGATGCTGAACTAACAGCAATAAAACTGTGAAAAAAGATATTACACATAGTTAAACCACACAGAATATTGGATGTTGAACTAACAAGCAATAAAACTGTGGAAAAAGATATGATGAGCAAGCACTTATAACTCTAAAGTTTACACAATATACAAACAATTGAACACAATGAACATTTGAGGTAAGACACTACAGAACTGTTCCTGTGGTAAATGCCATTGAATTGCACAAACAACAAGGTCTACCTAAAAAATGATATTTATTAGAATCACACAGTCACATATACTTGGAGGAGAGCTTTTCTTATTCCATAATTTTATTGTGAAGTACAATAATGTGCAACAAAACCATAAGTTCATAACACAGATGATACATGCGAGTCTTCCATCCGTAGGCAACTCATTGTCCTACACAAAACAACCAGTTATATATACACACCACTGTAAACTGGACAAAAATCTTCCCCTTCATTTATCTTGTTTCCCAATTAGATGCTTTATATGTGTAGGAGATAGACTAGACAGTAGTTTATCATTTACATAAGCAAAGGACAACAGAAAACTTAGATGCCACGCAACCATGTGCTGAATGTACACTCAGACCCATCCATCCAAACGTTGGACAGCACTATTATGTTCCCAGATCAAAATGCGCCTCACATAGCCAGCAATTCTTAAAGAGCTTATCTTTACAGCTCTCGAATCACATAATTTACCAAAACGTTAAGGCAATATAGGATCCATTACACCCTCACGCCTCATAATTTAGCTAAATAGTAAAGATTCCAGTAAAACTCACATCTTATGTATCCCCAAGGCCCCAACACACCACATTCAATAAAAAAACACTTGTTGTTGCATGTTGTATAAAGCAAATAACCTTGTTCTTTGTGGATCCTGGAAAAGGGGTAATCTTTACACAGAGCAACATACATGTAGAAACCAATGAATCATAGCAGTAATTCTAAAGTGAAGGCGGAGAGCGCAACATTTGTTACTAGGAAGTTGTGGTACACAAATGCCTTGGGCTCCCACAAGATCACCTCCATCCACTTTGCGCCCTGCTCTCCCAACCCCTCGCTGCTTCCAACAAAAGAAACGATCAACAGGATCAGCGCTAGATCGAACCAAATCTAGACAAGTACAACCCTCTTACTCACCTGAGGTCGCGGCAGCCACGAGGGCACGCGGGGCGAGAATCGGTGGATTCGGCATGACCACCAGTGGTGGTAGTGGGGGCAGAGACCAGGAGCGATATGACACTGAAGGCGATGAGCACGAGGAGTAAGGCGGAGGCAACGAGCAGCGCAGTGAGCGCGACGTCGTACGACGAGGTGCGATCGCCGCGCTTGGGGAAGACGTGCGGCGGGTGGATCCCGCGCATGAGCAGGTGCGAAGGCGCCATGGACAAGGCGGGAATGGGTGATAGATAGATCTCTCAAAGGAGAGGTGGAGGTGGGGAACGAGATGACGAGTGGAGATGGGAGTGCTGCAATTTTGATTGTGGATTATGGGGGAGACACCATTAGAGAATTGGAAGCCAATGGTCACCGCCGCCACTGGAGCAATGGATTCTTTAGGGCTGGGTTAAATGGAATATTAGGGAGGAAGTTAAGGGGGTGGGGTGGGATGGTGGGTTGACTACCTTTTCCTTTTTACTTAGACGTGGGAGAGGTGACGTATATATCTACTAAGCATTCCTAACACAACCCATGAGCCCGTTTGCAATGGATGTTAGCTCCATTGCTAGCTATCCGTTGGTGTATGGGTATTCTTGTAGTTGTGTTGATGCAACCAAGGAATGATCTATAACACTTGGTATAAGTGAAGAACAAAATAGATCGTGTTGCATAAGTTATAGAAAGACACTAGCTTGATTGCAATTGATGTAATTGGGCTACGGATTTGCACACAAGAATAACAAACTATACCAAACTTTGTTAAGGAATTTATGCTTGATAAAAGTATTGACCACGGCACTTCTTTCTTTTTGTTCTTTCTTTCTTTCTTTTTTGTACTATTTTCTCTTTCCTTTTCTTTTGTAGCAAGGTCAGCACATATATCAAGAGCTCAAAACATATCTAATAATTTGGTTTTAAAATTTAAAGAATGATATCAAGTGTACAAAGCCTTGGCAATACTCAAAAGCTAGTCTTTAATTAGGACCAAAATTTTCACAAATGATAGATTGGGTTCTCAAAAGAATATAAGTGAAGCTCAGATTACCAAGTTGCATAATTTTATATTTGAGTGAAGTTCTATGCAACACAACAATAGCTTTCTATTCGACTAACAATGATTTTCTGATTACTAAGAACGAACAGATTAGCTCAAACAAAAGCGACGCAAATAAAAATTTTGGATCAACAAGTAAGCAAGGTTCTAATGGATCAAAACCTAGCACAACTCATCAAAATTTTCAATTGAAACTACGACAAAGACAATATTTTTGTGTGGCTTTTTCTTGATAGGAAAGAAAACAACAACTATATAATACTAGGGATACAAAGTCTACCGTGTCAACCTTGAACTCTGGTACCAACTGATGCGGGGGTGTTGTCCCGATCTTCATGACGTAGGATTATGGATAACTAGCCCGTGCAACCTAGCAATTGATGCGGCCAACCACCGTCTCTATACAGCAACTTGCAGCACTCAAATTACTCAACCACATGCTACGGCCTTTGTCTACTCACTATCGCGTGGAGCAAACACGTTCAAGCAATCCCAAAGAATCACAAGAACAACGGAGTGGCAACTCAGAGATAACACCCAATCCCAATTGGTGGTGAAAATGGCTCACACACAAAGAGGAACAAGTGTTCTATTTCTGAAAATTCCAAATCTAAGTTACATGGGAGGGGGTACCCTCCTATTTATAGTTCTAGGTTAGTTGCTACAGTGCGGCGGTTTGCTACAGTCCCCTTGATGACATATGCGCTTACGTCACATTCATGATGATCTTCTGTTGTTACACGATCTTCTGTGGTTATGATGACGTATGCACTTACATCATGTCAAGCTGATTTTCTGTGGTTACACGATCTTCTGTAGCTATGATGACATGTGAGATGACATCATCTTGATGTTGACATTTGCTAGTGGGCCCCATTGGTTGTTCTCCAAAGATGGGTCCCACTACTCATCTCCTTGCACCAATATGCATTGTTTAGTGTAGGTTCATTTGTTCTTAAAGTTGTAGTAGCCAATTTTCCTTTTCCTCCAAAGATTCTTCATGAAACCTTTAACTAGTAAAGCAGAGACATTAGGTAGCAATCTATTCTTATAGAAATAAATATGTAGCTCATTGAGGAAAAGATTCACCTCTTGATTAATTTTTGCTTTATTCTAGATCTGGTGATTGGCGAAGGGGACAATGTGTGTCTTCTAGGATATCCACATGATAGGTTGTTTGGAACTAAGCAATGACATCACATATTTACTGACATAAGCGATGACATCATTATACTACTTGGCTAAGTATGCTCACTTGTGTGATGATGTCATCATGATGTTGACATATGATGATATTATATATTTGCTAGGTGTGTCCTCATCACGATATATAATAACTAAAGGTGTTCTTGAGGTGTTGGTTCTCCACTAATAGAGTTTAGAGAGTCGATGGGTACCACTTTGGTATTCATACTATCTTTATGAGGGCAGAGAAGAAGATGAATATGTCAATCAAACACATCCCTTGTAACCCCCGCTCATAATTATTACAGCAACAAAATGAAATTAATGAGATTAAGGAAGGCCTTATCCTGGACCCCAGGCTACAACCTTAGGTGGATGTGATGAGGGCATCCCTAACTTGGATACAACCGCGTCTACACACACAGCTGATCCATAACAAATGTTACAAGGACCAATTACTCGAGCTCGTGCTCGTCAACTTAATCACCAGGTGAATTCGTTCATAGGTTTATATATTACTGAGAATAGATCGCTACCTAATGCAAGTGATTTAATTGTGCTTAGGAATATGGGAAAGGACTAAGGAGAGGTATGTGGAGTCATGGACAAGCATAGGAGGCATAATGGAGGTCATCACGTCACTTTGGGTCCGAGCCAAGCAAGAATTCGAGTTGGGCTCGTTCGATTCGAGTTCGGACTCATCGCAATAAAGACTAAGTTCAAACGGACGTAACTTCTTCATACGGACTCCGTTTGGGACGTTCTTGGACTTCATTGAAAGCTTATCAAGTCTACTTTTTAATGGATCTAACCTAAGCTTCAAATTCCAATCGACCGGCCACAATAAATAAAACAATTCATGTCTATTTTTTTGTCCGAGCCAAAAAGGGTGTTGTGCCACCTCCTCTTGGGCCCATGGGCCTTGTAACCCTAGGGGCGTGCGTCCACTTCCCTGGCCGCCACCCCTGGTCGTATTCCCATATAGGAGCCGCCGTTCCTTGGCCGAATCGGGATTTTGTTGAGTTTAGGTTTAGCCATTGTGCAAACTGTTTCTTGATTGTGTCGGACGACCACCTGTCAAGACAGCCTTCGGGATCCCACCTTTGATTTTCAATACCATCTGCGCTACATTCTTATTCGCAATATAAGATTGCCTATATTTTATTCTTACTAGTTCTTCGATTCCTCGCAGGAATCGAACCTCGTGTTCAGGTTGATCGCGCTTCTAGCACAGTCAATAACATCTCAGAGTTGGTTCAACGATTGCTAAGGCGCAAGCATCGTCGTACGGTTGTAGTCGGATCGCGAGAGTCACCTCCACCAAAATCGATAGTTATCAATCTCATCGAAAGATCGGGTACCCCGCCTCCATCAAGTGGTATCAGAGCTCAAGGTTACTCGGTGAGAATTTACTGTTTTTCGTAGTTAGGTTGCTTAATTCGGAAAGTCCAGAAAAAGCCAAAAAAAATTATAGGATTAGATCATCTATATGTCCAAGACCAATTGCGCCATTGCATCTTTCCTTTCAGTGCATTGTTGAACTTTCGAGTGCATCGTCGTGTCTTTTGCTGGTGTTAGTGTCTAGTTCCTTTAGAGCTTCGAGTTCTGCTCACGTTTGGTCGCACTGTTGCGCTTGGGTTCAATCTGCTACTTACCTCCATCGTTGCCAGTCCTTACCGCGCCCGGCAGAGCCGCTGCTGTCTTTGCCTTTACGCTGCCACGACCACTAGAGCCGTTGCCGCGACCACAAGCGCTGCCACCATCCCTTGTCGCGTCCTACCGTAGCCACCATCCTCCTGCCGAGGCAAGCCACCATCCTCCTGCCACCGCCACACCAAGGGAAACCCTAACCAAGAACAAAAGTTCGTTTCGGTTTGTGACAGAGAAAAAAAAGAGAGAAAAAAAAAGAAAAGAAAAAAAAGAGAGGTTGTTTTCGTGCTGCCAAAAGTAAACATAAGTTTCATCTGACTTCGGCAACGCGATAAAAAAAAAATCAAAGTTTAGAGAGAGAGAGAGAGAGCCCTTTTGTAAGTGATTCTAAGGTTCCCCGTGAAGACGGCATCCTTTTTCGAGCTTCTGCCGCATCGTGCTTTCGTTTGTGTTCTAGGCTCGCGTCTCTAGTACGGTCTAGTCTAGGACCAGCACTAACCGGCGTTAAACGATTTTTCAGCTTGCTTTCTCTGATTTGATAGTTGCTAATCCATTGCTACCATACTTGAGCTTTCCCAGCAACACCTTTTCTACAACCGTACAGGCTGAACTTCACCTGGCAATCGCTCCATCCAATCTTCAGAGATACATTGACACCGCTAGTTGCCGATAACTCCTGTTTGCTTGGTAAGAATTGGTAAGAATTCGATAGAAGGCTTGAGTGTGAGCGACTTTTGAACCACCACATCCTAGTAGTTGTTAGGGACATATACTTGTGATTTGCTAACAATGGCAGGTTCTGCAGAGCATTCAGATGAGGATACATCTCATACTCCTCGTACGAAGGGAATCGTACAACATTTCGGCGCCTCATGAACCTTCGTACGGAGGGTCTTGAGGAAGATGTCAGGGTCACAAATGAGCGACTTGCTCAACTTGAGGGTGCCCAAATTGAGACAAACGCCACGCTCGCCGCGATGAAGAGAGCGCAAGGCGTCACTAACACTTCTTTGGCAGGTATTATGGCATATCTTGACGAGATGGCCCATGCATCCACTGCTGTTCCCCCTGCTGCCCCGGTGGTAGAGGGACAAGATGAATTCGACTATGTGACTGATACCGAGGCCAATGACATGGGTAATAATAACAACGATCGAGCTCATCGCCGGTTGCGTTTAACCGACAAGGTATGCGACGAGATGCCCCACGACGTGAGGTACGTGACCACGATGATTCTTTTGCTAAGGTTAAATTCACTATTCCCTCTTTTAATGTTAAATATGATCCTGATGGTTATCTTAATTGGGAACTAGCTGTTGATCAAAAATTTGCTTGCCATGAAGTTCCTGAGATTAGACGAGTTAGGGCTGCTACTAGTGAATTTATCGATTTTGCTTCTATTTGGTGGAAAGAACATTGCCGTCAACATCCCAATAACATACCTAACACTTGGGAGGCTTTAAAATTGCTTATGCGGCATCGATTTGTTCCCTCATATTATGCTCGTGATTTGTTAAATAAATTACAACGCTTAAGACAAGGTACAAAGTCTGTGGAAGACTACTATCAAGAATTACAAATTGGTATGTTGTACTGTGGTTTAGATGAGAATAAGGAGGCATCAATGGCTAGGTTTTTGGGAGGGTTGAATCGAGAAATTCAAGACATCCTTGATTATAAAGAATACAACTCCATTACTAGATTGTTTCATCTTGCTTGCAAAGCTGAACGTGAAGTGCAGGGACGCCAGACGAGGACACGATCTAACTCTTCGCAGTCGCACAAACTCATGGACACCACGCACCTCATCGCCCCGCCATCGCTGCACCTCACCGCCACCCTTCAACAAGCCGCGCCCTGCTACTTCAAATCCAGCACCACGAGTTTCTGAAGCAACCAAATCAGCACCACAAGCATCTGCAAAAACCTCCTCTTCAGTTGCTTCGACAGGACGAACTAAGGATATTCAATGCCATCGGTGCAAAGGCTATGGACACATGATGCGGGATTGTCCAAACAAGCGTGTACTGATCATACGCGATGATGGTGGGTATTCCTCTGCTAGTGATTTTGATGATGAAACATATGCTATGCTTGTAACTGACCCTGCAGGACTTGATGATGAATCTGATCATGAGGAGGAACATGTTGGCGTCGAAGATGCCGACAAGTATTTAAGCATTATAGTGCAACGCGTACTAAGTGCACAAGTTTCTCGTGCCGAGCAAAATCAGCGCCATAATTTGTTTCAAATCAAGGGCGTTGTCAAGGAATGCTCGATTCGCATAATTATTGATGGTGGGAGTTGCAACAATTTGGCGAGTATGGATATGGTGGAGAAGCTTGCTTTGCCGACCAACCCTCATCCCCACCCATACCATATTCAATGGTTCAACAACAGTGGTAAGTTGAAGGTAACACGAATGGTGAGAGTATACTTTTCTATGGGTTCATACCATGATTATGTTGATTGCGATGTTGTTCCTATGCAAGCTTATTCATTGTTATTAGGACGACCTTGGCAATACGATACTGATTGTGTGCATCATGGTAGGAATAATCAATACTCTCTCATGTTCAAGGGAAAGAAAATTGTGATGCATCCTATGACTCCTGAACAAATTGTTAAGGATGAACTTGTTAGAGCTAGTAGAGAGAAGAATCAGAAGAATGCTAGGAGCGAAAATCAGATTGTAGCAAAAGAACTTGAGCAATATAAAAAGAAAGAACCTAAATCTACTCATGTGAATAATAAAGAAATTAAATTGAAAGGTGCTAGTTTTCTTGCTACCAAATCTGATATGACTGAATTGGATGCTAGTAATTCTGTTTGCTATGCATTAGTTTGCAAACAAGCTTTGTTTTCGTTTGAGGATACATCTTCTTCTTTGCCTCCTGCTATCACTAACATTTTACAGGAGTACAATGATGTCTTTCCGAAGGACATACCGCCGGGGTTGCCACCGCTTCGAGGGATTGAGCATCAAATTGATTTAATTCGGCAGATCATCGCCCAATCACAGCACCATATAGGACCAATCCGTAAGAAACTAAAGAAATTCAGCGCCAAGTTCAAGAATTGCTTGCTAAAGGGTATGTACGTGAATCTCTTAGTCCTTATGCTGTTCCGGTCATTTTAGTGCCTAAGAAAGATGGATCATGGCGCATGTGTGTAGATTGTAAAGCAATTAATAATATCACCATCAGGTATCGTCATCCTATTCCTAGGTTAGATGATATACTTGATGAATTGAGTGGCTCTATTGTTTTCTGTAAGGTTGATTTGCGTAGTGGATATCACCAAATTCGCATGAAATTAGGCGATGAATGGAAAACATCATTTAAAACTAAGTTTGGGTTATATGAGTGGTTAGTAATGCCTTTTAGATTAACTAATGCACCTAGCACCTTCATGAGACTAATGAACAAGGTTTTGCGTGCTTTCATTGGTAGATTTGTGGTGGTTTATTTTGATGACATATTGATATACAGCAAATCCTTAGAGGAACATCTTGACCATTTGCGTCTGTTTTTAATGCCTTACGTGATGCACGTTTATTTGGTAACCTTGAGAAGTGCACCTTTTGCACCGATCGAGTCGTGTTTCTTGGCTATGTTGTTACTCTACAGGGAATTGAAGTTGATCAAGCCAAGATTGAAGCAATACAGAGTTGGCTGACTCCTAACACGGTCACACAGGTACGAAGCTTTTTAGGACTTGCTGGATTCTACCGCCGCTTCGTGAAGGATTTTAGCACCATCGCTGCACCATTGAATGAGCTCACCAAGAATGGCGTGCTATTTGTTTGGAGCGCCGCACAGGAGAACGCCTTCACCACATTGAAAGATAAGTTAACACATGCACCACTACTCCAACTCCCTGACTTTAATAAGACTTTTGAACTAGAATGTGATGTGATTGGAATTGGTTTAGGTGGTGTATTGCTACAAGAAGGTAAACGTATAGCATACTTCAGTGAGAAATTGAGTGGGCCTAGTTTGAACTATTCTACTTATGATAAGGAATTATATGCACTATTTCGAACTTTGAAAACTCGGCAACATTATTTATGGCCCAAAGAATTTGTTATACATTCTGATCACGAATCTTTAAAGCATATTCGAAGTCAAAGTAAATTGAACCGTAGACATGCAAAGTGGGTTGAATTTATTGAGTCTTTTCCTTATGTCATAAAACACAAGAAGGAAAGGAGAACATTATAGTGATGCTTTGTCTAGGAGATATACCATGCTTTCACAACTTGACTTCAAAATTTTTGGATTGGAGACTATTAAAGAGCAATATGTGCATGATGCTGATTTTACAGATATATTGTTGAATTGTAAAGAAGGGAAAACGTGGAACAATTTTGTTATTAATGATGGGTTTGTGTTTAGAGCTAACAAGCTATGCATTCCAGCTAGCTCCGTTCGTTTGTTGTTGTTACAGGAAGCGCATGGAGGCGGGCTGATGGGACACTTTGGCGTGAAGAAAACGGATGATATACTTGCTGATCATTTCTTTTGGCCAAAGATGAGACGGGACGTCGAGCGCTACGTTTCTCGCTGCACTACATGTCAAAGAGCTAAGTCACGACTTAATCCTCATGGTTTATACATGCCTCTACCAGTTCCCAGTGTTCCGTAGGAAGATATTTCGATGGATTTTGTTTTAGGATTGCCTAGAACAAAGAAGGGGAGCGATAGTATATTCGTGGTTGTTGATAGATTTTCTAAGATGGCTCACTTTATACCATGTCATAAGAGCAATGATGCTGCCAATATTGCTGATTTATTTTTTCGTGAAGTTGTTCGATTGCATGGTGTGCCTAATACTATAGTTTCAGATCGTGAAGCTAAATTCCTTAGCCATTTTTGGAGAACTTTATGGGCTAAATTGGGGACTAAGCTGCTATTTTCTACTACTTGTCATCCCCAAACTGATGGACAAACTGAAGTTGTGAATAGAACTTTATCTACAATGCTTAGGGTTGTGTTAAAAAAGAATTTAAAAATGTGGGAAGAATGCTTACCTCATATTGAGTTTGCTTATAATCGTTCATTGCATTCTACTACAAAGATGTGTCCTTTTGAAGTTGTTTATGGTTTTGTTCCTCGTGCTCCTATTGATTTAATGTCTATTCCATCTTCAGATAAATTGAACTTTGATGCTAAACAACGTGCTGAATTGATTTTAAAAATGCATGAGACAACTAAGAAGAATATAGAGCGCATGAATGCTAAATATAAACTTGCTGGTAGTCAGGGGAGAAAACATTTAACTTTTGAACGAGGAGATCTTGTTTGGTTGCACTTGAGAAAAGATAGGTTCCCTGAATTGAGAAAGTCAAAATTGATGCCTCGAGCTGATGGTCCTTTTAAAGTGTTAGAAAAGGTTAATGATAATGCATACAAACTTGACCTGCCTGCAGATTTTGGGGTTAGTTCCACATTTAACATTGCAGATTTGAAGCCATACTTGGGAGTAGAGGATGAGCTTGAGTCGAGGACAACTCAAATGCAAGAAGAGGAGGATGATGAGGACATCCCTAACTTGGATACAACCGCGTCTACACACACAGCTGATCCACAACAAATGTTACAAGGACCAATTACTCGAGCTCGTGCTCGCCAACTTAATCACCGGTGAATTGCTCATAGGTTTATATATTACTGAGAATAGATCGCTACCTAATGCAAGTGATTTAATTGTGCTTAGGAATATGGGAAAGGACCAAAGAGAGGTATGTGGAGTCATGGACAAGCATAGGAGGCATAATGGAGGTCATCACGTCACTTTGGGTCCGAGCCAAGCAAGAATTCGAGTTGGGCCTGCTCGATTCGAGTTCGGATCGCTGAATAAAGACTAAGTTCAAACGGACGTAACTTCTTCATACGGACTCCGTTTGGGACATTCTTGGACTTCATTGAAAGCTTATCAAGTCTACTTTTTAATGGATCCAACCTAAGCTTCAAATTCCAATCGACCGGCCACAATAAATAAAACAATTCACGTCTTTTTTTTTGTCCGAGCCAAAAAGGGTGTTGTGCCACCTCCTCTTGGGCCCATGGGCCTTGTAACCCTAGGGGCGTGCGTCCACTTCCCTGGCCGCCACCCCTGGTCGTATTCCCATATAGGAGCCGCCGTTCCTTGGCCGAATCGGGATTTCGTTGAGTTTAGGTTTAGCCATTGTGCAAACTGTTTCTTGATTGTGTCGGACGACCACCTGTCAAGACAGCCTTCGGGATCCCACCTTTGATTTTCAATACCATCTACGCTACATTCTTATTCGCAATATAAGATTGCCTATATTTTATTCTTACTAGTTCTTCGATTGCTCGCAGGAATCGAACCTCGTGTTCAGGTTGATCGCGCTTCTAGCACAGTCAATAACATCTCAGAGTTGGTTCAACGATTTCTAAGGCGCAAGCGTCGTCGTACGGTTGTAGTCGGATCGCGAGAGTCACCTCCACCAAAATCGATAGTTATCAATCTCATCGAAAGATCGGGTACCTCGCCTCCATCAGGATGGGTCTCCGTGATTTCTCAACGTCAACGATCTAAGGAATTTGGTATAGCCTATCACCCTTCTACCTTTTATCTCCATCTCATCTATCGGTGCTATCCTCCATGTACTGCATGGGAAAACGATGCATAGATGATGTTCGTATAGCCATCATTAAGAAAATAATAACAAGAATATACTAGACCAACCAGATGCCTGATCTATCTCACGATCTCTACATTGGGATACCCTGTGACCTCAAAAACTAAATAGATTACACAATAATGAAGGAATAACACATAAATAACATAGAGAAGGCTCCACACATGTTTTGGAAATAATAGATTAAACCACAAAAGTAATCTGATGAAGAAAACATTCGGTGGACGCACATGCTCAAGTCTTCAGAATGATCTAAGATAGTTTATGGCTAAATTCTATGGAGCAATATGATGGAATGGATTATCTAGAGGTGGAAGAAGGTGCTGGAGATGTCTTTCCCCTCTAGTGTTGGTGGTGACTCTATGCTGATCTCCTCTCTCTCCTTGTATATCAGTGTATGACGATCCCTTCATAATGCGGTATTTAAGGTACTACAAAACCTATGTTTAGAATTAAGGACTAGGACCACTAACATCAGGGCATGTTCGATGAGAAGAACCGCTTGGAGGGTGATACGGTCAAATGATATGTATCATAAGTCGTTTTCCCTTTTGGAGACTCCAATCGCGACGTGGCTTCTTCTGTTGCGTTCCTCTTGACTCCTAGATTCACGTGATGCACTTGGTTGCCCAAGAATACCTTCCAAAAATGCGGGGCCTTCCTTGATTCCTTCCAGATTGCATCGGTACCTGACATCTGTGAGATTTCTGCATAGACTCGACTTTATTTGCTTATAGATGACTAAAATAGATAATAATAATAATGTTAAACAAGCAAAATAACAGTAATAAATATGTAAGCAAAATACACGCATCAACCTCCCCCAAGCTTAAACCTTTTGTTGTCCCCTAGCAAACATTAAGCTCATGAATGTGAGCATTGCAGCAAATTGAATTCTTTCAACAACCAATGAAAATCCTTCTTTCGACATTACCCTTTTATTAACTTTTGTTTGCAAGAGTGTAACACCTCAGCCCAACAATGAGCCTGGAATGCCACTAAACCGCACTAGCTACTAATTTAAACATTGTATTACAATCAATTTCAGCAAGCATATAAGAGATAAAACCCATCTACGAGTCACAACATTAACATTAAATGTGACACAATAAGTATAAGGATCAAAATACTAGATTGCAATATAAAAAAAATGAACCAATAATTAATAGACAGTCCATAACGTGTCTAATGGATAAATAAATCAAGTCCTAAACCAATCTTCTAGATTTTATCAAGTTTAATAAATCCTAAAGGAAATATAATCACACTAGATTGAAAATTTTCATGACAATGTAAATCAGATAATTGTGGTGGTTGTATGTGAGCTGTGTGAGCTATTCCATCCCATGCGAGATGTCATCAACGTCCATCTATAACACAATAAAGCAATGGTGAGTCCACGACTCAGCAAATACAAGATACAATGGTAAATAAATAATTTCATTACACATCAATGCATTCTCATTATTCTCATTCTCCTTATTCTCAAATCTCATCAAAATAATTCTCAAGTATGCAAATGCCATGATGCACCTCTTTCAGCTGATATCAGTATAGCAAAGTGTTCACCTATCAGTGACACACTTTTCTACCCCACTTTCGTTAGGGTGGGGTCCCTACCTCTGTAGGATTTTAACATAGAGCACGCTAGACTAGCCATAATCATAGCAATACTCACCACCCTGACCCTTATACAAGTGAATGATGTAATAGTTCATTAAACAAAATAATCTCACCATGTCGTCCCTGTGGTAATTGCATCGTTAACACAATCTTACTCTTTTTATAAACATTACCATGGCAAGTAAATAAACTTAACGAAACATAATTAAATCACATGGTAATAAATCAACAAGACAACGACAACCACCTGTTGTTCACCATTCTACCAAACACTTGCCTCTTTAACTTCTAGGAGCCGGGTAACGCAAAGACGACACGGTGCTTGAGGAAATATTCCTTGGACAAATAATTAACACACATTCAAAAACATGCCATCACAGCACCAAAATATTACACAAATCATCACCTCATCTATACACAAAATCAACGCCTTTAACTTAACTTTACCGGACGCACTACCTGTTGTTCTAATAGTAAAATGGCTCTAACTCTCTCCTCTGTACCCTAAATTTAGCAAACCATATACTTTCTGGAATCCTGAATTATCTACAATTTTCTAGTTATATCGAACTTCTGAATCCACCATTTACTTCCCTGTTTCCAACCTCGACGACTACTCCAGAATCTATTAGGACATACCACTTCACAATTTTGTATCTTTTTTTATATAACTGGAAAAGTTATGAACGATAGCAATTGTAGAATCTAATCAAAATTCCCTGACTTATTCAAATAATCACCAAAATTAAATTACTTCATTTACTAGGTGAAAACAGCCCATCGTGTTTTGGATAGTGATATTTCGGAGGCCGTAACGTTTCGCTCACAACTCCAAATCTAGTGTTCTGTATCTTCCTAGAAAGCTGAAATTATTTACATTTCTTCTAATTGAACAAAACTTTGAATCCGAACTTAAATATTCCTAATTATCCCCCACAATGTTCTGGATCGCAACTCGACGAACTAGGGCTTACATAAAATTACCCTTCCCTAGGACTAATCGATCTACGAATTGAACAGTGAATAATCTATGATATATCTAGGGATTATCAGATATTACCATTCAAGAATACGACAACGATCACGACACCCCACGAAAAACCCTTCTCTTTCTCCCTTCTCTCCCTCTCCCCCTTTCCTCCCTCTCCCCCTTTCCTCTCCCCTCTTCTCCTCCTTGCTGGCTTCTTCCTGGTCCTTCCTTGGCAGCAGCAGCACACGCAACAACAGTTCCATCCTTTCCATCCCTCCCTCTCTCTGGCTTTGGCATGGATAGATATGTAATGCAAGGAAGCAATGCAATCACACAACATGTATAGCTAGCGGCCACTGGGCATGCACCTTTGTTGGGGACGTGGGCTGTGCTGTGGGCAGCAGCAGCACGCGGCAACCTCAGCAAGCAGCGCACAAGACAGGGAGCACGAGCACCAATCAACAGCACAGCAAGCATGCAAGGCAGCGCCCAGCTTGGTTGCATGCATGCGTGCAGGAGAGAGGCAAGCACAGGAGCGGCAGCAAGGATGTAAGCGGCAGGGGCTGCGCAAGCAGAGGAGGTAGGAATGGCTGCTGCAGGAGTAGGGGAGTGGCGCTAGGGGAGAGGAGGCGACAGGGCGGCTACGGTTTGGGAGGGCTACCGCCCCCTCCCTGGCTCCCCTTAAGAGGCCGGCCGGCCTCACCTTGGGGCTTGGGCCACAACACGATGGGCCGAAGTGCTTCCCTCTAAATTCTGAAATTCTCTTTTAATTCCAATTAACTACCTTTCCAATTCAATTAAATGTTTAACGGGATATGTTAGAGAGACCATACATTCACAACCACAGAATTATAATAAACTAAAATTCATATTTTGAGCCTAACATGTGAGCTTCCCTAGCGTTTTCCATCCTTCAATACCGAAAAGGATAGAGCAAGAAGGTCAAGCTATCACCTCTCAAATTTGATTTATTTCCAAACGCCTATAACCAAGACTCTGCTGCGTCTCATGGTGTTCACGGTTATGCTGATAGTCAGAATGTAGTTCTAGATGGATCATCGGTCTATTAACCAGAGTTGCAATGCTGGGTTTGCTTCCAAATTTCGTTTTTAAGTTTTTGGGATAGCGATTTATCTTTTGACAAGGGTAGTGTTATCACTACAGCTCATCTTCCACTCATAATCGAATTGTGGATTCGCCTTGTGAGCTCATTCCTGGAACAAGCTTTTAATGGTCGCGGAGTGGTGCCTCTCCCTTTACAAATTTTTGAAAACTTTTAATTCAAATACTTGCTAAACACTTTATAACTTGAATATTTTTATTTTATTTGTATATCACATAGGTCAGCAGGATAATTAATGAGAGGAAGATAATAACTAGTTTGGCTCACAAACTGAAACTAGACAAATAAAGCAATTATCCCAACGGCACATGCATGATGGGTCAAATTAATAGTTCGTGGGTTAGCTATGAATCTTTCTTGTGATTCATTACATACATATTATAGGGCACGGGTCAAATTAATATGGGGTGTTTGGTTCGAATGACCGAGTGGTGAATGAACCATTTTATCCTAACTTCAATCCTAATCCACGTGCTTGTTTTGAATAATGGAATGGATTGGTCCACCAACACCTCATTTCTCGTAAGCACAATCCTGCTACAAAATAAAGAGTAGTAGTGTCATCCCACAAATTTATGGGATGATCCCACCGATTTGTCTTAGGACGGGATAGTCCCTTTAAACCAAACACTCTGTCTCTTGATAGTTGTGGGGACCTCGGAGTTATCTCCGTAAGACCGAGACTAATCAAGGTCTTAGGGACATAACTCTAGATCTTCAGTAAATGGATTCCAACTTAACTCAGTCTAAATGAGAGGCTTGACCGAATACTAGAGCCCCGACGATCATGCGCGCTGCTCCCCTGCGAGCACTGCATGATTGTCGGTTCTCCAACAAGCCAAGTACGACACTTAGCGAGTTAAATGGGAACCCATGAACAGCGAGTATGACTTATATTGGCTCCCAAGATCAGCGACCAATATAACCAAACCCTCATTCAACGTTGATCACATCTATACAACATTCATACACATATAGTGCAAAAGGCATACAACATAGTTCCAAGTTTACAACTAATACAAGTGGCCGACCGGCCAAATTGAAATAAGAGTATTAATTAGCAGCGGAAACGAGTAAAATAACCAAAATACCAGCAGTGGTATGCCCCATAAACCCATCGGCAACCGACTGGGAGTTAGAAGATAGCATACTACTCGTCGGTGTCACCTAAATCGACACCGGCGAACTCATCAGTCTCGATATCGTCCTCACCT
Source organism: Ampelocalamus luodianensis (assembly GCA_036346255.1). Taxonomy (NCBI): domain Eukaryota; kingdom Viridiplantae; phylum Streptophyta; class Magnoliopsida; order Poales; family Poaceae; genus Ampelocalamus; species Ampelocalamus luodianensis. Next base: position 11,785,758 of record CM070627.1, on the reverse strand, counting down.
GTAAAAGCCAGTAAACATCTGGCTGAGTACAAAAGGGTACTCGCAAGTCTTACACAAATAAAAATAGTTATGCATAAGGTCATCCAAAGGAAGGGCTCATATTGGCTTAGTTTTGCGAAAGAGATGCAACAGTGTACACCCTACACATACTAGTTTTGCAAGTGCCATTAAAAATCAGATTTGAAGTAGAAGTAAAGCATGTGAATAAGTAATGAATTCCATAACAAATGAATCGTACCAAAAACAAAGTGGCGGTCCACTTTGATACAACAACAAGCATGAACATCTCATTCATGTCGATACAAAGTTATAACCACAATTTTAATTCCAAGTCTAACAATAAGCAGCCACAAATTTCAAGCGGTCGTCCATAACCGTGGACACGGCTATTCGAATAGATTTATACCCTGCAGGGGTGTACTACTTTACCCACACGACTCGATTAGCCCGTAAGCCTCCGGATGCCTCCGAACAATGACATACTCCCTTTGGTATGCCGGCCGGGGAGAATCGAGATACGGTCGTTTTCAGCAAGAAAACCTTATTGAGCTAAGTCCCCCATGTGAGATGTTTCCGGTCTTAGTACAAGCAGCGTATAGCACTTGCTAAGGGGCTCACAAGTTATATTGGAAATACCGACGCAACATAAAGGGTAATTGGTGCTCCCATGCACACTATAGAACATTACATCGGCTCCTAAGGACAAATGATCAAACACAAATGCCCCTACACCACTATGGGACTTAACACAATAAAACCTTCCCCCTACTTAACCGTACGGCACCCATATACCGCGTGTGATAGCACGAGAGTTGCTTGAACAGCAAGTACCCAGAGTTCGGTCCTTAATTGTCCAGACAAGCCAACCACATACCCAAATCTCGTGCACAAAGTACCATCACTAACCAACACTTGTCCAGACCAAAAGCTCATTTAAAAAGACAAAATTTAACTCATAAAACAGATATGAAGATCTGAAACAAAAAGAATATAATGAGAGTTGTATTTATCCCATAATTGTCGGGTTATTCCCGACAATCAAACTACCGGTTCTAGACTTGCATGTCTAAGCAAACCCAAACAACATAGTTTCACACATCCTATCATAAACATTTTAGTACTGGAATAATTCATGGATAGCCACATTGACAAGATAATGGGATGTGTCTAACTATACATCACAAAAATAGCGACATTATCAAAATAGCATGCAAGCAATTATCATTGCATCTATCCAAACAAAACTGGGATCAAATATGATGCAAAAAGAAAGTTCAAAGGATGCTTGCCTTGCTGGAAAAGTAGTTGTTCACTCTCGGTAGCGTAGGAGTCAATATCAATAGGCTCGGTATCTATATAAATACAATACCGAATAAACATCGAGAAATATCTCAAAATTCAAAATGCTAAAAAATGCATGATTTTTCTACAGTAGCTAAGTCATGATTTTAGATGATTTTTGGTGAAATAATTAATTAATTTTGATTTAGTATGTGAAAGTTATGGTGGTTCGAACTTCAGATTTCAATATGCCTTTACTCAAGCAATTTAATTATGAGGTGAAATTTTGTAGAGCAGTGGTGAGTACATGGATGACATGAATAAATAGGCAATAGTATTACAATTTCAAAACAGTTGAGTTTGCTCCAATTGGAGTTTTCATGATTTAGTTATTGATTTCTAAAGTTATCAGCATTAATAATGCCCTTATGGATCATTTCCTCAAACTATAGTTTCTGAGATAGAGGTAATTTTTAAGTCATTTTTATAATTAAGTTTATTTGAATTAGAAATTATCAAAACTGATTTCACGGTTTTTGCAGTTTCCAAGAATTACTTATGAATTTTTGAAGTTATCAGCCCTTTTTCTATTGCAAAATAATAGTGTCAATGGCTTATTTTCCTAAATAATGCTCTTTGTTACAGAGACAAGGTTGAAACAAATTTTAATATAGAGTTCAGTAAATATGAAAATTATCAGAAGTGGTTTCACCCATTTTGGAGTTAAAATGATTTAGTTATGCATTTTAGAAGTTATACGTGTTTTTCAGTGTGCAAATTAACAGATTTCAATTTCATAAAGTATTTACTACTTTTTCTACCGAGTGCTTCCTAGCCACAGCCGCTGACGGGTGGGTCCGGGGGCGAAGCCCTGACCCAGTCAACGAGGGCTTGACCTCGGCCGAAGAGGGCCGAAAGCGTATTTCTAAGAATGCGTATTCAGAACACTAAAACGTACACCTGTTCTAAGCATGCTAGGGATACGTTTTCCTTTTAGAGAAAATGTAGTTTACAAACTACGCACCCGCTTAAACTACACTAGGGCCCACAAGTCAGTGATAGATTACTTCTTAACCTCAACTTAACCACGCTATTTATTCTAATCGCCGCGCTACAGTATTTTGCCGGACGAAACCGACAACAGCGGCGTCGGGCGTGCTTGCCTAGCGGCTTGCCGGCGATTTCGTCCACGAAGGTGCCAACCAACGCTCAGAACGAAGCCGCAATAGCCCTGCGCACCTTACGGTGGTGGCGGCGACGACTGAAGTGGGCTGAATCGGCGGCTAGCCGGAGATGGGCGGAGCTAAGCTTTACGGCAAAAGTGCAAGCCGGGATTCGATAGTGCATCAAGCAAAACAAAGCACGGACGAGCTACTGGTGGACTCCAAGAGGCTTACTGTGAGGACCCCAATTTATTTGGTTTGTAATGCTTAACCAACCACCTGGTCCTAGCATCACAAATCAAATAAACTGATCCTCGAGATATGTATACTTCCAGAAAGCAGTATACACACCTCGTTACAAAATTAGACATCAACTCCATTCCAAACATAGAGTCCAAACACCACACTACCAAACGGAAGATAAACAAATAGTAGAGTTATTACAGACAAAGGCCGACAGGCCACAAGATACAAAAATAAACAAGAACGACAATGAAGCAAAAGTGCCATAAGATGGCTATAAACAAAGCCAATCGTGCCTCCAACCCACAAGGCATCCGACCGACCGCCAAGTCTAGTCGCCCATGAAACGGCAACACGACTCACGTAAGTGAGGCCCTTGGGGCTCACCTTCCTCCTCCGCAACAAAAACATTAAGCAAAGCACCGAGTACAAAGATTGTCTTTGTACCCGCAAGACTGACGTGTGAACTAGCGCACTGCTCATATGCTACATGCAAAGCTTGTTTGGTGGAGGCCATATGTCTTGTTTGCATAAAGCCAATTTTCATTTGCAATAAGGTAATACATTTTAAAGGCAAGTTTGCAATTCATTTTTAAGATTGAAATAACAAGAAAGATAATAATAACAAAAGAGGAAGATAAACAACCTAGAAGTGACTATCCCGATAGTCACCACAACAATAGCACGAATCCCGATTCGCACCACCCATCAAGTTTTAATTTAAATGTTGTAGTCTAACTCTCGATAAGCTTACCCAAGCGTGTCCATCACCTAGACGAGGCTATTCGAATAGTTTTTAACCTGCAGGGTGTACCATCTGCACCCACACTTGCATCGCCTTTAAGCCAAAGCACACTCGAAGGTATGCCGGCACACTAAGTCCTACGAGACTTTTCCAATATTGTGTATTAACTACGAGCGCTCGTATGGATAGAAATCCATACGCTTACATGGTAAAGCCGAAAAGACAACTACCCACTCAGGATAAAGCTTTTGGACAAGTACCATGCTCCCACCTCCATCCTCCCGCGACCTCCCGCGACCCGAGCCAATACACGCCAAAGTACTAGGTCAAGAGAGGTCCCATACCCTCTAGTGTGGTTAGCACGCCGAAATGCTGGATAATGTAAACTCACAAGATGTTCGGTCCTTAATTGACCCGGGCACCTTTCCAGTCACACCCAACAGATCACACCAATCTTACCGTTGTGCCCGCGTCTAAATCATTTTTTGTTTTCAGTTTTTGTTTTGCAATTAACATAGCATGAGCTGGAATACAAGAACAGTAATAATTTTATGTGATCAAGATCATCGACTAAGTTGATGATCGCCCAAAACTACCGGTAGCTAAGCATGGCTAAGCAACTGAACCCGTAATCTACTAAGTGACGAGAGTTCATCCAGCGAACTCTAATCACAGCAAATAACCTAGGCTCAGGTAGTAGAGGACAAATATTTACCTACAGATTATGCATCTAAAGGTTTAACTAACCAATTTAACACAAAATAAGCGATGCATACATACAGTTGAAACAAAATATTAGACTTTAAAATACTGGGATAAAAATGATCAAACTGCTTGCCTGGCTGCTGTTGCTCAATTTGTTGCGGAGGGTCGTTCTCAGGGTTGCCGCAAATATCGAATCCTAACGATAGAACAAATAACAGCGAATAAGAGCGAATAACACCGACCAAACTCAAACATACAACAACATCAAAACAAACCAAACTCATACAGCAACCTAAGCATGATATAACAAAATTTTAGAACAGAGAACAAACCATTTTAAGTTATTAAGAATTTTCTATGAATTTTCTAAGCTAAAAACACATTAAAACACTAGTTAATTACTTAACAAATTTTCATGAACAGAAACAGCATCTAAAACCTATCCTGATAATTAGTATACTAAAAATGAAATTTTACAGAATTGGGTTCATTGAATTTGGACATTTATTGAAAGAGATATACATTTTCTAATTTGGAGACTACATTCTACAACATTAAATTAATTAACGGATTTTTGATACAGGGACAAGGTTGACACTAATTTTAGTAAATACCACATTTAAAATGAAAATTAACAGCACTGGTTTCATGTGATTTGAATAAAAATTGAATTAGTTATGCATTTTCTAAGTTTAAATGAATTAACAGTGCAACAGAAAAACATTTCTGAAATCCATAAAGCATTAAAACCCTTTTTACACTCACAGCCAGCTAGCCCTAGCCACTGACAGGCGGGACCACGCGAAAAATGGCGACCAGGTCAAACTTGACCCAGCAGCGCCATCGGCGACGTCGAAGGCGTATTCTAAGAATACGTCTTTGACTTATCAAAGTGTACTTCCGACATTTACACACGAGAAATACGCTTCCCAACAGAGAAAACGAACTCACGAGCTGCACAACCCCAACCGACAAAGATGGACCCACATGGCGTTGACTAAGAGAGTAACATAACGGTTGGATTAAAGGATTTCTAAACGCGACACGAGAGAGGCCCCAAGGCGTTGATCGAACTAAACATGGTTTAGTGCTAATCGAATGCCACGGCGGCTCGCCGGCGCCAAGACGGGACGCGCGCGCGGCGCGCAGATGGATCTCGCGAACGGCGGGTTTCAAAGTGAACGAGTGATACCTTCGGGTTCACAGAGACTTTGCGAACCCGATGACGGCGGTCTTGACCACCGAGATGCCGCGATGAGTGGCGCGAACTGAGGCGAGAAGAAAGTGCGGCCTTCGCGGAGAAGACGCCACAGGCGAAGAGAAGCTTCGAGAAGGTGCGCACCAGCTTCGCCTTGACTCCAGGAAGGATAAGCCCACGACCACGACGACGATGGAGCTCCGCGGCGGCCGAAATTGCTGCGGCGGCGAATCACCGTGCGCGGGGAAGAAACGCCCGCACGCCCACCATGATGTACCAAGGCCAGAAAGGAGCTCACGGTTAGACTCAGAAAGGGATTGCGATTACGAGGGACCAAGCGCCGAGGCGAGGGACTCACCAGAGCGCAAATGAGCTCGCGGAGCCGAGATCACCGGAGGCGGAGACGATGAACTAGCTCCCAGCGATACACTGGATGCCAGAGGCTCGGGATGGGAAAAATGGATGCGGCGAGGAACAAGGAAGGCGGCGAGAAGGTTGCGGAAGCACAATCGGCAACGAGGTGGCGGCGCTGCCCTCTCCTTCTTCTCCGGCCGAAACTGAGAAGTGGGCGGAGGGAGCAACAGAGCGGGGAAAACGAGATGTGAGTGATCGCGGTGAGGTAATGAAGGTCTGGCGACACTTCGGAGAAGGACACGCGTCCACGACGTGGCAGCGACGAGCTGCGTGGCACGCATGCGAATTTGCCAGCGAACTCCGGCGAGCCGCGGAGAAGACGAGGGCGATACTGACAAGGAGGGCCCACATGTCAGTGACGGCGACGAAGCGGTGCGAACAGCTGCTTAGACTCGATCAAGAATGTTTCGACCGTTGGATCTAAAATGAACGGTCGAGATTGATGTATGCATTCGGACAGGTCGGTTGATTCGACGCACGCGGGCCGCACGATCTGCATCGGACGGTCGACAATGATCGGGCTCGCGCTGTGCAGCTAGGCGGTGCGACCGAGTCGTTAAGGCGCGGTCGGACTCGAGTCTGAGTTGGGTCCGAGCCAGAGGAACAGTGATTCCAAATTTGAATTAGAAAGACAGAGAAGGTTTGGGGAATTTTTAGAGGTAGCTCCTGAGCTCCAAAAATTCTGAAATTTTTATGGAAGCTTACTGGAAAAGAGGGAAACCTTGGGTAATTTTTCCAGGAGTTTTCATGCACTAGATTTCTCCTAATAAAATTCACAAGCGGCTATCTAGAGGTTTGACCAGATTTCTAAACTGGTTTGACTTGGGCATTTGAAATAGCAAATAAAATCTAAAAATTGTGAAATAATTCAGGGAGGTAGATAGGATGATCAAGATGATAGGAAAAATAATTTCAGAGGATGATCACAAGTTTGAAAGCTAACAATTTGCTGACAACAATTTCCATTCACAAGAATTTAATTCTAGAAAATGGAAATTGCTAGGGAAAATTTGGAAAACTACCAAATGATTTGATGAGACAACAAAAGTTTTTATTTCTCCTGATAATTTTACATTTGAAATACAAACCCTAAGTTAGGGCTGTTACAAATCTCCCCCCCTTACAGGAATCTCGCCCCGAGATTCTGATCACTGGGGGAAGAAGGATGGGTAATCTGCTCGGAGACGATCTTCCCGCTCCCAAGTGGCTTCATCCTCGGAGTGGTTTGACCACTGAACTTTAAGGAACTTGATCACACGGTTCCTTGTTCTGCGTTCAGCTTCTTCGAGGATACGAACGGACGCCACGATAAGACGATCTTCCCGCACATCGATATTTTCCAATGGCGTTTCCTCAACGGGAACACGGAGGCACTTCTTCAACTGTGACACATGGAAAACATCATGCACCCCCTCAAGTGTAGCTGGCAACTCTAACTTGTATGCAACAGCTCCCACTTTCTCGATGATGCGATACGGCCCGACATATCGAGGAGCCGCTTGCCCTTGACACCAAACGACGATGTCCTTCAGAGGTGAGACTTTGAGATACACAAAGTCATTGGGCTGAAACTCACCACGACGACGGCGACCGCATAGCTCTTCCGCTCGATCGAGCTACGCGCAAGTGCTCACGAATCAATCGCACTTGACTTTCCGCCCGATTGATCGAATCCGCCAAAGAACCGCTTTCCCCGCCGACCAGTTCAATGGGGTTCGTGACGCCTCCCATACAAAGCCTCAAACGGTGCCATACCGAGACTAGCTCGAAGTCGTTGTTGTAGGAGAACTTCGGCAAATGGTAGGCACTTCTCCCAATTCTTCCCATAGGAAAGAACACAAGCACGGAGCATATCTTCAAGCACTGATTGACTCGCCCGCTTGACCATCGATCCGAGGATGATAGGTCAATCGAAAGAAAGACGGGTCCCCATGGCTTCTGTAGACTATGCCAAAGTCGGGAAGTGAAAAGAGAACCACGATTCGACACCATCGCTCGTGGCACACCATGCAAACTCACAATGCGGATATGTAGAGGTCTCGCCAATTTCATCGACGCCGAGGGCGGTACACACCGGCGTAAAATGTTCTACTTTTGTCAATCGGTCAATAACCACCCGGATAGCATCCTTCCCGAAGAAGCACGGGCAAACCGATGTGAAGTCCATACCAACGGAATCCCACTTCCACTCGGTATAGGCAAGGGCTGGAGGAGACTCGCTGGACTCGATGCTCGGCCTTCACGCGACAACATACGCGCGATCCGCAACGAACCCGGCAATCTCGCGCTTCATGCGAGTCCACCGTAACCTCTGTCGCAGATCTTGGTACATCTTGGTAGCCCCGGGGTGAATAGACAAGGGAGAATCATGAGCTTCCTCGAGAATCAAATCCCGTAATTCCGGAACCTTTGGAACCACGAGGCGCTGCCCAAACCACACAAAACCGTGCTCATCTTCTGTGAAACACTTGGCTGATCCATTCCTGATGTTCTGCTTGATTTTTCCCACACCATCATCTGATTGCTGTCTGCCTTGATTTGATCCACCAAGGTCGGTTGCACAACCAAGGCGACAAGGAGCCATGCTCAACCAAACCCAAGTTGAGACTGAAACTCGCAAGAAGTGCGGTGTTGCTCTTGGATCATTAAAGTATTGCAAGATACCTTTCGCTAAGTGCATCAAAGAACCACATTGGCCTTGCGGTGATACCGAATACCCATGTCATAATCTTTGATCAATTCTAGCCATCTCCTCTGCTCGAGGTTCAGATCTGCCGAGTGAACAAGTATTTCAAACTCTTGTGATCGGAATACACCTCACAATGATTACCGATCGATAATGCCGCCAAATCTTGAGTGCATGAACCACAAAGCAGCAAGCTCTAAATCATGGGTGGGATAGTTGAGCTCATGAGGTCTCAATCGCTCGGATGCATAGGCAACCGCCTTGCCTTCCGCATAAGAACACATCCAAGTCCTCGACGAGAGGCATCGCAATAAATATCGAAGCTCTTGTGGATATCGGAAGAGTAAGAACTGGAGTCAAGTCAATCGCCGTTTGAGCTCCCAAAGCTCTCATCACAAGCAGAGGTCCACACAAACTTCTTGTCCTTTTTGAGCAATTCGGTCATCGGCTTTGCGATTTTGGAGAAGTTCTCGATAAAGCGCGTAGTAGCCCGCTAAACCGAAAACTCCGCACATCGCTGATCGACTTGTGCCGCCCAAGATAGAACATCACCGACCTTGCTGGGATCCACGGCTATGCCTCCACTGAAAGAACATGGCCCAAGAATGCCACTTCCTTCAACCGAACTCGCATTTCCGAACTTCGATACACCGTGGTGCTCCGCAATTTGCCCAAAACAATCTTCGATGCTCAAGATGCTCGCTTCACCTTGGAATAGATAAGAATATCATCAATAAAGACCACCACAAATTTATCCAAATACTCCATGAATACTGAATTCATTAAGTTCATGAACAAGGTGGAGCATTGGTTAAACCGAAGACATGACGGTGTACTCGTGCATGACCATAACGAGTAGTGAAAGCCGTCTTGAATATCCTCGATCCGATCTCGACTGATGATACCCCATTCTCAAATCAATCTTGAGAACACCTGGGCTCCAGTCAACTGATCGAACAGATCATCAATGCGGGGCAAAGGATATTTGTTCTTCACCGTCACCTCATTGAGAGGACGGTAATCAACACACATGCGCAAAGTCTTGTCCTTCTTCTTCACAAAGATCACTGGACAACCCCAAGGAGATGAACTGGGACGGATGAAACCCTTCGCTTGGAGCTCGCCAAGTCGCTTCTTCAATTCTTCTAGCTCATTGGGAGGCATCCGACACGGCGCCAAATCGGGCGATGCGGGCAGCAACTCAATGACAAACTCAAGGTCTCGAACCGGAGGCATCCCGGGCAAGTCTTCAGGAAAGACATCCACAAAGTCAGATACTATAGGAACATCCTGAATTTGCAAGGCTGGCTTCGCTTCTAATGCACATAGATGCGCCCCCGGCTGCGCGAAAATCCGACCGCCACTTTGAAGGGTGGTGAGATAGACAATCTTCCCGCACAATCGATTTGTCCCAAGTGTTGGGACAGCCAATCCATGCCAAGAATCACATCCAGGCTCATGAATCGAAAGCGAATAAGGTTTGCCAAAACCCACTCCTTTGACTATGATAGGAACATCCCGACATCAGAATCGCTCTCATTTCCGACCCGAGAGCGGATGAGCAAAGGAACTTCCAAAGGAACACAGTGAAGACCACTAGCAGCAGCAAATGATCTTGAAATAAAGAATGCGATGCTCGTAATCAAATAATACCGCAGCGGGACGAGAATTAACAAGAAGTGTACTCATCACGACATCCGCGCCTCGAGCCTCCTCACCGAAAGGTGGTTGACTCGACCACGCCGCACTCGGTCTTCGAATAATCTTCGTCGTGGGTGACCACTCTCGCCCGCGTCCTCCACTGTGACGGGGCGATCGCAACACTCGAGGGCAAGCGTTGGCGTAGTGGCCCTTGTTGTGGCAAAAAACAAGTAACCTCGCCGCCGGATTGCGAGGCCGCTCGTCTGCTGGATCGCAGCGCACGTGGCTGAAACACGCCTGCGGTGGGCGAGAGCTGGTGCAGATGGCCTCGGCGCGGTGGAGCAAAAGAACGGGCCATCGTGCCGCCCACCGAGGACGAGTGAGGTGGTGTGAGAGGCGATCGCCTCCCATTTGCGCTATGGAGTCACCAGCGCTTTGCCTTGTGCTCAAGAACAATGGCCTTATCAACCAAGGCACGAAAGTCGGGAAGTCCACAATAGACACTGCCCCGCAGCTCCTCTGACAAACCATCCATAAACTTCTCCCGCTTAGCCTCATCTAAGGCCACCTCCTCGAGCATAACGAGCCAAATGATTGAACTCGCATGCAGTACTCATCCGATTTGCGCCCTTGCTTGAGCGCGAGGAACTCCTTCTTCTTAAGCTTCATCAGGCCATCTGGGATGTGGGCCCGACGAAAAGCTGATCTGAACTCCTCCCACGCGACCACATGGCCCGCGGTGCATGGCGAGATAGTTCTCCCACCATGAGTGCCGCGCCTCGCCGGTGGGACGCGAAGAGTGCCTTATCCGTGCTCGCATCGAGCTATGTTGAGCTTTCGCTCAATCATGCGTAGCCAATCATCCGCATCGAGAGGGTCCTAAGAGCGGGCGAAAGTCGGCGGCTGCGTACGGAGGAACTCTGCAAGTCCCCCGCGAGTCTGGTGGCCGCCACCACCGGCAGGAGTGGAGGTATTCCTAGCAATAACCTCCAAGATGCGTGTCTGGTCCATGCGGTTTCGCTCGATCTGAGCGAGCACCTCAGCCATGGTCGGAGGAGGGGGAAGCTCCTCATCATGACCAGCCTGCTGACTGCCACGCGTTCTCCCGGCCATCCTGTTTCACTAAGACAAGTTAACAATAGCCGGAAAACACGAAGTCGACAACCCACTGCAAATAACTTACTAACATCACAAAACAAACACAAGACTTTTAAGTTACAAAACCAACTGACAAAAATCAGACATTTAGCAAACTCATATCTTACCCTTATGCCCCCACAAATTTTAATTAGACTAATTCTCTATGGTTCTCCCAAAGACTGATTCTACCGGTAGTAACTATCTTTTGAAAGGAAAGAGAGAAACCAAGTTTTAAACTCAAATTAGAGTAAGGTGAGAGTAGAAGGCTAAGATAGGTAAGGAGTAAATCTGAGAATCTGCCTAGGTTTTCATGAACCCTTTTTATACTTTGAAATTAAGCTTTCTCAAAATATCCTAAAGACGACTAAGCTTGGGTTACTACGGTCAGAATGGCTCTGATACCAACTTTGTGAGGACCCCAATTTATTTGGTTTGTAATGCTTAACCAACCACCGGTCCTAGCATCACAAATCAAATAAGCGATCTCGAGATATGTATACTTCCTAAAGCAAGATATACACCTCGTTACAAAATTAGACATCAACTCCATTCCAAACATAGAGTCCAAACACCACACTACCAAACGGAGATAAACAAATAGTAGAGTTATTACGCACAAAGGCCGATGTGCCACAAGATACAAAAATAAACAAGAACGACAAATGAAGCAAAGTGCCATAAGATGGCTATAAACAAAGCCAATCGCGTGCCTCCAACCCGTAAGGCATCCGACTGCACCGCCAAGTCTAGTCGCCCACGAAACGGCAACACAACTCACGTAGTGAGGCCCTTGGGGCTCACCTTCCTCCTCTGCAACAAAACATTAAGCAAAGCACCGAGTACAAAGATTGTCTTTGTACCCGCAAGATCGACGTGTGAACTAGCGCACTGCTCATATGCTACATGCAGCTTGTTTGGTGGAGGCCATATGTCTTGTTTGCATAAAGCCAATTTTCATTTGCAATAAGGTAATACATTTTAAAGGCAAGTTTGCAATTCATTTTTAAGATTGAAATAATAAGAAAGATAATAATAACAAAGAGGAAGATAAACAACCTAGAAGTGACTATCCCGATAGTCACCACAACAATAGCACTAATCCCGATTCGTACCACCCATCAAGTTTTAATTTAAATGTTGTAGTCTAACTCTCGATAAGCTTACCCAAGCGTGTCCATCACCTAGGACGAGGCTATTCGAATAGTTTTTAACCTGCAGGGTGTACCACTGCACCCACACTTCGCATCGCTTTAAGCCAAAGCACACTTAGAAGGTATGCCGCACTGCACTAAGTCCTACGAGACTTTTTCCAATATTGTGTATTAACTACGAGCCGCTCGTATGGATAGAAATCCATACGCTACATGGTAAAGCCGAAAAGACAACTACCCACTCAGATAAAGCTTTTGGACAACTACCATGCTCCCACCTCCATCCCTCCCGCGACCTCCCGCGACCTGAGCCAATACACGCCAAAGTACTAGGTCAAGAGAGGTCCCATACCTCTAGTGTGGTTAGCACGCCGAAATGCTGGATAATGTAAACTCACAAGATGTTCGGTCCTTAATTGACCCGGCACCTTTCGATCACACCCAACAGATCACACCAATCTTACCAGTTGTGCGCGTCTAAATCATTTTTTGTTTTCGGTTTTGTTTTGCAATTAACATAGCATGAGTGGAATACAAGAACAAGAATAATTTTATGTGATCAAGATCATCGACTAAGTTGATGATCGCCAAAACTACCGGTAGCTAAGCATGGCTAAGCAATCGAACCCGTAATCTACTAAGTGACGAGAGTTCATCCAATAACTCTAATCACAAAGAAATAACCTAGGCTCTGTAGTAGAGGACAAATATTTACCTACAGATTATGCATCTAAAGGTTTAACTAACCAATTTAACACAAAATAAGCGATGCATACATACGGTTGAAACAAAATATTAGACTTTAAAATACTGGGATAAAATGATCAAACCGCTTGCTGGCCGCTGTTGCTCAATTTGTTGCGGAGGGTCGTTCTCGTGGTTGCCGCAAATATCGAATCCTAACGATAGAACAAATAAATAATAATAGCGAATAACACCGACCAAACTCAACCATACAACAACATCAAAACAAACCAAACTCATACAAGAACCTAAGCATGATATAACAAAATTTTAGAACAGAGAACAAACCATTTTAAGTTATTAAGAATTTTCTATGAATTTTCTAAGCTAAAAACACATTAAAACACTAGTTAATTACTTAACAAATTTTCATGAACAGAAACGAGATCTAAAACCTATCCCGATAATTAGTATACTAAAAATGAAATTTTACTGAATTGGGTTCATTGAATTTGGACATTTATTGAAAGAGATATACATTTTCTAATTTGGAGACTACATTCTACAACATTAAATTAATTAACGGATTTTTGATACAGAACAAGGTTGACACTAATTTTAGTAAATACCACATTTAAAATGAAAATTAATAAAGACTGGTTTCATGTGATTTGAATAAAAATTGAATTAGTTATGCATTTTCTAAGTTTAAATGAATTAACAAAGGCAAGAAAAACATTTCAAATCCATAAAGCATTAAAACCCTTTTTACACTCACAGCCAGCTAGCCTAGCCAGCGACAAAGGGACCACGCGAAAAATGGCGACCAGGTCAAACTTGACCCAGCAGCGCCATCGGCGACGTCGAAGGCGTATTCTAAGAATACGTCTTTGACTTATCAAAGTGTACTTCCGACATTTACACACAGAGAAATACGCTTCCCAACAGAGAAAACGTAACCTCCGAGCTGCACAACCCCCAACTGACAGCATGGACCCACATGGCAGTGACTAAGAGAGTAACATAACGGTTGGATTAAAGGATTTCCTAAACGCGATTAACAGAGAGAGCCCACAAGGCAGTGACTGAACTAAACATGGTTTAGTGCTAACTGAATGCCACCGGCGGCTCGCCGGCGCGCACGGGGACGGCGGCGCGGCCGCGCAGTGGATCTCGCAAACCAGCGGGTTTCAAAGTGAACGAGTGATACCTTCGGGTTCACAGAGACTTTGCGAACTCGATGACGGCGGTCTCGACCACGGAGATGCCGCGATGAGTCGCGCGAACGAGGCGGAGAAGAAAGTGCGGCCTTCGCGGAGAAGACACCACAGGCGAAGAGAAGCTTCGAGAAGGTGCGCACCAGCTTCGCCTTGACTCCAGGAAGGATAAGCCCACGACCACGACGACGATGGAGCTCCGCGGCGGCCGAAATTGCTGCGGCGGCGAATCACCGTGCGCGGGGAAGAAACGCCCGCACGCCCACCATGATGTACCAAGGCCAGAAAGTAGCTCACGGTTAGACTCAGAAAGGGATTGCGATTACGAGGGACCAAGCGTCGAGGCGAGGGACTCACCAGAGCGCAAATGAGCTCGCAGAGCCGAGATCACCGGAGGCGGAGACGACGAACTAGCTCCCGGCGATACACTGGATGCCAGAGGCTCGGGATGGGAAAAATGGATGCGGCGAGGAACAAGGAAGGCGGCGAGAAGGTTGCGGAAGCACAAGCGGCAACGAGGTGGCGGCGCTGCCCTCTCCTTCTTCTCCGGCCGAAACTGAGAAGTGGGCGGAGGGAGCAACAGAGCGGGGAAAACGAGATGTGAGTGATCGCGGTGAGGTAATGAAGGTCTGGCGACACTTCGGAGAAGGACACGCGTCCACGACGTGGCAGCGGCGAGCCGCGTGGCACGCATGCGACTTGCCGGCGAACTCGCGAGCGCGGAGAAGACGAGGGCGATACTGACAAGGAGGGCCCACATGTCAGTGACGGCGACAAAGCGGTGCGAACAGCTGCTTAGACTCGATCAAGAATGTTTCGACCGTTGGATCTAAAATGAACGGTCGAGATTGATGTATGCATTCGGACAGGTCGGTTGATTCGACGCACGCGGGCCGCACGATCTGCATCAGACGGTCGACAATGATCGGGCTCGCGCTGTGCAGCTAGGCGGTGCGACCGAGTCGTTAAGGTGCGGTCGGACTCGAGTCTGAGTTGGGTCCGAGCCAGAGGAACAGTGATTCCAAATTTGAATTAGAAAGACAGAGAAGGTTTGGGGAATTTTTAGAGGTAGCTCCTGAGCTCCAAAAATTCTGAAATTTTTATGGAAGCTTACTGGAAAAGAGGGCAACCTTGGGTAATTTTTCCAGGAGTTTTCATGCACTATATTTCTCCCAATAAAATTCACAAGCGGCTATCTAGAGGTTTGACCAGATTTCTAAACTGGTTTGACTTGGGCATTTGAAATAGCAAATAAAATCTAAAAATTGTGAAATAATTCAGGGAGGTAGATAGGATGATCAAGATGATAGGAAAAATAATTTCAGAGGATGATCACAAGTTTGAAAGCTAAGAATTTGCTGACAACAATTTCCATTCACAAGAATTTAATTCTAGAAAATGGAAATTGCTAGGGAAAATTTGGAAAACTACCAAATGATTTGATGAGACAACAAAAGTTTTTATTTCTCCTCATAATTTTACATTTGAAATACAAACCCTAAGTTAGGGCTGTTACACTTACCAGGGGGTTGGTGAGGACGGAGAAGCTTGGGTAGAAGCTAGCGTCGGTAATGGTGACGACGGCGCTCGGGGTTCAAGTGAAGGAGAGGTCCTAAGCGAACACGAAAGAAATCAAAGGTTGGATCCACACCAGTGAACCTAGGGGATTTTATAGACGAAAACAAATGGGAAATGGCTCACCAAGGCGACAATTTGACGAGAAATAGTGCTGGCGGCCGAAAGGAAATAACTTCGAGGTTTATGAACTCCTGGGAACAATCCGACAATTAAAGTGAGGGGAAAACTAACTTATACTCATAGACATGTACTGACGCACAAGAATGAGCAAGAAACTCACCAGCGGAGAAATACCCAATTTGGGTGTCGCGCGGTGCACGCACTGGAGCGCCCGAGAGCACAGTGGTGGTTCGGAAGCTACAAGCCAATGCATGAGCCGAGGTTAGCCAAAATGGTCACGGTGATGAACGGAGAGAAGATTGGGATCACCCGGTCGAAGCTTACCGAAGAGATGAACGGAGGAAAGCTCCTCTTTCCTCAGACCCGAGAGGAAAGATGGGGAAAAATGAGGCGCTCGGAGGGGTAATAAGCCCGGGTCTTAACGGAGATGGAGGCGGCGAGTGACGGAGGAGCTCCAGGAGTGGTCACCAGCGGCGGTGGGTAACGGAGCTGACGGCTCTCAAACGGGCCGAAGTAGAGAGGCGAGGCCGCGTGTCCTTCGGCGTCTGAGCGTGCCCTGCACGAGGTGGAAGGGAATCCTGACAGGTGGGGTCGGGCGATCAGTGGCACAGGGCGAACGAACCGGAGTGTGGCGCACCGATTGGTTAAGTGGGCTCAGTCGGACCAACTCGAGTGGGTTTCATCTGGGCCGTTGAGCTACGATCTGAAGGTCCATAAGTGGAGGGGCAACTAGGCGGTCGGGCTGAGTCAGCTCACCGAGTCAGACTCGAGCCCGAGGAATAGTGACGGCCGGTTAGGGTTTTGAGTTTGACTGATATTTAAATTTGTCTTTTTCGACTTTGACCAGTGAGCTAAAAATAAAAATAAAATTCCTAAAAATGTGAAATAAATCACAGAGGTTCCTGGGTAGGTCTAGTGTCCATAAAAATTACTAAACCCTACTGTTCATGACATAATTTGTATATTTTAAATTCAAACATAAAGTTGGTCTTTAAATCGTGTTTGAATTTTTGTAGGGTTCAAACCAGTCCCAAAAATTTGGAAAAAATTATATTAATTCATAATAATTAATATGGTATTTGAATAAATTATTTCCAGAGGATCTTCAGTAGCATTTATTTCGGTTTTTTGTTTGGAGTTAAATTTTTAAGTGTATGTCTCATATGTGTTTGGAGATTTTCCAAGTACAATATCTAAAATAAAAAGTTTCAAAACATGATGCATGTTTATGAGATGCACAATAAGCTCTTTATTAATTTGGGGATGTGACAAACCTCCCCCCCCCCTTACAAAAGATCTCGACCCCGAGATCGATAGAGTGGAAGTTGAATAGGAAAGTTCTAAAAGAAAACATAACATCCGTTGTCTTGATTTCCTTCAAAGATAGTGCCAAGATATCTTTGTAAGGTTACAAGGAATGACTATTACATTGTTTCTTCCCATTGCTTTGTTTAAACTTTCCTTTCTTGATTCGAAGACACCTCAAGAAGAAAGAAAAAGATTTGGATAGTTAGCTCGCACTTGATCCTCACGCTCCCGTGTGGCTTCATCTTCAGTATGGTTACTCCACTGAACCTTGATGAATTTGATAATGCGATTTCGCGTCTTGCGCTCCTTTTCTTCAAGAATACGGATCGGGTGCTCCCGATAAGAAAGATCAGGTTATAAGTCAAGTTTTTCTAGCTCGATTCGCCGGTTGGGACACGAAGAGACTTCCTCGCCATGAAACATGGAAAACATCATGTACCTCAACAAGTGATGGTGGCAATTCTATTTGATAAGCCACCGGTCCCAACTTTGCTAGAATTCGGAATGGTCCGATGTAGCGTGGTGCTAACTTGCCCTTGACTTGGAAACGATGTGTTCCTTTCATTGGAGAAACTTTAAGATAGACATGATCATCCACCTCAAAGCTCAACTCACGACGACGACGGTCGGCATAGGACTTCTGACGAGATTGAGCCGTCCGAAGTCGTTCGCGGATGACACGAACTTGTTCTTCTGCATCCTCTACCAAGGTTGGACCATAAAATGGCCTCTCTCCGGCTTCAGACCAGTTCAAAGGTGTCCTACAAGCTCTTCCATACAATGCCTCGAATGGTGACATTTGAATGCTTGATTGGAAACTATTGTTGTAGGAGAACTCCGCAAATTGTAAACACTTCTCCCAGTTTTTGCTATAGGATAGCACACATGCTCGGAGAAGGTCTTCTAAAATTTGATTCACTCTTTCAGTTTGTCCATCTGTTTGCGGGTGGTAGGCGGAGCTGAAGGATAGATTGGTCCCCATCGCCTTATGTAAGCATCCCCAGAAATAGGGTGTGAATTGAGGGCCTCTATCAGAAACTATCACCTTTGGAACACCGTGGAGATAAACAATTCTTGCAATATAAAGCTCTGCTAACTTGTCCCCACGGTAGGTGGTCTTGACAGGAATGAAGTGAGCAACTTTCGTCAAACGGTCTACAATCACCCATATAGAATCAGACCCAGCTTGAGTCCTAGGGAGGCCGGTGATAAAATCCATGCCAACTTCTTCCCATTTCCACTTGGAAATGGGCAGGGGTTGTAGAGTACCTGTCGGCTTCAAATGCTCAGCTTTGACTCTTTGGCATACATCACACTCGGCAACATATTGAGCGATCTGTCGCTTCATTTGGCTCCACCAGAGCCTTCTCTTCAAATCTTGGTACATGTTGGTACTACCTGGATGAATAGAGAATTTGGAGTCATGAGCCTCTTTGAGAATTTGCCCTCTCAAGGTGTGGTCAAAAGGCACCACCAACCGATTTCCGAACTACAATGTGCCTTGTGAATCTTCTTTAAAACCTTTGGCTTTGTGCCTTTTCATTGCTTCTCGGATTTGAGCCACTTCTGCGTCAGTTTGCTAGGCTTCTCTTATCTGGTCCTCAAGTGTACAACTCACACTTAGGGCAGCGAGCGAACCTTCTTCAATTATTTCCAGTTGCAGTCGTTGCATTGCAGCACACAAGCCTGCCGAAGAAGGGACTACAGATAAACAGTTGCATTGAGATTTTCTGCTCAATGCATCGGCCACCACATTGGCTTTGCCTGGATGATAATGAAGTCCCATATCATAATCTTTGATTAACTCAAGCCATCTTCTCTGCCTTAAGTTCAGATCAGCTTGGGTGAAAATGTATTTGAGACTCTTGTGGTCGGTGTAGATCTCGCAACGATTACCGATGAGGTAATGTCGCCAAATCTTTAGAGCATGAACAACCGCTGCAAGCTCTAAGTCATGAGTGGGATAGTTAGCTTCATGAGGTCTCAACTGTCTCGACACATATGCCACTACTCGGCCCTCTTGCATAAGCACACAACCGAGCCCATGGCGAGATGCATCGCAGTAAATATCAAAACTCTTGTGAACATCTGGAAGGATGAGCACCGGAGCGGTGGTCAAACATCCTTTAAGAATCTGAAAGCTTTGCTCACAATCTGCTGACCATTCGAACTTCTTTTCCTTCTTCAGAAGTTGAGTTATTGGCCTAGAAATCTTGGAGAAGTCTTTGATGAATCTGCGGTAGTAACCCGCAAGTCCAAGAAAACTATGGATTTCGGTGACGCTCTTGGGTTGCTTCCAGTTCAGCACATCCTGCACCTTGCTTGGATCCATAGCTACACCACCCTTGGAGAGTACATGACCCAAGAAACTCACTTGGCGAAGCCAAAATTCACACTTGCTGAATTTTGCATAGAGTTGATGTTGACGAAGCTTCTCCAACACATGTCTCAGATGTTTCTCGTGTTCTTCGTCGGACTTGGAGTAAATAAGGATGTCATCAATAAATACAATGACAAACTGATCCAAATACTCCATGAAAACGGAGTTCATGAGGTTCATGAAATAAGCGGGTGCATTAGTCAATCCAAAAGACATAACAGTGTACTCGTATAGACCATACCGAGTAGAGAATGCTGTCTTCGGAATGTCCTCTGTTCTGACCTTGATTTGATGGTAACCCAAGTTACCCAACCTCAAGTCAATCTTGGAGAACACTTGGGCTCCACTAAGTTGGTCGAACAGGTCATCAATCCGCGGAAGCGGATACTTGTTCTTAACAGTGACTTCATTCAACGGACGGTAGTCAACACACATCCGCAAGCTCTTGTCTTTCTTCTTAACAAAGATGGCTGGGCATCCCCAAGGTGAGGAGCTTGGCCGAATGAAACCCTTATCTTGAAGTTCCTGGAGTTGTGCTTTCAATTCTACCAACTCATTAGGAGGCATCCGATACGGCCG
Organism: Ampelocalamus luodianensis; assembly: GCA_036346255.1. Classification (NCBI taxonomy): domain Eukaryota; kingdom Viridiplantae; phylum Streptophyta; class Magnoliopsida; order Poales; family Poaceae; genus Ampelocalamus; species Ampelocalamus luodianensis. Next base: position 11,765,525 of record CM070627.1, on the reverse strand, counting down.
CTTTGAAATTGGCGCAGTACCGGGTGCAAGCTCAATGACGAATTCAACTTCACGGTCCGGGGGCATGCCTGGGAGTTCTTCAGGGAATACATCTGGATAATCACATACCACCGGAACCTCCTCTAATTCAACAGAGGTACTAGCTTCCAAAGCATAGAGATGAGAACTGCCAACTGAAGGAGCAAAAATGACCTGGCTACCATCTTCGCTAGTGACTGAAATGGACCGTTGAGCACAATCGATCTTTCCCTGATTTTTGGACAGCCAATCCATCACTAATATCACATCAATACCCACTGAATTTATCACAATTAAATTTGCCAAGAAGTTGATATTTTGAATTTCCACTTTTACACCCCGGCAGACTCGATCGGTTTGGAAAACCGATCCCGACGATTGAATTTGATAAGGTGGCTGAAGTTTGACTATTTCAAATTGATTAAGTGCAGCATATTCTTCTTTGATGAATGAATGAGATGCTCCTGAATCAAATAAAACTGATGCTGGACAAGAATTAACGAGAAGTGTACCCAAAACGACGTCTGGAGCGGTGCTAGCCTCCTCGGCGGTGACGTGGTTCACTCGGCCACGTGCAGGGATCTGAGGAGGGGTAGATGCTGCCTTTGGAGGTGGTGAAGGTCTTGTTGCAGCTGGTGGAGTAGGAGCTCGATAAGTCTGAGGCATTCCCCGCTGCTTGGCGAGGCACTGGTGTGCATAGTGGCCTTGGCGACCACAATGAAAACAAGTGACATTGGGCTTGTATGCCCCACTGTTTTGGGGGGGTTTTACCCCCATTGTTCCGCTGTGCCACTGGTGGAGAAGGTCGTGAAGGGGCCACAGGAGGCCTCGGTGGCACTAGGGCCTGAGAGCGAGGTGCACAGGGCGGTCCGGCGCCGCGAGGGAAGCTCGCCGCTAGCTGAAAACTGGGCGGCCCTCTTCCTCTTCCTGGACTCCTCCACTGCCACACTATTGTGCTCCACTACAATGGCCTTGTTCACTAAATGCTGGAAGTTATGGAAGTCATGTGCAGCTAGAGCCAACTGCATCTCCTCAGTCAAACCGCCCATGAAACGGCGCTGGCGGCAGGCGTCGGTGGAAACATCATCAGGGGCATAGCAGGCCAAGGAGTTGAACTCGAAGGTACTCGAGACGGTCTTCTTTCCTTGCTTCAAGGCAAGCTGCTGCCGCTTGATCAACATGACCCTCAGGAATATGGGCCTCCCTGAAGGCTGCACGGAACTAGCCCCATGATGGAACTTCTCCATCAGGCTGCATGGCGGAATAGTTGTCCCACAATGCACTAGCGGCGCCCTCTAGCTGATAACTGACAAAGTGCACCGCCGGACCGGGTATTAATACACCTGATCCTCAGGCATTTACGGACTAGTCCCATGATCGTAGCTAGTCCACACAAGAAACAAAATGATAACAAATTCATATCACAACTTTATTAATAAATAACAACAGAGTTGATTACAAAAGAGGCTTACAGGCCAACAATAAAGTAAACACAGCGGAAGACGAAGAAGTAGTAGGGTCCAGTTAATCTGCCACAGGCAATCGACTGGGGTAGCGGCCTAGTCGTCACGATCCACACCTGAAGTGAAGTCCTTCTCCTCTGAAATTTGTTTGCGTAAAGCAAGAATGAGCATAACTTCCGTGCTCGCAAGTTACACCCGTCAAATAACAGAATGACATACAGGTATGGATGTAACAATAGAAGGGCTTATTGGTTTATTTGCATAAAGCAGCATTTCTTTTAAATACTGGTACTAAGTTCCAAAGCAATTATTTTATAGTCAGATAACATTCACACCTGAATGGTGAAGGATACCGTCCTATCACAAGGCTTCCTGCCCAATTCCCATCTGGATAAACCAGTTTTGAAGAAGTTTATTTCCAAACAAAATCAAAGTCTAACTTTGAGTAGTTCTGCTAGCATGTCCATAACTTCGGACACTGCTATTCGAATAGTTTTACACTCTGCAGAGGTTGTACGGCTTTACCCACATGACAAGACTTCTCTAGTTTGTCCAGCATATATCTATGCCACCGCTCACTACCTTTGGTAGCGGTCTAGAGCACGTGTCGAGGCCTTTACAATGTTCTGTCTTAATGTATTCGTGTTCGCTAAGGTTTATTGCCATTGGGTGACCATCCTCCGAAGCCCCCTCCGCGCGGATGGGTCTCTTGTCGACCAACACCCATACCAACAACATAGCACCAATGACACTAAGACATCACAAATTATTTAGCCAAGTCCTGACCCATACTTGGGACATGTGGTGGTACGGTATGGTGTAGCATCATGCGCTCGAAGACCGGTCCTTAACTGACTTGGGCGACTTTCCATAAAAACCACTGGACCTTAACCCTGACCAGATTAAGCCCGTGCATAAACCTGCACCCACCAATCATCCATTTCGCCCAAGTCCAAACCCATTTTTATTTTACTTTTCAAGTCATTTGTAAAACTCCCATGACACACCAATGCCAAGGGTACAATTTAAACAATAATTGATTATTGGCTGAAATTCCCCAAATCAGATAGTACTTGTGAGTACTAGGTATTGATACAAAGGATTTAGGTATAACTATGAATTTAAAAACAGGAATTTATATTACTGAATATAAATAAGCATGCAGTAATAATTTAAAAGCAGAATATAAATAATTTAAAATAATGGGATCAATATGATCAAGGGTATAACTTGCCTTGCTTGGTAAAGTAACGTTGTTTTTCTTAACAGATCACCTTAACAGAACGTCTGGTGTTGAGGTGACGTTGTTTTTTTTTCTTAACAGGTCACCTAGTACTCACAAGTACTATCTTCAGGTAGTCCAAGTGTACGATCACGATTATCATACAGTCAAAATCAATCCTCTTATGTTGTTCTTCAATCGGCGTCGAAATCTGATTCTCCGAAGTTGTCGAAAACTAACGTGAAAAGAAGCCAAATTCAAACTAAATTCAAATAACAACTCAAATGAACTCCAAATCAAATGATTTTGGTTCAGATAGCTAGATTATAATTTTATAAATATTTTGCAACTTGAACCACCCAATTTGGAGTTCAAATGCAAAAGATATGAATTTTAGAAGTTTGAAATTACATGAATTGATAAACTACGGTTTAAAGGAATTATTGATCACATGAACCCAAAATTAAATAATTTTGGTATAGATGGCTAGATCTTGATTTTATATGAATTTAGGAATTTGAATCGACGAAATCGGAGTTCGTATGAGGGAGAACGAACCCCGGGAAGTTCTAAATATCACAAACCCTAATTTTCAGATTTTATTGAATTTCTTGAATTATTTTTCTTAAGGAAATCCTAATTATTGCGCATGGGTGACGACAGCGACTGATTTTCAGAATTTAAAAGAATTAAAAGAAATTCGACATGTGGGACCACATGTCGGCCTCACTACTTACATGGACTAAGTCCACGGCTGATGTGGACCGGTGGGGTTGAGGTGGCGGGTGTGTGCGTGTGTGGCGCCACGTGAGCGGTTGGCAATGTGGCACCGAGGTGGCATCACAGTGGCGTGATGTGGCAGCCACGTGGCTGGGCCACGTCGGCACGGGGCCGGCGGCGGCTCGGGGCCCGATGGCTCCGGCGACTGGCGGCGTTTTGCCGGCGGTGAGAGGTGCCAAACGGAAGTGGAGGGTTCGGGGATCGTGATGCTCACCACTGCGACGCTCGGGGACGGAGGAATCGCCGGCGGCGACGTAAAGAGCGGCGGTGCTAACGGGGTTGACGGCGGCGGCGAGCTCCGGTGGCGCTCGGGCGAGGCGGAGATGCGCACGATGTAGGCGACGGTGCGGCGAAGCTGCTGGTGTCGGCGGCGAGGACGCGGCGGCGGTGTCGGCGGCGCAATCCGTGGCGAAGGGAGAGGCGGCCGTCGGTGAAGAAGTGCCAATTCCGGCGAGGTGGAAGCGAGAGGGGAGGAGTGGGTGGTGGCGGTGGAATGAGGGGTGAGAGAGGCGCACGAGGCTCGCTTTTATAGGGGCGGAGGGGGCTGGAGGCGGGAGATCGGCGGCGGGGATTACGGCAGTGACGGGGTGATTCCAGCGATTCCGCGGGCGGGCGAAGGGGAAAACAGTCGGGAGGAGGGCGGCGTGATGCGTGGGCATTAATGCGCGCGTCTGTGTGGAGAAAGAGGGCGGAAATCACAGAGTTACGGAGCTCCGAGCGCGCAGCAATGGCGGCGTTGGGCGCGACCGAGCAGGGAGGAAGAAGAAGGCATGGCCCTTGGATTCGCATCGGACGGCGCGGAGGAGATAGGTGGCGTGGGTGTGTGGGTACCATCCGATGTGGATCGGACGGTTGGGGAGGAGGGAGAGGAGGAGCGGCGGGAGAAGCGGGCCGGATAGGCTGGCGCGCGCGGTGAAGGGAGATGGGCCGAGGAGGTTTAGGCCCAAAAGGGATTTAGGAATTTTAAATTGCTTTCTTAATTGATTTAATTCCAAAAATTAAAAAGGGCTTTAGAAAATAGCAAAATAACTCCAAAAATTATGAGAAAATTCACAGAAATTCCCTGAGGCATTTTGGATTTAATTAAAATATTTCCAACTTAAAGTTGGCTATACTTTTTGCAAATAAATTTTTTTGGCTTTGAAATAATTAGGAAAAAGCTTTTAAAAACTCAGAAAATCAAAGGAATTAATTAAAATTTTATTTTTCAGATAAAACCAAATAAGGCTTCAAGAACTTTAAATAAAATTTGAATTTTGACTTTTAAAACTTTAGGAATTCAAATAAAGCAATTAAACTCTGGCAAATTCTCGGAAAAACTAGTAAAATAATAATTTTATTTATTTTTATTTTGGTAACAGAACTTTGGGATGTTACACACCCTCTCAATGCCTGTGCACTAAGCAGTAGCTAGCTTCTTCTCAATGTCCCTCAGCCAGTCTTCTGCCTCCATCGGGCTCTCGGTGCCCGAAAAGGTGGGAGGATTGGTTCACTGGAAATTAGCGAGACCTCCCCGCCTCTCGATGTCCTCTCCTGCTGCGCAGCAGAGCAGGAGAAGTGTTGCGAGCTATAGCCTCCAGGATCCTGGTCTGATCCATCCTGTTCCTCTCGATCTGAGCTAGGACTTCCGCCATAGTGGGCGGTGGAGGAAGCACTTCCTTAGATGAGCTACCCCGCTGGTGTCGCTTGAGAGGGCTCACCCTCTCTCGCGGGCGAGGAGTTACTGCTCTGCAGCAGAACGAGTGCCCTTGGGTGGAGATTCCCCGTCCTGCTGAGCTCTCGAACGAGTATTAGGACCCGTCATCCTGTAGGGACAAGGGGGATTAGAAGATAAAATGAAGGTCATAACATATCTAAACATGCCATAAGAAGGATATTTAAAAATACAAAGAGATTTTAACACCAAACTGGGTACAAAACATTAAGGCTAGTACAAGATCCATAAAAGCAAATCGTAGTCTTTTGGTATAATTACATCCAGGTTGGCCCGTAGGCATTCGGTAACCGTCCGAAATTAAAGTCCAAAATAATACAAAAAGGTCCAACGACTACTAGCCTGTTACAACAATTTAAAGATACACGCTCATTGGGAACATGCCCGACAAATGAGCTTACAACCCCATTATCCTAAATATTATTCGGTCAAAGTTCACGGAAACTCGCCCGTAAGATGTGCCCTGTGGATCCAGATCGTCGTGGTCCCCTAGATTAGAAACGCAAAGGTGACCCTATGGCGTTAATATGACCTCCTACCACGGGAAGACGACAATCTGCGGGAGCAGAAAGATAAGGGGAGATCATATTAGTGCCATATAGCACATTGGGATGAATGAGCCTCATGTCGTGCATGAGCCTTAAGTGCTCCTGAGCTTCAATGAGACGCCGTCGCGTCTCCCACAACTCGTGCATGGTGCAGCGATGCACCTGGTCCATGATGTGCACTAGTCTTGCCAATTGTCGAACCTGAGGGTCTTCACCGAACTGAATCCTAGCAAACCTGCTCACCTCCCCTTCACGTGCTTGCATGGGGAAATGGTCATAAGGCGGCTGGGACAGCTCTGTCAGGTCATAGCGGAGGCGACTCATGGCCACCCTAGCCACTTCTTGCAGCGCCATGGCCTCCGAAGTGCCATAAGCCTGAAAACGATACGGGATGCTTCCCGCAACACGTCTTGCAATAATATCTGCCACAGCCATGTATTCCTCCATTCCCGGCCCTCGATCTCGTCGGTAAATGGAGTACGTCGGCTGGTAGGTAAAATTCGCCTTCCACATCATATCCCTTAGTAACTCCGGCTATCCTCCCACATCCTCAGCTTGGGTCTCACGAACAAGGTATTGGGGGTTCATCTAAAGGAGAAGAAAGGCAAGGTAAGTTAGTTTTGTAAACGAAAACCAGGATATGGTAAAGAATGATACTAAGATGGGTAAGGAATAAAAGATACTCCTAACTTAACTTTTCGAAAGTAATTTTGATAATTTTGAAAAATGAATTGACCAAGGCTTGCTAAACTTAACGCCCATGCTATCACTAACCTACAGTCAGTATGGCTCTGATACCAACGCTGTGGGGACCCCGGAGTTATCTTCGTAAGACCGAGACTAATCAAGGTCTTAGGGACATAACTCTAGATCTCCAGTAAATGGATTCCAACTTAACTCAGTCTAAATGAGAGGCTTGACCGAATACTAGAGCCCCGACGATCATGCGCGCTGCTCCCCTGCGAGCACTGCATGATTATCGGTTCTCCAACAAGCCAAGCACGACACTTAGCGAGTTAAATAGGAACCCATGAACAGCGAGTATGACTTATATTGGCTCCCAAGATCAGCGACCAATATAACCATACCCTCATTCAACGTTGATCACATCCATACAACATTCATACACACATAGTGCAAAAGGCATACAACATAGTTCCAAGTTTACAACTAATACAAGTGGCCGACCGGCCAAATTGAAATAAGAGTATTAATTAGCAGCGGAAACGAGTAAAATAACCAAAAGACCAGCAGTGGTATGCCCCATAAACCCATCGGCAACCGACTGGGAGTTAGAAGATAGCATACTACTCGTCGGTGTCACCTAAATCGACACCGGTGAACTCATCAGTCTCGATATCGTCCTCACCTGTAAAAGCCAGCAAACATCTGGCTGAGTACAAAATGGTACTCGCAAGTCTTACACAAATAAAAATAGTTATGCATAAGGTCATCCAAAGGAAGGGCTCATATTGGCTTAGTTTTATAAAGAGACGCAACAAAGATACACCCTACACATACTAGTTTTGCAAGTGCCATTAAAAATCAGATTTGAAGTAGAAGTAAAGCATGTGAATAAGTAATGAATTCCATAACAAATGAATCGTACCAAAAACAAAGTGGCGGTCCACTTTGATACAATAACAAGCATGAACATCTCATTCATGTCGATACCAAGTTATAACCATAATTTTAATTCCAAGTCTAACAATAAGCAGCCACAAATTTCAAGCGGTCGTCCATAACCGTGGACACGGCTATTCGAATAGATTTATACCCTGCAGGGGTGTACTACTTTACCCACACGACTCGATTAGCCCGTAAGCCTCCGGATGCCTCCGAACAATGACACACTCCCTTTGGTATGCCGGCCGGGGAGAATCGAGATACGATCATTTTCAGCAAGAAAACCTTATTGAGCTAAGTCCCCCATGTGAGATGTTTCCGGTCTTAGTACAAGCAGCGTATAGCACTTGCTAAGGGGCTCACAAGTTATATTGAAAATACCGACGCAACATAAAGGGTAATTGGTGCTCCCATGCACACTATAGAACATTACATCGGCTCCTAAGGACAAATGATCAAACACAAATGCCCCTACACCACCATGGGACTTAACACAATAAAACCTTCCCCTACTTAACCGTACGGCACCCATATACGGCGTGTGATAGCACGAGAGTTGCTTGAACAGCAGGTACCCAAAGTTCGGTCCTTAATTGTCCAGACAAGCCAACCACATACCCAAATCTCGTGCACAAAGCACCATCACTGAACAACACTTGTCCAGACCAAAAGCTCATTTAAAAAGACAAAAGTTAACTCATAAAACAGATACGAAGATCTGAAACAAAAAGAATATAATGAGAGTTGTGTTTATCCCATAATTGTCGGGTTATTCCCGACAATCAAACTACCGGTTCTAGACTTGCATGTCTAAGCAAACCCAAACAACAGTAGCCTCGTTTAAGAGATGCATGTTTAAGAGATGCATAATAAACTCTTTATTAATTTAGGGATGTGACAATAGTAGCCTCGTTGGGTCTTCTCTCGCCAGTTCAGCTTGCGCATCACGCGGAAGGACAGCAGTTCACAAATCATCTTCTCCCACTGTTCTACATTGATTGCAAGCCAATCGGCTGAGAAGAGATTCGGACGAATGATCACAATGTGTCTACTTATACCTAAGCAGATGTCATTAAAAAATTCGTGTGATCTGTGCAAAATTTTCTGTCAGAGGCGACCTTGCATGGTTGCATTATTCGTGGATAATTCATACCGTCGAATAGCTTGATTGATGAAAGCTGCATGTGGTGGTTGCTCGGTCATGCTCAGGATTGTATGTATCAAGTTGCAGTCTACAGGACCACGGACGATTGGGAGTATGGTTTTGTTACGGAACTTCCAGCTGAGGTGTATAGTACCCGGTCTCAGATTGCTTTTTATTTGGAATAATGCTCTTTGCATGCATCGCTAGACGTTTATGGTGGTTGATTTGATCTAGCAAAGCGTTTAGCAAGTCGCATCTGCAAGTGTGGAGAGACCTTGCTAGCTGCAACTTTTACGCACTTGAAATTTTGACTGCCTTTTCCATATCCGTGATCTTGCCATAAAATTTTTTTGACAGCTCCGATCAATTGCTAGTTTGCTACGGTACGCTGAACGGATGCAGTAAATATCTACGATAGCACCTACTGTGCTCGTACAAATCTGGCATGTTATAGTTCGATCCAGCAGACTCAGAAGTATCACTGAGGATCCCAATCATTATTTAGTACGTTCCCTAAGTAGTTCAAAGTACTTCCACTACTCATTGTGCCGTATGTTTAGGCCATGTACAACGTGTGCTTGAACCGGTGCTAAAAGAGGAGAGAGTGTTCTAGCACCGGTTCACACGTTGGAGGCGATACTAGCAAAAAAATTTAGGAACTGATGCATCTACTGCACCGGTGCTTCCCCAAATGCTCACTTCACCAACCCGTGGTGTTCGTGCGCAGAGAGAGAGGACCATTCACGTGAGAGGGCGGTGGCCATGACCGGATCGAGACCCCACGCTACTGCTCGAGGCCCGCAGCCACCGAATGGGGGTCACCGCACACCGGAATGAGGCTGTCGCCGCTGGATCGAGAGCTGGGATGACGCCGCTGCCTAGATCTCACCACCGCGCCACCAGATCGAGTAGAATCAAGGCCGCTGCCGTGGATGGATACCTTCCGCCATGGCACCGTGGATGGAGGCATGCCACCGCATGTTATGGTTTAGCAGTGACGTCGATCCACGGTGCGGTGAGCCAATACATCCAGAGGGACTGGTATAGGGGATGGAGGGGAGGCAGTAGGACTGTAGGACTCGCCGACGGCGAAGGGGATGGCTGGATCGGGTGTAATCGACGGTGGCGTTGATGCTGCTTGCGGGCAGGCGGGGAGATGCGTGCAAAAGAGAGGCAGAGTGATGAGTACGAGAGAGGAGGTTCGGTTGGTTTGGGATTTGCTTTATTTTAATGGCGGGTCCCACTATGACAGAGAGGTGGTGCTAAACACTCAAGGGAAAAAAACAGTTTTAGTACTGTGTGATATGACAGTCAAGTGACGAATGTGACACCACCCCCACAATGTACATGTCCTTAGTTAAGACCTCAGAATAGGTACTAGATGACTCCCCCTCTTATTTTTTTGTAAAAATACTGACATCATACTCATTTTGAGAACAAATATGTTCCGACCTTCAGTGTATGAGCTGTTGTGTAAAGAGGTCCTCTTGCCAGTTTATCGGGATCCAAATATGCAAATCTGGACCATCTGTGTATAATGCAATAGTCTAGAATCACGCTAATGCACATAATGTCAATATAAATGAATATCATTCCACACAAGGAATATAATAATAAACGACTAATTTGAATAGTGAATAAAGGTTATGACCTTATGATCAAATTTACACTTATTAAGCCACGCAGGGCGGAGTACTAAGTAAATAAATAGCAGCGGAATGGATGAAACTCCAGTGAAAACCCATCGACTTGCCACAAGCATCTGACTGGGATTAATACCTAGCGATCAACCTCTTCATGAAACTCCTCAAAAGCAAGCAAAGACTTATCCACTTCAGTTGAATGATTGCAGCAAAAATAAATACTCCAAGTACTCAACAAGTTATGCCACAGAATGCAATTATAGATGGTGGCTTATTTAAAAGGAAATGATTTCTATGGTTATTTTGCAAAAAAGTAACACTTACATTTGAATACAAATAATAGATTGAAAGTATAACTTAAAAACAAATAAACAATAATAATTTATCAAGTATTTTCATAAAGTTTACAAAGTCTAATCAATTTCTTTCACACAGCCACATGAGTTAAACCACACAACTGTCCCTTCCTAATTGTTTTTATGAAAATTTATCCATCGTGTGAAATCTCTTAGCATGTCCATGATCGTGGATGTGAGACTCCGGTTTATTTAGCTTGTAATGCTTAGTTATCCACTGACTTTAGCATCACAAACAAAATACACCATGCCTCGGAAAAATGTATACTTCCCAGAATTGCAGTATACACACCCTTTTACAAAACATTGCATCAATTCCATACAACACATAGATCCAACGCTTAAACTTTACAAGCAAAAGACATACATAATAGTTATTACAAAAGGAAGGCTAACCGGCCAAGACAGGTAAAAGAGTTAAATAACAGCGGAAGCAAAATGCCATAAGATGGCTAAGACAAAAGCCAACCGGTTTGCCATACACCCACAAGGCAATTCGACCGGACCACCAAGCTAGTCGTCCACACCGAAGCAAAACTCACCCAAGTCAATCCCTTGGGGATTAACCTCCTCTGCAACAATTAAGCGAAGCAAATGAGTACAAAAATGTACTTGCAAGACTTACGGGTAACAAACCTAGATACTACTACATGCAGGCTTTTATCAAAGGAGAAGGCTCAAAGGTTATTTTCAGCATAAAGCAAGTTTTATTTGCAATAGATAATAGATTGAAGGTTGTTTAACAATCTAAAATTTTATTTGTATAAATAACAGCGATACAGTAAGTAATAACATAAAAACATCCTAGAGATGACTAACCCAATAGCCATCACAACAATAGCACGAGTTACCTACTCGTACCACCCACATCATGTTTTAATTTAAAAGGTTGTAGTCTAGTTCTTGCACGACCTTACCAAGCAATGTCCATAACCTAGGACGAGGCTATTCGAATAGTTTTAACCCTGCAGGGGTGTACCAATGTACCCACACGATAGACCTCCTTTCCACTAGCCACGGTTAGTATACTTCATTTGGTATGCAGACATGGCTAAGTCTAATAAGACGTTTTCCAATGAATGATGCTAATTAAGAGTCGCGACAACCCGAAGAGTAGGACGCATCAGCCCATGGCTCAAGCCACTGCGGATGTTTCCCCCCTTATAAAGCAGTTTTAACCACCTGCGACCCCGAATTAACACCTCCCAAAGTACTTAGTCAAGAGAGGTCCCATATCCCTCTCGTGTGGTTAGCACGCAATAAATGCTTGGCTTAGTGACACAAGTAACTCGGTCCTTACATGACATGGGCGACATCCTCAACCCTGGGGAGCCTGATGAACCACAGCTCCCCGTGCACGTTTAACCCGTGCACCCACCAAGAAACAACCAAGTTTCGCCTACGTCCAAACCATTTTGTTTTTAGTTTTGGTTTGCACAAATAAATAAAGCACAAGGTATGAATCATAAGTAATAGCCAGTTTTGTGTGATCAAGGTTACCGACATAAGTCGATAACCGCCCAATTCTACCGATATCTAAGCATTGCTAAGCATCATATCGTAAAGGCAAATAAAAATCCCTAAATCATTCACTGGGCTCTAATTCACCAGTGAGGATAATAATCCTATGGTAGTGGCAGGGGTGAACAATTTCAGGGCAACAATGCAATGGAATTAACTACCTCTAATCGACAAAATTAATCTTGACACAAAGAAACATGCATACTTAGATTTTGCAAACAAGATATTAGAATTTAAAAGTAGTAGGAGCAATATGATCAAATGATGTTACACTGCTTGCCTTGCTGTAGGTCACTGGTTTGCTGCAGAGGATCACTCTCCAACTAAACACAATCGTCGGGTCCTATCGAAAAGGCAAGCAAATCCAAATAAATCGACGAACATTGAAGAAGACTCAAAACCAAAAGTGTTCCAAAACACATGAAACATACACAGCAGGAATAGCATGATTTTAGACAAATTTAGGAATAAGAATCATTTAATTTGGACTAAGGATGTAAAAGTTATGGACAAAACATTTTCGGTCTGTTGGAAAAATCGAAATTAAATTACTGTCTGTTACTGTTCATGGCGACATCTTCCAAAAAGAATTTGAACTTGAATTTTTTATGGTAGGTAGATACTGGCATTCTAAGGTTAGCAAAATTGAGTTTACTTCGTTTGAAGCTAAAATGAATTTATTATGATTTTTCTAAGTTATAAATCTAGGGCATGATTAATTTCAGAGTTAAAGACTACCTTAAAACCTATGCTATGTTAAAGTATTTTAACAGATGAACCTACAGAACTTTGGTTTGTTCAATTTGGAGTTACAGAGAAAAAGATATGCATTTTTGAAGTTCAAAACAATTAATAAGATGCAAATAAAAAGCTTTCGGGACTTATTCTTGAAAACCAACTAAAACTGGGGAGGTCGTGGGCCGTTGATTCGAAATCACACGACTCACGAGCATAGGTGCGAACTCCACCACGAGCACCTATGCAAAAAGACCTCATCGCGCCTACGGGAGGTCTTAACCGTTAGATCAAGACTTGATGGTCCAGATCCAACAAGGAGGTCCTTAAGGTGGAGATCTAAGAGAGGAGGTCTGAACGGTGAGATCTGAAGGAGCGAGATCTTTGACGGATAAGATCTACCGAGGAGGTCTTAATTGCCAAGGACTCCACCGATGGATTTAGATCCAATAGCCCACGTGAGATGGAACGTTCGGACTACCCGAAGGCCTCAACGAGGGTGGACCATGGATCTCAAAATGAACGGCTTAGATCAAGATCACATTCAGAGGTCCGAATGTTCACCAGATCTGAGCCGTAGATCTAGATATGAATGGCAAAAAGAGAAACTAAGTGATAGAGCTCTAAATAGGCTGAGGAGGTCCAGCCCGTTAGATCTAAATCTAACGGTCCAGGGCTGAGGGGAGGTCCTAAAGCTAGGGATTTAACAGATGAGGTCCTAGACGGTCAAGATCTCCAGGGAGAGGTCTTGAACGGCTAAGATTCGACCGAGGGAGGTCCTTAAAGACAAAACTCTAACAGAGAGAGGTCTGGACGGCTAAGATTCCCATGGGGAGGTCTTCAACGGCCCAGATCTGCTCGGGGGTGGTCCGAACGACCAAGATCAAGGTTGGGGAGGTCCTAACAGCTAAGATTTCCGTAGGAGGAGATCTTAACGGTCAAGATTGAACTAAAGGAGGTCCCGACGGCTAGGATTAACACAAGGAGGTCCTGAGGTTTTCGTTACAAAGGACCAGAGGGTGGTCTTTTGCAAAGAGGACCCCGAGGGGTGGTTCGGGGTGGTTTATGCAAAATGATCAAGGGAGGTCTTTTTGCAGAAACACAGAGAGTGCTCCTAAGGGTTCAGATTAGATCTAAGGAGGTCTTTAACGGTCACGATTTAACCTAAGAGGTCAAGGACTTAACGACACCCACAGTTTGCCGACAAGAACAACATTTAACGCTCATGATTAGCCTGAGGACATCATAAATGCTAATCATCAGGCTACAGGACTTTTCCGAGTAAGGTGTGACAAAAACATGAGTTTAGGTTTTAGCTCACCGCCGACGAAGTGGACCACGCCGGCGAGAACCAAGGGCACGGCTAGGTTGTAAATAGCGAGGGGAACCTAAAGGTGCCAAGAACTATAGCTAAAACGCCTCCTACCGGTGGCTAGCCGGCGGCGACCGCCGGAGACCAAATACGGCAAAATCGAAAAACTAACGCGGTCTAACAGAACAAGATTTCCAACACTAAGGTACTAACCTGGTTATGGAGGAGGTCTAGGGATGGCCGCAAAAGCTCTGGAGACGATGATGCTCGCCGGAGGTGAGGAAGACGACAATCCCGACCACGAAGAGCAAGCTCCCAACTTGTCAATCTCTGTGAAGGTGAAACCAAACAAGTTAGGGGAAGCTTGAGGTGACCAGAATAACAAGATGACACGCCAAGATTGCTATTTGAACCACTGGAGCTCAGAGGTCGGCGAGGGGCTCCAAGGTCCGACAATGGTGGCAAAGCTTCTCGGAAGTTTTGAGCACAAGAGCAGGGAGATGAACTAGGGTTGCAAAAGAGTGTCTAAAGAAGCTTAAGGGAGAAGCTTGGGCTTCTTATATAGCCGGAGAGAAGAAGGAAACAAAGGCATTGTCCCATGGTCTCACTGAGCTAGGATACGCTCGAAATGATGGGAGTAGGTAACAGAAAGACTTTGGAGTAAAAGGTCTGCCACACAATTAATGTTGGCAGCACATAGCCGTTTGTCAGGACCTAGAGTTGACAAGGCACTGCTCTCTACTGCCATGCGCACAAAAATTAATGATGACCAGGCTAAAAGATGTCCCACAGTCAGTGAGAAAACCTGGGTGGACTGGTCAACGAATGCAACGTCTGAAATAAGCACTAAGCTCCAACTAGGGAGGTCTGGATGGCTGGATGAGAATCGAAGGGCTCAGATTTTAAGTGAGGCTCAGAGGTCCTAACACTTAGGGAAGTCTGAGTCACAGATCTGAAGATGGACGGCCCACGATCACCCAAGTGCTAAAAGGGGTGGTCGAGGAGGTCTGAGGAGGAAGGCCTAGGGTGGTCTTTGCAAAAATGCAAAAGAGGTCCTAGGGGAGATCCTGAGGGTGCTCTTTGCAAAAAGGACACGAGGTGGTCGTGCGGGTGGGAGGTCTTTTACAAAGACCAGAGGAGGTCTTTGAGGAGCTCCCGAAGATCTAAACCGTAGGACAAAGATCCAACGGCTAAGATTGTTTGCACCCGAAAAGACAGAGCCTAAGGTGCTCTAAGAGGTGGGGTTCGACCTGAAGAAGGGGTTTGGGCTCGGGTTTGACTTAAACCCAACCCAAGAGTTGACTAGGGTTAAATTTTGAACTAAAACTTTGAGAAATATTTAGAGTTAGCAAACTAACTCCAAAATTTATGAAATTTTTACAGTAGCTTGCTGACTATGAGATTGACCTTGTGTAAAATTGCCAGAGGTTTTTATACTGAGCATTTTTCTCCAAAATGTTTTCAAGGTTCTGAGTTAGGCTTTGACCAAGGGTCAGGGTGGTTTGACTGCCTCTAAAAATATTCAAATAATTTCTAAAAATTGTGAAATTTTTCAGAGGCGTCACACAACATCCTTAGAGCTCAGGAAAATTATTTCCAGGTGTTGAGTACAAGATTTTTAACCAGGAGGTCATGACTTTAGTCAATTGGAGATTTTGGTTTTTGATTTCCCACAATTCCTTTACAAGAATTGCAGAAAAAGTTCAAAAACTTCAAGATGCAAGAAAAGTTTTTAATTTCTACTCATTTCCTTACATTTGAAACACAAACCCAGATTTGGGTTGTTACAGTGGACGCGGTTATTCGAATAGATTGATTAACACTCTACAGAGGTTGTACACTTTACCCCACACGATATAACCAGTGTAGCTAGCACCAATAATAACAAAATATTTCTAAAATTTCATCTCAACAATTGACCCTCACATTGTGCATACTGCTGGCACCAAACCCCCAAAAAGGTTGTTGGCCCGTCGCACACCGTTGGACTTGAATACGGCGAACCGCTCATAAATATAACTCACCACAGAGATAGAATCACACCTCTATCCTAGCACACAGTCTAACCATGCCTGAGTAATCAATGTCAAGATTTCGTAACTTACTAAGTTAGGCATGTTCCATACCAGGTATGTGGTAGTACAGTTATGACTCAGTTCAATGCCGCACAAAGTTAAGTCCTTAATTGACCAAGGCGAGACTGCCAAACTACTTTCAACTCCAATATCCATATTTTTCCCTAACGCATACAGCTCCAGCATATCACAATTCCATCCATTTGACTTGGTGATTAATTATGGTGATATAATGTGCAAGGTGGATATAATAAAGTAGGTGCATAATTAATCCCAAAGCATTTAGGAATTAAATAATTGAAATAACATGCAATAGTTTGAATCAAAATACTTTTAAAAAACTAGTTTCAACATGGTTAAAGGTACAACTTTCCTTGAAACAAGTTGTAACATCCAATTTTCAAGAGTTTTTGAAAGTTTTTAAAATAAAAATAACCATTTGGTTTTGTTGAATTGCTAAAGTTTAACCTAGAGATTTTGGGAATTGAGAGCGATTTAATGTGAATTAATCAAACTTCAACTAATTCGAATCTGCTTTATTTTGAGTTTTTTTTTGGAGTTCTCTAGTGTTTAGAATTCCCTTTACCTGTTTGTTCTGTTTTCCCCTGTAATATCCCGAAAGTGAGTTAAGATTACCGTGCACTCAACCAGCTGACCATCAAGAATAAATACCCTTTACCCCGTATTGAAGATTTATTTGATCAGTTGAGAGGGGCAAAGGTATTTTCAAAGATAGACCTTCATCGGGCTATAATCGATTCTGTCCGAGAAGAGGATATCGAAAGCGGCGTTCTCTACAAGGTATGGGCACTTTGAATTTAAAGTTATGTCTTTTGGACTAACGAATGCCCCGCCGCTTTCATGGAGACTATGAGCAGGATGTTGCATGAGTATTTGGATGATTTTGTCGTCGTCTTTATTGATGATATCTTGATCTATTCAAGGTGAAGTTGAGCATGTGCGTCATCCGAGGATGGTGTTGGAGACGTTAAGAGAAAATAGATTTTATGCCAAGCTTAAAAGTGCGAGTTTCGATGTCCGAGGTGGGATTCTTGGGGCATGTTATCAATGATAAGGGAATATCGGTTGATCCAAGTAAAATCTCCACGATGGTAGAATGGGGAAGGCCGACTAACGTCAAAGAAGTGAGAAGCTTCCTTGGTATGGCGAGGCTATTATCGGCGTTTTGTGCGGATTTCTCCATAATGCGCGGCCGTTGTCGTGCTCACGAGAAAGATGTGAAGTTTCGGTGGGATGAGGATTGTGAACGCAGATTTTCTTATTTTGAAGGAAAAGCTAGTGATCGCACTGTTCTCACTATTCTGAGTGGGAAGCGATTCACGATCTATTCGATGCTTCTCGAGTTGGGTTGGGTGTGTGCTCATGCAAGATGGTAAGGTTACGGCTTATGCGTCTAGGCGGTGAACAAACATGAGCGAACTACCCAACACATGATTTAGAATTGGTGCGGTGGTGTTCGCCTTGAAGCTTTGGAGGCATTATCTCTATGGTGAGTCTTGTGATGTCTTTACGGATCACAAAAGCTTGAAATACATCTTTACGCAGAGGACTGAATCTAAGGCGAGAAGATGGTTAGAGCTGATCAAGGATTATGATCTCACGATTCAGTATCATCCAGGCAAAGCCAACGTGGTGGCTGATGCTCTTAGTCGCAAGGCGACACCGGCTACATTGGATTGTCTAGTTGCGGATTTTGACCGCATGGGGATATCTTATTGCTATGCGAGTTCGGCTCATGCCGAGATTCGATTGATTTTAGAATCACCATTCCAGGCGTGTGCGGGAAGCACAATGAGTGACCGTTATTGCAAAGAGTCGAGGCGTCGAATTTGGGCAAGGAAGGAGATTTTAGTTTGGATAGGTGTGGAGCATTGCGATTCAAGGGACGATTATGTGTGCCACGAGCGTGGAGTTAAGGATGACATCTTAAAGGAGGCACATCGCACTCAGATATCTTGTTCATCCGGAGAGACGAAGATGTACCGTGATTTGAAGCAGAATTTACGGTGGAAAAGAATGAAAGTGGATATTGCCAATTATGTAGCCTCTTGTGGTGTTTGTCGGCGGTGAAGGTGAACATAAGCGTCTGCGAGGTTATTGCAGCCTTTGGAGGTACCCCAATGGCCATGGGATGATATTTCTATGGATTTTGTTGTTGCGTTGCCTCGTTCACCGCGAGGTAAGGATGCGATTTGGGTTATAGTGGATCGATTCACAAATCGCACATTTTATTCCCATCCGCACGACTAATTCGGCTAGTGATTTGGCTCCTATCTATTTGCGGGAGATTGTGAGATTGCATGGAGTGCCAAAGACCATCATTTCGCGGGGATGCCAAGTTCGTATCCAAGTTTTGGGAGAGTTTGCGAGTGCCTTGGGCACACAACTCCGCTGAGTACTGACTTTCCATCCTCGAAAGATGGGCGATCGAGCGCACTATTCAAACCACGGAGGACATGTTGAGGTCATGTGTCTGTCTTGGAAAGGTAGTTGGGAGGATCAATTGCCATTGGCGAGTTTGCGTACAATAACAGCTATCATTCGAGCATAAAAGCCGCTCCGTTTGAGGTTTTATATGGGCGTAAGTGCAGTCACCTCTTTCTTTGGGAAGCCGTGGGTGAGAAGGCGGTTTGGGACCGGTGGGTGCAAAATACGGTTGAGCAGTAGCCTTGGTGAGGCAGAATCTATTAGCGACTCAAAGCGATGAGAAGAGTTATGCGGATGTGAGGAGAAGAGACTTGGAATTTGAAGTGGGAGATCGGTGCTCGAGAGTGTCCCCACTAAAGGTGTTGTCGGGTTCGGCACCAAAGGGAAGCTTAGCCCGAGTGCGTTGGGCCATTCACGATCTTGGCTCGGATCGGAAGTTGGCATACCGCTTAGACCTACGAGGCTATGCGAGGAGTGCATAACGTTTTCATGTGTCTATGTTGAGGAAGTTCCTTCGTGATCGAGCATCATGTTTCATTAGAACCCTAACCATTGACCAGGATCGACATTTGAGTCTAAGCGGTGCAGTGCGGAAAGATCGAGAAAAGAGTTGAGAACAAAACTTTGAAATGCGTTAAGGTGCTTTGTTCGCGCAGACGAAAGGAGGCCACTTGGGAGCCGGAGTCTCGCATGCGTGAGCTTTATCGGATTTGTTCATCTCAGTGCGTACCACAGTTGCTAAGTTTCGATCTCGGTTTTATTTCTTGAAGTTTGGAGTTTAGATTCGGGTCGAATCTCGTTAAGGGGGTAGAATGTAATATCCGAAAGTGAGTTAAGATTTGAATCGAGGAAGATTAATTTTATTTCGGAGAGATCGTTTAATCGGGAGGATCAAATGGAGCGTCGGGAGGGACTAATTGGAAGGATGTCGGTGCTGCATTTTTAGAGGGGAAAGAGCAATTTTGCGGCAACTTGGGCTGGGCCATGGCCCATGAGGGTGGCCGGCCAGGGGGCTTCCTCCCCAAACCCTAGCCGACCCCCCTCCTCCCCTTTCCTCCCCACTCCCAACCGGCCGCCACCCCTCTCCACCTCTCCACCTCCCTCCACCTCCCTTGCGCCCTTCTCCATCCCCACCATCTCCATTACTGCTGGCCAAGGAGGAGAAGGAGCTCCATTGCAGCCGGCCAAGGAGGAAGAAGAAGGAGAAAAGAAGAGAAGGAAGAAGAAGGAGAGGGAGAAGAGAAGAGAAGAAGAGGGAGAAGAAGGGATCCGCAGCGGAGCGTGGTGGTCATCATCCCCGCTGTGTGCTCTCTTCGTTTGGCAAGGGTAACCCGTGGTTCTTTGCTTTAGGTCAATTTCTAGTTGTCTAATTTTCGGATGTCAGTTCGTCGATATTCTGCAGCAGTGAAGTTTGTCGGTTTGGTTAGGTTAGAGGCAGATTTGAGTCTGGGTGTCTCCTAGAAAGTTGTAGCTATCGTAGTTACCTTTCATTGCCGACAAGAATCAAGTCATTCGGACTTCGGTAGCCAAAGTTATGAATTTATTAGTATTTCTGTGTTTCTGGAGAGAAGCAGAATTGCTAGTGTTGGTTAACCTGATAGAAGCGCATATTTAGAGGGTTTCAGAGGGTCTCACCATAACGAAAAATGAGGCTAATCCTCTTAGCTTTCAGGAAAGCTAAAGATCACTGAATTCGAACGAACGTAGAAAGTTATGATAGTTTCTTTGTCGCTGTCCAGAAACCCGACGTGAAATGTTTGCTCTGATTAAATAGATTGGTAGGTCTGGTAGATGGCCGAATCAGAGGGTCTCCCCAACTAAGTTTATTTAGACATTTTAATTAAATTTTCAGATTGTCCAAGATCATCCTATTTGGACTCCTGATCAGAAAGTTATGAATTTTTGAAGTCTGCTGTCCGCAGTGACCGATCGCTAGAAATTAGAAAAACTAGACGTGATAAGAAGATTTCCGATTTTGATTGTAATGTGATGTATGATTTTGGTCCGGTATACTATTCTTAGTTTGGGGTTATCTTCTTGTCCAGGTGGCAGCGAGATCCCAAGGGCAGCACCCACTTCGCGTCCGCCGTTCTCGCGCGGTTGAGGCAAGTATTCGGGTTTATGTGTAGTATTGGTTGCATGTCATGATTGAGTGGTGTATTGTTCATCATTGCCATGAGAATGTGTTGTGGAGATGATTCTAGTTGTGTTGATGCTTGCGAGTTATGTTTAAGGTTCCTTCATGATGCTATTGTTTACATACCCTGACTACATATTGAGTTATGATATTGGAAATATGATGTTGTAGTTCTTATGCATGTTGGAGCATTTTGAGACTTGGTCACGTGGTGACCAAGAGTACAATGTTGAGGTCCCCTGTCATATGTAATGACAGGCTTGAGGTCCCGCATTCATGGAATGTGGGCAATGGATCTGAGGTCCCGTCATTGTGATGACGGGCAAAGGTCCTATACATGTGATGTATAGGCTCTTGGTCCCCGTGCGGAGGAGCACGAGCATGGGTATTCATTGACGGATGAATACCCGCGACACGGTAAAATGCGAAAGCGAGATAAAGATCAAAGAGTGCATAGCATTATCATCATTTAAATATTTGAAATGTCTTAACGGTGTTGAATAAAGTTGTTTTTAGATGTTATGTCTATATGAATGTTGCAACCTTGTTGATACTTGCTTTGAGTCGTATGGCTCACCCTTGCTTTGTCTTGTTATAGGTACTTACAGCAAGAACGTCATGCATGGGAGGAGTAGGCATTGGAAAGCATGCACTACCTCACAACATTTATGCAATTGCTATTTAGTTTCACTTAGGAATAAATAAGCGTGTGGAGACTATCTATGGATGTTTTATGATGTTGGTTGTTGGATTATTCATGGTTATGAGAATGATGTTAATTGTTTACAATCGAGCGTTTATTTTATATGCATGAAAGACTTGGATTATAGAAATAATAATAAATGCCATGATCATCTGTTGATACCTCGATTTTGTTGTTCATACAAAGGAAGTTACTGTCAAAAAAATTATAGATTGTTCTAGTTAGTTTAATTCTTGTAGCATTCTAGGCTCATGTGGAGTGAGGGTGTTCTGATTGGTATCGAGCGGGTGTAGGTCCGTGGTTAGTGAAACATTAATTTTGACACACTAAGCTGATGGGTGGGTTGGGATTTTGCATTGCATTTACGTTTCGTTGATATTATAGTTTGACTTGTGCTTTAGTTGATTGTTGTGCTTATTGTTTAAATTATTTTGTCATGTTTGTGATTGTTTAGAGATGGCAAGGGTGGAGGCCGTGGTCGTGGTCGTGGCCGGCGGGTGCCGGCGAGGCAGGCAATGCCCATTGGAAGTTGAACTCTGTAGGCGGGAAGCTAGTCTGCGGGTCGAGGAAGAGGTTGCATCCGCGATGCAAGAGAATCGAGCCCGCCACCGGTGCTGTCGTGCCGCTCCCATGGTGGCTCTGCAGCAGCCTCTGCGGCGTTGCCATGGGGCTACATCAATGGAATGCTTTGAGGTTGGACACCTTCGACGGGTCGAGCACGCCGATTGATGCGACTAAGCGCTGCGACACATGGAGAGGCATTTTGGAGCTCTAGGGATGACTTGAGAAATGAGGCGCAGTTTGTCTCCTTCGGCTCAAGGGCAGCGGATATCGGTGGGAAGGAGTCACGGCAGCTAGGACTTACGCCTATGGTCGATTACTTGGGAGTTGTTTGTGGAGCAATTCGGAGGAGGTTTTATCTGCCTCGTTTGTGGAGAGGATGGAGGTTTCATTGCAAAGCTACAAGCGGGGCAAGATAGCGATGTCGAATATGAGGCGGGTTTTAACAACTGATCCGCTTTGTTCCGGCAGTGGCTACTGACGAGGTGGAGAAGGCCAAGAGATTTCGTAGAGGGCTGAGACAGGAGTTTCGCCAGGTTTTGGGGGCACTGGAGCTGCGTGACTTTAGCTCCCTGGTAGAGCAAGCTCGGGGCATGGAACTTGAAATGCAGCTTGGGGAAGATTTACCAGGTACAGGAGGTACCATGGTCCAGGAGGATGCAGGTGGTAGTCAGAAGAAGAGTTTTGGGGGAGGAAGTGGGTCATCACTGAAACCAGTTTACAAGAAGTTCAAGGGCCCGCAGAATTCTTCCAAGTCCAAGTCCACAAGGCCACAGTCATCCTCTTCTTTTCGACCTTCGGCGAGTGCTCCTAGATTGCGTCGGTTCGGGGCAAGGGATGAAGTGTTTCAAGTGTGGTAATGAGCATCGTGCTTGAGTGTTCTGGTGGGTTCTTGTCGCCACTTGTGGTGGGAGGGCCACAAGGCTTTGGTTTGTCGGCGGAATCTGCCGGTGTGATCAAGTGGGAGCGATCCCATTGTCGGCACGAGTAGGTAGCTTCATCTCGGGGTTGATCACGGATGTTAGCGGCCACTCCTACTCGATCCCTGGGTCACCGCGATCTTATCTTCCTTATCTGGGGTATTCCACGCGAGTACTTTTGGCCACCGGTCCTGCGGCACCGTTTCGATTCGCGGCACCTTGGCACCTCTGCGGCGCGCGCCCCATACATGTGGTGTTGGGGCTCCTTCCGCCCAGCGATTTCTTATGCCATGCCAGCGGCGAGTCGGTGAGTCGTCCCGATGTGGTGGCAGTGCGCTCCTAGTGGACTCGGTGGAGGCATTTGTACTTTTGATTCGAGCTACTTTCTCTTTTGTATCGTTAGAGTTTGCTAGCGAGGCCAAGTTGAGTTTGCGATCTATAGCTCGATCGATTTTAGTTAACTCTCGGGGAATCCTTTCTAGCTCCACAGTTTGTCTGGTTGTGTGATCTCCTTGGATGGGGAAGAATTTATTGCTAATCTAATGGTCATGAAGATGGAGCCGTTTGATGTTATTCAGGTATGGACTTGTTGCATAGCTATCGGCGGTTATATCACATTTCGGAAGACGATAACCTTGCGAGGCACCTTACAGGCGGGAGGTAGTATTTCGTGAGTGCCCCTCTTACTCTCTTTGCGTCTTTGGCTAGTCGTATCACGGTAGTCGAGCGCGAAGAGTGGGTTTATTTTGTCTCTGGTGGGAAAGTCGAGTTCCTCTTTGATTGCAGAATTAATTTCGGTGGTTCGAGAATTCTTAGATGTTTTCAGCGAGTTGCGGATGCCCCACCACGTCCGATGGAGTTCGAATTGATTTAGTCAGGGTGCCCGACCGGTTTCTATGACCCCATCACGTCATCGCACGTCCTTTTCGGGAGGAACTAAAGAAGCAATTGGATGAATTAAGGCGAAGGATCTTATTCGACCTAGCATATCTCCGTGGGAGCTCGGTCTTATTTACCAAAAGAAGGATGGTAGTTGGCGCATGTGTATCGATTACCGTGCACTCAACGGTGACCATCAAGAATAAATACCCTTTACCCGTATTGAAGATTTATTTGATCGGTTGAGAGGGCAAAGGTATTTTCAAAGATAGACCTTGATCGGGCTATAATCGATTCTGTCGAGAAGAGGATATCGAGAAAGCGGCGTTCTCTACAAGGTATGGGCACTTTGAATTTAAAGTTATGTTTTTGGACTAACGAATGCCCCGCTTTGCTTTCATGGAGACTATGAGCAGGATGTTGCATGAGTATTTGGATGATTTTGTCGTCGTCTTTATTGATGATATCTTGATCTATTCAAGACTGAAGTTGAGCATGTGCGTCATCGAGGATGGTGTTGGAGCGTTAAGAGAAAATAGATTTTATGCCAAGCTTAAAAGTGTGAGTTACGGATGTCCGAGGTGGGATTCTTGGGGCATGTTATCAATGATAAGGAATATCGGTTGATCCAAGTAAAATCTCCACGATGGTAGAATGGGAAGGCCGACTAACGTCAAAGAAGTGAGAAGCTTCCTTGGTATGGCGAGCTATTATCGGCGTTTTGTGCAGGATTTCTCCATAATTGCGGCCGTTGTCGAGCTCTCACGAGAAAGATGTGAAGTTTCGGTGGGATGAGGATTGTG
Source organism: Ampelocalamus luodianensis (assembly GCA_036346255.1). Classification (NCBI taxonomy): domain Eukaryota; kingdom Viridiplantae; phylum Streptophyta; class Magnoliopsida; order Poales; family Poaceae; genus Ampelocalamus; species Ampelocalamus luodianensis. Next base: position 11,740,917 of record CM070627.1, on the reverse strand, counting down.
AACGCAGATTTTCTTATTTTGAAGGAAAAGCTAGTATCGCACTGTTCTCACTATTCTGAGCCGGGAAGCGATTCACGATCTATTCGATGCTTCTCGAGTTGGGTTGGGTGTGTGCTCATGCAAGATGGTAAGGTTACGCTTATGCGTCTAGGCATTTGAAGAAACATGAGCGAGAACTACCCAACACATGATTTAGAATTGGCTGCGGTGGTGTTCGCCTTGAAGCTTTGGAGGCATTATCTCTATGGTGAGTCTTGTGATGTCTTTACGGATCACAAAAGCTTGAAATACATCTTTCTGCAGAGGACCTAAATCTAAAGCGAGAGAAGATGGTTAGAGTGATCAAGGATTATGATCTCACGATTGGTATCATCGAGCAAAGCCAACGTGGTGGTGATGCTCTTAGTCGCAAGGCGACACGGCTACATGGATTGTCTAGTTGCGGATTTTGACCGCATGGGGATATCTTATTGCTATGCGAGTTCGGCTCATGCCGAGATTCGATTGATTTTAGAATCGACCATTCCAGGCGTGTGCGGGAAGCACAATGAGTGACCCGTTATTGCAAAGAGTCGAGACGCGTCGAATTTGGGCAAGGAAGGAGATTTTAGTTTGGATGGGTGTGGAGCATTGCGATTCAAGGGGCGATTATGTGTGCCACGAAGCGGGAGTTAAGGATGACATCTTAAAGGAGGCACATCGCACTCAGTATAATTGTTCATCCGGAGAGCGAAGATGTACCGTGATTTGAAGCAGAATTTACGGTGGAAAAGAATGAAAGTGGATATTGCCAATTATGTAGCCTCTTGTGGTGTTTGTCAGCAGGTGAAGGTTGAACATAAGCGTCTGCGAGGGTTATTGCGCCTTTGGAGGTACCCCAATGGCCATGGGATGATATTTCTATGGATTTTGTTGTTGCGTTGCCTCGTTCACCGCGAGGTAAGGATGCAGTTTGGGTTATAGTGGATCGATTCAGCAAATCTGCACATTTTATTCCCATCCGCATGACTAATTCAGCTAGTGATTTGGCTCCTATCTATTTGCGGGAGATTGTGAGATTGCATGGAGTGCCAAAGACCATCATTTCGCGAGGATGCCAAGTTCGTATCCAAGTTTTGGGAGAGTTTGCGAGTGCCTTGGGCACACAACTCCGCTTTGAGTCTGACTTTCCATCCTCAGACGGATGGGCGATCGAGCGCACTATTCAAACCACGGAGGACATGTTGAGGTCATGTGTCTGTCTTGGAAAGGTAGTTGGGAGGATCAATTGCCATTGGCGAGTTTGCGTACAATAACAGCTATCATTCGAGCATAAAAGCCGCTCCGTTTGAGGTTTTATATGGGCGTAAGTGCAGTCACCTCTTTCTTTGGGAAGCCGTGGGTGAGAAGGCGTTTTGGGACCGGTGGGTGCAAAATACGGTTGAGCGAGTGGCCTTGGTGAGACAGAATCTATTAGCGACTCAAAGCGCATGAAGAGTTATGCGGATGTGAGGAGAAGAGACTTGGAATTTGAAGTGGGAGATCGGTGCTCGAGAGTGTCCCCACTAAAGGTGTTGTCGAGTTCGGCACCAAAGGGAAGCTTAGCCCGAGGTGCGTTGGGCCATTCACGATCTTGGCTCGGATCGGAAGTTGGCATACCGCTTAGACCTACCGGAGGCTATGCGAGGAGTGCATAACGTTTTCATGTGTCTATGTTGAGGAAGTTCCTTCGTGATCGAGCATCATGTTTCATTAGAACCCTAACCATTGACCAGGATCGACATTTGAGTCTAAGCGGTGCAGTGCGGAACGATCGAAAAGAGTTGAGGAACAAAACTTTGAAATGCGTTAAGGTGCTTTGTTCGCGTGACGAAAGGAGGCCACTTGGGAACCGGAGTCGCATGCGTGAGCTTTATCGGATTTGTTCATCTCGGTCGTACCACAGTTGCTAAGTTTCGATCTCGGTTTTATTTCTTGAAGTTTGGAGTTTAGATTCGGGTCGAATCTGTTAAGAGGTAGAATGTAATATCCGAAAGTGAGTTAAGATTTGAATCGAGGAAGATTAATTTTATTTCGGAGAGATCGTTTAATCGGGAGGATCAAATGGAGCGTCGGGAGGGACTAATTGGAAGGATGTCGGTCTGCATTTTTAGAGGGGAAAGAGCAATTTTGCGGCAACTTGGGCTGGGCCATGGCCCATGAGGGTGGCCGGCCAGGGGGCTTCCTCCCAAACCCTAGCCGACTCCCCTCCTCCCCTTTCCTCCCCACTCCCAACCGGCCGCCACCCCTCTCCACCTCTCCACCTCCCCTCCACCCTCCCTTGCGCCTTCTCCATCCCCACCATCTCCATTACTGCTGGCCAAGGAGGAGAAGGAGCTCCATTGCAGCCGGCCAAGGAGGAAGAAGAAGGAGAAAGAAGAGAAGGAGGAAGAAGAAGGAGAGGGAGAAGAGAAGAGAAGAAGAGGAGAAGAAGGGATCCGCAGCGGAAGCGTGGTGGTCATCATCCCCGCTGTGTGCTCTCTTCGTTTCGGCAAGGGTAACCCGTGGTTCTTTGCTTTAGGTCAATTTCTAGTTGTCTAATTTTCGGATGTCAGTTCGTCGATATTCTGCAGCAGTGAAGTTTGTCGGTTTTGGTTAGGTTAGAGGCAGATTTGAGTCTGGGTGTCTCCTAGAAAGTTGTAGCTATCGTAGTTACCTTTCATTGCCGACAAGAATCAAGTCATTCAGACTTCGGTAGCCAAAGTTATGAATTTATTAGTATTTCTGTGTTTCTGGAGAGAAGCAGAATTGCTAGTGTTGGTTAACCTGATAGAAGCGCATATTTAGAGGGGTTTCCAGAGGGTCTCACCATAACGCAAAATGAGGCTAATCCTCTTAGCTTTCAGGAAAGCTAAAGATCACTGAATTCGAACGAACGTAGAGAAAGTTATGATAGTTTCTTTGTCGCTGTCCAGAAACCCGACGTGAAATGTTTGCTCTGATTAAATAGATTGGTAGGTCTGGTAGATGGCCGAATCAGAGGGTCTCCCCAACTAAGTTTATTAAGACATTTTAATTAAATTTTCAGATTGTCCAAGATCATCCTATTTGGACTCCTGATCAGAAAGTTATGAATTTTTGAAGTCTGCTGTCCGCAGTGACCGATCGCTAGAAATTAGAAAAACTAGACGTGATAAGAAGATTTGCGATTTCGATTGTAATGTGATGTATGATTTTGGTCCAGTATGCTATTCTTAGTTTGGGGTTATCTTCTTGTCCAGGTGGAACCGAGATCCCAAGGGCAGCACCCACTTCGCGTCCGCCGTTCTCGCGCGGTTGAGGCAAGTATTCGGGTTTATGTGTAGTACTGGTTGCATGTCATGATTGAGTGGTGTATTGTTCATCATTGCCATGAGAATGTGTTGTGGAGATGATTCTAGTTGTGTTGATGCTTGCGAGTTATGTTTAAGGTTCCTTCATGATGCTATTGTTTACATACCCTGACTACATATTGAGTTATGATATTGGAAATATGATGTTGTAGTTCTTATGCATGTTGGAGCATTTTGAGACTTGGTCACGTGGTGACCAAGAGTACAATGTTGAGTCCTGTCATATGTAATGACGAGCTTGAGGTCCCGCATTCATGGAATGTGGGCAATGGATCTGAAGGTCCCGTCATTGTGATGACGGGCAAAGGTCCCTATACATGTGATGTATAGGCTCTTGGTCCCTGTGCCAGAGGGGCACGGGCATGGGTATTCATTGACGGATGAATACCCGCATTACCGGTAAAATGCGAAACGAGATAAAGATCAAAGAGTGCATAGCATTATCATCATTTAAATATTTGAAATATCTTAACGGTGTTGAATAAAGTTGTTTTTAGATGTTATGTCTATATGAATGTTGCAACCTTGTTGATACTTGCTGAGTCGTATGGCTCACCCTTGCTTTGTCTTGTTATAGGTACTTCTGGCAAGAACGTCATGCATGGGAGGGAGTAGGCATTGGAAAGCACGCAATACCTCACAACATTTATGCAATTGCTATTTAGTTTCACTTAGGAATAAATAACCGTGTGGAGACTATCTATGGATGTTTTATGATGTTGGTTGTTGGATTATTCATGGTTATGAGAATGATGTTAATTGTTTACAATCGAACGTTTATTTTATATGCATGAAAGACTTGGATTATAGAAATAATAATAAATGCCATGATCATCTGTTGATACCTCGATTTTGTTGTTCATACAAAGGAAGTTCTGTCAAAAAAAAATTATAGATTGTTCTAGTTAGTTTAATTCTTGTAGCATTCTAGGCTCATGTGGAGCTGGGGTGTTACATCCCCGTCAGCCCGTTCCTCCTCCTCTCGTCATCGGCCGCTCCACCCTCTCTGTTCCCTCTTGGTCTCAACTAGTCTTTGGTTTCGACTAGTCTTTTGGTCACAACCAGCCCTCTGGGTCACAACCACCCTCTTGGTCACGACCAGCCCCGCTTGTCAGCCTCGCTCACTTTCTCTTTCCTCTCTCTTTTTCCACAGCAGCGTGGGCATTAAATGCTGTTGTCTTCGCAGTGGTGTGGGCATTAAATGCCATTGTCTCCGCAGCGGTGTGGGCATCAAATGTCGTTGTTCCCGCAGCGGCATGGGCATTAAATACCGTTGTCTCCGCCCCGTCGTGTTTTCCTTCCCCCTTTTCGTACCGTTCCATCTTGTCGTCTGGTCCCCCTCCTTCCTCTATAAATAGAGCACTTGGGAGCATCGTCCTCCTCTTGTTCTTTCCCCAGCTCGCCCTCTCTAGCTCCCGTTGCTGCGGCTTTCCTGAAGCCCGAGCTCCGTAATCGACCGCCGTGCACCTCCTCCTGGTCCTCACCACACCAGTGCAGCCCCTCTTCCGCCCGCATCTTTTGGTAACCCCGAGCTCCTTGAAGCAATTCCCCTCATTCTGTTTTAGTTTTGTTTAACAGGAGCCACCACTTTCCCTTCCTCCTCCCGTCCCGGCTGACCCATTTATCGCCAGCCTCCTTCGCCCTCGGCTGTGAGCTTCCTCGCAGCCATTTCGCCGTCTGCCGACCCTCCCCCCTCCAGCCCATCTCTTTCGGTCCTGATGAGTTCCCCGTACCCTGTTTTTTCTTATTCTTTTGGTCCAACTTCCCGTGCCCTGTTCTCTTTCCCCTTCTCTTTCGACCACGTTGAGTAGTCAATTTTCCCTTCTCTTGTGACCACGTTGAATAGTTATATTTCCTCTTACGATCATGTTGAGTTGTCGTATCCCCTCTTACGACCATGTTGAGTAGTCGTATCCCCTCTTACGACCATGTTGAGTAGTCGTATTTCCTCTTACGACCACGTTAAGTAGTCGTATCCCCTCTTACGACAATGTTGAGTAGTCGTATCCTCTCTTACGACCACGTTGAGTAGTCGTATCCTATCTTCTGACCAGCTGAACTTCCTTTCGAGAGCTCGTTCTCCTTCGTTCAAGTTCCGATTCGAATTATTCAAGTTTCTAAATCCATCTATTTTATGTACCTTTCTTTTGGTTCTTGTTTGGTAATCCTTTTGGATTTCATTTGGAGTTATCTTATTTACTTGGCTCTTTTCGCACGTATAGATACCTGCTTCCCTGAAGACTTCCTAGAACCGTCTACTGAAGCCACTCAAGCCTTCAATGAAGGTAAGTCGTAGACCTTTGATCATGCCGTACTCAGTTTACAAAATTATATTATTTTATATCAACATGCATGGCTAGTTGTATAAAAATAGTTCTGGGAGTAGTTAAATACCTACTTGGTAGTATGACTCCTTGAATAATTGTGAACGACATGTTGATATGTACCCTTGGACACCATAGGTTGGGTAATCTTAGTTGCACATTATTGTGATACCAATATGGGTGTGTATTATGCTTAGTCCTGCTTTAGTTATACGATGCCTCTCGATCACATGATTCAATGATGATAAATTTAACTAAGTGAATATGGAATTGTGACATGTGTTGCCACGACATGTGTTGCTGTGAATATTAAAATTTGTTGTACCATGACAAGGGTTGCCATTTGGTCAGTTGAACCAAAAATGATTTCATACTCAGGCGAATGATCGTGCAGTAAAGGGGGTGCAGAAAGCACATTGGGATGAGGATGTTTCGCCTAAGTAGTCACTAAGGACTTAACTTTGTGCGCCATTGATCTAGGCCATCTTGTGCAACCACAAGTCCATTTATGGGGTGTACCTAGCTGAATAATTAGCAATGTTTTGAGTCGGTTCTGTTTAGGTTGTTGAACGGCGCAAGAGGGGGCCAGGAAGGCGAAACCTTAGCGAGCAGAACCGAGTCAAAATGGAGTTTTATAAAGGCCTTGTGATAATGTCTTAGTCACACACCTCGGAAGTATGTGGGCAGACAATATAAGATGATTATCTCTTGTGGGTCAAGCTGTACAACCTCTGTAGAGTGTAAAACTATTCGAATAGCCGTGTCCCCGGTTATGAGCAATGCCTAGTGATTTCATACGATGGGTAGATTTTCTCAAAAATGTTGTATCTTGGTTGGCACGAGTGGTTTGGAAAGTGAACAGGGTGTTCACGAGTGGTTTGGAAAGTGAACAGGGTGTTCATGAGTGGTTTCAAAGAAACTGATTACTTATGTATTAATCTTTTAAATTATTCTTTCAATCTACTTACCATAATTATAACACCCCAGCCCAACATAGAGTCTAGGATGCTACAAACTACTCTATTAACTCAACTAATTTCAACATCTTAATAAACATTCAACCAAATATTCATTCATGAAGGACATTAAACTGATAATCAACACCATCACAGTCTATAATTACTCAACAAGAGCGTAACATCTATCAACTGAGTATTAATCAATTTGTGAAGCCTCCTCTTTAACAATTCATCCAAGCAATCCAATATTACTATGCTCAAGCAGCTAATGATCGAATAGCTACCACTAAATCATCATTGACTAACCAAACAATAAATATGATAGAATAATCCAATCAAACATTCTAATCCATCAAACGAAATTAAATGAACTTGAATGATGAAGAATTAAGAACATAAATGGATCATCCATGATCACAGTCAAAATCATCCACAACGAAGGATGGTCACAAAATTGAATCTAAAGAAATCATCAAGACCATGAATTGTAGATAATTAAACTAGTTTAATCGTTGTGGTTTGTGTATATGTGAAGTGCACCATGTCTACCCCTCCCTATGCATGCCGTTGCCTCGAGACGTACCTAGAAAGCACAAGATAGCAAGAGTGAGTCCACGACTCAGCAAAATGCAATAGTAATAAATATCATAACATCATAAGCAGCCAATAGGGGTAATCAATCCCATTATGAACAACAACAATATATATCACAAATCCATCTTTTAGCAGAAATGCAATGAACATATCATGCATGCTCTTTCTTTATCTTCTTTGTAATTACCGGTAATGCCGAGTAGTGTATCCATCGATACATACTCAAAGCCTGTGCCCTCTAGGCACAGGGACCCAATACCCATACTCCACGAGTGCGGGAATCCAAGCCCGTCCAATGCATGACGGGGATCTATACCCGTCCAATACATGACGGGGACCTCAAAGGAACAATCCTTGGCTACCATGTAGACCAAGATACAGAAATGTATGCCATGATGCAAAATTGAAATCACAATATCAACTCATCATGAACAGGTAATGTTCATCAACATTATCAAACATAAAGCTTCATCATTAAACCATGGCATTCATCGATTATGAAATAAAGTAACTCATTATTACTATCTGCACTTGCCTCAACCGTGAGATAGAAGACAAAAGGTGGAACGCTCTAGCACCGGGGTTCACCACCACCTGGTAACCAAAAATGATACTAGGCATCAAACAAACATACTTAACAAGATATTACTCACGGTGCTCTACATCGTCTTCCCATAACCCAAGATTAAACACTTTATCTACTCAAGCTAGTCAACATGCTAACAGAAATCTATTTTGGACAACAGGAGGTTCTAATAGGTATTTATCAAAAAGGTCTTAGTCTTGTTGTTTTTAGTAACATTCTAGGCTCATGTTGTGCTAGGGTGTTACAGTAATTACTGTCAATACTGCTTTTTGCAAATTAAACATACAGTTATCCTTGTCAAGCCTGGTATGAATATTATTTGCATACATTTCCCTACGACTTGCTGAGTACATTCAAAGTACTCACAGCTTTATGCGCTCTGGTTGATCAGTCGTCGAAGAAGACCCAGGGAGCACTGAGTTCTACGAGGACGACTACTTCAAAGACCTTGCGAGCTAGGCTGTGTTCTCCACTTGATTGCCTGTGGGCACGACGAGTGGCCTCCACGAGTTGTTTTGGTTTCCGTTGCAAGTTGTGTGTTGTCGTGAGCCCTGCGTGGCAAACCTTGTAAAACCTTGACCATAAGGTTCTTTTGCTATTTTGTATTATTGATTTGTCTGCTTCTTTAGTCGTTCTGTTGTATGGATATGATTTCAGCTATGTTGCAACTATACGAGCTAGCTGCTGATCTGGAACTAGTTTGGAATGCACAGAGGGTCCCAGGGTTGCATACTCAGGGTCCCCACACAAGTCTTGGTACTGGTCTTTAGCTTGATCAACTCCTCTTTCCTTGAAAACTCCCAATGTATCAACATCCACTCGCAAATGAAAGCAAAAACATAAATAAATACCAAACACAGCAATAAATAAACTCCAAAAATTAAATAAAAATCACAAGAAGGTAGAGGTTGAAATTAGATCAATTTAGAGAGTTGAATGAGCTCAATCGGAGTTCGTATGAGGAAGAACAGGCTCTCGAAAGATTTAAATATAAGAAAAAGAGAGAGAAAATACTATTTCAGATTTGTGGAATTTTCTTTGTAGGTGGCCGTCGGCGTTTGAGACCATGGTGGTGGACATGGAGGTGTGTGCTAGGTAGCTAAAGTGACAGTGAACTCGTTTGTGTACATGCATCCACCGGAGGTGGATAGCGGCGGCACAAATCGGGTCTACGGCACGATGGTGCTACAGTGATGCTCTGGCAACTTTGAGGTGACAGCGGTGTAGATCTGGTCGCTGCGGTCTTGGTGGTGGTGATGATGAGGGCTAGGGCTCACCGATAGCGGTGAAAATTGGCGACAAGGGGTCACTACTGGCAGTGGCCAAAACATGAGCTTCCGGTGACTAGGGTTAGGGATTTGAGCGGCGGCGGTTGTAGTTACGGTGTGGAGGCCGAGGGCAACATCCCCCTTTATAGTGTGGCGGCCGGGAGTGTTCTGGGCGTGCACGCCAAGCAATCGAGGCGGCGGCGAAGTCCAATTTGCGCCCGAGACAAAGACGAAGAACAGTGACGGGGTGGGACCCACATGTCAGTGATAGTGGCTAGGGCACATTCGCGTCATGCATGGCGACGTTGGCAGGTGGGACCGGCATGCCTGGGCGAGCGGGAGAGGGAGGATGGGCCGTAGCGGCGGTTTGGGCTGGAGAGAGAAAAGAGAATGGGTTGCGGAGAGAATTCAACCCATTGGAATTTCTTGAGATTTTAATAGTTTTTCTATTTTCGAAAATACAGAAAATCCAAATGGCAAATTAAAATAGCAAATGAACTTGGAAAAATTACAGAAAAATCTAGAAAATATTTCTAAGCACAAAGAAATTGATGTTCATATTAATCACATTAAATTGTTTTGACTTTGAAAAATCTCATTTAAGCTTTATTAAATCCAAATAAAATTTGGTAAAATTTTCCAAGGGACTAAACTACTCAAAAAGGTTTTGAAACTACAAAAATTGGGATGTTACACAGTTCAAGATTATAAACAAAAAATATTGTACCTCTATTCGTTTCAAAAACAAAAACATTGTGCGAGTACTATATATAAATTAAGGACCGAGTAATGCCGCAACAATTAAGTAGTAGTTGCATACACTTGTACTATAATATTCAATATCAAGTGTTGCAACCAATTGGTGGTTACTTTAACTAGTTGGTGCCTCTATCATGCGGTGAATGGCTATGGTTGAAGTCCCAAACTACATGTTAGGTATTTTTCTAAAATTTAATATAATGACATTTCGATTGCTGACTTTTAAAGATGACTATGATGACTAATTGCACCCATCACCAAAATTTTTATTAACGGTTGCAATTAGTGCCCCATAGAGCCTATATTCCTCCCCTTCTATACCACTCAGAACTCCAAAATAATAATCGTTTCAAAATTGTAGGCCCAATTGGCAAGTGTTGTGCATTCTAATACTCCGAAATGCTTTAGAGATAGAACAAAATTAACTAGAGGAGTTTTCTGAATTTTTAACAAAACCTAGGTCATGGGATTCTAGCCCACGGCACCAAGGCCCAAGGTGGGCCGACGCCATAAGGAGGCCAGGGGGTGGCAGCCTGACCTAGCCGCCACCCACCCCCGTGTGCACCCTTCCCCTACTTCCTTCCTCCAAACCACCGCACAGCCCCAGCGTTACTCCTGTGCATCGCTACTGCTAGCTACTAGCAAAGACATGCTGCATGATTTGCATGGCTTAATAGTGGTTTCAATAGTAGAGGGACACAGAAAGAGAGATTAAGAAAAATTGCTACCAGATTTCCTGTGCTGCTGCCGCAAGGGATCAGCAAGAAAGAGGAAGAAAAGTGAGGAGGATCTCATGGGAAATCGGTGATCCTCGTCTTGATCTCCAAGGTTAACGATCAAGTTTTCTCCTCTGTTTTGTTTAGCAATTTCTAGTCAGGGGAAATCGATTAGTAGATCGGTTTAGTTTGTTGTTTTGTTGTACTGTAAATTCGGGTATCGGTTGTGTGTAATTTGGGAATCTCATCTCCTAGAAAATTGTAGAGGATATCGATATCTTTGTGTAGAATATTTATTCATGTTGATCGGATGAGTAGATATTGAGTTATGAATTTTGCAAGCTTGCTGTCTAGTAGGTTTGTCATGTTTTGGCAGCACGTATTAATCTGAAGATTAAAAATAGAAGATGGAATAATGTGGCATTTTGATGTACATTAAAAGGGTAGGAAATTTCTTAAGGTTTCCAGAGAGTCTAATAACATGATTTTTGGACGTGTACAACAGAAGTTATGATTTTTGAAAGACTACAGTCCAGAACCGAGCTACTGCAGGACGCAATCGTGGGAAACTACTAATTTGACTAAGTTAAAGGCAGAGTAGAATTTTTGGCATAACTAGGAAAAGATAGATAATTTCCTTTGCTTTCTGAAAAGTCAGAATTCAATATTTTTGCATGTGTAGATTAAAAGATATGAAAATGTTAAGTCTGCTAACCAGACGATGATAGATCTGTCTTCTGGGTTAAAAATAGTGTTTTGGATGATTTAATCAGACATTTGATCACCTAAGAAGTTGTAGGAAATTTTGTATAGATTCTATAAATGGTATGGTTTGCCAAATTACGATGCGGGAGTTGAAAGTTATAACAACTTTAGTGTCGGAACAGCAGGGGGACTGTCTGCTAAAGAGGAAAAGTTGTGGAATTAGAAAGCATATAGAAGCGTTGTCGGTGAAGTGTCATTTTTTTTTATTGTGTAGCATGTTTTGAATTTGGGGTGTTTACTGTAGGAGGAGTAGCTTCAAGATTGTTGTCATCTTCAAATCATCCCGTTCGTCGCAACTAGAAAGGCAAGTGCATGGTAGAATGATATTTAAATGTTTGGAATTATTATTTGGTGAAATTAATACTTTCTATGATTATTTATGTGAATGATGCCTATTTCATATTGCCTATGTGTTTTCGATAACTTGATGATGATGATGATGATTATTATTATTTCAATTGCCAATGATGAAAGATGATAATCATTGCATTTCATGTTGAGCATTCATATTGGAAAGATGTGACCCACGGAAGTGAGATGAGGTCCTCATATGTAAGATATGGGCAATGAGGTCCCGTATGAAAAAGGACGAGTAATTGGTCCCCGCATTAAAGAATGTGGGCATGAGTGAACCCCGATAGGTGTTACACTCCGCTATACCGGTATAAGCAAAAGATGAGTTGAGACATGAGCATGAGTTTTGTATTGCATTCATGAAAAGTGAAAAGTGGATTGAGATAATGAGATAACGGAAAAGAATTGCTATTAAGATGATGCCTCGTTTATTATTCTGTTTTGTACTTGCTGAATCGTGGACTCACTCTTTCTTATTAGTTGTTTTTAGGTGAATGTTGAAGACAACATGCATTAGATGGAAGTAGAATATTAAACATTTGCACTCTTGTAGCTCTTCACTCCACCTAGCAACTTATCACTTTTGGTTATAAACAAATTATCATCTTCCACCTAGCAACTTATCACTTTTGGTTATAAACAAATTATCATCTTCAATTGTAATAATTGGATAATTCGTGGTTTCCCTTGGTTTCTTATGGTTCTTAATATTGTTAGTCGATGCTTTCCCTAGTTTAAACTTATTTATGATGCCTTTTGGTAATTTCTTGGTTTATATTTAAATTCAATTTATGGTATGACATGTTGCTGAAATTTATGTTTGACATATTGTTGAATGTTTATTAGTGAAGTCTAGTTGTTGATAATACTTGATTAATGGTTAAAATTTGTAGTGATAGTAGTTGTAAGTGACACCTTGAGTTTTTGGATAAGCCGGGGCGTTACATTGTATCTATCTGAAAAAGGATTCCTTTTATTTTTTTTACTCACCTTCTCATTTAGTTTGGCAAGGATCTAAATTGCCTGTCCCAAGGACAAAAGAAAACAAATCCTCGAAATGAAATAAATCGCTTTGGTTGATTTAGCTGACAAAAAGAAACCACCCAACACCGCACTGGCCACTGGCGCCCTATCCAAATTTGTCCCAAACGAACCACACAAACCAAGCAACCAACCAAACGGACTCAACGGTCTCCTCCTAGTCCTGCAACTCGTCGAGCGCCTTGAGCAGGAACGGCTTAAATCTTGTCACGTTCACCATGACGTCCTGCTTCATGACGATCTCGGCAAGCGCCGGCCAGCCCTGCGCGTGGATGGCCATGGGGTCCTTGAACACGTAGTGGTCCTTGGAGTACTTGTCCTTGAGCGTCGTCTCTTCCTCCGAGACGTAGTACTCGACGTACCGGAGCTTCATTTCGCGCGCCGGCTGCCCGTAGAAGTTTGTCGCCATCCAGTCCATCTTACCCCACGGCACGATCTGCACCATCACGGCGCCCGTCGGCAGGAAGATCTGGTTCGTCAGCCCGGCGCCGTGCACTGCAAGGAGCACGTCGGCAGAGTTCACCTTATCGGCGAACCCGCGCACGTCCGGACCGGCCTCCGCCACGGTCACCACGAACCCGAGCTCCTCGCACAGCGCGGCAACCTCGTGCAGGTTGAGCAGCTTGCGCGTGCCCTTCCGCTCGATCATGAGCATCTTGGGCTTCGCGCCGGTCTCCTCGCCGAGCACCGCCGGGGTGTCCCGCGGAAGGCCAAACGCGCGGCGGAGGAACCTGTTGTAGTCGACCATGGAGTAGTTGAGCGGGTTGCGGGTCGGGTGCGGGTAGATGATGAGGTCGCGGTCGCGGTACAGGCCGAGGTGGCCGCGCCGGAAGCAGTGCACCTCCTCATCCTTGTCGAAGTTGATCACCTCGTAGTTGGACAGCTTCTTTAGAAGCGGCGTGAACTTTTGCACCCACCATGGCTTGAAGTTGGTGATGAAGAACTGCACTTCGCCGGCGAGGTGCGCCGTGGTGAGGAACAGCGGGATCATCACGTCCGTATTGTCGTGGAAGAAGTTGTCGGTGTACCCGGCCACGGAGAAGACCACCGCCGGGACGTCGTGCTGCCGGGTGCACACCGGTGAAGCCTCGGGCGATGACACGGACTTGATGGTGACCTCCACGACGCCCGGGAGGAGAAACTCGTCCTTGCGGGCGTACGGTCGGATCTTCTTCTCCCCATTGGCGTCAAACGGGCCGCCACCGGATGGGTTTACAAAGAACATGGTTTTCTCCTTTGGACTGATCCGGATGTCACCGGCGAGCTCGCAGACCGGCGGGCGCGCATACGGGAAGCCCTCGTCGACGCCGTTCTCGTCGCAGGTCATGTTGGCCTCCGTAACGCCACCAGCTGACGGAAATACAGAGAAAAATAAGAAACTTATTTCTTAAGGACTCGTACATGAACTAAATTACATGACAAAAAGGGAATTAAAATTATATTTTTCCCGGGAATCGTAATTTAAAGGACAAGAAGCTGTTAGCCTGTTACTGTTAATATTGTTGTGAGTTCCATTTTCCTTCCATCTCAAAAGGTCCTAGAGAGTAGAGACTAGAGAGAGAGAGAAATCTCACATGGCTTCGTTACTGTGGCCTTCTCCTTTTCATTGTTTTTTATCGCCTCTGGAAAGCTGGGCTCTTTCGGGTCCGCCTCGTCTTCAGCAAGATCTTTCTCGTCCTCCACTTCGCTCTTCTGCTGGGCCGGCACGGACTCCGTACCAGGTACCGTCGTGGACGCCGGCGGCGCGTTCTTCATCACCAAGGACGTGCTCTCTGACAACAGTTCAAAAATTCCAATCAGTAAACTTGCGAAACTACTCAAACATCCAAGAGGCGAGTTTACTTCGAAGAAGTGGATTCGAGGGCCTCACCGAAGACCGGCGAGTAGATGGCGAAAAGCCGGGCGAAGGAGATGTAGGTGAGCAGGGCGAGGCAGCAGCCGGCGACCAGCCCAATCCCCAGTTTCTTGGGCTCGATCCTGCCCAGCTCCTTGGCCAGCCTTGGCGGCCTCCGCTCGCCGGCCGGCCCCGGCGGCTTGGACGGCCGCGTGTACGCCGTCGACGCCATCACCCAACACGTCACGACCAAGCCCGGACAGTACAAGAGAAGAAACACACCGAGAAGCTAGGCCCGATATATCATTGATCACCACCACCACACAACTTTTTTCTAAAGCTTAAATCGGGACAGGCCAAGGTGATGTAACATGTAGGCGATGATTGTTCTCTTCGAAAAAAAGAGTTGTATATTTCGTTGTTAGTTGGGAGTGGCGTGGATTAGTCCTACTAGTTTGGCACGGCGAGGCTGCCTCCCTCCTCCCTTCCTTGGTTTGACTCGTCTATACTAAGTATACAATAACAAGGATTGCTTACCTAATTCCATCTTGGAGAGTATGAGAGTGTTCTTAATTTTTAAATTGTCTCATAGCGGCTTTATTATTTTCCTTGATGGCTTGGTTGATGGAGATGGGGATCAGGATGGAGACGGATGGAAGCGTGGAACAAGTCACCGGGAAGGTATCAATTGGTTGCTTGCTTTGACACTCCACCATGGCTGAGCTGGGTCGCCGATGGGAGGTAGGATTCCGTCAGTTAGGTATGGTTCGATCCCGTCTGCTAATTAGTCAGCGATTTTGGATTCCGTCAGTTAGGTATGGTTCGATCCCGTCTGCTAATTAGTCAACGATTTTATCTTATGATTTTGTGAAATGCTGTTGAATTGGGAATAGAATGTGTGGAGTTACAGAGTGCTCGGTATGATTTTTTTTTTCTTGTGATCTTTTTGAGCTGGGTTATTTCCTCAAGGGGTTTGCTAAGGAGTACTTGAGTATTTTTTGGGTTTGTGAGTACTTAAGTTTTTTTATCTATGCTATGTTTGGTGATATTTCACTAGAGTAAGAGTCAAAGTGATCTCATACATTGAATCTAGATCTAAGAGTTCAAAATTTGAGTACTTGTTAGCAACAAAATACTCAGATACTCCCTAGACACCACCTTTCCTCAATTCATTAACTACTTGTTGAAGAATTTTCAAAATGAAGTTGCACACATTGAGTTACCAAAATAAATTAGGAAAATGCTGTAAGCACGAACTTCTTTTCATGAAAATCTTATAAGTTGTGACTAAAAGGCCAGCTAAGTTGGTGGACGGACCCACATGTCAATTTGGTATAAAGAAAATCGTTCGTGCTCGCAGCAGGACTTCAACTAAATTTGCACGTTTCTGTTGATGAGGATGCATTACCTTCCTAGCTAAGGATGATGCTTCTACTAAATATGCTGTACCTTGTCTCTTCAATTCAATTTTAAAAGTTCTTACATTCGTCTACCTCAAAGTTCTAAATAGCTAGCGATAGCTCCATCGTAGCTTACCTTCGAAGTGAAGCTACGCCAACAAAAAAAAAAAAACAAAAAAACAAAAAAACAAAAAAAAAAGAAGCTCAGCTATGGCCGGGAAATAGACCGCTATTACCACTACCGAATAGCTTGTAGCAGTAATAGCCGGCGCCATGCCACATCTAAAGTATTTTCCCATTCTTTCACAAAGTTTGGTCTAGAGTGATTATATTTATACCAAGTTCTGAAAATTAAATCTTTTAAACTAAATTGGAGATGGTACAAGAGATTTAGTTGACTACTTAATATCTATAAGTACAAAGCTCACGAACAGAAGGAAAAAAAATAGTCTGTTCTTGGAAGTCGCAAGTAGAACAGGCATAGCAGCCAACTCACACAGTGATTATTAAGGATTAGATAAAATGGACCATGGCACCATGTGATTAGATGATTAATTAAACCTACTCAAACTCCCGTCTCAACTTTGCCTTGGTAAAAAGACCTTCCATAGCATTGATGGCCGCATATAGCCACGTATAGTCGAATATTGTTCCAATGTTAGGTTTCGCTCTTTGTTCTTCAGAATTTGTTGGTCAGGAAATAGTTAGATTGTCGGGACCAACAATTACGATTCTGGACCCTCTGTGTATAATACATTAGTTCAGGATCATGTTAGTACACACAGTGTCAACATAGGCAAATATCGATCCACACAAGCGATTAATAGGGTAAACAATTAGTTTGAATAACAAATAAGGGTTTTGACCTTATAGTCAAGTTTACAACTTAATGAGCTACGCAGAGCTAAAAGAGAATAAATAAACAGCAGTGGAACAGAATTAAACTCCGACAGGAATCCCATCAATCCCCACAGGCAACCAACTGGGATCCAAACATTAACGATCGGCACTTTCAACGAACTCCTCTCCGAAGGCAGGCGAAGACTCCTCCTCTTATGTAGGTTTGGGCGGAAGTTTTACAACAAGCGTGAGTACACAATCGTACTCGTAAGTCATACCACATAATACAATATATAGATGATGATTTATTCCAAAATAATAGCTTCTGTGGTTATTTTGCAGAAATACAACATTTGCAATTGAATACAATAATAGATTGAAATGTAACTCAAAACAGATAGACAATAAATAATTTAACAGTTATTTTCAAAAAGACACAAAGCTAATCAAATTAATTCACATAGCCATATGACTTGGGTCACACAGCTCCCAATCCAAATGTTTTATGAAAATATACCCCTCGTGTGAAATCCCCGAGCATATCTATGACCGTGGACACGGCTATTCGAATAGATTGATTTTACACTCTACAGAGTTTGTACACTTTACCCACATGATACAACTAGTGTTGCAAGCACTAATCGTAACAAAACAGTTCAGAAACTTCGTCTCAAACATTGACATTCCCAGTGTGCTTTACCGCTAGACCAACCCACAAAGAAAGCTAGTCTGACACACACCGTTGGACCTGAAGACGACGAACCGCTCATAAATGTGTACTACCTGGTAGTCCACACCTCCATCCTTTTACAAAGCCTAACCTATCAACTTGAACATCAATGTCGAGACTCCATAACCAACTAAGTTAGGCCCGTCCCATCAAGCATGTGGTCGTACAGTCAGGCTCAGTTCAATGACGCACAAAGTTAAGTCCTTAATTGACCAAGGCAAGACTTCCATTTTCTAACTATGCCACAAAGATTATCATTCCCATTCACACATTCCACCATATCACTTAGTATCCACCACTTATCTCAGTCTAAATCTTTTACCACCCAGTTGGTTTTAGTGCAACACATGCTATCACAAAGTAATAACATATAGCACACAGTTTTACACAAAGTTCTATAGTCACTTAGTCAAATTTAATATTTACAACTCAAATGTTATGTGTGACTCGTAGCATGACTAAGCAATACTACTCGTATCTAACCAACCCACGTTGGTGCTATAATAATACCAACTAATTAATAAATCAAGTTAGGGTGACAAAGATTATGACGTACAAAAACAAAGTGGATATAACAGATTGGGATAATAATGTGAGACTCCGGTTTATTTAGCTTGTAATGCTTAGTCATACACTGACTCTAGCATCACAAACAAAATACACCATGCCTCGGGAAAATGTATACTTTCCAGAATTGCAGTATACACACCCTTTTACAAAACATTGCATCAATTCTATACAACACACAGATCCAAAGATTAAACTTTACAAGCAAAAGACATACATAATAGTTATTACAAAAGAGAGGTCAACCGGCGAAGACATGCCAAAAGAGTGAATCAACAGCGGAAGCAAAATACCATAAGATGGCTAAGAACAAAAGCCAACCAGTTTGCCATACACCCACAAGGCAATCCGACCGGGTTGCCAAGCTAGTCGTCCACACCGTAGCAAAACTCACAAAAGTCAATCCCTTAGGGATTAACCTCCTCTGCAACAAATAAGCAATGCAAATGAGTACAAAAATATACTCGCAAGACTTACGAGTAACAAACCTAGATACTACTACATGCAGGCTTCAATCAAAGGAGAAGACTCAAGGTTCATTTTCAGAATAAAGCAGATTTTATTTGCAATAGATAATATGTTGAAGGCAGTTTGAACAATCAGAATTTTATTTGCATAAATAACAGCGAGACAATAAGTAAGAACATAACAACAACCTGGAGATGACTAACCCAATATCCATCACAACAATAGCACGAATTACCCATTTGTACCACCCATATCAAGTTTTAATTTAAAAGGTTGTAGTCTAGTTCTTGCACGACCTTACCAAGCATGTCCATGACCTAGGACGAGGCTATTCGAATAGTTTGAACTTTGCAGGGGTGTACCAATGTACCCACACTTCAGACCGCCTTTTTTCCACTAGATGAAGCACACTTCCTTTAGTATGCTGGCACGGCTAAGTCCTACGAGACATTTCCAATGGATTGCATTAATTAAGAGTCGCATGCATGAGGGTTAACCCTTAGTGACATGCCGACGAAATAGATCACAAGCACCCATACGTAGAGTAGGATACACCGGCCCAGCCGTAGCAACTGCGGGTGCTCCCCTCAATAACGTGACCCATGTTGCATATAGAAATATACAACCTTCCACGCGACTCATTAATTAACATCCCCCAAAGTACTAAGTCAAGAGAGGTCCCATATATCTATAGTGTAGTTAGCACGCAAATATCGCTTGGCTTAGTGACACAAGTAACTAGGTCCTTGATGACCCGGGCACCATTCCAGTCACACCATAAGACCACACTATCATACCATTGTGGCCAAGTCTAAAACATTTTATTTTCAGTTTTGGGTTTTCACAAATAACCAAAGCACAAGGTATTGATCATAAATAATAACAAGTTTTGTGTGATTAAGATCATCGACTAAGTCGATAACTGCCCAATTCTACCGGTAACTAAGCATTGCTTAGCATCATATCGTAAAGGTAATAAAAAGACCATAACTCATTCACCGGCTCTAGTTCACCAGTGAGAATAATAACCTATGGCAGTGGTGGGGGTGAACAATTTCAAGGCAACAATGCAATAGGATTAGCTACCTCTAATCGACAGAAATTAACTTTGACATAAGAAGCATGCATACTTAGTTTTTGCAAACAAGATATTAAACCTTAAAAGTAGTAGGAGTAATATGATCAAATGATGCTACATCTGCTTGCCTTGTTGGAGATCACTTGCTTGCTGCAGAGGATCACTCATGCAATCAACGCAATCGTCGGAACCTATCCAAAGAACGGGGAAGTCCAATAAAAACGACAAACATCGAAAGAAACTCAAAAAGCAAAGTCATCCAAATCACATGAAATTTACACAGCAGTATGGGTATGATTTTAAATGAATTTAGAAACATGAATCATTTGATTTGGATTAAGTATGCAAAAGTTATAGCCTAATTATGATCAGTCTACCAGAAAAATAAAAATTAATTACTATCTGTTACTGCTCATGGCATAAATTTTCAGAAAGATCTAGAACCCGAAATTTTTATTGTAGGTAGATATTGACATCCTGAGGTTAGCAAAATTGAGTTTATTTCATTTGGAGTTGAAATGAATTACTTATGATTCTTCTAAGTTGTAAAAGTAGCACTAAGCTAACCACAGGAGCAAAGACCTACATGAAACACAATCTATGCTAATACATATTAACAGAGGAAACTAACACATTTTAGTTTGCCCAGTTTGGGATCACAGAGAATTACTTATGCATTTTTCAAGTTTTAATGAATTCTAGATCACATTTTATGTTAAAACAAGTTAACACAGTTCATACCATTTTCTGCTACAGAACAGTGCCCGAATTCATTCTCAAATTAAAGTTCATTGCATTACAGAGCTAACACAATTTGAATCCCACAAAAAGGAGTTAAAATGAGATAGTTATGCACTTTTGAAATTTATGCAATTAACAGATTGAAAATACAAACTCTCGGGCTTCTCCAACACGGCTAAGTAAAAAGGAGAGGTCATGGCCGTAGAGATTGGATCCAACGGCCCTAACGAGTGAATGCATAGTGCACGCGAAGGATCTCCTTGTGCGCTGAGGAGGTCCAGGCCGTTGAGATTGAATCCAACGGCCCCGACGCCAGAGAGGGAAACCGCACCAGTGCGGCGCGCACTAGGGAGGTCTTGATCGTCAGATCAAAATCTGGCGGTCCCGAGCTCCACGAGGAGGTCCTAAGGCTAACTCTAAGAGAGGAGGTCTGGACGGTGGGATCTAAGGGAGGGGAGGTCCTGGTGGCTAAGATTTTTCGAAGGAGGTCTTAACTGCCAAGATCTCCACCGATGGATTTAAATCTAACGGCCGACGAGAGATGGGACATTCGGACTTCCCGAATGCCTCACCAAGTCTGGACCATGGATCTCAAAAGGAACGGCTTAGATCAAGATCACATTCGGAAGTTCGAATGTTCACCAGATCTGAGCCATAGATCTAGAGATGAACGACAAAAGAGGATCAGAACGTTAGAGCTCCAATTGCGCTGAGGAGGTCTAGCCCGTTAGATCTAGATCTAACGGTCCAGTGCTGAGGGAAGGTCCTACCGCTAAGGATCTAATGGAGGAGGTCTGGGACGGCCAAGATTTACCAGAGGAGGTCCTAGACGGTCCAGATTTAATCGAGGGAGGTCCTAGGTGATGCGATCTAATCGAGAAGAGGTCTAGGACGGCCAGGATCTCACGGGAAGGTCCTAAACGGTCGAGATTTGCTCGAGGAGGTCTTTAAGGATGATGTCTAACAGAGGGGAGGTCTTGAACGGCTCAGATCTCCATGGGGAGGTCTTCAACGGTCAAGATCTACCCGGGGTGGTCTTAAAGGTTTAGATCTCTGCGTGGAGGAGGTCCTGAGGTTTTCTTTGCAAAAGGCCAAGGGGTGGTCTTTTGCAAAGAGGACCTCGAGGGGTGGTTCATGGGTAGTTTTTGCAAAACGACTAGGGGAGGTCTTTTGTTGAATCGCAGAGAGTGATCCTAACGGTCCAGATTAAACCTAAAGAGGTTCTTAACGGCTAAGACCTAGTCTAAGAGATCCCGAAGGTTGTCAAGGAAGGGGGTCTTACGTACGACAACAGGAGGTCGAGGTCCACAGGCAAACGACTTACGAATCAATTCCGACCGCTATTAAATGCCAATCATCATGCTACATGGGCTGTCCGAGTAAGGTATGACAAAAACCCGAGTTTGGGTTTGACCTCACCGCTGGCGAGGTGGACCACGCCGGCGTGAACCAAGGGCACCAATGGGTTTACAATAGTGTTGTGCACCCACTAGGCCCACTCTCGACGGCGACCTAGAACGCCGGTGAGCCAGAGAGAGAGGTGATGAGGACTAACACGGCTAAAACGCGAAAAACACAAAGAGGACTAATGAGAGGGTAACTGAGGGTGGAGAAGGTCCAGGGGTGGTCGAATAAGCTCCAGCGACGACGATGCTTGCCGGTGTTGAGGAAGAAGGCAATCCCAACCACAAAGAGCAAGCCCCCAATTTGTCATCCTTTGTGAAGGTCAAACAAAACAAGTTAGGGGATGCTTAAGGTGACCAGGTGGACAAGTTGACACACCAAGATTGCAATTTGAACCACTGGAGCTCAGAGGTCGACGAGGAGCTCCAAGGTCTGGCAAGGGCGGCTAAGAGGTCTTCGAGTGTTCTGAGCACAAGAACACAGAGAGGAGGAGCTCAGTTTGCAGAGGGGTGTCTAAAAGAAGCTACGGAGAAGCTTAGGGGGACCTTTTACAGCCGGAGAGCAAGGAGGAAAGCAATGGCAATGTTTCATGGGTGCACTAAGCTAGGGCACCCTTGAAATGATAGGAGTAGGTAACAGGGAGACTTTGGGGCAAAGGTCTAACGCACATTTAATGCTTGGCAGCAAGGAGCCGTTGTCAAGGACTGGGAAATGACAAGGCACTGCTCCACACTGCCATGGCTCTGGCACACACGCATGCGCACAAAAACAATGATGACCAGGCTCGGGGAGGTCCCACCAGTCAGTGAAGAGCTCTAGGTGGACTGGTCAACTGAACGAAACCGGTGGATTAAGTTTGAAGATTGAGTTCGGGAGGTCTTGACGGCTGGATTTGAAATGAAAGGCCCTAATTTTAAGTGAGGTTCGGAGGTCCTAACGCACATGGAGGTCTGAGGCACAGATCAATGGATGGACGGCCCACGACCACTCAGGTGCTACAGAGGTCGACCGAGGTGGTCTTTTAAGGAGGTCTGAGGGTGGCCCAAGAGGAGGTCTTTTGAGGAGGTCTATGCACCCGACCTAGGGTGGTCCTTGCAAAGATACAAAGGGAGGCCCTAGTGGAGGTCAGGGAGGGTGTTCTTTGCAAAAAGGACGCGAGGTGGTCGTGACCAGGGTGGTCTCAGAGGAGGTCATTTGGAGAGCTCTAGGAGGACGTCCTCGAGGAGATCTTGGAGTAGATCTCGAGGAGGTCCTCGAGGAGCTCCCGCAGATCTCGGCGGTGGGTAGGTGATCCAACGGCTGCAATTGACCGCGACCTGGGAAGAGCTCAGGGCTGAGCTGAGATGGTTGAGTTCAACCGAGGCAGTGGTTTGGGCTCAGGTTAGACTCAAACCCAACCAAAACTTTGACTTAGGGCTTCAATTGAGCTAAAAATTTTGAGAAATTTTTAGAAGTAGCAAACTTACTCCAAAATTTTGAAATTTTGCAGTAGCTTGTTGACTGTGAGATGGACCTTGTGTAAAATTTTCAGAGGTTTTTATGCAGTGCATTTTTCTCCAAAAATTTCTTAAGGTGCTGGCCTAGGCTTTGACCAAAGGTCAAAGTGGTTTGACTGTCTCTTAAATTTTCTAACACTTGGGGAATTTTTTTCAGAGGAGTCACCCCACCTGCCTAGTACTAAGGACAAGTGTTTCCAAAGGGTTGAACACAAGACTTTTAATGAGGAGTTTGTGACCTTAGTCAATTGCGGAGTTATGTTTTTGATTTCCCCACAATTCCTTTACAAGAATCGCAGAAAAGTTCAAAAACTTCCTGATGTAAGAAAATGTTTTAATTTCTACACATTTTCTTACATTTGAAACACAAACCCAAATTTGGGCTGTTACACAAACCCAAATTTGAATTTAAATACTTTGAAAATTGGGTTCAAGATGATCAAAGGTATAACTTACCTTTATACCTTTTTATTACCTTTATACCCCTGCTCTCCGGAAAAAGCTTGTGACCTATATATATCCCCAGGCCCAGAAAAGGGTTTTGAAGAGTTGTGAGTCAAGGTCACTTGCGTAAAAAAAAAAGAGGAACCCTAGGTTGGGTTTCGTCAGTCAAAAAAAGAAGAAGAAAGAATCAAAAAAAGAAAAGAAAAGAAAAAGAGAATAAAAAAAGGACCACTTCAGTTGGCTCACGACCACCCTTAGTTGGTCTACGACAACCCACTGATGCTCCACGACCACCCACAAGCGATATCGGTTGCTTCGCAAAATTTGTTCCTTTGTGCTTGTAATTACCCTATCTTTTGGCTTGCTTGAGCTAGTGCTAGGAGCGTGTTTGGGCCAGCAACTGTGACAAGTACTGTGGACTTTGATTTAACTTTGCTAATCTGATTTCATTATTGCTATTCCTTGCTACTAAACATTGCCTGTTCGAGCTCCACATACTTTTGGCCCTCAGATTTGGATCCTCACATTCGCCTCCGCCGTGGTCATACATCCCACCTTCTCCAATTAGACCACCTGCTACAATTTGGTAAGAAATTCATAAGAGCTTGGTAAGATGCTTGAGAGTGTGTGATTCCACCTTCCACCACCTAGTAGTTGGTAGGGATAATACATTTGTGTTGTCTTTTGTCTCCTACTAACAATGGCAGATGAGGAGTTGAATGCACAAGAGTGTGTTGTGAGGGAAGAGCTTACAAGGGTATTGGATGAGCACCGTCATGCTATTAATGACGACATCGAAAGGAAGTTTGCGGAGACAAATGCTACACTACAATAGCTCAATGCTAGTATTGCAACACTCAATGCACGTATTGATGGTTTTGCCAATTAACCGCCGAACAATGGTCGTGTGTATCCTCAAGGTGCAGCCCACGACCATGAGATCGACAACGATAATGAGATGCGCCACCACGATGCCTTGGATGCACGACAACAGAACCGTCAAGGTATGAGAGGTAATAACTTTTCGCACCATAATGCACGTGATAATGATGATCCATATGCTAAAGTCAAGTTCACTATACCATCTTTTGAGGGTGCTTATGATGCTGAAGTATATCTAGATTAGGAGATGACGGTAGAACAGAAATTTAATGCTCACTTAGTTCCTAAAGTGCATAGAGTTAGGCAAGCCACAAGTGAATTTAAAAACTTTGCCATCATTTGGTGGAGTAGAATATGCAATGATGGATTAGCGTCTACTGCTTGGGATGCTTTAAAGGTTGCTATACGTAACAGATTTATTCCACCCTCTTTTAAACGGGACTTGCGTAAGAAATTGCAGCACTTATACCAAGGTAATAGATCCGTAGAAGAATATTATCAGGAGCTACAAATTAGTATGTTGCGTTGTGATATTATTGAGGACGAAGAGGCTGCTATGGCACGTTTTTACGGAGGACTAACATGTGAAATTCAGGACATAGTTGATTACAAAGAATATGATAGTGTTCCTAGATTGTTCCACCGTGCATGTTTGGCAGAAAAGGAATTGCAGGGACGATAGCAGAGACCAAGGAACAATTTTGGGAGCATGTCTACACCAAGATCAACATCAGGGCACGTTAAAACAGTCCCACCTTCAGCTACACGGTCTGCTGCCCCCTCCTCGAGTAGGGCGCGTTCAGCAGCACCTCCAACACCATCACATGCACCCGAGGTAAACAAATCTACTAGTGTGCAGGTCCTAGCCAAGAGTTCTTCTTCAGTTGCTTACACAGGTCGTACGACTAGGATTATTTGCCACCGTTGTAAGGGAATGGGCCACGTCATGAGGGACTGCCCAAGTCAGCGGGCATACCTTGCCACTGAAGACGGAGGTTATGTAAGTGCTAGTGATATCGAGGATGAGTATGTGCTTGCAGCTAACATTGTAGGTGGAGGAGACGAGACAGACAGTGATGCTGATGATGTGGAAGAACAAGTAGCTGCTGTTGACACATGGACTTATGTGAGCCTTGTTGTACAACGAGTGCTGAGCGTACAAGTGGAGAGAGCGGAGCAAAATCAGCGGCACAACTTGTTTCAATCCAGATTCCTAATGAAGGAGAGAGCCTGTAGAGTCATCATTGATGGAGGGAGTTGCAATAACCTTGCAAACTCTGAGATGGTCGAGAAGCTTGGCTTGACCACACAACCACACCCATGCCCCTACTACATCCAATGGTTCAATTCGTGTGGTAAGTTAAAGGTAAACAAAGTTGTGAGAGTGCAATTTTCAGCTGGTAATTACAAAGATAGTACCGACTTTGATGTAGTGCCTATGCAAGCATGCTCGTTGTTGCTCGGTAGGCCTTGGATATATGATAATAATGTTTTGCACCATGGTAGAGCTAATTCCTACTCGTTCTCACATAGGGGTAAGAAGATTAAGTTGTTGCCTTTGACTCCGCTGAAATTGTGAAAGATGAAGTAGAGCATGCTAGAAATGAAAGAAACACCACTGAACATGATTCTGAAAATTAGCAAGTAGCGAAACGTGTTTTCCCACCTAAAGGGGAGAAAGTGGCGCCTAGTTCCAAGGCCGAGGGAATTAAATTGAAAGGGTGTGTCATGCTTGCCACTAAATCTGAGCTTGCTGAAATTTGTGATAATGAGCTGCCATGCTGTGCTTTGATATGCAAAGATGCTTTATTTTCACTTGAGGATATATTTAACTCTTTGCCTCCTGCTGTTGCTAATCTTTTGCAGGAGTATGTGGATGTATTTCCAGCTGAGATACCCCCGGGGTTGCCACCTATTCGAGGGATAGAGCATCAAATTGATTTGATCCCGGGAGTGACTTTGCCAAACCGTGCGGTATATAGGACCAACCCAGAGGAGACTAAGGAAATTCAGTGACAAGTCCAAGATCTTTTGGACCGTGGGTACGTATGAGAAAGCCTTAGTCCTTGTGTTGTTCCTGTTCTTTTGGTTCCTAAGAAAGATGGAACTTGGCGTATGTGTGTTGATTGTAGAGCCATTAATAATATTACCATAAGGTATCGTCATCCTATTCCTAGGCTAGACGACATGCTTGATGAGTTGAGTGGCTCTATTATTTTCACAAAGATTGACTTGCGAAGTGGCTACCACCAGATTAGAATGAAACTAGGAGATGAATGGAAAACTGCTTTTAAAACTAAGTTCGGTCTATATGAGTGGTTAGTGATGCCTTTTGGTCTAACTAATGCACCTAGTACTTTCATGCGATTAATGAACGAGTCATGCGATTAATGAACGAGGTTTTACGTCTTTTCATTGGAAAATTTGTGGTGGTTTATTTTGATGATATCTTGATTTATAGCAAGTCACATGAGCTACACTTGAATCATATACGTGCTGTTTTTAATGCCTTGAGAGATGCACGTTTGTTTGGTAACCTCGAGAAGTGCACCTTTTGCACCGATTGAGTTGCGTTTCTTGGTTATGTTGTGCACCATAGGGCATTGAGGTGGATGAGGCAAAGACTACAGCCATCCAAAGCTGGTCGACGCCTACCACTGTGTCCCAGGTGCAGAGCTTCCATGGATTTGCTGGATTTTATCGACGTTTTGTGAGGGATTTCAGCACCATTGCCGCACCATTGAATGAATTAACAAAGAAAGGAGTGCCTTTCCAATGGGGACCTGCGCAAGAGAGGGCATTCCACTTATTAAAAGAGAAGCTCACCCAAGCACACCTACTCCAACTCCCTGATTTTGGTAAGACCTTTGAGATTGAATGTGATGCTAGCGGGATTGGGATAGGTGGTGTATTGATTCAAGAAGGTAAACCAGTTGCATATTTCAGCGAGAAACTAAACGGGTCTAGTCTGAATTATTCTACCTATGATAAAGAATTGTATGCTTTAGTTCGTGTGCTTCAAACTTGGCAACATTATCTATGACCCAAAGAATTTGTAATACATTCAGATTATGAATCGCTAAAACATATTAGAAGTCAAGCTAAACTAAATAAACGACATGCCAAATGGGTAGAATTTATTGAGTCGTTTCCATATGTCATAAAGCATAAGAAAGGTAAGGACAATGTGATTGCTGATGCGCTTTCTAGACGTTATACCATGTTATCTCAACTTGACCATAAGATTTTTGGTTTAGGGGTCATTAAGGAGTTATATGCTACTGATTTGGACTTTAAGGAAGTACTTGAACATTGTAAAGGAGGGAAAACATGGAATAAATATGTGATAATTGATGGTTTGATTATCGTGCTAACAAGCTATGCATTCCAGCTAGTTCCATTCGTCTTTTGTTATTGCAGGAGGCGCATGGAGGAGGCTTGATGGCGCATTTTGGAGCAAAGAAGACAGAAGATGTGCTGGCCGCCCACTTCTTTTGGCCAAAGATGAGGCGCGATGTTGAGCGCTACGTGGCTCGCTGCACTACATGCAACAAAGCTAAGTCCCGTCTCAATCCACATGGACTTTATATGCCTCTCCCTATTCCTAGCGCCCCTTGGGAGGATATTTCTATGGATTTTGTTTTAGGATTGCCTAGGACAAAGAGGGGGAGAGACAGTATATTTGTAGTAGTAGATCGATTTTCTAAAATGGCACATTTTATACCTTGTCACAAGAGCGATGATGCTACAAACATAGTTGATTTATTTTTTCAAGAAATCATTCGCTTACATGGAGTGCCCAATACTATTGTCTCGGATCGCGACACGAAGTATTTGAGCCACTTTTGGAGATCACTTTGGAACAAATTGGGGACAAAGCTGCTGTTTTCTACTACGTGCCATCCCCAAACTGATGGACAAACGGAGGTTGTCAACCGCACGTTATCCACCATGTTGTAGGTTGTTTTAAAGAATAATTTAAAGATGTGGGAAGAGTGTTTACCACACATTGAATTTGCTTACAATAGGTCGGTACACTCCACCACCAAGGTAAGTCCGTTTCAGGTAGTGTATGGATTTAACCCCTGTGCTCCTATTGATTTACTACCTTTGCCTACCTCTGAACACATTAATTTATATGCTAAGAAGCGTGTTGAATTTGTTCTTAAGTTGCATGAAACAACTAAAGAAAATATAGAGCGTGTGACTGAAAAGTATAGGGTTGCTGGAAGTAAAGGTAGAAAAGAAATAAAATTTGAACCAGGTGATTTAGTTTGGGTGCATTTGAGAAAGGACAGGTTTCTGGAATTGAGAAAATAAAAATTGATGCCTAGAGCTGATGGACCATTTAAGATAATTAAGAAGATAAATGACAATGCCTATCAACTGGAGCTACCTGCAGATTTTGGGGTTAGCCCCACATTTAACATCACAGATTTGAAGCCATTTGTGGGAGAAGCAGATGAGCTTGAGTCGAGGATGACTCAAATTCAAGAGGGGGAGGATGATGAGGACATCACTCCTTCGGATACACGGACTACACAAAATCCTCCAGATCTAGTTGCTAAACTACAAGGTCCTATGACAAGAGCTTGTGCACGTTACTTAAATTATGAGGTGAGCTCGTCTCTAGGTGCTAATAATTTATCTATGCAGAATGGTATACTACATAATAATTGTGATCTTTTGTTACTTAGGAATAATGAATCCCCAAGGTCTACGACCAGGTCTACAAGCCCTACGACCATCCCGCCAAATACACGACTGTGTCTCAAGATCCTCGACTAGGTTCGCCAACGCTACACGACTGTGTCTCGTGCTCCTCGACTAGGTTAGCCCACACGACTGCACCGGCCCGGCGCTACGACTAGGTCTCAAGCTCTACGACCAGTCCTTAGGTGCTGAGACACCGTTTGGGCCTAATAGGGCCTTGTAAGCGTGTCGGGGTCGAAGCCTAGGTTGTGTATGCCTCTTCCCATGGCGCACAACCCTAGGTCAACCTCCTCACGCCCCCCTATATATACAACAGCTGCCACAGTTTAGGGTTGGGTTTTTCTTAGATTATTCTGCCACTTTGCAGTTTCGCCGTTTATCAGTTTGAGGAACCCCACTTTGTGAGCTTCATCCATATTCGCAATACAATTCAGATTGCATCTATCTTGTTCTTGTGAGTTGCTTCGATTGCTTGCAGAAACCATAACCCTCGTGGTAAGGTCGATCGCGTGCGAGCGTGGTCGATAACGACGGTCGCGCGGGTGTAGCGAATTACGAGGTGACGATCTGCTGGTTGAAAGCCTCAAAGCGTCAACGTCCTCACGACGAAATCAATCGAACCTATCGGAAGATCGGGCCACCGTAGGCATCAGGTAGGTTAAACCCAACAAACATGTACAACTCAAGAAACTCAAATGAAATACCTTTATTAATTAAGGTCTTAGCATGACTGCACCAAATGCCTAAGGGCCTTTACAGCTCATACTTGCACACAAGAGAAACAAAGACCTAAGCACACAAACTACCTTCTAAAGGGCGACTTTGACACTGGCTAAGCCTGAAAAACTGAAACTAAGACAAACTACTCAAGAAAGCCTCCACAGCCATGGCGTCGCTCACACCTGCTATAGACCTGAAACTGTGCTGGCATCCTCGCAAACTGATCCTAGTGCCCTGGGACTGGCGCAGCAAGAACATGCACTTCTGGCACTACAACTCCTTCTGGCTCAACTGGACCTTCCTCTGGATCCTCTTCGGGATCCTCCTCAGGTTCTTTAGGGTCGTCTTCTTCTTCCTCATGGTTGTGCTGGCCGTAGAGGGCTTCCTCCAGCACTGCAATCCTTTCCTCCGCCCTCTACATGGCCTTGTAGGCGCACTCCAGATCGATGGCCATCAGTTCTAGTGACTCCTCCTGAGCGGCGACGAACTGAGCAAGGTGTACCACCGTAGCGTTGCCTTCTCCAACCCTGGATGGGTAGTGGGCTAAGAAATCCGTGGTTGCAGCACAGGGATGATAACGAAAAATAGTGTCTTGCAGCTCTTACGCGTAGATGTGGCAAATCCGAAGCATTGCGAGGCGCGATAACTCTTGAATTCCCTCAAGCCAAGTGGTCCTGCGAACCCAGATGTTCAAAGGTTGACTCGCCCTGTCGTCCTTCCTAGCGTAGATTGTCAAACGACAGATCACTCCGCGATCTCAATCGTTCACGATCCAACTGGTACCATGGTACAACGGACGGTCAAATCTTCCGAGTACTTGTAGTAGCTTCCAAAGCTCGGCTGCAAGTCCTCCATGGCGCTCACCAAAGCTCTGTAGAAGCGGCATCTGCCAAGACAGACGAAAGGGGTAAGAGCGACTTAAAACAGAGAGGAGAGGAAAATATTCCAGCAATAGATGAGTCAAGAAAGATATGAGAGGAGTTAAGCAGTTAATTAATCTTGCATGTTAACTTTTGCTTTAGAAAATACTTTGGACTCTCTAAAGACAGCCGATCTAACTAAAGTCAAGACCTACAGTCAGCATGGCTCTGATACCACCTCTGTTGGGACCCAGAATTATGATTCTGGACCCTCTGTGTATAATGCACTAGTCCAGGATCACGCTAGTGCACACAGTGTCAACATAGGCAAATATCGATCCACACAAGCGATTAATAGAGTAAACCATTAGTTTGAATAACAAATAAGGGTTTTGACCTTATGGTCGAGTTTACAACTTAATGAGCCACGCAGGGCTAATAGAGAATAAATAAACAGCAGCAGAACAGAATTAAACTCCGACGGGAATCCCATCAATCACCACAGGCAACAACTGCGATCCAGACCTTAACGATCGGCACCTTCAACGAACTCCTCCTCGAAGGCAGGCGAAGACTCCTCCTCTTCTGTAGGTTTGGGCGCAAGTTTTACAACAA
This sequence comes from Ampelocalamus luodianensis, assembly GCA_036346255.1. NCBI lineage: Eukaryota > Viridiplantae > Streptophyta > Magnoliopsida > Poales > Poaceae > Ampelocalamus > Ampelocalamus luodianensis. Next base: position 11,709,409 of record CM070627.1, on the reverse strand, counting down.
GCGTGAGTACACAACCGTACTCGCAAGTCATACCACAGAATGCAATATATAGATGATGGCTTATTCCAAAGGAATGGCTTCGGTGGTTATTTTTGCAAAAATGCAACATTTGCAATTGAATACAATAATAGATTGAAATGTAACTAAAAACAGATAGACAATAAATAATTTAACAGTTATTTTCACAAAGACACAAAGCTAATCAAATTAATTCACATAGCCATATAACTTGGGTCACACAGCTCCCAATCCAAATGTTTTATGAAAATCTACCCCTCGTGTGAAATCCCCGAGCATGTCCATGACCGCGGACGCGGCTATTCGAATAGATTGATTTTACACTCTGTAGAGTTTGTACACTTTACCAACATGATACAACTAGTGTTGCAAGCACTAATCGTAACAAAACAGTTCAGAAACTTCGTCTCAAACATTGACATTCCTAGTGTGCTTTACCGCCAGACCAACCCACAAAGAAAGCTAGTCCGACACACACCGTTGGACCTGAAGACGGCGAAACGCTCATAAATGTGTACTACTTGGTAGTCCACACCTCCATTCTTTCACAAAGCCTAACCTATCAACCTGAACATCAATGTTGAGACTCCATAACCTACTAAGTTAGGCATGTCCCATCAGGCATGTGGTCGTACAGTCAGGCTCAGTTCAATAGCGCACAAAGTTAAATCCTTAATTGACCAAGGCAAGACTTCTATTTTCTAACTATGCCACAAAGATTATCATTTCCATTCACACAGTCCACCATATCACTTAGTATCCACCACTTGCCTCAGTCTAAATCTTTTAGCACCAGTTGGTTTCAGTGCAACACATGCTATCACAAAGTAATAACACATAGCACACAGTTTTACACAATGTTCCATAGTCACTTAGTCAAATTTAATATTTGCAACTCAAATGATATGTGTGACCCGTAGCATGGCTAAGCAATACTACTCGTATCTAACCAACTCACGTTGGTGCTATCATAATACCAACTAATTAATAAACCAAGCTAGGGTGACAAAGGTTATGACATACAAAGACAAAGTGGATATAACAGATTGGGATAATAACTACACCCAAAAGTATTTAAATACATACTTAAAGTAAATGCAGTAATTTGAATTTAAAATACTTTGAAAATTGGGTTTAAGATGATCAAAGGTATAACTTGCCTTAGAAAAGGTCTAGGTATTGATCTTGGTCTTGGTGAAGTCCTTCTTCCTTGAAGTTCCCCGAAGTATCGACGTATACTCGCAAACAACGGAAACAAACAAAACAAATAAATAACAGAGGCAAAAGAAACTCCTTCATCTTGAATTTAGATGAATTTAGGAATTTGAATGGGCTCAATCGGAGTTCGGATGCAAAAGATATGGGTGTTAGAAGATTGAATCTAAAAGAAACCCTAAAAACTGAATTATTGGAATTTCTGAATTATTTCTTAACAGAAAAACCGGATTAATGTGCAAGGATGACGTCAGCAAAGAATTTTGGGAATAAAAGAATTAACATAATTAACTGACATGTGGGACCCACATGTCAATCTCACGACTCACGGGAGACTGGGTTTACCGAGCCTCGGGATCTGGGGCGGGGTGGATTGCCACGCGTGCACACACGTGGCGCACACGAGGGCGCTGACGCGGCGTGTAACATCCCAATTTTGGACTTGTGTTTCAAATGTAAGAAAATGAGTTGAAATTAAAACTTTTTCTTACATCATGTATTTCCTGTTGTACTAAACAATTCTTGTACAAGGAATTATGGAAATACAAAGTCACAAGTCCTTTTGATCCAAATGTTGATCTTCCAAAAAAAAATAAAATCATGTCAAACATTGTGATCATCCTCTGGAAATATTTTTTCTAAGTTCTAAGGATGGTTTGTGACCCCTCTGAAAAAATTTCACAATTTTTAGAAATTGTTTGAATATTATTAGGGGGCATTCAAACCTGTTTGACTTTTAGTCAAAACTCTGAGTCAGAAACTTGCAGAATTTTTAGAGAATAATTCACTGCATAAAAACCTCTGAAAATTTTACACAAGGTGTATGTCCAGGTTAGAAAGCTCCTGTAAACATTTCAGAATTTTTGGAGTTGTTTTGCTACCCCAGGTAAATCCTCAAATGTCTCTGTTCTAATTTAAAAAAAAAACCAAATCTGGTTTGTACTGTTACTCGGGCTCGAGTCAATCGACTTGGTTGAGCCAACTAAACCACACCAGATCTCTTTCTAAGCCTGCAAACATTTTCAACCGTTAGATCTTGATCTAACGGCCTTAAATGATTGGGCTGTTCGGGGCATCGCGAAGAGCCCATCAATCTGAGCCCTTGAATCGAAATCTAACGGTCTAAAATAAGTGTGCTGATCGGGTCACCCGAAGAGCGCATCTAATCTCAGCCGTCCATGATCGATCCAACGGTCACAGTTCCTCTGTTGTTTTTTAAAAGGGCGCTAGGGCTTTGAGATCTAAGCCGTCCGCGATAGATCCAACGACCCAAAATTGCCCAAGTGCATTGTGAGTCATCTCCTACCTCCAGTCGTGCGTGAGCGGTGGGAGAGGTATGGGGATGTCAATTCTTGCTCCCTACAGCCGCCCTAGTTGACCTTTAGGGTTGTGGGAGGTGTTTCGGCCAAGCCATACCCTATGCCTTCATCTCCACCTTTTTCACTTTCGGCCATGTCTTGAGCTTTGCACCATGTCTCCCGAAAAGCTCTTTGTCCAAACCCTATTGCTTTCAAAGCTTTATAAGCACCTTCAATACCTCCTGGTATCCCTTTACACTACCCTTGAGCTCTATTTTCAATTGTGGAGCTTAATACCCCAAAACCGACAATCCACCATTGTTGACCCGTGGAGCTCCATTGGTGAATTTGGTGTTCCAGTGGTTCTCGTTCACATTTCTTTACACTATTTCTATCTCCTCACTATCTTGAACATATCCCCTCACTTAATTTTGGGTTTGATTCTCAGGAATTGTCCAATTTGGGGTTTGTTCAAATTCGACCGATTTTGGTCATCTTCTTCCTCAGCTCAGGTGAGTACTCCATTTTCAAATTATTTGCTCATGTAGCGTCTATGGGCTATAATGAAGCTATGTTGATGCTTTGGTACCACTCATTTTGCTCAGGGTACAAATTTTCACCTTTCTTCTTCAAGTCCGGCAAGCCTCCACCGGGGATAAGCTACTCCGGCCATCTTTGAAGCTTCTCTCCATTAAGGTAGATTCTTATTAGTCCCTAGAGGCCTTAGCACACGTTTCTTTGGACTGCAGTGGAGCATTTTTCTATTTTCATGCTTAGCAGTAAAAGCTCCCTTTTTCATTTTCCGGCTAGCCGGCGATTAGAGCCCTCACCGCCGGCGAGATTGCCACCACTAGGTCTGTAAGGTTATTGCGATTCCATTTCACTACTTGGTTGGCGCCGCGACCGGAGTCGCCGGCGATGAGCCATGGAACACGCCGGAGTTGCCGTGAAACTCCCGCTGTTAGAAATTTTGACGACATTAATGCCCAGTCAGTGTTAATCGTTAGGTATTAATGGTGTCTTAATCGCGCCTTGTGTCACTGCCAGTGGGCCCATGTCCTTAATTCACCCCACTGGCGCAATCCCGTGCGCTCCGGACACCATCAATGCTTAATTATTGGTTAATTAAGTGTGTCGTCATTTAATTGCTGTCGGAAATTAACCCTGGGTCACTGACATGTGGGCCCGTAGGGTTAAAATCAAATCCAGAAGTCTTTAGTACCGTTTTTAGAGTTCATTAATTGCCAATCATTAGCAGCATTAAATCTGTCCTAAGCCACCACTTTAAGCCACTGCCAGGTGGGCCCTCAATTGCTTTAATCACTTCAGTGCAAATCATCAGGACACATTAACTCCTATTCATTAGATTCGGTAATAGATCCCTGTCCTAAAACCTCCCTTAAGTCGTTGACATGTGGGCCCTGTGCACCGTGCGCGTGGTTTAACAGCTCGCGACTATGACTTAAAGTCACTGACACGTGGCCCCCATGTGTCAGCGTTTCTTTTTGAACTGCGATCGGCCACCGCCGTCCGTGTCGTGATCTGCGGTCCAAATCAAGTGGGCCGTTCGGGTCACCCGAATCCCCCCATCATCGTGGACCGTCCGTTCTCAGATCTGCGGCTGAGATTGGTGTTTCGTTCGCGAGGTCCGAACCACCCACGCCCTTAGCCGCTGGATCTTTGATCAACGGTCGAGAGGAATTGGGACGTTCGGGTCGCCTTCGCGCACCCGCGCGCGCGCCGTCCGATTTTGGATCGACGATTCTCGTGCGTCCACGTCATAACTTTTCGTTTAAGTTTGTCTGTAAATCGGAAAACAATTATTTTGTAACTGAAAATTGTGCAGGAACTTTAGAAATTCATAACAAATTCATTTTAAACCCTTTTTGGTTGATTCCAACTGTAGTAAATTTGTTTTGACACTAAGGTTTTATTTATTCTATAGTAAAAATTCCTGTAAGCACAAGAAACTTGATTTCTGTTGTTTTTGGTTTTCTAGAAATTAAATGAAATCATATAAAATGCATATCTTACTCTGTATATGTCCAAAATGGGTGATTTCAATTTTGAAAAATTTGTTATTAACCAAACTTTAATATAAAAAGGATTGTAGGCCCAGGATAGCGCCTAAAATATTAATTAATGACCTTGACCCTATTTTTCAGCATTTAGAAATTCTGGGAATCTTATAAAAGACACAAGTAATTCCCTGTAAATCCTAAATATATAAAATCAATGCTAGAAAATCCATCTGTTAGCATACTTAGCATACTTTAATATGGAATAGGTTTTGAACTTGTTTATGTTTCTAGAAAATGTAATGTGCTAGGTTTACAACTTAGAAAAATCATAAGTAAATCATTATAACTCCAAATTTAGTAAACTCAACTATGCTGTGATTAGGATAACATATCCTACCTGCCATAAAAATTTTAGGTTCTAGATCATTCTAGAAATTTTTGCCATGAACAGTACCTATAATTAAATTAGGGAATAAATAGGTTGAGAGAGCTAGATTTCACCATAACTTTTTCATGTCTACTCCAAATGAAGTAATTCTTGTTTCTAAAATTATGTAAAATCATAACCTTGTTGCTGTGTGAATTTCTTTATATTTGAATATCTTTTGCTGTTGAGTTTATTTGGTGTTCTTCGTTCTTATTGGTTTTATTGCCTTTCTGCGTTAGGTTCCGAAGAAAATATTGATTACGTGAGTGATCCTCTACAGCAAATAAGTGATCTTCAGCAAGGCAAGTATTGTAACATCATTTGATCATATTGCTCCTACTATGTTTAAATTCTAATATCTTGTTTGCAAAACCTAAGTATGCATGCTTCTTGTGTCAATATTTATTTTATCGATTAGAGGTAGCTAATCCCATTGCATGGATGCCTTTAAATTGATCATCCCCGGCCACAAAACATAAGTTATTAATATCGCTGGTGAATTAGAGCCCGGTGATTTTATTATACTCTTTTATTGTCTTTACTGTGTCATGCTTAGAATGCTTAGATACCGGTAGAATTGGGCGGTTATCGACCTAGTCGATAATCTTGATCACACATACTTATTATGACTTTATGATTTCAGCCTTGGTGCTATATTTAATTGTAAAAACTAAAAATGAAAGCAAAATGATTTGGACTTGGGCACAAGGGTAAGATGGTGTGAGTTTGGGTGTGAATGGAATGGTGCCCAGGTCAATTAAGGACCAAACTACTTGTGAGTACCTATTATCCGAGCATTTTTGTGCGTGCTAACCACACTGGAGGGAAATGGGACCTCTCTTGACTAAGTACTTTGGGGGGTGTTAATTAATGAGTCGCGTGGTGGGTTGCATATTTCGGTATGCAGCATGGACATGTTTGTGGGGAGGGGAGCACCCGCTGCGGCCGGTGTCTCCTGCTCCACGTATGGGTCCTTGTGATCCAGATTCCGCCGGCAGGTCACTAAGGGTTAACCCCCATACGTGTGGCTCTTGATTAGCATTTTTCATTGGAAATGCCTCGTAGGACTTAGCCGTGCCGGCATACTAAAGGAAGTGTGCTTAATAGCTTGGCAAAAAGGCGGTCTGAAGTGTGGGTACATTGGTACACCCCTGCAGGGTTAAAACTATTCGAATAGCCTCATCCTAGGTTATGGACACGCTTGGGTAAGCTTTTTAAGAGTTAGACTACAACCTTTTAAATTAAAACTTGACATGGGTGGTACGAATGGGTAATTTGTGCTATGGTTGTGATGGCTATTGGGTTGGTCATCTCCAGGATGTTGTTACTACTTATTGTATCGCTGTTATTTATGCAAATAAAATTCAGTTTGTTACAACAGCCTTCAATCTATTATCTATTGCAAATAAAACTTGCTTTATGCTGAAAATTAACTTTGAGCCTTATCATTTGATCAAAGTCTGCATGTAGTAGTAACTAGGTTTGTTACCCGTAAGTCTTGCGAGTACAATTTTGTACTCATTTGCTTTGCTTAATTGTTGCAGAGGAAGAAGGTTGATCCCCAAGGGATCAACTTTGGTGAGTTTGGCTACGTTATGGACGACTAGTTTGGCGGCCCGGTCGGATGCCCTGTAGTTATGTGGCTAACCGGTTGGCTTTTGTCTTAGCCATCTTATGGCACTTTTGCTTCCGCAGATTTTGATACTTGTTGTTATTTGGCCAATCGCCCCTTGTTGTAATAACTCTATATTATGTATGTCTTTTGATAGACTTGTTATATTGTGATGTGTGGTAATGATACATGATTTTGTAACGGGGTGTGTATACTGCATTTCTGGGAAGTATACATATCTCGAGGCTTGGTTTATTTGATTTGTGATGCTAGGGTCAATGGAAGACTAAGCATTACAAGCCGAATAAATCGGGGTCCTGACACGGCACCACATAGGACGACACACATGCACGGAGGTGAGGTGGCGGTCGACACGGCAACGCCACGTCAGATCGACGGTGGTGGCGCTCGGGAACCATCGACAATGGCGAACGGCGGCTCGCCGGTGAGGGTAGGTGGTACCAACGTGTAGAGGGGACTAATGCGAACCTATTGGTGTACTCACCGGCGCGAGACAACGACGGTGGTGGCCGACGGCGAGGTCGAAGTGGCGGAGACCTCCGGTGGTGCTCCGGCGATGTGAAGGTGCTCTAGAGGTAGTGGCTGCGACGGCGGACCCGACGATGTGCTTCACGACGATGCGGTAGCGACGGCGGCGGCGCAAATCGAAGAAATCGATCTACGGTTGAAACCCTAGAACTTGGAATTGCGGCGGCGCTGGAGCTCGAGAGGGATGATTGTTAGAGGGGTTTTGGTGAGGGTGTTGATGCGATTCCGGGGAAGCTATTTATAGGCCAAGGGCATGCACGAGGTGGCGGGATAAGATCGCGGGTTTGGCGACGAGGTGGTGGTGATCGTGCGCAGCCGGTCGTTGGGATGAGGGGGTCGTGTGTTGAGGCGGTGTGGTCGTGGGGTGTTATGCGCACGCATGCGGGAATCTAGGAAGGATAAGAGCGACGCGTTTGAAATTCGAAACGCGGCGGACTCGGGCGTCTCGTCGGAGAAGAAAGCGGTGGAGACGAAGGTGGTGGGGTCCACCTGGCAGTGAGTGCAAAGGCGCGGGCGCGAACGGCCTCCAAAAAGATCTAACCATCAAATCTTGATCGAAGGGTCCAAAACAAAAGGAACGTTCGGACCACCGAGCGACTCAGCCACATCTGACCATTCAATCTTGATCGAACAGCCCATGTTGATTTAAATGTTCGGACCTCTGAAAAGATGAGCTTCATCGGGCCATTGAAAACAGATCCAACGGCTAGGAATGGATCTGAGCGCGCACAGAGAGAGGAAGAGGGAGGCTAACTAGTGGGGACCACCTGTCTGTGAGATCGGGCGCGCGCGCGGGCTGACTGGGCTGCATAGGGCTGGGCCAAAGGAGGTTTGGGCTGGGTTTCAGCCCAAGAGGATTTTTGAGATTAATAATAGGTTTTCTATTTTAGAAAATAGCAGAAATTCAAATATGCAATAGAAAATAGCAAATGAACTCAGAGAAATTCTAGAAAAATCTAGAAAATATATCTGAGCACATAGAATCCAAAGAAAATAGTTTTGACAATTTGCTCAGGTTAAAATAGTTTTGACAATTTGTTCAAGTTGACTTTAATCATATTAAATTGTTTTGCTAATAAAAAGTCCATATTAAGCTTTTGAATTAACTTAAAATAAAATCAAATGGTGGATTTTCTTCCTATCAACTATTTAGAAGATTTTTAAAGCTCAGAAAATTGGGATGTTACATAGATCTCGTTCAACACTCACGGTACAACAAATTGTTCGTGCCATGTTGGACGTGGTCAATCCGTCATGCAGAGCTCTTGTCTATTGTGGCCTAACTGACCACTTAAACAAGCTTATGGGCTTAGATATATAGTTTGGCCATTTAGAGGCCTACTTAATCGCATAGAACAAGTTTAAGACCTATAGTGTATTTTACTCTTTTTTTGTTTCTCTGTGTGAAGATTGAATTGAGATTTTAATTTCTTTGAATACTAGTAAGGTGTCCATAAATTGCAATGGGATACCAAAAAAGAATGATGCACACATCAAACATGTTCCCAAAACAGTGTAAACATCAAATTTCTCACACACATCAAGCAAAACATATGTGTACAAAACAAGTATTCAGTAGTTTATGATGTTACTTGTCTGAATGGACATACATTATAGCTCCAAATCAACTTGAACTCGTTAACTATCCTCCATATATAAGAGATTGTTGACAATCACATCTTACCCACGACCACTGTCCCATGACATCAAAAGGCTGATTCTTTGTTGAAAAGTATATGACAACCATCCAACTTGACCGTGGTAGCAACATCCGAGGAAAAGAGAGAATAGGCATGATCATGCTTACAGGAACATACATGCTATGGCATAATTATTAGATGAATCGATTATTTTATACACAATATATTTTCAATTAGTGTCCTTTAAAGGTGAATGGTTATCCTTCAAGTAAACCATTGTTTCCATAGGGATATAGATAATTTTATTCCCGTATGACACTATCCTAAACATATATACACATGATATGTGAATTTTGACTCATACCATGAATATTTTATGGGCTTACGATGCATGCTAACCTGCCGCGACAAAAGCTTGGTATCACAGATATATTATGACAAATAGAGCAGCTATGAGAACAGACCAACAAGCCTCTTACATACTATGCTCGACGTGTTCAACGACCCAAATGACCAGGATGTGAATACAAGCCTAAAGTACATAGTCAAAATGCAAATTTTCAAAGGCGTTCTTAGCCAAAACCAAAACCAAAACAATGTAAGGGTTACAGATTTTGTGATGGCTGCATAGAAGAAATAAACAAAAAATAATATAAATGTATGACATTTGAGTCTAATACTTCTTGAGAATGCAATGGCCAAAAAATGAGCATTATTTTGTGCATGGAAAGGGCGGATATAAAAGGAAAACTTATAGAAGCTAACCAAAATTACCTAGATTTCATAAAACTATCTAAAACACAATGATTAAGTTATCAGTTGTGGAAACTACAATAAGAATATAAATTTTACTACAACTGAGATTTCATCAAACCTACTTTTAGTGTATTCCTAACTGAAGAAGCTCCTACATAGAAAAGGGAAGCAATCGACGATAAATACTGAACAATTAGGAGAAAAAACCTGGGTGTTGATATGGGGAAGTTACTCCCGGGTCCGACAATGTTTCCTTTGTCGAACCTGGGAGTAACACCCCCACATTCTTTGTGTATTTTACACTAGTCCCTAGAATAATAGCTAGCGTACACAGTAAAAAACAAGTATGGTAATATACGCATCTCACGCAATTTTATTAATAATTATTAGAGTTTTACAAGTAAGACTTACAAGCCAACAATAAATGAACACAGCGGAAGACGAAGAAGAAGTAGTAGCACCCAACAAATCTGCCACAGGCAATCGACTCGGGTAGCGGCCTAAATGTCGAGATCCTCAGCAATAGCAAAGTCTTTCTCTTTTAAACAATATTTTATTGAGAAACGGTGAGTACAAAAAATGTACTCCACAAGTTATACCCATAACAAAATTTAATATATGTAGGAATTATGTAACATCCCAATTTTCTGAGTTTAAAAATCATTTAATAGTTAGTAGGGAGAAAATTCACCATTTGGATTTATTTGAATTTAAATTCAAAAGCTTAATATTGGACTTTACAAACAAAAACCTTTAATGAGAATAACCCCAACATGAACAATAGTCAAAACTATTTTATTTGGGTTTTATGTGCTCAGTTATATTTTCTAGATTTTTCTAGAATTTTTCTGAGTTCATTTGCTATTTTCTATTGCTTATTTGATTTTCTGGTATTTTCTAAAATAGAAAAGCTATTAAAATCTCGGAAAATCCTCTTGGGCCGAATTCCTTTCTTCTGGCCCATCTCTTCGCTGTGCCGGCCCATCTCCTCGCAAGCCTGACCCCCCGCTGCCGCCGCAGACCACGACGTGTGGGCCCCACACGTCAGGCCTTCGTCCCCGCGCCCGGCTTCTTCCTCGCGAACAGCCTCGCCTGTCCGCCATTGCCGATCTCCGAGTCCCGTACGACAACGCGAGATTTCTAACAGAACCCCTTCTAGAAAATGCGTAGAATCTTATCCTCTATCTCACCGCATCCTTCCGGATCAAAATCGTATCCCGTTTCTGTTTCTATCTCCGATTTCCTCGCGAGTTCATCTCGGACTCTTTTTAGGGTTCACCGCCGCACGTCGCCCTAGCCCCTCTCGGCCCCTATAAAAGGCACCACCAGGATCGCATTGACGTCCGCACCAGAACCCCTCAACCTATTGCACCGCTTAAGCCCTAGTGCCGCCGCAACTCGAGCTTTAGGGTTTTGTCGCCGCCGCCATTCTTCTTCGAATTGCGCCGCCACCGGTGACACCCTACCCTCGTGGAGTGCACCACCGTCATCGTCGTCACCCGGGCTACCTCCAGAGACCACCCACGCCACCTAGACCTCACCGGAAGCTCGATCCGACAACAACCGAGGAGCTCCGCCGCTCAACCCTCGCCGCCGGTCGTCTCCGTCGTTCCCGACCACCCAGACCTACCTCAACAGGTTCGCATTAGCGAGAGCTACATGCCGGTACCACTCACCGCAGGCAAGGAGCCGCCGTTCGCCGTTGCCGTTGGTTCCTGCCGCCGCCGCCGCCGGCCCGACGTGGCGTCGTCGGCCACCACCTCGGCGGCGCTGCGTGTCGGCCGCGTGGCGCCGCGCCAGCACCCGCGTGTGCGCCACGTGGCAGTCCACCCCGCCCCAGAACCCGAGGCTCGGTAGATCTAGTCTACCGTGAGCCGTGTCTCTAACATGTGGGTCCCACATGTTAGTATTTTCTTTTGTTTCTTTTTAATTTCCGAAATTCCTCGCTGACATCAGCATTGCGCAATAATCCGATTTTTCTTTGGAGAAATAATTCGGAAATTCCAGAAAATCCAAATTAGGGTTTCTTTTAGATTTAAAATTTCGAGAGCACATAACTTTTGCATCCTAACTCCGATTGAGCCCATTCAAATTTCTAAATTTATCTAAATTCGATCCCTATTTATCTGAGATTTTTATTTAATTTTTGGAGCTTGTTTTGCCTGTGTTATTTATTTGTTTTGTTTATTTGTTTCGTTCGCGAGTAGACGTCGTTTCGTCGGGGAATTTCGTTGAAGAAGGAGCACCCCAAGATCAAGACCAGTACATAGACCTTTTCCAAGGCAAGTCATACCTTTGATTATTTTGAACCCAGTTTTCAAATTAATTTGTGTTAAAGTATTGCATTCTACTTTAATTAATTATTTAAATGCTTTGGGCATAGTTAGTATTCAAATTGTTATCACATCTTGGCCTTGTATGTTATAATTCCTTGTCACCCTAGATTGGTTACTAGTTGGTAATATTATAGTACCAACGTGGGTTGGTTAGATGCGAGTACAATTGCTTAGCCATGCCACGAGTCTCACTTCTCGTGTAAGTTGCAAATATTAAATGTGACTAAGTGACTATGAAACTTTGTGTAAAGCTGTGTGCTATGTGTTATTACTTCGTGATGGCATGTGTTGCACCAAAACCAACTAGGTGGTAAAGGATTTAGACTGAGGCAAGTGGTGGAAGCTGTAACATCCCAATTTTCTGAGTTTAAAAATCTTTTAATAGTTAGTAGGGAGAAAATTCACCATTTGGATTTATTTGAATTTAATTTCAAAAGCTTAATATTGGACTTTCCAATAAAAAATATTTAATGTGAATATTTCCAACTTGAACAATAGTCAAAACTATTTTATTTGGGTTCCTTGTGCTCAGATATATTTTCTAGTTTTTTCTAAAATTTTTCCGAGTTCATTTGCTATTTTCTATTGCTTATTTGAATTTCTGGTATTTTCTAAATTAGTAAAGCTATTAAAATCTCAGAAATCTTTCGGGCCGAATTTCCAAAGCTCCGCCCATCTTCACAGATCGCCCATCTCCGCGTGAAGCCCAGCCTCCTGCGCCGCCTCCGTGTCGACGACGTGTGGCTCCCACGCCCGCTCGCCCCTCGCGCCCGGCTCGCGAGCGCGCGCGTCCGCCATGTTTCCGAGCTCGAGTCCCGCACGACAACGCTCCTTTCCAATTGAACCCTTCTAGAAAACGCGAGAATCTTATCCCCAACCTCCCGCATCTTCTGATCAAAATCAAACCCCGCTGTTTCTAACTCCGATTTCTCGCGAGTTCATATCGGACTCTTTTAGGGTTCTCCGCCGACGCCGCCCTAGCCCTCCCGCCCTATAAAAGGCACCCCGGTTCGCCCTCTCAACCGCAACCTGCAGCCGCCACCCTTTTCCACCATAGAGCCCTACGCGCCGCGAGTCAAGGTTTAGGGTTTTCACCGCCGACTGTTCTTCGCCGATTCCGCCGCCGCCGTTGTCGCCGCATCATCGTGGAGCACGCCGATGTGTTCCTCGTCACAGCCTCTACATCCCGAAGCCTTCGTCGTCGCCGGAACCCCATCGAGCCACAACCGACAAAACCCGGCACCTCCGCCGCTCGAGCTCTCGCCGCCACCTCCATTGTTCCCGACCACCCGACCTACCTCAAGAGGTTCGCATAGCAAGAGCTACACGCCGGTACCACTCACCGCCGGTGGATCGCCGCTCACCGTTGTCGCCGGTTTTCGAGCGCCGCCGTCCGTCGCCCGACGTGGCCGCCCACGCCGCCGACCACCTCGGCGCGCCGCGCGGTGTCATCCCGAGTGGCAGCCGCGTGGCATCCCTATCATCTCGCATGTGCACCCGAAGTCCGGCTGGTCGGTCACCGCGCACCGACGTGGTCGCATGTGGATTGGTCCACCAGTCCACGTGCTACCCACCGTTTTCAAATCTCGAGGCTCGGTGAGACCTAGTCTACCGCGGAGCGTGTCACCGACATGTGGGTCCCACCTGCCGACCAATTTTCATCCCGTCCGAACGTCCTCCGATGATGTCGAGATTGCGCAATAATCCGATTTGTCTTCGTGAGAAATAATTCGGAAATTCTGGAAAATCCAAATTAGGGTTTCTTTTAGATTTAAAACTTCCAGAGCCCATAACTTTTGCATCCTAACTCCGATTGAGTCCATTCAAATTTCTAAATTTATCTAAATTCAAGCCCTATTTATCTGAGATTTTTATTTATTTTTTGGAGCTAGTTTTGACTCTGTTATTTATTTGTTTTGTTTGTTTGTGTCTCGTTTGCGAGTAGACGTCGATTCGTCAGGAAATTTTGTGAAAGAAGGAGCACCCCAAGATCAAGACCAGTACATAGACCTTTTCCAAGGCAAGTCGTACCTTTGATCATCTTGAACCCAGTTTTCAAATTACTTTACTTCAAAGTACTGCATGCTATTTTAATCATTTATTTAAATGCTTTGGGTATAGTTATTATCCAAATTTGTTATCACACCTTGGCCTTGTACGTCATATTTCCTTGTCACCCTAGATTGGTTTATTAGTTGGTAATATTGTAGCACCAACGTGGGTTGGTTAGATGCGAGTACAATTGCTTAGCCATGCTACGAGTCTCACATTTCATGAAAGTTGCAATTATTAAATGTGACTAAGTGACTATGGAACTTTGTGTAAAACTGTGTGCTATGTGTTATTACTTCGTGATGACATGTGTTGCACTAAAACCAACTGGGTGGTAAAGGATTTAGACTAAGGCAAGTGGTGGAAGCTGTGTGATATGGTGGACTTTGTGATGGGATTGATAATCTTTGTGACTTAGTTAGAACATGGAAGTCTTGCCTTGGTCAATTAAGGACTTAACTTTGTGCGAAATTGAATCGAGCTCACTGCACGCACCACATGCCCGGTATGGGACGGCCTAACTTAGTAAGTTATGGATTCGGGCATTGATGTTCGTGGATAGGTTAGGTGTGTGACAGATGGAGGTGTGACTACTTAGTGGTTGCATCGGGACGATTCGTCACTTCCTGCCTAGCGGTGTGTGTTATGCCAAAGCGCCGCTTGGGTTGGCATAGCGTTTGTAAGCACATCGAGTGTCAATGTTGAGATGAAGTTTCTGAACCGTTTTGTTATGATTAGTGCTTGCTACACTAGTTGTATCTCGTGGGTAAAGTGTACAACCTCTGCAGAGTGTTAAATCAATCTATTCGAATAGCCGCGTCCGCGGTCATGGACATGCTTGGGGATTTCAAACGAGGGGTAGTTTTCATAAAATGTTGGGAAGGGACAGCTGTGTGATTTAAGTTATATGGCTGTGTGAAAGAATTTGATTAGGCTATGTGTCTTTGTGAAAACAACTGCTAAATTAATATTGTCTATTTGTTTTGAATTATGCTTTCAATCTATTATTTGTATTCAATTGCAAATGTTGCATTTCTGCAAAATAACCACAGAAGCCATTTCCTTTGGAATAAGCCTGCATCTATAAATTGCATTCTATGGTATGATTTGCGAGTACGGTTGTGTACTCACGCTTGTTGTAAAACTTGCGCCCAAACCTACAAAAGAGGAGGAGTCTACACCTTCTTTCGAGGAGGAATTCGTCGAAGGTTGCTGATCGTTAAGGTCTCGATCCCAGTTGGTTGCCTGTTGTGAATTGGTGGGATCTACGCTGGAGTTATTTCCGTTCCGCTGCTGCTTTATTTACTGTTAGCCCTGCGTGGCTTAATAAGTGTAAACTCGACCATAAGGCCAAAACCCTTATTTGTTATTCAAACTAATCGTTTACTTTATTTATCATTTGTGTGGATCGATATTTACCTATGTTGACCCTGTGTGCACTAGCGTGATCCTGGACTAGTGCAGTATACATAGAGGGTTCCAAAATCGTAATTTTGGGTCCCGACAGAAGCTGTGTGATATGGTGGAAGCTGTGTGCTTGGGTTTCATAATCTTTGTGACTTAGTTAGAACATGGAAGTCTTGCCTTGGTCAATTAAGGACTTAACTTTGTGCACCATTGAACTGAGCCTTACTCTACGACCACATGCCTGGTATGGGACGGGCCTAACTTAGTAAGTTATGGATTCTCGGCATTGATGTTCAGGTGGATAGGTTAGGCTGTGTGACAGGGTGGAGGTGTGACTACTTGGTGGTTGCATCGCGGGACGGTTCGCCGCATCCCTGTCCAGCGGTGTGTGTTATACTAATTCTATGTGAGCTGGTATAGCGGAAAAACACATCGGGAATGTCAATGTTTGAGATGGAGTTTCCGAACTGTTTTGTTACGATTAGTGCTTGCTACACTAGTTGTATCTTGTGGGTAAAGTGTACAACCCCTAGAGAGTATTAAATCGATCTATTCGAATAGCCGCATCCGCGGTCATGGACATGCTTGGGGATTTCACACGAGGGGTAGTTTTCATAAAATATTGGGATGGGAGCTGTGTGACCTCAATCATATGGTATGTGAAATAATCTGTTTAGCTGTGTGTCTTTGTGGAAACAACTACTAAATTAATATTGTCTATTTGTTTTGAATTATTCTTTCAATCTATTATTCGTATTCAATTGCAAATATTGCCTTTATGCAAAAGAACCACAGAAGCCTTTTCTCTTGGAATAAGCTTGCATCTATAAATTGCATTCTATGATATGATTTGCGAGTACGGTTGTGTACTCACGCTTGTTGTAAAACTTGCGCCCAAACCTACAGAAGAGGAGGAGTCTACACCTGCTTTCGAGGAGGAGTTCGCCGAAGGTTGTTGATCGTTAAGGTCTGGATCCCAGTCGGTTGCCTGTGGTGAATTGGTGGGATCTACGCTGGAGTTATTTCCGTTCCGCTGCTGTTTTATTCTCTGTTAGCCATGCGTGGCTTAATAAGTGTAAACTCGACCATAAGGTCAAAACCCTTATTTATTATTCAAATTAATCGTTTACTTTATTTATTATTTGTGTGGATCGATATTCACCTATGTTGACACTGTGTGCACTAGCGTGATCCTGGACTAGTGCAGCATACACAGAGGGTTCCAGAATCGTAATTTTGGGTCCCGACAAATTATATCAAAGGAAGGCTTATAAGGCTGAATTTTGCTAAAAGCAGTATTTTGCATTTTAAATACATTTACTAAGTTCCAAAGTAGTTATACTATTTTAAATTCCTAGTTAGTGAAGGAGAAACCTCTAGGAACTTCTGGTGAAGGACTAAAAAGTAGTTATACTATTTTAAATTGCTGAGTTAGTGCATCAGAAATCTCGAGGCACTTCTGGTGAAGGACTAACCCCCTTATACCAAGGCTAACTGTCCAAATTTCCCGCATGAAATAAACATCCATGAAATCATTTTTGTCAAACCATTTTGAAAACAAAACCATAGTATATTCCTTGAACGTCTTTGCTCGGCATGTCCATGACCGTGGATATGGCTATTCAAATAGTTTTACACTCTGTGCAGGTTGAACAACTTTACCCAGAAGAGATAATCAACTTATAATATCCGCTTCACACACTTCCATTGGTGTGCAAGTAAGTGATTATCACAAGGCCTTTAAAATACGCCATCCCAAAGTAGTCATGCCCGCTAAGGTTTCACTGCCATTGGGCTAACCACTCACCGGGAACCCCCTCTTGCACCATGTAGAAAATAAAAATTAGGTCATTTTGACACCCACGCAATCGGATGGCACGACCATAGTGAAATATGGCAAATTAGTTAGCCAGACCTGCTCCATCCCAGACTTGTGGTAGTACGAAAGGGCTTTGCAAGATGCGGCTCATAGACCGGTCCTTAACTGACATGGGTGACTTCCAAAGAGAACCCATGGGCCTCGACCCTTTACTAAATCGATCCCATGCATAAACTTGCTAATGAGGACATCACTTCGACTGATATGAACACTCCTCTTGCTACTACCATGAATGATGTCCAAGGTCCAATTACTCAGGCACGTGCTCGTCAACTAAATTATCAGGTAAGTTCGTTTCTAGGGCTGAGTGTATCACCTAAGAACTCTATGATGCTGCCTAATGGAGATTATTTGCTTGTGCTTAGGAATCTAGGACGGGACAGCAAGGAGTTGATGATATGCATCAAGGAAGGAGAAGGCAATAACAATGGCCAAAGGAGATGAAGAATTTGTGGCCTCCAACTCAAAGAGCTTCGGCCACCCTTTACTTGGTGCTGCGTCACCTTTTCTTACCCTACAAGGCTTGTATCCGAGTCCTATGGGCTGACTTGGCCCATATGGCCCATGTGTAGAACAGCCAGCCCTGGTGGCCTGTTACTATTCACATAAACAGTAACATGGCCGCATGAACAGTACCCCGCCTAGGGTTTCCACCTCCTAGTCGCCCTCCTCATATAGGAGCCGACGCCCTTTAGTCCAATTTGGGTTTTTCTTAGATTATTCTGCCACTTTGCAGTTTCACCGTTTGTTCGGTTGAGGAACCCCACTCTGTGAACTTCATTATTATTCACAATACAATTTCAGATTGCATCTTCTACTCTCTTGCTTGTGTTCTCGATTCGCTTGCAGGAGATAGCCTTCTTGGCGAGGTCAACCGCGTTCGGCACGGTTGATAACCAACGGAGCGGTGGTGTAGTGATTGCGAGGGGTTCGATCCGTTCTGGTCGGAGCCTTTGGATCATCAACGTCGTGTTCTCCACAATCAACATATCAATACCTTTCGAAAGATCGGGCCATACTCTCATCAGGTGGTATCAGAGCAAAGGTTGCCCGCTAGGTAATTCGTCCCTTTAGATTAGTTTATGTTCATCATCCTAAAAATCCAGAAAATTAGCCCCACAAAAATAATTTGTTCGTCGTGTCTTCCGCTGTCCCATTACCCCTTGTGCCTTGCAATTTTCTTTTCAGTATTTTGCTTGTTGAATTATTGTTGTATCGTCGAGTCAGTTGCTGGTTTAGTCTAGTTAGAGTCTAGTTCGTCGTTGTCTAGTTTGCATCGTGTTTCCTTTGCATAGCTTCATCTTTGTGTTAAGTCTGCCGCGCCAACCGCCATCTACTACCGCCGCCGCCACCACCACGAAACCCTCCCGCGCCCCACAACCCTCGCTGCCGTGCCACCACAAAACCCTACCGCGCCCCCACATCACTCCTTGCCGCGGACACCCCATCCGCTGCCACCTTTGCCACGTCCAACCCTTGCTGCAGCCACACCTTGCTGCGGCACCCCACTCGCGGCCACCCCCTGTCTGCCGCGCTACTTTGCACCGCCACGGTTTGGCCAAAGAGATTAGGGTTTCGGGCTACAGAGAAAGAGAGAGAAAAAAAGAGAAGTTTGTTTTCGGTGATTGACAAAAAAATAGGAAAAAAAAGAAAGAAAAAAAAGGAGAGGGAAAGCAGAAACAAAAAAAATATAGAAAATGCCTCTCTCTATCCGAAATTTGAAATCCCATCAAAACTTTGCCAAATCAATTGAAAATTGGTGGAGCCCTTCCTGATATAGCCACCAGCTCCCAGAAACAATTTGGGCACGTTTGGCCCATGGGATCAAAAGATATAGCAGTTTGAAGTTGAAACCGAAACGAATTCGAGTCCGTTTCCGACACCCCTTCACTAAAACGGGTATAACTTTTGCATACAGAGTCGGATTTCGACGTTCTTGTGCTCGTTTTGAAGCTATCGACGACGCGCATATGAAAATCTAACATGCAAAGCACCTGTCGCCCTCCAAGACCCCCAAAATCGGCCATCTTTAGCCCTGAAATCGCATCGCAAGTTTTTTGTTTTCTGTTTTTGGCGTTTCTTTCGGTCTTCCCTTTGGAATTTGGGGTTCGTCCAGTTGAGAAAGTTGTAGATCTCGTCAAAAACTTTCAAACAAGTATATATAAGCTATATAAAACTTTGTCTCTTCATCATTTGAGACTAGCTGTTGTATCTGCTCAATCTAGAGGGTTGTTCGCATTTTTACCGATATCGCTGTTTTGTGCTCTACACCGTGCGAATAATCTTGTGCCCTTAGAAAGAAGTTTGAGTAGTGGGCTAGCGTCTCTCCTAGCACTTGTTGTGAGGTTATCCTTTGCTTACATCAAGTCACATTGATCGTTGTGTGTGCGTACATACACTTCTTTGCATAGGACTTTGATTAGCTAGCTGCGATTAGGCTAGGATCGGTAACTTTTGACGAGTACTTTGAACAATATTTCAACTTGCATTTACTGATCTGATTATTGTTGATCCTTTTGCTACCATATTGAGCCTTCCGAGCTCCACCTACTCTTGATCAGAACAGGTCCCCTCTTGCGATCGTACCCACGCCCGACTCGGTATCACGAACCAGCCACCGGCTGTACCACCTACTGCTTGCTTTCGTAAGAACACTTGTAAGAGTGTGGTAAGACGTTTGAGAGGGATAATACCTTTGTGTTGTCCTTTGTTTCCTACTAACCATGGCAGGTGAGACGTCTAATGAGAAAGAGTGTGTGTTAAAGGGGGAACTCACTTTTTTGGAATTTTCTTTCAAAAGGTAATTATGGATTAAGGTGTCAACATGACGCCAGGGAAGGTGTCGACGATCAAGACGTCGATCTTACGAAATGAATAGGGGAAAATAACATAGAATTTCTGGGGAGAGAATGGGACTGCTCTTTTATTAATATGAACTGGATTTTACAGAGGATGCCTTATGACTAGGTGGTGGACTAATCCTATTTACACTGAGAACAATACTTGCTATGCTACAATATCGGACTTAAAGCATGAATCTTATGCTAATGTCTATGCTTCAATCCGATGTGGCCTTCTTTCTTCCTCCTTTTGCTCCGTCCATGCTCCATCTTTAAATAGCCCATGAAGAGGTGGCAGTTATCTCTGGAGAAGACGTCTGTTGTGAAGCGTCGCGACTGGTCGGAGTGAGGTGATGGTTGATGGAGTATCAACTGTTCAGCGGTTATACGTCTGTGAGATACTTAACCATATGGTGGTTGTTCATCAGTGTCTCAGGGTAAAGAAACGTCATGTGGTATGGAATATACGCACGTGTTCCATTCGTCACACGGTAGAGAATATACCTGGAATCAGTTCCAAATATCAGTTCATACCGTTTACGAGCAGTTTACTGGTCGGAGGCTAGGCATAGGACCTTGTCCGACTAGGGTACCCATTGTGTAACCTCTGGAATCCTTACGACCAGTGAGGTCGTGAACCTCAGGGGGTTACGACCATGAAGACGTATGGTCTTTATGTATTAAAGATAATACTTAGAGGTTTTAATCCTCGTCAGCTATCCCTCGAACTTTAAATGAATTGGTCGTGTGAACACTTTTCTTCCGACGAAGTCGTATCGGGCAGATGTTCATTAAATGTTGTGACATTTAAAGTGGTTTATATTCACTTTAAAGTTGAGAACTTTCTTTGGGAATGGAAGAGTTTTGTGTCCGTTGGAGAAAAGATTGTAATACCCCGTATAACCTTAGAGACTCCAATCAAGTTAGAGAGAGGATTAAATAAATCAAATTGAAAATTTGTGTTAGAGAATGGTTTTAACTGGAAGTTCAGGGGGTTTTTCGCTTGTTTCAGAGAACCTGGGCTGTGGGCTGAAAGCCCACAGCACCTTGGCCCATTAGTGGAGGAGGGGGGCAGCCAAACCCTAAGCAAGTATTGTAGCTCGTGGTTACTGTAGTGCCGCTGCATTGTATAACATAGGAACTGTAGCAATCCCCTTCCCTGCTGCCATGCCAAGAGGAGAAAAGAAGGAGAGAAAGGAAGAGTAAGGGGAGAAGGAAAAGAGGAAGGAAAGGAAGGAGCTTCGTTGGGTCTCCGCGTTCGTCATCTCGTTCTCCAAGGGTAACCCACGGTCTCGTTCGATTAGTCGTGTAGTTTCGCGTTTTGGCAATGTCGGTATTAGATCGGTTTGTGGCAGTCCGTATTGCTCAGCTGTTTTGAGGATGTTAACTGCAAAATTTGATCTGTCCATCTCCAAGAGATTTGTAGGTCACGTATTTAGATTTCAATATGATCTTAGATCACGTCGTTTGGATGAACGGTTCAAAAGTTATGAATTTCGTAGCACCGCTGTTCCACAAATCTGTTGGTATTCTGACAGGTTTTAGTAATCTGACTGGAGTGATCAGTTAACGGAAACATTAGAGAAGCTCAATATAAAAAAAGTTGTAGATAATTGTCATAGCTTTCAGGGAAGGTCAAGAACGTGACGTTTGGACAAACGAGCTAAAAGTTATGATAGTTTTAGTGTACTATTCAGAGAACCCGACGTGAAAACGATGTTCTGTTAATTGGAATGATAGGAGTATTAGATGGCCCAATCAGGAAGGCCCACCAACTAGGTTTAGTTAGGGAATTTGATAAAATTTCAATGAAGTCCAAGAACACCTCATTTGGACACCTCTACTAAAAGATACAAATTTTTGAACATGACTATTTATAGAGGGGTCAGTTCAGCATTTAGGAAATTGGAGTCGGGATCGCGTTACAAGCTATTGCTAGTTCATACTTGCTTATATGGGTTGTTTGGTCCATTACTGTTGTCTTATTAAGCTTTTAAATAAATTTTAGGTGGGGGAGTGGTCTCGGAGGCAGCACCCTCTTCGCATCCTCCGTTCTCACATGGTTAAGGCAAGTACTTGTTTGCTAGTATTGTGAATAATTGTGATGTCTATGGATGCTATGATGTTATAGATGTTGTTGACCATGATTATTAATGTTTTGAAAATGTGTATGATGCATGGTTGCTTGAGTGTTTGCATGTCTATGAACATGTATGATAGAAGTATGAATGAGTTAAATTCATAAATGATGTTGCTGAGCAGGTATGATTATGATGATTCATGACTTGTCCATATGCATCATGTTGATAAAATGAAGACTTGGTCACGTGGTGACCAAGCATTTGTTGAGAGTCCCGTCATGTATATGACAGGCTTGAGGTCCCCACACTTGTAGAGTGTGGGCTTGAGGTCCCCTTTACTTGCGGAGTATCGGACAATTGGTCCCTGTGCTTGTGAGCACAGGCATGGTATGCGGCGACGGTCGCATATCTCGCATTACCGGTGAAATGCGACAAAGAGTGAAAGAGAAAAGCTGCATTGCATACTTGCATACATACCTCATGAGATATGTTTTCGAGTAAAGTTTTGGAATGGAATGTTGATGCTGTAAATGTGAGTTTAGTGTTTCACTATTGGTACTTGCTGAGTCTTTGGGCTCACCCTTGTTTTTGTTGTGTTTTTAGGTACCATTTGCAAGGATGGCATGCATGGGAGGGAGTAGACTTGAATTGGACACACACACTGCCATCCACCTTTAAAGTTGATAAATTTTTAGTTCATACCTTAATAAAAGAGCAAACTGCTTAAAGATTGATTATGATTATGCTTCATGCATTGGATTAAGTGTAATAATGATGAGTAGTGTCTTTTGGATACCTTTGAATATGCTAGTTGCTTACATGTTTTGAATGCCTATTGATGATTCTGAATATTGAATTATTTATATATGTTTTATTCAAATGTTGGGACCTCTTGGTAGTTAACAATACAGGGGAGGTTCTGCCAAAAATTTTGTAGAATGTTTTGGCTTAGAATTGTTTAATGTTAGTTTGATAGCATTCTAGGCTCATGTTGCGCTAGGGTGTTACAGTTGGTATCAGACCGGGCTGTAGATCCGTGGTGAATGGATTAACAACTTAGGTAACTTAATTTGCTAAATTTTTTGTAATGATTAATGAACTTTTAAAAAAACTTGACACACTGGTGCACAGTAGGATGGGAAGGGGTCAAGCATTGCATTTACGTTTCTGTTATGTTGCATTGATCATTGCTGTTATGAACTGATTACGAATGCTTATGACATGATTATTATGATAGCTTTGTAACTATAGTTGTTGTTGAGAGGTTGAGGTCGTGGTTGTGGCCCTGGGCTTTACCAGGTTACACCACCACCGTTCGTAGTGTGAGAAAAGCGAAATGACTACCTCGAGTACCATAGCTACAGGTACCACGGGTGAATACCTTCAGAAAAGTTGTTCGAAGTTGATCTCTTCTTGAGCTTGATTTAGACCTATTCTGGGTATAGATGCGGATGGTGAAATTTGTTGGGATTTCAATTGGTCTCTATTTGTGTCTTGGGAGTTCTGCCCTTCTTATTGTAAAATATGATTAATTTATTCGCTTGGTATCGGGATGCTGAAAGTTTCTGTTGCAAGGTCTTTATTTTGTGAAAGCTTTGGTTTTATGTATTTCTTTTGGATTATTTCGAGTTTTGAAGTCAATGCCTCTTTTCCTAAAGGGAGTTAAAATCCTTTTGTGAGATCCTAATATGTTTAAGCGAGTGGCTTTAAACATAGGAGTTCATTGATAAGGTTTGAGTTCTGAAGTCGAATCTGCAGCGTGGTGCATGATTGATCGTAGCCCAGATCTTTGGAATTGGAGTTGATTAATGTGATGTTGTCATAGGGTATTTACCTGTTGGCTAGTGACAAAAAGTATGTTCATATCTAATTGGGGACATAAGAGTTATTAGGAAGTATGGAACGTTGATGATACTGGTTTGATCACTATGGGTGATAAATTTGGTAAGCTTCTCTGGTAGATTGGATTTGCTGGACTCAACGGATTAACCTAATCCTTTGGGATGGATAAGTCCAGAAGGTGTTAGATTAGTGTCATAAGTGAATAGTTATCTTGGAAGTTATCTTTCATGGATAAGTACTGATCATATGTAATTGCTAGGTGCAATTATAATGTATCAAAGTATGGTGTCGAGCATCGCTAAGAGATGAACTGATGGGATGTAGTTGGCGATTTTTGTTTACTTGATGGTGGAGTGGTAGGATAATAGTGTGTCCTTGATGAGAAGGTTGATCATTAAAATTGTTTAGGTTGTTAAACCGGTTGGATTACTTGATCACAATGGATAACTATAATTGTGTAGGAAGGGAGAGATAAGGATGTATTTGACTGTTGTCCTAGTGGATAATAATCTGGAAAATTGCCTTTAATTGGTTGCTTGATGGTCTCATATTCGCTAGTAGGAATGCAGATAGAGGAAGGATCATAAATTCTCCTATGACTGTATAATTCATTAAATGTCTACGATAACCGCTAGATTGGAAGTTGTGTACAAAATGAGTGTGAGAATTACTTATAGGTGAAGGGTTGAAAAAGAAATATGATTTATTCATGTGTATCTCATGAGGAATGTGACTTGTGGCTGCATGCCCTTGTTAAAAGAGTTGACGATAAAGATTCTTGTTAATAGTTTATTATCCTTGATGTTAATAAGATTGTCCGTAAAGGGTTGTGACTTGTGGGAGTGGAGATGATTCTTTTAGAAAGATGGTAATTTGACCGCCTCCCGTAATATCGGTTAAATGGAAAGTTTGGAGTTTTGCATTTGTGAGCTTTTGGTAGTTCATGCTTAATGTGGTGGCTGAAATTGATGAGAAAGGCGAGGCGGGAGATTGTTCTGATGGGTTCTTAAGTGATTAATGTGAATTGTTTTAGAAGTACTTCTTCTTTGGTTGGCAAGTAGCGATGTAAACAAAGGAAATTATTTTCTCTGTTAAAGAGAAGAAAAAAGGGTGTACCATAAGTATTTGAGGTTGGAGTTCAAGATTATAGCCTGCAACTTTTCTTTCGTTGCCGCTTAAGTGTTTCTTGAGTTTCAAAAGCAGTGTTTTATTGTGATTTATTGTTGTCCGAAACTCCCCTCTTGTGAACTTGTGCCCTCAAATATGGTCTCGTCTTTTGTTTTTCGAGATCAACGCTATTTGACTATTTCTCTTGGGTCTTGTGCTCACTGTGAGGAGTAGTGTTTCTTCGTGTGTTAAAATTTGTAGTTGTTTGCTCTTTTCTATTGAGAAAAGATTAACCGAAGTAGGCTGCAAGGTCTTACAGGGTGTAATGTGACGATTGGTTGGTGGTGGTCAAGTACATGATCGTAGTGAGAATTATGGGGGCCAAGCTATTGGAAGATCAGTAGAAAGTGATTTGGTTTTGTCCTAAAACTCTTGGAAGGAATTGGATTTAGATGGAATTATTGTCGTTGAAATAAAACTAATTAGTGTTACAACTAGTGAAACCCATAGCAAATTATAATCCAAGAACCTTCAATCATGTTGGAAAGTTGGGATTATCGAAAGCCTGGAAGCTTAATCAATGTGTTAGAGTATCAGATTGGGTAATTTTGCAAGGTTGGGTATGTGATCTATGACGGTGTAGTTTAATGAGATGTAGGATTAGCGAACTAATTTAATCGTAATGTCAATTGATGGAATAGTAGGTAAGGTTGAGATGTCGGCAGGTATGCCCTGGTTTTGGTGAATAACCTTCTGGGAGATAGAATTCTTCTAAAAGATAATTTGGTCGAGAAAAATATTTTACATGTGAATGATAATGTTTGAGTATGTTTCGAGTGTGGGAATTCTAGTGAGTGAATATGAAGTTTTCTCAATCTTTTATACGAAAAGTTGGTTGTAGGAGTCTTGGAGGTTGAATTTGGGCCTTGTATTTTTATGCTAGAATCTTGGTTGCTAGTGGTTATGTGTAAAAGCAGTAGAATAAGAGTGGATTCTGAGTATTGGGATGACCATTGATAGTATCCTTTCGGTTTAGTAAATGAGAGTGTGTGATATGAATTTCAAATTGGTTATCCTTAATGGATTGAGGGATGTGATGGTGGGTGAAATCTATATTGAGTTATGTTGGGAATTATTTTGTCAAAGTAATTCATTCGGTAAAGAAGTTGGCTAGAGTGTGATATTGCGGGTTGGAAGAGTCTCCCTGCATAAGTGTGGATTTTGTATTCGGTAGAACATAGCTTTGAGGTTGCCAATTTAAGAGAAATGAGTTAATATGTTATGCGATGATTTGTGATCCTATGGTTTAAGAGAAAGTTAAATTTTTAAAAGAAAGATTGTGGAAAAGGGTGTAATCTTGGATAGTGAGATATTCTCTTAGTTCTTACTTGAACTATGTGATTATGATGGATGTTAATTACAAATTGAGTTGGTTCTTGTCGGTATGTGTGATTCCCTCCAGTTAAGAAAAAAAAAGAAATGGTTAATTTGGTTTTTTCGAGTGTTTTCGCCTTTGGCTTGTGTGGCATTTATTTCTAAACTGTCTACTTGGAAAGTAGAAAAGTTTTCGTGGTAAATTCATTGATTTTGGATTGGGCTCTTCTAAGGGAAGATATTTTTGAGTTAGATGCATTATGACTCTTTTGTTTGAGTTCTTCAGATAAGTGAGTTGGTAAGCGAGTTCTTTGTGCGTCCCTTGTCAAAGGATATGCTGCTTGCATAGGTAAAGTAATCGACTGAGAGTCAGAATAAGAGTTCTGTGTATTTTGTGCACACGGTGTACTTCTGTAACACCCCAGCCCAACATGAGCCTGGAATGCTACTAAACAAACTCTAATAATTCTAAACTAGACAATCTTAATAAATTTCGGCAGAACCTCCCTTGTAAAGTTAATCACACGAAGGTTCCAACCCACAGATTATTCAAATATTAACTAAAACTTTCATCCAAAGACATCAAAAGATAATCAATGACATGCTAAGTATCTAATATAACTAGAGAGATATGAAGATCCACTACTCATCATTATTACATTTAATCCATTGCATGAGACAAAACATAATAATCTAAAAACAATCAAGTTCTGAAGATCATTCATCTTTATTTAGTTCATGTGGCATGTGTGTGACTAGCAGTCTACTTCCCCCCATGCATGTCGTTCTTGGCTCGGGTACCTAAAACAACAATAAAAGCAAGAGTGAGTCCATAGACTCAGCAAGTACATAAAGAAACTATAACATCAGCATCCATGTAAAGAAAATCAACAATAGAACATCTCATATGCAAATGCAATGCTCAAGGATCCTTTATCTTTAACTTTCTGTGTGCATTACACCGGTAATGCAGAGTAAGCAACCGTCGCCAAGATACTCATGCTCGTGGCGCGCACGCACAGGACCAATTGCCCGCACTCCGCAAGTAACGGGGACCTCAAGCCCACACTCCACAAGTGAGGGGATCTCGGGCCCGTCACATACATGACGGGGATCTCAAAGGGAAACATGCTTGGTCACCGCGTGACCAAGCCTCAACATGTTCTCAATATGCATATGCTCATCTCTTATTCATCATCAATCTTACCAAAAAACAGCAACATTGTGCCACAGTAAAGCATAAGCATAATTTGAGCAATCACCATACTTAAACAATCATCAAGTAAACCATCTTACTATGCAACCATATATCACAAAACACACAAGCATAGCCAATCAATCACACCCATTTAACAAACAAAGCACTTGCCTCAACCGTGCGAAGGTGGATGTCGAGGATAAGGTACTGCTTCCGGAGCCAAACCCACACCTGGACATACAATTGAGACATGCTAAGGCTACCATATAAGTCTAATAACAAAACCATAAACACAAAATGAGCACATCGTCCACTAAACGCGATCCCCAACTCTATTGCTAGCTGTCAGTTTTCTTTTCCAGAGAACTGCCCCCTTCGAAAAATCATAACTAAATGCACAGAAATCCAAATGGATTGATCTTGGACAATCTGAAAAGGTTATTGAATTCCCCTTCTAAACCTAGTTGGTGAGGTTCTCTGATTCGGCCCTTTACTATCCCTACCAAACCAAACAACAGAGTATCAATTCTCGCGTCGAGTCTCTGGACAGCAACAATGAAATTATCATAACTTTCTCTACGTTCGTCCGAATGTCATGATCTTTAGTTTTCCTGAAATCTGGAAGGATTATCTACATTTTTCATTATGGTGAGCCCCTCTGAGTTTTCTTCTAAATACACGCTTAAGTCGAAACACTAAAACCTGTCAGACCAACCACCATTCCACAGCACAGACCCCGTAAGAAAAATCATAACTTTTTCTACAGAGGTCCAAATGACTTGATTCTTGTCGGAAATGAAAGGTAACGAGATAACCTACAACTCTATAGGAGATCCCAAGTTCTAATTGGGCACTTAACAATTTCTTATTTATTAAACAAGATGACTGCAGATTCTCGTCAGGATTTTGGATAGTAAACACTAAAAATAACATAACTTTTAACTCGAATGTCGGAATCCGGTGTTCTTGGCGGCCACTGAAAGCTAAGAACAATATCCACACTTCTATAGGAGACAGGATTCCCAAATTATGCTTCTAAGGATGCGAAAATTGCCGCGCACTAAACTGGACAGAAAAGCAATCTAGCAGCAAAATTAAACGATCTGCTAAAAGAAATCAGAACGATCTAAAACCAAAAGAACAGCTAAGGAACCTCTTTGATACCCTTGAAAATCGCAGGAGGAGCTGCCGGGGAGGTGGCTCAACCCAGGAAGAGGGGAGGAGAGGCTGCGCAAGGGAGAGGGGAGGAGGAGGGGCGGCACAAGAGGGGAGAAGGGGGAGGGGCGGCTAGGGTTTGGGCAAGAAAAGGGGTGCCTCCCCCTAAGTGGCGGCCACCCATGGCCTAATGGGCCAAGGCCCAGCCCAAGTTGCCCAAATAATGCTGCGAACCCCTCCGTTACCTATTTAATTAAGTACTTTCTATTTGATCCTCCTCTTGGATCAATTTCTAAATAGTCCCTTTTTCTTCGAATAATTGACTTTCCCTCAAATTCTACTCTGGAGTATTACATTCTACCCCCCTTAAACAGAATTCGACCCCGAATTCTAACCACGCTTAAAGTCAAAGAATAATCACAGCTGAAACTTGCTAACGTTACCACCACTCGCCCGAACAATCAGACACCTTTGCGCATGCGAGATTCCAATTCACAAATCACTCCTCTCGGACTTATATGATCCTATCACCTTAACGGATACCAGATCTTTCACTTCAACACTAGTCTCGACCCTTACATACACACTCAACACACGGGACTCAAAAGTAAGGTCTTACACATAGGCCAACAGCTCTAGCGATACGCCAATCTACAAATTCCTGTGACTAAGGAATCTATCCAACACACCTTTGGTTACACTTCCTTTTGGTACCGAAGTATACTGTCTGCTCAAAACACACGGAACTCTTGTTCCAACTCTCAGTCGATCACTTTACCTATGCAGGCAACATCTCCTTTAACAAGGGACGCACAAAGAACTCGCCTACCAACTCACCTATCCGAGGAACTCAACTGAAAACAAAGGAGTCATAAAGCATCCAACTCGAAACCAACTTCCCTTAGAAGAGTCCATTCCAAGATCAATAGATTTACCACAAAAACTTTTCCACTCTTTAAGTAGGCAGTTTAGAAATAAATACCACACACACCAAAAGCGAAATCACTCAAATAAACAGATTGACAAATTTTTTTTTCTTAACTGGAAGGAATCTCACGTACCGACAAGAAACAACTCAATTTGTAATCGTCATCCATCATAACCACATAGTTCAAGTAACTCTCACTATCCAAGATCACACCCTTTTTCAAAATCTTTCTTTTAAGACTTTATCTTTCTCTTAAACTATAAGATCCCAAATCATCGCATCACACATTAACTCATTTCTTTTAAATTGGCAACCTCAAAGCTATGTTCTACCGAACACGCAATCCACACTTATGCAGGGAGACTCTTCCAGTCCACAATATTGCACTCTAGCCAACTTCTCTGCCGAATGAATTACTTTGACTAAAATAATTCCCAACACAATAATTTGAAATTCACATCACACTCCTCATTTACTACCCCAAAGGATACGATCAATGATCATCCCACTACTGAATCCACTCTTATTCTACTACTTTTACACATAATCATTGGCAACCAAGGTACCAACATAAAAATTACAAAGCCCAAATTCAACCTCCAAGACTCCTATAACAAACTTCTCGTATAAAAGATCGAGTAATCCTCAGATTCATTTACTAAAATTCCCTCACTCTAAACATACTTACCATCCACATGTAAAATTTTCTTGACCAAATTGTCCTTTAGAAGAATTCTATCTCCCCGAAGGTTATTCACTAAAGCCAAGGTATACCTACCGACAACTCAACCCTACCTACTATCTCATCTATTGACATTGCAGTTAGATTACTTCACTAATCTTACTCTCATTACACCATCACAGATCACCTACCCAACCTTGCTAAATTACGTAGTCGCGATACTCCAAAAAAAACATTGATCAAGCTTCTAGACTTCCGATAATCCCAACATTCCAAAATGAGTGAAGGTTCTTGGATTATAGTCCTCTATGGGTTCCACTAGTTGCAACACTAATCTATTTTATTTCAACGATAATCATTCCATTTAAATCCAATTCTTTCCAAGGGTTATAGGACAAAACAAAATCACCTTCGACTGATCTTCAAATAGCTTTGGCCCCCTTAATTCCCATCGCGCCGCTCACTTGATCGCCACCAACCAATCGCCACACTACACACTATAAGACCTTGCAACCCAAGTCGGTTAATCTTTTCTAAACGGGAAAGAGCAAATAAATACAAGTTTTAACACATAAGGAAACACTATTCTTCACAATGAGCACAAGACCAAGAGAAATAGTCAGATGGAACTAATCTCGAAAACAAAAGACGAGACCACCAACGAGAGCACATGTTCCACAAGAAGAGAGTTTCAAACATCAATAAATCACAATAAAACACTGCTTTTGGGACTCAAGAAACACTTAAGTGGCAATGCTAGAGAAGTTACGGGTTTCAATCTTGAACTCCAACCTCAAATACTTATGTTACACTTTTGTTTTTCTTTAACAGAGAAAACAATTTTCCTTTGATTACATCAACACCTGCCAACCCAAAGAGGAAGTACCTTTAAAACAGTTCACATTAATCACTTAAAACCCATTAGAACATTCTCACGTCTCGCCTTTCTCAACAATTTCAACCACCACAGTATGCATGAACTACTAAAAGCTCACAGATACAAAACTCCAAACTTTCCATTTAACCAATATTACGGGTGGCGGCCCAAATTACCTTCTTTCTAAAAGAATCATCATCTTTCCCACTAGTCACAATCCCTTGCAGACAATCTTACTAACATCAAGAATGATACATTCTTAACGCGAATCGCCATCATCTACTTTCCATTATAAAGCCCCCAAAAGTTCACCAAACTGTTATGTACCACTTTATCATCTCATCCTCAATTGAGAGTATACCAAAATCTTCAACCTCACTACAACAACCACCTTTATTATTTATTTATTTTTTAGAGGGAATCTACTACCCAACATTAAAGGTTATACCAAGACCCTCTCATCATAGGCATACTATAATCCGACAACTTCACCATCATGCAACCACGGGTCACCAATTAAAATCCCATCATAAACCTCTCCAAAAGAAACACAACTATGAGGTTGAAACAAATCTCTTTTAACAAGATTATGCTACCAAAGACTACTTATTCAATCATCACTTGACCATTAGTGTTGCTCAACACCAACACCAACTATCATTAACGTTTGATAATTATATTTATCACGCATGCAAAAAGGGTCTTACTTCTATTTACAGTCACAAACCATCTATAAACACAAAGTCAACATTCCACTTTATGCTCGGAGTTTAGGGCAAAATATAATTAAACATTCAATAATATCCTCTCTGGTAAAATAGGGTTTCACAAGATACTACCTCAACATTCATGTAATCCGACATACCTGTTTCAATCTAGCAATTATGTATGCCTATCAAGTAACCAGTTTATCAAAATTTCTAGATTGATATCCTCTAAGGCATCAGTCAAACACATCCCTAAGATAACCATCACTAATGGGTAGACTAATCCATTGTGACACACTACTCCGAACTATCCAATAAGTCTACCGAATTCCACAATCTTAATAATCAGGCCGAATCATCAATATACCACACCTCTTAATAAATCTTGGATTTCCAGTATAAATAGTCATACCATTAAACAACTTCATCATGTAATTACTCTACGATAACACCAGATTTATTAGCTTCACTTCCAAGGATCTTGGTTAAGATTGATTATGTACCACATTACAGACCCAACTTGGTAACCCATACATATCCACTAGTTTCTTCGATTATAACCTCTCACTTGACCACAAGAAAACATCGCTAAAGGGTTTAGCATTTTATTTCATAAAAGAACCTTTCAATTTTCAACACTCCAAACACTCAAAGGAGGTACATTGAGTCAAGGCTCCCACATACAAAAGGACTTGCAAAAGAAAACTTTCATTAACCAAAAAAAAAACTTCAAGCACACAAATGGGTCAAGTTTTCCGACGAGAAAGACAAAACTCCAATATAGAGGTCAATCTTGACAACTAACCAAGTCCACTAGCCGCAAGAATAACTCAACAGTTGGAAAAAAACAGTAATTGCTTTAAGGAGGAATTAAGCCAATGAAAACACATCAACCCTTCTCAAAAGAACCCATCAACTGTAATGAAATACTGACCCAAAGAAATTCATCGACTACAACTGGACAAAAGTTGACCAAATTCAAATTCAAGGAAGTGAACAATTTTTTTTTCAAAAGATACTCACTATTAACACCTGTACTAAGATATCTGAGGTAATCTTCTTCCCTTTTCTCTTACCACGAACAATGGTGTAACCTGGTAAAGCCCAGGGCCACAACCATGACCTCAATCCTCTCAACAAGGGCTACTCTCACTCATAATAATCATATTATAGGTATGTAAGATCATCTCATAACAGGAATCATCAATACAACATAATAGAAGCGTAAATACAATGCTTGACCCACCCCATCCTACTGTGCACCAGTGTGTCAGGTTTTCAGTTAATTAACCATTAACAAAAAAATTTTAACAAGATGATAAGTTACCTAAGTCGTTAATCTGTTCACCACGGACCTACTGACCGCTCTCGATACTAATCAGAATACCCTCACCCAACATGAGCCCGAATGCTACTAAACAAACTCTAATAATTCTAAACTAGACAATCTTAATAAATTTCGGCAGAACCTCCCTTGTAAAGTTAATCACACGAAGGTTCCAACCCACAGATTATTCAAATATTAACTAAAACTTTCATCCAAAGACATCAAAAGATAATCAATGACATGCTAAGTATCTAACATAACTAGAGAGATATGAAGATCCACTACTCATCATTATTACATTTAATCCATTGCATGAGACAAAACATAATAATCTAAAAACAATCACGTTCTGAAGATCATTCATCTTTATTTAGTTCATGTGGCATGTGTGTGACTAGCAGTCTACTTCCCCCCATGCATGTCGTTCTTGGCTCGGGTACCTAAAACAACAATAAAAGCAAGAGTGAGTCCATAGACTCAGCAAGTACATAAAGAAACTATAACATCAGCATCCATGTAAAGAAAATCAACAATAGAACATCTCATATGCAAATGCAATGCTCAAGGATCCTTTATCTTTAACTTTCTGTGTGCATTACACGTGTAATGCAGTAAGCAACCGTCGCCGCATACTCATGCTCTGTGGCGCGCATACGACAGGACCAATTGCCCGTTACTTCGCAAGTAACGGGACCTCAAGCCCACACTCCACAAGTGAGGATCTCGGCCCGTCACATACATGACGGGATCTCAAAGGGAAACATGCTTGGTCACCGCGTGACCAAGCCTCAACATGTTCTCAATATGCATATGCTCATCTCTTATTCATCATCAATCTTACCAAAAAACAGCAACATTGTACCACAGTAAAGCATAAGCATAATTTGAGCAATCACCATACTTAAACAATCATCAAGTAAACCATCTTACTATGCAACCATATATCACAAAACACACAAGCATAGCCAATCAATCAAACCCATTTAACAAACAAAGCACTTGCCTCAACCGTGCGAAGGTGGATGTCGAGGATAAGGTACTGCTCCCGGAGCCAAACCCACACCTGGACATACAATTGAGACATGCTAAGGCTACCATATAAGTCTAATAACAAAACCATAAACACAAAATGAGCACATCGTCCACTAAACGCGATCCCCAACTCTATTGCTAGCTGTCAGTTTTCTTTTCCAGAGAACAGCCCCCTTCGAAAAATCATAACTAAATGCACAGAAATCCAAATGGATTGATCTTGGACAATCTGAAAAGGTTATTGAATTCCCCTTCTAAACCTAGTTGGTGAGGTTCTCTGATTCGGCCCTTTACTAGCCCTACCAAACCAAACAACAGAGTATCAATTCTCGCGTCGAGTCTCTGGACAGCAACAATGAAATTATCATAACTTTCTCTACGTTCGTCCGAATTTCATGATCTTTAGTTTTCCTGAAATCTGGAAGGATTATCTACATCTTTCATTACGGTGAGCCCCTCTGATTTTTCCTCTAAATACACGCTTAAGTCGAAACACTAAAACCTGTCAGACCAACCACCATTCCACAGCACAGACTCCCTAAGAAAAATCATAACTTTTTCTACAGAGGTCCAAATGACGTGATTCTTGTCGGCAATGAAAGGTAACGAGATAACCTACAACTCTCTAGGAGATCCCAAGTTCTAATTCGGCACTTAACAATTTCTTATTTATTAAACAAAATGACTGCAGATTCTCGTCAGGATTCTGGACAGTAAACACTAAAAATAACATAACTTTTAACTCGAATGTCGGAATCCGGTGTTCTTGGCGGCCACTGAAAGCTAAGAACAATATCCACACTTCTCTAGGAGACGGGATTCCCAAATTATGCTTCTAAGGATGCGAAAATTGCCGCGCACTAAACTGGACAGAAAAGCAATCTAGCAGCAAAATTAAACGATCTGCTAAAAGAAATCGTAAACGCATCTAAAACCAAAAGAACAGTGAAGGAACCTCTTTGATACCCTTGAAAATCGCAGGAGGAGCTGCCGGGGAGGTGGCTCAACCCAGGAAGAGGGGAGGAGAGGCTGCGCAAGGGAGAGGGGAGGAGGAGGGGCGGCACAAGAGGGAGAAGGGGAGGGCGGCTAGGGTTTGGGCAAGAAAGGGTGCCTCCCTTAAGTGGCGGCCACCTCATGGCCTAATGGGCCAAGGCCCAGGCCCAAGTTGCCCAAATAATGCTGCGAACCCCTCCGTTACCTATTTAATTAAGTACTTTCTATTTGATCCTCCTCCTGGATCAATTTCTAAATAGTCCCTTTTTCTTCGAATAATTGACTTTCCCTCAAATTCTACTCTGGAGTATTACAACTTCTATACCAAAAGGAAGTTTAACCAAGGGTGTGTTGGATAGGTTCCTTAGTCACGGGAATTTATAGATTGGCGTATCACTAGGACTGTCTTGAGTACTTGCGCAGAGTATGCAATGTCTTGTATATTCTGGTGCTGAGAGAGCACATGAGAGGTCCGGAGCTTGAGACTTTGTTAGGGCTGTTGGCCAACGAGTAAGACCTTACTTTTGAATCCCGTATGATGAGTGTACTTGTAAAGGTCGAGACTAGTGTTGAGGTGAAAGACGATGGTATCCGTCAAGGTGGTGTGATCCCATAAGTCCAAGAGGGAAGTGACTTGGGAATTAGAGTCTTGCATGCGCGAGCAATATTTGGAATTGTTCACAGCAGGTGTGTGGTTTTGTTCGTAAATTCTAGCTGTGATTGTTCTTCGGGTAGAGCGATGGAAAAAATTCAGGGTCGAATTCTGTTAAGGGGGGTAGAATGTAATACCCTGTAAACCTTAGAGACTACAATCAAGTTAGAGAGAGGATTAAATAAATCAAATTGAAAATTTGTGTTAGAGAATGGTTTTAACTGGAAGTTCAGAGGGCTTTTCGCTTGTTTCAGAGAACCTAAGCTGTGGGCTAAAAGCCCACAGCACCTTGGCCCATTAGTGGAGGGGGGGGCAGCCAAACCCTAAGCAAGTACTGTAGCTCGTGGTTACTGTAGCACCACCACAATGTAGCACACGGGAACTGTAGCAATCCCCTTCCCTGCTGCCATGCCAAGAGGAGAAAAGAAGGAGAGAAAGGAAGAAGAAGAAAGGAAGAGGAAGGGTAGAAGGAAAAGAGGAAGGAAAGGAAGGAGCTTCGTTGGGTCTCCACGTTCGTCATCTCGTTCTCCAAGGGTAACCCACGATCTCGTTCGATTAGTCGTGTAGTTTCGCGTTTTGGCAATGTCGGTATTAGATCGGTTTTTGGCAGTCTGTATTGCTCGGCTGTTTTGAGGATGTTAACTGTAAAATTTGATCTTTCCATCTCCTAGAGATTTTTAGGTCACGTCTTTAGCTTTCAATAGAGTCTTAGATCACGTCGTTTGGATGAACGGTTCAAAAGTTATGAATTTCGTAGCACTGCTATTCCACAAATTTGTCGGTATTCTGACAGGTTTTAGTAATCTGACTGGAGCGATCAGTTAAAGGAAAATTAGGGAAGCTCACTCTAAAAAAAGTTGTAAATAATTGTCATAGCGTTCAGGGAAGGTCAAGAATGCGAAGTTTGGACAAACGAGCTAAAAGTTATGATAGTTTTAGTGTACTATTCAGAGAACCTGACGTGAAAACGATGTTCTGTTAATTGGAATGATAGGGGTATTAGATGGATGAATCAGGAAGGCCCACCAACTAGGTTTAGATAGGGAATTTGATAACCTTGCAATGAAGTCCAAGAACACCTCAATTGGACTCCTGTACTAAAAGATACAAATTTGTTAACACGACTATTTACAGAGGGGTCAGTTCAGCATTTAGGAAATTAGAGTCGGGATCGCGTTACAAGCTATTGCTAGTTCATGCTTGCTTATATGGGTTATTTGGTCCATTAATGTTGTCTTAGTAAGCTTTTAAATGAATTT
Organism: Ampelocalamus luodianensis; assembly: GCA_036346255.1. Taxonomy (NCBI): domain Eukaryota; kingdom Viridiplantae; phylum Streptophyta; class Magnoliopsida; order Poales; family Poaceae; genus Ampelocalamus; species Ampelocalamus luodianensis. The sequence continues at coordinate 11,672,145 of CM070627.1, read as the reverse complement.
TTGGTGGGGGAGTGGTCCCGGAGGCAGCACCTTCTTCGCATCCTCCGTTCTCACGCGGTTAAGGCAAGTACTTGTTTGCTAGTATTGTGAATAATTGTGATGTCTATGGATGCTAGGATGTTATAGATGTTGTTGACCATGATTATTAATGTTGTGAAAATGTGTATGATGCATGGTTGCTTGAGTGTTTGCATGTTTATGAACATATATGATAGAAGTATGAATGAGTTAAATTCATAAATGATGTTGCTGAGGAGGTATGATTATGATGATTCATGACTTGTTCATATGTATCATGTTGATAAAATGAAGACTTGGTCATGTGGTGACCAAGCATTTGTTGAGATTGCCATCATATATATGACGGGCTTGAGGTCCCCACACTTGTGGAGTATGGGCTTGAGGTCCCCTTGACTTGCGGAGTATTGGGCAATTGATCCCTGTGCTTGCGAGCACAGGCATGGTATGCGGCGACGGTCGTATATCTCGCATTACCGGTGAAATACGACGATGAGTGAAAGAGAAAAGTTGCATTGTATATTTGCATACATACCTCATGAGATATGTTTTCGAATAAAGTTTTGGAATGGAATGTTGATGTTGTAAATGTGAGTTTAATGTTTCACTATTGGTACTTACTGAGTCTTTGGGCTCAGCCTTGTTTTTGTTGTGTTTTTTGGTACCATTTGCGAGGATGGCATGCATGGGAGGGAGTAGACTTGAATCGGACACACACACTGCCATCCACCTTTAAAGTTGATAAATTTGTAGTTCATACCTTAATAAAAGACCGAGATACTTCCCGACAAGAGTATGATTTCTTGATGGTCAGCGGCCGGAGAACATTCTCCAAGGAACGAAGATGGGGAAATTCCTATTGTCCTCGCATATATTGAATGCAGATTCAGATTGCCAATTCACCCCTTCCTTCCTGGAGATTTGGAGTATTACGGAGTTGAATTGGTAAATCTTGCTCCCAATGCTATCGCCAATCTCAGCATCTTCATCTATCTCTGCGAAGCATACTTGGGAATTCCCGCAGGCTGGATCTGTTCAAGTACTACTACAGGATGACGAAGTCTGGGAAGACGATCGGGACGCCTGGAGAGTGCACCTTGCGCCTCCATGACGGAAAAGCTGATGAGTACATCCTCATGTACTCAAAGTCTTCGTGGTCGTAATGGAAGAAAAGTTGGTTCTACATGACAGTCACTAAGAAAGATGGCCTTTATTACTCTGGTAAGAAGGCGGTCGAGAATCCGAGATGGCACTCCTCCGTGGAGAAGGAGGGAAAAATAGAAAGATGGGCCGAAACCATCAAGCTTCTTAGTATCAAGGGTCTAACATCTTGGCACGTAGTGAAGGATTTTTCTATGCGCCGGATTAGCCCTTTGAAGTCCCGAGAATACCCGATGCTCTGGTATATTGGTTGTGATGACGCGACCAAAGATTCTAAAGAGGGTAAGTTCCGAGTGATTCCGACCAGTTTGTCTACATTAATAGATTACTTCTGTATCCTTAAGTCTCTTGTTCACCTTTACAGCTTTATCTTTTGATGAGATTAGAAGCCGGATCAAAATGATCTGTGCTGGAGAGCCTGGCGACAAGGCTAGTTTCCCTTGGATCTTAGCGGTCATTTCCGCCAAAGAGAGGGCTGAGAGACTTACAGTAAAATTGTCAACTATGTTTTTTTTCTTTTGCTATACATACTTTTCCTGATAGGTGTACCATAAATCCTCTTTGCCGTGTAGTCGGTGGGGTTGAGGATCAATGAGGCCATTGAAAAGTTGTGAGCCGATTGATGATCCGACCATCCCTACGACCACACAGGATGTCAGCCTTCCAGAGGTAGGTAACCGAGCATAAACGTATGTTTCTGATGAATGGTTTTCATCACCTAATTAACTTTGATGGTTTATTTAGGCGGTTGTCGTGCACTTTGGCAAGGTCGCTAAGACCTGCCAATCGCTACTGAAGCTACTGTTTTGGAGGTCGACGAATCTACACCCACTGATCTGGCGACCAGGAATCTTATCCTTGACCAACTAGTCGAGGATATTGCTTCTGATTTTCAATCAGTGGATGTGAAGGATCTACTCAACCCTGCAGGTTCAGAACCAGTGGAATTGGTTGAGAAGAAGAGGAAAGCCAGTGCAGCAGATTTTACTCTGATGCGTTACAAGGTTAAAATCAAAAAATCGACTAGGTATATGCAAACGAAGAAGTCATGTAAATACATACCTTGAATATTTTTGATATGTTGGAACCTTGATCTTCCTTACTTTCTTCTTGTGTAGATCTTCTGGTGTTACAGTCGTCTCCGACCAGAACACTCCTTAGGAAAAGGTTCCTGGCGACGAAGCGGTTGTAGAGGTTCCTAACCAGGACGCTCCTCAAGCTAATATTGCAGAGGATGAAGTGGTTGAGGAAGCCCCCGAGCAGGTATCAGTGCCGACATCTGCTCCGAATCCACTAGTGATTCTCACTCCGTCTCCGGAGGTAATCATTCCCGAAGATCCTCAACAGGTTCCACCTCCCACTGGAAACACTTCTCAAGCTAACAAGTTCCCTTTTTCTCCCCGATTTATCAAGGATAAGGAACTTGACGAGGCCTGGGGAAATATATCGGACCGTCAAATCGAGATGGGTCCAGATACGATTTTTGCCGAATACAATGACATGGCAATTCGGGTGAGTATTTTATTACCATCTTCATAACTCTTTCTCTAAAGTTTCTTTGAAAACTTAATTAAAAAAGGGACTTATTTTTGTAGCATATGGTCAAAATTACACTGTGGTCGGAGGGCTGACCCAACGACTAAAAACTCTGGAGCAGAAACACACCGAATTGATAAGTAAGAACTTTTCTCTTTAACTTGTCTTCTTACACTTTATTATCTCGTTCCTCTTTTGTAATTCAATCTTCTCTTTTTATCGTATTTGATAGATTCGGAGAAAATTAAAGAAGAGTTTGTGGCTAAGGAAGCCATGATAATAAAACTTAAAGAAGAAAATCAAAATAAAGACTGGTCGATCGTGCATGCGATGACCAGGTAAAAGGAGGTTTTCGACTCTTGCGAGAAGAAAATAAAAGGTAACTAGTTATAGACTTGACCAGTATTCTATATCTCCAATTTAAAGTATATGTTAACTTCTTTTTATCCACTCGTGCAGAGAAAACTCAAGCACTTGAACGAGCAGAAAAAACTCTTGAGTTTGAGCATGGCCAAGGGGCTGAACTCGATCGGAGTCTTGAAGACAAAGTCAAGGCTCTGAGCAAGATGCTCTTCGACCTGGGGTCGAGAATGCAATTGCCCATTTTGAGAGACCCTGGAGAGAGAATCAATTTTCTTAGCCATCAACTCGAGGACCTCAAGAAAGTGATAAGAATCTTTTGAGAGAACCATGCCAGGATGATGAAGGAAGCTATTGCGAATGGAGTTAGTGTTGCCTTGGCAAAACTAAAGGCTTTCGATCCCTCTATTCACCTTGGAGCTGTTGAAGAAGACTTCGACTGCACAGGTGATGAAGCAACCAAGTTTCTCGAGGAAGTAAGGCCTCTTGGAGAGAAAGTTACGGAGGAAATGGAAGTCGGATCTCCATCACGCAGCGACTAGTATGGTGGTTCTAAAAAATAAATGGATGTAATATTTAGACTTTTGTAAATAAAACTTACCTTTTATCATCAACAAAGTTCTTGTTTTGTCTTATTAATGTTATTAATTTCTCATATATTTCCTAGCCTCTGACTGCTTATATTAGTAGATGAACTTTACTAAAGAAGCACTAGACCAAGAAAAGGAGTAATAACTATGACCATGGTATATGTGCTAATAATGTTTGTAAAAAATGATCTAGTGAACACTAGGAAATCATATGGTCGAAACCAGTTTATAATTTCGACTAGTCTAGATCTTGTCTATTATCGGATCACTGTGAGATACCATATATAGTCGGAAGATATAACAAGACTTACTTTGACGATAAGAAAGTATGCAAACAAGGAAACGATAAGTATCTTTGTTTATATAAATTATCCGAAACTGGTCGTAATGAATTCCAAGAATTGAAGATCTGTAAAATATTTCACGAAACGTGCTTATGCTCAAGTCCGACTGGCAGCGAGGATCGTAGGAAAAGGACTGTCGCTAGGAAGCTCCTTCCAGTGGGCAGGAGCACGTGTAGAGAGGAGAGACTTCGACTAGGAGGCTTTCCGTGTCCCGACCAGTAGCCAAACAAGAGTAGAACAGAATGTTGAAATAAAGAAAGTTAATCTTCGAATTCTCGAGGAATAATGAAAACATATAAATTATCTGTGTTGTGCTCCTTTTACTCGTATGTTTTTTTGAGGAAAGAGTATGTGGTCGTGCGTGGGAATCATTGAAGCAATGATCACGACTAAGACCGGTTTGGCGTTTGACAATCAAGTCATAACCAATGAGTAATGGAGATCCCTCTCGGTTTTTTTTAAAGGGATATCGGAGAGAATGAGTGTCTTCTCCGACCAACGTAAACAATAATGATATGTGACCATTAGTAACGAGTAATAATTATAAACAATCATACTCATCTGGAAAAGGAAATGCATCTTTATTGAAATATAAAATGAAATAAATAGAAGAAATTATACAGATAACTTATGCAATTGATCAATATTCCAAGAATTAGACAAAATTTGCCCATCCGACATAGCTAATCGTACTGAACCTGGTCGGGTTACTTCGACCACAGTGTATGGACCTTCCCACTTGGGTGAAAGTTTGTTGCGATTTGCTTGACTTTGAATTTTTCTGAGAACCAAATCACCTACAGCGAGGCTGCGAGGTTGCACCTTATGACTGTGGTACCTACGCATGGCTTGTTGGTTGATTGCTGACCGTATCAAGGCTTGATTTCATTATTCTTCGAGGAAATTGATGTTATCAAGTCGTCGTTCATGCTGATCGTTTTCATTAAAAAAAAATCAATCCGAGCGGAACCTATTTTTAGTTCTAGAGAAAGCATGGCTTCAGCCCCATAAACCAAAAAGAATGGTGTTTCACTAGTCGCATGACTAGTCATGGTACGAACGGTCCATAACACAGAAGGAAGTTCTTGAACCCAAGCCCCTGACCGTGTAATTAACTGGTCAAAAACCCGTCGCTTAATTCCTTAGATTATGATACCATTGGCTCGCTCAACTGCGCCATTGCTCTGCGGATGAGCAACAGAAGCGTAATGTATCTTGATACCTAGATCGTCATAGAATTCTTGGAAATTACCGCTTGAGAACTGGGTACCGTTATCCGTGATTACACGACTGGATACACCAAATCGTGTGATCACATTTTTTTTGTGAGAAACCTCTTGGTTGCCTCAATTGTTGTTTTGAGAACTGGCTCGGCTTCGATCTATTTAGTGAATGTGTCAATCATGACGAAAAGGAACTCAAAGCCCCCGGGAGCTCTTGGGAAAGGTCCCAGAATGTCTAGTCCCCAAGTTGCAAAAGGCTAAGAAAGAGGAATTGTTTGCAAAGCTTGGGACGGCTGATGTACTTGTCGGCTATGAAACTGACATTGTACGCACTTTGTCACGATCTCTTTTGCATCATGAAGGGCAGTTGACCAGTAGTATCCTTGCCTGAAGGCTTTACCGACCAGCGTTCTGTGGGAATAATGTGCCCCACAGACTCCTCCATGAATTTCGGTTAGCAACTTAATGCCATCCGATTGAGATATGCATCTCATCAACACTCTGTGAGATCCTCGTTTATACAAGGTACTTTCAATAAGAGTGTATGATTTGGCTTTTCGTGCTATACGATCAGTCTCTACATCATCTTCTGGAATGAGGTCATGCTAAAGATAATTGTAGATCGATATCATCCAATCTCTACCGTGATCGTGATGGTGCCAACCATCATCGACCTGTGGAGCATCTATGTTCGCAGAATCGAGATGTGTGACCTCCTTACAAACATCTATGTCCTCAGAAGGCTCGACCACCGAGGTTGAATCGATTTGCTCGAGAAAAACTCCAGGCGAGAAGGATGTCCTAGTAGAAGCCATCCGTGCCAACTGGTCTACCAGAAAGTTTTCCTTTCTAGGAATATGATGGTACTAGAGCATTGATACTCTTTCTCCACTTGATTCACTACTAGTTGAGAATCGCCTTTCACTAGTAATCTACGAATCCTGAGCAAACGAGCTGCTCGAAGTCCTGCCAGCAAACCTTCATATTCTGCCACATTGTTAGTAGTAGGAAAGTTTAACTGAATGACATATTTTGTGTGTTTGCCAGTAGGGAAAATCAAGACGACCCCAGCCCCCGAGCCTTGAAGCATCAAGGAACCGTCAAAGTACATTGTTCACTCGCCATGGTGTTCGTACTCGGGCCCTTGGGTGGGTTCAAGGTTTGTCCATTCGGTAATGAATTCTGCTATTGCCTGGGACTTGATTGCTGTTCGCGGGATGAAATGGAGGTCAAACGCCCCAAGCTCAACCGCCCATTTTGCTATTCGTCCTGATGACTCCCTATTTCCCAGGACTTGACCAAGGAGATACCTAGTTGGTATCACCACTTTATGGGCCTGAAAATAATACCTTAGTTTCCTTGAAGCCATAAGGAGACCATAGAGCAATTTTTGTACCTGTGGATATCTTTCCTTTGGTCCATGTAAGACTTCACTTACGTAATATATCGGTCGTTGGACGTTGTCACATTCTACGACCAACACACCACTGACTGTTTGTGGCGTTGCAGCCACGTAAATCAGTAATGTCTCTCCCGATCTTAGAAAAACTAAGATTTGGGGACTCGTAAGGTACTTTTTAAGTTCTTCGAAGGCGTTGCTTGCCTCTTTAGTCCATTCGAAACTTCCATATTTCCGGAGAAGCTTAAAGAAATGTAGTCCTTTTTCACCTAACCATGCTATGAAACGACTTAGCGTTGCCATACAGCCGGTTAGTTTCTGAACTTCCTTCTTTGTGGTCGGAGGGCACATCTGATCAATGGCCATGATTTTTGTTGGGTTTTCTTCAATGCCTCTAACCGAAACCAGGAACCCAAGAAGCTTTCCAGAAGAAATTCCGAATACACACTTCTTTGGATTTAACTTAAGGTTATGGCGTCTTAAGTTATTAAAAGTCTCATGTAAATCTGGAATGTGATCGCTAGCGTTGATGCTTTTTACGACCAGATCATCAACGTAAGCTTCTAGATTCTGACCTATCTGCGGACTAAAGGTTTTTTGCATCAACCTTTGGAATGTTGCACCAGCATTTTTTAGACCAAATGGCTTCTTTACATAACAGTAAGTGTCATGTGGAGTGATGAAGGAAGTTTTCTCTTCATCTTCTTTACTCATAGTAATCTGGTGGTACCCTGAGTAGGCACATAAAAAAACTTAACAACTCACACCCGGAAGTGGAGTCTACAAGTTGATCAATGCGAGGAAGGGAAAAATCATCCTTCGGACAAGCTTTATTAAGATATGTAAAGTCAATACACATTCGCCATTTTCCATTACAGGATTCGCGAGCCACTCTGGGTGGTCGACTTCATGAATGAACCCAGCCTTGAGGAGCTTGTCAATTTCCGACTGGATTGCTTCCTTCCGATCAAGTGCAAAACGCCTCAACTTCTGCTTGACCGGTTTCTTGTCAGGCTACAAGGCTAGCCTATGCTCGATCACCTCCCTAGGGACTCCGGGCATATCAGATGCCTGCCAAATGAATACGTCCTGTTTTGCTCGAAGGATGGAGACGAGCGACTCTTCCTATTTAAGGTTGAGCCCTGCTCCGACCAGTAGTTTGGCACCCTCTGGAGAAGCGCTTCTGTTGAGTAATACCTCTTTTGTCTGGTCGGAGGGTTTTGGTGCCATCTTTGGCCTCGAGTGCTTGACCTGCATGGTAGTGGTGTTAGTTCCCCTGGTCGGAAGTTCGTCGACCAATTCCAAGCATTTCCGATCACATGCGTAAGCTATTTTTTGATCGTCTCGAACTGTGATGACACCCTTTGGCCCCAGCATTTTCAAACTCTGATAATCGTAATGCATGGCTATCAGAAATTTTTCTAAGGCGGGACGACCAAGGATTGCATTTTATGCAGTTTCAAAATTCACCACATCAAATAAAATTTTTTCTGTTCAAAAGTTGTTAGGCCTTCCGAACGTAACCAGTAGGGATAGGTGCCCTATTGGCTTGGCGGTAGATCCAGGAACTATGCCATGGAAGGCATATTTCACAGGTTTTACCTTGGATTTGAGAATTTGCATGTTTTCCAATGCGCTCGCAAATAAAATATTTAAAGAACTACCTCCATCTATCAAGACCCGATTAACCTTACAATTATTAATAGTAGGCTCAACAACAATAGGGAACCTACCTGGTCGAGTCGAAGGGATGGGGCGATCTTCTTTGCTGAAGGAGATTATCGTCTCCGACCACCTTGAAGGTTTAGCGGCGATCGAAGGTTCGGTAAGGTTGACCTCCCGCTCCATGGCCTTCAGATGACGTCTGTGTTGGTGATATGCCCTAGAGGCAATCATAGAGATGATTGTATCACGTCTATGTTTATGAGTTCTTGAATAGATGTTATTCTGTTCCTTGAATGAATCGTTAGTTTTGAAGATCAACAAGTATGTGACTTGTTGGTGAAACTCTTCGACTTATATGATGTCGTTCTAAAAGTATCCCTGGTCGAATATCACTGATCGGAAACCAGTGACTCTACGACCAGCGCATATATTGATTGATGACCATGTTTCACCGGTCTTGGATATAGGGATATTGAATCAGTAATGTGAACACATGTTAGAGAACATGGGGTTGGATCGACCCACCTTGAGACCCTATTGAGATTGTTATGATCCTGTGTGTCATTAGTTGGTCTCAAGCAATGATGATGTATAATCCTTAGACCTGAGATCAGCATGGTTCCCTACATGTGTAATAGCACTCTTAGGGGTTGCCAAGCGCTACTCATGGCGGGTAGTTATAAAGGTAGCTTTGGGTATGCTATGAAACATGCGGAGGATGTGTTGATCGGATATGGATTGCCCTCCTAACATAACGGGAGAGATGTCTCGGGCCTCAAGTAGTCGGATAAAGAAAGTGCATGGCCATGCCACTAGTGATCGAAGTGTTCGACCACGTAAGGTTATCCGACAACTCGATCGAGAAAATATTGAACATTCCATGGATGACACATTATCTCACCTGGAGTTCAAACCAGATATCGTGAGGCAAAGAGAAAATACTAGAGTAAGTCTCTTAGTTTGATCAGATCCAGACAAGTCGTATGGTGATACGAGCAAGTCGTGGCGATCGAACGAAATCCTGAGTGGTCGAAACACGGTCGTAGGAGTTACGAACTCGTGCGTGACCGAGAAGTCTTGAATGGTCGTATAAAGATAGGACACAGTCGTAAGTGATGAGGACCTAGTCATAGATCATATTGCATTAAGGTTCGTCCGATATAATTTGTGTGTATTCGGGAATCGTTATGTCCTGCTAGGGACCGCTACGACTCGTGGTCGGAAATGGTTTCTGAGTCACAACCGATTACACATAATCCTAACGGGTCACACACTTAATGGGATGGAACAAACCAGTACGAATACGATTCGTTAAATGTGTTCGGATAGGATCCGACACGGGGCACTATATAAGGAGATGCTTGAGGCTAGTTTTAGGGGACAAGTGAGACACGTGAGTTGTTTCCACCGAAACCGTAGCCGCCATCTTCTTGAGAGAGCCTTCCCGTGCGACTTGGTGCTAGCACACCGGCGCACGGATGTTCCTTCTCTAGATGTGTGGATACCTAGATGTGTGGATACCGTAGAGGCGCTACTGCGGTCGCTGTTGCATTAAGGACGATCCGCGATCTTCACTAGGAACTGTGGAGGCTGCTGGAGGAGACGATCGACTAAGAGGATGATTGGACGATCATCTACGACCACTACATCGACGCATTCATCGTCGGACTAGGATGCTCCGACTCTACTTCCGCTGCACTACGCGTCTGGTGGTAACGATCTGTGATCATCTATCTTGCTTGGCATACTGGTTTATGTGGTAGAAATTTTGAATTGTTGCTAGCGTAGCCTACCCGTATCCCTTCAGTCTGGACTTGTATGAAGAAGATCCACCAAAGATCACGTCGACAGTGTGTTGAGGCTCTTGGTACTCCATTTCTTCGTCACCGTCTTTGTCCTTCTTGGAGCTTGTCTCTCCGAGTTCCTGTATCGAGAGGAGTAGACCTTTACCTGCATCATAATCTTCTAGCTTCTTTTGCCAAGCACGGCAGTTGCGCGAGTTATGTCCTGCTTGCTGGTAAAGTGGACATGATGAGGACATCACTCCTTCGGATACACACACTACACAAAATCCTACGGATCCAGTTGCGAAACTACGAGGCCCTATGACAAGAGCTCGTGCACGTCACTTAAATTATGAGGTGAGCTCGTTTCTAGGTGCTAATAATTTATCTATGCAGAATGGTATACTACCTAATAATTGTGATCTGTTGTTACTTAGGAATAATGGATCCCCAAAGTCTACGACCAGGTCTACAAGCCTACGACCGATCACCTAGCGCTACGACCAAGTCTCAAGATCCTCGACTAGGTTCGTCAGCGCTACGACCAGACCAGCCAGCGCTACGACCACATCTCAAGTCTACGACCAGGTCTACAAGCCCTACGACCAGTCCTACCAGCGCTACGACCAAGTCTCAAGATCCTCGACTAGGTTCGCCAGCGCTACGACCCGGACCAGCCAGCGCTACGATCACATCTCAAGCTCCTCGACAGGTTCGCGGCACCACGACCGGACCGATGGCGCTACGACTAGGTCTCACGCTCTATGACCAGTCATTAGGTGCTGCGACACCGTTTTGGGCCTAATAGGGCCTTGTAAGCGTGTCGGGATCAATGCCTAGGTTGTGTCGCCTCTCCCCATGGTCGCACAATCCTAGGTCAACCCCTCACGTTACCGCCTATATATAGCAGCCACCACGGTTTAGGGTTGGGTTTTCTTAGATTATTACGCCACTGCGGTTTCACCGTTTATCGGTTTGAGAACCCACATTGTGAACTTCATTCATATTCGCAATACAATTCAGATTGCATTCTCCTTGTTCTTGTGAGTTGCTTCGATTGCTTGCGGGAACAATAACCCTCGTGGTAAGGTCGATCGCGTGCGGCGTGGTTGATAACGACGGGCGTGCGGGTGTAGCGGTGCGAGGTGGCGATCTGGCGGTCGAAAGCCTCAAGCGTCAGCGTCCTCACGGCGAAACCAATCGAACCTATCGGAAGATCGGGACACGTGCCTCATCATTTGGTATCGGATAGGTTCGATTGGTTTCGCCGTGAGGACGCTGACGCTTTGAGGCTTTCACCGCCAGATCGTCACCGCACTCGCCACACCCGCATCTCTCCGTCGTTATCAACCACGCCACACGCGATCGACCTACCACGAGGGTTATTGTTCCTGCAAGCAATCAAGCAACTCACAAGAACAAGGAGAATGCAATCTGAATTGTATTGCGAATATGAATGAAGTTCACAATGGGGTTCTCAAACCGATAAACGTGAAAAGCGGCGATATCTAAGAAAACCCAACCCTAAACCGTGCTCGCTATATATATATAGGGCGGGTAACGTGGGGTTGACCTAGGTTGTGCGACCATGGGGAGAGGCGACACAACCTAGGCATTGACCGATTGCGCTACAAGGCCCTATTAGGCCTAAAGCGTGTCGCAAAGACCTAATGACCGGTAAATAAGCGTGAGACCTAGTCGAAGCGCCGATCGGTCTGGTCGAAGGCCGCGAACCTTGTCGGTGAGCTTGAGATGTGATCGTAGCGCTGGCCGAAACCGGTCGTAGCGCCGCGTAACCTAGTCGAGGATCTTGAGACTTGGTCGTAGCGCCGCGTGATCGGTCGTAGGCTTGTAGACCCGGTCGTAGACTTGAGATGTGGTCATAGCGCTGGCGGCTGGTCGAGCTGGCGTAACCTAGTCGAGGATCTTGAGATCTTGAACGAAGCGCCGGGACCGGTCGTAGGCTTGTAGACTGGTCAGAGACTTTGGGATCCATTATTCTAAGTAACAACAGTCACAATTATTAGGTAGTATACCATTGCATAGATAAATTATTAGCACCTAGAAACAAGCTCACCTCATAATTTAAGTGACGTGCACGAGCTCTTGTCATAGGCCCTTGTAGTTTCGCAACTGGATCCGTAGGATTTTGTGTAGTGTGTGTATCCGAAGGAGTGATGTCCTCATCAGGACACCACTTCTTATTTTTCTTGTATTCATTGGTTGGGACTTTTGAATTGCCACGACCAGCATAATCTTTCCTTCCCTTGGTGAATTTTCCAGGAACCGCAAGAACATCCTTACCGTCGGGTTTGCGGTGTCTCTTTTTCTTCAGAACCTTCCTTTGCTTTTTTCTGTCTTATCTAAGCCAGGTTGGGGGATTTTGTCTTTTCGATCAATGGCCTCGTTCCACTCAACCACTTCGCTGGCGATTGCGTACTTGTCGGCCATATCGAGCTCGATGGTTGTTCGTGGCGGATGTATTGCTAAATCCTCCGTAAACCTTCAATTTCTTAATCCTACTTTGAAGACTTGAATGACAGAAGATTCTGCAACTTTTGGTACTGAATTACAAACCTGGCTAAATCTTTTGATATACTGCCGGAGAGTCTCATTGGATTTTTGCCGGATTAGGTGGAGATCGTCCTTCTTCCAGGCGATCGACGCGTACCTAGAAATTTGCAATCGGTTGTCGCAAAGTTGCTCCCAAGTATAGACTGATCTGACCGGCAGGTTGAGTAACCATGACCAGGATGATCCTTCTAATACTGTGGGAAGATAGTTAGCCATTACATTTTCATCACCACCGGCGGCTCTGATGGCAGTGGTGTATATCTGGAGAAATTCTAAAGGATTTTGAGTCCCATTGAACTTATCCAAATTGGCCGGTCGGAACCTATTTGGCCAACGTACAGCCTAGAGCCCTGCGGAGAAGGCTCGACAACCTGTGTTTCATGGCGCCTTCTTTGGAAAGGTGCTAGATTATAATCGGTCAGATACCGGTTTCTTAAATTGGATTGCCGATGCTCCGGTGTCCCGATTCGGTCGTGGACGTTGATAGGACGCCTCCGACCGCTTGCTTGATTCAGATGACGTCGAAGATCATCAGGTCCAAGCGATTGCTCTTCTTGACGAAGTGAAGGTGAGGTTTCTTGGAATAGCCTTCTTTCCTCATGACTTCTTGGTTGGAATCGCCGAGGCGGTCTTGGTATCAACTGGTCTTCAATACGACCACGCTGGCCTGTGCTGCGGGAAGAATGTTGGGATGAAGTCATGGTCTGACTTTGCGAATACCTTTGTTCCTGATATGCTTCTGTGCACTGCATAGTCTCTTGGATAATTTTTGATATCTGACCTACAAGTTGGACAAAACCTGGAGTCTCTTCTAAAACAGGGTCAGAAGTATTTAATATATCTCTAACTCACTGCAGGTTTTGTACCGTTACCGAAGGTCTTAGAGGATTTCTGCCAGAAGAAGGTGTCTGATGGCCTGAATTTCCCCCGACCTCCTAGTTGATCTTGCCTGGTCCCTTACATGGGCTGGGGCAGAACCAGGTGGATTAACTGATGGACGTCCATCAGTTCTGTTACCTTTGGCATTTGGTGCTTGACCGCTCGTACCATCTCCATCATTATGTGATGACGAGGCAACGTGTGGAGGACTGTACATGGCATTTTGATCTGTAAGTCCGATCGCATTGACCTCGTACTTCCAGCAGTGATCTTCTGATGATCTTCCGTCGTAATCGATAGGGAGCCTTTCAGTGCTTCTGTGAGAAGCTTCCATAATGGAGAGTGGTCGGTAATCAGTACTTTCTGAGGTCTTCGTAATGGTCTCAGCCTGATCCGGCGGATTGCCGATCGTATACTGAGCTTTATCATCCTCACTTGGTCTATGACCAGTGGGGGTTTCATCGACACCGTCACCAGATATCGGTTGGCTCTTGGAATTGCCAAAAGCCGTCGGTGAGTACCTGTCAACCATGATTGCATTAAGGGTATATTGATCCTCGAGTTGCGGTGTTGAATTTTTGTCACCTTTTTCGTCGGTCGAAAAGACCGGGCTTGCAGAGGTCTTTGGGTGTTTCGAACTAGTCGAAAAAACATCCTCTGAAACCGCCACTAGTCGTAGCGGTGTATCCCCATCCATCCGGTCGATTTCGCTGATATCTGCGATGGGCGAACCAGCGGAGGAAGAGGATGATGATGAGACTGTTGGAAATATGCCCTAGAGGCAATCATAGAGATGATTGTATTTCATTATGTTCATAACTTTTGATAATATGTTATCTTGTTCCTTGAATGAATCATCAGTTATATAGATCAATGAGTATGTGACTTGTTGGTGAAACTCTTTATCTTATAAGATGTCGTTCTAAAAGTATCCCTGGTCGAATGTCACTGATCGGAACACTAGTGACTCTACGACTAGTACATGTATTGATTGATGACCATGTTTCACCGGTCATGGATATAGAGATATCGAATAAATAATGTGGACACATGTTAGAGAACATACTATTGGATAAGACCCACCTTGAGACACTATTGAGATTGTTATGATTCTATGTGTCGTTATTTGGTCTCAAGCAATGATGATGTATAATCCTTAGACCTGAGATCAGCATGGTTTCCTACATGTGTAATAACGGGAGAGATGTCTCTGGGCCCCTCGTTGTGGTCGAATAAAGAAAGTGCATGGCCATGCCACTAGTGGTCGAAGTGTCGACCACATGAAGTTATTCGACACTTGATCGAGAAAGTATTGAACAGTCCATGGATGACATATTATCTCACCTGGAGTTCAACCAGATGTCGTGAGGCAAAGGGAGAATACACAAGCAGGTCGTTCAGTTGCCGAGGTCGTAGACTGGTCGAAGTCGTATAGAGATACGACCTAGTCGAAGACTACTCGGACATAATCACCAACTGGTCGTAAGGAGTTGCAAGCTGGTCGAAGTTAGATACTAATCGGTCGTAAGGAGTTACGAATCGTTGTAATCGATTATGAATCGTCGTGACTAAGTACGAGCTGGTCGTAAGTGATAAGGACCTGGTCGTAGATCATATTGCATTAAGGTTCATCCGATATATTCTGTGTGTGTTCAAGAATCGTTATGTGCTGCTAGGTACCGCTGACGACTCGTGATCGGGAAAGAGTTTCCGAATCACATCCGATTACACACGAACCTATAGGGTCACACACTTAAAGGGCAAGGATTTGATTTGGATGGAGATCCGAATTCTTATAGGCCACGAGTTCCTAATGGGCATTCTGTTCGGAACCCATTATGGATGCCTATATATAGAGAGGTGGTGGCATGGGGTGAAGTATCGATCAATCTTTCTGGAAAATCCCGAAACCCTAATAGCCACGCTCTCCTCAATCACGCCGTCGGTGCTAGCACTCCTGCGCGTGGTGTCCGTGTCCCGTACGTGTGGATACCTTGGAGGTGTTGTTGCGAAGCATCAGCACTAAGGACGATCCGCAACTCACGACGACCTCAGGAGCTGGAGGAGAACTTGCGACGTTCGTTGAAGTAGGAGGAGAAGACACGCAGCAAGTACGACTACGACTGCATCAACTCGCTACATCGACCCTACTTCCGCTACGAGTCGGCGCGTCTAGTGGTAATCTCGTGATCTATTATTTGCGGCGGTCCCTTGGTTGCGCGGTAAAATTTTTGTTTGTGCTATCGTAGCCTTGCCGCGATCCTACAGTGGTATCAGAGCCATCCCGCTTAGTTTTAGATTCAGATTATATGCATATGGTGATATGCGGGGAGTCATAGATGTGATCTATTTCTATTTCTGTTGGTTGTTCTATATGATAGATCGTTCTTGGTGATGGTCGATATGATCATCCATGCGCGGTGGTCGTAAGGTGATTGATGATCATTACTCTGTGATCGTGTGTTCATGGTCGTATCACGACTTGCCTCTACCGGTCGAGTTTCCGCCATCGGGACAGACAGTGATCGTAAATCCATGGAGCACGCGAAGATCAATCTGGTTGATCGAATCAGAGTTCCGATCGGAAAGGGTTAATGTGATTAATCCAATGCGATTTACATGGATGGAGCAGTAGATTGGAACCGCCGAGCAGGACCTTAGAATATAGATAGGGCTTCTGCCCTTATGGAGCGGGTTGCCACTCCTATGGATTAGGACCTTAACTTGGTTTTTGGTTTTGCTAATTCATGCCATACGTTAGATAGAATGTGATTCTGTGCCTAACTTGTTTTTGCAGGATTTTCTGAATAGTATGACCCGTAATGTATGAGATGCATGTATGTGTGTAATGTTCATGACCTGCGTGTCATGCTTATTGCAGCCCAAGGCTGTCTATATTTGTATAACGGCCTGCGTGTCGACTTGTGATGCCTTTTCACTCTTTGTATTTTATCACTAGTACTATTAGTAGTAATGGTTTAGTGGGAGTACTTGGAGACATGGCGCACAGGAAACATGGCGATAGAGATCACCTTATGGAAGGGTCATACTATATCACAATGCAATATGATTGTCTGTGAATGCCTTTATTTTATTCTTTTATTTCTATGCATGTTATTTAATTGCTTTGAATGCTCTTGACATGGTAGAAGTAATATTCCCTCACTTAATATTGAGTTAAAATTGATGCCCTCCCAATTTGCTGCACAATCCAAAGTCTTGTATTTTAATGGTAGGTCTTGCCAAAGCAGAGTGCCATTAACTCTCCTTGACTAGATGGGTTTGTGTCAAACACTTACACGGTTAGCATTGGTATAACTTGACAAGTTCATCATAACAATTATGGACCTTGGGGCATAGGGTTGGGAGCTGGAGCATAGAGATGTTGCCCAACAACAAGAGTCATATAGAGATATGATTAGCAAAGGGTTGCTTACCATATTCACTAATCTTCTAGCAGTGATGCCAAAGCTCACTAGGAGATTAATTAATTATGGATCTTGAATCACTAAAATGTCATAAGAGGGATATGGTATTAAGTGGGAGTATCTTTATTAAATTGTTTAATACAAGTTACCTTTTGAACACATGTCTTAGTTTTGCATATTTTATGTTGTAGACCATGGCACCAATCTGTTGCACCTACATCCGATTTTGCTTTATGCTCGTACTTGATAAGGAAAAGCTGAATGGAACAAATTTTATGATGATCCGCAACCTAAGAATTGTTCTTAGGCAAGATAAAAGGAACATGTTCTAGAGGAACCAATTCCGAAGTGCTCTGAAAATGCTGCTGCTTGCTCTTAAAAGCGCCTATAAAGGGCATGTGATGAGTCCCTTGATGTTAGTGTCTCATGCTTGCCGCTATGAACTCAGCACCTCGTGAGCGCTTGAGAACCTTTAGGCCTATGATATGATCGTGGCGCTCAAAGGCATGTTTGAGACACAAGCAAGAACCGAGAGATATGAGATCTCAAAGAACTTGTTTGGGTGTAAGCTAGCCGAGGGTAGTCCGGTGAGCCCACATGTGATCAAGATGGTTGGTTACACATGAGCTTGGAAAACTTGGTTTTCCACTTAGTCAAGAGTTGGCTCTGATTTGATTCTTGCTTCACTTCACGCAAGCTATGGGCGCTCATTCGAACTTCCATATGAATAGTTTAGACAAGAATCTCACCGAATCGCATATGATGCTCAAGATCTGCGGAAGACAAGATAAGAAAAGCAACAGTCATGTGATGATGGTGCAAAAGAGTACGAGCTTCAAGAAGAAGGCTAAGACTAAGGTCAATGGAAAGGGTAAGGCTAAAGCTTCGAATAGGATCCAAACCAATAAGTCTAAACCCAAGACTAAGTCTGGCCCGACTCAAGAGAATGAATGCTTTTACTGCAAGGAGCTAGGCCATTGGAAGACGAACTGCAAGAAATACCTGGCTGATCTGAAAAAGAATGGTGGGACTAAACCTTCCACATCAGGTATTAATGTTATAGATGTTTTTCTTGCTGATTCTTCTGTTAACTCATGGGTATTTGATACCGGATCGGTTGCTCATATTTGCAATTCGATGCGAGTCTAACAAGGATTAGGAGAGTTGCAAGAGGCGAGATGGATCTTCGCGTCGAATAAAGCAAGGGTTGCTTGCATTAGCCGTCGGGACCTTGCCATTACTTTTGCCTTCGTGGATTTATTATGGAGTTAAATAATTGTTATTACGTTCGACCATGAGTAGAAACATTATCTCTACATCATGTTTGATGGCGTATGTTATAATTCATTATTGAGAACAATGGTTGTTCTATATTTTTGAATGAAGTGCTTTATGGCTATGCACCTGTTTTGAATGGGTTGTTTATTTTGAATCTTGATGTTGCACCTGCTCTATAATATTAATGCGAAGAGGCTTAGGCCTAATAATATGAATTCCACTTTTATTTGGCATTGTCGCTTGGGTCACATAAGTGAGAAACGATGAAGAAGCTCCATGATGTTGGAATTCTAAACTCATTTGATTTAGAATCATTTGAAACGCGAATCTTGCCTACTCGGAAGATGACCAGACTCCTTTCACCGGTCGAATGAGAGGCGTCCGACTGTTGGCACTCGTACATACCGATGTATGTGGACCAATGAGCACGATGCCTAGAGCTGGTTTTCAGTACTTTATTACCTTCACCGATGACTATAGTAGATATGGATATATCTATTTAATGAGGCACAAGTCGGAATCCTTTGAAAAGTTCAAGGAGTTCCAGAGTGAGGTACAGAATCAACTTGGCAAGACAATCAAGTCTTTACGATCTGATCGTGGAGGTGAATTTTTGAGCCATGAATTTGGTGATCATTTGAAACAATGTGAAATTGTTCCACAGCTTACACCACCGGGCACTCCACAATGGAATGGGGTGTCCGAGCGGCGTAATCGGACCTTGTTGGACATGGTTCGGTCGATGATGAGCCAATCTGATCTGCCATTGTATTTTTGGGGTTACGCTCTTGAAACCGCCGCTTTCACTTTAAATAAGTTACCATCAAAATCAGTAGATAAGACACCATATGAGATGTGGACTGGGAAGAGTCCTAGTTTGTCTTTTCTAAGGATTTGGGGATGTGATGTCTATGTTAAACGTTTGACATCTGATAAACTCACACCCAAGTCTAATAAATGCTTCTTTATAGGATATCTAAGGGAAACCAAAGGATATTACTTCTACAACAGGGAAGAGGGCAAAGTTTTTGTTGCCCGAAATGGTGTCTTTTTGGAGAAAAAGTTTCTTTCAAAAGAAGTCAGTGGGAGAAAGGTGCAACTCGAAGAAATTCGGGAACCATCTCAAAGTGTTTCAACTCCTATCAACCTCTACAGATGAACAAATTGTTGTTGAACTCAGAGATGAGGCATCACCCCACGAGATCTAAAAGGCCACGCCAATTGCCTATAAGGTATGGGCATGATGTATTATTATTGAATAATGATGAGCCTAAGTCGTATGAGGAAGCGATGATGGACCAAGACTCTGAGAAATGGCTTGAAGCCATGAAATCCGAGATAGACTCCATGAGTGACAATAAGGTTTGGAACTTGGTCGATCCTCTTGATGGTGTTAAAACCATTGAGTGCAAATGGATCTATAAGAAAAAGATTGATATGGATGGAAATGTTCACATTCATAAAGCTCGACTAGTCGCAAAAGGGTTTCGACAAGTTCATGGGGTTGACTACGATGAGACTTTCTCACCGAGAGCGATGCTTAAATCTATACGGATCATTCTAGCTATTGCCGCATATTTCACTATGAGATATGGCAAATGGATGTCAAAACGGCTTTCCTTAATGGAAACGTAAGTGAGGATGTGTACATGACACAACTCAAGGTTTTGTCGATCCAAAGAATGCTAGTAAAGTATGCAAACTTCAAAAGTCCATTTATGGGTTGAAGCAAGCATCTCGGAGTTGGAATATACGCTTTGATGAGGAGATCAAAAGGTTTGGTTTCATCAAGAACAAAGAAGAACCTTGTGTTTACATGAAGGTTAGTGGGAGCGCACTCGTTATTCTCGATCTTATATGTAGATGACATATTATTGACCGAATGACATTCCAATTTGGAATCATTAAGGTATCATTGAAAATAGTTTTTCTATGAAGGACCTAGGAGAGGCAAAAGATATATCTTAGGGATAAAGATCTATAGAGATAGATCAAGAAGGCTAATTGATTAAGCCAAGTACTTATGTTGATAAGATGTTGATTCGGTTCAGCATGCAGGATGCCAAGAAAGGGTTCTTGCCTATGTCACATGGCATAAGTCTAAGTAAGAGTCAGTGTCCTTCGACAACTGATGAGCGAGACCGTATGAATGGTATTCCATATGCTTCAGCTATTGGATCCATCATGTACGCCATGATATGTACTCGACCAGATGTATCATATGCTCTAAGTGTTACGAGTAGATACCAAGCTGATCCCGGTGAAGGTCACTGGACAGCTGTGAAAAATATTCTTAAGTACTTGAGAAGGACTAAGGATGCATTCCTAGTTTATGGTGGTGATGAAGAGCTCGTTGTAAATGGTTACACCGATGCAAGCTTCCAAACCGACAAAGATGATTATCGTTCGCAATCTGGTTATGTGTTCATTTTGAATGGAGGAGCAGTGAGCTGGAAAAGTTCCAAGCAAGGGACGGTTGCTGATTCTACGACAGAGGCCGAAGACATTGCGGCTTCTGAAGCTGCGAAGGAAGGTGTTTGGATAAAGAATTTCATTGCTGAATTGGGTATGGTTCCGAGTGCCTCGGGCCCAATGGATCTCTATTGTGACAATAATGGAGCCATTGCGTAGGCTAAGGAGCCTAGATCCTGTGAGGACCCCAGTTTATTTGGTTTGTAATGCTTAACCAACCACCTGGTCCTAGCATCACAAATCAAATAAATCGATCTCGAGATATGTATACTTCCTAAAGCAAAGATACACACCCTGTACAAAATTAGACATCAACTCCATTCCACACATAGAGTCCAAACACCACACTTCCAAACGGAAGATAAACAAATAGTAACAATATTATGATAATGGCCGATCGCCACAAGATACACAAATAACAACAAAAGACAATGAAGCAAAGTGCCATAAGATGGCTATAAACAAAGCCAATCGGTGTGCCTTCAACCCACAAGGCATCCGACCGACCGCCAAGCCTAGTCGCCACCCACGGCGACAAAGACAAACTCACGTATGAGGACCCCGAGGCTTACCTTCTTCCTCCGCAACAAAAACATTAAGCAAAGCACCGAGTACAAAGATTGTCTTTGTACCGCAAGATCGACGTGTGAACTAGCGCACTGCTCATATGCTACATGCAGGCTTGTTTAGTGGAGGCCATATGTTTTATTTGCATAAAGCCAATTTTCATTTGCAATAAGGTAATACTGCTTTAAAGGCAAGTTTGCAATTCATTTTTAAGATTGAAATAACAAAGAAGGATAATAATAACAAAAGCGAAAGATAAACAACCTAGAAGTGACTATCCCAATAGTCACCACAACAATAGCACGAATCCCGCATTCGCACCACCCATCAAGTTTTAATTTAAATGTTGTAGTCTAGTTCTTACGGGCGATCCGAGCGTGTCCATAACCTAGGACGAGGCTATTCGAATAGTTTTAACCCTCGCGGGGTGTACCAATGTACCCACACTTGGATCGCCTTTAAGCCAAAGCACACTTCGAAGGTATGCGCTGACTAAGTCCTACGAGACTGCTTTCCAATATTGTGTATCAACCCCGAGCCGCTCGTATGGGTAGAAACACCATACGCTTACATGGTAAAGCCGAAAAGACAACTACCCACTCAGATAAAGCTTTTGGACAACTACCATGCTCCCACCTCCATCCTCCCGCGACCTCCTCGCGACCTGAGCCAATACACGCCAAAGTACTAGGTCAAGAGAGGTCCCATATACTCTAGTGTGGTTAGCACGCAAAATGCTCAAGACGGTGGCGCAAGTAACTCGGTCCTTAATTGACTCTGCACCTTTCCAATCACACCCAACAGATCACACCAGCCTTACCATTGTGCCCAAGTCTAAACCATTTTGTTTTCATTTTTAGTTTTGCAGATAAACATAGCGAAATGCTAAAACATAAAGTTATAGTAAATTTTGTGTGATCAAGGTTACCGACTAAAGTCGATAACCGCCCGATTCTACCGATAGCTAAGCATGTTTAAGCAAGTTGACCCGAATCTACTAAGTGACAAGAGATCATCCAATGATCTCTAATCACAGCAAATAACTTAGGCTCGGTAGTAGAGATCCATATTTTGTCTACGGTGATATGCAACACGGATTTAACTAACCATTTTAACACAAATTAAGCGATGCATACATACAAATTAAACAAAATATTAAACTTTAAAATACCGATTAATCATGATCAAACCGCTTGCCCGTTGTCGTTGCTCAATATGGTGCGGAGGATCGCCCTCGTGGTTGCCGCAAATATCGAATCCTAACGATTAACAAAACAAATAATAAGAACGAATAACACCGCAAAACTCAAACATCTATACAAACACCAACATATACACCAAGGCTAGACTATCACAAAGAATGACAAATAATTGCTGCAGAGACCCATCCACTCATTTGCTAGGTTAACCTCAAAATCAAACTTCTAACACGCTTTAAACTTTGGACAGGCTTTGATGGTGATTGTGTGCACATCTATTATTTAATCATCAAGTTAATAAATCAACAATGCCTAGGTTCTCTAACTCAACCATTACAAGTCGATATTACGTAACCTACAAAAGCTATTGACAATACTGACTAGGCAATTATCCAACTATGAGGTGCTAAACAAAATTCTAATTATGGTTGGCCTTAATAAAATTTCAGGTACTAACACACCTAAGCATTACACCAACATATAGGAAGTTTAACAATTACAGCATGCTATCACTACAAGACCTTACTACACGGTAAATGAGGAAAGACAATTACAGAGACAAACCACTAGATTCATTAATGACTTCTTTAGATCACTTATGCCAACAAGGGTTTAAAAATCCAGAATCACGAACTGACATAATTCCATACCAAACACTATTTCCTAAGGAACTCATCAAGACCTAAATAGCAAGCATGAAACCAATTTTCGACATCGACAATGAGAAAACGACAATGTGGAAATATACAGAGAACTAGAACTAAAATGCTTTCAAACCTCTAATACCAATATTGATCAAGCATGAGAGTGAACTAAAGAACAATCATAATCATGATTAGCGCTAACTAATTGGTTTTGAAGGAGGCCCCACCGCGTACGCATGCAGAGGGGAATAACGTAAGAAGAACAGAGGATCTCGCGCTCGACCGGATTCGCCGCCGGTGATGGAGTGGCGGCGCGCGCTCGTGCGACGGCAAAATGGGTCGCTTGAGGACCACCGGCCGGCGCGTGGTCGCGGGTTCGCCGGAGAAGCACGGTGGCGGCGCTGCGACGGAGCTTGGCGGCCGGCAGTGGGGGTGACAAGGCGCGACTGCACTAGAGAGGAAAACAATGAAATTTA
This sequence comes from Ampelocalamus luodianensis, assembly GCA_036346255.1. Classification (NCBI taxonomy): domain Eukaryota; kingdom Viridiplantae; phylum Streptophyta; class Magnoliopsida; order Poales; family Poaceae; genus Ampelocalamus; species Ampelocalamus luodianensis. The sequence goes on along the minus strand of CM070627.1, from coordinate 11,648,548 downwards.
GCGCGCGCATGGGCATCAGTGAGTTACCAGGAACTCACCGGCGTGCTTGGCGACGACAGAGAGGCACCGGAGTGGCCCGGCGACGAGCCCACCGCGCGCAAGGCGACAACGCGCGCAGAGCACGGGTGAACGAGGACGAGTGAGAGAGTGGAGAAGAAAGGTGGAGTCAGTGGTGCTCACCGAGCGAAGAATTGAGCCGAGCTCACCGAGAAGACGCGCGGTGGAAAAGGCGGTTTCGGCCGACTTGAGAAGAAAGGCCACGCGCAGCTCCACAAGCGATGAAACCCGAAATTCCTTGAGGGGTTTACTTCGAGGATGTGGAACACGCCGTGACGCGGTCCGCCGTGCTCGAGATCACCGAGTAGCAGAACGCCGGAGGCGTCGCAGCGGCGCGCCACGGCTCCCGGAGCTCGTGGAGAAGAACGGCAATGGAGACGAAACGAGGTAGGGAAAGCCTTCTGAGGGTTTTGTAGGAGCAGCGGAGGCGCGAGGTGAGACGGTGGGCGGTGAAAAGACCGTGAGGTGAGGTGGCAAAGACGCATGTAGGCGCGGCCGGCGAGAGCGCGCGGCGAGCGGTGCGTTGGAGCATGGCGGTGGACGGGCGGAAACAACTCGCAGTGGGACCGCCACATCGATCGACGAAACGGTGCGAACCGGTGGTTTGACTCGATCTGAATCGCCCGACCGTTGGATCCGAGATGGACGGCCGAGATTGATGTATGCATTCGACAGTCGGTTGCGACGCAACGTGGATCGCTCGATTTGCATCGGACGGTCACGATCGATTGGACTCACGCGCTGTGCAGCTAGTTGACGCGACCGAGTCAAGTGGCGCGGTCGGACTCGAGCCGAGGTTGTTCGGGCCCGAGGAACAAGATTTTTAGAATTTGATTTAAAAGACAGAGAAGGTTTGGGGAATTTTTAGAGGTAGCTCCTGAGCTCCAAAAATTTCGAAATTTTTATGGTAGCTACTAGAGACAGAGAACAACCTTGTATAATTTTTCCAGAACTTTTATGCACTGCATTGTTCTAGAGAAAATTCACAAGCTGCTGAACAGGAGTTTGACCAGATTTCAAACAGAGTTGACTTGGCCATTTGAAATAGCAAACAAAATCTAAAAATTGTGAAATAATTCAGGAGGTAGATAGGATGATCAAGATGACAGGAAAAATATTCCTAGGGATGATCACAAGTTTGAAGGCTAAGAATGTGCTGACAACAATTTCCATTCACAAGAATTTAATTCTAGAAAATGGAAATTGCTAGGGAAAAATGTAGAAACTTTCAAATGATTTTGAAGAGGCAACAAAAGTTTTTATTTCTCCTCAAAATTTTACATTTGAAATACAAACCCTAAGTTAGGGCTGTTACAAATCTCCCCCCCTTACAGGAATCTCGCCCCGAGATTCTGATCACTGGGAGAAGAAGGATGGGTAATCTGCCGAGGCGATCTTCCCGCTCCCACGTGGCTTCATCCTCTGAGTGGTTTGACCACTGAACTTTAAGGAACTTGATCACACGGTTCCTTGTTTCGCGCTCAGCTTCTTCGAGGATACGAACGGGCGCCACGATAAGACAGATCTTCCCGCACATCGATATTTTCCAATGGTGTTTCTCAACCGAACACGGAGGCACTTCTTCAATTGCGACACATGGAAAACATCATGCACCCCTTCAAGTGTAGCTGGCAATTCTAACTTGTATGCAACAGCTCCCACTCTATCGATGATGCGGTAGGGTCCGACATACCGAGGAGCCAATTTGCCCTTGACGCCGAAACGACGATGACCTTTCAGAGGTGAGACTTTGAGATACACAAAGTCGTTGGCCGAAACTCACCACGACGACGACGATCCGCATAGCTCTTACGCTCGATCGAGCTACGCAAGTGCTCACGAATCAACTGCACTTGACTTTCAGCCTCATTGATGGAATCTGGACCAAAGAACTGCCTTTCACCAGTCTCTGACCAGTTCAATGGTGTTCTGCAGCGCCTCCCATACAAAGCCTCAAACGGTGCCATACCGAGACTAGCCTGGAAGCTGTTGTTGTAGGAGAACTCGGCAAGTGGTAGGCACTTCTCCCAATTCTTCCCATAGGAAAGAACACAAGCACGGAGCATGTCTTCAAGCACCTGGTTGACGCTCCGCTCGACCATCACCGAGGATGATAGGCTGAGCTGAATGAAAGACGGGTCCCCATGGCTTCCTGCAGACTATGCCAAAACCGAGAGGTGAACAGAGAACCACGATCTGACACAATTGTTCGTGGCACACCATGCAGACTCACAATACGGGATATGTAAAGATCCGCTAACTGATTCACATCAATCTTCGATCGCGACCGAAGGAAATGAGCCACCTTCGTCAATCGATCAACGATAACCCATAATGCATCCTTCCTCGCAGAGTACGGGTAGACCCGGTGATAAAATCCATGCCTCGTAATCCCACTTCCATTCTGGTATAGGTAAGGGCTGAAGAAGACCCGCTGGACGCTGATGCTCGGCCTTGACACGACAACATATGTCACATCTGGCCACGAACCTGGCAATCTCGCGCTTCATGCGAGTCCACCAGAATCTCTGACGCAGATCTTGGTACATCTTGGTAGCCCCGGGATGGATGGACAAAGGCGAATCATGGGCTTCCTGAAGGATCAAATCCCGCAACTCGGGGATCTTTGGGACCACGAGACGCTGCCCAAACCATACAACACCGTGTTCATCTTCTGTGAAACACTTGGCTGAACCATCCCTGATGTTCTGCTTGATTTTACCCACGCCATCATCTGATTGCTGTGCTGCCTTGATCTGATCCACCAAGGTTGGTTGCACAACCAAGGCAGCAAGGGAACCATGCTCAACAAACCCATGTTGAGACGCTGAAGTGCGCAAGCAAGGCGAGGTTGTCGCTCTTGGATCATCGTAGCATCGCAATACACCTTTCGCTAAGTGCATCAAGAACTACATTGGCTTTGCCAGATGATATCGAATACCCATGTCATAATCTTTGATTAATTCTAGCCATCTCTCGCTCGAGGTTCAGATCCGCCGAGTGAATAAGTATTTCAAACTCTTGTGATCGGAATACACCTCACAATGTTACCGATCAAATAATGCCGCCAAATCTTGAGTGCATGAACCACCGCAAAGAAGCTCTAAATCATGGGTGGGATAGTTGAGCTCGTGAGGTCTCAATCGCCGATGCATAGGCAACCGCCTTGCCTTCCCGCATAAGAACACACCCAAGTCCCCGACGAGAGGCATCGCAATAAATATCGGCTCTTGCGGATATCGTGAAGAGTGAGGACTGAGTGAAGTCAATCGCCGCTTGAGCTCCCGAAAGCTCTCATCACAAGCGAGGACCATACAAACTTCTTGTCCTTCTTAAGCAATTCACCATCGGCTGCGATTTTGGAGAAGTTCTCGATAAAGCGCGATAGTAGCCCGCTAAACCAAGAAAACTCCGCACATCAGTGACTGACTTGGCTGGCCCCAAGATAGAACATCGCTGACTTTGCTGGGATCCACAGCTATGCCTCCAGCTGAAAGAACATGGCCCAAGAATGCCACTTCCTTCAACCAGAACTCACATTTGCTGAACTTTGCATATAGCTGATGTTCCCGCAACTTGCCCAAAACAATCTTGGATGCTCAAGATGCTCGCTTGATCTTGGAATAGATAAGAATGTCATCAATAAAAACCACCACAAATTTGTCCAAATACTCCATGAATACGGAATTCATAAGGTTCATGAACAACGCTGGAGCATTGGTCAAACCAAAAGACATGACGGTGTACTCGTACAGACCATAACGAGTAGTGAAGGCCGTCTTCGGAATATCCTCACTCGATCCGACTTGATGATAGCCCGACCTCGATCAATCTTGAGAACACTTGAGCTCCGCATAACCGGTCAAAAGATCATCAATGCGGGCAGAGGATATTTGTTCTTCACCGCCACCTCATTGAGAGGACGGTAATCAACACGCATGCGCAAAGTCTTGTCCTTCTTCTTCACAAAGATCACCGGACAACCCCAAGGAGATGAACTGGGACGGATGAAACCCTTTGCTTGGAGCTCGCCAAGATGCTTCTTCAATTCTTCTAGCTCATTGGGAGGCATCCGACACGGCGCTTCAAATCGGAGCGACGGCAGCAACTCGATGACAAACCTGTGTCTCGAACCGAGGCATCCGAGCAAATCTTCGGAAAGACATCCACAAAGTCGATACTATGGGAACATCTTGAATTCGCAAGGTGGCTTTGCTTCTAATGCACATAGACACGGGCCTGAAGCCGTGGCGAAACCCGCTTGCTCACCCAAGGGTGGTAAGATAGACAATCTTCCCGCACAATCGATTTTTTCCAATCCATGCCAAGAATCACATCCGCATCGCCGAATCGAGCGTAATGAGATTTGCCAAAATCCCACTCCTTCAACTATGATAGGAACATCCCGACATCAGAATCGCTCTCATTTCCACCCGAGAGCGGATGAGCAAAGGAACTTCCAAAGGAACACAGTGAAGACCACTAACAAGCAGCAAATGATCTTGAAATAAAAGAATGCGATGCTCGTAATCAAATAATACTGCAGCGGACGAGAATTAACAAGAAGTGTACCCATCACGACATCCGCGCCCCGAGCCTCCTCACCGAAAGGTGGTTCACCCGACACGCCGCACTCGGTCTTCGAATAATCTTACCGTCGCGGTGACCACTCCCGCCCGCGTCCTCCATTAGGACGAGGGCTGCCGCAACACTCGAGGCGGTATTCGCATAATGGCCCTTGTTGTGGCAATAAAACAAGTCACCTCGCCGCCGGATTGCGGAGACCGCTCTGCTCTGGCCGATCGCAGCGCACGTGGGTGAAACACGGCCGCGGTGGGCGAGGAGCTGGTGCAGATGGTCTCGCGCCGGTGGAGCAAAAGAACGGGCCATCGGTGCCGCCCACCGAGGACGAACGAGGTGGTGTGAGTAGACCGATGCGCTCCCATTTGCGCTGCGGGACTCGCCACGCTTTGCCTTATGCTCGCAACAATGGCCTTATCTACCAAGGCCCGAAAGTCCGAGAAGTCCACAACAGATAGCTTGTCCCGCAGCTCCTCGGACAAGCCATCCATAAATTTCTCCCGCTAGCCTCATCTCGAGGCCACCTCACCCGAGCATAACGAGCGGATGATTGAACTCGTAAAGGTACTCCGTCACGATTTGCGCCCTTGCTTGAGCGCGAGGAACTCCTTTTCTTCAGCTTCATCGGGCCATCCGGGATGTGGGCCCGACGGAAAGCGACCGAACTCCTCCCACGCGACCACATGGCTCGCGGCCGCATGGCGAGATAGTTCTCCCACCATGAGAGTGCCGCGCCCTCAAGGTGGTGGGACGCGAAGAGCGCCTTGTCCTCGCGCTCGCATCGAGCTATGTTGAGCTTTCGCCAACCATGCGCAGCCAATCGTCCGCATCGAGGGTCCTCGAGCGGAGAAAGTCGGCGGTTGTGTACGGAGGAACTCGCAAGTCCCCGCGAGTCCGGTGGCCGCCACCACCGGCAGGAGTGGAGGTATTCCTAGCAATAACCTCTAAGATGCGCTGTCGGTCCATGCGGTTTCGCTCGATCGAGCGAGAACCTCACCATGGTCGGAGGAGGGGAAGCTCCTCATCATGACCAGCTGCACGACTACCACGCGTTCTCCCGCCATCCTATTTTACTAAGACAAGTTAGCAACAAATTTAAGAGCAAGAAAGCCAAAATTCATGAAAGCAAATCGAGAAACAAACACAAGGCAGATGAAGTTCACCAAAGAAAATCGCACACATAACCACTCCCTTTACATCTTACCCTATTATCCCCACAAGTTTTAGTTGGATTAAACTTCATGGTTCTCCCAAACTAATTCCACCAGTAGTAACTATCTTTGAAAGGTGAAGAGAGAAACCAAGTTTCAAAACTTAAATTAGAGTAAGATGAGAGTAGAAAGCTAAGATAGGTAAGGAATAAAATCTGAGAATCGCTAGGTTTTCATAAACCTTTTATAATTTGAAAATAAGACTTTCAAAATACCCTAAGGACGACTATGCTTGGTTATTACTACGGTCGTAATGGCTCGATACCAACTTTGTGAGGATTCCGGCTTATTTGGTTTGTAATGCTTAACCAACCACCGGTCCTAGCATCACAAATCAAATAAATCGATCTCGAGATATGTATACTTCCTAAAGCAAGATACACACCCGGTACAAAATTAGACATCAACTCCATTCCACACATAGAGTCCAAACACCACACTTCCAAACGGAAGATAAACAAATAGTAACAATATTATGGATAATGGCCGATCGCCACAAGATACACAAATAACAACAAAAAGACAATGAAGCAAAAGTGCCATAAGATGGCTATAAACAAAGCCAATCGGTGTGCCTTCAACCCACAAGGCATCCGACCGACCGCCAAGCCTAGTCGCCACCCACGGCGACAAAGACAACTCACGTATGAGGACCCCGAGGCTTACCTTCTTCCTCTCGCAACAAAACATTAAGCAAAGCACCGAGTACAAAGATTGTCTTTGTACCCGCAAGATCGACGTGTGAACTAGCGCACTGTTCATATGCTACATGCAGCTTGTTTAGTGGAGGCCATATGTTTTATTTGCATAAAGCCAATTTTCATTTGCAATAAGGTAATACATTTTAAAGGCAAGTTTGCAATTCATTTTAAGATTGAAATAACAAAGAAGGATAATAATAACAAAAGCGAAAGATAAACAACCTAGAAGTGACTATCCCAATAGTCACCATTAACAATAGCACGAATCCCGATTCGCATCACCCATCAAGTTTTAATTTAAATGTTGTAGTCTAGTTCTTACGGGCGATCCGAGCGTGTCCATAACCTAGGACGAGGCTATTCGAATAGTTTTAACTCGCAGGGTGTACCAATGTACCCACACTTCGCATCGCTTTAAGCCAAAGCACACTTCCAAGGTATGCCGCACAGACTAAGTCCTACGAGACTGTTTCCAATATTGTGTATCAACCCGAGCCGCTCGTATGGGTAGAAACACCATACGCTACATGGTAAAGCCGAAAGACAACTACCCACTCAGATAAAGCTTTTGGACAACTACCATGCTCCCACCTCCATCCCTCCCGCGACCTCCTGCGACCGGAGCCAATACACGCCAAAGTACTAGGTCAAGAGAGGTCCCATATACTCTAGTGTGGTTAGCACGCAAAATGCTCAAGACGGTGGCGCAAGTAACTCGGTCCTTAATTGACTCTGCACCTTTCACCACACCCAACAGATCACACCAGTCTTACCATTGTGCCCAAGTCTAAACCATTTTTGTTTTCATTTTTAGTTTTGCGAGATAAACATAGCGTAAATGCTAAAACATAAAGTTATAGTAAATTTTAGGTGATCAAGGTTACCGACTAAAGTCGATAACCGCCAGATTCTACCGATAGCTAAGCATGTTTAAGCAAGTTGACCGAATCTACTAAGTGACAAGAGATCATCCAATGATCTCTAATCACAAAGAAATAACTTAGGCTCTGTAGTAGAGATCCATATTTTGTCTACAGGATATGCACTACGGATTTAACTAACCATTTTAACACAAATTAAGCGATGCATACATACAATTGAAACAAAATATTAAACTTTAAAATATCGATTAATCATGATCAAACCGCTTTTCGTTGTCGTTGCTCAATATGGTGCGGAGGATCGTCCTCGTGGTTGCCGCAAATATCGAATCCTAACGATTAACAAAACAAATAATAAGAACGAATAACACCGCAAAACTCAAACATCTATACAAACACCAACATATACACCAAGGCTAGACTATCACAAAGAATGACAAATAATTGCTGCAGAGACCCATCCACTCATTTGCTAGGTTAACCTCAAAATCAAACTTCTAACACGCTTTAAACTTGGACAGGCTTTGATGGTGATTGTGTGCACATCTATTATTTAATCATCAAGTTAATAAATCAACAATGCTAGGTTCTCTAACTCAACCATTACAAGCTGATATTACAGAACCTACAAAAGCTATTGACAATACTGACTAGGCAATTATCCAACTATGAGGTGCTAAACAAAATTCTAATTATGGTTGGCCTTAATAAAATTTCAGGTACTAACACACCTAAGCATTACACCAACATATAGGAAGTTTAACAATTACAGCATGCTATCACTACAAGACCTTACTACACGGTAATAAAGAGGGAAAGACAATTACAGAGACAAACCACTAGATTCATTAATGACTTCTTTAGATCACTTATGCCAACAAGGGTTTAAAAATCCGTAATCACGAACCGACATAATTCCATACCAAACACTATTTCCTAAGGAACTCATCAAGACCTAAATAGCATGCATGAAACCAATTTTGACATCGACAATGTAAAACGACAACAGGAAATATACAGAGAACTAGAACTAAAATGCTTTCAAACCTCTAATACCAATATTGATCAAGCATGAGAGTGAACTAAAGAACAATCATAATCATGATTAGCAGCTAACTAATTGGTTTTGAAGGAGGCCCCACCGCCGATGCATGCAGAGGGGAATAATGTAAGAAGAACAGAGGATCTCGGGCGCTCGACTGGATTCGCCGCCGGTGATGGAGTGGCGGCGCGGCTCGTGCGACGGGCAAATGGGTCGCTTGAGGACCACCGGCCGGCGATGGTCGCGGGTTCGCCGAGAAGCACGGTGGCGGCTGCGACGGAGCTTGGCGGCGGCAGTGGGGTGACAAGCGCGATCGCACTAGAGAGGAAAACAATGAAATTTAGCGCGCATGGGCATCGCGAGTTACCAGAACTCACCGCGTGCTTGGCGACAGCAGAGAGGCACCGGAGTGGCCCGCGACGAGAGCCCACGGCGCAAAGGCGACAACGCGCAGGAGCCCGGGTGAACGAGGACGAGTGAGAGAGTGGAGAAGAAAGGTGGAGTCTGTGGTGCTCACCGAGCGAAGAATTGAGCCGAGCTCACCGAGAAGACGCGCGGTGGAAAAGGCGGTTTCGCCGACTTGAGAAGAAAGGCCACGCGCAGCTCCACAAGCGATGAAACCCGAAATTCCTTGAGGGGTTTACTTCCGAGGATGTGGAACACGCCGTGACGCGGTCCGCCGTGCTCGGAGATCACCGAGTAGCGGTGAACGCCGGAGGCGTCGCAGCGGCGCCACGGCCCCGGAGCTCGGTGGAGAAGAACGGCAATGGAGACGAAACGAGGTAGGAAAGCCTTGGAGGGTTTTGTAGGAGCAGCGGAGGCGGCGAGGTGAGACGGTGGGCGGTGAAAAGACCGGTGAGGTGAGGTGGCAAAGACGCATGTAGGCGCGCGGCGCGAGCCTTGCGGCGGCGGTGCGCTGGAGCATGGCGGTGACGTGGCGGAAACAACTCGCAGTGGGACCGCCACGCCGCCATCGACGAAACGGTGCGAACCGGTGGTTTGACTCGATCTGAATCGCCCGACCGTTGGATCCGAGATGGACGGTCGAGATTGATGTATGCATTCGACAGGTCGGTTGCGCGCGACGCAACGTGGATCGCTCGATTTGCATCGGACGGTCACGATCGATTGGACTCACGCGCGGTGCAGCTAGTTGACGCGACCGAGTCAAGTGGCGCGGTCGGACTCGAGCCGAGGTTGGGTTGGGCCCGAGGAACAAGATTTTTAGAATTTGATTTAAAAGACAGAGAAGGTTTGGGAATTTTTAGAGGTAGCTCTGAGCTCCAAAAATTTCAGAAATTTTATGGTAGCTACTAGAGACAGAGAACAACCTTGTATAATGTTTCCAGAACTTTTATGCACTGCATTGTTCTAGAGAAAATTCACAAGCTGCTGAACAGGAGTTTGACCAGATTTCAAACAGAGTTGACTTGGCCATTTGAAATAGCAAACAAAATCTAAAAATTGTGAAATAATTCAGGAGGTAGATAGGATGATCAAGATGACAGGAAAAATATTCCTAGGGATGATCACAAGTTTGAAGGCTAAGAATAATGACAACAATTTCCATTCACAAGAATTTAATTCTAGAAAATGGAAATTGCTAGGGAAAAATGTAGAAACTTTCAAATGATTTTGAAGAGGCAACAAAAGTTTTTATTTCTCCTCAAAATTTTACATTTGAAATACAAACCCTAAGTTAGGGCTGTTACAGATCCCATCAGAAGTCCAAGCATATACTCAGGCGTTACCACCTTATTCGCGAATTGGTGGAAAGAGGAGATGTTAAGATATGCAAAATTCATACGGATTTAAATGTTGCTGATCCATTGACAAAGCCTCTCACACAGCCAAAGCATGAGGCGCACACAAGAGCTATCGGTATTAGATACTTAAATGATTGACTCTAGTGCAAGTGGGAGACTGTTGGAAATATACCCTAGAGGCAATCATAGAGATGATTGTATTTCATTATGTTCATAATTTTTGATAATATGTTATCTTGTTCCTTGAATGAATCATCAGTTATATAGATCAATGAGTATGTGACTTGTTGGTGAAACTCTTTATCTTATAAGATGTCGTTCTAAAGTATCCTCAGTCGAATGTCACTTTGGTGGAACACCGTGACTCTACGACTAGTACATGTATTGATTGATGACCATGTTTCACCGGTCATGGATATAGAGATATCGAATCAATAATGTGGACACATGTTAGAGAACATAGTGTTGGATAAGACCCACCTTGAGACACTATTGAGATTGTTATGATTCTATGTGTCGTTATTTGGTCTCAAGCAATGATGATGTATAATCCTTAGACCGAGATCGCATGGTTTCCTACATGTAATAGCACTCTTAGGGGTTGCCAAACGCTATTCGTGAATCGGTAGTTATAAAGGTAGCTTTGGTATGCTATGAAACATGTGGAGGAATGTGACTGGTCGGATATGGGATTTGCCCTCCTAACATAACGGGAGAGATGTCTGGGCCCTCGTTGTGGTCGAATAAAGAAAGTGCATGGCCATGCCACTAGTGGTCGAAGTGTCGACCACATGAAGTTATTCGACACTTCATCGAGAAAGTATTGAACAGTCCATGGATGACATATTATCTCACCGAGTTCAACCGATGTCGTGAGGCAAAGGGAGAATACACAAGCGGTCGCTCGATTGCCGAGGTCGTAGATCGGTCGGTCGTATGGAGATACGACCAGTCGAAGACTACTCGGACATAATCACCAACCGGTCGTAAGGAGTTGCAAACGGTCGTAGTTAGATACTAATCGGTCGTAAGGAGTTACGAATCGTTGTAATCGACATGAATCGGTCGTGACTAAGTACGAGCTGGTCATAAGTGATAAGGACCTGGTCGTAGATCATATTGCATTAAGGTTCATCCGATATATTCTGTGTGTGTTCGGGAATCATTATGTGCTGCTAGGTACCGCTGACGACTTGTGATCGGGAAAGAGTTTCCGAGTCACAACCGATTACACATGAACCTATAGGGTCACACACTTAAAGGGCAAGGATTTGATTTGGATGGAGATCTGAATTCTTATAGGCCACGAGTTCCTAATGGGCCTTCTGTTCGGAACCCATTATGGATGCCTATATATAGAGAGGTGGTGGCATGGGGTGAAGTATCGATCAATCTTTCTGGAAAATCCCGAAACCCTAATAGCCACGCTCTCCTCAATCACGCCGCCGGCGCTAGCACTCCTGCGCGTGGTGTTCGTGTCCCGTACGTGTGGATACCTTGGAGGTGTTGTTGCGAAGCATCAGCACTAAGGACGATCCGCAACTCACGACGACCTCAGGAGCTGGAGGAGAACTTGCGACGTTCGTCGGAGTAGGAGGAGAAGACATGCAGCAAGTACGACTACGACTGCATCAACTCGCTACATCGACTCTACTTTCGCTACGAGTCGACGCGTCTAGTGGTAATCTCGTGATCTATTACTTGCGGCGGTCCCTTGGTTGCGCGGTAAAATTTTTGTTTGTGCTATCGTAGCCTTGCCGCGATCCTACAGAGACTACATTTTCTTACATGGCGCGGATGCATGCGTCCATGTCGAGGTTGGAGTAGTCCGCCAGGTCGAACCAGTTTTCCTCGTCCCAACTTCCTGCCATAACCGCATGAGTGATTACAAGTGAGAAATGGGCAAGGACTTGATGAGCAAATAACTTCTTCCAAAAATCCGTGCCTTGTGCCCCACGGTGGGCGTCAGCTGTTGACGATCAAGACGTCGATCTTACAAAATGAATAGGGGAAAATAACACGGAATTTCTGGAGAGAGAATGGGACTACTATTTTATTAATATGAACTGGATTTTACAGAGGATGCCTTATGACTAGGTGGTGGACTAATCCTATTTACACTGAGAACAATGCTTGCTATACTACAATATCAGACTTAAAGCATGAATCTGATGCTAATGTCTATGCTTCAATCCGATGTGTCCTTCTTTCTTCCTCCTTTTGCTCCGTCCATGCTCCATCTTTAAATAGCCCTTGAAGAGGTAGTAGTTATCTTTGGAGAAGACGTCTGTTGTGGAGCATCGCGACTGGTCGGAGTGAGGTGACGGTTGATGGAGTATCAATCGTTCAACGGTTATACGTCTGTGAGATACTTAATCGTATGGTGGTTGTTCATCAGTGTCTCATGATAAAGAAACGTCGTGTGGTATGGAATATACGCACGTGTTCCATTCATCACACGTTAGATAATATACCTAGAATCAGTTCCAAATATCAGTTCATACCTTTTACGAGCAGTTTACTAGTCGGAGGCTAGATGCAGGACCTTGTCCGACTAGGGTACCCATTGTGTAACCTCTAGAATCCTTATGGCCAGTGAGGTCGTGAACCTTAGGGGGTTACGACCATGAAGACGTATGGTCTTTATGTATTAAAGATAATACATAGAGGTTTTAATCCTCGTCAGAAGGAAAATGAATCTCACACAAATTTATTTTCTAAAGGAAAAAGGGTATGTGTCTCTGACAGGTAGGCCCAGGTCTATGGACCGGGTCCACAGAATAGCGTCGATCCATAGTGGACCGGGCGCACAGCATAGTGACGCTTTGCCACACAAGCTCACACGTGGATGCTGACCAAGACGGAGTGGTTGTGGTGGCTCGATGTGACAGTGACGTGCCGGACGGGTGGCGACCACATCTACTCGTGACAGCAGCGACACTAGGGAACCGACTTTCCGACATACGGTGGCGCGGCAGCTGGCGACGAGGTGCATAATGCGAAGAGGGTGAGATGGGGAGTGCTATGGACAAGGTCATCACCTGGGAGTGACACGGTGGTTGATGGCAAGGAAGAAAGCGGTGGCGTGTTTGGATCCACAGCGGCGCAGTAGCTCCGGCGATGCTCCAGCGACGAGTAGGCGAGCACTGGGTAGAACGCCAAATAGAAATTACAAGAAATCCAAATGGCTTTTATAAAATAGAAAATAGAATTAAAAAATTATGGAAAAATTCATAAAAATTTCCTGAATCATTTTGAACTTAGAATAGAAAATAGAATTAAAAAATTATGGAAAAATTCATAGAAATTCCCTGAATCATTTTGAACTTAGGAAAATTATTTTCAACTAAAAGTTTGTTTTTATTTTGGCACATGAATTATTTTTCAGCTTTAGTAAAATAGGAAATTTTTTAAAAATCAAGAAAATCCAAGGAAATTAATTAATATTTCTTTTCAACTTTAAATCATAAAAATCCAAGAAAAATCTTTTAAATTTTAGAAAATCCAATAGAATAATAATTCATTTATTTTAAATTAATTTTAGTAACAGAACTTTCGGTTGTTACACCCTTCACCCTGCGTGACGGGGTAGATGGCTGTATGGCACCCCTCGTTTAGCCGAGGTACACCCCTGGCATGGTGCCTTCGGTGGTCTTCTTGGTGCCTTCACCAGATCGTTGGGGCCAATGGGTTGCCCCTATGATAGGAGCCCCTCGCAGTCGAGGTCTTGCTTCGCCATGGTTGAAACCACACCTTGTTACCCCGAGGGGTCTATGCACACCATCCTCTTCGGCCTAGTGAAGCTCCATGGTGGGAGGTCACCTCATGGTCCATGTGCTTGGTGGCTGGAGTTATTACGGTTGCTTGTGTTGCGTGCCGAGTGCCAGGTGGTTATTGCATTTGTGTTGATTATCGTGTGCCTTATTGTTGTTCATTGTGCCATTTGCACCGGTTGCTATGCATGGAGTGAATGGAGCACGTGACAGGGCCCCTTTGGCCATAGCCCCTCCTGGGTTGCACCACATCGTGGGGGCACCCCTATTGCCTATAAAATGGTCCAGGCCCTCCTTTGCGCTTTCATTCCTTCTTGATACCCTAATTTCTTGCCTTCGCCCTCGTTAATCTTTGCATAGCTGCATAGTTTGTCATCTCCTTTTAGCCTTGGCATAGTCTTGCCGATATGGCGAAGTGGAGCAAGGCCGATGAGGAGGTGGTTGGGGAGGCAACGTATAAGAACGAGCTCGGCCAGTATTTGGTGATGGAGCAGATCCTACGCACTCTTGTGGAGGAAGGGAAGATAGATAGTTTGGACATCGTGTGGGCCCCTAGGTCAGAGGTGGCAACCGAACCTTAGGAGAAGGCCATCGCCTTCTTCAACGTGGGGCTCCGCTTTCCATGCATTGAGTTGGTGTCATGTGTGTTGTCGCTGTACGAGGTGGAGCTGGCGTAGTTGATGCCTAACTCCATCATGAAGCTTGAGGTCTTCGAGTGGACCATATGGTCCGTCGGGACGGAGAGGGTCGCGTGCTTGTTCACGCATTTGCATGACAACTAGTGTAGGATCAAGGATGACTAGAGTGGGGTGAATAGGAGGTTTCTAAAAAATTGTGCTTAAATTGACAATTTTAACAAGTATGGTCTAATAAAAGATTTCTAGCACAAATCAAGAGATATATTCTAAGCTTTCACTAAGTCACCCCAAGGCTATGTCAAAACTAAATACAATTCTAAGTAATTTTACACAAGTAAAATAGCTAGAAATGTAAATGTGAAAATAGTAAAGACAAGAGAGAAAACCGTGGTACTACCTTGCGATCATACCGTAGTTAAACTTGCGATCATACCAGTTTTACTAGAAAAAAACTGCAGTTCAAGATGCATGCATGACTTAGTTAATCAAGATGACACAAAATAAATCCTCAAGATACTAGCCATGGTCTCTCTTTATAGTATGGTATCTAGCCTATAAATCCGATCTTTCCACCAATCACCGAGACCTATAAAAACTATTAAAGAGTCCTTGGGCAACATAATACCTTTGTCTTGAGCCATGTCTATCTTTTGACATCTTTGCATGCCATTTCCATGTCGTCATTCATAATCCTGGACGAAGCCTTTAAAACATCTTAGCACACACGTTAGTCTCTTAACACATTGTTGTCAGTAATTACTAAAATTATTTTTAGGGGCCTAAATGCTTTCAATCTCCCCCTTTTTGGTAATTAATGACAACCTAAGTAATATAAATGAATTAAAAGGTTTGAATATACACCAAGGCTTGAATCAAGTTGTATATTTTTGTTTTGACTTTTGATTTGCAAATAATTCTTGAGATGAGTTCAAAGTAGATAAATAATTAGTTGCTTTCAAAGTTAATCAACGAATAAGCAAAACTCCCCCTAAACATGTGTATATAGGTTGATGAGGTGATTTTTATGCACATGGGTGGATTTTTGAAATTTTGGTGGAGTTTCCTTTATTTATCTAATTTGAGGAAACACGTAAAGATTAATCATATGAAGCATAAAGAGATAACACAACAAGATTCATAAAGAGATAACACAACAAGATAAATATATTTGACATAAACTTTGATAATGTAAGCAAAGATAACAAAGTATCATAACACTATTGTCAAGGAGCTTCATAAGTGTAATAATTTAACTATTACAATTTTATCGCATCCAAAAGAAGTCAAAAATATAGATACGTCCAAATAGATAAAATTATTTAAGATAACATAACATAAGAGTCTTGACGAGCTCCATTTTTCTTTTCTCCTTAGTTTTCTCTTCTTGCTCCTTCTTGATCTCTCCCCCTTTGGCATCAAATACCAAAAAGAGTCACTCCTGAGGAAAGGGGTTGCTTAGTCTATATTCTGTATGAACTCTATCATGGACAAGGTTAAAGTCAAACTTGTCTCAAATTAGCTTCATGATACAGGGAGCATAAAAGATACTTTTATTTGTATCCCCTGTTGACTGAGCTATTTCTATTATGATGAAGTCGGCAATATCAAACTTGGTACCCTTCAAAATGTGAAAGATAATATTCCAATCCTTGCCATGAACCTCATCATTGTTGCGTCCTCTTGGAAAGAATGTTGCTCTCAGTATCTTGTTTATAATGTTGGGCATAGGTAGTAGTCCAGCTGCTTTTCCACGCACAAAGTTTTGAGTGACATCATATAGTTCGTCTATTTGAGTCGAATCCCAAGGCTCCTCAAGATGTACCTTCATACTCCGAGTTGCAGGGATGAACCATGATTCGTGACAATCCATCTTCGAAGCAATGAGTTGTTGTGAGGCTGTCATCTAGGTGAGAGAATCAAACTCGGTAGAATCATGAACCGTGGCATAGAATTGCTTGATGGTTCTAGAGTGAAAGTCACACTTCAAAGTCATAAAGTTATCCAATTTTACTCGACTGAAAAAAATAATGAAGTCTATTGTAGAGAGGATTCTGATCGAGATAACTCCATGTCACATACTGATGATTAGCAAAGTTCCTTTTCCCATATACATGATAAAAGACATCCTCTTGAAACTTAGTGTCATACCCTGTTTTTGTTCGGGAAAGAAAGGTTTAATCGGGGAATTTCGGCTAGCGTAAAAATGTCGTTTTTCGGAGAGGATGAGAGTTTTTGGGCCTCCGGTAGCCTTTCCAGGCCTTGGCCGGCCATGGGCCTAGGCCCATGCGCCCCTCTCCCCTCCCCCTTGGTGCAAACCCTAGCCCTCCCCCTTTTTACTCCTTGGCCGGCCACCCCTCCCCTTCTTTTCCCTCTTGGCCGCCACCCCTCCCCTCCCCTCCTCTCCTCCCTTGCGCCCTGCCTTGGAGCCGCCCCCATCTCCCCTTGTGGCTGCTCCTCCTACGTTGGTGCTGCCCCAATCGATCTCCGGAGTTTCCCCACGGTTGGTGTTCGCAAAGCATCGAGGTGGGCTGTTGAGTGATTCGGCCAAAGGAGGGGAAAAGGAGGAAGAGCTTCTTCACCAAGGATCCTTCTACCTACTCCCTGGTTGCAGCAAGGGTAACGATGCCGATCCTCGTGGTTTGATAGTTGGTAGAAGAGATTTGGATACGTTTTTTATTAGGCAGACTTGCTGAAATTAGAAACTGATTCTGTCCAGTACGTTGTAGAGCGTGTTTCGGTTATTTTTAGGCAGAATCTGAAGGTTTGGTCTCCTAGAGATATCTAGGCCTCGTTCTTAAGTTTCAGTGGCCACCAAGTTCACTTGATTCCGAGGTCCGAGTCAAAAGTTATGGATGTTTTAGTACCTGCTGCCAGAAATCTGACGAGAATAAACTGTCTGGTTATTTCCTAAATTTTGAAAGGGAAATTGGTCGAAACTGAAAGTTCACCCAACTAGGTTATTGTAGGTAATTCGATAACCTTTTCAGATTGGTAAAGAACTCTCAATTCGGAGTTGTAACATAGAAGTTATGATCAACTGAATATTTCTGCTGAAATTTGGTAGGCTGAATCTGTGCTGAATGTTCAAACAATTATTAGCCTATTAATTTGACCGAATTGGATTGTCGTGTCAACTAGAGTTTTGTAGTTAGACCAGTTAAGAATCTACAGAAATTGGGTTTGCTATTTTTCGACTTCCAGGCTGTGAGTTATGTTAGTCCCCGTGTTGCTGTCCAGGATTTATTTTTATGGACAGGTTCCGCTGTTTTTCAGTTTATGCGATATAGGATTGAATTGAGTCTTAATAGAAGTAATATAGAACACCGACTAGTTGAGCTGGGTATCATGTATACTTATTGAGTTATTTCGTTGGTTTAGGCGGCGAAACTTCGGGTGTAAAAGCGCCTTCGTTGCCGGATAACGCGTCGCAACGCGAAGGCAAGTACCATGTTTATTTGGATGTCGTGTCTCGTGGTTATTAGCTTGAGTTGTTTTTGGTAACTTGTGAGACATGTGAAATGAATTATTCATGCCTTGTTCAATACATTGAATTCATGAATAGAAATGGTGTTATTGTATATTTCACTTAATTGTTGCATGCATTCATTATCATTTGCCGTCCACGGGAGTGGATGAGGAAGACCATCAATTCCAGGATGGTTGAGTAAGACCCATTAATTCCAAGATGGGCAATGTTGGACACCCGTATGAAACGTTCTTCATACGGGAAATGGATCCCCGCATTTTTGTTAAGATGCGGGCTTGAGTGAACACCGACGGGTGTTCACTGACTATACCGGTATATGTGTGTGTGCAGTCCATTTCCTTGATTTTAAGCATTCATGTCATGTCTCCATACGCACTCATTTGTGTTATGTCCAATGTTGATGCTGAGCATGTCTTATTCGTATTGATAAATGTCTTATTGATCATTGTACTTGCTGAGTCTTGGACTCACCCTTGCGTTGTTTTTGTCTATTTCTAGGTGATCGTTGATGAGATTCTCTTGGGAGGAGTAGACACACACTATTTGTCTACATCACCAATTTCATGTTCAAGACATAATTCTAGTTCAATATTACATTCGTTAATCTTTGAATTGTAATAATTAAACTTTAATTGGAGAAGGAAGGATACCTTCTGCTATGATGTTGATTTATTCTGCATGTGAACCCTCTTTAATGTTTCTCAAGATTAAATAACTTAGAAGGTGAAGGAAGGATACCTTCACCATATCTTGATTATGTTAATCTTGTCGGTTGGTTGATATAATTAGTTCATAATCTTCCAAATGTGTAGATTGTTAGATTAACTAGGTGGCATCTTGGCTTCCGTTTGGCGTGGTGTTACAGTTGGTATCGAGCGTGTTTTAGGTCCGTGGTTAAAATAAAATTATTAAATTGACACACCGTACCTGATAGGATGGGTTGGGTGATTCATTGTTTCCGCAATTTCTGTTGTTATGATTTATTTGTTGTGTTATTGTTGCTTAGTTCCGTGCTTCTTTTGAACTGTTAAGTTAAGTGTTTAGTTTTGTTCGGTTGTGGTGTTCTTAGATGGCGAGAGGTAGAGGACGTGGTCGTGCGCCGCCGTGGTCGCGATCGTGGACGTGGTCGGTTGTTTCGCAACCTCATGAAGAGGTCTTTCGTGGAAGCGCCGAGGAGGTTGCCTCAGCTGCTCACCCAGCCGCAGAAGCTCAAGCTGCGCCGGCCGTGGATGCCCAGGCGGCGTCGGCTATTATTATTCAGAATCTTCAGAGGGAGAACGAGCTGCTCCGTCAGCAGATGCAGGCAGCTCAACCTCCTGCTGCTGCTGCTGCTCGCCGCTGCTTGCTCCGCTGCTCTTGTTCTGCTGCTGCTTCTTTTGCCTCCGTTGCGAGTCGATCGTTGCAGCGGTTCCACCCGAGACTAGGATAAGTCTCGCGAGTGGATGTCGCCGACTTGACACTTTTAATGGGGCGGTACCCGATTCGAGCGGCGATTGGCTCCGTACATGGAGCGGCGCTTGACGCGTTGGAGATGAACTCGGTGCAAAGGGTTCGTTTGTGGCCTTTCAACCGAAGGGCCAAGCCGATATCCGTGGGAAGGGGTTCATGCTCGCCAGACCCCAGTGCAGGGACCGGTTACTTGGGAAGTTTTTGTGGGGCAATTTAGAGCCAAGTACTATCCGGATTCTTTCGTGGAGAAGATGGAGCAGTCTCTGTTGACGTTGACTCAGGGTAATAGGTCAGTTTCAGAGTATGAGGCTGAATTCAACAGCCTTGTACGCTTTGTACCAGCGGTAGCCAATGATGATATGGAGAAGGCCAAGAGGTTCCGTCGGGGTCTCGTTCAGGAGTATCGCCAGATTCTGGGTGCATCTGTCTTGCGTGATTTCAGTACGGTGGTTGAACAAGCTAGAGGAATGGAGTTGGTGAGGAATCTTCCTTCGCAGACGCAGTCAGCTAGTGGCACTGTTCCTGTTGGTGGTTCGGCGGTGGCGGCGGAGCTTTAGTGGTGGAGGCGGGTCTTCTCAGCGACCTGCATCCAAGAGATTTCAAGGGAGTCGCCAGTCTCGTTCAGCTCAGCAGTGGCAGCCTTCTTTCTCGGCGCCACGCACGTCGTCACCGCACCTCGATTGCGTCCGTCCCGGATAAGGTATGAAATGTTTGGATGTGGAGAGGGTCACCGGTCTTGAGTGTTCTTTCGAGAGGGACGTGTCGTCGGTGTGGTCGGAAGGCCACAAAGCATCGGATTTGCAAGCGAACCCGCCGAGCATCATCAAGTGGGAAGCGATTCGATGCGTCTTCTTCGATGCACCTCGGGGCTCGATGCAGACTCTAGCCGCACCTCCGTGCCTCTCGCCGTCGAGATGGGCTCCTCCTGCAGTTTTTACTCCTGCGCCTCCTTCGGGGTTCTACTGGAACCCTGCCCCGTCTGCACCACCTTCGTATGCTTCTCCTGCAGCAGTTCCTGCTCATCCTTCACAGAGTGTTGGTGCGTCTTCTGCTCCTGTACCCATGGGGGTCTCACGCCATGCCTACTCCTCGACATCAGGCCGCCCCGATGTGGTGACAGTACTCTACTAGTTGATTCACATGAGGCTTTCGTATTATTTGATTCCGGAGCTACTTATTCTTTTGTGTCCTTAGAGTTTGTTAGAAGGGCGAGTTTGAGTGTGCAGTTTATATCTGAGTCTGTGGTGGTCAGTTCTCCGGGGGGTCTTATTTCTAGCTCTACAGCGTGTCCTGGCTGTACTATCACTATTGAAGATGAGAATTTCATCGCCAACCTTATGGTGATTCGATTATCACCTTTGATGTTATTTTGGGTATGGGTGGTTATTCAATTATCGTGCCAAGATTTGTTGCTTTTGGAAGACGGTGACTTTGCAGCTCCATCGGGTGAAGAACTGTTTTTCGTGGTAGCGCCGCTTGATTCCTTGTTCGTGTTGGCTAGTTTGTTTCCCGATCGTCGAGCCTCAACCATTGGAATGCTTTGGTCCCTTAGCGAAGTTCGAATCTCCACCGTATCGAAGATATTTCGTAGTGAATGAGTTTCCGATGTTTTTCCGGTAGAGCTTCTCGAATGCCTCCGAGCGTAAAGTGGAGTTAGGATAGATCTTGTTCAGGAACCCGACCTATTTCTATATCTCCATATCGTTTGCGCGTCCCTTTCGGAGGAGTTGAAAAAGCAATTAGATGATTTGCTATCTAAAGGTTTGATTAGGCGTAGTGTTTCGCCGTGGGAGCTCTGTTCTTTTCACTAAGAAGAAGGACGGTAGTTGGCGTATGTGTGTGGATTACGGGCTCTTAACCAAGCAACTGTGAAGAATAAATATCCTTTGCCCGTATTGAGGATCTCTTTGATCGGTTGAAGGGAGCTAAAATATTCTCCAAAATTGACCTTGATCAAAGTTATAATCGATTAGAGTTCGAGAGCAAGATATTGAGAAGACAGACTTTCTCTACAAGGTATGGTCATTATGAGTATAAGGTTATGTCTTTTGGGCTAACCAATGCTCTGCAGATTTTCATGGAAGCCATGAATAGTATGTTGCACCCTTACCTTGATGATTTCGTCGTAGTATTCATTGATGACATCTTGATTTATTCCAAGACGAAAGAAGATCATGCTCAAGATCCGAGGTTGGTACTTGAGACTCGAGAGTGAACCAATTTTATGCCAAATCAAGAAATGTGAATTGGATTTACGAGTTGGGTTTCGCCATGTAATCAATCAAGAGGGCATTTCAGTCATCCAAGTAAGATCTCAATGATGGTGGAATGGAAAAGACCAACTAATGTAAAAGAAGTGAGGAGTTTTCAGGTTTAGCTGGTTATTATCGGCGTTTCGTGGAGGGTTTTCTACCCTTGCTAGACCATTGTCACAGATTGACACGAAAGGGGTCAAGTTTCAGTGGATCGACGCGTGTGAACGAAGTTTCAGTACTTTGAAGGATAGATTGGTGACCGCCCAGTTTCACTCTTCCCGAACCAGGAAGCGGTTCACTATTTATTCGGATGCATCTAGAGTTGGGCTTGGTTGTGTACTTATGCAGGATGGCAAGGTGATTGCCTATGCCTCATGGCAGCTTGAAGAATCATGAATGTAATTATCCTACTCACGATTTAGAGTCGGGCCGCAGTGGTTCTTGCTTTGAAGATTTGGCGTCATTATTTGTATGGCGAATCTTGTGACATTTTCACCGATCACAAGAGTCCAAATACATCTTTACCGTAAAGATTTAAACTCGAGGCAGAGGAGATGGTTGGAGTTGATAAAAGACTATGATCTCACCATTCGGTATCATCCGGCAAGGCAAATGTTGTAGCCGATGCCCTGAGTCGCAAGGCGACCCTCCTACTCTCGGTTGTCTCATTGCTGATTTAGAGCGTATGGATATCTCCTTTTGTTTTGCACCGCCTAACTGAGACCCGTTTGCTTCTTGAGTCAACCATTCCGGATCGAAAGCGGGAAGCACAACACTTGATCAAAAGTTTCAGCGTGCAAGGAAACGCCTAGATGAAGGCAAACAAGGCCACTTCAAAGATAGATGAGTCGTGCATTGCGATTTAAAGGTCGCTTTGTGTGCCACGAGGGCTTTGGTTAAAGATGAGATTCTAAAGGAAGCACACCGTACACCGTATACAGTACATCCAGGTGAGACCAAAATGTACAAAGATTTGAAGAAGAGTTTCTGGTGGAAGAGAATGAAAGTCGATATTGCGCAGTATGTGGCCTCGTGTGGGATCTCGCCAATGTAGTTAAGGCTGAACATAAGCGACCGGCAGGATTGTTGCAACCTTTAGAGGTTCCGGTGTGGCCATGGGATGACATCTCCATGGATTTTGTGGTTGGTTTACCCCGCACTCAGCGAGGGAAGGATGCTATATGGGTTATAGTGGATCGGTTCAGTAAGTCTGCACATTTCATTCCTATTCGAACCACCAATTCTGCGAGCGATTTGGCTCCACTCTATGTGCGAGAGATAGTACGTTTGCACGGGGTGCCAAAGACTATTGTTTCCGACCGAGATGCCAAATTTGTTTCCAAGTTTTGGGAGAGCTTGCAGGGTGCTTTGGGCACGCAACTCTGTCTTAGTACTGCATTCCACCTCGCATGGATGGTCACCGAGCGCATAATCCAAACCTTAGAAGATATGCTCAGGTGTTGTGTTTTATCCTGGAAGGGGGGTTGGGAAGATCACCTGGCTTTGGCAGAGTTCGCCTATAACAATAGCTATCACGCCAGTATTCGAGCTGCACCATTTGAGGTTCTCTATGGGCGGAGATGCAGATCTCCATTGTGTTGGGATGCAGTTGGAGAGCGGGCTGTTTTGGGTCCTGACTGGGTTCAGCAAACTGTGGTTAGAGTAGCAGAGATCAGGAAGAATCGCCACGCTCAAAGCCATGTAAGAGTTATGCGATGTGAGAAGGCGAGAGTTGGAATTCGAAGGGAAACGAGGTTCTTTCGAGGGTATCGCCTACCAAAGGCGTAGTAACGCTTCGGTACTAAAGGGAAGCTTAGCCCAAGGTACATCGGACCGTTTCCAGTTGTGGCAAGAATTGGGAAATTGGCTTACCGCTTGGATCTTCCGGAATCCATGCAAGGAGTTCATAATGTGTTCCACGTATCAATGTTGAGGAAGTTCTTGAGGGACCCGGAGCATGCTATTCCGCTGGAGCCCTTGATCATTGAGCAGGACCTTACGTTTGAGTCCCGACCAGTGAAAATTTTGGAAGAGTCAGAGCGGGTTCTGAGGAACAAGACATTGAAGTATGTCAAGGTTCTTTGGTCTCATCAAACGGAGAGAGAAGCCACTTGGGAACTGGAGTCTCGCATGCGCGAGCAAAGATCGCACCTATTTGTTCTTTGGTGCGTGTTAAATCTTGTTTTCAATTCCTTAGACTTCTGCTCTTGTGTCCGTTGCGTGGGTAGAATTCGGGGTCGAATTCTGTTAAGGGGGGTAGAATGTCATACCCTGTTTTTGTTCGGGAAAGAAAGGTTTAATCGGGGAATTTCGGCTAGCGTAAAAATGTCGTTTTTCGGAGAGGATGAGAGTTTTTGGGCCTCCGGTAGCCTTTCCAGGCCTTGGCCGGCCATGGGCCTAGGCCCATGCGCCCCTCTCCCCTTCCCCTTGGTGCAAACCCTAGCCCTCCCCCTTTTATTCCTTGGCGGCCACCCTCCCTTCTTTTCCTCTTGGCCGCCACCCCTCCTCCTCCTCCTCTCCTCCCTTGCGCCCTGCCTTGGAGCCGCCCCCATCTCCCCTTGTGGCTGCTCCTCCTACGGTGGTGCTGCCCCAATCGATCTCCGGAGTTTCCCCACGGTTGGTGTTCGCAAAGCATCGAGGTGGGCTGTTGAGTGATTCGGCCAAAGGAGGGGAAAAGGAGGAAGAGCTTCTTCACCAAGGATCCTTCTACCTACTCCCTGGTTGCAGCAAGGGTAACGATGCCGATCCTCGTGGTTTGATAGTTGGTAGAAGAGATTTGGATACGTTTTTATTAGGCAGACTTGCTGAAATTAGAAACTGATTCTGTCCAGTACGTTGTAGAGCGTGTTTCGGTTATTTTTAGGCAGAATCTGAAGGTTTGGTCTCCTAGAGATATCTAGGCCTCGTTCTTAAGTTTCAGTGGCCACCAAGTTCACTTGATTCCGAGGTCCGAGTCAAAAGTTATGGATGTTTTAGTACCTGCTGCCAGAAATCTGACGAGAATAAACTGTCTGGTTATTTCCTAAATTTTGAAAGGAAATTGGTCGAAACTGAAAGTTCACCCAACTAGGTTATTGTAGGTAATTCGATAACCTTTTCAGATTGGTAAAGAACTCTCAATTCGGAGTTGTAACATAGAAGTTATGATCAACTGAATATTTCTGCTGAAATTTGGTAGGCTGAATCTGTGCTGAATGTTCAAACAATTATTAGCCTATTAATTTGACCAAATTGGATTGTCGTGTCAACTAGAGTTTTGTAGTTAGACCAGTTAAGAATCTACAGAAATTGGGTTTGCTATTTTTCGACTTCCAGGCTGTGAGTTATGTTAGTCCCCGTGTTGCTGTCCAGGATTTATTTTTATGGACAGGTTCCGCTGTTTTTCAGTTTATGCGATATAGGATTGAATTGAGTCTTAATAGAAGTAATATAGAACACCGACTAGTTGAGCTGGGTATCATGTATACTTATTGAGTTATTTCGTTGGTTTAGGCGCGAAACTTCGGGTGTAAAAGCGCCGTTGCGGATAACGCCGCAACGCGAAGGCAAGTACCATGTTTATTTGGATGTCGTGTATCGTGGTTATTAGCTTGAGTTGTTTTTGGTAACTTGTGAGACATGTGAAATGAATTATTCATGCCTTGTTCAATACATTGAATTCATGAATAGAAATGGTGTTATTGTATATTTCACTTAATTGTTGCATGCATTCATTATCATTTGCCGTCCACGGAGTGGATGAGGAAGACCATCAATTCGGGATGGTTGAGTAAGACCCATTAATTCCAAGATGGGCAATGTTGGACACCCGTATGAAACGTTCTTCATACGGAAATGGATCCCGCATTTTTGTTAAGATGCGGGCTTGAGTGAACACCGACGGGTGTTCACTGACTATACCGGTATATGTGTGTGTGCAGTCCATTTCCTTGATTTTAAGCATTCATGTCATGTCTCCATACGCACTCATTTGTGTTATGTCCAATGTTGATGCTGAGCATGTCTTATTCGTATTGATAAATGTCTTATTGATCATTGTACTTGCTGAGTCTTGGACTCACCCTTGCGTTGTTTTTGTCTATTTCTAGGTGATCGTTGATGAGATTCTCTTGGGAGGGAGTAGACACACACTATTTGTCTACATCACCAATTTCATGTTCAAGACATAATTCTAGTTCAATATTACATTCGTTAATGCTGAATTGTAATAATTAAACTTTAATTGGAGAAGGAAGGATACCTTCTCTGCTATGATGTTGATTTATTCTGCATGTGAACCCTCTTTAATGTTTCTCAGTATTAAATAACTTAGAAGGTGAAGGAAGGATACCTTCACCATATCTTGATTATGTTAATGCTGTCAGTTGGTTGATATAATTAGTTCATAATCTTCCGAAATGTGTAGATTGTTAGATTAACTAGGTGGCATCTTGGCTTCCGTTTGGCCAGGGTGTTACACTTAGTATGAAAGAATGCTTCAGATGCAGTTTTGGGAATTAAAAACTGATTTGTATGCCTCAAGGTTGTGTACTTTTCACTTCTGATTCTTCTCTCATCCACAGCAAAGAAAAGGATTAGATTTGGTGAATACTCCTCATCACTAGTTTCATTGTCGGTAAAGTCTTCTTCTTCTTCACTTGATTCTTCATACTCATCTTCAATTGGCGCTTTTCCTTTTGATGAAGAGGGGAGAGTTGGATTTTAAGACATTTTGCTGAGTCAAGAAAATAAGCAATTTAGGGCAAGATAGGATAGGACTGAAGTAAAGGAGCATGATAATATCAACATTTCTCTACTGGAGTGGTAGTACCACTGTTGGCACTTCGGTAATACCGATGGCCTCGAGCTGTAGTACCGCACCCACAGGAAATTCTTAGGGCATTTGATCCAACTTGCATCTAGCATGTATTTGGCATGAGAAAAGTCATGGAATAGACATAATATGTCACCAAATACTAGTTCCAACCATTTTGCTGAAAAAAAATTGATTAAATCATGCACATTTTGCTTTTATCCCTAGGATTGAAAAAGGTAGAAATCAATAGGAAAGAGAGGATTCCAACAAGGATTGCCTAGGGGAATGGGAGAGAAAGCTGCCAAGAACTTGAGAATGCTAGGAGTTTGAAGATTCCTTAGTTCCCCTTGAAGATTTGTGGTTAGAAGTGTGAGGAAGAAGAGAGAAGAGAGGAGGGTGTTGAGACTTGGTGGTTTTCTGAAGGTATGATCGGTTGGACCGTGGAGAACAGGAAAAGCAAAGGATAAGGAGTCGGCCACAACCGTCACTGGGACCACCAGTCAGGAGTGGTAGTACCGCACATTGGTAGTACTGGTGGTATGACCATGGTAGTACCGTTTTTCCTTAAAAAATCAGGGGCTAAATAGGAATGCAAATGATCCTTGATATAACACTCAGGATTATTATGCATGAGATAGATAATAAAAGCTCCAAATAACATAGTTTTTATCAAATTAGATAATTTTGAGAAAGATTTTGTAATAGTTTTCACAAAAACTTCAAGAACTCCAAAATGAGCGCAAATAACATAAGGCATGAGTTTCATGCAACATTAGAATGATCTCTAATATTTAACTCATTCCTCAATTTACAAAATCGGCTCTCATCTAGTGGTTTGGTAAAGATATCGACTAGTTGATCATTGGTCCGTATGTGGCTAATAACTATATCCCCTTTGCTCACATGATCTCTCTAGAAATAATGGTGGATATCTGTATGCTTGGTTCTTGAGTGTTGGACCGGGTTATTTGCTATCTTCATGGCACTATCATTATCACACAAAGAGGCATTTTATTAAATTTAATTCCATAATCTATTAAAGTTTGCTTTCTCCAAAGCAATTGAGCAAAACAACTACCCACGGAAACATAGGTGGATAGAGCTACAGAATTTTATTTCTTTGATGACCATGAAACTAAAGATCTTCCTAAGAATTGATAACCACCCAAGGTGTTTTTTTATCCACTTTGCAACCCGCATAATCGGAATCCAAATATCTAATTAAATCAAATTTTGCACCTTTGGGATACCATAAGCCAATGCTAAAGGAATGCTTTAAATATCTAAGAATTCTTTGTACGGCCACTAAATGACACTCTTTTGGTGATGCTTAAAATCTTGCGCACATGGAAACACTAAATATAATATTGGGCCTAGATGTGGTAAGATAAAGTAGACTACTAATCATTGATCTATAGAGCTTTAAATCTACCAGTTTAACTCCCTCATTAAGGTCGAGATGACCGTTGGTGGCGATTGGAGTTTTGATGGGCTTTGCGTCCTCCATGCCAAACCTTTTGATCAAGTCCTTCACATATTTTGTTTGGCTCATGAAGGTTCTATTCTTAAGTTGTTTGATTTGAAGTCTAAGAAAGTAGCTGAGTTCTCCGATCATAGACATTTCAAACTCTCTAGACATCATTTCACCAAATTCCTTGCAAAATTCTTGGTTAGTAGACCCGAAGATAATATTATCAACATATATTTGACATAAAAAGAATTCATCATTTAAAACTTTTGTAAACAAGGTTGTGTCAACCTTCCCAATTTTGAATCTTTTTGAAAATAGAAAATTTCTAAGGCGTTCATACCATGCTCTGGGAGCTTGTTTGAGACCACAAAGCGCCTTGGAGAGTTTATACACATGATTCGGATTCTTGGGATTCTCAAAACCAGGTGGTTGTTCAACAAATACAAATTCAGAGATTTTATCATTTAGAAAAACACTTTTAACATCCATTTAAAATAATTTAATATCGAAACATGATGCAAAATCAAGTAAAATACAAATAGACTCAAGTTTAGCTACAGGAGCAAAAGTTTCACCAAAATCCAAACCTTCGACTTGAGTGAATCCTTGAGCGACCAATCATGCCTTGTTTCTTACAACCTTTCTTTTTTATCTTGTTTCTTCCTAAACACCCATTTTGTGCCGATGATATTATGTTCGTTGGGTCTTTCCACCAATGTCCAAACGTTATTTTGGCAAAGTTATTTAGTTCATCATGCATTGCATTCACCCAATCCGGATCATCGAGTCTTCATCTACATGTTTTGGTTCAAGGGAAGAAACAAACGAGTAATTCTCACAATAAGAAGCAACACGAGATCGAGTTTGGGCTCCCTTACTAACATCACTCATATTTGGTCTATTGAATGATCTTTTATAATTATGTTGTGGATCTTTGGGAGTAGGTTCGTGGTTATTCATCTTTCTTGTCATCCACTTCATCAATTTTAATTTGATTCATCGTGGAAGAGGTAGGAGATTCAACTTGGATAAAGGGTGGCTAGTCATTCAAATCTTCCTTTGGCTTGATGTCGCCTGTTTGCATGTTCTTCATTGCTTGCCTTAATTCTTTGTTACCTACATCATCTAAAAAAATTTGCTCGTCTTGAGAGCCATTAGTTTCATCAAATTGTACATCATGAGTCTCTTCAATTAAACTGCAGTTGTTGTTGAAGACACGATAAGCTTTACTGTTTGATGAATAGCTAAGTAAAAATCTAACATCACAACGACTTTGAAATTTGGAAAGATGAACACATTTTCTCAAAATGTAACATTTGCAACAAAAAACACGAAAAATAGGAGATGTTCGATTTTCTTCCAATGAGAAGCTCATACGAAGTTTTTTTCAAAAGTTGATGCAAATAAAGATGATTTATGGCATGACAAGTGGTATTGATTGCTTCTGCCCAAAAGCTATCGGAAGTGTTATATTCATCAAGCAATGTCCTAGTCATTTCAATTAGTGTTTGATTTTCCTTTCTACAACTCTATTTTACTCCTGAGTGTAGGTAGTAGAAAGTTCATGCTTTATTCCAAGTTCATCACAAAAGACTTTAATTTTAGTGTTCTTGAATTCGGAACCATTATCACTACGGATTTTCTTGATTTTGAAATCAAGTTCACTTTGAGCCCTTTTAGCATAACTTTTGAAAATGCTGGAGGTTTCGACTTTGTCATGTAAAAAGAAAACCCAAATATATCTTGAGTAATCGTCTGCAACGACTAAACAATAGGTATTGCCCCCGATGCTCTTATAGGTTGTTGGCCCAAACGAGTCCATACGTAAGAGCTCCAATAGCCTAGAGGTTGACATGGTACTCTTGGAAGGATGAGAGTTTGCAACTTCTTTCTGGCTTGGCAAGTACTACATAATCTATTTTTCTCAAACTTCACATCTTTCAAGCCAACCACTAGGTCATGTTTGAAAAGCTTTTTAAGTTGAACCATCCCTATACGTTCTAGTTTTCTATGCCAAAGCCAACCCAAAGAAGTTTTTGCAATTAAGAAAATTTTAAGCATGAATCATTTAAAGAAAAATCTACCAAGTAAAGGTATCCAAATCTAAAGCCTTTGAAAACTAAATCTTTTCCCTTTTCTTTTGAAATAGTAACACCATCTCTAGAGAACATGCAAGTAAGTCCAAGATCACAAATTTGAGTCACGGATAGCAAATTGAAGTTTAATGTTTCCACAAGAGATACATTACAAATTCAAAGGTCATTTGAGATAGCAATTTTACCCAAACCAATTACCTTTCCTTTGCTATTGTCTCCAATGTGATTTTGTCATTACTTTCATATTCAATTTCAAATGATGTGAACATTTTTTGGTCTTCGGTAATATATTGAGTGCACCCACTATCAAGCACCCAATGCCTTCTACCGGTTTTGTAGTTCACATACAAAAGAAAGTCAAGTTCTTTTAGGTACTCAAATTTGTTTAGGTCCTTGGAGGTTAGTTACCAAGGCTTTGGGCACCCAAATAGTATTATTTTTGGCATCTAAAATTGAAGTGTCAATAAATTTAGCTACAACATTACCATCTTTATATTTTTTATGCATGTAGCATGAATCATAAATGCCATAGGATTTAGTTTTAGCAATAGAACATGAATTTTGTAAATGTCCTGCACTATGACATTTATAGCAGCATTTCCTATTTTCTTTTACAAACCATGTGGCCTTTTAAATTTCCTTCTTACCTTTCTTGGAAATAAACCCGAGTCCTTCTTTATTAAATGAGCACCTTTGCTCACTCAATAACTTGTTAAGGGTAGCTTTTCCCTTGAAACATCTTTCCAAGCTTTTGCTTAGTTTTGTGACTTGCTCTTTCAATTCATTGTTTTCAACAATAAGTAATGGATCACATGACTTGGCCATATAAGGATTAGAGTCAATTTTAGAGTAACATGGCATGGCTAATAAATCATCACAAGAAGTAGAAGCACTAGTCCTAGAAATGTCATTAGAAGCAATTTCTATACTAGGCATCTCATTTAAGATATCACCAATAATTCTTACATTTGAGTGAGATTTGTTAAGATACTTTAGAAGGAGTGAGTCATGAGCTTCCTTTAGCTCCTCATAAGAGTCTTTTAGAGAGAGATATTCTTTCTTTAAGATCTTAAATTTTGACTTCTCTTTTCCAAGGTATTTATTTAATTCTTCAAGCATATCCATTAATTCATCGTAAGAAGGCTCATTATCATCAATGAATTTTACCTTGTCTCCTTTTGCCATGAGGCATGTAGGAGTGGAGAAGAATGATGGCGCTTCCCTTATGGCAATGCCAACAAGTCCCCTCTTCTTGGAGGACCCATCATCATAAGAATATTTCTCATAGGAGTTCCATTCTCCAGCATATGCTTCATTCTTGCTATCTTTGTGAAGCTTCTTGAAAAGCTTCTTCTTTCTATTGAATTTCTTCTTCTTGGATGACTTAGCCTTGTCATCCTTCTTGGTTGGGCAATGAGAGGCAATTTGCCCCTTCTCGTTGCATTCATAACAAATTGATATTGTTATAGTGCTTGTTGTCATTTGAGAAATACCCTTTCTTATTCTTGTCGGAGTAAGCACTTCAGTTTGGGCGCCTCTTCATAAATTTCTTCATTCTCTTCACAAGGAGAGCCAACTCCTCTTTGGAGTCATCTTATTTATCCTTCAATTTATCACTTGATTTTGCTTTTGCTTTGAAAACGGTAATCTTCTTCTTGGAGGAGGATGGTTCCAAAAATTCCTCCTTGTCTTTGTTGTACAACTCATTGGTTATGAGGTTGCCCAAGAGACTAGTTGGTGTCATTCTCAGCAACTCGGTTGAGTTGAGGGATAGAGAGTCACCAACATCTCGTATTTCTCCGATAGAGCCCTAAGCATCTTGCGAGCAATATCAACATCGGTTAGTGAAGTGCCTAGGCCCTTGATCTCATTTACAATGTTGTTGAGATGAGTATACATTTCATTTATACCCTCATGAGGTAACATTGTAAATATCTCATACTTGATCCGAAGTCTATGCAATTTGGTCTATTTGACCGTGGATATGCCCTCATGAATTTCAGAGAGCGTAGTCCACATCTCACGAGCAGTCTCGATTGATCTTATCCGCATTCAAAGCTCCAAAAAAGAGCGTTCATCGCTTGAGCATTGAGGTGTGAGTTTCGTTTCTCAAGATCCGTGGGATGTGTAAGATCAAGTGGCATAACAAAACCTCACTTACAATTCACCATATGCTTAGGCTCATGGCCTTTAAATAAATAGACATCCTAATTTTCCAATAAGTATAATTTGTTCCATTAAATAGAGGTGCCTTGCCTGTGAATATACCCTCACTAGTCATCATTTCTCTCAAAGACAGTTAAGCCTAAAGATCAAGAGAGACCTCGCTTTGATACCACTTGTAGGATCAAGGATGACCGACTAGAGGGGGTGAATAGGAGGTTTCTAAAAACTTGTGCTTAAATTGAAAATTTTAACAAGTATGGTCTAATAAAAGATTTCTAGCACAAATCAAGAGATATATTCTAAGCGTTCACTAAGTCACCCCCAAGGCTATGTCAAAACTAAATACAATTTTAAGCAATTCTACACAAGTAAAATAGCTAGAAATGTAAATACAAAAATAATAAAGACAAGAGAGAAAACCGCAATAAAGACAATCGATGTTTTCCCGTGGTATCAAAGACTTGCCGGTCTTCACTAGTCCACGTTGAGGTAAGCTCAAATGAATTAGACCGGCTCCACGAATTGAGCCGAATGAACCTCAATCCCACTAAGGTTGCTCTTACTCCACTCGAAGATGGCGAGCGTCAAACCACTCACAACGGTTGCCGGGCATCTTCACAACCTTCTAGAAGAGATCACCGCACAAACTTTCTCCAAGCCGTCTAGGTGCCGGCAAGCACCATGAGTAATAAATCACAGCTCTTGCTTGAAGGTTATCAAGTGCTAAAGAGATCAACTAATGATGCAAATGCACTTGAATGCTCTCAACTACCTCAAAATGAGATATATGAGCAAATGGGTAGTAGAGAGTGCACAAATGGCTTAACGGTATTCAATGAGGTCAGGACCAATTGAGCATGGTGCTTGTGACGGGGTATTTATAGCATCCAATTACAAATTCGATCGTTTGAAGCAAATCCTTGAAAATTTTAGTAGGTGCAGTACTACCGCCATTGATCGGCTCATACTACCGGACCTACTGTTCAATGGTCATGAGGGGTGCATTAAATGCTTCTGAACTAGCCATTAAAGTTTGGTGCGGTACTACTGCACTCACATGGTCCGGTACTACCGCACAGTGGTAGTACCTCTCGGCTTAGTCGGTACTACTGTTTTCCAGGGGAGGAAAAACTTTCAAAAACATGCTCTCTGGAAAAAACGCACTGCCACGTAGAAATCGGACATACCGCACTGTGGTAGTACCACACATCATGTGCGGTTATAACGCAAGATGGTAGTACCACAGTTAAACTTGCGGTCATACCAGTTTTACTGAACAAAAAATTGCGGTTCAAGAGCTTGCGTGACTTAGTTGATCAAGATAGTACAAAATAAATCCTCAAGCTACTAGCCATAATCCCTCTTTATAGTATGATATCTAGCCTATAAATTAAGTCTTTCCACCGATCACCGAGACGGGTAAAAACTATAAAAAATCCTTGGGCTACATAATACCTTTGTCCAGGGGCGAATCCACCGGTGGGGCTTCATCAGGCTGAAGCCCACCCTCCACCGGTGGTTGGAATAACCCCCCGGCACCCCCAAGTCCAACCTTGAACCTCCGGCTCCCCAGCTGCCATGGCCTTAGGCTTCGCACCTGCGCCAAACAAGAAGAAGAAGCAGTCAAGCCAAGCAACCGAGAGGGACAGCATGTGGGAACAAAAGCTTGTGGGCCTTGCCCTTGCTGAAGCAAAGAAGCCCAGGCTCAACTCACATCCACCCAAATCCCCCACCGGTCCACACAGCAGTCGCACCTCATGTTCCCTATTGTTCTCATCCAAAATTCCCCATTCAATCCAGTGAGGAGAAGCGCACTAACCGGAGGGCAGCCGGAGGGAGCTGGGGCAGGGAATCGCCGCGTTACATTACGATGTGTCACCTCTGGTAGCCAGAGGAGGCCGAGGAGGGAGGTTGTCGGGCCGAGGCAGGCAGTCGGGTGGGGGAGGGGAAGCCGAAGGTGACGAAGACGGTCCAGCCGGAGGCCAGAGGACGAGGAGGGCAAGGCAGTGGCCAGCAAGAGGTGATTTGGGCATGGGGAGGCAGGGAGCCCGGAGGCTGGAGGAGGCGAGGGGAGGACCGACGCCAAGGAGGCCGACTAGGTGACTGGCAGAGGGACTAAGGGAGACCGGGAGCCACTAAGCTGGGGGAGGAGGGACCGAGGAAGTCTCTAGCTATCTGCTCTGCTGAAGTGCTAAGAGGACTAGAGGAGGCAAGGCAATTTGCCGATTTGGGCATGGGCTGCTCAGCTGCTGAAGCTGAAGTGCCAAACTACCGATCTAATCTGTAGAGTACTTGAGTGTCGACTACTATCTGTTGTGCCTCAGACCTTAGTGCCTGTGCTGGTATATACTCTTTGCACAATTGCCAATTTGTTAGTAAGTTTGATATAGTGTGGTATATACTCAATTAGCAATTAATTCATAAGTTTGCTATTGTATCACTAATTTTTCTAATTTTGATGTACAGGTTGTAACCTACTGGAACCATATTTACATGTTTTGGGGATGCACTTTCCATTAGCGAGGTACCTTTATTGTATTTCTCTCTTTTTTGCTTTGCTTTTATTCATGTATGAATTTGATTGCACAAGAATACAAGACTATGTTTATTACAAATTAGTTAGTCATTCGAGGCTTTGAGCCCACCCTCCTTTTATCCTGGATTCGCCACTGCCTTTGTCTTGAGCCATGTCGATCTTTTGACATCTTTGCATGCTATTTCCATGCTGTCATTCATAATATGGGACTAAGCCTTTAAAACATCTTAACACACACGTTAGTCCCTTAACACATTGTTGTCATTTATTACCAAAATCATTTTTAGGGGCCTAGATGCTTTTAGTCAGTGCCAATCGAAGCGTAAGTAGAGAACCAACCAGGTGGTCAGCTTCAGCAGCGTGAACTTCCAGTCGAAGGCGTCGAAGCTCCGATACGTGTCGACCCTCGCTTCTTAGAACCCGTGGGAGACCGAGTGGACGTGAAGGTAGTTTTACCATGCATCCCCCTCAGCTATTGGCCTTGGCTCCTTTGGGGGCCCATCGACCTCATTCCTGAAGGGATATGGGTAGGCTACACTAGCACGAAATTTAAAAATTCTACCACGTAAACTAGGAAGCCATGCAAGTAAGAGATCATAAATCGTTACCACTAGAAGTGTAGTACAGCGGAAGAAGAGTTAGAGCAGTATGATCCAATATCGAGCATGTCGATGTAGTGGTCATAGTCAATCGTCCAGCGTCCTTGACACCTGTCGTCTCTTCCAGTAACTTTTCGTGGTCCTTGCGTAGGTCGTGGATTGTCCTTGATCAGCGCAGCAGCAATCGCAGCAACACCGCTACAGTATCCACATGTCTAGGGATGGAATGCCAAACGGTGGGGTGCTAGCACCAGTGCGCACGGTAGGGCCTTCAGGGAGATGGCGTCTAGGGTTTCGGTGGTGCAACTCTTTCTTTCCAATAGCCCCATGCATCCCTTTGTAAAGAGCCCATAACATATCCTATCCGAATTAGTTTGTTCCAACCTGTTAAGTGTGTGACCTTGTAGGTTCATGCATAATCGGTTGTGACTCAGAAACTCCATTCCGACCACAAGTCGGTGGCAGTTTCTAGCAGGAAATAACGACTCTCGGATACACAAAAATACTATATCGGATGAACCTTATGCAATATGATATGCGATTAGGTCCTCATCACTTACGACTAGCTTGTATCTCCATACGACCTAGTGATGTTTCGTCATGACCAGTTCGTAACTTCTTATGACCAGTTAGTGATCATGTATGACTAGCTCACGACCAATCCTTATCCCCATACGACTAGTTCGTATTTGGTAGGACTGAATGACCAGCTTGCGTATTCTCCTTTTGCCTCACGATATCTGGTTGAACGCCAGGTGAGATATTTATCATCAATGAACTGTTCAATACTTTCTCGATCTAATGACAGATAACATTGTGTGGACGCCCCGGAATATTGGAAATGTACTTAATTAAAGTTATACTGTAGCACAATTATTAATTAAGGAACAGTGTTGCTCCTTTATTAAAGATCATGCTAGAAGCATAAATTTAATAACTAACAAACCCAATATTTAGGCATCCTGGATATATGTCTCACAATGGTTCCCAGGATCAGTGACCATTGCACATATATCCTAAAACAACATTGCATCATACACATACAAGTCATACATTTACCTAATTAAACATAAGTTTACAATTCGGTTGAGTATTACAATACCAAGTGACTTGGTCACTACAAAAAAGTAAGTAATGGAAGCAAAATAAAACACAAAAGCCACCAATGGCCCCATCCACCATGAGCGATTGCGTGGAGGAAAGAAATAGCATTCTTGGTTAGCGTCACCCGATCGGCGCTAATGGGCACTTCATAAAGATAACCATCCTCACCTGCAACAATAGGTTATAGCACCTTGAGTACGGAAGGTACTCAGCAAGACTTATACCAACTAATAAAAGAAAGTGTTTGATAGGACCTATTCAAAGGATTAGAATTGGTACATGCATAAGGTTGCAACAGGAAGACATATTGGTTCAATTTTGCATAAAGCAGTACATCTTAACCTACAATTGCTAAGTTTTGATAAAGCAATTTAATAAATCAAAGTTGGGTTAAAACAGTAAGTAAATGAGAATCAATGTAAACAATACAATGCATGAATTCCCTCATGCTGAACCAGAAACCAAAACAAAAGTTTAAATCAAAACTCTATACAGGTGACATCAACTCAAGTTGTCGTCCATGACCGTGGACACGGCTATTCGAATAGTTCAATACCCTGCAGGGGTGTACATCTTTACCCACACGACCTAGTCAGCCCATTGCCTTCGGATGCCTCCGAATAATGACATACTTCCTTTGGTATGCCGACCGGGGAAACTAAGATTTGGTATTTTTAAACAAGTTAATACTATTGAGTTGGATACCTGTGGGGACCCCGGGATTTATTTAACTCGTAATACTTTAGCAAGCATTACCAATTAAATAAAACCCGCCCCGAGACATGTATACTTCCAGTGCAGATATACATACCCCGATACAAACATAAGCATCAATTCCATTCATCACATAGAACCAAAACATTACAGACGGAGAAAAGACATACATTAATTAAACAGAGTCACTACAAAAGGGGGGCCTTTCACCAAATGACAATAAGCACAAAAGTAAATAAGCAATGAAACAAAAGCGCCATAAGATGGTGAACTAAAGAGCCAACCGGTGTGCCTTTACCCACAAGGCAACCGCCGGACCGCTGGCTACTCGCTCTCCCAACCCAGCACATCTCGCGAAGTACCTTGGCTTATGAGCAACCTCCTCTCGCAACAAAAGATTAGCATGCAAAGCATGTGAGTACATCAACTTGTACTGCAAGGCGACGTGTGAGATAACAGAACTATAATGTAGCTATATGCAGGCTGTTTAATTGGAGGCCATATGGTTTATTTAAGCACAAAGCAACGTTTATTTGCAATAATGTAATACATTTAAAAGCAAGTTTACAATTCATTTTTTTAAGAGTTCAAAATAATCGCAAGTGACCAAGTATCTGAGAAGTAAAAGAGCACCAACACCTAGAAGCGACTCACCCAAGTCACCACAACAATAGCATGAACTCCCCGTTCATACCACCCGTCAAGTTTTAAGTTTTTAAACAGGTTATAACACTAGCTCTTGAAAAGCTTACCCAAGCGCGTCCATAACCTAGGACGAGGCTATTCGAATAGATTTATCCTGCAGGTGGTACCACTTTACCCACACTTGCATCGCCTTTAAGCCACATGATTCAGCCCACTACCGTAGGTAGGCCGCACGCTAAGTCCTACGAGACTTTTCCAATATTGTGTACTAGGCACGACCGCTCGTATGGACCGAAATCCATACGCTACGTTGCCCACCGAAAAGATAAGCGCCGCAAAGGCCCGGCTTTTTCGGACAACCGCAACGCTCCCAATCAACAAAACCACCGCCACCCGCCTAGCACACGCCAAAGTACTCTGTCAAGAGGGTTCCATATGCCCCTAGTGTGGTTAGTACGCAAATAAATGCACGAGTAACGGGACTCACAAGATGCTCGGTCCTTAATTGACACGGGCACCAATCCGATCACACCCAAGAAAGAATCACACCAACATACCATTGTGCCCACGTCGAAACCAATTTTTCATTTTTAGTTTTGTTTTTAAATGGATTTGCAAAATTAATCAGGGCACCAAACACCAAGTGTTGGATAATAAGAGTAATAGTAGTTGTGTGATCCAGACCACCGACAGAGTCGATGATCGCAGACTACCGACACTAAGCATGGCTAAGCAATAAAACACGTGACTACTAAGTGATGAGGGCCCCACCATGAACCCTAACCACAGCAAATAACCTAGGCTCATGTAGTAGAGGAATAAACATTTAGCTACAGGGGATGCAACTAAAGGATTTCTAACCATAATTTAACACAAATTAGCAATGCATACATACTGATTGAAGCAAAGTATTAAACTTTGAAAATAATAGGATTAAGGGATATGATCAAACTGCTTGCCTGGCTGCTGTTGCTCAAGAGGTTGCTCTGATGTGCTATTGGGCTCAACGGACTCTTCGTCACCTAATCGCATAAGCAAATACACGGCAAAAGAGCAATAAGGCAATAAACCCTAATCACAAAATTTGAGCAAAAAGCAACCAAAAGACACAAAAATTATACACAAGGTAAAACCAGCACCTATCTAGACATAGAATCTGGAAAAACTCAATTTGGATTTTTGGAGCAAAAGATATTAAGGAAATAGCTATTTTCGGCCATTTTTATTTTACTGTAGCAAAAATATTTTCCCTAATGATTTTGGAGCTGAAATTTTTATGGTAGCTAGCTACTGGTAGAGTGATAGCCCATATAAAATTTCAGGTCATTTGGAGTTATGTTGCAAAAGTTATGATTTTTATGATTTAAAAAGGGTATTAAAACTAAATTTTAGTCCTTATGATTTTAACAACAGTAGAATTTATGAAACTAATTTTCCTAGCAATTAGACTATCAGAGGAAACTACTCCCATTGGATTCATACAAACATGAGCTATAGATAAAAAGATATGCATTTTACAAGTTTGTTAAAAGTTCTGAAAAACAGTATTAAGTTCACTTGTTTACTATTTTTGAAAATGGTTTTCCAGGTTTGATCATAGCCTGAAACTATTTTTATAATTAAGTTCAAGTTATATGGAAGCTAACAAAATTGGAATCACCGAAATTGGAGCTATAGGGACAGAGATACAAAAATGACAAGAGCCTAATGAAGTTCTGATCTGGGACTTGAGCAAAACCGACAAGTTCTCATGCCCTGGCGACGTGGCCGATTCTGAGCCGTGGATCATGCGATGGACGGCCACCGGAGAGCCACGTCGCCCCGACGCTGCTGCCGCTCGTCCGACAACAGAGCCGAGCAAAACTCGAGCTCGCCGGGCGTGTCGCCGGCGAGGGAGTTCAGTGCGAGGCCGGGAAAGAGCTAAAACTGGAACCTACTGCTATTGCGCACCGGATGGCACCGGCGACGAGGCCAATGGTGGCCGGACGCGGCGGCGCGGCGGCGAGAGGCGGAGGGGTGTGCTACGGCCGAAACGAAAACAAAGAACCGGCCCAGCTACGCGCAAATGGACGAGTGCACAAGCTACAACGAGGTCCTAAGGACTTAACGCGACCAGCCGGAGACCAAATGGTAGCCGGCGGCGAGCCGGAGGCTAACGACGGCGGCGGCGCGACCGCAACAAGGAACCACGGCCATGGTGCAGCAAAAGCGAAAAGAGGAGGTGCTTAAGCTCACCCGGGGCCTCAGGAAGACGATGGACGGGTCGATGATGCCGGCGGAGGCCTGGAGATGACCGGCGACGAAGATCAGCGGCGGTGCAGAAGGGCTTCACCGCGGAGGGGACAACCTGGGCCAAACCAGCAGCACCGGGATATCAGCATAGCACCAGTGAGGCCCAGAGGTGCTACCAGAGGGAGGAATTGGGAAGGGGTGAACTCACCGGAGCTGGAGACGAAGAGGGGCGGTTTCGGCGAAATTGGGAAAACTTCACTCTCGCGGTTCCACTCGATGTGACCTGAAATCGGCGGGGGTTAGCGACCACCGAGGGGAGGCGAAGGTGTGGGAGCAAGAGATTGGGGAAGGGGGCCACTGGGGTACCGCCTTCACCGAGGTCCCGAGCTCCAACAATGGTGGCCGAAGGTGACGGAGGTGCTCGGGGTTCGCTCGAGCTCAGAGAAGGTGAGGAGAAGGTGCGGGACGGTGAAAGGATGCTCGTGGAGGAAGTGGGGAGCTTAAGTAGGCCCGAGGAGCAAGAAGAGCACCGTTGGCCGCCTCGGGCTCCCTCTGCCGCCACAGTCGCCGTGAGAGACGGGAGCAGGTAGAAGGTGGACTTTCGGGGGCGGTGGAGTGATGGGCATTTAATGCGCCCGCCCGTTGGCGTCGAGGGTGAGTGGACCG
This sequence comes from Ampelocalamus luodianensis, assembly GCA_036346255.1. Lineage (NCBI taxonomy): Eukaryota > Viridiplantae > Streptophyta > Magnoliopsida > Poales > Poaceae > Ampelocalamus > Ampelocalamus luodianensis. The sequence goes on along the minus strand of CM070627.1, from coordinate 11,607,683 downwards.
ACGCTACGGCCCACGAGCCTCTCTGCCATGGCGCAGAGCGAGCGCGAGCGTGGCGGCGAGCGAGCGCGAGAGGCGGCGAGGTGGCCGCCCGATCGTGATCCAACGGCGGACACGCGATCGCGTTGAAACGGCCGTGCACAAACGCCCACCGTCCGATGGAAATCCAACGGCCGAGAAACAGAGGCAACCGGAGTTGTCCGGATGCTTACACGAATGACAGCCGTTCGATGGAGATCCAACGGTGACGATCGTCGCGCCGCTTCGACCGCGCGCAGATACAGTTAGTTGGCTCGGCGAAGTCAAGTCGGTCGAGTCGGACTCGGTCGGCTCGATGCGCATGAACGATACTAGGCCAGCTTTTGATTTGAATTTAGGTGAGATTTTGGAAGATTTAATTGGAGTATCAAATCAACTCCAAATTGAATGAAATTTTACTGAAGCGTATTGGCTATAAGATTGACCTTCCTAAAATTTTTAGAAGTTTTTGTGCATTAAATTTTATATTAAAAATTTCAGAAGTGATAAAGCGGGTTTGACCAATTTTAAAAATGGGTTTGACTGAGCCAAGGATGGCTCAAATAAATTCTAAAAATCTGGAAAAATTCAGGGTGCACAATACCACCCCAAGAATTTATGATAAAAGTTTGAAAAGTTTTGGACTTGAGACAACACTCAAAAATGTTTTTGACTCGAGTTGAACTATGAATTTGAAGGTTCAATTTATGAATTTTCTTTACAAGAAATATAACAATAATTCTAGGAGGTGAAGATGTGTGAAAAGTTTCAAAATGTACACATTTTGATACATTTGAAACATGAACCCAGTGTTAGGTTACAGTTTGACACACACACCTTATTAGGGTCATTTTGGGGCTGTTACAAAACCTCCCCCCCTAACAGAAATCTCGCCCCGAGATTTTGGCTCACTCGGAAAAGAAAGAAGGGTAGTCCGCACGCAGACGATCCTCTCGTTCCCAAGTAGCCTCATCCTCAGAATGGTTCGACCACTGAACCTTCAAGAACTTAATGGAACGATTCCTAGTTCTTCGCTCAGCCTCCTCGAGGATGCGAACCGGATGCTCGCGATAGGTCAAATCTTCTTGGACGTCGAGGGCTTCCAACGGAGTTTCCTCAGTCGGAACACGGAGGCATCTCTTGAGCTGGGATACATGAAATACATCATGTACCCCCTCGAGACCCGCAGGTAAATCCAACCTGTAGGCGACAGCTCCTATCTTCTCGATAATGCGGTAAGGACCCACATATCGAGAGCTAACTTGCCCTTGACACCGAAACGCTGATGACCCTCAAAGGAGAGACCTTGAGGTAAACATAGTCATCGAGCTCAAAGCTCAAGGGTCGGCGCTGCGATCCGCATAGCTCTTTGCAGGGATTGAGCCGCGTGCGTAAACGGTCACGATAAGTGGACTCGACTCTCGGCCTCATTGATTGAGTCCGGACCAAAGAACGTCTCTCACCGGTCTCGCACCAATACAACGGGTTCTCGCACTTTCTCCGTACAAGGCCTCGAAAGGTGCCATGCCGAGACCGGCTTGAAATTGTTGTTGTAAGAAAACTTCGGCGAATGGCAAGCATTTCTCCCAATGCTTCCCATGTCGAGAACACAAGCACGGCATGTCTTCCAAAACACGGTTGACCCTCTCGGTCGACCATCGGTTTGGGGATGATACTGTGATCGAAGAAAGCCGAGTTCCCATAGCGCTGCGAGACTCTTCCAAAATCGTGCGGTGAATAGCGCACCACGGTCGGAGACAATCGTCTTTGGTACACCATGCAGGCACACGATACGGGAGAGGTAGAGGTCTGCTAGAAGTTTCACACTAAGGGTGGTTCGTACTGGCAGAAAATGAGCTACCTTGGTCAACCGATCAACGACGACCCAGATAGCATCATTCTTCCTGGAAGACAGGGGTAGACCGGTAATGAAGTCCATCCCGATCGAATCCCACTTCCATTCTGGTATTGGCAGAGGCTGAAGCAGTCCCGCAGGACGCTGATGCTCGGCCTTCACGCGACAACATACGTCGCACTCGGCGACGAATCGCGCAATCTCTCTCTTCATTCGGGTCCACCAAAACCTCTGCCGGAGATCTTGATACATCTTGGTGGCCCCGGGGTGAATAGAAAGGCGAGAGTCATGGGCTTCGTGGAGAATCGCGTCCCGTAATTCCCTGACCCTAGGGACTACAAGGCGCTGTCCGAACCTCACAATACCAAGGTCATCTACCGAGAATGCCGTGGTTGTTCCGCTCGGACATTCTCTTAATATGGCCCACTCCGGCATCTGTCTGGCGGCCTTGATTTGATCTACCAGTGTTGGTTGCACAACTAAGGCAGCAAGAGAACCTGCTCGACCAAACCTAGGTTGAGGCGCTGAAATGCCTCAAAAAGGGTGGGCTGATGTTGCTGGAGCAACAATGCATTGCAATATGCTTTACGACTAAGCGCATCAGCAACGACATTAGCCTTGCCCGGATGGTAGTGAATACCCATGTCATAGTCCTTGATCGGCCCAACCACCTCCTCCGCACGAGGTTCAGATCCGGTTGGGTGAACAAGTACTTGAGGCTCCGTGATCGAATAGACCTCACAGCAGTTACCGATAAGGTAATGTCGCCAGATCTTAAGCGCATGAATCACAGCCGCAAGCTCTAAGTCATGGGTAGGGTAGTTAAGTTCATGGGTTCTCAGTTGCCTTGATGCATAGGCCACTACCTTGCCCTCTTGCATAAGGACACAACCGAGACCCGAAGGAAGCATCGCGGTAGATATCGAAACTGCGATGGATATCAGGAAGAACGAGAACAGGCGCTGTGGTCAAACGCTTCTTGAGTACTCGAAAACTTTCCTCACAAGCATCAGACCACAGGAACTTCTTGTCCTTCTTGAGCAGCTCCGTCATTGGCCAGCGATTTTGGAGAAGTTCTCGATAAAGCGCGATAATATCCCGCTAAACCCGAAAACTCCGCACTCGGTCACCGAACGGGCCGACTCGAGAAAGTACATCGCGACTTTGCTAGGGTCAACGGCTACACCCGCCTTTGAAAGAACGTGGCCAAGGAATGCCACTTCCTTCAACGAACTCGCTTTGCTAAACTTCGCGTCAGTGGTGGTGCTCACGGCTTGCCTAACACAAGCGGATGCTCGGCGTGTTCTTCATCATCCTTAGAGTAGATAAGGATATCATCGATGAAGACCACCACGAACTTATCCAAATACTCCATAAAGACCGAGTTCATAAGGTTCATGAACAAGGCTGGAGCATTGGTTAAGCCGAAAGACATGACGGTATACTCGTGATAGACCGTAGCAGTAGAGAACGCCGTCTTGGAATATCCTCGGTCGGATACGAACTGGTGATAACCAACTCTTAGATCAATCTTGAGAAGACCGTGCTCTCGCCAATTGATCAAAAAGATCGTCGATCCGAGGCAAGGGATACTTGTTCTTTATCGTCACTTCATTAAGTGGACGATAATCAACACACATCCGTAGGGTATTATCCTTCTTCTTTACGAAGATGGCTGGGCAACCCCACGGAGACGAACTAGGCGAATGAAACCCTTCGCTGCGGTCTTCAAGTTGCTTCTTCACTCCACTAGTTCATCCGTGTTCATTCGGTAGGGACTTCGCAATCGGAGCGGTGCCAGGTACCAACTCAATGAAGAACTCCAGGGCTCGAACAGGTGGCATTCCGGGCAACTCGTCGGGGAAGACATCCACAAAGTCGCAAACAACAGGGACTTCACGAATCTCCAGAGATGGCTTCGCTTCAGTAGCGAAGAGACGAGGTCCTTGTAGCCGGTGAGAATCCAACACTGCTCACGGACGGTGGTGAGAAAGACCATCTTCCTAGCGCAGTCTATCTGGCCTAGATGCCGGGCTAACCAATCCATACCAAGGATCACATCTAAGCTAGCCGAGTTGAGGAGGATAAGATTCGCCCAGAATCTCACTCCCTCGATCTCGATGGGGACATCCCTACACTCTAATTCAGCTCTTAGCTCCGAACCAGGAGAGCGAATCAGAAGCGGGATAGACAATGGAGTAAACAAAAGACCACCCAATGCAGCAAAAGATGCAGATATAAACGAATGCGATGCTCCAGAATCGAATAAAACAGTAGCGGGGTAGGAGTTGACAGGAAGGGTACCCAACACCACGTCGGGCGCCTCCTGAGCCTCCTCAGCGGTGACGAGGTTGACCCGGCCACTACCCACTCCACGGGCAGTAGGGGCAACCTTCTGGTCCTGGGACGAACCAGCTCCATGCCCGCGTCCTCCATTAGGACGAGGGGCTGCTCCTGCTCCTGCTCCTGTCCTTTTGGGACAGTTGTTCGCGTAATGCCCCTTAAGGCCACACGAAAAGCAGGTGACCTCCGCAGCTGGGTTGCGGAAGCCACCTGGGAGCCGCGAGGGCACGTGGGCGATCCACGACTGCGATGAACGTCTGGAGATGCCACCGACCTCACAAGTGGTGCCTGAGGTCGGGACACCGGAGTGGTAGGGCGAGGGGGCACTCCCCTGGCTGACTGCTGAGCCTCCCACTTGCGCTTGCGGGACTCGCTCAGCTCCCTACTAGAGTGCTCACCAACGATGGCCTTGTCCACCAAGGCCTAGAAGTCCGGGAAGTCGACGATGGAGAGCTTGTCCCGAAGCTCCAAGGACAAGCCAACCCTGAACTTCTCCTGCTTGGCCACATCGGTGGCCACCTCCTCCGGAGCATAACGAGCCAAATGGTTGAACTCGTATAAATATTCAAAGCGTGCGACGCCGCAGCAGGGCCAAAACTCCCTCTTCTTGGCGTCATCACACCCGGGGATGTGAGAGCGCCGGAAGGCGAGCGGAACTCCTCCGAGAGACTACATGGCGGTGCCGCATAGCGTAAAACTCTCCCACCAAGAGAGCCGCTCCTTCCAAGCGGTGGGAGGCGAGCGGTGCCTTCTCCGGCTCCACGCGCTGCGCGATGCTTGAGCTTCCGCTCAACTCGGCGCAACCGATCGTCGGCGTCGGCGGGTCCTCGATCTGGAGAAGGTGGGGGTGAGTGCGGAGGAACTCGATAGTCCCCACGCGGTGGTGGCCACCCCACCTCCCGATCCGGCGCGGCAGCGAGGCGGTGTTCGCGCAATCGCCTCCGTGATCCGCGTCGATCCATGCGGTTGCGCTCGACGAAGCAACACCTCGGCCATGGACGGAGGAGGAGGAAGCTCTCATCCGGGTCCACGACCGAGATCTAGTAACACGACGGGAGGCATCTGTTTCATTTAAAATTTTATGTTAACAATTAATACTTGAAAGGTAAAATTTAACAACAATGAAGTAATGAAAGCAAAATCTTTAAAACAACTCTACAACGAGCGAGAAAGACCAAGGTTAAAGCCAACTTCTCGATACGACCCACCGTATTGAATGAGCGAGTAATCGATCAAGAAGATAAAAATTTCAGCACCTCGAACTAAAGCAAACACAATCATAAAACAATAATTAGGTCAACAAAATAATGTCGATGCTTAGCTAACTAGTATCACTTCTTACCCTTTATTCCCTTCAAGTTTTAGTTGATTTATTCTCTCATTCTCTACCCTAATTAGAACCTCCGAGTCCGTGTCAGGAAGCGACGCTCGCTGTCCGATTTTGCATCCAAGCTCCTAGTCGTAACAAACCATTCCAGAAGCTTCAAAACCTTGAACGGGCAGCTCACAATTCAATTTGCCAAACTCAGTGGTCCCAAAACCCAATTAACCGTTAACATTATCTTTGAAAAGAAGAGAGGGAAAACAATTTTCAAAACTCAAATTAGAGTAAGAGGAGAGAAGAAAGCTAAGGTAGGTAAGGAGTAAACTGAGAATCAACTTAGGTTTTCACAAAACCATTTGGTACTTCGAAATTTGGTTTTCCCAAAATATCCTAAGAGACGACTAGCTCCGGTTACTACGGTCAGTATGGCTCTGATACCAAGCTTGTGGGGACCCCGGGATTTATTTAACTCGTAATACTTTAGCAAGCATTACCAATTAAATAAAACCCGCCCCGAGACATGTATACTTCCCAGAAGTGCAGTATACATACCCCGATACAAACATAAGCATCAATTCCATTCATCACATAGAACCAAAACATTACAGACGGAGAAAAGACATACATTAATTAAATGAGTCACTACAAAGGGGGCCTTTCAGCCAAATGACAATAAGCACAAAAGTAAATAAGCAGCGGAAACAAAAGCGCCATAAGATGGCTGAACCAAAGAGCCAACCGGTGTGCCTTTACCCACAAGGCAACCGACCGGACCGCGAAGCTACTCGCTCTCCCAACCCAAGCACATCTCGCAGAAGTACCTTGGCTTATGAGCAACCTCCTCTGCAACAAAAAGATTAGCATGCAAAGCATGTGAGTACATCAACTTGTACTGCAAAGGCGACGTGTGAGATAACAGAACTATAATGTAGCTATATGGTGTTGTTTAATTGGAGGCCATATGGTTTATTTAAGCACAAAGCAACGTTTATTTGCAATAATGTAATACATTTAAAAGCAAGTTTACAATTCATTTTTTTTAAGAGTTCAAAATAATCGCAAGTGACCAAGTATACAGTAAGTAAAAGAGCACCAACACCTAGAAGCGACTCACCCAAGTCACCACAACAATAGCATGAACTCCCCGTTCATACCACCCGTCAAGCTTTAAGTTTTTAAACAGGTTATAACACTAGCTCTTGAAAAGCTTACCCAAGCGCGTCCATAACCTAGGACGAGGCTATTCGAATAGATTTATCCCTGCAGGGTGGTACCACTTTACCCACACTTCAGACCGCCTTTAAGCCACATGATTCAGCCCACTACCGTAGGTAGGCCGGCACGGCTAAGTCCTACGAGACTTTTCCAATATTGTGTACTAGGCACGACCCGCTCGTATGGACCGAAATCCATACGCTACGTTGCCCAGCCGAAAAAGACAACTGCCGCAAAGGCCCAGCTTTTTCGGACAACTGCAACGCTCCCAATCAACAAAAACCACCTGCCACCCGCCCTAGCACACGCCAAAGTACTCGGTCAAGAGGGGTTCCATATGCCCCTAGTGTGGTTAGTACGCAAATAAATGCCTGAGTAACGGGGACTCACAAGATGCTCGGTCCTTAATTGACACGGGCACCAATCCGATCACACCCAAGAAAGAATCACACCAACATACCATTGTGCCCACGTCGAAACCAATTTTTCATTTTTAGTTTTTTTTTTTAAATGGATTTGCAAAATTAATCAGGGCACCAAACACCAAGTGTTGGATAATAAGAGTAATAGTAGTTGTGTGATCCGGACCCAAGCGAGTCGATGATCGCCCGGACACCGACACTAAGCATGGCTAAGCAATAAAACACGTGACTACTAAGTGATGAGGGCCCCACCATGAACCCTAACCACAGCAAATAACCTAGGCTCATGTAGTAGAGGAATAAACATTTAGCTACAGGATGCAACTAAAGGATTTCTAACCATAATTTAACACAAATTAGCAATGCATACATACAGTTGAAGCAAAGTATTAAACTTTGAAAATAATAGGATTAAGGATATGATCAAACTGCTTGCCTGGCTGCTGTTGCTCAAGAGGTTGCTCTGATGTGCTATCGGGCTCAACGGACTCTTCGTCACCTAATCGCATAAGCAAATACACGGCAAAAGAGCAATAAGGCAATAAACCCTAATCACAAAATTTGAGCAAAAAGCAACCAAAAGACACAAAAATTATACACAAGGTAAAACCAGCACCTATCTAAACATAGAATCTGGAAAAACTCAATTTGGATTTTTGGAGCAAAAGATATTAAGGAAATAGCTATTTTCGGCCATTTTTATTTTACTGTAGCAAAAATATTTTCCCTAATGATTTTGGAGCTGAAATTTTTATGGTAGCTAGCTACTGGTAGAGTGATAGCCCATATAAAATTTCAGGTCATTTGGAGTTATGTTGCAAAAGTTATGATTTTTATGATTTAAAAGGGTATTAAAACTAAATTTTAGTCCTTATGATTTTAACAACAGTAGAATTTATGAAACTAATTTTCCTAGCAATTAGACTATCAGAGGAAACTACTCCCATTGGATTCATACAAACATGAGCTATAGATAAAAAGATATGCATTTTACAAGTTTGTTAAAAGTTCTGAAAAACAGTATTAAGTTCACTTGTTTACTATTTTTGAAAATGGTTTTCCAGGTTTGATCATAGCCTGAAACTATTTTTATAATTAAGTTCAAGTTATATGGAAGCTAACAAAATTGGAATCACCGAAATTGGAGCTATAGGGACAGAGATACAAAAATGACAAGACCCTAATGAAGTTCTGATCTGGGACTTAAGCAAAACCGACAAGTTCTCATGCCCTGGCGACGTGGCCGATTCTGAGCCGTGGATCATGCGATGGACGGCCACCGAGAGCCACGTCGCCCGACGCTGCTGCCGCTCGTCCGACAACAGAGCCGGGCAAAACTTCGAGCTCGCGGGCGTGTCGGCGGCGAGGAGTTCAATCGCAGGCGGAAGAGCTAAAAGCGGAACCATCGCTATTGCGACGGATGGCACCGCGACGAGGCCAATGGTGGCTTGGCGCGCGCGGCGCGAGAGGCGGAGGGGTGTGCTACGGCGAAACGAAAACAAAGAACCGCCCACTACGCGCAAATGGGCGAGTGCACAAGCTACAACGAGGTCCTAAGGACTTAACGCGACCAGCCGGAGACCAAATGGTAGCCGGTGGCGAGCCGAGTGTGAGGACCCGCTATTGGAAATATTACTAAATTAAATTCATACAATAACACAATTCATAATTAAGAGCAGCTGCCCCTTAATTAAAAATCATGCTAAAGGTATGAATTTAACAAGTAACAATTTCAATAAAAGATTCCCTGATATATATGTACCACAATGGTTCCTGGATCAACGACCATTGCATATATATCCTTCATCAACATTGCATCAAACACATACAAGTCATACATTGATATAATTAAACATAAGGTTACATCATTCGGTTAATACTACAATATTAAGTGACTTGGTCACTATAACGATATCTGTGGAAGCAAAACAAGCGGAAAATGTCCACCAATGGCCCCATCCATGGAGCAATTGCGTGGAGGCAAGAAGTAGCGTTACTCGTTAGCGTCACCGATCGGCGCTAACGGTACTTCATAAAGGAAACCATCCTCACCGCAACAATAGGTAGTAGCACCTTGAGTACGAGAAGGTACTCAGCAAGTCTTACTCAAACTAATAAAATAAAGTGGTGATTAGAGCCTAACCAAAGGAGTAGAGTTTTTACATGCATAAGGTTACAACGGAAGGTATAAAGGTTCAAATTTGCATAAAGCGATACATCTTAACCTACAAAGGCTAAATTTTGGTAAAGCGATTTAATAAATCAAAGTTTGCTTAAAACAAGACATAAATGACATAAAAATAAACGATGCGAGTGCATGATACCCTCATGCAAACCGAAAATAACCACAACGGGTTTTGAAAATCAAACTTCTATACAGGTGACATCAATTCAAGTTGTCGTCCATGGCCGTGGACACGGCTATTCGAACAGTTTATACCTGCAGGTGTACATCTTTACCCACATGACTTAGTTAGCCGTTGCCTTCGGATGCCTCGAATGATGACACACTTCCTTTGGTATGCCGACCGGGAAACTAAGATTTGGTATTTTCAACAAGTTAACACTATTGAGTTGGACCCCATGTGTGAACTAATCCCATAGTGTAGGCTACACCACCTACTAACCACAGGGCACACATGTTGTGTCGATGAATGCGATCCAAACAATTTAAAAACAAATTGGGCTCACCACCCATAATAGAATGCTATCGGCACCATTAAGGTATCGTATATGCGACGAGGCACATATACGCCTCACCTCCTAAGAACATCGATCTTCGACATACAAAGCTCACATGGCATAAGACCTGACCCTCGGACCTAAGCATCTATGCCATGCAAGGCCAATACACATATTCTTACTCTCCTGTTTCCAACTCAATAGTCTCAACATTTTACTTAACCAAGCAGCGCCATACACTTTGCATGTGGAAGTACGTGGGGACTTGAATTGAATAATCGAGTTCGGTCCTTAATTAACCGGACAAGTCCACCACAAAACCCAATCTAGGTGCACGAAAGCACCATCACTAGCTTCCTCTTGTCAGATCAATTTAAATTTCAAATACAAGACTGATTTAAAGGAACTGGACAAAGAGTTTGAAAATGACAATAGTTTAGTTGTGATTCCCATGTTTGACAAGATATGCTTGTCAAACTCTAAAATCTCTAGGCGCATATCTAAGCCAAATCGAGAATAGACCATATATTATACGAAGACTACACTAGAGTTGAGTGTATGGTCATAATCAAGGTAATCCACCATGTCAGGTCATAGCTAGCTATACAAGTCATATTTTGTATTTTCAGACAAATAGCATGCTCCAGATATCACTGGATTTGTAAAGACTATTGTACAAAATCTGGGTTCAATATGGTGCAAAGAGGATGCTTGCCTTGGTAATAATAGACTTACATTGTGAGCTCAGTTGCTCGAAAAAGATTCGATGGCTTCAACAGAACCAGATTCTAAAGAAACAATAAGATCCAATAAATACCAAAACTGACAATAAGTCCAACATGGAAGAAATATGCATGATCAATCTAGAAATGCATGATTACAGTATGCTTAAGCCATAACTACCCATAATAATGATAATAACCCATTATCTAGCTCACTGTTTTCAAAAGACAGAAATTAGAGTTTATTGCAAAGTTCCAGTTTTCAGATTTGAAAAGAGCGAAAAGAGAGGACATTGCAATTTTGGAAATAAGTATAGATCATGCAAAAGTTCATAAATGAAACTTAGCATGATCTTTTAGGTAATTAACATCCCAAACCAACCTTAGTCTAACCCTAACTAGTTAGATTGCAAAGCTAAAGCAAAAACCTATTTTGTCGGTTGAGTAGACAAGAGAATGAGACGATTTCAACTAAGAGTCAAAATAGATGATGACAAGAATTGAAAGACCAACTTGTCATGCTTTGCTAGGGTTTAGTCAAAATCTAAATAAGATGATAAGTTGTGAGGAAGATACCTAGGTCTTGAAAATGACATGAAAACCGAAAGGTGCAATATCAACTTTTAGTTTAAAGTCGATTGAAGCTACTACGATGCTTAAAAGAATGATTCACGAGAGCTTCTCAAGTCCTTAAGATGCTCAAGATGTTAACACTAGGGTTTAACTTACCAGAGAAGAAATATGCTAAGGGTTACGACAACCCGATGTTGAACAACAGAGAGTTAAACTACGATTTAACCTACAAAAGATAACCAATCTTGATTGTAAGTGTAACGAGTTTAAGATGGATAAGCGATGAGCAAGAAGCAAGAAACTCCACTGGTTAACAAGAAAGAATGAGCTTCAGTGGTCAACAATGGTCAGTGACTCAAAAACTAGGGTTTATATATGTGGATGTGGAGCTCACAGAGCAAGAGAAAGATCTAGAGTTGATGAGGTGTCCATTTAGGGCTAATTATCCCAAAAATTAGTTGCAAAACTTTGGGATAATCCTCTCCTTGATTTCGGAGGAATCTGCTTGAGAGAGAGGGAAGGAGATAAGAGCCAACGACATGTGGGCCCCATTGTCATCCTCACCGCGCACCTAAAGGCTCGAACAAAAGTCGGTAGTCCGATTAGAAATAAGCGCTACGATAAATAGAGAGATTAAATGATGTGAATCGGTATCATTTAATATGGACCGCACGATCAAGATCGATCGAGCGAGATTAAAGCGAAATCCCGATGGTGCTGCGGGTTCGCTTTCAAGCGAGGCGTTGGATTGAAATCCAGCGATCAATTAAAAGATATACCGTCACCCTTTTAGATGCGATGGTTTAACACCGTTGGATTTAATTTCTACGGTCAGGATGTAAATTGAACGGATGGTCCGATTGCATACACCCATGTGGTCCGCACGATTAAAATCCAACGATCCATCGATTTTGGGCTTTAAAGGCCCACGGTCTAAATGGAGTGCCGAGGATTGAAATCAAAGGCCCACATAACGCGCGCCTACGGTTTCAAATAGAAATAAACGATGCCGCATTGGATCAGGATGGGCGGCCACGATTGTGCGGGGATCCGAGTCGTCCGAATGCATACACGATCTGGGCCATACGATGAAGATCCAACGGTCCGCAGGAGTGCGAGCTTTATAACACGAGGAAAAAGGAAAAGCGTAGGATTTGAATCTAACGGTTGAGATAAAGCGCGCTTTAGGTTTAAAACGAAAGGCGTCACGGTTGGATTAGAAACGAACGGTGGTGATTGAATAGGGATCGGAGTTGTCGGTTGCATACACTAATCACGCCGTTGGATTAAGATCCAACGGCGGAGATTAAGTGGACACGTGGACACTCGCGAGCGTTATTGCCCGCTCGTTCGATGGAAGATCGACGGCTCATGTTAGTCGTGGAGTTCGGGCTCGCGCTCGAGCGTGACCGAGCCGCACAAATTTGATTGGGTTGGACCGAGACACATGAATTTGGGTCACTAAATGCAAGTCGGGTTTGGACCGGTTTGGTTGACCAAACCTTATTCATATATTTAAAAGGTTTGTGGGACTTTAAAAATATCAAATAAATTTATAAAATCATGAAATTTTTACTGTAAGCTCTCTGGGATGATATATTTCCAGATAAATTTCATAAACCACATTTTCACTTTATAAAATACATAAATATCTATTTCAGCCGAAAATGTTTATTTAAAGACCATAAATTTTCTTTAAGTCCAAATAATTTCTAAAATGCAACGAAAATATTTTTAGCCAAGATAATTTATCTAGGCTTTAATAAAAATACTTCCAGTCATAATACAAGTGTTACCTTGTATTCCTTTAAATATGCTAAGTAGGTTTTGGACTTTGGCAAAAGGAAGGTTTTATTTGACAACTCCCAAGCGAGATTAAGGATGATATGAACGAGAGTCTATTACTGTTCATAAAACGATATTACCGTTGATAAGATTGGGCCGCACGGAGGTTAACGACGGCGGCGCGATCGCAACAAGGAACCACGGCCATGGTGCAGCAAAAGCAAAAGAGGAGGTGCTTAAGCTCACCCGGGCCTCGGGAAGACGAAGGACGGGTCGATGATGCGGCGGAGGCTTGGAATGACCGCGCGAAGATCGCGGCGGTGCGAAGGGCTTCAACTGGGGGGACAACAGGGCCAAACCAAAGGCGACCGGATATCGGCATAGCACCCGTGAGGCCCGGAGGTGCTACAGAGGAGGAATTGGGAAGGGGTGAACTCACCGAGCTGGAGACGAAGAGGCGGTTTCGGCCGAAATTGGGAAAACTTCACTCTCGCGGTTCCACTCGATGTGACCTGAAATCGGCGGGGTTAGCGACCACCGAGGAGGCGAAGGTGTGGGAGCAAGAGATTGGGAAGGGGCCATCTGGGTACCGCCTTCACCGAGGTCCCGAGCTCCAACAATGGCGGCCGAAGGTGACGGAGGTGCTCGGGGTTCGCTCGAGCTCAGAGAAGGTGAGGAGAAGGTGCGGGACGGTGAAAGGATGCTCGTGGAGGAAGTGGGGAGCTTAAGTAGGCCCGAGGAGCAAGAAGAGCACCGTTGGCCGCCTCGGGCTCCCTCTGCCGCCACAGTCGCCGTGAGCGACGGGAGCAGGTAGAAGGTGGACTTTCGGGGGCGGTGGAGTGACGGGCATTTAATGCGCCGCCGCTGGCGTCGAGGTGAGTGGGACGCGACGCCACGCCCACGAGCCTCTCTCGCCATGGCGCAGCGAAGCGAGCGCGCTGGCGAGCGAGCGCGAGGAGGACGACGAGGGGTGGCCGCCCGATCGTGATCCAACGGCGGACACGCGATCGCGTTGAAATGACCGTGCACAAACGCCCACCGTCCGATGGAAATCCAACGGCCGAGAAACAGAGGCAACCGGAGTTGTCCGGATGCTTACACGAATGACGACCGTTCGATGGAGATCCAACGGTGACGATCGCGCGGCGCCGCCGACGCGCCCGGTACAGTTAGTTGGCTCGGCCGAGTCAAGTCGGTCGAGTCGGACTCTGGTCCGGCTCGGTCGCATGAACAGTACTAGGCCAGCTTTTGATTTGAATTTAGGCTGAGATTTTGGAAGATTTAATTGGAGTATCAAATCAACTCCAAATTGAATGAAATTTTTACTGAAGCTTATTGGCTATAAGATTGACCTTCCCTAAAATTTTCAGAAGTTTTTGTGCATTAAATTTTATATTAAAAATTTCAGAAGTGATAAACTGGGGTTTGACCAATTTTAAAAATGGGTTTGACCTGAGCCAAAGATGGCTCAAATAAATTCTAAAAATCTGGGAAAAATTCAGGGGTGCACAATACCACCCCAAGAATTTATGATAAAAGTTTGAAAAGTTTTGGACTTGAGACAACACTCAAAAATGTTTTTTGACTCGAGTTGAACTATGAATTTGAAGGTTCAATTTATGAATTTTCTTTACAAGAAATATAACAATAATTCTAGGAGGTGAAGATGTGTGAAAAGTTTCAAAATGTACACATTTTGATACATTTGAAACATGAACCCAGTGTTAGGTTACAGTTTGACACACACACCTTATTAGGGTCATTTTGGGGCTGTTACAATACCCATGTGTGAACTGATCTCGCTTAAACAACGACTGATAGCATCTGCTTAACCGGGGCACACATGTTGCGTTAGGAATGCCAACCCAAACAAAAAGAAATACGAACTGGGTTCGCTACCCATATTAGATTGCAATCGGCATCTTTAAGGTACGTACATGCGATGGAACACAAATACGCCCTCACCCTCCTAAGAACATCTGATATCGATATAAAACTCACATGGCATAAAACGCAGCCCGAAGACCAAAGCATCTATGCCATACAAGATCAATATACATATCCTTACTCCCCTGTCTCCAACTCAATAGCATTAGCCCTTTACTTAACCAAACACCGCCCATACACTGTGTGTGGAAGTACGTGGGGGGACTTGAATTGAATAGTCAGAGTTCAGTCCTTAATTGGCCCAGACAAGTCCACCACAATTCCCAATCTCGTGCACGAAGGCACCACCACTAGCTTCCTCTTGTCCAGATCAATTTAAATGTAAAATTCATTTCTGGTGTAAGTAAACTGGACAAAGAGTTTGAAATAACTGAAATTCATTTGGGGTTCCCATGTGTCAAACATCAGAGTTATCTAGACTGCATGGCTAAGCAAACTCTGAAATTAAAGATTATAGTATACAGTACTACTCTAAGTTTGAGTGTATGGTTAGAATTAAGGTAATCCACAATGTTAGGTCATAACTAACTACTACAGATCAGAATTGTATTTTTTCAGAAAAGTAGCATGCAACAGTTATCACTGTATTTGAAAAATCTATTGTATAAAACTTTGGGGATCAACATGGTGCAAAGAGGATGCTTGCCTTGATAATAATAGACTTCTTGTGCAGGCTCAGGTTGCTCAGAAAGAGATTCAAATACTTCAGAAGAAAGAGATTCTAAAAGAGACAATAAAATTCAATAAATGCCAAAATTGACAACAAGTACAGAATGAAAGAAAAAGGTATGATCAATATGGGAATGCATGTTTTAACAGCATGCTTAAGTTATACATACCCCCCATAAAAATATTAACCCGTATTATCACCTACTGCTTTCAAATGACAGAAACTAGAGTTTAGGTCAAAGTTACAGTTTTCAGATTTTGAAAAGAACAGAAACAGGGCAGACTATAGATTTCGGGTTAAAGGAAAATAGGTCAAGCAAAGATTCTGAAATGAGGCTTAGCCTGATCTTTTAGGGTAATTAACACCCCAAGCTAACCCTAACCTAACCCTAATCGGTCAGATTACAGAAACTAAAGAAAAACCAACGTTGTCAGTTAAGCCGACAACAGGTGACAGAGATAAACCTCTGCTATAAAGTTAAATAGATGACAAGAAGAATCAAAAGAACAACTTATTATGCTACTAAGGTTCAGTTAAAACCTACACAGGATGATAAGTTGACAGGAGAAACCCTAGTTCTTGAAAACGATATGAAAGACCGAAAAGTTATAAAAACAACTTTTCAGTTTAAAGAAGGTTGGAGTAGTATATGTACAAAGGAATGGTGCATATGAGCTGTTGAGGTCCTTAAGGTGCTCAAGATGACAAAAACTAAAGGCTTATCTTACCAGGATGAGATAAACACCGAAGGTGTTGAAAACCGGTTCTGATCAACAGAGAATTAAACTCTGGGTTAACCTACAAAAGATGCTAAATTCTTAATGCAAGGTGAAACAAACGTTTAAGATGGATAAGCAATTGATAGGAGCAAGAAACTCCACTGGAATGGTAATGAAGATGAAGAGCTCCAGTGGTCAACAATGGCAGCAGCCAAAAAGCTAGGGTATATATATAGAGGTTAAGCTACAGGGCACAGGGGAAGTGTCTAGAGTTGATGAGGTGTCCACTTAGTGCTAAATATCCAAAAAATAGTTGCATGATTCTTGGATAACTCCTCTACTCTGTTTACAGAGCCGGCGGTTGCGCACAGAGGCAAGGAGGAAGAGAGGCAAACACCTGACGTGTGGGTCCCTTTGTCAGCCACAGTTGCGCGCGCCTCTTAAAGCTCCAAGAATCGTCGACCGTTCGATTAGAGATGGACGGCCGCGATGGAAATAGACATTAAGGAAATCTAATCGACACCATTTAATATGGGCCGTGCGATCTCAAACGAAGGATGGAGATTTAAAGGAGCCCTGTGGGATTTCGGGGGTTTACATTCAAAGAGGGGCGTTGGATTGAAATCCAACGATCAATCAAAAAGGCTACACGTCACTTTTAAATGAGATGACGCGGCACCGTCAGATTGGCTTTCTACGGTCAGGATTGACGGGGGATCCGGATGGTCCGAATGCAATCTCAATATAGACCCTACGATCAAATCCAACGGTCTCCTAAATCCAGGCTCTAAAAGCATGCCGTAAAAAGGAACACCGTAGGATTTGAATATGACGGTCAACGACGGCTGCGCGCCTTTAAGTTTAAAACAAAAAGAGCGGCGCGGTTGGATCGAAGATAGACGGTGGAGATTAAGAAGGGATCTGGAGTGGTCCGATTGTTTTCGCACCTATTGGTCGCTCGATCAAGATCCAAGGGTGGACATTAATCTGCCTACGTGGACAGTCCACGTGATGTCGCAACCCCGCCCGTTCGATTGGAGATCAACGGCTCGCGTCACGTGTGGGATTTGGGCTCGCGCCCGAGCGTGACTGAGCCAGACCACATTGCACCGGTTGGACTCAACCTCATGGGGTTCGAGTCGCTACAGTGCTAGGGTTTAGGTTTAGACCGGAAGAGTTGACCAAACTCTAAATTCAAAGTTTGAAAGTTTGACTGGGCTTTAGAAATAGTAAATAAATTTGTAAAATCATGAAATTTTACCAGGATGCTACTGGGATGATATATTTCCCAAATAAAATTTAAAATCCACAGTTTCACTTTAAAAATTCATAAATAATTAACTTAACCCGAATAGGTTTATTTAAAGCCAAATATTTTTCTTCAAGTCAAGATAATTTCTGAAAAATTAACAAAAATTATTTTTAGCCAAGATAATTGATCTAGGTTTTAATGAAAATATTTCCCAGTCAAAATACAAGCATTGGCTTGCATTCCCTTTGAACTTTAAGAAGAGCTTTGGATTTTTGGCTAGAAAAGGAATGTTTTTATTTGCAACATAATGCCCAATCTGTAAAAATAAACAGTGATGCTATGAACAGCACCTCATTACTGTTTAGAAAATAATTTATTACTGTTCATAAAATTGGGGCTGTTACACATTGTGTGGTCAACTCTTTGACCACCAGTGGCACGGCCATGCACTTTCTTTATCCGACCACATCGAGGGGCCCAAAGATATCTCTCCTATTATGATAGGAGGGGCAAATCACTTATCTGACCAGTCACATCCCTCTACTGTAATACTCCGGAAGTGTGAGAAGTCAAGAATCGGATTAATAAAAATTAATCGGTAGAGAATTATTATTCGGGGAAGAGAAATTTATTGAATTTTCAAGTGCAATATAGTTTAGAGAGGGATTTCTCTTAACAGGAAAGTATCCATCAGTGATTATGTAATATCCTGTTTAACATTAGAGAATTAATTGAAATGAGAAAGGTATTTAACAGGAATTAAAAAGAGAAATCAGTTTTTTAGAGGAGATTTAATCTTGGGCTTTCGGCCCACGTTGTTTGGCCCAAGTGGGAAGTTGGTTTAAGAAGGGGCCAACCAAACCCTAGGTCTTTTTTACTGTAGCACGCAGCTACAGTACCCGCCGCCCCTGTAGCAACCCTCCTCCCCTTTGCTGCCACGCCCTCCATGTCGCCCCTTTGCTGCTCCTTGCTACTGGTCTTCGGGAGGAAGAAGAAGGGAGAGAAAGGAGGAGAAGAAGGGGATCTTCTTCATGGATTCAACCAGCATTTCCCCAAGGTTCTACAAGGGTAACGAGATGCCTTCCCCGCTGTTTGATCCTTAGTAGATGCGAAACCGATTAGAATTGTTGGTTAATTGTTGGGCTGCAGAAGATTCAATTCTGTCCAGTACCTTGCGTGGGTTTTTTCGTGTATTTAGAGGCTGAATTTTAAGATTCCATCTCCTAGAGATATGTGGGATATGTTGTTATCTTTCAGTAGCCGCAAAGATCACTCGATTCCGAGGTCTGAGTCAAAAGTTATGATCATTTTATTATCTGCTGCCAGAAATCTGACGAGAATAATCTGTCTGGTTATTTCTTAAAATATGAAAGGGAATTTGGTAGAATCTGAAAGTTCACCCAACTAGGTTATTGTAGGTAATTCGATAACCTTTTCAGATTGATAAAGAACGATCAATTTGGAGTTACCTATTAAAAGTTATGGTCATTTTAGTTTTGCTGTTCGATTGTGTAGGCAGTTTCTGTACTGAAAGTTCAGACAATGGTTAGCCTAATATTATGGCCGAATTGGTTTATCGTGTCAACTAGAGTATTGTAGATTATTCAGTTAAGAATTTACAGAAATTGGGTTTACCTCATTTTGACTTCCAGTTCATGAGTTATGTCATTTACCGTGCTGCTGTCCAGAATCAGTATATGGCAGGAAACGTTGTTTTCGGTTTCAGCTTTGTAAACTCGTTTTGAGTCGTCAAGTAAGCGTTGTAGAATGCCGATTAGTAGCGCTGAGTATATTATGTCTTAATTGAAATTATTTTACCTGTTTAGGAGGTGAAGCCTCATGTTTAGGAGTATCAGCTTTGTCGGCTAACGCACGCATCGTGGAAGGCAAGTAAATGTAGCGGTTGTGCTACGGTTTAACCCGTTTTCTTACTATTTGCACTATGCATGATTGACGTAATGTTAAATGATATGCCATGGTTACATGTTTTCCAAGTAAAAATGTGGTGGCAAGATATTAATCAATTGCTATGTTTGGATGAGTTTGGGTAGTATCGTGGTAATTCGCTTAATGAGCCAAATGCGGAATATGAAAATAAACTCAAGGTGGACATGTTGTTAATTCCTTGTGGTTATTTTCATGATGATCATGTGGTGGTCTATGTGATAGAGTTCCATCTATATCGATTGATTTTGATCTTGGTGAATCAGGTGTGGGTTATGTGGTAATGGTCTTATGACACGATGGTATTGTGCTTAATGAGACACATGTGGATTATGAGAAAATATTCATGATGAGTATGTTGTTGACCTTCGTGGTTAAATTCTTGTGGTTTATGATTATCATATCATTCATGACATATCATGACATTTGCATTGTGGATGTCGCCGCTTATAGCCGCGACCGTACCGGTACAACATCGTGCATTGCCGTAGCACGATGCATACCTTACCCTTGTTGGGTAAAGGTGCAGTGGAGCATAGCATACATATGCATTACATTGTGGAAAGATCATTTGCATACTTGTGCAAGATATTGAGGTGAAGTTATTTTTGCAAACAAACGCAACTTCACAGTTGCAATGTGGAAATTGACTCATGAGAGTCTCTTGTGGTATGAGTAATGTGGTTGTGGTTGTGGAATGGGGTTCACCCCTTGTGGTATGGTAGAGGTTGTGGTTGTGGCATGAGATTCTTCTCTTGTGGTAATTGTGGATAACATTGTGGATGCGAGAAATAGTAAAGTTATGAGGTAAAACACGCTAATACTTTATTGTCATTGGTAGTGGTAGTGGTGATTAACATGGAGCAGTTGATCAAGATTCAATTGTTAATATTTTACTATCTTTGGTAGTAAATATGGTTGAGGCTATAATTGTGATCATTATGGGGATTGGATATTGATGCTTAATATCTTTGTAGTTTAATTGGTGGTAAATGAATGTGGATTCACATTATGGGTGTGGACATTTGGATACTTTAATGATGTTGTATGTTTGTTTGTAGTCCGAATAGCCGGTTAAGCAGTTTGCTTGCTGAGATTTTTATCTCACCCTTGTTTTCTTTCCCCTACGGTGATTGTTGAGCATTCATGGGATGGGTAGAGCGGCACCACAATAATGCACATGGTTCATCAACTCATGTTGTAATAAAGTCGATGAAATTCTAGCCAAATGCTTAACTATTTGTGGAGGATTATGTTATTTAATAAGGATGGACTTGTGAACCATTCTTTGATTAATCTGCTAGAGGTTGTTTAATTATTGAACTTGTTACCGTTATCTTTATTCCCTTAGATGTTTATGCTTCCGCTTAATGCTTTTTGTCTAGAGATGTTGCCGAATTAATTTATCTTGAAATTATTGGCTAGCTGTAGAGTGGTTTAGTAGCATTCCAGGGTAATGTGGGTCTTGGGGTGTTACAGTTGGTATCAGAGCGGGCTTTAGGTCTGTGGTAATTAAAAATATTAAATTGACACCTTTGGTGCAGTGAGGATGGGATGGGACAAGCATTGCATTCAAGCTTTGACATGTTATTTTTATGATTCATGCTTGGAGATAATCTTGTATGTTTATGATTTGTTTATATGACTGCTTTGAGTGAGGATAGTCAATGATATGAGGTAGGGATTGCAGTTGTTGCCTTGGGCATTGCCAGTTTATACCCGTTCAGTAGTGCAGGGATTTTGATCTGATTACCTCGGGTAACTTAGTTGCGGATGTCTTGGGTAAGTTTCTTAGAAAAGTGTTATCCTCCTTGAATTGATGTTGGCGATTCTTGGCCTATTACAGTTAATGATTTTCTCTTGGGTTAGCTATTTATTGCGGTTGTTGGTTGTCATTAGGCCTCTAATTGTTCTTGAGGCCAAGTATTGTTTCTTTCTCGATTGATGGGTTGTTTGACCGCTCGTGAGCAGTGCTTTGGAGAGACTAGTATTTTCCGTGTTATTCCATCTTTCTTCTTTGGAAAACATGACTCTTGTATTTCGTTTGATTTTTTTAGAGAGAATCAAAGCTTTATGTGGGAAGTTCATTAACTTGTGGAAGCATTGACTCTATGCATTTCTTCCGAGTTATTTCGACTTTTGAAGTTTGATTTCTCTCTAGAAGGAGTGTTAAAACCCCTTTGTGATGTTTTGTTGTGTTTAAGTAGTAGGTGGAAATTATGTAAATAATTGATAGATTGTGAATTATCAAGTTGAAAAGTTAGTGTGGTACATCATTAAGTTCTACTAACATCTTTAGAAGTGAAGTCGATTAATATGATGTTGTCTGTTGTAGTTTCTTGAAGATCTTTGGCTAAGAAATTTAGCGATACATGTGTAGAACTCATGCATTTATCAAGGAATATGAAAAACAATTGTTTTGATTATTGTAGTTGTTTAATTTTCCCAACTTGTTGGATGTATTGGATTGATTGATCTTAAGTAATTAATCGACCATTCGGGATGGTCAAGTAAGGAGGTGTTGGAATATTGCCTTAATAAGATTAACCTTTATATGTCCTCTCTTTACATACTTGATGAGCATGTACAATCATAAATTTATGTAACTTTTACCATGCTAAATTGTTGAAATATGTATAAAGAAATGGATACAGTGATGTATTGACTTGTGGAATCTTGTCTCATAAAGTGGTATTATTGATGTTTAAAGTTATTTTATTTTTAATATCTTAACATAAGGTGGAGTATTGAATCATGCTCTTTATTGTCTTTGTGATTGCAAATTAGAGATAGG
Source organism: Ampelocalamus luodianensis (assembly GCA_036346255.1). Lineage (NCBI taxonomy): Eukaryota > Viridiplantae > Streptophyta > Magnoliopsida > Poales > Poaceae > Ampelocalamus > Ampelocalamus luodianensis. The sequence goes on along the minus strand of CM070627.1, from coordinate 11,585,421 downwards.
ATCATTAATGCTATCTTGATGAAAAATTAATAATCAATTATTGACAAAGAATGGCTAGAGTGTAATTACCTTTTGCTAAACTAGAGTTGAGCATCAAGATGCGAGATAAATGTATGAAATCTAATAAGAGATTCATACTAGCATGTTTTGTGAGGTTGTTATGTTCTAATATCATCTTGTTAAAGAGTTTGTTTTAATATGATGGCTTATGCACTAGGTTTAACTAGATTAAGTAGTTGGAATCTTATTTGGATAATAAGAACATGATGAAGTGATTTATGGTGTTCCTTTTGGAAAAATATGAAGGAGTGAGATGATATGATGATTTTTGCAAAGAATGTTTTATCTTGTTGTGAATACAATTGATAGCATGTAGTTGTGATTATGGTGTTGAATGTTTTAAAAATAAAGGAATTTGTTAATTCCATAATACTAATTGAATTGAAGGGTGTGAGATTTACGGTTGGAATCTTTTGGACCTTATGACTTGTGTGATAGCCGAGGTTGCTTTGAGTAAAGCGACATGTTGAATGATCTTTTGGTTTTATCTCAATCTCGTGTTGTGGTCTTCAAGCATCCTTTGTTGGAATTGGCGGGATGTTGCTATAAAAGAAAAATTGTTTCTTATTGAAAGAAAAAGTTGTACTATAAGTATTTGAGGTATGATGATCTATCTGGTGTTTTTCCAACCTCAATGCTATCTATTTTTTTTCCCTTGGTCTTTTGGTCTTTTGGCTACTGTGATGATGACCATTTTCTGTATGCTGGAATTTATTTCTTCTTACCTCTTCTTCTAAGAACATGGTAATTGTTGTGGGTTGCGAAGCCTTTTGTTGGTCGTGGTTTTGGGTTAGAGTATGATTTGCGGGGCGTGAGAGTCTATCTACAATGGTGTAGATGATGTACTCAATTGAGCTAATTGTTGAGGTGGCCAACTTGAGATAAATGAGTTGGTGTGTTGGGTAATGATTTGAAAATCCTTGGTTCAAGGAAGTTAAATTATTAAAAGAAATGAATTGGGAAATTATTGTTATGTCAAGTAGTGCGATGCTCTCTTGATTCTTGTTTTTGCTGTGTGTTTATGGCAGAGTCCATTTGCAAATTGATTTGACTTATGTTGAGGCGTAGTCTTTTCCAGTTAGGAAAAGAAATTGATTGTTTTGGTCTATCGAGTGATTTTCACTCTTAGCTTATGTGGTGTGGTTCTCCAATTGTCTTTTTGACGAGTAGAAATATTTTGTGGTGAATCCTTTGATTTGGATCGTGGTCCTTTGAAGGAAAGCTGGTTGCTAGTGTGATGCTTGAGAGCTCTTTACTCTTACATTCTTTGGGTTCTATTTGCAAAAGATACCGTTGTGCTTCTAGTAGAATGATGTGAGTGAAATTTGTGATCAAATTCTTTAAAGGGGTATGTCGTGTTATCCCGAGTATATTTAATAAGAGAAAAGTGTTTTAAGAAAGATGATGGTTTGAGAAGGTGGTCTTAATAGTTATTATGGGAAATTTTGCCAAAATGGCGAGGACATGTTGGCTGCTCGGGGCGACAAAGAATTATGCGGATGTTCGCGCCGAGAATGGAGTTTGCGGTGGGAAGCCTTGTGCTCCTTTGGGTGTCTCCAACCAAGGGTATTGTTCATTTGGTACCACCGGAAGCTTAGCCCGCAGTACATCGGTACTTTTCAGTGGTTGCTCGGGTGGGTAGTTTGGCTTATCGCTTGGAGTTGCCAAACTCTTTGAGTGGTGTGCACAATGTTTTCCATGTGTCTATCTTGAGAAATACTTGCGAGATCCGAACACAAGCTTGACTGGAGCAGTCACGTGGAGCAGATCTCACCGTGGAGCGTCGCCGATTCGTATCTTGGATACGTCGAGCGGTCTTGAGGAATAAGACCATCAAGTATGTGAAGGTCCTTTGGACGAATCATCGGAGAGAGAGGCTACGTGGGAGCTGGAGGATCTTTGCGAAAGAAGTACCCCGAGCTCTTCGAGGTGGTGAGTACACCTAGTTTGGGTTCTTTGTTTGCTTGTTGTTCTTTTCTTTGTGGTTCAGAGAGTTGGATTCGAGGGCTAATCCTTTTAAGGTGGGAAGAATGTAATACTCGGAAGTGTGAGAAGTCAAGAATCGGATTAATAAAAATTAATCGGTAGAGAATTATTATTCGGGAAGAGAAATTTATTGAATTTTCAAGTGCAATATAGTTTAGAGAGGATTTCTCTTAACAGAAAGTATCCATCGTTGATTATGTAATATCCTGTTTAACATTAGAGAATTAATTGAAATGAGAAAGGTATTTAACAGAATTAAAAGAGAAATCAGTTTTTAGAGGAGATTTAATCTTGGGCTTTGCCCACGTTGTTTGGCCCAAGTGGGAAGTTGGTTTAAGAAGGGCCAACCAAACCCTAGGTCTTTTTACTGTAGCACGCAGCTACAGTACCCGCCCCCTGTAGCAACCCTCCTCCCTTTGCTGCCACGCCTCCATGTCGCCCCTTTTGCTGCTCCTTGCTACTGGTCTTCGGGAGGAAGAAGAAGGGAGAGAAAGGAGGAGAAGAAGGGGATCTTCTTCATGGATTCAACCAGCATTTCCCCAAGGTTCTACAAGGGTAACGAGATGCCTTCCCCGCTGTTTGATCCTTAGTAGATGCGAAACCGATTAGAATTGTTGGTTAATTGTTGGGCTGCAGAAGATTCAATTCTGTCCAGTACCTTGCGTGGGTTTTTTCGTGTATTTAGAGGCTGAATTTTAAGATTCCATCTCCTAGAGATATGTGGGATATGTTGTTATCTTTCAGTAGCCGCAAAGATCACTCGATTCCGAGGTCTGAGTCAAAAGTTATGATCATTTTATTATCTGCTGCCAGAAATCTGACGAGAATAATCTGTCTGGTTATTTCTTAAAATATGAAAGGGAATTTCGTAGAATCTGAAAGTTCACCCAACTAGGTTATTGTAGGTAATTCGATAACCTTTTCAGATTGATAAAGAACGATCAATTTGGAGTTACATATTAAAAGTTATGGTCATTTTAGTTTTGCTGTTCGATTGTGTAGGCAGTTTCTGTACTGAAAGTTCAGACAATGGTTAGCCTAATATTATGGCCGAATTGGTTTATCGTGTCAACTAGAGTATTGTAGATTATTCAGTTAAGAATTTACAGAAATTGGGTTTACCTCATTTTGACTTCCAGTTCATGAGTTATGTCATTTACCGTGCTGCTGTCCAGAATCAGTATATGGCAGGAAACGTTGTTTTTCGGTTTCAGCTTTGTAAACTCGTTTTGAGTCGTCAAGTAAGCGTTGTAGAATGCCGATTAGTAGCACTGAGTATATTATGTCTTAATTGAAATTATTTTACCTGTTTAGGAGGTGAAGCCTCAGGTTTAGGAGTATCAGCTTTGTCGGCTAACGCGTCGCATCGTGGAAGGCAAGTAAATGTAGCGGTTGTGCTACGGTTTAACCCGTTTTTCTTACTATTTGACGTAATGTTAAATGATATGCCATGGTTACATGTTTTCCAAGTAAAAATGTGGTGGCAAGATATTAATGAATTGCTATGTTTGGATGAGTTTGGGTAGTATCGTGGTAATTCGCTTAATGAGCCAAATGCGGAATATGAAAATAAACTCAAGGTGGACATGTTGTTAATTCCTTGTGGTTATTTTCATGATGATCATGTGGTGGTCTATGTGATAGAGTTCCATCTATATCGATTGATTTTGATCTTGGTGAATCAGGTGTGGGTTATGTGGTAATGGTCTTATGACACGATGGTATTGTGCTTAATGAGACACATGTGGATTATGAGAAAATATTCATGATGAGTATGTTGTTGACCTTCGTGGTTAAATTCTTGTGGTTTATGATTATCATATCATTCATGACATATCATGACATTTGCATTGTGGATGTCGCCGCTTATAGCGCGATCAGTGCGGGGTACAACATCGTGCATTGCCGTAGCACGATGCATACCTTACCCTTGTTGGGTAAAGGTGCAGTGGAGCATAGCATACATATGCATTACATTGTGGAAAGATCATTTGCATACTTGTGCAAGATATTGAGGTGAAGTTATTTTTGCAAACAAACGCAACTTCACAGTTCCAATGTGGAAATTGACTCATGAGAGTCTCTTGTGGTATGAGTAATGTGGTTGTGGTTGTGGAATGGGGTTCACCCCTTGTGGTATGGTAGAGGTTGTGGTTGTGGCATGAGATTCTTCTCTCTTGTGGTAATTGTGGATAACAGTTGTGGATGCGAGAAATAGTAAAGTTATGAGGTAAAACACGCTAATACTTTATTGTCATTGGTAGTGGTAGTGGTGATTAACATGGAGCAGTTGATCAAGATTCAATTGTTAATATTTTACTATCTTTGGTAGTAAATATGGTTGAGGCTATAATTGTGATCATTATGGGGATTGGATATTGATGCTTAATATCTTTGTAGTTTAATTGGTGGTAAATGAATGTGGATTCACATTATGGGTGTGGACATTTGGATACTTTAATGATGTTGTATGTTTGTTTGTAGTCCGAATAGCCGGTTAAGCAGTTTGCTTGCTGAGATTTTTATCTCACCCTTGTTTTCTTTCCCCTACTGGTGATTGTTGAGCATTCATGGGATGGGTAGAGCGGCACCACAATAATGCACATGGTTCATCAACTCATGTTGTAATAAAGTCGATGAAATTCTAGCCAAATGCTTAACTATTTGTGGAGGATTATGTTATTTAATAAGGATGGACTTGTGAACCATTCTTTGATTAATCTGCTAGAGGTTGTTTAATTATTGAACTTGTTACCGTTATCTTTATTCCCTTAGATGTTTATGCTTCCGCTTAATGCTTTTTGTCTAGAGATGTTGCCGAATTAATTTATCTTGAAATTATTGGCTAGCTGTAGAGTGGTTTAGTAGCATTCCAGGGTAATGTGGGTCTTGGGGTGTTACATCTACATATTTCATAGTATACCCGAAAGCTATCTTTATAACTACACAGTTATAGAGCAGCGTTTGACAGCCCCTAAGTGTACTATTACACACATAGGAAACCATGTTGATCTTAGGTATAAGAATTATACATCATCATTGGTTGAGACCAACTGATGACATAGAAAATCATAACGATCTCAATAGTGTCTCAAGGTGAGTCAATCCAACACTATATTCTCTAGCATGTACTCACATTATTGATTCAATATCCCCATATCTATGACCAGTGAAACATGGTCTTCAATCAATACATGTGCTGGTTGATAAGCCAATAGTGTCTCGACCTTTGGCATTTGACCAGGGATGCTTTTAGAATGACATCATATAACTATTAAAGAGCTTTACCAACAAGTTACATACTTGCTAATCTTTATAAATGATAATTCATCCAAGGAACATATTCTATAAATCATAAACATAGACAGGTGTCGGACCTGGGAGTAACATCCCTAAATCCTCTGTGTATTCTACACTAGTCCCTGCAACAGTAGCTAGTGATACAGTAAACAAATATGGTAACATCGATAATTTGTACAACTTTATTAATAAATATTAGAGTTTATTACAAGAAAAGGCTTACAAGCCAACAATAAAGAATACAGTGGAAGATGAAGAAGTAGTAGAGCCCAGCTAATCTGCCATAAGCAATCGATTGGGATAGCGGCCCAGTAGTCGAGATCCACACTAGTAGTGAAGTCCTTCTCCTCTCGACAACATTTTATTAAGCAAGGGTGAGTACAAAAATGTACTCCGCAAGTTACACCCATAACAGAGTTAATGCATGCATGGATATTATTAAAGGAAGGTTTATAGGGTTGTTTGTGCAAAAGCAACATTTGACATTTTAAATACAATAGCTAATTTCAAAAGCTCATGTGTTATAATATCTAAAAATTGAGTTTTAACTGAATTAATAAAGCTGAGTGTAGGCACGAACCTAAGACTAACTTAAACATGGCACCAACCCGGGGCTTCAACCCATAATTTTTCTTATGGACACCCATTCATGTCATAAACTATTTTACAAAACATTTTAAAAACAAAAACAAAATCAAAGTCTAATCCGCGAAAAGCTTTGCTCAGTATGTCCATGACTGTAGACATGGCTATTTGAATAGTTTGACACTCTGCAGAGGTTGTACAATTTTACCCACAAGGGATAATCAACTTATAATATATGTCTGACACACTTCTGTAGGTGTACAACTAAGTGATTATCACAAGACCTTTACAATACGTCATCCCAAAGTAGTCATACCCACTAAGGTTTCACTTCCTTTATATTAAACCATCCACCGGAAGCCCCCTCTTGCGCCATGTGGGAATACATAAAAAGTAGGTCATTCTGACACCTACACATCAACATACCACAACTAACAATGGAACGTTGCAAATTAATTAGCCCGATCTGTCCCATACCAGACTTGTGGTAGTATGGAATAGCTTAACAATCCACAGCTCGCAGACCACTCCTTAATTAATTGATTGGGTGACTTCCAAAACAACCCCTGGGCCTCAACCATTCACTGAATTGAACCCGTGCATAAACTTGCACCCATCAACTATCTATTTTTCCCAAGTCCAAACTTATTTTATTTTATTTTACATGTCAAATCATTTTCTAAAATTTATATGCTAAAAACAAAACATAAAGTTTTTGTCTAAGCTTTGACTAAGCATAAAGTTTTTCAACATGTTCTAGTTCATACTATTGTACTAACTAGATTTTCAACTAAGGGGGTAAGGTATGGCTAATTCAATGTGAAAATTTGCTATACAAAGGTAAAGAGATTAACTAGAAATTTAAAACAGGAATTTAAATTAACTATAATATAAATAAGCACGCAATAATAATTTAAAACATAATTTAAATAATTTGACAAACTATGATCAAACATGATCAAAGAATGTAACTTGCCTTGCTCAAATGCTTGTTGGTCTAACTCGTCAAATAACTTGGGCTCTTCGGAGTCGTCGAAATATATACACGAAAATGAGCCAAATCAAATAAATTAAAATAAATACATATTAAATTCAAGTGAACTCTAAATTAAATAATATTAGTGTGGATATCTAGATCTTAATTTTAGATGAATTTAGATATTTGAATCGACAGAATCAGAGCTCGTATGAAGGAGAACGAGTCCTCGAAAGATTAAATCCTAAAGAAATCCCCTAAATTCCATTTCTAGGAATTAATGAATTATTTTACTAAAGGAAAATCCAAAGCATGATGTGTAACACCCCGGCTATACGGAAGCCAAGAAGTCACCTAAATCATCTAACATACATCCATAATGCGGAAGAATTTGAATAATATTAGCTAATGATATAAAGAAATCACTATTTAATAGAACCATGGCATGACATTAGTCTGAATTCAAGCAAGTGTAACGAAAGATGATCGAAGATCACAAACAATGCATAATCAATCATAATATGGAGAAGGTATCCTTCCTTCACCATTTAAATTTATTTAATACAGTTCATCACTTAACGAATGAAAGATAGAAACTAAATCATATTGTTGAACTTGATTATGGTGAATTGCAAGATTAGTGCGTGTCTACTCCCTCCCGATAGAGCCAGCATCAATGTTCACCTAAAATAAACAAACAAAGCAAGAATGAGTCCGTGACTCAGCAAGTACAGTGGATAAATGAACATACCACAAATACGAACAAGACCTCATCATTAAAGAATGTGAACATACCCCGAATGAATATATGGATGAATAGAATGAATGGATTTAATGAAAAGGATGGACTGCACACATGCTTATACCGGTATAGCTAGTGACACACCCGTCGGTGTGCACTTAAGCCCGTATTTAATCAAAATACGGGGATCCCAATCCCGTATGAAGAACATTTCATACGGGTGTCCAAAATCGCCACATTGGATGGTGGGTCTTACGTGCCCATTTGGAATTGATGGGTCTTATAATCCACTCCGTGGAAGGCACATGAAACAGATGCATGAATCAAGTATGAATTATGAAAGACATCATATATATACTCATGTATATAACACATAAGAAAAGGACATAAACTTTGAATATTCTCGTGGATATCGAAAAACACAATACTGATCATCAAGCATGCATCATACTCCAAACATATGAACATCAAAGTACTTGCCTTTCATGAAGCTGCATGCAGAGGCAAAGAAGATGCCCCTAAACCCAAGCCCTCTGCCTACACAAGCAAGTACTGAAATAAATACAACATATAACAGGGCTTCCAATAACGTTCTACAACGCCTTCCCGACGACCCACAATTAACTAGTTAGCTCTAATATGAAAACAGACTATTCTGCATAAACCGATACTAGACAGCAGAACGGTAAAAACATATCTATTGGTCCGGAACTCGGAATGAGGTGAGACTAGTTTATATGGATTCTTAATCGACAAATCTACAATACTCTAGTTGACAAGGTAACCCAATTCGCCAATTTAATTCACTAACGATTAATCAAACAGCAGAACAGAAACTGTCTACACAATTAAAATAGCAGTATTAAAACGATCATAACTTTTAATCTACAACTACGAATTACGCGTTATTTAACAATATCAAAAGCTAAGACCAAGGCCTACAATAACCTAGTTGGGTGAAAACCCTAAATTTGCCATTAACACACTCATATTTTTAAAAGACAACTTGACAATTTATTCTCGTCAGGATTCTGGACAGCAGAGACGAAAACTAACATAACTTTTGATCCGTACGTCGGCATTCAGTGTTCTTGGCGGACACCGAAAGCTAAGAACAAGATCTAACTAACTCTAGGAGGTCAACTCTTCGGATTCGGACTCTAAGTCATCGAAACAGTGCGCGCAACAATCTGGACAGAAACTTAAATAATTGCAGCAGGACTTCGATCCAATGAACATGGCATCAAACGCTCCCACTAAGATCCAATCAGTGAAGAGAATGAACCATTACCCTTGTAGAACCCTAGGAAGGCGCTGATCAAACACCCCGAAGAATATCCCTTCTCTTCTCTTGCTTTCTCCTTTCTTCTCTTGGCGAAATCCCTTTCTCCCTCTTCCTTTTGGCCAATGGCAGCAGCAAGGAAGGAGATGCAGGGGTGTATGGAGGTGTGCTACAAGACTGGCGGCGCTACGATGCAGTGCACTGATGCGGGGTGGTTGTCTAGGGTTTTAGGGGGGCAAAGGGGCAGCTTGGGCCATGGGCCTTAGGGGCGCCTCCCCCCCTTAATGGCCCACTTCATGGCTGGCCAAAGACAGCCCTTAGCTTGGGCTAGAGGCCCAAGTTCCCAATTCTAATAGAATCCTTAAATTTAATTTAATTTTTCTCTTCCAAACAAGTTTCTCTCTTATCGATAAACGGGATATTACATGATGCCGGCATCTGAATTTCTTTTCCGACCGATTTAATTTTCTACGGGAAATCCAATTCTACCGTTGACAAGTGGGCCCTCGGTCCATAGACCGGGTCCACGAGAGGGCAATGGTCCATGGTGGACTAGACTTGCGAAATAGCGACGAGGCTTATGTCAGTGCTTGCACAGGCTACCACATAGGCGCTAACGTAGGCGAGGCAGGTGGCGCCACATGGCTGTCGCTCACGTGGCTGCCAGGTGGCGCCACATGGCTGTCGCTCAGGGCGATTTGGTCGTCGGTGCTACACGCCGCGGCGATGGCCAGCGAGGGTAGCAAATGATAGAGGAGGGTGAGGGTAACCTGGTGTGCACTTTTGTGACGGAGACATGCAACGGGGTTGCCGACGGTGAGGAAGAAAGCAATGACGAGATCGGGTTGATGGTAGCGAATGAGCTCCAGTGATCCTCCAGCGACGGGAGTGTGCACATGATGTAGAACACAAGATGACGAAGATGGTGGTGGTGAAGATGGCGGCGGAGCGTCATTGACAGCAAAAGGTCGCTCGGCCAACGATCTTCAACTCGCGATTATAGCGGCGAGAGGCAAAGGGGCACTATGGGTTGCAGGGATGTGATGAGGGAGTAATGGCAGAGCAGGCCCCCCATTTATAGGATGAGGGGGACATAGGAGGAGCGTGCGGCGCAAGGCGGCTGATTCGGAAACGACGACGGGACATGGGGATTCGGGTGCAGAAAAGGAGGAACTGACATCAAAATGAACGTGGAGAGGATAGGGGATAAGGATGGTGGCGGAATCGCGAAGAAAAAGGATGGTTTCAGTTGGATTTGAAAAGCTTCCATGCGGGCGGCGATGGCGGTGCCGCGAGGAAGAAGAAATGGGGAGGAAGAAAGGGGCTGACGGGTGGGATCGGATGTTAATGAGAGAGGGAGGGAAAGAGGGGGAGAGGGAGGCACTGACAAGCAGGGAGCGCATGGTAGTGAGGGGGACAGAGAGGTGCGGGATGGATTGGCACGGGCAAAAAATAAAATGGGCCAAGAGTGATTTGGCCCATTTGCTAAAATATGGATTTTTAGTGCTTTAGCAATTTCAGAAATTGAGATAATTCAATCAGGCTTTTAGAAAATAGCAAATTGTTGGTGATATGCTATTATGTTCCTTAAATGAATCATCAGTTATATAGATCAACAAGTATGTGACTTGTTGGTGAAGCTCTTTTAATTTATGTGATGTCATTCTAAATGTATCTCTAGTCGGATGTCACTGGTCGGAACACTAGTGACTTATCGACTAGCACATGTATTAATTGATGATCATGTTTCACCGGTCATGGATATAAGGATATCGAATCGATAATATGAACACATGTTAGAAAACATGGTGTTGGATAGACCCACCTTGAGACACTATTGAGATTGTGATGATTCTATGTGTCATTAGTTGGTCTCAAGCAATTATTGTAACACCCCAGCCCGACATGAGCCTGTAATGCTACTAAACAAACTCTAATAATTCCAAACTAGACAATCTTAATAAATTTCGGCAGAACCTCCTTTGTAAAGTTAATTACACGAAGGTCCCAACACACAGACAATTCAAATATTAACTAAAACCTTCTTCCAAAGACATCAAAAGATAATCAAAGACATGCTAAGTATCTAACATAACTAGAGAGATATGAATTTCTACTACTCATCATTATTACATTTAATCCATTGCATGAGACGAAACATAATAAATCTTTGGGCATCTCGCCCAATTATTAAAACAATTACGTTCTGAAGATCATTCATCTTTATTTAGTTCATGTGGCAAGTGTGTGACTAGCAGACTACTTCCCCCCATGCATGTCGTTCTTGGCTCGGGTACCTAAAACAACAATAAAAGCAAGAGTGAGTCCACAGACTCAGCAAGTACATAAAGAAACTATAACATCAGCATCCATGTAAAGGAGATCAACAATAGAACATCTCATATGCAAATGCAATGCTCAAGGGTGCTTTCTCTTTATCTTTCATTGTGCATTACACCGGTAATGCAAAGTATGCAACCGTCGCCGCATAACCATGCCTGTGCGCGCACGCACAGGGACCAATTGTCCAATACTCCGCAAGTATTGGGGACCTCATGCCCACACTCCACGAGTGTGGGGATCTCGGGCCCGTCACATTCATGACGGGGATCTCAAAGGGAAACATACTTGGTTACCACGTGACCAAGCCTCAACATGATCTCAATATGCACATGCTCATCATTTAATCATCATCAATTTACCACAAAATGATAACATCATACCACAACAGAGTATAAACATATTTGGAGCATCCACCAATCTTAAACCAACATCATGCCATCAATCTCACTATACTATCACATATCGAAAAAGCACAGAAACACCAATCCATCGCAACCACGAATCAAACAATGCACTTGCCTTAACCGCGTGCGAATAGAGAACGTGAAGATGGTGCTGCCTCCGGTACCAATCCCCCACCTAATACATTATGAATATAAACTAAGACCATAGTAACGAAAAATATGAATTAAATAAGCGAACTCATCAAGTAGCAAATTGCAACGCGATCCCGACTCCGCTTTCTTAAGTACTGAAATGCCCTCTGTGAACAGTCAAGTTCTAAAATTCATATCTTTCCGTACAGTGGTCCAAATTAGGTGTTCTTGGACTTCATTGAAAGGTAATCAAATTTCCCAACTAAACCTAGTTGGTGAGCCTCCCTGATTCGGCCATCTAAAATCACTTTTAAGCTGATTAACAAAACATCGATTTCACGTCACCCTTTCTGGACAGAGCACTAAAACTAACATAACTTTCATCTCGTTTGTCCAAATGTCGCGTTCTTGGGCTTCCCTGAAAGCTACGACAACTATCTACAACTTTTGTTATACTGAGATCCTCTAATTATCCTTTTAACTGATCTCTAAAGTCAGATTACTAAAACCTGTCAGAATACTGACAGATTCGCAGAACAATCGCACTAAAACATTCATAACTTTTGCTACAGAGGTCCAAATAATATGATCTAGCACTTCATCGAAAGCTATTGACGTCTTCTACAACTCTCTAGGAGAAGCCCAAGACCGAGTCCGCACTTAACTATATCAAAACGTCTGTCTAACGCGATCTGTCCTGAGGAGACAGAAATACCGACATTGCTACAACAATCAAATATGCATCTATTCGGGGGCAAACCGGGGTTACCCTTGACGAACCGCTGTAGACCGCGATGCAATCCGTGAATCTTCCCCTTCCCTCTCTTCTTCCCTTCTCCTTTCTTCCTTCTTCTTCCTTTTTTCTTGGCCGACCACCACAATGAAGAGGCATCGGAGGAGAGGGGCACCACCATGGAGGAGATGGGTTGCTACGATGCCGTGCTACAGAGCAGCACGGCATCGTAGCACCCTAGGGTTTCCCCTCCTTCTTTAGTTGGTTTCTGGTTTCCACATGGGCCATGGGCCACTAAGCCTGTTTTTCCTCCACTTGACTATGGGCTGCGTGGCCCATTTCTCTCTCAATTTCTGATTTTTTTTCTCTTTTAATTATCTTAATTCCCTCTCTAATTTTTTTATTACATCCACTAACGACAAACGGGATATTACAATTATGATGTATAATCCTTAGACCTGAGATTAGCATGGTCCCTACATGTTTAATAGCACTCTTAGGGGTTACCAAACACTGCTCGTAACCAGGTAATTATAAAGGTAGCTTTTGGGTATGCTATGAAACATGCATAGTGATGTGACTGGTCGGATATGGGATTTGCCCCTCCTAACATAACAGGAGAGATATCTCTGGGCCCCTCGAAGTGGTCGGATAAAGAAAGTGCATGGTCATGCCACTGGTGGTCGAAGAGTTCGACCACATAAGGTTATCCGACACTCGATCAAGAAAGTATTGAACAATCCAGAGATGACATAACATCTCACCTAGAGTTCAACCAGATATTGTGAGGCAAAGGGAGAATAAACGAGTCGGTCACTTAGTTCGATCAGTTACGGACTGCTCGTATGGAGATACGAGCTGGTCGTAGACTGGTCGAACATAATCATAGAGTGGTCGAAACCTGGTCATAAGGAGTTACGAACTGGTCGAGACCAAATATGAACTAGTCGTATAGAGATATGAGCTCATCATTAGTGATAAGGACCTGGTTGTAGATCATATTGCATTAAGGTTCGTTTGATATAATTTGTGTGTATTCAGGAATCGTTATGTCCTTCTAGGAACCGCTAACGACTCATGGTCGGAAATGGTTTCCGAGTCACAACCGATTACGCATGAACCTACAGGGTCACACACTTAACGGGTTCGAACAAAATGTATTTGAATAGGATCCATCCTGGGCACTATATAAGGAGATGCTTGAGGCTATTGGGAGAGATGCGAAACACGTGAGTTGCTCCACCGAAACTCTAGCCGCCATTTTCTCGAGAGAGCCCCACTATGCGACTTGGTGCTAGCACACCAGCGTTTGGTGTTCCTCCCTTGGACGTGTGGATACTGTAGAGGTACTACTGTAGTTGTTGTTACGCTTAAGGACGATCCACGACTTCCCAAGGATCGTGATTGGTTGCTAGAAGAGACAATCGGTATCAAGGACGATCAACTACGTTGGACGTTCGACTTCGCTCAACGATCGACTATGGTGGACGATCAACTACGACCACTTCATCGACACGCTCTATGTTGGATCAGGCTACACCAACTCATTTTCCGCTACACTGCGTGTCTGGTGGTAGCGATCTGTGATCATCTTCTTACTTGGCTTCCTAGTTTACGTGGTAGAATTTTTGAATTACCAACTAGCGTAGTCTACCCGTATCCCTTCACAAATATAGTCCAAAAATTATGTAAAAATTCATGGGAATTCCCTGAGTTATTTTGGACATAAATAAAATAATTCCAACTTAAAATTGGTATTTAGCTTTGCAAATAAATTTATTTTTGCTTCAAAATAATAGGGAAAACCCTTTTTAAAATCCAAAAAAATCAAGGAAAATAATTTAAATTTTATTTTAACCAGAAATGAAATTTTGGGATATTACATTCTTGCGAGGTGCCATGTTGGATACCTCGCTCGACAAAACGCGCTTCTCGTGACTTGCCTGCCGCTCCCCACGGATGGCACCAACGATCGTAGCTACAAACTAGACTGTAGAGAGAAGGGGACCAAGGTTTCCTATAGATGCAACGGGGAAACCCCATAGATTCTTAAAGGTGCAAAATGGTATTAAAGTATTAAAAGGTGTGTCTTTATTGCCTTGAAAAAGCCTCTCCGTATTACATGGTAAAGGGCCCATTTATAGTGTTATATCCAAGGTACAGGATACTACAATTCTACTCCTAAAAGTGTCCTACGCTTGTAGGGGCTGCAGGCTCTTTTCACCCCCTAGGTGTAGCCTACGGTGCATGGTAGACCCTCCTGGGCTTGGTCCACCGCACCCGTACTCCTAGTGCGTGAGTGGCCTTGCCTTCCTTTGCTCCATGTGGGGTGGCCCTAGAGTGATGGCCCTCGAGACCCCCTCGCTCCGTGCGAGGTGGCCTATGGTGAGGGCCCTTGGGGCCCCCTTCACTCCAGGGGGTGTGGTATCCTTCTGGCGGGGTTGCCCTCGGTAGCATTCATGTACCCTTCACCTGTGCGAGGGGGTACATGGTGTCCTCGTCTAGGTTGAGGCATAACCCTTGGCGCAATGCCTTCAGTGGGCATCATGTACCCTTCGCCCTGCGCGAGGGGCTACATGGCACCCCTCGTCTAGTCGGGGTACACCACTGGCTTGGTGCCTTCACTAGATCATTGGGGCCGGTGGGCCGCAGCTACGACATACTCCATGTACTCACCCTTGATATACACAATGCTACTCAGTTACAGAAGACGCCATCGATACACTGAAGGTCATTGAGGACTACTTCATCGAGAATCATAGAGAACTAGGTCACGCAACCCTAGTCGATTGCTTTTGGGCATATGGATGGGCTACACTAAAGTTATTTTGTTTCCTCCCACTGCCCTTTATTTGAGATATTCGCCTTCTGAGATATTAGTTGTAAGCTTCGACCATAACGCAGCTACTCTGATAATTAATGTTAATTGCTTCTTTCTTAGTTGTTGGTTCATATGGAATGATATTTCATCGATGTTGCCACTATGTACACTAGCGTGATTCTATACTAGTGCAGTATACGCTGAGGGTCCGGATTTACATATTTGTGTCCCAACAGGTTCAAGTCCTACGCTTGGCATTAGTGTCCACCGATTTTAATAGTAAACACACATGCACATCCAGTAGGAAAGCGTGGGCACGTGCTCTGCGAGGCATTGGGTGCCTCCAATAAATTCTTAGTGTGTGTAAGGGATGCACATATGTGTGTATGGGTGGTGTAATTGGGGGTGTGTGTATAGTGTGTGTGTGTCTGTCTTGTACTCTCTGGAAAAATTATATAGAGCAACAATGTCAAGTTTCACATAGGAGGTCATGGTGTTATAGTATCATATGAATCTAGCCGAATTTCCGGCGCAATTGCATGACTACCTAGTACGATGCATATGCTTTTATTTGAAAACAATCTTATTTGTTATACAACTCTAATGCTTATGATTGAAACTAGATCTTAAAAAATGATTGAAATTAGAGTTGTATTTTTTATACAGTTGTAACAGTCCAATATATCTCTATTTAATTTGCACTATTATAATCTAGACTCACCAAAATAAGTGGTGTAGATCTTTCTTTTTTTACTCCGATTAATATGATAATTTCTAGCCCTTAAGAGCGAACATGATGGCATCTTTTTCTATGGCTTTAATAATATAATAGATAGATAAATAGATTTCTATAAAATTTGCATGAAATTCCTTCCTTCAGAATGTAAGTTGGTGTTTTGAGTGGAGAGTATAGGAGCAACGAAAGGTGTTATGTGTGGAGTAGCAATGCCTAGTTGCGCCTAGGAGGCTATAGTGTTATAGTATGTTATCAAACTAGTCAAATTTCTCAAACAACTGCATGACTAGCTAGTATAATACATATGCTTGTATTTGAAAACAATCTTATTTGTTATATAACTCTAATACTTATGATTGCAATTAGATCTTCAAAATATTAAAATTAGAGTTGTATTTCTTATACAACTATAACAATTCCAATATATATCTCTGATTAATTTACACCATTATAATCTGGATCCACCAAAATAAGTGATGTGGATCTTTCTCTTTTTTCTCTAATTAATATGGTAATTTCAAAGTGAATATAGTGACGTATTTTTCTATCGTTTTAATAATATAATAATAGATAGATAGGCATATAGATTTCTATAAAATTTGTCCGAAATTCCTTCCTTCACAACACATGCCCAGGATTCTAGAACGTTGCTTGCGGCACAGGGGAATTTCTCCTCCTATGAAAAGCTGTCAGGATAATAATACTTACAAAAATAAGTACGATTAGTTGAGCAGTATCAATCAGCCAGGACATCGAGGAATTAATTGTACCCGCCAGCTTCCACAAGATCACGACGAAAATGTTCCTGTTGCATATACTGAGACACATTAGCATCACATCACTGGACCGATACAGATCAGAGGCTCTGGCTCAACCATACCCCAATATGGAGAATTTTTTTTAAAAAAAAATATTAATTTAAAAGATAATTACAAAAAAAAATAGTCAAAAAAATTATAAAAATAGACCACTGTCACCATTTGAAATGGCGAAAATTTTCTATCGCCGGTCCAATTGACGACAGTGAGGAGAGATTCCTGTCGCCAATTGAACTGGCGACATTGACAATTTCACCAGTTCAAACTGTCGCCAATTGGAACGGCGACAGGACCCTATATTTATTTATTTATTTAATTTATGTGTAGAGAATTTAGGCTAAAGATTTAGTGTATTTCACAAAGTTTTTTAGTAATACATTGAAGTGTCCATGTAGTTTGAAATCTGAAATTGGAGAAGATAACGAAATGTGGAGTAGAGAATGCGAGATCGGTGACACAATTTGGAATGCGAGTTCGGCAGCGCATTAACACAAATAGCCCCGTTCGGAGTGAAATAAAAAAATATTTGGCTTGGGGTTGCCATGCGCATTGTTGTCCCAATTGTTTTGTTCGTGGAACGGATTCCTTCGGAAAAATATTACCTAATATTTAATAGTCAAAATATTTGAGAAAAGAGATTTAAGTTTGAAAGACTTCATAATTTAATTGTGAAATACATGATGCATTGGGTTTGGTTACGTACATGAGAAACACCAATATGCAGGAATCAATAAACTGAAATACACCTACGATACATGTGCGCCCTTTTGGAATCCGAAAAAAGTTTGATTGGAATGAAATCGATCAGTCCTCGCGGCCCATCGGTCCCTCCCCTTGTCTTTAGACTGCTCGTAGTGGTGGCCAGACTCAAAGTTAGCCATGTTCAGCGAGACGGGCTGGACGATTGAATGATGTTAGGATAGCACAACGTAGGGCCAAATTAATAATCAGGATGCAAACTGAACATAATTTACCTCTTCGATCCGGACTGCGCCCGTGTAACATCCCAGTTTTTCAGAGCTTCTTGAAAACTTTCAAAATAAAAATAACCATTTGATTTTGTTGAAGTTATAAAGCTTAACTTGAGATTTTGGGAAAATAAAATGATTTAAATGACTAAATCAAACTTCAACTAATTCAAAATTTGGTTTGTTTTGAATTTGCTGGAGTTTTTGATTTTTGAAGTTCTGTGTCTCTGTTGCCTCTTGGTCACGACCACCCTCTCGATCATGACCACCCTCTTGCTCACGACCACCCTCTCGGTCACGATCACCCCCTTGGTCACGACCACCCTCTTGGTTTCGACCAGCCCCACCTGCCAGCCCTGCACATCTTTTTCCTCCACCCACGTCAGCGCTATGCGCGCATGCCGCTCAGGTCAGTGTCGTGCGCCTGTTTTACGCCTGCTCACCTGCCCCGCTGTGTGCATTAAATGCGCTTATCACCGCCGCCTCTGGCATCTCCTGGCACCTCTGCCATCCGCGTGTGCCCTCTCACTACACCATGGCACAGCATTAAGGGCAATGCAACTGCCGGGAAAAACTGCATTCAAAGGCAATTTATCTACCAGCAATTAGTTTTCCCGACACTAATGGCCTGCCCGGTAAAGTGCTGCTGGGAAAAATATTTCCCAGTAGATATGTGTATTCCCGGTAGTTAACTGCCCTAGAAACGTTGATTTTCCCCGGCAGTTATAGTTTCCCCAACAGTTAGCTTTTTCCCGGCAGATGTAGTATTGTCGGCAGTTAGATTGCCCTTGATTGTTGTTTTCCCCGGTAGTTAGACGGCCCTTGATTGTTGTTTTCCCCTGCAGTTAAGTGCCCTAAATAAGCATTTTGAAAAAAAAAATTAAAAAAGAAAAATTTCTATGAAAACATTATGTACTCATTGTGAGTTGAGAATCATCAAGTAGCCAAACTAGGAACGTGATGTAGACCTTGTGGCTCTGATGATAGCCCTGTTAAGGATTTGTGTAACCCTTAAAGATAATGCTCTATATGCATGAAAATAATGCTTGGTAAAATAATGGACTGTGATTACTTCTATTAGATAATATATAAGTTAAAAGAAACAAAACAATTAGCATTATTCTGCATAAATTACTTCGCAAGCTTAGGAAGAGCTATATCTTCACTACTTTGTACAAAGTACTAAAAGCACATGTCCCAGTTTTCTTTGTCCAAAGTAATGCTCAGTCTACTAAAGCTACCAAATGCTCTCTCCTAGCATGTAACAAAACTTTCCCCAAGAAGCCAAGACATAATAATAAACTCGCAGTAGAACGCATGAACAGCAAGAATCAAAGCAAGTACTCTCTGAAATTCATTCCCAACTATGATTAATCCAAAATCAAATATATTCCTCAGCAAATAACATAATAACCAGGCTAATCAACTGGAAATGTGATATTTTTCTAAAATCAAGTGTTGAGTCACTACTACACAAAACGTCATCACAGACGGTTCTAAACCGTCATCACAGACGGTTTTGTGAACCGTTTGTATTTATGCGTCTGTGATAATAGGCGGTCATCATAGACGGTTTTCAAACCGTCTGTGAAAATAGCTATTACAGACGGTTCTTAACAAGAATCGTCTGTGATAGTAATTATCACAGACGGTTCTTGTTCAGAACCATCTGTGATAGTCTATTTTCACATACAGTTTTTAACAAGAACCGTCTGTGATAGTAATTATCACAGATGGTTCTTGTTCAGAACCGTCTGTGATAGTTTTTTGTATTGCAAAAAAAAAATGGGTATACGTTGTTTCCATTCTACATAGAACGGTGTTTTCAGCACACATTGTGGAGCACCAGGCCATCTAACACACCCAAACAAGATCATCAAGAACCCACCAACACACATTGTGTAGCACACCAGGCCATCTAGCATAGCCACGGCCATCTACAATTCCACCAGTAGCAATTACCAGAATGCTGCCTTGGGACCTTCAGCTGGCTCTCATCCTTCCTTCCCTCCTCCCTTTTTCAGCATCCACCTCTCTCAGCATACATGATCACCAAGAACCCCACACCAATGGCCGCCCCCGGGCATAGAACAAACCACATCAGGCAATCTCAAAAGCTTAAATCAAAATCAGCAAAACATCAAAAGATAAATAATACTCAATATGAAACAAAAAGGGAAGGAGGAGAGCAGAGGGTGGACTGAGCCAGGTAGCGCACAAGCTGGAGGTGGTGATCGGAGAAGAGGGCTGGAGGGCGGAGCAAGGCGGCGACGGGCGGGGGCGCTGTGTTAAGGGCCGGAGGCCTGCGGGCCAGAGGAGGCGGCACTCAGTGGAGCAAAGGAGGAGGGAAGGAAGGATGAGAGCTGGCCTGAGGTCCCAAGGGGGCCGAGGGAGAGGAAGACAAGGCTAGGGTAGACATAATATATAAGGACAGCACCAAAATACTTTGCCTCCCGCGCACGCATTCAAAAAAATTTGAACTCCCGCGCTGCGAATCACAGACGGTTTCATACAAAAACTGTCTGTGATGACATATCATAGACAGTTTGTATCACGAACCGTCTGTGATAAGTATCTCATCACAGATGGTTTGTATTAAGAACCGTCTGTGACTTGGATTTTACCATAGCTTGAAATTTTCCTTACTCTCTAATTTTACCATGGCTTGAAATTTTCCTTAGTCTGTGATTTTACTTTGTTGAGACTGTGTGAGCTCGCTACTGATCATGGGACTAGTTCGGTTGGCACAAAGGGTCTCGGGGTTGTTTGCCCAAGATCCTAAGAGGGGTGGTATCAGAGCCATATCGACTGTAGAACGCAACCATAGTTAGCATGGTCGTTTAGTCAAAAGTGTCAAAAATTATTTTCTAAATCAAACTAAGTCAATTGATGAGTAGTTAGTTATTCTTCTCTTATCTTGTTCTATTCTTTCTCGTCTCGTTCCTAGGTTCTTGCTTCTTATCTCTTCTGAAACCTTGTTTTCGAACGCAAACTGACCTCTTTACCACAGTAATCTCTATAGGATTGAGCTTTGCTTTAATTTGACCATCCATGTAAGTTATATTAGATGTTCTTTAGTAAGTTGCCTTCCTAAGCTTAGTATCGTTTAGTCCATAGGATAGGACCTTCAGCTCGAGTTTGTTGCCTCTTAATAGCCTTCTGGCTATTTGTCCGTTGGGTTAAACTGACTTTCCCGGGTTAGGGTGTTCCGTCTTTCTCCCTTGCTCTCACTCGTCTATTGTGATTTTCCCACTTACCTATCGTGTTTTCTTCTCCTCGTCTTCTAACCTGGGAAGATTTGTGCAGATGGTTCAGACCCCTAACTCGGTAAGTCAAGATGAACCAGTGGATCCATTTACACTACCACCACCACCTCCTCCATCAGCAGCAGCAGATCAAGGTTTGGGTCAGTTCATAGCGGCCCAGACACAGTTGATGAGCCAATGATGTAGAATATGAACCAGATGATGGCTCAACAGAACCAAACCGCTGCTGCTCTACTTGCCTTGGTGAACCAGAACAACCAAGCAGCAGCCATGCCACCGCCACCACCAGCTTTCCCTCAGTCAAGGCTGGCATAATTCATTAGGACTCGACCACCTACATTTTATAACTCCTCCGAGACATTGGATGTAGATGACTGGCTACGTTCAACCGAGAAGAAGCTTGCCATCACCCAGTGTGACGACCGTGAAAAAGTTCTGTATGCTACACACCAACTGGAAGGCGCCACCGCAAAATGGTGGGAGAACTACTGCGCCACCCATGCAGAACACCAAAACATCAGTTGGGCTGAGTTTTCAGAAGCCTTCCGCTACTCCCATATTCCTGATGGGAAGGTGGAACTGAAGAAGAATGAGTTTCGTGACCTAAAACAAGGAAGCATGTCGGTGAGTGAGTACCTCAATAAGTTCACTCAACTCTCACAATATGCTCAAGAGGACGTGGCCACAAATGATGCACGTCTGAAGCATTTCAATTGAGGACTCAATCCTAGCTTGAAGGTTCAAGTCGTTAGCAACGACTATGCAGGCTTCTAGCGTCTAGTGAACAAGGCTATGCTCATAGAAGAGTCCTGTCGAGAACTTGCAAAATCTTATAAAAGGAAGATGATACAACACGGTGCTCATCAAGGTCATCCGCAAAGAGCCAGAATGAGTGCACAACACCCTTCCCATTCCGCTCCTCCTATCACTTTCAGGGCCCCTATAGTGGCATCTCGCCCGGCTACTCAAGGTTTCTGCAACACCAGCAACCAACCTACAAGAAACAACAACCCTGCCGCAGGAATCACTTGTTTCAATTATCAGCAATTGGGACACTATGCCAGCAATTGTCCACAGAAGCAAGGCCCAGCTCTGGTCAAATTTAACTTGGGAGCTGCTCCAGCCAGAACCCACATGCCAGGAGCCGGCCGTGGAGCACCTCAGACTCCAACTGCACCAGCCAAGACCTGGATGTCGTGCTGGATAAGTTTCAAGTAAATTCAGCACCTGCTACCGTTTTATTTGATTCAGGAGCTTTGCATTCATTTTGTTTCTCGGATTTTTGCTGCAAAGCATCAGTTGTAGGTTTCGGCTCTTAAAATTGCCTTGTTGGTTCAATCTCCCGGTTCGGAGTTAAGTATGAACCAGGGTGTAACATCCCGACTTTGGACTTGTGTTTCAAATGTAAGAAAATCAGTAGAAATTAAAACTTTTTCTTACATCATGTATTTCCTGTTGTACCAAACAATTCTTGTACAAGGGATTATGGAAATACATTGTCACAAGTCTATTTGATCCAAACTATGATATCCCAAAAACAATCTTGTCAAATTTTGTGATCATCCTCTGAAAATATTTTTCCTAAGTTCTTGGGATGGTATGTAGCCCCTCTAAAAAATTTCACAATTTTTAGAAATTGTTTGAATATTTTTAGGGGGCAGTCAAACCTCAAAACAGAGCCTTGCATAATTTTTGGAGATTTATTCACAGTATAAAAACATCTGAAAATTTTACACAAGGTTGATATCTGAGTTAGCAAGCTCCTGTAAAAATTTCATAATTTTTGGAGTTATTTTGCTACCTCAAATAAATCCTCAGAAGCCTCTGTTCTTGTTTCAAGTCAAAACCTAAATTCACTATGCTTTGGGTTCGAGTCAGACTCGGGCTCGAGCCAATTGACTCGGTCCAGTCAACTAACTGCACCGAGCCTCTCTTTAAAGACGCGCGTCCATTCTCAGCCTTTGGATCTAAATCGCGCGGCCCACGTGCTTGTAACCATTCGGACCTTCCGGTTGCTTAAATGAATGTCAACCGTTAGATCTCCATCCAACCGTTCAGATCCTCTGTGATGTTCGGACCCTCCGGTTGTTAGTTTGAATCGGAGCCGTTGGATTAAAATCCAACGCTCGCCTGTTCCTCTGTTGTAAACCACGTTCGCAACGTGGGGCAATCTGAGCCGTTCATTTCTAATCATAGGGCTTGCGATCTCCTTTGTTGTATTTTAAACCTGGGGGGCGTGGCGCTATCCTAGCCGTCCAGTTTAAATCGTGGGGCTCTGGAACGCCCGAGCCTTTCCTCTGGTCATCTTCAACCTCTAGCCGTGCGAGCACAGTGTAGGGCATGGCAGTGTCTTTTCATGCTTCCTACCGCCACCCTAGTCAATAGTGAGGGGCGTGGGAGAGGTATTCGGCCGAGCCATACCCTATTGCACGTCTACTATCTTTTTCCTTGTCGGCCGCACCTTGTGCTCTGTGCTTTGCCGCCCGAAAAACTTGTGGTGCAAACCCTAATGCCTCCATGGCCTTATAAGCACCCAAATCACCTCCTGGAGTTTCTTTAGACCACCATCAAGCTCCATTCACAGTATTGGAGCTTAACACCTCAAAAATGGCAAGTCGCCATTGTTGACCCGAAGAGCTTCATTGGTGTTCTTGGTGTTCCAGTGGTTCTCCTTCATGTTTCTTTGCCCTATCCTTATCCATTTTCTATCTTGAACATTTCCCCTCACTTAATTTTGGATTTGATTATCAGGAATTGTCCAATTTGGGGTTTGTTCAAATTTGGCCGAAAGTGGTCATCTTCTTCCTCAGCTCACGTGAGTGCTCCATTTCCTAATTACTTGCTCATAAAGCTTCTATGGACCTTAATGAAGCTATATTGATGCTTTGGTATCACTCATTTGCCTCAGGGTGTCATTTTCCATCCTTCTTCTCCAAGTCCGGCGAGCTTCCTCCGTGATCAAGCTTCTCCGGCCATCTTTGAAGCTTCCCTTCTTCAAGGTAGCTTCTTATTAGTCCTTAGAGGCTCGCACCGCTTCCTTGACCGCAATGGAGCTCATTCTGTTTTTTCGTGTTTAGCAGTAAAGCTCCCTTTTTCATTTTCCGGCTAGCCGGCGTTTTAGTCCCTCACCGCCGCCGAGAATGCCACCATTAGGTTCGTAGTGATATTGCGATTCCATTTTGGTTCTTGTTCGGCGTCGCCGCGGCCAGTGTCGCCGGCGACGAGACGTTGAAGTCGCTCGGGACTTTGCCGGCACAGAACTCCCGTTTTCGTCAATTGATTAGGACATATTAATTGCACAGTGATTGCTAATCATTAGTTCTTTAATGGTGTCTTAATCTTTGTCATTGAGCCACTGACCAGTGGGCCCAGCATCCTTTAATCCCCCTCTGGCGGAATCCCGCGCTGTTCCGCCATCATTAATGCTTAATCATTGGTTAATTAATGTGTTGGCATTAATTCTGTCCTAAACCGCCACTCTTAGTCGTTGACATGTGGGCCCAGTGCACTGTGCACGTGGGTTAAACGTTCGCGATTGTGACTCGAAGTCACTGACATGCGGTCCCACGTGTCAGCATCTCTCTTTTGAACTTCGATCATTAGCCACCGTTCGTTTTGGATCGCGCCCGGATCGTGAGTGCATTCGGACCCTCCGGATGCCTTGATCACTCGACCGTCGATCTTGCGATCAACGGTGGGATCTTGTATGCAATCGGACCTTCCGACCGTTGGTGCGCTCTGGACCGTCCATCTACAGATCTGCGGCTGGGATTGGCCCAAGCAACCGCACCGTCCGGATGCAAACACCTTCGTGAGCCGTTGGATCGTGATCCAACGGTGGGCTCCGTTTAGGTTTCGCGCGCGTGCGCTATTTCCGGCGCACGTGAGCCGTAGGATTTTAGATCGAGGGTTGGAAATTGTCCACGTCTTATTCTTTTGTTTAAGTTTGTCTGTTTATCGGTAAGTATTTATTTAACAACTGAAAATGATATAAAAACTTTAGAAACTCATAACTAATTCATTTTAACTGCTGTTTAGATAATTCCAACTATAATAAATTGTGTTATCACTTAAGTTTATTATAAAAATGGATTTAAGCTTATTTCAGTAGCAGAAAATTGCGTAACTAGTAATAACTTGATTTCTGTCACTTTGAATATTCCAGAAATGGATTTAATCTTGTAAAATGCATATCTTTTTCTGTATAAATCCAAATTGTGCAAAATCAATTTTGTTAAATTCATCTGTTAGTATACTTTCATATGGAATAAGATTTGAGCATGTTCATAATTCTGTAAAATGACTTGCATTAGATTTACAACTTAGAAAAATCATAAGTAAATGTGTATAACTCCAAATTTAGTAAATTCAACTTTGCTGTTATTAGGATGTCATAATCTACCTACTATAAAAATTTCAGACCTTAGATCATTCTGGAAAATTTCGTCATGAACAGTGCTAATTATTAATTAGGTGGATGTAAGGCTGAGAAAGAGCATTTTGTCCATATCTTTTGCATGCTTAGTCCAAATTGCATAATTCTTGTTCCTATCACTATCTGAAATCATTCCCGAGCTGTTGTGTGAATTTCATTAGTTTTGGATGTGTTTTGCTGTTGGAGTTTATTTGGTGTTCTTCGTTCTTATTTGCTTATCGCCTTTTTGCGTTAGGTTCCGAAGATAATTTTATTGCTGATATTGAGCCACAGCAGCCATCAGATCCTGCACTCCAGCAAGGCAAGCAGACGTAGCATTCATTTGATCATATTGCTCCTACTATTTTCAAATTCTAATATATTGTTTGCAAATTCTATGTATGCATTGCTATGTTGTTTTAGACTATTGTCGATAGTTGGTGAGAGTTGCATAATCGTAGGAAATGTTTAATCCTCTACTCATCGAGCCTAGGATTACTTGTTGTGATTTTGGGTTCATTGGATGAACCCTTGTCACTTAGTAGTTTACGTGTTATTATGCTTAGCCATGCTTAGTTATCGGTAGAAATGGGCGGTTATCGACTTGTCGATAACCTTGATCACACAAACTGTTATAATCTGTATATTTCAGCCTTGTGCTATGTCTAAATTGCAAAACTAAGACTGAAAATGAAAAACAATTTAGACTTGGGCACAATGGTAAGATGGTGTGATCTTTTGGGTGTGAATGAAATGGTGCCCGGGTCAATTAAGGACCGAGCTACTTGTTACACTAAACCAAGCATTTGTGCGTGCTAACCACACTAGAGGGATATGGGACCTCTCTTAGCTGAGTACTTTGGGCTGTGTTAATTAATGAGTCGCGTGGTGGGTTGCATATTTGATTATATGCAACATGGACACATTTGTAGGGAGGGGAACACCCGCCGAGGCCGGTGTATCTTGCTCCACGTATGGGTCCTTGTGATCCATATTTCGTCGGCAGATCACTAAGGATTAACCCCCATACGTGCGTCTCTTGATTAGCATATTCCATTGGAAAGGGTTCGTAGGACCTAACCGTGCCGGCATACCAAAGGAAGTGTGCTTAATAGCTTGGCAAAAGGCGATGCAAGTGTGGGTACATTGGTACACCTCGCAGGATTAAAACTATTCGAATAGCCTCGTCCTAGGTTATGGACACGCTTGGGGAAGTCTTTCAAGAGTTAGACTACAACCTTTTTATAATTAAAACTTGATGGTGGTACGAATCAGGGATTCGTGCTATGTTGTGGTGGCTTTGGGGAAAGTCACTTCTAGGTGGATACATGTTACTTATGTTTACTCGCTGGTATTTAAATGCTTAAAAACAGATTGTACAAACTGCTGTTCAACTTATTATAATATTGCAAATAAAACTTGCTTTGTGCGTCCAAAGAACCATATAACCACATTCCTTTGAATACAGCTTTCATGTAGCTATGTATAGGCTTGTTACTCGTAAGTCTTGCGAGTACATTTTTGTACTCACCTGCATTGCTTGTGTTGTGCAGAGGATGATAGTGAGTCCGATGGACCTCACTTTTGTGAGTTGTGCTGTGGCAGTTTAAGGGGCGATTAGCTTGGCGGCTCGGTCGGTTGCCTTGTGGTGTTATGTGGCTAACCGGTCGTCTTTTGGTTTAAGCCATCTTATGACAACTTTTGCTTCCGCTGTTACTCATTTGATACTTATGTCTTTTGGTCAGTCGGCTGTGTTGTAATAACTTATATTACGTATGTCTTTTGGTAGACTTGTTATATTCTGTTTTATGGAAATGATGCATGCTTTGACTTGATGTATGTGTGCTGCTTGTTCTGGGAGGCACATGTTCATCGAGACGCAGATTATTCTATTTGTGATACTAGAACCAGTGGAAGGTTAAGTATTACAAGTTTAATAAACCGGGGTCTCACAGAGTTTGGTATCAGAGCCATACTGACCGTAGAAACCCCTAGCTTGGTCGTCCCTAGGATATTTTGAAAGATTTACTTTCCAAATAACCAGTGCTTTTCTGAAAATCTTAAGTAAGTTCTCAGATTTTACTCCTTATCTATCTTAGCTTGCTTATCTCGCCTTATTCTGAACTGAATTTGAAAGTTGAGTTTTCCTCTCATCTTCTTTCAAAAGATAGCTGTTAACCGAGTAGATTGGTTTTGGGTAAACCATGAGAATTATAAAGTGAAAGTGTTGGCTGTCTTGTGAAGATTAGAAGCCACTGAAGCTACAAATTTCGGCGGAGGTGTGAAAAGAAAATGTGGACAGCAAGCAAGAAAATTTCTGGACAGCTAGCATTTAATTAGTAGAAGATGCTGAAATGAGAGGTTAAGTCAACTAAAATTTGTGGGAATGAAAGGGGTAAGAAGTGATATGAGTTAGCTAAGTGTCTAACCTTTCTTTAGCTAATTCTTCACCCTGTTTCCTAGCTGTTTTCGAACAGAAGTTAATATTCTGAAATTTGTCTTCCTGAAAATTGATTACTCGTTCTTTAATACGAGTTAGTCATAATGGGAAGATGGATATTATCTTTGTGATCTTGCTGCAGTTTTATGTTGTTACTTGAGCTTTTAAAGGTTGTTTTGTAGAATGGTAAGTTGTTTTCTTTGTCTCCTGTTCTGGAGTTGTGTTTTAACCTATTTTTGTGGAACAGGATGGCAAGAACTACCCGCAACGATCACCGGTGGTTTCGATGAGAGCTTCCTCCTCCGACCATGGCTGAGGTTCTGGCTCAGATCGAGCGGAATCGCATGGACCAGACCCGGATCTTGGAGGTCATTGTGAGGAACACCTCCACTCCTGCTGGTGCTTCGGGGTCTGGAGGTGGTGGCCACTAGTCTCGTGGTGGGCTTGCGGAGTTTCTTCGTACGCAGCCGCCTACTTTTTCACGATCGGAGGACCCATTGGACGCAGATGATTGGCTGCGTCTTGTTGAGCGAAAGCTCAATATCGCTCAGTGCCAGGAGCAGGAGCGGGCACTCTTTGCATCCCATCAGCTCGAGGGTGCAGCACTCTCTTGGTGGGAGAACTTTCTCGCCATGCAGCCCGCAGGCCACGTTGTCTCGTGGGATGAGTTCAGATCTGCTTTCCGTCGGGCCCACATTCCCGATGGCCTGGTGAAGCTCAAGAAGAAGGAGTTTCTTGCGCTTAAACAGGGGCGCAAGTCTGTATCGGAGTATCTTTACGAGTTTAATCACTTGGCTCGTTATGCTCCGGGAGAGGTGGCCTCTGATGAGGCTAAACAGGAGAAGTTCATGGATGGTTTGTCTGAGGAGCTGCAGGACAAGCTATCTATTGTGGACTTTGCTGACTTCCAGGCCTTGGTTGACAAGGCCATCGTCGCCGAGCACAAGGCGAAGGCGCTGGGTGAGTCCCGCAAGCGCAAGTGGGAGGCCCATCGGTCTGCACAGGCCGGCCTCACTCGTCCCCGTGTTGGGACAACACCAGGGGCTCGTGCTTTGGCTTCACCACCGCCGAGGCCGTTGGTGCGATTTCGTCCCAGCAGCCGTGTTTCAGCCCACGTGCACTGCGACCAGCCAGAAGGTTGCGCCCGCAACCCGGCCTGCGATGTTACCGCCGCCGCAACAAGAAGGGCCACTATGCTAGATTGCCCTCGTGAGGATCGAGCGCCCTCGCCCTAATGGAGGACGCGGGAATGGTCACACACCTGACCAGAAGGTGATCCAGAAGACCCAGAGTGTCGGGAGTGGTCGAGTCAACCACATCTCGGCTGAGGAGGCTCAGGAGGCACCCGACGTTGTGTTGGGTACGTTCCTTGTTAGTTATCGTCCTGCTGCAGTATTGTTTGACTCGGGAGCATCGCATTCCTTTATTTCAAGATCATTTGCTGTTGATTGTGACCTTCACTTTGTTCCTTTGGGGATTCCTTTGCTTATTCGCTCTCCGGGAGCGGAAATGAGAGCTGATCAAGAATGCCGGGGCGTTCCCATTAATATTGAAGGAGTGGAATTCTTGGCGAACCTCATCTTACTTGACTCGGCGCGCCTGGATGTGATTCTTGGTATGGATTGGTTGTCCCAACACTTGGGGCAAATCGATTGTGCCAGGAAGATGGTCTTCCTCACTAGTCCTCAAAGCGAGCAAGTTGGGATTTCACCGCAGCTGCAGGGGCCACATCTTTGTGCCCTTGAAGCTAAGCCAGCCATGGAGATTCAGGATGTGCCCACAGTCTGTGACTTTGTGGATGTCTTCCCTGAAGATTTGCCTGGTATGCCTCCAGTTCGAGACTTGGAGTTTGTGATTGAGTTGTTGCCAGGTACTGCTCCAATTTCAAAGGCGCCGTACCGAATGCCTCCTAATGAGTTAGGGGAGCTGAAGAAGTAGTTGGGTGAGCTTCAAGCAAAAGGCTTCATCCGTCCTAGCTCATCTCCTTGGGGTTGTCCAGTTATTTTTGTGAAGAAGAAGGACAAGACCCTGCGTATGTGTGTTGATTACCGTCCGCTTAATGAAGTGACGGTGAAAAACAAGTATCCTTTGCCTCGTATTGATGATCTCTTTGACCAGTTGACTGGAGCTTGTGTGTTCTCCAAGATTGACTTGAGATTGGGGTATCATCAGGTCCGGATCAGGGCTGAGGATATTCCAAAGATGGCTTTCACTACTCGTTATGGCCTCTACGAGTACACCATCATGTCTTTCGGCTTGACCAATGCTCCAGCTTTGTTCATGAATCTTATGAACTCGGTGTTCATAGAGTATTTGGATAAGTTTGTTGTGGTTTTCATTGATGACATTCTTATCTACTCCAAGAGTGAAGAGGAGCATGCTGAGCACCTGCAGATTGTTTTGGGCAAGCTACGTGAGCATCAGCTGTATGCCAAGTTCGGCAAGTGCGAGTTCTGGTTGAAGGAAGTGGCATTCTTGGGCCATGTTCTTTCAGCAGGTGGTGTAGCAGTGGATCCTAGCAAGGTCAGCGATGTTCTATCTTGGGGGCAGCCCAAGTCAGTCACCGATGTGAGGAGTTTCCTTGGTTTAGCGGGCTACTACCGCCGCTTTATCGAGAACTTCTCCAAGATTGCAAAGCCCATGACCGAATTGCTCAAGAAAGAAAAGAAATTTGTTTGGTCTTCTGCTTGTGAATTGAGTTTTCAAGGACTCAAAAGGCGGTTGACTTCGGCTCCAGTGCTTGTTCTCCCTGATGTGCATAAGAGCTTCGATATCTATTGTGATGCCCCTCGTCAAGGACTCGGTTGTGTTTTTATGCAAGAAGGCAAGGTAGTGGCCTATGCATCTTGGCAGTTGAGGCCTCATGAGCTCAACTATCCTACCCATGATTTGGAGTTAGCTGCAGTGGTTCATGCACTCAAGATTTGGCGGTATTACCTTATTGGTAACCGTTGTGAGGTGTATTCTGATCACAAGAGTTTGAAATATTTGTTCACCTAGCCAGATCTGAACCTCGGGCAAAGGAGATGGTTGGAATTGATCAAGGATTATGATATGGGTATCCAGTATCACCCGGGCAAGGCCAATGTTGTTGCCGATGCACTTAGTCGCAAGGTATATTGCAATACCTTGTTACTTCAAGAGCAACAACCTGCCCTTCTTGAAGAATTTCAGCGGCTTAACTTGGGCTTGATTGAGCATGGTTCTCTTACTACCTTGGTTGTGCAACCAACTTTGGTGGATCAAATCAAGGCTGCCCAGCAGACAGATATTGGTGTGATCCAAATCAAGCAGAACATCAAGAATGGGACAGCCAAGTGCTTTTCTGAGGATGAGCACGGTGTTGTGTGGTTTGGACAACGCCTTGTGGTTCCAAAGGTCATGGAATTGCGGGAGTTGATTCTCCGCGAGGCCCATGACTCCCCTTTGTCTATCCATCCTAGAGCTACCAAGATGTATCAAGATCTTCGACAGAGATTCTGGTGGACTCGCATGAAGCGCGAGATTGCCAGGTTTGTTGCTGAGTGCGACATGTGTTGTCGTGTCAAGGCTGAACATCAGCGTCCAGCAGGCCTTCTTCAGCCTTTGCCAGTACCTGAGTGGAAGTGGGATTCCGTTGGTATGGATTTCATTACCGGATTGCCCCGCTCACCCAAAGGGAACGATGTCATTTGGGTCGTGATTGATAGGCTGACTAAGGTGGCACATTTTCTTCCTGTCAAGACCCAGCTCCGTGTGAAGCCCTTGGCCCAGCTTTATGTCTCAAGGATTGTGAGTTTGCATGGTGTGCCACGAACGATTGTGTCAGATCGTGGTTCTCTTTTCACCTCTCGCTTTTGGCATAGTCTGCAAGAGGCTATGGGTACACGTCTTTCTTTCGATTGACTTATCATCCTCAAACCGATGGTCGACGGAGAGAGTTAACCAAGTGTTGGAAGATATGCTCCGTGCTCGTGTTCTTTCCTATGGGAAGAAGTGGGAGAAGTGCTTGCCGTTTGCGAGTTCTCCTACAACAGCTTTCAAGCTAGTCTTGGTATGGCACCGTTTGAGGCTTTGTATGGGAGGAGATGTAGAACCCCTTTGAACTGGTCAGAAACTGGTGAGCGTCAGTTCTTCGGGCCAGATTCCATCAATGAGGCCGAAAGCCAAGTTCAGCTGATTCGTGAGCCAGTCTAGGCAATAGAGCTATGCGGATCGTCGTCGTCGAGAGTTGAGCTTTGAGCCCAATGACTTTGTGTATCTCAAGGTCTCACCCTTGAAGGGCCATCAGCGTTTTGGCATCAAGGGCAAGTTAGCTCCTCGATATGTTGGGCCTTATCGCATCATCGAGAGGATTGGAGCTGTTGCATACAGATTGGAGTTGCCAGCTTCACTTGAGGGTTTGCACGACGTGTTCATGTGTCACACTTGAAGAAGTGCCTCCGTGTTCCAATTGAGGAAACTCCGTTGGAAAATCTCGATGTGCAAGAAAATTTGACCTATCATGAGCATCCTGCTCGTATTCTCGAAGAATCTGAACGAAGGACAAGGAACCGTGTCGGTTCAGTGGTCAAACCATTCTGAAGATGAGGCAACTTGGGAGCGCGAAGATCGTCTTCGTGCAGATTACCCATCCTTCTTCTCCGAGTAAACAGAATCTCGGGGCGAGATTCTTGTAAGGGGGGAGGTTTTGTAACATCCCGACTTTGGACTTGTGTTTCAAATGTAAGAAAATCAGTAGAAATTAAAACCTTTTCTTACATCATGTATTTCCTGTTGTACCAAACAATTCTTGTACAAGGGATTATGGAAATACATTGTCACAGGTCTATTTGATCCAAACTATGATATCCCAAAAACAATCTTGTCAAATTTTGTGATCATCCTCTGGAAATATTTTTCCTAAGTTCTTGGCATGGTATGTAGCCCCTCTGAAAAATTTCACAATTTTTAGAAATTGTTTGAATATTTTTAGGGGGCAGTCAAACTTGTTTGACTTTCAGTCAAACCTCAAAACAGAGCCTTGCAGAATTTTTGGAGATTTATTCACAGTATAAAAACCTCTGAAAATTTTACACAAGGTTGATATCTGAGTTAGCAAGCTCCTGTAAAAATTTCATAATTTTTGGAGTTATTTTGCAACCTCAAATAAATCCTCAAAAGCCTCTGTTCTTGTTTCAAGTCAAAACCTAAATTCACTGTGCTTTGGGTTCGAGTCAGACTCGGGCTCGAGCCAATTGACTCAGTCCAGTCAACTAACTGCACCGAGCCTCTCTTTAAAGACGCGCGTCCATTCTCAGCCTTTGGATCTAAATCGCGTGGCCCACGTGCGTGTAACCATTCGGACCTTCCGGTTGCTTAAATGAATGTCAACCGTTAGATCTCCATCCAACCGTTCAGATCCTCTATGATGTTCGGACCCTCCGGTTGTTAGTTTGAATCGGAGCCGTTGGATTAAAATCCAACGCTCGCCTGTTCCTCTGTTGTAAACCACGTTCGCAACGTGGGGCAATCTGAGCCGTTCATTTCTAATCCTAGGGCTTGCGATCTCCTTTGTTGTATTTTAAACCTGGGGGGCGTGGCGCTATCCTAGCCGTCCGGTTTAAATCGTGGGGCTCTGGAACGCCCGAGCCTTTCCTCTGGTCATCTTCAACCTCTAGCTGTGCGAGCACAGTGTAGGGCATGGCAGTGTCTTTTCATGCTTCCTACCGCCACCCTAGTCAATAGTGAGGGGCGTGGGAGAGGTATTCGGCCGAGCCATACCCTATTGCACGTCTACTATCTTTTTCCTTGTCGGCCGCACCTTGTGCTCTGTGCTTTGCTGCCCGAAAAACTTGTGGTGCAAACCCTAATGCCTCCATGGCTTTATAAGCACCCAAATCACCTCCTGGAGTTTCTTTAGACCACCATCAAGCTCCATTCACAGTATTGGAGCTTAACACCTCAAAAATGGCAAGTCGCCATTGTTGACCCGAAGAGCTCCATTGGTGTTCTTGGTGTTCCAGTGGTTCTCCTTCATGTTTCTTTGCCCTATCCTTATCCATTTTCTATCTTGAACATTTCCCCTCACTTAATTTTGGATTTGATTCTCAGGAATTGTCCAATTTGGGGTTTGTTCAAATTTGGCCGAAAGTGGTCATCTTCTTCCTCAGCTCAGGTGAGTGCTCCATTTCCTAATTACTTGCTCATAAAGCTTCTGTGGACCTTAATGAAGCTATATTGATGCTTTGGTATCACTCATTTGGCTCAAGGTGTCATTTTCCATCCTTCTTCTCCAAGTCCGGCGAGCTTCCTCCGTGATCAAACTTCTCCGGCCATCTTTGAAGCTTCCCTTCTTCAAGGTAGCTTCTTATTAGTCCTTAGAGGCTCTGGCACCCGCTTCCTTGACCGCAATGAGCTCATTCTTTGTTTCGTGTTTAGCAGTAAAGCTCCCTTTTTCATTTTCCGGCTAGCCGGCGTTTTAGTCCCTCACCGCCGGCGAGAATGCCACCATTAGGTTCGTAGTGCTATTGCGATTCAATTTTGGTTCTTGTTCGGCGTCGCCGCGGCCAGTGTCGCCGGCGACGAGCCGTTGAAGTCGCTCGGGACTTTGCCGGCACAAAACTCCCGTTTTCGTCAATTGATTAGGACAAATTAAATGCACAGTGATTGCTAATCATTAGTTTTTTAATGGTGTCTTAATCTTTGTCATTGAGCCACTGACCAGTGGGCCCAGCATCCTTTAATCCCCCTCTGGCGGAATCCCGCGCTGTTCCGCCATCATTAATGCTTAATCATTGGTTAATTAATGTGTTGGCATTAATTCTGTCCTAAACCGCCACTCTTAGTCGTTGACATGTGGGCCCAGTGCACTGTGCACGTGGGTTAAACGTTCGCGATTGTGACTCGAAGTCACTGACATGCGGTCCCACGTGTCAGCATCTCTCTTTTGAACTTCGATCATTAGCCACCGTTCGTTTTCAGATCTGCGGCCCAGATCGTGAGTGCATTCGGACCCTCCGGATGCCTTGATCACTCTCGACCGTCGATCTTGCGATCAACGGCTGGGATCTTGTATGCAATCGGACCTTCCGACCGTTGGTGCGCTCTGGACCGTCCATCTGCAGATCTGCGGCTGGGATTGGCCCAAACAACCGCACCGTCCGGATGCATACACCTTCGTGAGCCGTTGGATCGTGATCCAACGGTGGGCTCCGTTTAGGTTTCGCGCGCGTGCGCTGTTTCCGGCGCGCGTGAGCTGTAGGATTTTAGATCGAGGGTTGGAAATTGTCCACATCTTATTCTTTTGTTTAACTTTGTCTGTTTATTGGTAAGTATTTATTTAACAACTGAAAATGATATAAAATCTTTAGAAACTCATAACTAATTCATTTTAACTGCTGTTTAGATAATTCCAACTATAATAAATTGTGTTATCACTTAAGTTTATTATAAAAATGGATTTAAGCTTATTTCAGTAGCAGAAAATTGCGTAACTAGTAATAACTTGATTTCTGTCACTTTGAATATTCCAGAAATGGATTTAATCTTGTAAAATGCATATCTTTTTTTGTATAAATCCAAATTGTGCAAAATCAATTTTGTTAAATTCATCTGTTAGTATACTTTCATATGGAATAAGATTTGAGCATGTTCATAATTCTGTAAAATGACTTGCATTAGATTTACAACTTAGAAAAATCATAAGTAAATGTGTATAACTCCAAATTTAGTAAATTCAACTTTGCTGTTATTAGGAGGTCATAATCTACCTACTATAAAAATTTCAGACCTTAGATCATTCTAGAAAATTTCGTCATGAACAGTGCTAATTATTAATTAGGTTGATGTAAGGCTAAGAAAGAACATTTTGTCCATATCTTTTGCATGCTTAGTCCAAATTGCATAATTCTTGTTCCTATCGCTATCTGAAATCATTCCCGAGCTGTTGTGTGAATTTCATTAGTTTTGGATGTGTTTTGCTGTTGGAGTTTATTTGGTGTTCTTCGTTCTTATTTGCTTATCGCCTTTTTACGTTAGGTTCCGAAGATAATTTTATTGCTGATATTGAGCCACAGCAGCCATCAGATCCTGCACTCCAGCAAGGCAAGCAGATGTAGCATTCATTTGATCATATTGCTCCTACTATTTTCAAATTCTAATATATTGTTTGCAAATTCTATGTATGCATTGCTATGTTGTTTTAAACTATTGTCGATAGTTGGCCTAGTAGTTGCATAATCAGTAGGAAATGTTTAATCCTCTACTACTGAGCATAGGATTACTTGCTGTGATTTTGGGTTTGCTGGATGAACCCTTGTCACTTAGTAGTTTACGTGTCATTATGCTTAGCCATGCTTAGTTATCGGTAGAAATGGGCGGTTATCGACTTGTCGATAACCTTGATCACACAAACTGTTATAATCAGATATTTCACCTTGTGCTATGTCTAAATTGCAAAACTAAGGCGAAAATGAAAAACAATTTAGACTTGGGCACAATGGTAAGATGGTGTGATCTTTTGGGTGTGAATGAAATGGTGCCCGGGTCAATTAAGGACCGAGCTACTTGTTACACCAAACCAAGCATTTGTGTGTGCTAACCACACTAGAGGGATATGTGACCTCTCTTAGCTGAGTACTTTGGGCTGTGTTAATTAATGAGTCACGTGGTGGGTTGCATATTTGATTATATGCAACATGGACACGTTGTAGGGAGGGGAACACCACGAGGGCGGTGTATCTTGCTCCACGTATGGGTCCTTGTGATCCATATTTAGTCGGCAGATCACTAAGGATTAACCCCATACGTGCGTCTCTTGATTAGCATATTCCATTGGAAAGGGTTCGTAGGACCTAGCCGTGTAAGCATACCAAAGGAAGTGTGCTTAATAGCTTGGCAAAAGGCGGTGCAAGTGTGGGTACATTGGTACACCCTGCAGGATTAAAACTATTCGAATAGCCTCGCCCTAGGTTATGGACACGCTTGGAAGTCTTTCAAGAGTTAGACTACAACCTTTTATAATTAAAACTTGATGGTGGTGCGAATCGAGGATTCGTGCTATGTTGTGGTGGCTTTGGGGAAAGTCACTTCTAGGTGGATACATGTTACTTATGTTTACTCGCTGGTATTTAAATGCTTAAAAACAGATTGTACAAACTGCTGTTCAACTTATTATAATATTGCAAATAAAACTTGCTTTGTGCGTCCAAAGAACCATATAACCACATTCCTTTGAATACAGCTTTCATGTAGCTATGTATAGGCTTGTTACTCGTAAGTCTTGCGAGTACATTTTTGTACTCACCTGCATTGCTTGTGTTGTGCAGAGGATGATAGTGAGTCCGATGGACCTCACTTTTGTGAGTTGTGCTGTGGCAGTTTAAGGGGCGATTAGCTTGGCGGCTCGGTCGGTTGCCTTGTGGTGTTATGTGGCTAACCGGTCGTCTTTTGGTTTAAGCCATCTTATGACAACTTTTGCTTCCGCTGTTACTCATTTGATACTTATGTCTTTTGGTCAGTCGGCTGTGTTGTAATAACTTATATTACGTATGTCTTTTGGTAGACTTGTTATATTCTGTTGTATGGAAATGATGCATGCTTTGACTTGATGTATGTGTGCTGCTTGTTCTGGGAGGCACATGTTCATCGAGACGCGGATTATTCTATTTGTGATACTAGAACCAGTGGAAGGTTAAGTATTACAAGTTTAATAAACCGGGGTCTCACACAGGGTTGCCCACAAGTTAAGGTGATCATAGAAGGGGTATGATTTCTAGCCAACCTGATCATCATCGACACCAAGTCCTTAAATGTGATTTTGGGAATGGATTGGCTTGCTGCTCATCGAGCAATTTTGGATTCTGGTGATAGAAGCATCAACTTGGTCAGTCCAGTTGGGACTAAAGTGAAATTCGAAGCCTCCTCGGAGAAGGTTTGAAAAGCACTAGTTTGTAGTGTCAAGGCAGTATCTTTGGAAGTGATACCAGTGGTCAGAGAGTTTTCAGATGTCTTTCCTGATGAATTACCTGTAATGCCACCGCCAGTGGTCAGAGAGTTTCTAGATATTTTCCGTGATGAATTACCTAGAATACCACTGGACAGAGACCTAGAGTTCGTTATCAACCGAGTTCCAGGAACTGCACCGATTTACAAGAGGCTCTACCGTTTGCCGGTTGACGACTTAGTCGAGCTGAAGAAGCGGATTAACAAGATGCAAGATAAAGGATCTGTTTGACCAAATTCTTCACCTTGGGGAGCTTCAGTGATCTTTGTTGCCAAGAAGGATGGTACCCAGCGGATGTGTGTGGATTACCGCTCACTCAATGAAGTCACCATAAAAAATAAGTTCCCTTTGCCCAGGATCGATGATTTGTTTGACCAATTAAAGGGAGCTGGAGTATTCTACAAGATAGATTTGAGGTTAGGATACCATCAGTTGAAGATTCGCCAAGAGGATATACCCAAGACAGCCTTCTCAACCCGTTATGGACTGTATGAGTTCACGATCATGTCTTTTCGTTTGACCAATGCTTCACCTTACTTTATGAACTAGATGAATAAAGTATTCTAGAGTATTTGGATAAGTTTATCATTATCTTTATTGACGATATTCTAGTATACTCTAAGAGCGTAGAAGAGCATAAAGAGCACCTTCGTTTAGTCCTGACTAAGCTTAGAGATCGTCAACTCTATGCCAAATTCAGCAAGTGTGAGTTTTGGAAGAAGGAAGTTACCTTCCTGGGACATGTCTTGTCTGCAGGAGGAATCGTCGTCAACCCTAGTAAAGTCCAAGATGTGCTCAATTGGGAGTCACCCAAGTCAGTGCCTCGGATCAGAAGTTTTCTTAGTATGGCAGGTTACTACCGCAAGTTTATAGAGGGATTCTCTAGGATAGCAAGGCCTCTCACCCAGCTATTGAAAAAGGAGAAGAAACTTGTTTGGACGCCTAAATGTGAGAAGAGTTTTCAAGAATTGAAGAAGCGCTTGATCACTGCTCTAATGTTGATTTTGCCCGATGCCCGTAAGGATTTTGAGATTTTCTGTGATGCCTCACAACAAAGTCTCAATTGTGTCTTGATGCAAGAAAGGAAGGTAGTAGCATATGCTTCCCATCAATTGAGGCCTCATGAAGCAAATTACCCCACTCATGACTTAGAATTGGCTGCCACAGTGCACGCTTTGAAGATGTAGCATCATTACCTTATCGGTAATCGCTGTGAAGTTTTCACTGACCATAAAGCTTGAAGTACATTTTTACTCAAGCTGATCTTAATATGAGGCAAAGAAGATGGTTAGAGTTGATCAAAGATTACAATATTGGAATCCAATATCATCCGGGCAAAGCTAATGCTGTAGCAAACGCTTTAAGTAGAAAGGTCTACTACAATACTCTGATGATTAAGGAGAGTCAGCCAGCACTATATGAAGAATTTCAGAAGATCAAGCTTGAATTAGTAGAAAAAGGTTTTGTAGCCGCTTCAGAAGTTCAACCTACTCTTAAAAGTCAGATCAGAAAGGCTCAGGTCGAAGATGCAGACACCAAGGAGATAAAGAGCAACATGAAGAAGGGCAAGTCCCCTAGATTTTTAGAAGATGAACAAGGAACCGTTTGGTTCGATAAGTGTATTTGTGTACCAGACCAGAAAGAGCTTAAGCAGTTGATACTCAAGGAAGCACATAAAACCT
This sequence comes from Ampelocalamus luodianensis, assembly GCA_036346255.1. Classification (NCBI taxonomy): domain Eukaryota; kingdom Viridiplantae; phylum Streptophyta; class Magnoliopsida; order Poales; family Poaceae; genus Ampelocalamus; species Ampelocalamus luodianensis. The sequence goes on along the minus strand of CM070627.1, from coordinate 11,545,769 downwards.
TGTTTTCCATTCACCCCGGAAGCACTAAGATGTACCAAGATCTTAAGGAATTCTATATGTGGCCTAGCTTGAAGCGAGAAATTTCTAAATACATAGCTCAGTGTGATGTTTGCCAGCAAGTTAAAGTTGAGCATCAGAGACCCGCTGGACTCTTGCAACCCTTGCAGATCCCTGAATGGAAATGGAAAGAAATTGGCATGGACTTTATCACCGGTCTACCAAGGACAAGATCTAGTCATGATTCTATCTGGGTAGTCGTGGATCGCCTAACTAAGGTTGCACACTTGATTTCAGTCAAGACCACCTACTCAGGAGACAGACTTGCAGAATTGTACATGGCAAAGATAGTATGTCAGCATGGAGTACCCAAGAAGATCGTGTTGGATCAAGGATCTCAATTCACCTCCAGATTCTGGCAGAAGCTACACAGCGTTCTGGGCACTAATCTGAATTTTAGTACAGCCTACCATCCGCAGACAGACAGCAAAACAGAAGAGTAAATCAAATCCTAGAAGATATGTTGAGAACCTGCACTCTAGAGAACCAAACCAGTTGGGATCAAATGTTGCCCTATGCAGAGTTTTCATACAGCAAGTGTCACCAATCTAGTTTGCAGATGTCCCCGTTTGAAGCCCTTTATGAAAGAAAATACAGGACACCGTTGTATTGGACTGAAACAGGAGAAGAACAAGTACTTAGACTAGATATCCTGAAGGAAGTCGAAGATCAAGTTAAGTCAATCAGAGAAAAGCTGAGAGCAGCTCAGACCAGGTAGAAAAGTTATGCTGATAACCATCGCCGAGATTTAACTTTTGCACTTGGAGATCATGTGTATCTAAAAGTTTCGCCTCTCAAAGGAATGGGTCATTTCAGAGTCGGCGGGAAGCTTGCACCCAGATACATTGGACATTTTCCAATTCTAGTCAGAAGAGTAGAAGTTGCTTACAAACTGGAACTCCCACCGTAGCTATTAGATGTGCATGATGTCTTCCATGTGTCCCAGTTGAAGAAGTGTCTACATGTACCAGAAGAGCAGATGCCGCTAGAAATAGTTGACCTGCAGGAAGATCTCACTTACAAGGAGCATCCCCTCAAGATTTTGGAAGTGTCAGAGCGAGCAACAAGAAGCAAGATCATCCGTTTCTGCAAAGTTTAGTGGAGCAATCACACTGAAAAAGAAACCACCTGGGAGCGCGAAGAGCACCTGAAGACTGAGTTTCCGCACCTATTCCCTAGTCAGCCCGAATCTTGGGGTCGAGATTCCCTTTAAGGGGGTAGGTTTGTAACATCCCAGTTTTTCTAAGCTTCTTGAAAACTTTCAAAATAAAAATAACCATTTGATTTTGTTGAAGTCGTAAAGCTTAACTTGAGATTTTGGGAAAATAAAATGATTTAAATGACTAAATCAAACTTCAAAATGATTTAAGCTTCTGAGCACGTCACAAACTCTCAACCTCACCCCTCGTTCCGTCTCGTGCCTTCTCCGAGATCCAAGCTCCTTGAATCGCGAGGAACGAGAGCGTCATTCTCGAGACAGTGAGCAAGCCTCACAATGCCATCTTCTCTGGCGAGCTTCATTGCCCTCGCCAACCACATTACCATGTTCTCCTTACCTCGCTGATGCTCCTTCTTTGCTTGATGTAGGTCCGGGAACCATATAGCGCGAACAAGCAGTCGTCTTCTTCACCTCCGGCGCACACCCCGTTCTAGACCTTCGTGTTCCAAGTGTTCTGATGAGCTTGAACCTCACCTGACCACGTCATTCCATGTCCTATACTTCACTGATGCTTCTCCCTCGGTTGATGATGTTCCACGTGCAGGGAATCCCCCGAATCGACCTTCTTCCTCATTTCTGGCCACTGTAACCCTTTTCCAGTTAGCCGCCACCTCGGTGAGTCTCTGGTCAATTCCTTCTATCCCTACCATCCTCAGTGTGCATGCAAGCTAATGTGCACTTCCTTGTAGCATCTCCATCACCTTAGAATGCCGACACTGAGAGCCTCCTTAGCACTGCCATTGCTCAATGTCGCCAAGCTTCTTGGCCATTCCCCAACATCGTTAAGAACCTTGGTGAGCTTCTAGTAGTCCCCTAGAGCTTTTGCGCTCAATAGATCGGATGATTAGCTAGTGTAGCATAGACTTCATGATAGCCGATCATGGTGTCACCGCAGGAAGCTTTCTCGGCACCACTCTGGTGACCATTGGTCCCTGAGCCACCGTGTGTAGCATCATAGTAACCTCCTAAAGCCAATGTGCACCTTCTTTTGCCGCCAATTTGCCTCAATAGCGAAAAACCACTTTGAGCTCGAGGAGCTCCTCCGCTTATCTCCGGCATAGCACCGCCTCCACCACCACTATGTTGCATCACCATCGAGAGAGGGACCTATTTTTCCCCATTCCCCAAGCCTCTCAATACCTACCTCGCCGCCAGCGAGCTCGCTATGGTGCTCGGCTGTGAGTGTAGCTCCGTTTCTCTCTCTCTCTTTGCCAGACGGCCTGTGTGTTTAAAAGGGTAATTAACGCTAAGTAACAGAGGTTAAATGTAACGAGAGTATGATAGGTGGGCCATCCGAAAAATGTTGATGAAAATCTAATTTCAAACATTTTTAGTAAATGTGTCACTAACATGTGGACCACGCACTATTCCTGGTTTTAAAACATGTTTCAAAACCCGAGACACTGGCATGTGGACCCCAGTTGTCAGATAATTATGCTTTAAAAGCCGCTTTCAATTAGAGAAAAATACACTTTCTCTGCTGGAAAGCGTAAACTTCACAAAATACTCTTTCGACGTCAACCTTTTCCTAATTTTTGGAATTTTCAAACCGAAGCAGATTAAAATGCTAATAACTTTTGCATACATACTCCAAATCGAATGAATCTTTTTTTAAAAAAAAATCATCTAAAATCATGCTCTATCTAAATATGAAAAGTGATGTGGATTTTGTTGCTGTTGAAATTATTTTCTATATTTAATTTTCTTTCGGCTGTCTTTATTAGACGTTGATTGTTTGAGCGAATTTTACGACGATCCTCCATCCTCGTATTCAGAGCAACCAAATCAAGGCAAGCACCTATTTTTACCATGTTGATCCTACTATTTTAATTATTGTACTTCTTTTTATAAAATCTATTATGCATACATGTATGTTTGCTTAAAATTGCTATATTTAGGGATAACGATAGTCGTAATCTTATTCGATGCATTAAGCTCCTTGAAATATTGATATCCTACTGTTGTAGCCATTAGGTTATGGTATAGACAATAGATGGTGTCAATTAGGGAATTTTGAGTGCGAGTATCGCATAGTTTCTTAGCCAAGCTATAGTCCTTACAAAAATTTGCTATAAGGATGACATGATGAACACGAAATTGAGAGTTTTGAAATAATGATCCAGAGGGGTTTACCTCTATTATTTTGTATAAAAGTAAAAATGAAAAACTTAGTTTGTGACGCGGGCGAGTTATATTATATTCTGAGAAGTGTGAGAGGTGTATCTCACAAGTAGATAGGAGAAGATCCTCGCCTAGGTCAATTAAGGACCGAACGCCAACAAGTCCTATCTAAGCCTAAGCGTACAACCACATGTGCTGGTATAGGACGTCATTAGCTAATTAAGTCATTGAAAACTAGCCTTACACGCTGGTAGGCCGTAGTAGTGCAAGCATGACCGGTGTAGCCATTTTCGAAGGGGCTCCCTTCAACAAAGCATTAGGAACATAGCTTTCCGACACAACAGTTGTCGGGACCCAAAATTTACGATTCTGGAACCCTCTGTGTATAATGCACCAGTCCAGGATCATGCTAGTGCACATAGTGTCAACATAGGTGAATACCAATCCACACAAACGATAAATAAAGTAAACGATTAGTTTGAATAATAAATAAAGGTTTTGACCTTATGGTCGAATTTACACTTATTAAGCCACGCAGGGCGAACAAAGAATAAATAGCAGCGGAACAGAGATAACTTCAGCGTAGATCCCATCAATTCACCACAGGCAACCGACTGGGATCCAGACCTTAACGATCAGCAACCTTCGGCGAATTCCTCCTCGAAAGCAGGCGTAGACTCCTCCTCTTCTGTAGGTTTGGGCGCAAGTTTTACAACAAGCGTGAGTACACAACCGTACTCGCAAATCATACCGCATAATGCAATTTATAGATGCAGGTTTATTCCAAAAGAAAAGGCTTCTGTGGTTCATTTGCATAAAAGCAATATTTGCAATTTGAATACAGTAATAGATTGAAATGCAGTTCAAAACAAATAGATAATATTAATTTAATAGTTATTTTCCACAAAGACACAAAGCTAAACAGATTATTTCACATAGCCACATGACTTAAATCACATAGCTCCCATCCCAAACATTTTATGAAAACTACCCCTCGTGTGAAATCCCCGAGCATGTCCATGACCGCGGACGCGGCTATTCGAATAGATTGTTTAACACTCTACAGAGGTTGTACACTTTACCCACACGATACAACTAGTGTTGCAAGCACTAATCATTACAAAACGGTTCAGAAACTTCATCTTAACATTGACACTCCCGATGTGCTTACAAACCGCTATGCCAACCCAAACGGGGCGCTTTGGCATAACACACACCGCTGGACAGGGACACGGCGAACCGCCCCGTGATGCGACTACCTTGTAGTACACACCTCCACCCATAGCCTAACCTACCACCTGAGTAATCAATGCTAAGAATCCATAACCTACTAAGTTAGACCCGTCCCATACCAGGCATGTGGTCGTACAGTAAGGCTCAGTTCAATGGCGCACAAAGTTAAGTCCTTAATTGACCAAGGCAAGACTTTCATTTTCTAACTAGATCACAAAGATTATCGTTCCCATTCACAAAGTCCACCATATCACGAAGTATCCACCACTTGCCTCAGTCTAAATCCTTTCCCACCCAGTTGGTTTTGGTGCAACACATGCTATCACAAAGTAATAACACATAGCACACAGTTTTACACAAAGTTCCATAGTCACTTAGTAAAATTTAACATTTGCAACTCCAATGAGATGTGAGACTCGTAGCATGGCTAAGCAATTGTACTCGCATCTAACCAACCCACGTTGGTGCTACAATATTACCAACTAATAACCAATCTAGGGTGACAAGGAATTACGGCATACAAAGTCAAGGTGATAATAACAATTTGGATGATAACTATGCTCAAAAGCATTTACATACATAATTAAAATAGAATGCAATACTTTGAAACAAAGTAATTTGAAAACTGGGTTCAAGATGATCAAAGGTATGACTTACCTTGGAAAAGGTCTAAGTACTGGTCTTGATCTTGAAGTGCTCCTTCTTCTCCAAAATTTCCCGACGAATCGACGTCTACTCGCAAACGAGACAAATAAACAAAACAAATACATAACAGAGGCAAAACAAACTCCAAAAATTAAATAAAAATCTCAGATAAATAGAGCTCGAATTTAGATAAATTTAGGGATTTGAATGGGCTCAATCGGAGTTCGGATGCAAAAGTTACGGGCTCTGGAAGATTGAAAATCTAAAGAAACCCTAATTTTGGATTTTCTGGAATTTCTGAATTATTTCTTAACAGAAAAATCAGATTATTGCGCAACGCTAACGTCATCAGAGAACGTTCGGACGGGGCGAAAAACGAACTAACAAGCGGGACCCACATGTTAGAGACACGGCTCACGGTAGACCAAGTCTACCGAGCCTCGGGACCTGGGGACCGGTGGACTGAGCCACGCGGTGCTGACGCGGCACCGACGTGGATGCCATGTCGAAGACACGTAGGCGACGGGCTGACGCGGGCGCTGAGGTGGCGGCTGACGCGGCGTGCCAAGTCAGCTCAGAGGCGGTGGCTCTCGGAAACCGACGACAACGGCGAATGGCGGGGCTTCGCCGGCGGTGAGTGGTACTGGGATGTAGCCTAGGTTATTGCGAACCTGTTGAACCAACTCCGGGTGGTCAAGGTCGACGGAGATGGCCGGCGACGAGGTTCTAGCGGCGGAGGAGCTTCGGGTTTTGTCGGACGGGGGCTCCGGTGATGCTCCGGCGATGCGAAGGGGTTCTGGAGGTAGGTGCTGCGACGGCGGACCCGGTGGTGTAGATCTCGAGGGCAGGGTGACGTCGATGACGGCGCAAAACAAAGAAAAAGGCCGGCGGCGAGAAAACCCTAAAACTCCGATTGCGGCGACGCTAGGGCTCTCGGGGCGACGTGGGTGGCGGCTCTGGGTTGAGGGGGACAATGCGAACCTCGGGGGCCTATTTATAGGGTTCGGGAGGGCTAGGAAGGCGTGCGGCGGTGAAACCCTAAAAAGAGTCTGAAACGATCCCGCGAGAAAACGGAGATAGAAACAAATCCGGGGTTCGATTTTGATCTGGGAAGATGCGGGGAGGTTGGGGATAAGATTTGGCACGTTTTCTAGAAGGGATTCTGTTGGAAATCTCGCGTTGTCGTACGGGACTCGGAGATCGGCAATGGCGGACGGGCGCAGCCGTTTGCGAAGATAACGCCGGGCGCGAGGAGGAGGACGACGTGACAGCGGCATAGAGGCGGGCGCGCGCGGGAGTTGGGCTGCCCGCAGGGTTGGGCCGGAACAGAGAGGAAATGGGCCGGAGGAAAGGAATTCGGCCCAAAGCTTTTATCTGAGATTTAAATAGCTTTTCTATTTTAGAAAATACCAGAAAATAGCAATGAACTCAGAAAAATTCTAGAAAAATCTAGAAAATATATCTAAGCACAAAGAACCCAAATAAAATAGTTTTGGCTATTGTTCATGTTGGGATTATTAACATTAAATGTTCTTGATTGTAAAGTCCAATATTAAGCTTTTGAATAAAAATTCAAATAAAACCAAATGGTGACTTTTCTCCCTACTAACTATTTAAAAGATTTTTAAGCTAAAAAAATTGGGATGTTACAACAGTGAATGACTCACTGAGACGGGGGTGTACCCGAGTGAAGTGAGGGTGTTCATTCACCGGCTAGAGCAAGGTTAGGACTAGGTGATGTAAAGGTTTCGGCGCGTGCTCTAAACTACTTACCAAAGGTAGTAAGTGGTGGTATCCGACGGATACCAGGAAACTAAAGAATTCGTGTATTGTGGGTAAAGTTGTACGCCTCTACAGAGTGTAAATCTATTTAAATAGCCGTGCTCGCGGTCATGAGTGTGCTTAGTGCAGTCTTAATGGGTATTGTCTTGGATTTCATAAAAACAGTTTTGTTAGGAAATGTGGGACTAGTTTTGTCGTTCTTATTTGAGTTGATAGGAAATGTGGGACTAGTTTTGTCGTTCTTATTTGAGTTGAAGGTCAAGTCTATGGTTGAAAATAAGATGTTGTTCGCAACTGAGGCGGGCTACGAGTTGTTATTTATTCAATTACTTACTAATTGTCCTTTATCTATTTAATTGCTCTTTAAATTTTCATTGACAAATACTATGTATTGGTATTGCAAATAAAATTTGCTTAATGCTGAAAACAACTTGTAGCATAGTGCCTCATCTCTTGTTAGCCTTGTGAAAAGGATTAAAATCGCTATGTATTTCTTTAATACATAATAAAATACCATACGTCTTCATGGTCGTAACCCCTAAGGCTCACGACCTCAATGGTCGTAAGGATTCCAAAGGTTACATGAAGGATAACTTGGTCAGACAAAGTCCCGTACCTAGCCTCCTACCAAGTAGTTGCTCGTAGAAGCTATGAACTGGCATCTGGATCTAACTCCAGGTATATTCTTTACCGTGTGATGAATGGAACACATGTCATATATTCCATGCCACGCGACGTTACGTGATCCTAAGTCACTGACAAAAAACCACCATACGGTTGAGTGTCTCACAGACACTTAACCGCAGAATGGTTGATACTTCATCAACCATCGCCTCGCTCCGATCAGTCACGACGCTTCACAACAGGCGTCTTTTCTAGGAGTAACTGCCATCGCTTTGTCAACTATTTAAAGGAGGACGCATACGGCAGAAGGCAATTGGAGAAGGTCAAGCGCTATCAGATTGAAGCATAGCAATTAGAATAACAAGCATTATGCTCAGTGTACTTAGATATTAGTCCACCGCCTGGTCGTAGGCACCTCCTGTAATAGCCGGTTCATATCAATAAAGAGAAGTCCCATTCTCTCCCAGGAAATTTCGTGCCATTTTCCTCTATTTTTTCCATAAGATCAACGACTCGATTGTCGACTGCTGACATCGTCTGTGGGGTAGAAGGCGCAAGTTTCCTGAAGGAATTCTTCGCTCATCAAATCCTCATCCATTCCTCCTCATAATCGCTCATGCGGCTATGTCAAGTAGTTGGGATGAGGAGAATTGGTTCGACCTAGCGGACAACTCCAATCTCGATATGGACGCATGCATTCGCGCCATGCACGAAAATGGGATGTCATCATCCTCCTCCTCCGCCGGATCGTCAATCGCAGACATTAGTGAAATCGACCGAACGAATGAGAATACACCGCTACGACCAGTGGTGGTTTCAGAGGAAGTGTTTCCAACCAGTTCGGAACACCCAAGAACCTCTGCAAGCCTGGTCCTTCTGACCGGCGAAAAAGGTGACAAAAGTTCAGCCTCGCAACTCGAAGATCAATGTACTCTCGATGCGATCATGGTTGACAATTACTCACCAACGGCTTCTGGCAATTCCAAGAGCCAATCGACATCTGGTAACGGTGTCGATGAAACCCCTACTGGTCGTAGGCCAAGTGGGAATCGTAAGGCTTAACATCCGATCGGCAATTTGCCTGATAAGGCTGAGTCCACCACAAAAACCTCAGGAGGTGTTGCATCACCGACCGCTCTCCATCGTGGAAACTCCTTACAGGAGCATTGGAAGGCTCCCCATCAGTTACGATAGAAGCTCGTTAGAAGATCGCTGCTGAAGGCACGAGATCAATGCGATCGGAGGTGCAGATCAAACTGCCATGTACCGTCCTGCACTCGTTACCTCGTCACCACCTATTGATGGAGATGGTACGAGCCGTCAAGCACCAAATGCCGGAGGTAACAGAACTGATGGACGTCCACTAGTTAATTCACCTGGTTCTGTCTTAACCCGCGTGAGGAACCAGACAAGACCAACTAGGAGGTCGAGGGAAAGCTCGGGTCATCAGACACCTGCGGTAAATCTTTCAAGACCTTTGGCAACTGTACAAAATCTGTAGCGCGTTCAGGATATTCTAAACAATTCTAACCCTACCTTAGCAGAGACTCCAGGTTTTGTCTAACTTATAGGTCAGGTATCAGAGATTCTCCAGCAGACCATGCAGCATACAGAAGCGTACTGAGAATAAAAGCATTCGCGAAGTCAGACCATGACTTTATCCCAACGCTCCACCCTCAATAGAGGGCAACATGGTCGTATTGGAGCCAGTAGATACCGAGACCACCTCGATGATTCTGACCAAGGAGTCACGAGGGGAGAAGGTTATTTCAAGAAGCCTCTCCTTCCCCTCGTCAAGAGGAGTGATCGCTTTGACCTGATATTCTCCGACATCATCTAAACCAAGCAGGCAGTCGGAGGCGTCATACCAATGTCCACAATCAAATCGGGACACCGGAGCATCGGTATTCCAACCTAAGGAACCGCTCTTCGACCAATTACAATCTGGCACCCTTCCAAAGAAGGCACCATGAATCAATTACAGGTTGTCGAGCCTTTTCCGCAGGGCTCCAGGCTGTATGTTGGCCAAATAGGTTCCGACCGGCCAACATGGACAAGTTCGACGAAACTCAAAATCCATTAGAATTTCTCCAAATCTATACCACCATCATCAGAGCTGCTGGTGGTGATGAAAATGTGATGACAAATTATCTACCCATGGTGCTTGAAGGATCTGCCTGGTCTTGGTTACTCAACCTACTGGTCGGATCAGTCTACACTTGGGAGCAACTCTGCGACCTCCTAATTGCGAATTTCCAGGGTACGTACGACCGCCCTGGGAAGGAGGATGATCTCCACCAAATCCGACAAAAATCCAATGAGACTCTCCGATAGTACATCAAAAGATTTAGCTAAGTTCGTAATTCAATACCAGAGGTCACAAAATCTTCTGTCATCCAAGCTTTCAAAGCAGGGTTAAGGAATGGACGGTTTACGGAGGATTTAGCGATAAACCCTCCACGAACGACCATCGAGCTTTTTGACATGGCCGACAAATACGCGACTACTAGTGAAGCGATTGAGTAGAAAGAGGCCATTGATCGGAAGGACAAAATCCCTCAACTTGGCTTGGATAAGTCAGAAAAGAAGCAAAGAAAGGCTCTCAAGAAAAAGAGAAACCGCAAACCCGATGACATGGAAGTCCTTGCAGTTCCTGAAAAGTTTACCAAGGGTACGAAAGATTACACCAGTCGTGGTAAAGAAAAAGCTCCGACTGATGGATACAAGAAAAACAAGAAGTGGTGTCCACTTCACCAACAAGCAAGGCATGACTTGCGCACCTGCCGAGCCTGGCAAAAGAAGCTAGAAGATTACTATACAGGTAAAGGTCCACTCCCCTCGATACAGGAACTCAGAGAGACGAGATCCAAGAAGGACAAAGACGGTTACAAAGAAATAGAGTACCATGAGCCTCAACATACTGTTGATGTGATCTTTGAGGGATCCTCTTCGTACGAGTCAAGATGTCATCTGAAGGCCATGGAGCGGGAGGTCAACCTTGCTAAATCTCCGATCACCGTCAAGCCATCCAAATGGTCGGAGACTGTAATCTCCTTTAACAAAGAAGATTGTCCCATCCCTTCGACTCGATCAGGTAGGTTCCCTATTGTCATTGAGCCTACTATTAATAATTGTAAGGTTAATCGGGTCATCATATATGGGGGTAGTTCTTTAAATATCTTATTTGCCAGAGCATTGAAAAACATGCAGATTCCCAAGTCTAAGGTGAAACCTGTAAAGTATCCTTCCATGGCATAGTTCCTGGTTCCACCGCTAAACCGATAGGACAGCTTTCCCTATCGGTTACGTTCGGAAGACCCGACAACTTCCGAACAAAAAAGATTTCGTTCGATGTGGTAGATTTTGAAACCGCATATAATGGAATCCTCGGTCGTCTGGTCTTAGCAAAATTCCTGATAGCCACGCACTACGATTATCAGAATTTAAAAATGCCAGGACCGAAAGGAGTCATCACAGTTCGAGGAGATCGAAAAATGGCTTACGCATGTGATCAAAAATCATTAGAACTGGTCGATGAACTACCGACCAGAGAAACTAATCCACCTACCATGCAGGTCAAGCGCTCAAGGCCGAAGATGGCACCAAAACCCTTCGACCAGACAAAAGAGGCTTAACTCGACAAAGGCACTTCTTCAGGAAGTGCAAAAGTACTGGTCGGAGCAGGACTCGACTCTAAATAGGAAGAGTCACTCATACTTATCAATTTATATATGCACGAATTTAATCTTTGTAGCGACAGGTTGCGACCATCGCGGAAACTGCGGTTGAACAGAGTCAGCTCATAAAAATTCGAGGACACCTTGCGGCATTCTTGAACCGTGAGGTTATAAATCCAAATGGAAAGTTCCACAATGTAGATTGAACTTGATTGGGATAAGATATTGAACTTAACCGTACATGTGTGTAAATGTATATGAATGGTTAATTTTAGTTAATTGATTTGTGAATTGGATGTGCTTGTTTCTGAGATGAATGTGAATTGGATGTGCTAGCTTGTTTTTGAAATAAATGCAAATTGGATGTGCTAGCTTGTTTCTGAAATGAATGCGAATTAGATGTGCTTGTTTCTGAAAAGAATATCACAGACGGTTCCTTAGGACATGCATCAGATATCACAGACGGTTTCATCCACAAACCATATGTGATAATAGACTATCATAGACGGTTTTATATACAAACCGTCTGTGATAGTCTACTATCACCGACGGTTCTGAGTTAATAACCGTCTGTGATAGTGTGTATCACAGACGGTTTGAATAACCGTCTGTGATGACTCATATCATCACTGACCTATAGACTCAGACGGCTCACGAAACCGTCTATGATGACGTTTTTGAACCGTTTGTGAAGACTTTTTCTGTAGTAGTGCTTACTGAGTACACTAGTGTACTCAACCTTGCTATTATTCTCCTTTGTTAGATCCTAGTCCGACTGGGGATTATCCCGAGTGGGACGAAGGGCATGCAGGTACTGATGAGATCGTAGGGGACGAAAACCCTTACCACGAGGAGCAGGGTGAGGTGGACGCCCTATTTGACACATGGGACGAATAGGCGGCCAGTAGAGTCAGGCAGGCAAAAGAGAGGGTGGGGTCCCATTTTGCAGTTGTAAATTACTAAGTGTAATGTAAGACTATAGCTTTGCGTGGCTAATGCTGTAATAAAGATGTACATTTTCTATCTATTGTTCGGCTACGCTGACTCTGGTAAAGGCTTGCTATTCATCGGAGCGGTGTTCTACTGAGCAGACAAATAGTAATTCGTATGCCTAAGTGTGATTACCCATGGGGTAATAACATGGGGCGCCACACATTACGCTCAATGTACTTAGAGATTAGTCCACCGCCTAGTCGCAGGCATCCCCTGTAATAGCTAGTTAATATCAATAAAGAGCAGTCACATTCTCTCTCAGGAAATTTCGTGCTATTTTTCTCTATTTTTTCGTAAGATCGGCGACTCGATCGTCGACACCTTGCATTTATACAAATTTTGTAATACACTACAAGTCTTGATGAATACACAATGTACTCAATCTTACTTAAATTGTTGTTCAGAGTTAGAGGATGAGCCAACGCCAGATGGCGTATTCTTTGCACCCGGTACCAGAGGGTTCGGCGACGGGTCTTTCTAGAACTTGTTTCTTGTTGGTTTCTAGATGGCGCATTCTTTGCACCTGGTACCAGAGGGTTCGGCGATGGGTATGCCGCTGGAATTTTTGGACTTTATATATATTATGCTTCCGTTATTTCATTCGCTTCTTCTGATACTTGAGTTTTATTTAACCTGTTGGCCCTTGTAATGTAAAGTTTGTAATCTCTTAAGCTATGTACCATATTTGTTCCATTTTATATGAATGTGTTTATGGATATGATTATCAATATTGTTGATATATGTACTAGTCACTGATCATGAGACTAGTACGTTACACGCAGGAGGGCTTCGGGTAGTCAAAGTCCGGGGTTCGATAGATTCGATATCCCTATATATATGGTCAGTAAAACATGATCATCAATCAATACATGTGTTGGTCTATAAGTCACTAATGTCCCGATCAGTGACATTCGACCAGAGATCTTTTTAGAATGACATCATATAACTAATAAATAGTTTCACCAAGTCACATACTTCCTAATCTTTACGAATGATAATCCATCTAAAGAACAAAATAACATTTATTTTATAATTCATAAATACAGACGTGATCAGATCGCTCGCCACATCATGTATAAGAATCGGAAAAGAAAAGGAGGAAAAAAAATATATCATCTTGTTCAATCAAACTCTCTACTGCAACTGCAAGTGCTCGAATGCCTGCATCAGAACAGATCTAAACCTCTCTACGTTGATCCGTACGTCCTGCTTCCCCAGGTACCACTCAGCCACGTTCCCCCACCCGCTCATGTGCACGGCGATGGGGTCCTTGATGATGGGGTGATCCTTTCCGAACACGTCCATCAGCGAGCTCTCGTCGGCCGCGATGCCGTACTCGATGTACCGCAGTCCCATGTCACGGGCCGGCTCGCCAAAGTCGGTCCGAGCGATGTTCTCCAGCCGCCCGTATGGCACGATCTGCACGAGCACGGCCCCTGTGGGGAGGAACACGCAGTTTGTTAGCCCGGCCCCGTGCACGCCCAGCATCACGTCGAAGGAGTTCACCTCCCGGGCGAACTCATCGTAGCTGGCCTTTGGACGCCCGGCGACGGTCACCTCGAACCCCGCGGCCTCCGCGACCGCGATGACCTCCGGTAGGTTAATGAACTTGCGGCTGTTGGTCCGCTCCAGGATCATCATCCGCGGCCGTCGCCGCTCGCGGAGCTTGATTGGCCGGTCACGCGGCAGTGAGTAGGAGTGCCTCAAGAATTTGGTGAAGTCAACCATGGTGTAGCTGCCGCCGGTGGCGTCCAGGGAGGGGTCGATGGTGAATTCCTTGTGGCTTCCGTAGCCGACGACGACGTGCGGGTAACAACGGACAGCGCCGTCGTCCTTTTCAAAGTCGATGATCTCGTGGCGCGAGAGCTGGCTGAAGATTTTCTTGTACTTGTCGACCCAGAAGGGCAGAAGGTTGACGACGAGGAGCTGGACCTCGCCGTTGAAGCGCCGCGCGCCGATGAAGAGCGGGATAAGCACGTCGGTGAAGTCGTGCCAGTAATTGCCGCTGAGCCCGCCGAGCTCGATCACCATCGCCGGGACATTGAGCCGTGTCGTGCACTGCGGGGCGTCCTCGGGATTGGGAACGGACTTCACCGTGACCGCCTTCAGGCCGTCGAGGTACTTTCGGGAGTAGGGCTTTATCTTCCACTCCAGCGGCCGAGCGCGCGGTGAGACGAGCGTGACCGTGGCGCCGGCGCCTCCCTGAGCTCGTGCGTCGCCGGGCAGCTCGCAGATGTCGTACTTGCCGAACGATGTGTCGCAGATTGGTTTGGCGTTGGCAACGTTATTGAAGTCATCTGTTCCTCCTCCTGATCACATCAAGAATGTGCAGGCTTGACAACTTGGATAACGCAATTGAGGTTTACAAATTACAAGTGACATGTGAAATGCCGAGGTGGTCAGGAAATAAAGGCATAAGTTTTGTACCGAATTCACTGAATTCAATTGTCTCCTTATTCTTGGGTCCGTGCTTTTCCTCCCAATTGTCAGAGTTTCTTTCGCTGCCTGACATCATAGAAGGAAGACAAATTCGATATTCTGACAGGTAAGTGAACAAGAAACAAACAAGGTACCTAATTGTTCCTCGATTGGGTTTTTCTCTGCCCATTGCTGCTCGCTTTCACCTTGTGTCACTGAAAAAGAAGGGTGGAATTCAATATCTTGTCCAAAAAGAATTTGTCTTCTTGTCGTGGGTTAACTAGTGTGCTGTCTGGTATGACGCAACTAACGTTTACCTTGACGGCCGTCTGTTGATGGTTCCGTGTGCGCCTCATCCACCTCCTCTCGGCTGAATTCCTCCATTTCTCTGCTCTCATCTTCTGCAGAAATTTCACAAGTTTAGCAAATTAGCGAAAGAAATTATCTAAAATTTCTTAAGAATGTTGACCCTGCATACCTTGCCCTGGATGATTTCTTTCATGCTTTGCAAGAATTGTTTCAGCTGTATTGATTGTTGCTCGGCCCGAATAAGCTGCGTATGAACACGAAAGGAGCTTGTAAGGATAGAACATTAGAACCTCCTTGATCTCTACCTCCTAGAGTTTCTTGAGTCTAGGCAATCAGAAGAAGATAAGCGATTATGGCAACGAAGTAATTACCATTTGGGCTGTAGCTGAACTGTGTCGACAAAATCAAGTACAGCAGCACCAACACGAAGCCAAAAATAAGGCCATATCCAATATAGCTGCTCTTCCACGACGACGATCGAGCTGCGCTCCTCGTCGCCTTCGCTTCCGTTCGCATCATCTTGATAGCCTCCAATAGAAGTACCCTGCTGTTTGTCCACACCGCTGCATAAGCATCGATCTCTGAAAGCCCTTACTTTCAGAGTGTTTTTATTTTCGATTTCTCTCTCTGACAAGAGGGAAGGATTTGTTCGCTCACAGGAGAAATAAAACAGGCTAGAGAACTGTCGTAAGATGTTATGGAATTGTTCTTTTTCTTTGTTTATTTTGCCTTTGCATTTTTTATATCCCCAACAAGTTATTTTGCAACGTACGCAGGAAGACTTTTCTACTATTTGTGCTTGCAAGTTGTGGTAAAATAAATCGCATTTCTTGGTTTGACATTTTTCTGATCCAACTGATTGATGACGAGTTCAAACGTGAGCTAGCACTGCTGTAGAGCGTGACCACTACGCACGTTGTGCGCACGATTCCGCGTCGAAAGAGAGGAATGTATTGGAATCTATCGAACTATTGAACATTGGATTACTCGAGCTTTCTTACCTTCAACTACCATCGGGCTGTCAATTGTCATGTTGTGGAAGCTTAGAAGACCCGCATATTTAAGCAAAATACCATGTGCACTTTCGAACACACTTGTCATTCTTTTGGGCGTAGTAAGGATTTGTTACGGTACTCCCTCTTTCGTCACGACTGTTGGTGTTTATTGACCTGAAGGCTATTATTCGAGGGATAATTCCTCACATGTGGCTGAAAGTTATCATAATTCCTTCTATGCTATTAAAAAATATTTGATCCTCTACGTGCCACTGAGTTTCTTGTTTAATCCCTTCTGTGTCACCCGAGTCACCATTAACCCCCAGTAGGATGTCAGATTTTTTTTAATATACCCAAATTGCCACCCCTGTCCCACGTGTCAGGCCGCAGGGCCGGACGCACGGGAGATGGGTCGGTCATTGATTGGTACAGATTGGAATCGTCCATCGACAGCTCAAAGCCAAAGGCAATGAATCGCGATCGGTAAAGGCAAATCGAGAAGCACTTATTGTGTGGCGGCGTCCGGCAAATCGGAGGAGGCCGAGACGCGGGGACCACCATCGGAGAAGGAGTGGGTGGGGAAGGCGGTGACGGCGGCAGGGTTGAGCCCTCCGGCACTCGCCGCCGGCTGGCCCTGGATGGCAAAGGAGTAGCTGACAGGGGAGGGTCTGGAAGCGGAGGAGCGGGAGCGGCGGCGGCGGACGAGGGCGTAGACAAGGCGGGAGCAGCCGAAGACAATGAAGAGGACGCTGACGCAAAAGCCCAGCAGCGTGAGCACCTTGCTCGTCGACACGCCGAATGCCATCGCGGGCCGCGGCGGCTGATGGGAGTGGAGTGTGGGCTCTATCTCTCTCCAGTCGCTCTCTCTCATCGCCTCTCGTTAGTTATATGGGTGCCTCTAATGTGCACTCGCTGTTGGGTTGCGTTTCCATTTGTAGCAATGTGTAGCCACTAGTTGCATCTCACATCTCGGTGGTGGAAGTGTGATGAGAGGAACAGACGGTGGATTTTATCTCTTGGTCGGGAGCGATGGGATGTCAACCGCCGCCGTCTGCTAGAGAGAAATGGAGAGGAAGAGGAGGTTGAGGAGAAGAGGAAGAGGACGAAAAGGGTAAAAGAGTCTTTTCACAGCCCACTTAACAGCACACTCACATCACGCTGACAGAAGAGGAAGAGAAGGGTAAAATAGTCTTTTCACAGCCCATGAAAGGGCACAAATTAGGATTTTTAAAAATAATATATTTTAAAATAGAATTACAGAATAGATGTCTGTTTAATAAAATTACAAAATGGGCTCCTATCGCGAATCCAAAATGCGACAGACTCATGTTGCCATTTGGGATGGCGACAGAAGCCCTATCGCCAGTAATACAGTAGCAAAGGTCTCTGTTGTCATTTCAAATGGTGACAGAAGCTAGGCTATAAAAGGTCCAAAAATCCGGTCTAAATTCACTTTTAATCTAAAAAAAGAGAAGAGGGGGAGGAGGGAAAGGAGAAGAGGTAGTGAAGTCCTGTTTGTCTGTAACCATGGAGGGGAGATAGGGTGGAGCAGATTCATCCACCCACATTGCAAGTAATTTTTTGTAACCTTACATTTAAATTTGAAACCCCGGTAGGTTAGCAACCGAAACTAGTAGGTCTGTAATTTAATGGATTAGATAGTTTTAGATGTATGGTTATGTAGTGTAGTTCGGTGTAGTACATCTTTATTAGGCATGTGTAGTTTAGTTATAGAAATGTGGTTAATCATAAAGAATTTATTAATGGTGTAGTAATTGAATGGTTTAGATAGTTTTAGATGTATGGTTATGTAGTGTACTTCTTTGTAGTAAATATTTAGTTTAGTTTTAGATATATAATTAATCATGTAAATATTTTTTATGGTGTAGTTCATTATGTACTACCCATATTATGTAAATATTAATTTTTGTATGACTAACATTATGCTTGTGTCCATTTTCGATCTCATTTGTAGTTTTTGCGCCTACGACTAATCTTGTGCGAGACTCAGCATCGCGACCAAACAAACTAGTAGACCCTACCGAAATGACACGTACGCTGGCGTCAACAGAATCCAAGGCCAGCTCTATAAAAGCTCATCCAACCAACTAAACTCCATGCCCTTTTCTTCTCATCTACTTGCACTTGTCCCACTACTGTCCTTAGCGCCATGTCTCAGTCGTCTAGTTCAATAAGCCAAAGAGCTGTGGCACTAGCGAATGCAAGATGCATCAACTGTCCAAACTGCGGGGTGCAAGAAAATATCATGTACTCAAACACCGAAGAGAACATGTGACGTGTGTTCTATAAATGTGTGTATTTCTCGGTGAGTCAGGTTTCCACGAATGTTGTTTTTTTGTATTTTTGGTCTACTTCGTCACCTTTGTTTTGACTATTCGGTGTGGATGTCAGTACTTTCAGTGGGGGTAGACTCTATTGGTGTCGTGGTGAAAAGAGTAGTTGAACATCCACCTATAGCTCCATAGCATGCCACTTGCAGACAGACAAGCGCCTAGATAGGATTTTTTACCACATGAAGTAGCTCAAGAAACTTATGTGTGTGTATCCTACTGGTGGTATGTGCAATAAGTGTGAAGTAGTTTTTGTTTTTTGCATAAGGGATTCATGTATCCACGATATTGTATGCTTGTTTATGAATTGCGAGATATCTTTAACTATTGGCTACTGGATTTGTATAAGCATAACATGATGAGGGACGAATGCATTACAACATTCAGCATATATCCTTAATATCATAAGGCTAAGTACCATATACTATATACTGTATACCATTACTATACCCAAATTCACATGACAATACCATCATATTGAAATGTCACACCACTTTCTGAGACACAAAGGACCACACCATGTGACGCGATACACTACCGGCTTTTTGGCAGAAATGACCACAAACTGCCACACCACTTTTTCAGACCGAATTGACCACACCCTCCCATGTCACCTTTTCATATCAACATGCCACATCCTGTCACACAACTCTTTTAGACCGAAAAGACCACACAATGCTAGACCGAAAAGACCACACAATGCAATATTTTTAGACCAAATGACCACACATTATCATGCCACCTTTTCAGACCAAAATGACCATACACTGTCATGCCACTTTTTCAGACAAAAATGACCACACACTGCTACACCACCTTTTTAGACTGAAATGACTACACTTTGCCATACCACCTTAGCAAACCAAAATGACCACACACTACCACGTCTCCTTTTCAGACCGAAATGACCACACATTGCTACGCCACCTTTTTAGACTGAAATGACCATCCAGACTAGCTTTCTCACTAAGTACACACCACTAACCATCCACCAGCACTACATCATATTTGCTTATAAAAGGAGGGACAAGAGAGATGGAGGAGAACACTACACCACCATAGCCAACACTCACCGTAGCCAACACGTCACTCCAACTTGTTTTGCACAACAGAGAGAAAGGAGGGAGAACAGAGCGAACTAGGGAGAACAGAGCAAACTAGGGAGAACAGGTCGGGCTTCGAGATGTCAGGCTATGCAGAGATGCTACGAAAGCGCAAGTGGCTAGCCAGGAAGGCAAAAACTTACTTGAGTTGTTCGATGAAGAATGTGCCTGTACCACCGGAGTTTTCACACCTGCAGTGCGACTATGAAAACTCGGCTGAGATCATTCAGTCCACACACCCGGCAACCGTCACCCGAGCGTACTACACATATGGGGATATTTGTGTAAGAGAATCTTACAGACACATTGTTTTTCTGCATTTCACATTGCATTCCACATATCGCTAAGTTTATCTATGCATAATGGCAGTGGGAGGAGTGTTGCTTCTTCTTCCAATGCATCGATAGCTGAACATGTACAATAGGGCATTCATCGAGCATAAGTACATGTTCAACTACACGGTGCCACCTGAGGTCTTCCAACACTGGAAACCTTACCAGTGGCGGATCCAGGATTTCCAGGATAGGTGTTCGGAGTTATAAACATGTTGTTCAATGTAAAACATAAATGTTTATAATATAAAAGAAACAAATGCACAACGCACATGCACAACAATGCCAATTTCTAAATCCTCCATTCAGTGCCAATTTTGCAATTTTGAAGTAAGAACTAAGCACAATGCACATCCAATTTTACAATTTTGCAGTAAGGACTAAGGAGCCAATCAGTGCCAATTTCCATACATTGCATACATACAACTACAAGCTAAGAAGCACAATGCAGTGAGCTACTTAAAAAGCGGTTGAATACAAAGGGTATCACATGATAGATGAATGGCTAACGGTAAGTCCTTGATCAGTGTTCTCATGTGCTATGTTGATGCTGCCTTAGCACAAGAGCCAGTACAGCAACAAATGGTTGTTGCAATGGACATAATGATTGCAATCAAGTAATGTTGATTTTGCCATACATTAGGCCATTTAGTGTAGTTTGTATATTTTCTTGGATCTATGCTTGTGTGGCCATTGACACATTGTCAATCAGCTCCTTTACTACTACACAATTAACAGAAAGAAGGGCACAGGAGAAATGTTATGAGGTCTTGCATTATTGTTCTTATTCTAGAGTAACCAGAGGCCATCATGTAATCTCCTGTTACAGCTTTCAATCTACTTACATTACATGTGCTATCTTTAGGGTAATGATACGATCAAAGGCTATGAAAAATTCATCATGTGTGTTGCGCTCCGCATACTTGTTGCTCAAACGATGATTGTCGAATGTTGATCATATTAATTTGGAGGAACACTATGAGAAAGCAATATCCTCATGAAAATTAGAGCATAGAAATAGGAACAAACCTCTGGCACAAGAAAGCGCTCATATCCAATGTCAATTGTGTATGGGACCCCAGTCTTTGGTTTAATTGAAGACCACTGTTTTATATACTTATCAGGCTTCTTGTCATGCTTCTTGAACTCCTGAAATTGTAATGGACACACATAAGAAACTAATATCCTTCTGTTTGTTTAACATAGATGTCTAGACTATAGTTCAATCTTGCTGGTAGAATCTGAAGGTTAACCTCATGTTATACCTATCAACACACAAATTCATAAAGGAAAAAATGCACAAATGATTTAACATCGCAAGATGCTGAAGACCGAAAGGTAAGTCTTATATAGTCATTGTTAAAGCAACACAAGCAATCATAAATAGCATTTAGACTAATTCTCAACAAATCAAATACAGGTTAGCATCAATTTTTTGCACAGAGCTCCCACAGCACCATCTCCGGCCGACCGACGAGCACACAGCATCAGCGAAGGAGGAGGAGGCGGAGGCGGAGGCGGAGAGGAGGGTTTTAAGGAGGTGGAGGAGGAGACGGTGGATTTGGTAATGAGGAAGACCGGAAGAGAGGGCAAAGAGGAGGGGGAGTTGGGACGCCGACGCGGGAGGAGGCGAGAGGAGGAGGGTGGCGGGGGAGGAAGAGGGGCGCGGCACGGGGGGAGGAAGAGGGAGGCGCGCGGCAGGTAGATCCGGTCGGGGCCGGAGGTGGGCGGTGGCGCAAGCGGGCGCGGGAGGGAGAGAGGGCGTGGGCGACAGCTCGGGGGAGGAGGAGGGCGTGGCGGCGGCGCTCGGGGTAGGAGGAGAAGGGGAGGACGGCAGCCGCTCGGGCGTCGCGCGTGGGGAGGAGGAGGAGGAGGACGGGGCGGGGTGCGGGACAGAGGGGAAGGGAGGAGGATGCGGGCAAGCTTGGAGTGCCCGAGTGCCGGTTGCGGCTTGGAGTTGGGCTATGGGCTAGTGGTGGTGTGCAGGCTATGAGTTGAGTCCGAGTAGGCCGAGCGGACCAGAGAGGATGTGGCCGGCTGGCGACTGCGATGGACTGAATAGGCTGTACAGTGTAAATATGTATTTTAAGTATACTTACTAGTATATATACCTAATAAATACTGAGTTTTTTTTCCAAAAAAAGGGTGTACATCTGTACACCTATGTCCCTATACTATATCCGCCCCTGAACCTTACGTACCTGATCCCATTGAAAAGGCATCGATGCAGCCCAAGAAACCGGGGTGGTGGTGGATGACCCCCGAACAACACGTAGAGGAGGATCGGGCTATGTGTGCGGTGGACAAGGGGAAGGCTCCTACTAGTGAGACCAGCGGTTGTCCTAACGCTCCCTCTCGCCCAAGCACACTACGGATCGAAGAGGTAAGTTATGTTCAATGGGCGTACTGATTATTGATTTGGCCTGACATTTTGCTAACATCATTCCATCTTCAAGCCCGTCTCATAGTACAGGATTTCCCTCAGGACTGCCCACACCCGCGGATCTATAGGAGACAAGGGGAAGGCACCGATTGTCTAATCAGGAGTTGGTCAAGCTCCCGATGCTCCTTTGGTGTGAGACCCCGGTTTATTAAACTTGTAATACTTAACCTTCCACTGGTTCTAGTACCACAAATAGAATAATCCGCGTCTCGATGAACATGTGTCTCCCAGAACAAGCAGTACACATACATCAAATTCAAGCATGCATCATTTCCATACCACAGAATATAACAGGTCTACCAAAAGACCTACATAATACAAGTTATTACACCACAGCCGACCGGCCAAATGACATAAGTACCAAATAAGTAACAGCGGAAGCAAAAGTTGCCATAAGATGGCTTAAACCAAAAGATGACCGGTTAGCCACATAACACCACAGGGCAACCGACCGGGCCGCTGTGAGGACCCCAATTTATTTGGCTTGTAATGCTTAACCAACCACCTGGTCCTAGCATCACAAATCAAATAAACTGATCCTCGAGATATGTATACTTCCTGAAAGCAAGATACACACCTCAAGACAAAATTAGACATCAACTCCATTCCAAACATAGAGTCCAAACACTACACTACCAAACGGAAGATAAACAAATAGAAGAGTTATTATGCACAAAGGCCGATGTGCCAAGGTACACAAATAAACAAGAACGACAATGAAGCAAAAGTGCCATAAGATGGCTATAAACAAAGCCAATCGCGTGCCTCCAACCCACAAGGCATCCGACCGACCGCCAAGTCTAGTCGCCCACGAAACGGCAACACGACTCACGTAGTGAGGCCCTTGGGGCTCACCTTCTTCCTCTGCAACAAAAACATTAAGCAAAGCACCGAGTACAAAGATTGTCTTTGTACCGCAAGATCGACGTGTGAACTAGCGCACTGCTCATATGCTACATGCCGGCTTGTTTGGTGGAGGCCATATGTTTCATTTGCATAAAGCCAATTTTCATTTGCAATAATATGATACAGTTTGAAGGCAAGTTTGCAATTCATTTTTAATGTTGAAATAACAGTAAAGATAATAATAACAAAAGAGGAAGATAAACAACCTAGAAGTGACTATCCCAATAGTCACTCCAACAATAGCACGAATCCCAGATTCGTACCACCCATCAAGTTTTAATTTTAAATGTTGTAGTCTAACTCTTGATAAGCTTACCCAAGCGTGTCCATCACCTAGGACGAGGCCATTCGAATAGTTTTAACCTGCAGGGTGTACCATCGCATCACACACTTGACCGCCTTTAAGCCAAGCACACTTCGAAGGTATGCAAGCCACACTAAGTCCTACGAGACTTTTTCCAATATTGTGTATTAACTACGAGCCGCTCGTATGGATAGAAATCCATACGCTTACATGGTAAAGCCGAAAAGACAACTACCCACTCAGGATAAAGCTTTTCGGACAACTACCATGCTCCCACCTCCATCCTCCCGCGACCTCCTGCGACCGGAGCCAATACACGCCAAAGTACTAGGTCAAGAGAGGTCCCATACCCTCTAGTGTGGTTAGCACGCGAAATGCTGGATAATGAAACTCACAAGATGTTCGGTCCTTAATTGACCCGGGCACCTTTCTAGTCACACCCAACAGATCACACCAATCTTACCGTTGTGCCCGCGTCTAAATCATTTTTTTTTGTTTTTGTTTTCGGTTTTTGTTTTGCAATTAACATAGCACGAGCTGGAATATAAGAACAGTAATAATTTTATGTGATCAAGATCATCGACTAAGTCGATGATCGCCCAGAACTACCGATAGCTAAGCATGGCTAAGCAACTGAACTCGTAATCTACTAAGTGACGAGTTCATCCAAATGAACACTAATCACAAACAAATAACCTAGGCTCAGGTAGTAGAGGACAAATATTTACCTACAGATTATGCATCTAAAGGTTTAACTAACCAATTTAACACAAAATAAGCGATGCATACATACAGTTGAAACAAAATATTAGACTTTAAAATACTGGGATAAAAATGATCAAACTGCTTGCCTGGCTGTTGTTGCTCAATTTGTTGCGGAGGGTCGTTCTCAGGGTTACCACAAATATCGAAGCCTAACGATTGAACAAAACAGCGAATAAGAACGAATAACACCGACCAAACTCAAACATATAACAACAACAAAACATACCAAAACTCACACAGCAACCTAAGCAGGTTCTAACATATTTTAGAGAGAGGGAAATAATTATTTGAAGTGGTGATAAATTTTCTAGCAATTTCCTAAGCTAACATACACATTAAAGCACTAGTTAAATACTTAGCAAAATTTTAATAACAGAAACAGTATCTAAAATCTATCCTGATAATTAGTGCACTAAAAATGAAAATTTACAGAATTGGATTTACTGGATTTGGACGATTATTGAAAAAGATATGAATTTTCTAACTTGGAGATTACATTCTACAACATTAAATTAATTAACAGATTTTTGATACAGGGACAAGGTTGACACTAATTTTAGTAAATAGTACATTTAAAATGAAAATTAACAGCACTGGTTTCATGCAATTTGGATACGAATTGAATTAGTTATGCATTTTCTAAGTTTAATTGAATTAACAGTGCAACAGAAAAGCATTTCAGAAATACTAAAGCATTTATACCTTTTCCTACCGACAACCAACCAGCCCGGACAACGGCGGCGCCCGGTGAAAGGTGTTGGCGAGCAGATCGCACGAAGGTGGCGTGAAGGCGTATTCGAGAATACGTCTTCGCTTACCAAAGTGCAAACCTAACATACTCTCACAGAAATACGCCACCTGCAAGAGAAACGCATTACGAGCTACACAAACCTAACTGACAGCACGGACCCACATGGCAGCGACTCAGAGAACAAATAACGGGCTGGATTAAAGATTTTCTAAACGTGATTAGCCAATAGGGCCCACAAGTCAGAGACTCAAACTAGACATGATTAGAGTTAAACTAATCATCACCGGCGGCTCACCGGCGCGCACGGGGACGGTGGCGCGGCCGCGCAGGTGATCTAGCTAACCAGTGGGTTTCTGGGCGAGAGAGTGGTACCTTCGGGTTCGCAAAGACCTCGCGAACACGATGATGGTGACCCGGGACCTGGAGGATGCCGGCGGCGAGCTGGCGGCGAACGGAGGCGGAGAAGAAAGTGCGGCCTCCGCGGAGAAGACGCTACGAGCTTCGAGAAGCTACGGGAAGGTGCGCACCAGCTTCGCCTTGATCCTAGGAGCAATAAGCCCACGATAATGTCGAAGAAGAAGGTCCGAGACGGCCGGAATTTCCACGGCGGCGGAAAACCGAGCTCGGAGAAGAAGGGGCTGCACAGCCTCAACGATGCACCAAAGATGAAAATGAAGCCATCATTAGATTTAGTGCATCAGTGCGATCCAAAGGGACCAAGTGACGAGGCTAGAGACTCACCAGATCGCAAACGAGCTCACGGAGCAGAGATTACCGGAGACGGAGACGACGAAGTAGCTTCGGATGATCCACTGGATGCCAGAGGCTCGGGATGGGCAAAATGGACGCGGTGAGGAGAGTGGATCATGATGGCGCGGTCGCGGAATCAAGGGCGGCACTAACACGGTGATGCTGCCATTGGCTTCAACTCCGGCCGAGACAAAGAAACGGGCGGAGAAATCACGAGGAAGCAAGCGAGAAAAAGGGGGTGAGCTCAAAGGCTTTATGAAGTCGCGGCGATGCCTCCCAGCCGGACACGATGGCAAAAAGGTGGCAGCGACGAGGTACGTGGCACCCATGCGCGAACGGCCTGTAACACCCTGGCTATTCGGAAGCCAAGATGTCACCTTCTAAGTTATTTAATACTGATCATCAATAAAGAAGGTTCACACGCAGTAATAAATCAACATCTATGTGGAGAAGGTATCCTTCCTTCACCAATTATAATTTAATTATTACAGTTCATCATTAACGAATGTAAGATAGAACTAAATTTAATCTTGAACATGAATAGGATGATGTGAACGAGTAGTGCGTGTCTACTCCCTCCCAAGTGAGCCAACATCAGGGGTTACCTAAAATAAACAAACAACGCAAGAGTGAGTCCATGACTTAGCAAGTACTGATGAAAGAAAAAGAACACATATACAAATAGGACATCACCATTTAAGAATGCGAACCTTGCATCGAGTGAACACTTATGAAAACATGAAATGAATGAATGTAATCAAGGATGGACTGCACACATGCATATACTGGTATAGTGAGTGACACACCGTCGGTGTTCACTTAAGCCCGCACCTTAACAAAAGTGCGGGGATCCAAGTCCTATATGAAGAACGTTTCATATAGGTGTCCAAAGCTCGCCCATACTTTGGAATTGATGGGTCTTACGTGCCCATTGGAATTGATGGGTCTTTCAATCCACTCCGTGGACGGACATGACAATGTCCAAATTTGCCCACATTGGAATGGTGGGACTTACAATCCACTCCCGTGGACATAACATGAATAAAAGGATGCATGATATGAACATGAATAGTGATAATACCATCTCTCAAGATATACTCCACATAATGAAAGAACATAACCAATTCCGCATCTCGGGTAACACAATATGTCACACTATAATCATGAAAACATTCACAATCACAAAGACTCAAAAGCAACAAAGTACTTGCCTTCCGCGTTGCGACGCGTTAGCATGCAACGATGGCGCTCCCAAACCCGTAGCCTCGTGGCCTAAACAATTAAATAACCGAAATAAGAACAACATAGAATCCAACCCGAATTAATAGTCTACAATACCCCCTTTGAACTCCCAAGGAATCGCCATAAAACCTAATCTGAAAAACAGGCTGCAACCCAAAAACGTGTCGGGACAGCAGCACGAAAATGACAGTAGTTAATGACGTGGGACTCGAAATGAGATGAGTCCATATCCTACCTCATCTTAACGAACATATCTATAACATTCAAGTTGATGAGATTTCCCAATTCGGCCAATAAACTTCTCTAATAAAGAAAACAAAACAGCAGCACAACTTCTGTTTGAACAAACAGGACAGCAATACTAAAACAACCATAACTTTTAATCTACAACTCCGAATTGAGCGTTCTTTAACAATCTGAAAAGGTTATGAAATTACCTACAATAAACTAGTTGGCACGACATTCAAATTTTGCCTTTAACAAAAAGTGGCACACGGGTCAAAACTAAAGATAGAAACTGACATACAATCTGGACAGACTGATCTACAATCTGGACAGTCACAAAGAAAAGTGCATAACTTTTGATCTATAAATCCAAATGAGGTGTTCTTTATCAATCCTGAAAGCTAGTGATATCACCTTCAAAATTTGTTATGGGCAAGACCTCTGAATCACCCTCTAACTAGGCCATATATCAACCTAAACAGAGACTGCTAATTCTCGTCAGGATTCTGGACAGCAGATATTAAATCTATCATAACTTTTGACTCGAAAGTCGGAATTAGGTGATCTTGGCGGCCACCAAAAGCTAAGAACAAGACCTACATATCTCTAGGAGATGGGAAACTCAGATTCGGCCTCTAACATCACGAAAAAGTCCACGCAACAATCTGGACAGAATCGAATTTCTACCCGCAGCAAATCGATCTAATCAAAATTGAACCAAAACACATCTACCACTAATCAAACGATGAGGATCGCACTCGTTACCCTTGTAGCAACCAGGACGTAGGTGGGAGAACCTTGAGAAGATGATCTTCCTCCTCCTTTCTCCTTCTCCCTTCTTCTCCTTCCACCATGGCCGCGGCACCTGAGCTTCTTCCTCATCTTGGTAGAGCAGCACGGAGGGGGCTGCTACAGATCACGCGCGTGCTACAGTGCGGCGCGGTACTGTAGCAGAGGGTAGGGTTTTGGGAAGGAGACCCCTTCTTGACTCCACTACAAGGCCGGCCCACTTGGCTAGGACACCTTGGGCTAAAAGCCGAAGGTCCAATCCTCTCTCAAATCCTGAATTTTCTTTCAATTTTCCTCTAAACTTTAGTGCATTCAAATTTGAATAAATTTCTCTTCCGAATAATATGTTCTCTCTATTTGATATTCGAGGTATTACATTCTACCCCCCTTAACAGAATTCGACCTCGAATTCTAACCGTCGAAATAAACGAAAGAATAATTGCCACCGAAAAGAAACATCTATTAACATATGCCCGGAGCAAACATGTCTGGATAATACTCGCGCATGCGAGACTCCAGGTCCCAAATGACCTATCTCTCAGACTCACAAGACCACAAGACATTGACGTAAACTACATCTGACCTAACACTCAATCCGACATTGCCAAGTACACTCATCAGAAGAGATTCAAAGGTAAGATCCTACTCGATGGTCAATGACGTTAACGAATATTCAAACTCTAGTTCTCACAGGTACTCACTCGGCACCAAACATGCTAAATGTAGTACACCACATATGGACCCGAGACGGTCCTTGCGATACGCCAACTTCCGAATTCCCGTAGCTAACGAAAACAACCCAAAGTACCTTGGCTAACCTTCCAATTGATCTTGAACCACACAACATGCACATAGAACACGAACTCTTGTTCCACCTCTCAATTGAACTCTTCACTAAAACAAGGATCACCTCCTTTAACGTAAACACGAACGAGCTCTCTTTAAGCAAACTCTTTTACCGACAAAACCCATCTGAAAAGAAAGATTCACATCGCATCTATGCGTTACATTTCAGTACTAAAGAGTCAAACCAAATCGGAATTTCATCATGAAAACCTTTCCACGTTCCAAGTGGCGGTTTGCGAATAAACGCCACGAAATCCAAAGGAGAAATCACTTGAATGCCCAAAAAAATCATTTATTCCGTCTGAACTGGAAAGAATCACACATATCAACATAAATGTCGAGCTCAACTTGCGAAAGACATCTGTCAAAACACATAGCTCAAACAAGAATCAAGAAAACGTGTCTCTACTTTAGGAAGCATCAATTTCTCGGTTTCTCTTTCAGAATAAAACTTCTCTCAAACTTTGGAATTCCAATTCATCGCATAACACCTAACTCATCTCTCTTAACTTGGCATTCTCAACGCTATGCTCAAGTCGAAATACATCATCCACACCTCGGTATAGAGGCTCTATCGACTACACTGAAACTTTCTCTCAACAACTCCTCTACCGATGAATTAATTTGACAGATGACTTCCAATGCATCTCAAAATAGATATCACATGCAATCACATCACCTCAATGTTTTAAGAATAAACAACTCAAATTCCCAAAGACACACATTCATATACTTCCTCAAAAGGGTTCTATCAATGACCATCCCATTGTTCGAATCCACCCTTATTCTACTTTCTCTACACATAATAATTGGGAGACTCAAGGTCCTAGCAAAAGAATGTGAAGCCCAAAATTAAACTCCAAGACTCCTACCATGAACTTCTCATATAGAAGATAGGGAAGCCTCAAATTAAATCCCTAAAATTCTCACAATCCAAACATACTCGCGCATTGACATCAACACAAAAACATTTCTTGATCCAATTATCTTTATCAAGATTCTAATTCTTAGAGAGTTACTTACTACGTCCAAGTCATTCATGGCAATAATCCAACAATCTCGGCTATCTCTTTAATCTCTTTAACGATCGATCACTTTGCTAATATTACTCCCATTACAACACCATCATATTTCATCTACACAACCACGCAAGGTACTCAACCGCGACACTCTAATACATTGATCAAGATTTTCATACTTTGGATAATTCTATGTTCCATTGAAATGAACAAAAGAACTTGGACTACGTCTCGCTATAGATTCTACTGGTTGTAACCATGCAATCAGTTTAACCTCCAAAGGCAACCTTCTAATGAGATAAACTCCTCTTAAATAACTATATTACGAAATTATTTCATCCTCCAATGCTCATCGAATAATTTCCAACCCAAAGTTTCACAACTACAATCATTAAACACCTCAAAAGACTCCTGTGAAACGAATAGATTGATTCTTTCTCAAAAGAAAGAGCGAATGAAATCAATTTTCTTCAACTAGGAAAACATGTGCCACCCGCAATGAACAAAGGATCAAGAAAAAAATAGTCACTTAGGCAAAGTACTGGAAAACATAAGGAAAATCAATAGTCGAGGGCTCAAGCCCTATTGAAAGCAAATACCAAACCACAAATGAGAAGAAGGTAATGCCCTTTGAAAATTTGATAAACTCTTATGGAACAAATGCATAAGGTTTAAGCACACCCAAATAAACTGCAAGTGGCGAAACGCGACTTAAATCTCAAATACTTTTACTTCACTCCTTCCTTTAACTAGGAAAGTTATTTTCTCGTGATTACTACATCACTTTGCCAACTTAAACAAGATAAGCTCTTAAGACCAAATCATAAGAACCACTTAAGAACCAATAAAATCTTTCAACCCGTCTCTTTGCTCAAAAGCAGACAAAGTTACCACATAACTCATGAGGTCCAAAGATAACAAACGCAAAACTCAAACACTTTCACTAAAACAAGATCATGCAAATGATTTTTTCGTTGAACATTATCATCACAACCACGATCGACAATCACACTAATCAACGAAATAATATGCTATTGGCGAGAATCATCAAATCTCTTAACACTCCATGAACTTTTGAAAAGAATCACAATGAACTACTTCATCATGTCTCTAAAATCTAAATAAGGTTACATATACTTGATCTAGGAAAACCTAGTGCAAAAACCTTATAATTGAAACAAACTCTTTCAACAAGATGATAATAGAACATGACAATCTCACCAATGTACACCAGAAATCTCGATTAGCTTTCATCCATTTAACTCTTAGTGACACTCGATGCCAAGATAGTACACACTAAATGCTCTCTAGCCACACATGGCACAAACATGATCCTACCTCTGTTTGCAACCTCAACAACGATTAAGAGGATATAATCACATTCTAACTTATGATCAAGCAATTAGAATAAAATGTCGTTAACTTCAATAATATAGGACACATAAGTCAAGGTTTCACAAGGCGATACATCATCGTTCATCTAGTCATTTAAACATGTTTCAATAATTTTTAGCATGGCAAGAATCAAGTAAAGCTATCATTTAAATAAGATCATCAAGATCCAAATAGAAGACAAATTCAAGATTAATATTTATCAAGACAACATTCGAACACATCCTTAACTTAACCATCACTAGCGGTTAGAATAATCGAAAGAGGACCTAGATTTCAACTTATCTAACAAATTTATCGATTATCCGATCGTAAAGATCAACACGATACATCCACATTTTTTTTCCACAATTCTTAACAACAATAGCTTCTTGAACAAATATGAACACCCTCTTATCTAAAACTCATCCTGTACCAAATACAACGACATTTCACTTTAAGCAATTCACTTCCACGGATACTAGTTAAGAATAGACTGTTTGCACAAAGCTAATAACCCAAATCGATAACTCATACCATAATAATTAATTCATTTAATTAACACCTCGTACTTAAGCATGTCAAGACATCACTTAAAGATTTTAACCTAATCTTTCGTAAAAGAGGCATTACATTCCAACACCGAACTAATCCAAAAGAAATACATAAAGTCAAAGCTTTCACATGTTAAAGAATTTGCAATGAAAACTTTCAAGACCAGAATACTCAATGAATAAATGATTCACATTCTCCAATAAGAAGGGCGAACTCCCAAGAAAAGATAAGTTTTTGCCGATATCCAACGATCCCAAGAACAACTTTAGACCAGCAATCGGAGAACAAGTAGTCGACTTATGGAACCAAGAAAGTCCAATGAGAACTCATCGGAAGAAATGTAAAACACTAACTCAAGAAAACTTCATCAAACGCAACTATTACCGTAATCGCCACATACGAGAACCAAGGAAGAGAATAATATTTTCTAAAGAATCTCACCTCAACACTCCACTATGGTATTCGGGTAGATACTACTCTATTCTCGCTACCACAATATCGGTGCAATCGACAAAGTCGGGGCCACAACCACGGCCTCCACTTCTTAACCTCCATCATCGACACGTTTAAACAATATAATCAATTATGATTATACATGATCATATCATGACAATCATAGAATAGATTCATAGATATGGAATATCATAACATATCATAGATTAACAACAAGAAAGATAATACAAAAGCAATTCAACATTTGCTCAACGAATGAAACATAACAATAGAAATACGGAAACAATGGATTTCCCAACCCCACCCATCAGGTACAGTGTGTCAATTTAATATTCAATTACCACGGACCTAAAGCCCGCTCTGATACCAACTGTAACACCCTGGCTATTCGGAAGCCAAGATGTCACCTTCTAAGTTATTTAATACTGATCATCAATAAAGAAGGTTCACACGCAGTAATAAATCAACATCTATGTGGAGAAGGTATCCTTCCTTCACCAATTATAATTTAATTATTACAGTTCATCATTAACGAATGTAAGATAGAACTAAATTTAATCTTGAACATGAATAGGATGATGTGAACAGTAGTGCGTGTCTACTCCTCCCAAGTGAGCCAACATCGGGGTTACCTAAAATAAACAAACAACGCAAGAGTGAGTCCATGACTCAGCAAGTACTGATGAAAGAAAAAGAACACATATACAAATAGGACATCACCATTTAAGAATGCGAACCTTGCATCGAGTGAACACTTATGAAAACATGAAATGAATGAATGTAATCAAGGATGGATGCACACATGCATATACTGGTATAGTGAGTGACACACCCGTCGGTGTTCACTTAAGCCCGCACCTTAACAAAAGTGCGGGGATCCAAGTCCTATATGAAGAACGTTTCATATAGGTGTCCAAAGCTGCCCATACTGGAATTGATGGGTCTTACGTGCCCATACTGGAATTGATGGGTCTTTCAATCCACTCCCGTGGACGGGACATGACAATGTCCAAATTTGCCCACATTGGAATGGTGGGACTTACAATCCACTCCCGTGGACATAACATGAATAAAAGGATGCATGATATGAACATGAATAGTGATAATACCATCTCTCAGTATATACTCCACATAATGAAAGAACATAACCAATTCCGCATCTCGGGTAACACAATATGTCACACTATAATCATGAAAACATTCACAATCACAAAGACTCAAAGCAAACAAAGTACTTGCCTTCCGCGTTGCGACGCGTTAGCATGCAACGATGGCGCTCCCAAACCCGTAGCCTCGTGGCCTAAACAATTAAATAACCGAAATAAGAACAACATAGAATCCAACCCGAATTAATAGTCTACAATACCCCCTTTGAACTCCCAAGGAATCGCCATAAAACCTAATCTGAAAAACAGGCTGCAACCCAAAACGTGTCGGGACAGCAGCACGAAAATGACAGTAGTTAATGACGTGGGACTCGAAATGAGATGAGTCCAGATCCTACCTCATCTTAACGAACATATCTATAACATTCAAGTTGATGAGATTTCCCAATTCGGCCAATAAACTTCTCTAATAAAGAAAACAAAACAGCAGCACAACTTCTGTCTGAACAAACAGGACAGCAATACTAAAACAACCATAACTTTTAATCTACAACTCCGAATTGAGCGTTCTTTAACAATCTGAAAAGTTTATGAAATTACCTACAATAAACTAGTTGGCACGACATTCAAATTTTGCCTTTAACAAAAAGTGGCACACGGGTCAAAACTAAAGATAGAAACTGACATACAATCTGGACAGACTGATCTACAATCTGGACAGTCACAAAGAAAAGTGCATAACTTTTGATCTATAAATCCAAATGAGGTGTTCTTTATCAATCCTGAAAGCTAGTGATATCACCTTCAAAATTTGTTATGGGCAAGACCTCTGAATCACCCTCTAACTAGGCCATATATCAACCTAAACAGAGACTGCTAATTCTCGTCAGGATTCTGGACAGCAGATATTAAATCTATCATAACTTTTGACTCGAAAGTCGGAATTAGGTGATCTTGGCGGCCACCGAAAGCTAAGAACAAGACCTACATATCTCTAGGAGATGGGAAACTCAGATTCGGCCTCTAACATCACGAAAAGTCCACGCAACAATCTGGACAGAATCGAATTTCTACCCGCAGCAAATCGATCTAATCAAAATTGAACCAAAACACATCTACCACTAATCAAACGATGAGGATCGGCACTCGTTACCCTTGTAGCAACCAGGACGTAGGTGGGAGAACCTTGGAGAAGATGATCTTCCTCCTCCTTTCTCCTTCTCCCTTCTTCTCCTTCCACCATGGCCGCGGCACCTGAGCTTCTTCCTCATCTTGGTAGAGCAGCACGGAGGGGGCTGCTACAGATGCCGCGTGCTACAGTGCGGCGCGGTACTGTAGCAGAGGGTAGGGTTTTGGGGAAGGAGACCCCCCCTTCTTGACTCCACTACAAGGCCGGCCCACTTGGCTAGGACACCTTGGGCTAAAAGCCGAAGGTCCAATCCTCTCTCAAATCCTGAATTTTCTTTCAATTTTCCTCTAAACTTTAGTGCATTCAAATTTGAATAAATTTCTCTTCCGAATAATATGTTCTCTCTATTTGATATTCGAGGTATTACACGGCCGCGAGCTCCGGTGAGGTGCGGAGAAGACGAGGGCGATACTGACAGGTGGGGTCCACATGTCAGCGACTGTGACAAGGCGGTGCGAGACGGGGTCTGATGCAGCGCGATGAGCTCGTTTAACTCGATCAAGATTGTGCTGACCGCTAGATCTGAGATGGACGGCTGAGATTGGTGTATGCATTCGGACAGGTCGACGAGACACGCAATATGGACCGTGCGATCTTCATCGGACGGCTGACAGCCATCGGGCTCGCACGGTGCAACTAGGTGGTGCGACCGAGTCAAGTGGTGCGGGTCGGACTCGAGCTCGAGTTGGGTTCGAGCCCGATAAACAGTGATTTCAGGTTTGATTTTCAAAAGGCTGAGCGGGTTTGGGGAATTTTTAGAGATAGCTCCCGAGCTCCAAAATTTCTGAAATTTTTATGGGAGCTTGCTAGGACAGAGGACAACCTTGTGTAATTTTTCCAGAACTTTTTATGCACTGCATTGTTCTACAGAAAATTCACAAGCTGCTGTATAGGGAGTTTGACCAGATTTCAAACAAAGTTGACTTGGCCATTTGAAATAGCAAATAAAATCTAAAAATTGTGAAATAATTCAGGGAGGTAGATAGGATAGTCAAGATGACAGGAAAAATAGTTTCTGAGGATGATCACAAGTTTGAAAGCTAAAATTTGCTGACAACAATTTCCAATCACAAGAATTACATTCTAAAAATTGGAAATTGCTAGGGAAAATTGTAGAAACTCTCAAATGATTTCATGAGGCACCAAAAGTTTTTATTTCTCCTCATAATTTACATTTGAAATACAAACCCTAAGTTTAGGGCTGTTACAGCCGCCAAGCTAATGGCCCCTTAAACTGCCACAGCACAACTCACAAAAGTGAGGTCCATCCGACTCACTATCATCCTCTGCACAACACAAGCAATGCAGGTGAGTACAAAAATGTACTCGCAAGACTTACGAGTAACAAGCCTATACATAGCTACATGAAAGCCGTATTCAAAGGAATGTGGTTATATGGTTCTTTGACGCACAAAGCAAGATTCATTTGCAATATTGTAATAGATTGAACAGCAGTTTGTAAAATCTGTTTTTAAGCATTTAAATAACAGCGAGTAATCATAAGTAACAAGTATCCACCTAGAAGTGACTTTCCCAAAAGCCACCACAACATAGCATGAATCCCTGATTCATACCACCCAACAAGTTTTAATTTTAAGATGTTGTAGTCTAGCTCTTGAAAGACTTCCCCAAGCGTGTCCCTAACCTAGGACGAGGCTATTCGAATAGTTTTAATCCCTGCAGGGGTGTACCAATGTACCCACACTTCAGACCGCCTTTTTGCCAAGCTATTAAGCACACTTCCTTTGGTATGCAAGACGGCTAAGTCCTACGAACCCTTTCCAATGGAATATGTTAATCAAGAGACGCACGTATGGGGTTAACCCTTAGTGATCTGTAGGCGAAATATGGATCACAAGGACCCATACGTGGAGCAAGATACACCGGCCTCGGCGGGTGTTCCTCTCCCTACAAACGTGTCCATGTTGCATATAATCAAACATGCAACCCACCACGCGACTCATTAATTAACACAGCCCAAAGTACTCAGCTAACAGAGGTCCCATATCCCTCTAGTGTGGTTAGCACGCACCAATGCTTGGTTTGGTGTAACAAGTAGCTCGGTCCTTAATTGACCCGGGCACCATTTCATTCACACCCAAAAGATCACACCATCATACCATTGTGCCCAAGTCTAAATTGTTTTCATTTTCAGTTTTAGTTTTGCAATTTAGACAAAGCACAATGCTGAAATATACATATCATAACAGTTTGTGTGATCAAGGTTATCGACAAGTCGATAACCGCCCATTTCTACCGATGGCTAAGCATGGCTAAGCATAATGACACGTAAACTACTAAGTGACAAGGGTCCATCCAGCGAACCCAAAATCACAGCAAGTAATCCTAGGCTTGATGAGTAGAGGAATAAACATTTCCTACTGATAATGCATCTAGTAGGCCAGCTATCGACAATAGTTTAAAACAACATAGCAATGCATACATAGAATTTGCAAACAATATATTAGAATTTGAAAATAGTAGGAACAATATGATCAAATGAATGCTACATCTGCTTGCCTGGCTGAAGTGCAGGATCTGATGGCTGCTGTGGCTCACTATCAAGATTAATAATATTGTCTTCGGAACCTAACGCGAAAAGGCGATAAGCAAATAAGAACGAAGAACACCAAATGAAACTCCAACAGCAAAACACATCCAAAACTAATAAAATTTACACAACAGCTAGGGAATGACCTAAGACAATGACCGGAACAAGAATTATGCAATTTGGACTTAACATGCAAAAGATATGAGCAAAGTGCTCTTTCTCAGCCTTACAACACACTAATTAATAATTAGCACTGTTCATGGCGAAATTTTTTAGAATGACCTAGGGTCTGAAATTTTTATAGTAGGTAGATTATGACATCCTAATAACAGCAAAGTTGGATTTACTAAATTTGGAGTTATACACATTTACTTATGATTTTTCTAGGCTATAAATCTAATGCAAGCCATTTTACTGAACTATGAACATGCTCAATTCTTATTTTATATGGAAGTATACTAACAGACGAATTTAACAAAATTGATTTTGCACAATTTGGATTTATACGAGAAAAGATATGCATTTTCCAAGGTTAAAACTATTTTCGAATATTCAAAATGACAAATCAAGTTATTCCTAGTTACATAATTTTCGCTCTCGCAACATGCTTAATTCCATTTTTATAATAAACTAAAGTGACAACATAATTTATTACCGTTGGAATTATCTAAAAGCGATTAAAATGAATTAGTTATGAGTTTCTAAAGTTTTGTATCATTTTCATTGTTAAACAAATACTTACCAAATACGAGACAAACTCCAATAAAAGAATAAGACGTGGACAACTCCCAACCCTTGATCTAAAATCCTACGGCTCACGCGCGCAAAACACAGCGACGCGCGCGCGAATCGAACGAGCCCACCGTTGGATCAAGATCCAACGGCGCACTGCAGTGTATGCATTCGGACGGTGCGGTTGCATACGATCTCGGCCGTTGATCGAAAGATCGACGGTCGAGAACGATCAAGGCATCCGGAGGGTCCGAACGCACACAAAGATCGGGGCGCAGATCTAAAAATGAGCGGTAGCTATTTAACGCAGATTCAAAGGAGATCTCGACACGTGGGACCGCATGTCGGTGACCTAGAGTCACGATCTGCGGCGTTAACCCACGTGCGCATGCCGCTGGGCCCACTTGTCGGCCCGAAAGTGGCGGTTAAGACCAAATTAATGCCATTAATGATTAACATTAAGTAAACACTAATGACTTCTGAAATTTGATTTTAACCCCTCGGGCCCACAAGTCAGCGACCCAGAGGTGATTTCCGACAGGGATTAAATGCCGACACATTAATTAATCAATGATTAAACATTAATGATGTCGGAACAGTGCGGAATTGTACCAGAGGGTGGTTTAAGGATGTTGGGCCCACTGGTCAGTGGCTCAACGACAATGATTAAGACACAATTAATTAACTAATGATTGGTAATTAATGTGCCCTAATTAAGTGACGAAAACGGGAGCTCCTGTGCCGGCAAAACCCGAGCGATTTCAACGGCAAATCGCCGGCGACACTGGCCGCGGCGGCGCCGAACAAGAACCAAAATGGATTCGCAATAGCACTACGAACCTAATGGTGGCATTCTCGTCGGCGGTGAGGGACTAGAACGCCGGCTAGCCGGAAAACGAAAATGGGAGCTTTTACTGCTAAGTGCGAAAATAGCGAAAAGCTCAGCTGCGGTCCAAGGAAGCGGGTGCCAAAGCTTCTAAGGACTAATAAGAAGCTACCTCAGTGACGAGAAGCTTCAAAGATGGCCGGAGATGCTTGATCACAGAGGAAGCTCGCTGGACTTGGAGAAGAAGGTTTGAAAATGACCCCCTGAGCCAAATGAGTGATACCAAAACATCAAAATAGCTTCATTAAGGTCCACAGAAGCTACATGAGCAAGTAATTAGAAAATGGAGCACTCACCCGAGCTGAGGAAGAAGATGACCAATTTCGGCCGAATTTAAACAAACCCCAAATTGGACAATTCCTGAGAATCAAATCCAAAATTAAGTGAGGGGAAATGTTCAAGGAAGTAAATAGATAAGGTTAGGGCAAAGAAACATGAAGGAGAACCACTGGAACACCAAGAACACCAGAGAAGCTTCACGGGTCAACAATGGCGATTTGCCATTTTTGAGGTGTTAAGCTCCAATATTGAGAATGAAGCTTGATGGTGGTCTAAAGAAATGCCAGGAGGTAATGAGAGTGTTTATAAAGCCATTGAAACATTAGGGTTTGCACCACAAATCTTTCGGGCGGCAAAACACAGAGCACAAGGTGCGGCCGACAAGGAAAAAGATGTGTAGACGTGCATTAGGGCATGGCTTGGCTCAGAGTACCTCCCATACCCCTAAACGTCGGCTAGGGTGACTTTAGGGAGCATGAAACGACACTGCCATTACTCCCCCTAGTGTGCTCGCATGGCCGGAGGTAGAAGATGACCAGCGCAAAAGGCTCGGTGATTTTCAGCCGTTGGATGAGACACGGACGGCTGAGATAGCGCCACGCCTCCCAGGTTTAAAACACAACGGAGAGATTGCGAGCCCTCTGGTTAGAAATGAACGGCTCCGATTGCTCCACGTCGCAATTGCGATTTACAACGGAGGAACAGGCGGGCGTTGGATCTTAACCCAACGGCTCTGATTCAAACCAACAACCGGAGGGTCCGAAAGTTGCGGAGGATCTCGACGGTTGGATGGAGATCTAACGGTCGACATTCATTTAAGCAACCGGAAGGTCCGAAGATTTACACGCGCGCGGGCCGTGCGATTTAGATCCAACGGTCGAGATCGATCACGGGATTTTCGAGCGGGCGCGGTGCAGCTAGTTGACTGGACCGAGTCAATTGGCTCGAGCCCGAGTCTGACTCGAACCCAAGTAACAGTAAAACCAGGTTTGACTTTGAAATTAGAACAGAGACTTTGAAGGATTTATTTGAGGTAGCAAATTAACTCCAAAAATTATGAAATTTTTACAGGAGCTTGCTAACTCAGATGTTAACCTTGTGTAAAATTTTCAGAGGTTTTCATACTGTGAATAAATCTCCAAAAATTCTGCAAGGCTCGGTTTTAATGTTTGACTGAGAGTCAAACAGGTTTGACTGCCTCTAAAAATATTCAAACAATTTCTAAAAATTATGAAATTTTTCAGAGGGGTCACATACCATCCCAAGAACTTAGGAAAAATATTTCCAGAGGATGATCACAAGATTTGACAAGATTGTTTTTGGAATATCAAGATTTGGATCAACTAGACTTGTGACAATGTATTTTATAATCCCTTGTACAAGAATTGTTTGGCACAACAGGAGATACATGATGCAAGAAAAAAAAAGTTTTAATTTCTACTGATTTTCTTACATTTGAAACACAAGCCCGAAATGGGATGTTACATTTGGGGTGGGAGAACTTTGAAGCCTAGTGGTGGGCTTCCTTCGGGACTAGCCAAGCCCGCAGGTCTGTAGGAGACAAGTGGAAGACACCGAAGGGCCGTCAAGACTGAGTTCATTCCCATCCACTAGTTTTTTCGATTCCAAAAGGTGCACATGTATCCTAGCTGTAGATCAGGTTGCTGATTTGTGTATTCTGTCGTTTGTAATGCACGTAATTAAACCGTGTGTGCCATGTAATTC
The DNA here is from genome assembly GCA_036346255.1 of Ampelocalamus luodianensis. Lineage (NCBI taxonomy): Eukaryota > Viridiplantae > Streptophyta > Magnoliopsida > Poales > Poaceae > Ampelocalamus > Ampelocalamus luodianensis. The sequence goes on along the minus strand of CM070627.1, from coordinate 11,505,023 downwards.
GCAAGTACATTACAAAGTCTTATTGCGGCTGAAAGATCTAGACCCGCTATTATGTGGTAATAGAGTTTTGGTGATTAATGATAAATCTAATTGGGAGACTAACACTTTTATTGATATACATATTGTGTAGTCTTATTTGGATATAAAAGTGAAAATCATGAAGGCATGCAAGTGATTAAGTGATTAATGACAAATGCACTTGTGAGACTAACACTCCTATTGTTATATCAAGTTTAGTCTCAGCTTGGATATAAAAGCAAAAATCCAAACAGGTATGTATTCATAAATGACAATCTATTTGTGAGACTAACAATTATATTGATTATCTATTGCTTAGTCTCATTTGGTGAATCCCAGAGTAACAACCACGACCTCCACTTCTTATCATCCGTTAACAACACGCTTCACCAAAATACTCAATTATGAATATGCAGGATCATCTCACGACAATCAAAGTATTAGTTCATAGATAATGAATATCATAGTAGATCATAGATTAACAATAAGAAAGATAATACAAAAGCAACTCAACAATTGCTCAACGAATGAAACATAACAATAGAAATGCGGAAGCAATAGATTCCCAACCCTACCTACTGTGCACAGTGTGTCATTTTAATGTTCTTCTATTAACCACGGACCTAAAGCCCGCTCTGATACCAACTGTAACACCCTGGCTATCCGGAAGCCAAGATGTCACCTAAAACATCTAACATACATCCATAATGCGGAAGAACTTGAAACAAGTATATCAACTAAAGACAGCATTAAGATAAACAGGACATGGTGAAGGTATCCTTCCTTCACCTTCTATGTTATTTAATACTGAACATCAATAAAGAAGGTTCACACGCAGTAATAAATCAACATCCAGGTGGAGAAGGTATCCTTCCTTCTCCAATTATAATTTAATTGTTACAGTTCATCGTTAACGAATGAAATATGGAACTAAAATTTAGACTTGAACATGAATTTGATGTTGTGAACAAGTAGTGCGTGTCTACTCCTCCCAAGAGCCAACATCGGGGTTACCTAAAATAAACAAACAACGCAAGAGTGAGTCCATGACTCAAGCAAGTACGATTATCAATAAGATAATCATTCAATATGAATAAGACAAACTCATCATCGAGTTCGATCACATCACAACCGATTACAAATGAAAACATGATATGAATGCTCAAAATCAAAGGAATGGACTGCACACATGCATATACGGTATAGCGATGAAACACCGTCGGTGTTCACTCAAGCCCGCATCTTAACAAAAATGCGGGATCCACTTCCGTATGAAGAACGTTTCATACGGTGTCCAACATTGCCCATCTTGGAGTTAATGGGTCTTACATGCCCATTCGGAATTAATGGGTCTTTCAAATCCACTCCGTGGACGGGACATGACAATGTCCAACACTGCCCACATTGGAATGGTGGGACTTGCAATCCACTTTCGTGGATGAAACATGCATAATGAATGCATAGAATGAAATACGAATATTGAAAGACATGATAACAAAACATGGATTCAACACATATGAAAGAACATAGACAATCCATCTTCTCTCGTATCATACCAAATCACAGCATGACCATATAAACATTCATCAATCACAATCATTAAGGGTGGCAATGTACTTGCCTTCCACGATGCGACGCGTTAGTCGGCAAAGGTGATACTCCTAAACCCGAGGCTTCACCTCCTAAACAAGTAAAATAATTTCAATAAGGACATAATATACCCAACACTACTAATCGATGCTAAACATCGCTTCCCCGATGACTCTAGTCATTAATACAAAACTTAAAATGAAATCAACAATTTCTGACATAACTTAATTCTGGACAGCAGCATGGTAATTGACATATCTATTGGTCTGGAACTCGGAATGAGGTGAGACCAATTTCCATGGATTCTTAACTGACATATCTACAATACTCTGGTTGGGCAAAAGTTCAGATTTTGCCTCTAATAAAATTTGGCCCACGGCTCAAATCTGTTGACTGAATTAATAGACAGAAATATCGGCTAAATTAAAATATCCATAACTTTTGTTGTACAACTCCAAATTGGACGTTCTTTAACAATCTGAAAAGGTTAAGAAATTATCTACAATAACCTAGTTGGCACGACATTCATATATTGTCTTTAACAAAAAGTGGCACACGGGTCAAAATTAAAGATAGAAACTGACATACAAACTGGACAGACTGACATACAATCCGGACAGTCACAAAGAAAAGTGCATAACTTTTTATCTATAACTCCAAATGAAGTGTTCTTTATCAATCCTGAAAGCTAGTGATATCACCTTCAAAATTTGTTATGGGCAAGACCTCTGAATCACCCTCTAACTAGGCCATAAATCAACCTATACAGAGACTGCTAATTCTCGTCAGGATTCTGGACAGCAGATAGTAAATCTATCATAACTTTTGACTCGAAATTGGAATTCAGTGTTCTTGGCGGCCACCGAAAGCTAAGATCAATATCTACAAAACTCTAGGAGATGGACAACCCAAATTCGGCTTCTAGGATCACGAAACAGGCCACGCAACATTCAGGACAGAACTGAAATTCTAACGGCAGCAATTTAATCCAATCAAACTAATCGAATTCGTGATCCAAACAACCTAAACAGCGAGGAAATCGATCATTACCCTTGTAGAACCATCGGAGATCGCTGATCAAATCCCACGAAGAAATTCTCCTTCAATCCTCTCTTCCTTCCTCTTCTTCTTCTTCCCACGGTCGGCCACAAGCAGCAGGAAAGATGGCGCCGGGGAGAGGAGGAGCAGCAAGCGGCGAGGCATCAGAGCACACCGCTATCAGTAGCACGGGGCTACTGTAGCACGGCGGCTACTGTAGCAAATGGGGCTAGGGTTTGGTCCCCTCCTCCCCTTGCCTTCTAATGGGCTGCCGCCCACTCATGGGCCTTGGGCCACTATGGCTGGCTCCTCTTCTCGAATATGGGTTGTGGCCCATACTTCTCCTAAAATTCTGAATTTTAACTTATTTCCTCTCTAATCTTATAGCATTCGATATCGAATAATCGGGTATTACATTCTACCCCCTTAAATAGGATTCGACCGAATCCTCACAATCGACTACGTGAAAGGTCGGTTGCAACTAAAAATTAATAACAGTAACATGTACTCGATATGAACAAATCTGAATAATGCTCGTGCATGCGAGCCTCCAGCTCCTAAGTGGCCTCTTTCTGACCGAGGACACCACAACATCTTGACGCAAATCGACGTCGTTCTAACACTCGTCCCGACACTTCCGGCTATACTCATCGGACGAGACTCGAAGGTAAGATCCTACTCGATGGTCAACGTTGTTAACGAATAACAAACTCCGGATCTCGGTACTCACTCCACACCAAATGAAACCAAAAGTGAGTACAACGTGTAGGAATCCGAGACGGTCTTAGCGAAACGATACTATCGAAAACAACCCAATGAACACGGGTTAACCTTCTCCTTGAAGTCGAACCACACAACAAGCACATAGAGCACGGAAATCTTGTTCCACCTCTCCATTGAACTCTTCACCGAACAAGGATCACCTCTTCTAACCGGAAACATACAATCGAATTCTTTTAAGCAAACTCTTTTACCGCAGCAAAACACATCTGAATAAGAAAATTCACATCACAACTATACGTTACCAATCGAGTAATCAAGAGTAAAATCCGTAAATCGAATTTCATCAAGAAAACCGTTCCACTTTCCAAGTGGCAAATTGCGAATAAACGCCACGAAAGCCAAAGGGAGATCACTTGAACGCTCAAACCAAAACTTCTTTTGTTTTGCTGAATTGGAAAGAAGCAAACATGCCAACACAACACCAACTCACCATGCAGAAGACACGACCAACAACATAAAGCTCAAATGAGTAACAAGAAAACGCTTCAATACCCAAGGTAACATCCTTTTTTCAATTCCTCTTTAGGAATAAAATTTCTCTCGACATTGGAATTAATTCATCGCATACCACAGGGCTCAAACCTCTTAATTTAACAACCTCAAATTAGGCTTAAACCAAATACATCATCCACACCTTTGTGGAGAGACTCTATTGATTCCATCAACACTCTGGACCACTCCTTCAATCGATGACATTAATTTGATAGAAGGCACCAAAGCCCTCAAAACCCATGCAATCTCATCACCTCCAACTTTCAAGAATATCACATCGAATTTTCAAGACACCCTCATGAACTACAACAAAAGGGTTCTATCGACAATCATTCCACTACTCAGGGTACTCCAGTTTTCTATCTCCTCTACACACCAATCTTTGGGTGACCAAAAGTTTAGTATGAAAACGGAAAGCCCAAATTTAACCTCCGAGACCTCTACAACGAATTCCTCTTATAACAAATAGTGAAATCATCGGATTAAATCTCTATGATCCCCACAATTCCGATATACTCACTCATTGACATCATCAGGAATCACTCATACCACATCGCGATACTTTCAATAGTGTTACTGTATAAAATTGATTACGATTTTCATACATTTGATAATCCCCAACATTTCAACATGAACCAAGGTTCTGGAACTACACTATACCATAGGTCCTACTTAGTCGAACAATATACGATTTTACCTCGAAACCAAACATTCCATCTGAATCAACTTCCTCCAAGAGATTCGAGTCAAAACCAACTCATCTTCTATTACTACTCCAATAGTGGGTAGCAAAACTCACCCTACAATCACTTAACCACCACCAAACAAACAACAACTTACGAGTTGTAAAACTTTACAAAGACAAAACGGTTGATCCTTTCTCAAAAGAAAGAGGCGAACAAGAACAAATTTCACAACACAGAAAATGTTACTGTTCACGGTGAGCACGAGACCAAAAGAAATAACTGTAACGAAGATCCGGGAAAACGAAAATTGAGTTCACCGTGGAGTGCACGCATCCTCGAAAAGGGAATAGCAAATAACCACCAACAAGAAGAATGACATTGCGATTGAAACTCGACAACTCTTGAGTGAAAAGAGCAAAAGTTTATGAACAATTCAAATAACCACAAGTTACAAAACTTGACTAAATTCTCAAATATTCATAATGCACTCTCTCCTTTAACACTGTAATTAATTCTTTGACTAACATCACTTTGCCACAAAGAACAAGATAAGGTCTTTAGTCCAAACCACAAGGACTAATTAAGAACCAATAAAAATTCTTCCATACGTTATATTTATTGAGCAGTTCAACTACACAAGAAACATGAGATCCAAATAATCTCACCACCAAACTCAAACATTTCCAATTACAGGATTTGCGAAAAGCAAGTAGATTATTCTCCTCTTAAAGGAACCAACATAACTTCTTTGGTTGCAACCTCGTTGCCAACTCAAACCAAAGAGCCTTTAGAGTTAAACCACACAAATCTCATAAGAAGCAACAGACAATCCAATACCTTAATTTATTTAAAATAATTTGATTACGGATGATTTAAGAGCTCAAAGAAAATATCACGAAAGCTAAACTTGAAATATTCACATCTGAACGATATCACCAAGGGCGATCAAATTACTATGGGTATTAACATCAATTTCACAACAACAATTAGAAAACACTTCAAAAGACCCACGTGAAAAGAATGAGTTGATTCTTTCTCGAAAGAAGAGACAAATGAAAACGATTTTCACCAACTAGAAAACTCATCCACCACTCGCACTGAACATGGGACCAAGAGAAGAAACCAATTAAGCAATGAACTCACAGAACATAAGTGGAGTCCACAGTTGAACGCATAAGCCTCACAAGAAGAGAATATCGAACCTTAATGAGATAAGAACAAATAAGTATTCAAAATCAAACACTTGCATCATCAAGAACCATTGCAACATTGTAACATATCGTTACTCGATAAACTTCATTTACCACATAAAGCTGAACCCCAAAAGATCATGAATACAAATTCGAAATTTGATCATTTAGGAAATATCACCATGGGTGATCAAATTACTACGAGAATTAACCTCATTATCACATTTTTGACTATTTAATAACATCGACAACATACATAGTACCAAGAATCATCAAACTTTATTACTCCATCCTAAAACTTCCCAAAGGAACACAAACCACAAGGTTGAAACAAATTTATCATAACAAGTTTATGCTAAGCAATAACAATATCACAAGGCACGCTAACAAAGACTACTTACGAAATTCATCTACTCAATTGTTGGTGTTGCTCAACACTTTCTTCACGCTCATTAACAAATGATGATTGTACTAACCACGCGTATACATACGGTACTAATTCTATTTGCAATCACATAACCATTTATAAACATAGATTCACATTTCACCTTTGTTCGTAAATCATTTCAAAACATGATTAAAGATTCACTAACATAATTTCCTATAAACAAGGTTTCATGAGTCGATACACCAAACACCCATCCGGTACTTTATACAAGTTTCAACAATTTTAGCATACTAGAAATAGATAAATCTAGCTCTTATGTAAGATCTATAGGTTCGAATAGATATTGTGATCTTTATTTAACATACACCATGAATCAAATACAAGGACATATCAAATTAATCGGTTTCACTTCCATGGATGGTAGTTAAGAGTAATTGATTTGCACTATGCTAATAACCCAGCTTGGTAACTCATATCATAACAATTTATTCGCTTAATCATAAATTCTCAATTTAAGCATGGCAAGACATCACAAAAGGATTCTAACACCTTACTACAGCAAAAGAGAGACTTCAAACCTCAACGCTCGAAGTAATCCAAAGAAACACATAAAGCCAAAGCTTTCCCAAGCAACCGAACTTACAATGGAAAACTCTTCACTAATCAAGTTATCAAATGAGTAAATGAGTCATTTTCTTTTTCAATGAGAAAGAAGGAGCAACCAAGAAAACATCAATCTTGCCAATTGACAACGATCATAAGTAGTAAAAGCAACTCAACAGTCGAAAAGCAATAATTGTTTCAGAGAACCAAGAGGGATCTATGGAAAACCATAACTATCATGGACCACAAACCCGGAGAAATTCATCAACCACCACAGACAAGAATTGCCAAATTCGAAATGAAAGAAGAGAACAACTTTCTAAAGTAACTCATACTTAGTACCAAACGATGATACTGGTAACTACTCCTCTAACCACGTGATGCGCGAACAAAGCTGGTGTAACCCGTGAATCCTGAGTAACAACCACGACCTCCACTTCTTATCATCCGTTAACAACACGCTTCACCAAAATACTCAATTATGAATATGCAGGATCATCTCACGACAATCAAAGTATTAGTTCATAGATAATGAATATCATAGTAGATCATAGATTAACAATAAGAAAGATAATACAAAAGCAACTCAACAATTGCTCAACGAATGAAACATAACAATAGAAATGCGGAAGCAATAGATTCCCAACCCTACCCATCAGGCACAAGTGTGTCATTTTAATGTTCTTCTATTAACCACGGACCTAAAGCCCGCTCGATACCAACTGTAACACCACAGCTATCAGGAAGCCAAGATGTCACCTAAAACATCTAACATACATCCATAATGCGGAAGAACTTGAAACAAGTATATCAACTAAAGACAAGATTAAGATAAACAGACATGGTGAAGGTATCCTTCCTTCACCTTCTATGTTATTTAATCCGAACATCAATAAAGAAGGTTCACACGCAGTAATAAATCAACATCCGGTGGAGAAGGTATCCTTCCTTCTCCAATTATAATTTAATTGTTACAGTTCATCGTTAACGAATGAAATATGGAACTAAAATTTAGACTTGAACATGAATTTGATGTTGTGAACAAGTAGTTCGTGTCTACTCCTCCCAAGAGCCAACATCGGGGTTACCTAAAATAAACAAACAACGCAAGAGTGAGTCCATGACTCGGCAAGTACTGATTATCAATAAGATAATCATTCAATATGAATAAGACAAACTCATCATCGAGTTCGATCACATCACAACCGATTACAAATGAAAACATGATATGAATGCTCAAAATCAAAGGAATGGACTGCACACATGCATATACAGGTATAGCGTGAAACACCCGTCGGTGTTCACTCAAGCCCGCATCTTAACAAAATGCGGATCCACTTCCGTATGAAGAACGTTTCATACGGTGTCCAACATTGCCCATCTTGGAGTTAATGGGTCTTACATGCCCATTCGGAATTAATGGGTCTTTCAAATCCACTCCGTGGACGGGACATGACAATGTCCAACACCGCCCACATTGGAATGGTGGGACTTGCAATCCACTTTCGTGGATGAAACATGCATAATGAATGCATAGAATGAAATACGAATATTGAAAGACATGATAACAAAACATGGATTCAACACATATGAAAGAACATAGACAATCCATCTTCTCTCGTATCATACCAAATCACAAGCATGACCATATAAACATTCATCAATCACAATCATTAAGGGTGGCAATGTACTTGCCTTCCACGATGCGACAGCGTTAGTCGGCAAAGGTGATACTCCTAAACCCGAGGCTTCACCTCCTAAACAAGTAAAATAATTTCAATAAGGACATAATATACCCAACACTACTAATCGATGCTAAACATCGCTCCACGATGACTCTAGTCATTAATACAAAACTTAAAATGAAATCAACAATTTCTGACATAACTTAATTCTGGACAGCAGCATGGTAATTGACATATCTATTGGTCTGGAACTCGGAATGAGGTGAGACCAATTTCCATGGATTCTTAACTGACATATCTACAATACTCTGGTTGGGCAAAAGTTCAGATTTTGCCTCTAATAAAATTTGGCCCACGGCTCAAATCTGTTGACTGAATTAATAGACAGAAATATCGGCTAAATTAAAATATCCATAACTTTTGTTGTACAACTCCAAATTGGACGTTCTTTAACAATCTGAAAAGGTTAAGAAATTATCTACAATAACCTAGTTGGCACGACATTCATATATTGTCTTTAACAAAAAGTGGCACACGGGTCAAAATTAAAGATAGAAACTGACATACAAACTGGACAGACTGACATACAATCCGGACAGTCACAAAGAAAAGTGCATAAATTTTTATCTATAACTCCAAATGAAGTGTTCTTTATCAATCCTGAAAGCTAGTGATATCACCTTCAAAATTTGTTATGGGCAAGACCTCTGAATCACCCTCTAACTAGGCCATAAATCAACCTATACAGAGACTGCTAATTCTCGTCAGGATTCTGGACAGCAGATAGTAAATCTATCATAACTTTTGACTCGAAATTCGGAATTCAGTGTTCTTGGCGGCCACCGAAAGCTAAGATCAATATCTACAAAACTCTAGGAGATGGACAACCCAAATTCGGCTTCTAGGATCACGAAACAGGCCACGCAACATTCAGGACAGAACTGAAATTCTAACGGCAGCAATTCAATCCAATCAAACTAATCGAATTCGCATCTGAAACAACCTAAACAGCGAGGGAAATCGATCATTACCCTTGTAGAACCATCGGAGATCGCTGATCAAATCCCACGAAGAAATTCTCCTTCAATCCTCTCTTCCTTCCTCTTCTTCTTCTTCCCACGGTCGCCACAAGCAGCAGGAAAGATGGCGCCGGGAGAGGAGGAGCAGCAAGCGGCGAGGCACTGCGAGCACGCCGCTATCTGTAGCACGGGCTACTGTAGCACGGCGGCTACTGTAGCAAATGGGGCTAGGGTTTGGTCCCTCCCTCCCTTGCCTTCTAATGGGCTGCCGCCCACTCATGGGCCTTGGGCCACTATGGCTGGCTCCCCTCTTCTCGAATATGGGTTGGCGGCCCATACTTCTCCTAAAATTCTGAATTTTAACTTATTTCCTCTCTAATCTTATAGCATTCGATATCGAATAATCGGGTATTACATATGATTTGGTCATAAGAGCTTATCTTGTTTAAGCTGGCAAGGTGATGTAGTAATCACAGAAAATAACTATCCTTGTTAAAGGAACGAGAGAAGTTAAGTGTTTGAGATTTAAGTCGTTTCGCATCTTCCGGTTTATTGGTGAGTACTTAAACCTTAGGCAGTTGTTCCATAAGGGTTTATCAATGTTCAAAGGGTATTACGTTCTTCTCTTTTGTGGTTTGGTATTCGCTTTCAGTAGGGCTTGAGCCCTTGACTATTGACTTTCCCTTATGTTTTTTCTTTCGAGTTCTTGGCCTAAGTTGCACATGTTTTCCAAGTTGTTGGAAAATTGATTCTATTCGCTCTTTCTTTTGAGGAAGAATCAACCTATTCGTTTCACCTGAGTCTTTTGAGGTGTTGAATAATTGTAGTGGTGAAACTGTGGGGTGTAAGTTATTCGATGAGCGCTGGAGGATGAAATAATTTCGTAATATAGTTCTTTGAGACAAGTCTAACTCAATGGAAGTTGTCTTATGAGGTTAAACTAATTGCATTGTTACAGCTAGTAGAACCTATAGTGAGTGTGGTCCAAGATCTTCCTGCTCACTTCAAGGAACATTAGAATTCTCGAAAGTATAGAAATATTGATCAATTTTATAGAGTATTACAATTTGGTAGTATTGCAAGGCTATGAGAGTTAAACTTGATGATGTGGTTTAATGAGAGTGTGATTATAAAGTAATCGAATCGTCATGTCAATTAATGGGATAATGGAAAATGTTGAGTAATGTCAAGAGTGATTTGGCTCTAAATGTGTAACCTTCGAGAGTTATAATCTTTGTAATGGTTAACGGTCAAGAAAATATTTTCATGATGATTTTAATGAGTGAGTATGTTGGAATTGTGGATTTATAGGAATTTAATATGAGGATTTCCCTATACTTTATATGAGAATTTCGTTGCAAGAGTCTTGGAGGTTAAATTTGGGCTTTGCATTGTTGTGCTAGAACTTTGAACGCCCATTGATAATGTGAAAAAGTAGTATAAGGGTGGATTTCGAACAGTGGGATGGTCATTGATAGAAATATTTTTATGAAATACATGAGAATATGTGATGTGAATTCCGAGTTGTTCATTCTTGAGGATTGAGGTAACGTGATTACGTGTGAAGATCCATTTTGGGATGCATCAGAAGTTATCTATCAAAGTAATTATGTCAGTAAAGAAATTCGGTTAGAGAATGTTTTGTGAGATCATCAGAGTCCCTTTTCAAAGGTGTTGACAAGGTGTTTTGATTTGGGTTCGGCGTTGAGATCGCCAAGTTAAGAGTAACAAGTTAGTGTGTTGTGCGATGATTGGGATTGCATAACTTGAGGGAAATTTTGGTCTTAAAAGAGAAACTATTAAATTGATGTTTCCTCAAGAAGTGAATCGCTTTTCTGATTTTGGTTTAAGTTCTATGCTGTTGACCATTGTCTTTCGCAAAGTTGAGTTTGGCTTTATGCTGGTAGGTGTGGTTCTTATCAGTTCAGAAAGAATAACAGAAATGATGGATTTGGTTATTCGAGTGATTTTCCTTTGGTGGACGTGGTGTTTAATTGCAAATTTTCTAATTTGAAGGTGGAAAGTTTTTCGTGATAAATCTTCGATTCTGAATTTGACTCTTTTAGTACCGAGTTGGTAACGTTTGGTTGCGATGAGAGTCCTTCATTTTCAGTTGGGCTATATCGGTAGAAGAGTGTGTTTAAAGCGAGTGCTGTTGTGTGTCCCTCGTTAAAGGAGGAGATCTTTGTTTGGGTGCAAAAGTTCGATTGAGAGGTGGAACGAGAGTTCAGTGTTCTATGCGCATGTCGTGTGATTTGGTACCACTAGGGGGGTTGCCCCAAGGTACATTGGGTTATTTTCGCTAGTTGGAGTATCGCTAGGACTGTCTCGAGTCCGTGCGCGGAGTACGTAACGTCTTGTTTGTTCTCGTGTTGAGTGAGTACCGGAAGATCCGAGTTTAAGGGTGTGTTAACGCCGCCGTACCGAGGAAGATCTCGCCGAGTCTCAACCGATACATGTCTTGGAGAGGTCGAGAGAGAGTGTTGAGGTTTAGACATGGGTTTACGTTATGGTGATATGTTCACGTCGGCCGAGCGAGAAGAGACTTGGGAGGTAGTCTCGCTTGATCGAACGTTAACCAAAGTTGTTCACGTCGGGTACATCTTGTTGGTTATTGATTTTCAGTTGGGGTTGTTGTTGTTTTGCTAGTAGATGACAGGTAGAATTCGGGTCGAATGCATTTAAGGGGGTAGAATGTAATACCTAAATTATATTCGAAAGGATTAGTCGGAGAAATTAATTAAATCGAGAGAGTAATTGAATCGGGAGAAGGGTTCTTTTAGTAAAACACCAAATCAGGAAATGAGAGGTGGTTTTCGCGCTTTGTGGGCAACTGGGCTTGGGCCTAGGCCCATGTGGGGCTGGCCGGCCATAGGGGAGGCGCCACCCCTCCCCAAACCCTAGCCCCCATCTTTCCTCTCCTCCACCCCTTGTGCCGCCACCCCTCTCCACCTCTCCACCTCCCCTCCACCCTCCCTTGCGCCTCTCCATCCCCACCACCTCCATTGCTGCTGGCCAAGGAGGAGAAGGAGCTCCATTGCAGCCGGCCAAGGAGGAAGAAGAAGGAGAAAAGAAGAGAAGGAAGAAGAAGCGAGAGGGAGAAGAGAAGAGAAGAAGAGGGAGAAGAAGGGATCCGCAGCGAAGCGTGGTGGTCATCAACCCGCTGTGTGCTCTCTTCGTTTGGCAAGGGTAACCCGTGGTTCTTTGCTTTAGATCAATTTCTAGTTGTCTAATTTTCGGATGTCAGTTCGTCGATATTCTGCAGCAGTGAAGTTTGTCGGTTTTGATTAGGTTAGAGGCAGATTTGGGTCTGGGTGTCTCCTAGAAAGTTGTATCTATCGTAGTTACCTCTCATTGCCGACAAGAATCAAGTCATTCGGACTTCGGTAGCCAAAGTTATGAATTTATTAGTATTTCTGTGTTTCTGGAGAGAAGCAGAATTGCTAGTGTTGGTTAACCTGATAGAAGCGCATATTTAGAGGGGTTTCCAGAGGGTCTCACCATAACGAAAAATGAGGCTAATCCTCTTAGCTTTCAGGAAAGCTAAAGATCACTGAATTCGGACGAACGTAGAGAAAGTTATGATAGTTTCTTTGTCGCTGTCCAGAAACCCGACGTGAAATATTTGCTCTGATTAAATAGATTGGTAGGTCTGGTAGATGGCCGAATCAGAGGGTCTCCCCAACTAAGTTTATTTAGACATTTTAATTACCTTTTCAGATTGTCCAAGATCATCCTATTTGGACTCCTGAGCAGAAAGTTATGAATTTTTGAAGTCTGCTGTCCGCAGTGACCGATCGCTAGAAATTAGAAAAAACTAGATGTGATAAGAAGTGTAGTGATTTCGATTGTAATGTGATGTATGATTTTGGTCCAGTATGCTAGTCTTAGTTTGGGGGTATCTTCTTGTCCAGGTGGCAGCGAGATCCCAAGGGCAGCACCCACTTCGCGTCCGCCGTTCTCGCGCGGTTAAGGCAAGTATTCGGGTTATAGCGTATTTTCGGTTGTATGATAAAATTGTTGTGATTGCTTGATGTAGCCTTGCACGAATGTTAGTGTAATGAGTTTTCCTTTTATCTTGATGAATGCAAGCTATGGTTAACGTTTCCCTTGAGCATTGCTAAATCTTACATGTTGTTATGTACATGTTAAATTCTTGGGTATGAAAGACGGGTATGGAGCATTTGCATGTTTCAAACGTGTTGGATACTTGGTCATGTATGCATGTTTTTGATATACGATAGCGAAGTAAGGTTGCTTACATGATAATGAGAATATGATGTAATCTCGCTTATGAATATGTTATCATGGTGCATATGCATGTTGAGAGCATCAGTGCCCGGTCACGTGGTGACCAAGTACATATAGTTGAGGTCCCCGTCATGTAGATGACGGGCTTGAGGTCCCACATTCGTGGAATGTGGGCTATGAATAAAGAGGTCCCCATCATTAAAGTGATGGGCAAGGGTCCCTATACATGTGGTGTATAAGCTTTTGGTCCCCGTGCGGAGGCACAGTGCAAGGGTATACAATGACGGTTGTGTACCCGCATTACGGTAAAATGCGAAAGAGATAAAGTTGAAAAGGTGCATTGCATTGGTTGCATTCACATGAGCATGAAGGCTATACTTTGGTGCATTGTTTATCTTGGATTATTGATGCTATGAATGATAACTTGCTTAGCCTTGTTGGTACTTGTTGAGTCTTTGGGCTCACTCTTGCTTTGATGTGTTTTAGGTACAACTGCAAGACCCGCATGCATGGGAGGGAGTAGATGTTTGGATGCACGCACTACCACTCAATCTTAAGAATTACTTATGGATGGTTTGAGTTTCAGACAATCTGTAATAATGAGAATAGCAAATTTTGATTATGTTTATGAGATTATCTGCATGCTTGAAAGAACTCGATTATGAAGATATTGATAAATGCCATGATTAATTGTTGGAACCTCGGTATAGTGACTATACAAAGGAGGTTTTTTAAAATTTGTAATTGATCTTAGTTTAGTTTAGTTTAATTTAATTTTAGTAGCATTCCAGGCTCAATGCTGAGCTTGGGTGTTACATGACATGACTCAAGACAAAGGAGTCATGCATTGTATTCAAAAGCTTCGAAATGCGGTAGTACTGGCGTTGTATGCTGTGGTAGTACCGCACCGCTGATGTACCGATTTAAATGCGGTATGAAAATTCCAGAGCATTGCTTTTTGGACTTGGTTTGCTCGAGGTGGAGCGGTAGTACCGGAGTTCATGTGGCGGAACTACCGCAGAGCTGTATGACCGCAAATATGTTGGCGGTATGTAAATTCCGAGAAGGTATTTTTCAGTATTTCTCGAGCCTCTGAAATCGGTAGTACCGCATCGAGAAACGGTATACGGGAGCGGTATTACGGATGCTAGTTGGTCGTAATACCGCACTGTTAGTAATGGTTTGTTCAAAAGCATTTATGCAGGTATATCTCGTTAATTAATGTTAATGACATTGTGGGACTAACATTTTCCATGAGTTGGATGAATAGGTTATGTTCCAGGGTGATGAAGACTTTGGATGACATCATGAGTTGATCGTCATCGAGTCAAGGTTCAAGAAGATGTATCATGTGTTGATACATATCAAGATCTCGAAGAAGATATGGTCATGAGTTGATCATCAAGTCAAGAGAAGAGTCATCATGTATTGAGTGAGGATGCATCATGGGTTGATGCATGTCAAGATGATGACCCGGACTTGAAGTGAAGATGTGCGTCATCAAGCTTCAAGAAGATGGTCAAGGCAAAGGTATGACTAGCTAGGGCTAAGGATATGTTCCTAGTCTTTTACCGGTCTTGGTGTTTGGTTGAAAGACCGGATTGCTAGTATAGGTTGCCGTACTATTAAGAGGGGTCTTGTCTAGTAGCTTGAGTTAGTCATGTGTTGATAGCTCATTGTGTTTGCTCTAGCTCAACTTAACATGTTGCCTATATTTGCGAATGTGTTTTGCAAATAGCTGAGGCTCATGGATAATCCTTGTAGCATGTGACTATGCTTTGCAAATGTGTTTTGCAAATGGTTGAAGTCCATGTACCTACTCCTTGTAGCATGATCTAAGTTTGCAAATATGTTTTGCAAATTGTTGGGATTCATGTATTTTCCCTTGGCATGGTCTAAGATTGCTTGTTGCTAACTCTTTGGACTTAGACCATGGTAGTGACTCTTTGAAGTTGTGCTTTTTGATTTGATAAAATGTGTTTGAGATCAAATCAAATAGGTGGGTTGAGTAGCCCACTGAATAAGCTTTCAATAGAGTCCAAGATCACTCAATTCCGACATCGGAGTCAAAAGTTATGACCTTTTTACCGAGTGTAAATGCGTGCTGAAAATTAGGCTGCGGTAGTACCGCCCGTATAACTGCGGTAGTACCGCAGAACGGTAGTACCGCCCCTTGTGAGTGCGGTACGACCGCAAAAGGCTGTAACGGCTAGTTTTTGGCTGTTTCGTCTCCAAACGGCTAGTTTTTGGTTTGGGGGCTATAAATACCCCCTTGGCCGGTTGAGAGACAACCTTTGGCATCCCATTGAGTTCCTTTGAGCTAAGAGCAAGCCCTCTACTCCCATTTGTGCATGTGTTGCACTTAGTGAGGTTTGAGAGGCAAATCCTATTGCATGTGTTGCATTAGGTGGTGGATTTAGTATCCACGAGAGCTTTGACACTTGATTGGTTCAAGTGAAAGTTGGAGACTTGTTACTCTTGGTGTTTGCCGACACCTAGACGGCGTGGAGGCGTGGTGCGTCGGTGATCTTCTCAAGTGAAGCTTGTGAGAAGACCCAGGCGATTTGTGAGTGGCTTGGTGCTCGCCATCTCCGGAGCGGAGTAAGAGCGACCCTAGTGGATCGAGGTGATAAGTTCAAGTTGGAGTCGGTTCAAGCGGTTGATCTCACTTAGAGGTGTTGGTTTGGTTAGAACCGGTCCAAGTTGTTTGGACTTACCTCGGAGGTGTTGCCTCGCGTTTTGGAGCCGATCCAAAAAGTTGAACTTACCTCAACGTGGATTAGGGGAGACCGGCAAGTCTTCGATCACCACGGGAAAAATATCGCCGTGTCAATTGTGGTTTGCATTCTTGAGCTTTACTTTGTGCAATTTACATTCATTGTATAATTGCTTATTCATTGTATATGATTGCAATAGTATTATTTACATTGCTTAAATTGAATTGCTTACAAGTCAATGCTTGATTGATTATTATCAATAGACTTGTATTGTTGGTGCACTTAGTTAAGCCTAGTGGTTTTATGCCTTATTTGTGCAAAATCGTATTTGTATTAGCTTCCGCATTAGAAATCGGTTTTAGTGTATAAAAGTTTAATTTGACTATTCACCCCCCCTCTAGTCGGCCTCCTCGATCTTACAAGTGGTATCAGAGCTTGGTCTCTCATTTATTAGACTTAACCGTCTAGAGAGTAAAGGATGGCGACTAGTGATATTATGCACCTAGGTGAAGCACCACAATTTAATTGCACAAATTATGCACATTGGAAAATCCGCATGTCATGTTATTTTAAGGCCATGGGCCTAAATATATGGCGGATTGTAGATGTAGGCTTTTGTCCTCCATTGGATAGTCTTGATCCAACAATTGTGGAAGAGAAATGCTTACATCTCGACGCTGAAGCAATTAACGCTTTATTTAGTGCTTTGAGTGTAGATGTGTTTGATGCCATATGCGATCACAAGAACATTCATGAGATGTGGACCCATCTTCAAGAATATTATGAAAGGTCCACTTCCACAAGTAATGATCGCATAGAAGAATGGACGTCGGAAAAAGAATGCTCAATCTCAAACTCCGACGATAATGAGTCCACAAGCACCTCCACAAATGAGGATGACATACAAGAATGGATGTCGGGAGAAGAATGCTCAACTTCTAGCTCCGACAATGATCAAACATCAACTCCATCAACATCGCCTCATTGCTTTATGGCTAAAGGTAAAAATGAGGTAAATAATTATGAGCCCTCATATGATGAATTGATGGAGATGCTAGAAGAATTAAATGAATATTTAGGAATGGAGAAATCTAAATTCAAAGTTTTGAAGAAAGAACATGTCTTACTTCAAAATAATTATGATGTTCTAAAAGATGAACATGAAAAGCTTCTCCTAAATAAATTTACTAGCTCCAAGGTGGATATAGGTGTAACATGCAATTTAATAGATGATTTGCTATGCATAGTTCCTAAATCTTGCAATTCATCTAAAATTGATATATCCACATGTTGTGATGATTTAATTGATATGCCTTGTAGCACTTGTGAAAATGCTTCCATTTCCTCTATGCTTGTTGAAACTAATCTTGTAGAGGAAAACAAAATGCTCAAGGCCCAAGTCTCAAATTTGAGAAATGACTTGGATAGAAGCTACAAGGGAAAAGCCACTCTTGATGTATCTTGAGCAAGCAACGAAGCTCAAATGACAAGAGTAGAATCGGCTTCACTCCCATGAAGAAAAGGGAGAATAGCAAGATGAGACACAATCAAAGACACAACAAGAACATCAAGTGCTTTGACTGTCATCAAAAGGGTCACCTCTCCTCAAAATGCCCTAACAAGGAAGATTATAAGAGAGGACTTGGTTTCATCGCCAAGAAGAAGGTGAAGAGCATCCCAAAGCAAAAAGGGAAGATATACACAAATATAAAATGCTTTGGATGTTATGAGAAGGGACACATTGCCTCGGTGTGTCCAAATCAAAAGGATGTCAAGCCAAGACATTCAATGAAGAGGCAAGACGGCAATGAGCAAGATAAGAAGACATTAAGGGGAAGCAAAAGCCCTACTTGCTACAATTGCCGGGAGAAAGTGATGCGGATCAACCTCGAGGCGAGATTAAATCCGTGAATTGCCCGATCTTTCACGGTGGAACTCGAAGATCAGTAGTACGTCGTCTTCTTCTTTTAGCGTTGGATGAACAGTACCATGCACATGAACAGTACCATACACATGAACAATATTTTGAAACAACAATCCGCACCTGGATAAATAAATCTCACGCCCGCGCACACCACAGCACACGAACGAGAAATAGGGATAAAGATCCAACAAGCAACTCCTAGCACCACAGCTAGAAACCACCACGTCAAGATGAAATCCGAGATTGGAATTCACAAGAACACTCATAGAACAGGGATAAACCCTAACGGCCGAAGGCCAACACACACGTGTTTTAATTCATAACTCAAACTTAACTCCCCTTTACATGGTCGCATACCTACAGCTTATATAGCCGGCACACACGCACACATATAGAAATAAAACTCACGCTCGGACTCAACCAAAAGGCGTACATGCAAGACTCATCTCACAAAAAGGAAACCGCCTAGTTTTCTAAATAAACAAATAAACTGACTTAATACTAATAACTTGGATTGATGCGGTCGGACTGCAGGTGGACCCAGCGTTGGTTCTCTGGATTTGATTTCCTCACGCTGCTTGCATGTAAACCGAACACATATACTCTTTCCTTCTTTAATTGCCTTGATTGGTTTGGTCATGGCGGACCCACCCCATGTCACGTAAAGATAGACAAGATAGTATTGAAACAAGAAACTCATGTGTTGGACCTATCCAGGAAACAACCGCCCGGTTCTCTTGCCTTTTGATCTCATTAATTCTATCTTGATCTCCTGAAAACGTATGGTAGAAGGACTCCATTTCTTTCTTTGCTTGGACTTGCACTACTTGGCCTCCTGGATCAAACACACACACCTGTGTGCGTGCACATACACATGCATGGCTCGACTCCGTGCACAGCTCAAGCACACCATGCATGCACGCGGTTTTCTTTCCTTGGCCGTGAACAGCACACCTGACGCCCTCATGCACTGCAGCAGTCTTGATAATGTCATGCTCATTGTTATTGTCAATAATCTGTGCATAAGAATTATTAGAAACACAAATAATATGAGTAGACGGTATTTGCGCCGCATCATCCTCCCCTCCTTCAAGCGAAACCGTCATCGGTTTCGAGTTGGTCTTCTCACCATCTTTTGCAGCTTGAACTGGGACTGAAAGAATTTTAACAGCTTCGACCTCCTCCTTCGCTTCTTCCCGTGCCTTCCTTTCTAACAGTTTCTTCTTGTAATCACCTTGAATCAACTGGACATCTATGGGAAGCAAACGGAACGGTGTACCCTTAGATGTAAAGGTACAACCCTGGGTGCTCCAATTCTGTGTAACTGCACCTTGTTGCTCGCACCACGGTCCTCCCAACAATAGATGACACGAAACCATAACGACTGGTATAACATCACACAAAACCTCACAAGAGAATTTGCCCAATGAAAACAATACCTTGACTTGGTTCGTGATCTTGAGCATGCCGGAATACCACTTCAGTACATAAGGTTCTGGATGCAGTATCATTGACAACCCCAACTTCTCAACTAGTTCGATGCTAGCAGCATTAATCGAACTCTCGCAGTCAATCGACATGGCACAAACTATCTCCCTCACTTTGCAGCGAGAGTGGAAAGTCCAATCCACGCCGTAGCCTTCCTCTTCATACAGGATGTTGCAACTCAACTTCCTAAAGCTCTCCTCCGAAGACGTCATAGCAGCACTAAAATTTTCGCAATTTGGCAGCAGCAAACAAGTTGTATATGGTGTATGTGCAACAGCGTTTCAGCCCCTCTCTCTTGGATTACTCAAATAGCAGTAATATATCCTATTCTTCAATCAATGTGTGCAGCCCCAACACCAACCAATTTAAGCAATAACTCTGGTCAGTAGTAAATAAAGATGAAACTCTCGGCTAGACACAAAGGAAAAACCAGCAGCACCAAGTAATTAATGCCTCTTGTAGAGATGCAATAAAAAATTCGGTAATAAGCTTGATGTGATTCCAACTGCTCCAAGCACCACCAAGAAAAACAGCAGCTAGTTGATCTCTTGAACAGCTCCAAAACCTTAGCGTTACTTTAGGCCAGCAATAGTGACAGAGATTAACACTTGATGTTGACGCTTGATGGCAAATTCCAGCAGCAATCAATAGAAAATAGTGATTCGTCTGGACTTCCCACGTAGCAACAGATGATGTGTCGGCTGACTTCCCTGTCTTCTTTTCTAAGCAAATAACAGCACAGCCTCTATCTCACGTCAACCAGAACAACAAGAAGATAGATAATTGAACCAGCTAGCTAGGTAGCACTAGCCGATTCCAAACAACAAGCAGTTGAAGAACCTGACGAGCAGATCAGCAGGAAGGTAGCGGATTCGGTGATCACTTGGTAGCACACCAAAACGCTAGCTAGGGATAGTACCTCCACCCGCGGATGCCACAGCCCACGAACAAAGGAAAAGAACAAGCCCAGCACGCAAAATTTGATACAGAGATCAAACCCCACGCAAGACTAGCAACTCCTTGATCCGACGACACCACTGCCGACAAATCAACGGAAAGGACCTCGATGATCCAAGTCGCAAGCTTCAGCACCGTGAATAACTTGGCGCTCTGATACCACCTGATGCGGATCAACCTCGAGGCGAGATTAAATCCGTGAATTGCCCGATCTTTCACGGTGGAACTCGAAGATCAGTAGTACGTCGTCTTCTTCTTTTAGCGTTGGATGAACAGTACCATGCACGTGAACAGTACCATACACATGAACAATATTTTGAAACAACAATCCGCACCTGGATAAATAAATCTCACGCCCGCGCACACCACAGCACACGAACGAGAAATAGGGATAAAGATCCAACAAGCAACTCCTAGCACAACAGCTAGAAACCACCACGTCAAGATGAAATCCGAGATTGGAATTCACAAGAACACTCATAGAACAGGGATAAACCCTAACGGCCGAAGGCCAACACACACGTGTTTTAATTCATAACTCAAACTTAACTCCCCTTTACATGGTCGCATACCTACAGCTTATATAGCCGGCACACACGCACACATATAGAAATAAAACTCACGCTCGGACTCAACCAAAAGGCGTACATGCAAGACTCATCTCACAAAAAGGAAACCACCTAGTTTTCTAAATAAACAAATAAACTGACTTAATACTAATAACTTGGATTGATGCGGTCGGACTGCAGGTGGACCCAGCGTTGGTTCTCTGGATTTGATTTCCTCACGCTGCTTGCATGTAAACCGAACACATATACTCTTTCCTTCTTTAATTGCCTTCAGTTGGTTTGGTCATGGCGGACCCCACCCCATGTCACGTAAAGATAGACAAGATAGTATTGAAACAAGAAACTCATGTGTTGGACCTATCCAGGAAACAACCGCCCGGTTCTCTTGCCTTTTGATCTCATTAATTCTATCTTGATCTCCTGAAAACGTATGGTAGAAGGACTCCATTTCTTTCTTTGCTTGGACTTGCACTACTTGGCCTCCTGGATCAAACACACACACCTGTGTGCGTGCACATACACATGCATGGCTCGACTCCGTGCACAGCTCAAGCACACCATGCATGCACGCGGTTTTCTTTCCTTGGCCGTGAACAGCACACCTGACGCCCTCATGCACTGCAGCAGTCTTGATAATGTCATGCTCATTGTTATTGTCAATAATCTGTGCATAAGAATTATTAGAAACACAAATAATATGAGTAGACGGTATTTGCGCCGCATCAGAAAGGATATTTTAGTAAGGATTGTCCTAAAGGTATCTCTCCTAAGCCAATTATTTATAATAATCATTATTTGCTTAGGAAAGATAAGAATGGCAATGTGTTTGCTAGAATTGTTAGTTCACCTAAGACTATTATTAGAAGGGCTATTTGGGTGCCCAAAAGTATTGTGACTAACATTCATGGACCCAACCAAGCATTGGGTACCAAATGCGCTTAAAAGCTTAATAGGTACTTAGAGATGCATTGGAGGTTTGGCGTATTCATGAAAAGGTGGATTCCACCTTATGTCAATATTGGAGCCAAGCTTGAGGATAATCATATCATATCATAAGCCAATGCCATTTCGGTAACAAGTATTTACATTGAAGTATCTAGACCCTTTACCTTTGTGTAGGTTGCATTTCATGAAAATCTTATAAAAGGGTTGTTCTTGCTCTTGTGCTAAATCTTGATTATTCAAATCTTGATCAAGATTGTAGTGGCACATTAAGGGGGAGTGCTAAGTAATGATCATGTATATCACATCCCTATGTGTGCCCAAATTTATTAAGTGCTAATAATGTTTTTTTTTAAATTAAGCCATTAAGCCAAAAGTCAAAAATTTTAAATTATAAGTATATCCTTTGAAAAATTAGTTGCAAAATATATACAAATGCATTTCAATGGTTTACAAAAGGTTTTGGCTTAAGAAAAAGCTATTTTAAATGAAAATGAGTGTCTACCCAAAATTCTAGATCATAGAATCTTGTTTTTGACATAAACTAGATTTTTGTGCAAAATCTATTATAAAAGGAATTTGATCTTCGTCTCAAAAGGAAAATCCTAGAGTTGGTTATTCTAAACACTTTTCGTATTAAAATGATTTCCAAAAGACCAACTCATCAAAAGTTATTTGATTTTGAAACTCGTCCAAAATACTAGTTTGACCTAAGTGGTCACTTTCTAGCACTTAAGTGAGTTTAGCTATTTGAGCCTAAATTATTCACATGAATAGGTCCATAATGGTATTCATGACTCATACACAAAATTGGATGCTCAAAATTTCTTCATTTGGTCAATTTGGATCTTTTTGCGAAAAGTCTTGAAAATGCAATTTCATTTCCAAAATAAAAAGCTTAATTCATAAAAACTATTTGATAATTGGTTTTCTAAAGGCTAGATAAGTTGGAAATGCTCCAAATATCTTTATTTGGATGTTTGTGTGAAAGTTTGGAGCAAAATACAACTATTCCCAAAATTCCCTGATCAATCCTTGAAGTCCTAGGAAAATCGGAACTACCGGCGGTCGAACCACGGTACTACCGCTGTGCGGTACTACCGGTCCTTGACCTACGGTACTACCGATTATTCTGACAAAACAACCAATCTCAATTCTTTCAATTATAAATCTATTGTGGTTGTTTCCCAAAGTTAAGATTGATCCTTGCTATCTTTGCAAGCTACCCTCAAATGCTTATCTTGATCACCTTGTGATATTCTTATCATTACAAGTGGTATTCTTTCAAGTGGTAGCTCCTTTTGATCATCTTTGATCTCGGCATGAGAATCATATGCGTTTGATTTAAGTGGTATCCGTGTTTTTACAAGTGGTACTATTTTAAGTGATATCATCTTGTCCTTACAAGTGGTATTCTCAATTGATATCATCGTACTCCTTCACATTGTATCTTTTAAGTGGTATCTCTTGTTCTCATTCACAAGTGGTATCTAACTCTTTCCATGCCGATCAATTCTTTGCTTACCAAGCTCTCCCCGATACCTAATCACTTCTTATCCATGTGGTCTCTCCGATACCTCAAATTTCTTGATGTTGTTTTTCAAGAGGTATCTTATCCAAGTGATTTCTCTGATACCCGATATCTTTTCAAGTCCTATCTCTTCAAGAGATATATCTCAATTGTATCAAGTGGTATCATCTTATCTCAAGTGGTTTTTCTCTCTATCTCTTCTCTCTATGCTTTCATTGAAGATCTTAAAAAAAGAGAAGTTCAAGCACCTTGAGATTGCAAGACCTGTCGACGCATGTTTTCCACAAGTGGTATCAACATATGGATTTACAAGTATTATCTACAAGTGAAATTTACAAGTGGCATCGTCGACTCGTAGTTTCCACAAGTAAAGCTTAAAGAATATCTTTCAACAAGTGGTATCTACAAGAAATTTCTACAAGTGGTATCTACTAGAATTGTTCAAGGATTACCTTACAAGTGGATACACATAAAGAAAATGGGGGAGAATGCTTTTGTGTGTCAAAAGCTAAGAAGGAGATATTTGGAGAAAGAATGCTTTTATGTGTCAAAAGCAAAGATAAGTGGACGAAGAAATCCTTTGTGTGTCAAAGGAGTAGAACCTTTGTGTAAGGGGGAGTTTTCCTAAAATCTTTTGAAAAAGCTTTATTGAAAACCGTTTTGAATTTCAAAATGGGTAATCTATTATATGGGAAAAGTAGTTTGTAGAAACTCTTTTTTGGCCTCGTTTTGATTCTTCGGTGTTTATGCCAAAAGAGGAGAAAGTTTATTTGATCAATTATTTGGATTCTCTCTTGTGAGTTCACCCTATCTTATGATTAGTCCAAAAGTGGAAGAATGCTTTTGGAGAACATAAAAGGGAAAATGTTTAGGGAGAATGTTCTCACCTTATATCTTGCATAGATCATAAAAGGGGAGAATATTTCGATGATCAAAATAATGAATTCTATTGCCTAGCTCATAAGTTTTACAAAGACTCTCCTTTGCTTTAAGATTTGTTTTGGATTTTTGGTGTTTAATGCCAAAAGGGGGAGAATTTGTATGAGCTACATTTGGATGTTCTTATTTGATATCTCTTGTGATGCCTTAAGTGATGCTTTAAGTGGGAGAATTCTTTCTCTAAGTTTTGTGCATACATATAGTCAAATATGCTTTCTTTCTTATCATATGTTGACTTATATCCAAATATTGCTATTAATGATGGATTTGTCATCAATCACCAAAAAGGGGGAGATTGAAAGATCTAGACCCGCCATTATGTGGTAATAGAGTTTTGGTGATTAATGATAAATCTAATTGGGAGACTAACACTTTTATTGATATACATATTGTGTAGTCTTATTTGGATATAAAAGTGAAAATCATGAAGACATGCAAGTGATTAAGTGATTAATGACAAATGCACTTGTGAGACTAACACTCCTATTGTTATATCAAGTTTAGTCTCAGCTTGGATATAAAAGCAAAAATCCAAACAGGTATGTATTCATAAATGACAATCTATTTGTGAGACTAACAATTATATTGATTATCTATTGCTTAGTCTCATTTGGATATAAAGATGAAAATACAAGAGGTATGCATTCTACTTCTTATTATTATATCTTGTTGCATTCCTCGGATCCAAAATATAGGTTAAACTCCACCAAAAAGGTTAACTTGGATATGTGCATATGTTTCCATTACACATTTGTGTATGCACACATTTAGGGGGAGTTCATTCTATATTTTGTGGTTTCATTAGTATTGATCCATATTCTCTTTCCACATATATTAAGGATCTTTACTTTGAAACATATCCTTGAATATATTTAACTTGTGTAGTTAGTATATTCATATGAGTATATGAGAACATATGAAACTTGTGTAGTTCATGGATGTTCATATATCCTTGAATATATTTAACTTGCGTAGTTAATATATTCATATGAGTATATACAACTTGTGTAGTTTGTATACACTCATATTTAGTATATACAACTTGTGTAGTTCGTATATACTTGTAGTATATATAACTTGTATAGTTTATATATACTCATGACCTTGTTGTTTCATTAGTATTGATCCTTGTGATCTACTTTGAAACATAACTCTTGAGTATATATATAACTTCGTGTTTATATATACTCATACCAATTACATTCAATTATTTGAAATTGTGTTGTGGGACTAATGTGTGCGCTAAGATGTTTTCAAGGCTTAGTCCCAGAGTTTGAATGATGACATGAAAAGGAAATACAAAGGTGATAAAAGATTGACATGACTCAAGACAAAGGAGTCATGCATTGTATTTCGAAAAGCTTCTGGAAATGCGGTAGTACCGGCGTTGTATGCGTGTAGTAGTACGCACCGTGGATGTACCGATTTCGTGCGGTATGAAAATTCGATAGCATTGCTTTTGGACTTGGTTTGCTCGAGGTGGAGCGGTAGTACCGAGTTCATGTGGCGGAACTATCGCAGAGCTGTATGACCGCAAATATGTTGGCGGTATGTAAATTCAGAGAAGGTATTTTTCTCGTATTTTCGAGCCTCTGAAATCGGTAGTACCGCATCGAGAAACGGTATTACGGAGAGCGGTATTACTGGATGCTAGTTGGCTGTAATACCGCACCTGTTAGTAATGGTTTGTTCAAAAGCATTTATGCAGGTATATCTCGTTAATTAATGTTAATGACATTGTGGGACTAACATTTTCCATGAGTTGGATGAATAGGTTATGTTCCAGGGTGATGAAGACTTTGGATGGCATCATGAGTTGATCGTCATCGAGTCAAGGTTCAAGAAGATGTATCATGTGTTGATACATATCAAGATCTCGAAGAAGATATGGTCATGAGTTGATCATCAAGTCAAGAGAAGACTCATCATGTATTGAGTGAGGATGCATCATGGGTTGATGCATGTCAAGATGATGACCCGGACTTGAAGTGAAGATGTGCGTCATCAAGCTTCAAGAAGATGGTCAAGGCAAAGGTATGACTAGCTAGGGCTAAGGATATGTTCCTAGTCTTTTACCGGTCTTGGTGTTTGGTTGAAAGACCGGATTGCTAGTATAGGTTGCCGTACTATTAAGAGGGGTCTTGTCTAGTAGCTTGAGTTAGTCATGTGTTGATAGCTCATTGTGTTTGCTCTAGCTCAACTTAACATGTTGCCTATATTTGCGAATGTGTTTTGCAAATAGCTGAGGCTCATGGATAATCCTTGTAGCATGTGACTATGCTTTGCAAATGTGTTTTGCAAATGGTTGAAGTCCATGTACCTACTCCTTGTAGCATGATCTAAGTTTGCAAATATGTTTTGTAAATTGTTGGGATTCATGTATTTTCCCTTGGCATGGTCTAAGATTGCTTGTTGCTAACTCTTTGGACTTAGACCATGGTAGTGGCTCTTTGAAGTTGTGCTTTTTAATTTGATAAAATGTGTTTGAGATCAAATCAAATAGGTGGGTTGAGTAGCCCACTGAATAAGCTTTCAATAGAGTCCAAGATCACTCAATTCCGACATCGGAGTCAAAAGTTATGACCTTTTTACCGAGTGTCGTCTGTGCTGAAAATCAGGCTGCGGTAGTACCGCCCGTATAACTGCGGTAGTACCGCAGAACGGTAGTACCGCCCCTTGTGAGTGCGGTACGACCGCAAAAGGCTGTAACGGCTAGTTTTTGGCTGTTTCGTCTCCAAACGGCTAGTTTTTGGTTTAGGGGCTATAAATACCCCCTTGGCCGGTTGAGAGACAACCTTTGGCATCCCATTGAGTTCCTTTGAGCTAAGAGCAAGCCCTCTACTCCCATTTGTGCATGTGTTGCACTTAGTGAGGTTTGAGAGGCAAATCCTATTGCATGTGTTGCATTAGGTGGTGGATTTAGTATCCACGAGAGCTTTGACACTTGATTGGTTCAAGTGAAAGTTGGAGACTTGTTACTCTTGGTGTTTGCCGACACCTAGACGGCGTGGAGGCGTGGTGCGTCGGTGATCTTCTCAAGTGAAGCTTGTGAGAAGACCCAGGCGATTTGTGAGTGGCTTGGTGCTCGCCATCTCCGGAGCGGAGTAAGAGTGACCCTAGTGGATCGAGGTGATAAGTTCAAGTTGGAGTCGGTTCAAGCGGTTGATCTCACTTAGAGGTGTTGGTTCGGTTGGAACCGGTCCAAGTTGTTTGGACTTACCTCGGAGGTGTTGCCTCGCGTTTGGAGCCGATCCAAAAGTTGAACTTACCTCAACGTGGATTAGGGAGACCGCAAGTCTTCGATCACCACGGGAAAAATATCGCCGTGTCAATTGTGGTTTGCATTCTTGAGCTTTACTTTGTGCAATTTACATTCATTGTATAATTGCTTTCATTGTGTATGATTGCAATAGTATTATTTACATTGCTTAAATTGAATTGCTTACAAGTCAATGCTTGATTGATTATTATCAATAGACTTGTATTGTTGGTGCACTTAGTTAAGCCTAGTGGTTTTAGGCCTTATTTGTGCAAAATCATATTTGTATTAGCTTCCGCATTAGAAATCGGTTTTAGCGTATAAAAGTTTAATTTGACTATTCACCCCCCTCTAGTCGGCCTCCTCGATCTTACAGTGGCTCATCTTCAAAATTTAACTCCAAAATTGTTACTTATTTAATATTTTTCCTCTTTTTTGAAAATAATCGATTGGGCAAAGACTTAAATATATTATCAAAAAACCGGGTCAAATCCTTTAAAATAATCCAAAAAAAATCAAAACATCAGCCCCTGTTGCCATTTGAATTGGCAATAGGAGCTTGTCGCCATTTCAAATTGCGACCTAAGTCCCTACCGCCATTTGGAATGGTGAGAAGAACCTTTGCCACTATATTGCTGACGACACGGCTCCTGTCGTCATTCCAAATGGCAAGAGGGATTTGTCTCCATTTGGATTGGCAAACAGAAACCCTTTTTATTTTAATTAATGGGCATTTATTTCTGTAATTCTATTTTAAAAATGTATTATTTAATAAAAATTCCACAAATTAAAAACTTAGTGATACGTTGGAGATTGAACTTTTTTTAGTGGCGTAGAAGGGATCAGAACAACTTTTAGTAGCATGTAGGGAATTTCTCCCATTATTCAATATGGTAACCTATTACCACATAGGTCACTATGACTTTCTAAATGTTAATAATACTTTAGTTGAAATAATCAAAATGGAAAGACCAAATGTTTACATGGAAAGGAACTTAATATACTACCTCCGATTCCAAATATAAGTCATTTCAGAACCTATGTTGATCAAACATTTTGGTTTGACCATCGTATATAAATAATTACCAAGGATGACAACAAGAAATTAGTATTACTAGATCTATCATGAAATATACTTTCATAACATATACTTATAATTATTTGAAGCAACATATTTTCTATAAATTGATGGTCAAAGTGTCACTTTCAAGACAGTGTCAATATCCAAAACAACTTATATTTAGAATCAGAAGGAGTAATTAATACTCATCGAACTGGTATTTTTTAGACTCAATGTAACAATCAAAATTTGGAGTGTTTTTAAACCTTTAAAAATAAAAATAACCATTTCAATTTTCTTAGATAAGTCAAAGCTTAACTTGAATTTTTAGAAAATAAAATCATTTAAGGTGAATAATCTAAACTTCAATTAAATTCAAAATCATTTTATTTGGGTTTCTTGAGTTCCAGAGTATTTTCTGGAATTTTCTGGGAATTTTTTAAGATCATTTGCTATTTATTTGAGATTGGTTTTATTTAATTCAATTTCTAAAATTTAGAAATTCTTTTTTCTGGATTTTTCCTTTGGGCCAATTTTATTCTCTCCTGGGCTTTTTCTTTTTCCTTGGCCCATTTTTCCTTTCCACTCGCCCGACTAGCTTTCCCTTTTCTCTCCCACGCTAGCTCAGCCACAGCCACCTCCTCCCTACTTCTCTCTTTGAAAAGCGGGCCCACCTTGTAAGCGCCTCCTGCCTTTGTTGTCCTTGCGCACAACGCCATGCCCGTGTATGAGCTAAAGCCACTCTCGTCTCTCTTCTGGTTTCTCATGTTCCTGTGCCTTTATAAGCCCATCGCCCGTGTCTTTTTCGTCGCCTTGTTCATCTCTCCCAAAACCCTAAGTCCACGCCGCCAGTCTCATCCTCGTTTCGTCAGAATTTGTTGGAGAAGCCTTTGCATGTGCCTCGTTGACGATTTCTTCACCATCTAGGCTCCTTCATCGCCTCCTCCGCCGCCATTGAAGTTGTCTCGTCACATTCTACATGGTGCTTACCTCGTCATCCCCGGAAACCCGCCGCCACGACACCGCCTCTTTCATCTCCAAGTCCGGCCACACTGCCCTGTTTAGATCTCCCTCTCCAGTGAGGTTCTTGCCATCCCAAGTGCAGCATCCCATGTTCCCCACCCTTCTCTTCCGATCCCCTCCCTTCCCATCGTCTCTCCTCTGCCGTTGTTCTTCTTCTCCGTCGTCGGTCACCGTCGCGTCGTCGCTCCCATCCTTCTCTGGCCGCCCCAAGCTTCCCATCATGTTCCTTGTGCCGCTGCTGATTCCATGCTTGCCTTCTTTCTCTTTGGGCGCTGCCGAACTGACGTTGCCGCTGCACGCCTGAAGCTCCTCGTCGCCATTGTCGTCACTGCTGCCACCTCGCCGAAGCTCTTGTCGCGCCACCGCCACCCAAAGAACCATCGTGATCCCAGGATTCCATTTTGCTACTTGCCACCTGTCTTCTCGCTGCCATCAAGCGCAAGCCGCCGCTAACGCCTACTCTGTTTCTCTCTCCCTTTTCATCTCTATTTCTCTCTCTTACACGTGGGACCTGTGTCTCTCTGTGTCCCTTTCTTTCTCTGTCATCCCGATCCCACATGTCAATCTCTCTTCTCTCTCTATTTCCTGACAAATCATCAGAGAGCCCGTTCTCCTTCGTCCGAACTCCGATTTAGTCCGTTCAAGTTCTTTAATTCCTCTAAAATTGGGCTCTTTCTTTTGGAGTTGGTTTTATGTTTTTGAATTTTATTTTATTTTCTTTTGGATTTATTTGTGTTTTGTCTTTTGTTTCTCTCTCTTTTAGATGATCTGTTTCAAGAAGTAGAAGGAGAAGCAAGTTTTGAAGATGCAATTGTAGTAACGAGCATAGCCATGGCAAGTCATAATCCATTGATCATACTGAACCTATGTTTTCAAAAGTATCTTGTTTTATATTAAATTACAACTATCTTTATATCAACTACTTTTAGGAATAGTTAATCACCTATTTGTCATTATGCCACTATTGACTATTTGAATACCATGAATCATTTATCACCATAGGATGATCATTATTAGTTAGACATATTTGTATCACCAACATGGGTATCTTAGAGATGCTTAGTCATTCTTAGTTGTGCAATGAGATCATGCCACAAGTTCAATAATATTAATTTGACTTAATGAGATATGTAATTATAGTGGGTAGCCACTGTTGTTAAAATTTATTGTGTCATGACAGGGTATGTTAATGGTCTTGGTTGAACAAAATAATTTTCGCTCAGGCGAGCAATCGTGTAGTAAAGAGGGTGCGGTTAGGACATTGTTGGGTTGTGGTAGACTCGCGTGAGTAATTATCAAGGACTTAATCTTGTATGCTATTGAACTGGGCCATATCGTACAACCACATGCCCAGTATGGGATGGACATGGCTAACCAATCAGCAATGTCTTAATTTCAGTTCTGTCTTGGAAATGTGAGTTCTGAGGTGGACGTATACTCACAATGGCACAAAAGGGGGGCCTGTCTGGTCAAAAAGACATTCAGTGTTGAACAGGGTTAAGAAGGAGCTTTGTAAAGGCCTTGTGATGACCACTTAGTCGCGCACATATGGAAGTGTGGACAGACATTATAAGTTAATTTATCTCTTGTGGGTAAAGCTATACAACCTCTACAGAGTTAAAACTATTTAAACAGCCGTGTCCTCAGTTATGGACAATGCTCGGGGATTTCACACGAATTTCACATGAAAGATAGAGTTTTTATTAAAAAAAAAATGTGTCGGGAGGGGAATGGAGAGTTCACTTGGTGAATATGATGTTCGTTTGGTGGATGAGATGTTTACTTGATGGTTTGGTTTTGATGGTTTGGTTGGGAGGGGAATAGGTAGTTCACTTATTGTTTCAAAGAAATTGTTTACTCTATTTTTTATTTATTTATTGTCTTTTAAATTAAGCTTTGTAATCTATTTACCGTATTTACTGTTAATAGCCCCCTTCTGCAAAATAACCATACATCTATTCCTTTGTTAAAGCCTTGCATGAATATTAATTGCATATTGTTTTCTACGACTTGCTAACAACTTTATGTACTCACAACTTTAAACTCTGATGCTTAGTTGAAGAAAGTCAAACTCCTCAAGAGTTCTATGAAGAGGAATTCTTTGAAGGTTTTACGAATTAGGATGTGTTCCTCACTCGATTGCTTGTGGGCATGTTGATTGGTCTTTCTAAGTTTCCGTTCCGCTGCAAGTATTTCTTTGTTTCTTTAGCCCTACACGACAAGTTAAATAAATATTGACCATAAGGTGCAATTATTATTACTATTTATTATTTTGAGATTGTTTTAGTTAAATCGTTGAATGAATGATATTTTATCGATGTTTCACTTTGTGAACTAGCAACGGATCTGGGACTAGTTCAGAATACACAGAGGGTTTCGTTTGAGTTTTGGGCTTAGCCCATTCTATATTCTAAGTAAATCCTAGAAATAAATCATGTGATGATGTTGATGCCTACTTCTGTTAGTAGTATACTTGTTCTAGGCTTTGCTTTGTTAGCTCATATATATAAGATAGAAATAATTGAATTGATGATCATGCTACTATTCATAGTTCCAAATATGCCTAGTATATATGTTGTTGTTGCATCGATTATTATTTTAGGAATTAAACTAGTCATAAAAATGTGCATATACCTAACAATACAAAAACCTGATAGGCACTTTGTGATGGCTGGTTTTGCCGAGGCAATGAAACCAGAGAAATTCACTAGTGTGAATTTCAAGAGATAGCAAACAATGGTCCAATTATAGCTCTCGGCTATGAATGTAGTTTGGGTCATGACACCAGGTCCTGCAGGACCTCGTACTGCTACACAACAAACAGAGTACGACACGGCTACGACAATATTTGTCGGGTACCTTCTAAGCGTGTTGTCTGACCAACTTTGTGATGTGTATATGCACATGAAGAACACTGTGTATCTGTGGCATGCACTCGAACACAAGTTCGCTGCTATAGATGCTGAACATGAATTGTATGTTATGGAGCAATATCATGATTACAAAATGGTTGAAAACCATTATGTAGTCGAGTAGGCTCATGAACTACAATTCATTTGAGGGAACTCGTCCATCTTGGTTGTCAATTGCCTGACAAATTTGTGGCTGGGGGCATTATTACCAAATTGCCTCTAACTTTGAAGAATTTCGCCACATCTCTGAAACACAAGAGACAAAACATTTTTGTCAAGGATTTGATTGCTAGTCTTGATGTTGATGAGAAGGCTCGAGCAAAGGATGTGACACCAATGGTGCAAAAGGGATAGTCTAGAGCGAACATCATGCAGCATATTGTCAAAGGGAAAGGAAAGATTGTTTCAACCACCAACTTCAAAAGGACCAACAACAGTAAGAAGAAAGTGAACATTAAGGATATTACTTGCCTTGTTTGTGGCAAGACTAGTCATTGGACCAAGAAATGTCGCAAACGGATTGGCAAGAAAAATCATCCAGTGTAGAAGAAGTCTGCTAATGTGATTATTGGCTAGGCCAAAGCATCTGGGTATGGTAATTTACCTAGTGTCTTTTCGGTATGTCAATCTACTGATTCGTGGATTGATGTCAGGGCTAATATTCATGTATGAGCTTATGCATCTATGTTTTCTTCCTACCAGGTCGCACAGGGTTCTTCCATCCTAATGGGGAATGGGTCACATGCTTCTGTTCTTAGTGTTGGCATGGTAGATCTGAAGTTCACTTCGGGAAAGATCGTGCGCTTGAAGAACGTGCAACATGCCCCTACAATAAATAAGAATCTCGTTAGGAGTTCCCTTCTATGTCAAGATGGGTTCAAGTTGGTTTTTGAGTCAAATAAAGTAGTT
Organism: Ampelocalamus luodianensis; assembly: GCA_036346255.1. Lineage (NCBI taxonomy): Eukaryota > Viridiplantae > Streptophyta > Magnoliopsida > Poales > Poaceae > Ampelocalamus > Ampelocalamus luodianensis. The sequence goes on along the minus strand of CM070627.1, from coordinate 11,471,050 downwards.
GTATCAAAATTTGGACTCTTTATTCGAAAAGTCTATGAATGCGGAGGCATGTTCCATTTTTTCCTTTCAGATTTCTGTAATAATGTTGTGAACCATATTTATGACTCTACGAATGGTGGTGAGGCCAATGTGTGACACTCACATTTATATCATATAAATTTTAGTTGTATGCCTCGACTTTTCAGTTTAAATTTAATTCCAAACTTTTCTATAGTCAAAGGTTCCAAATGCTAAATTTGTGTGCAAGCAAAGCAACCTCAAAAGCCTTACAAGGTTGTGGGGGAAAGAAATTCGACAAAATTGGAACTCATACATTCAGACTTGTGTGAGATGAATGGTATATTAACAAAAGGAGGGAAAAGATATTTCATGACTTTAATTGATGATGCCACTAGATACTGCTATGTGTATTTGTTGAAAACAAAGGATGAGGCATTAGACTACTTTAAAACATATAAAGCTAAGGTTGAGAATCAATTAGATAGAAAGGTTAAAAGAATTACGTCCGATCGTGGTGGTGAGTATTTTTCTAATGAGTTCAATTAGTTTTGTGCGGAACATGGTATTATCCATGAAAGGATACCTCCCTATTCACCCCAATCCAATGGGGTTGCCGAAAGAAACAACCGCACCTTGAATGACTTGGTGAATGCCATGTTAGATACTATAAGTATGTCTAAGGCATGGTGGGGAGAGACTGTGTAGACTGCGTGTCATGTTCTGAATAGAGTTCCCACTAAAAATAGTGAGGTAACTCCGTACAAATGATGGAAATAGAGAAAACCATCACTCTCATATTTGCACACTTGGGGGTGCTTGGCGAAAGTCAATATTCCAATAACTAAAAAGAACAAACTTAGACCTAAAACAGTGGATTGTGTCTGTCTTGGATATACTCATCATAGTACAGGCTATAGGTTTCTAATAGTTCAATATGGGATATCTGACATGCCAATCAATATGATAATGGAATCCCGATATATTATTTTCTTTGAAAATATATTTTTTGTGAAAAAATCACATGGCTCTTCTATTCAAGCAAATGCTTTAACTCTTGAACCTACCACTTCAATTGAGTATATTGAACACACATGAACATGGTCCTGAGGAGGATGATAGTGTTGTAGCTCCTCGAAGGAGCAAGAGACAAAGGATTGTAAAATCTTTTGGTGATCAGTTCATTGTGTACCTTGTGCATGATGTTCCCAAATCTATTTCAGAGGCATGTGCATCTTCTGATGCAGAGTACTGGAAGGATGCGATTTGTAGTGAAATGGATTCCATTATCGTTAACAGAACTCGGGAAGTCACCAATCATCCATTTGGTTGTAAGCCAATTGGATCCAAGTGGGTGTTCAAGAAGAAACTTAGGCTTGATGGTATAATCGAAAAGTACAAGTCTCGGCTTGTGGCTAAAGGTTACACTAAAAAAAGGTGAGGATTTCTTTGATATAAACTCACTTATTGCCAGATTAACCACTATTCGAGTAATATTATCTTTGGCTGCCTCACATGGTCTTATTGTTCATCTGGACGTAAAGACAGCTTTCCTTAATGGAGAGTTAGATGAGAAAATTTACATAGATCAGCTAGATGGATTTGTAATACCTGGACAAGAGGGCAAGGTCTGTAAGTTATTGAAATCTTTATACGACCTTAAAACAGGCACCTAAGCAATGGCATGAGAAGTTCGATAGAACTTTGACATCTGCGGGATTTGTAGTAAATCAAGCTGATAAATGTGTATACTACTGCTATGGTGGGGTAAAGGTGATGAACCCGAAGGTCTGATTGTTGGCCCGATCTTTCGATGAGAACGATAAGTTCGGTAGGCGTCGCTCAACTCTCACGATCCTGGCTACGAACACGCAAGGCTCGAAACCACGCAATCGCTGAATCGATTGACAAGTCGTTATCAACCGCACGAATACCGGATGACGACCACGAAGGTCGATTCACGCATACACCAAGAAGCACGCAAGAACAAGATAAATAAGCAATCTGAAATTGCAAATATGAATTGAAATATTTGAATTGAGTTGGGATTCTGAATAAGGATCTTAATTGGGTGGTCTAGTCGACACACGCAAAAGATACAAGTTGCAACGAAGGCAAACTAAACATAAACAAAATCCAAGAAAACAAGAGGGGGTGCGGCCTCCTTAAATAGGGGATGAGGAGCCACACATCTAATAGAACTAAGGGGATGGGACTAATGCCATGGATTACTGTTCACGTGAACAGTAACTACACCCCCAGGTGGCCCGCCGGCAGATGGGCCAAATTCAGTATGATTACAAGGCCCAGATTGGCCCAAACAAGTGTTATGACATCTTCTTTTGATGATTGCGATCAGTACATAAAGAATTTGAAGATGAGGCCGGATCCGTTGGAAAGAGGACGAAATAAGCTTTCAATCAAGTACTTGTGGGCCTCCAACGGACTCTGTATGTGAAAGTTGTGCCTGTTTTAAGTTGGTGTTGTCAGGCTGATTCCGGAGGCCGAACTGGATTCCAAAACGGGTACAGCTCGAACTGCTTGCTTGTCTTGGACCAAAAGTGATATGACACTGCACATATATATATTTCATCATTAGGTAGCATCATATAGTTCATATAATATAAAGACACTCCTAAAAACAAGCTCACCTGATAATTTAACTGAAGCGTACGAGGTCTTATACTTGGAACAGTAAACATAGCAAATATGGTTGTATCCATAGGGGTCATGTCCTCATCAAAAGGAGTAATATTATGTTTGTATCTTGATAACATATTTATGTTTGGGACAAACACTGATGTGATTAATGAGGTTAAGTCATTTTTTTCAAAGTTATGACATGAAAGATCTAAAAGAGGCTGATGTTATTTTAAATATCAAGTTGATCAAGGATGAGAATGAGATTACCCTATTGCAATCCCATTATGTGGAAAAGGCCTTGAGCTGTTTTGGCTAAACGAAAAGCAAGCCCTCTTCAACACCCTATGATCCTACTTTAATACTTCGAAAGAATCAAAGACTAGGAATTTATTAGTTCACTCACGTACTTGGCTAGTGCTACTCATCCTAACATCTCTTTTGCTATAAACAAATTGAGTCGGTTTACCGCTAATCCGGGAGATGATCATTGGCACGCACTTGAGTGGGTTATGCGCTATTTAAAAGGTACAATGAGTTACAAAATTCACTATACTGGGTATCCTGGTGTACTTGAGGGATATAGTGATTCTAATTGGATTTCTGATACTGATGAGATAAAGGCTACGAGTGGATATGTATTCACTCTAGGCGGTGCTACTGTCTTATGGAGGTCATGCAAACAAACCATACTAAAAAGTTCAACCATGGAGGCAGAACTCGCAGTATTAGACACAACCACTATTGAGGTGGAATGGCTGCAAGAACTCTTGATAGATTTACCGATAGTTGAAAAACCAATTTCAGCTATCCTTATGTACTGTGATAACCAAACAGTTATCATAAAGGTGACAAGCGCAAAGGATAACATAAAATCCTCAAGACATGTGAAAAGGCGGTTGAAGTCTATAAGAAAATTGAGAAACTCTAGAATGATAGTTGTGGATTATATCCAAACAGCTAAAAATCTGACAAATCTCTTTACAAAGTAGATTGGAATGAGACTCACATGAGTTACACAGTGGTAACCCAAACCTATGTGATCGAAGATCCTGTGAAATAGGTCTTGGAAAAAATAAACTATCTGGGTAACAGTAGAGTACATTCCTACTTTATATCTCACTCTATTAGAGATGCAGTACTCTAATTACTGTAAGGCAGAATAACTTTCTCTTGATGTGTTCTGAGGCTTAACAGCAAAATATCGCCCTATAGGGTATTCATGTAAGAACACACCTATATGAGCCCAACTGTTGGTCGTAGTCTATGAGATATGGGTGATCTCTAAGAAGCTCATGAAGAGACACAGGAGTATGACCTATATACTCCACCCGAGGAGTAGCCAATCGGCGGCCAAGTATCAGCAAAAGCCTTAGGTGAAACTTATCCGCACTAAACTGCCAATTCAAGGCTTAGTCCATTGTGTAGTTATGGGCGAATGTAGCTTGAGGTTCTAGGTGGATGTTCAACCTTAACCGGTCTCCACCGAAAAACTGGTATATCAACAACACTTTGGAGTAATAGCAATTCAACTCTCTGAAGTTGTAAACTTGCAGTGGTAGCACATATGGGCAAATCTACAACTTTTGGAATGAAACAAAGTTCATCCATATTATTACATTTCAATGGAGCAATAGCAAATTCATCTAGCAAAGGTGAAAGGATGTGTAAATTCTTCCATACTTCAACATCTTGATGCAGATTGTCCACACTAGATGGTGCAACAAGAGATAAACACATGGGCATTGAATGAATACTAAATTTTAATTTTCTCTCATAATGAACAAGATTCTGCACATAATAATTGTTGTTCAAAACAGCAAGCTTCAATTCATCCATGTAATCACATGTTATGCATATTCGATAAACAAGAAATTGATTGTCTACACCATAATCTCCAATCAAATTAAACTTATACCCAGGGGTGTAGGCACTAGACAAACATTTTGAACATGCGATTTCAGAAACTTTCTCCATAGCATGTGACAATTTCACAGGTGGATCCAACATAATATAATACAAAGAATCCGTAGGAGAAATTCTAGTCAAAACTTCTTTATGTCTAACCAATTCCACGTGATCATTATATATGATTAACTCATCACATGAATCACTCAAAACAGTAGGCAATTCAATTATTTCATCACATGGTGCACTCAAGTCGGCAGGTAAATCAACAATTTTATCACATGGTGCACTCAAATCAATGCAGTCTGTATTCTCTACTTGAAATATGTGCATATCAGAATTATTTTCCACTAATTTTTGCTCTAAAATAGCCTGAACAGTGGACAATTGTAGTTCTTCACAAGCATACTCACCTTGAGTGATGATAGCACCATAATCTTTACCTTTTTTGCTCTCCTCAGATGATGTAGGTGCATCCATCTCCTCATCTTCCTTCTCAACCAATGGAGTCGATGGTTCAATCAGCTCATTCTCCTCTTTGGCATGGTTCTCAACTTCCTGCAAATTGTTAGTCACAGAAAAAGACACAAACATAGGTTTGTTCTCATGTGTGAGGACCCCAATTTATTTGGCTTGTAATGCTTACCCAACCACCTGGCCCTAGCATCACAAATCAAATAAACCGAGCCTCGAGATATGTATACTTCCCAGAAAGCAGTATACATACCTCACCACAAAATTATGCATCAACTCCATTCCAAACATAGAGTCCAAACATTACACTACTAAGCAGAAAGTAACAACAATAGATTATTATGACACGGGCCGACCGCCAAAAGATACACAAATAATGTAAGAACGACAATGAAGCAAAAGTGCCATAAGATGGCTATAAACAAAGCCAATCAGTGTGCCTTCAACCCACAAGGCATCTGACCGGACCGCCAAGCCTAGTCGTCGAACACGAAGCGGCAGCAAAACTCACAGAAGTGAGGCCCTTGGGGCTCACCTTCTTCCTCTGCAACAAAAACATTAAGCAAAGCCGATGAGTACAAAGATTGTCTTTGTACTCGCAAGACTGACGTGTGAACTAGCAGACCTGTTCATAAGCTACATGCATGCTTATTTGGTGGAGGCCATATGTTTCATTTGCACAAAGCCAAATTTATTTGCAATAATGTAATACAGTTTGAAGGCAAGTTTGCAATTCATTTTTAATTGAAATAACAGTAAAGGTAATAATAACAAAAGAGAAAGATAAACAACCTAGAAGTGACTATCCCAATAGTCACCCCAACATTAGCACGAATCCCAGATTCGTACCACCCATCAAGTTTTAATTTAAATGTTGTAGTCTAGTTCTTGGGGGGCGTATCCGAGCGTGTCCATAACCTAGGACGAGGCTATTCGAATAGTTTTAACCCTGCAGGGGTGTACCAATGTACCCACACTTGCATCGCCTTTAAGCCAAAGCACACTTCCAAGGTATGCCGCCTGACTAAGTCCTACGAGACTTTTTCCAATATTGTGTATTAACTACGAGCCGCTCGTATGGATAGAAATCCATACGCTTACATGGTAAAGCCGAAAAGACAACTACCTTTGCGGGGTAAAGCTTTTCGGACAACTACCATGCTCCCAACACCATCCCTCCTGCGACCTCCTGCGACCCGGAGCCAATACACGCCAAAGTACTAGGTCAAGAGAGGTCCCATATACTCTAGTGTGGTTAGCACGCAAAATGCTCAGTACGGTGGCGCAAGTAACTCGGTCCTTAACTGACTCGGGCACCATTCCAGTCACACCCAACAGATCACACCAATCATACCGTTGTGCCCAAGTCTAAATCATTTTTGTTTTCAGTTTTAGTTTTGCAATTAAACATAGCAGAAGCTGAAACATAAGAACAGTAATAATTTCATGTGAACAAGACCATCGACTAAGTCGATGATCGCCCAAATCTACCGGAAGCTAAGCATGGCTAAGCAACTGAACTCGTAATCTACTAAGTGATAAGAGTTCATCCAACGAACTCTAATCACGGCAAGTAACCTAGGCTCAGGTAGTAGAGATCAATATTTCACCTATAGGATATGCAGCTACGGATTTAACTAATCAATTTAACACAAATTAGGCAATGCATACATACAGCTGAAACAAAATATTAGACTTTAAAATCTGGGATAGACATGATCAAACCGCTTGCACATTCGCTGCCGCTCAATAGGCTCAACCTGTTGCAGAGGATCACTCTCGATAGAACCAGAACCGTCGCAATCTAACGATCGAGCAAAAGTAACGAATAAGAACAAATAACACCGACAAAACTCAAACATTCAAAACCAATTAATGAGCACCACATTCATACAGCAGCTAGAGCATGGCTTAACACAAAATTTTGAAACAGAGAACAACTCATTTTAATTTGTTATGAATTTTCTAGGAATTTTCTAAGCTAACAAAACACATAAAGCATTAATTAATTCTTTAACAAAAATTAAGAACAGAAACATATCTAAAACCTATCCTGCTAATTAGTATACTAAAAATGAAAATTTACAAAATTGGATTTCTTGGATTTGGACAAATCATCGAGATAGATATAAATTTTCTAATTTGGAAAATACATAATACACCATTTAAGCAATAACCGCATTTTAGCTAACAGAGACATGGGTGAAAACAATTTTAGTAAATAATACATTTAAAATAAAAAATAACAGCACTGGAATCATGCGATTTGGAGAAAAATTGAATTAGTTATGAATTTTCTAAGTTTAAATGAATTAATAGTGCATCAGAAATCTATTTCAGATAAACTAAAACATTTAATCCTTTTCCTACCGGCGCGCAGCTAGCCACAGCCACAGACATGCGGGCCCACACGAGAAACGGCGACCAGGTCAACTTGACCCAGCCGCGCCAACGGCGACGTCGAAGGCGTATTCTAAGAATACGTCTTCGGCTTATCAAAATGTAATCCTAACAAACACGCACAGAGAAATACGTTTCCCGACAGAGAAAACGTACCACCAGAGTTACACAACCACTAACTGACAGCATGGACCCACATGGCAGCGACTCAGAGCAAAAACTTAACGGCTGGATTAAAGTTTCCTAAGCGCGATTAACCCGAGAGGGGTCCACCGGCGACACAACTAAAACAGATTTGCGCTAAACTAACGACACCGGCGCTCACCGCGTTCACGAGGACGCGCGCGCGGCGCACAATTGATCTCGCAAACCGTAAGGTCTCGTGGCGAGTGAGTTATACCTTTAGGTTCACCACGACTCGCGAACTCGATGACGAGACGCGACTCGAGGATGCCGCGGCGGTGGCGCGAACTGAGGCGGAGAAGAAGATGCGCTCCACGGCGAGGACGCCTGAGCTTCTAGAAGACTCCGGAAAGTGTGCCTCAGCTCCGCCTTGATCCTAGGAGCAAAACGCATAAGATGATGACGACGAAGGAGGTCCGAAGCGGCCGGAATCGCCGCGGCGGCGAATCACCGAGCTTGGAGAAGAATCGGTCGCACGCCCGCAACGATGCACCAAAGATGAAAATAAAGCCACCGTTAGACTCAGTGGATCAGGGCGATCCTAAAGGATCAGACGTTGAGGTAAGAGACTCACTGGAGCACAAACGAGCTCGCGGGGCCGCAGCAACCGGAGTTGGAGACGAAGAAGTGGCTCCGAACGATTCACTGGATGCCACGAGCTCAGGATGGGAAAAATGGATGCGGCGAGGAACAAGGAAGGCGGCGAGAGGGTTGCGGGAGCACAAGCGGCAACGAGGTGGTGGCGTTGTCCTCTCCTTCTTCTTCGGCCGAAACTGAGAAGTGGGCGGAGAGAGCAACAGAGCGGGGAAAACGAGATGTGAGTGATCGCGGTGAGGTAATGAAGGTCTGGCGACACTTCGGAGAAGGACACGCGTCCACGACGTGGCAGCGACGAGCTGCGTGGCACGCATGCGAATTTGCCAGCGAACTCCGGCGAGCCGCGGAGAAGACGAGGACGATACTGACAAGGAGGGCCCACTCGTCAGTGATAGCAGCGAAGCGGCGCGAGCCGGAGTCTGGCGCGGTGCGATTAGGTGGTTTGACTCGACCAAGACTATGCCGACCGTTCGATCGAAAATGGACGGCTGAGATTTGTGTATGCATTCGGACAGGTCGTTTGCATGCGCGAACGTGGGCCGTGCGATGCACATCGGACGGTCACGAACGATTGGATTCGGCCGGTGCGGTCTAGTTGGCGCGATCGAGCCGAGTGGCGGGGTCGGACTCGAGCCAGGGTTGAGTCCGAGCCCGAGGAACAGTGATTCCAGATTTTGAATTCAAAAGGCTGAGCAGGTTTGGGGAATTTTTAGAGATAGCTCCCTAGCTCCAAAAATTCTGCAATTTTTATGGGAGCTTACTGGGACAGAGGCCCACCTCGTGTAATTGTTTCAGGAATTTTCATGCATTAGATTTCTCCCAATAAAATTCACAAGCTGCTGTCCAGAGGTTTGACCAGATTTCTAATCTGGTTTGACTTGGCCATTTGAAATAGCAAACAAAATCTAAAAATTGAGAAAATTTTCAGGGAGGTAGCTGAGATGGTCAAGATGACAGGAAAAATACTTGCAGAGGATGATCACAAGTTTAAGGTCAAGAATTTTGAAGATAACCATTTCCATTCACAAGAATTAAATCTTAGAATTGGAAATTGTTTAGGGAAAATTTGGAAAACTTCCAAATGACTTCATGAGACATCAAAAGTTTTTTATTTCTCCTCATAATTTACATTTGGAATACAAACCCTAACTTAGGGCTGTTACAAATCTCCCCCCCCCTTACAGGAATCTCGTCCCGAGATTCTGATCACTCGGAAAAGAAGGACGGGTAGTCTGCACGGAGACGATCTTCCCGCTCCCAAGTGGCTTCATCCTCGGAGTGGTTCGACCACTGAACTTTAAGGAACTTGATCACACGGTTCCTCGTTCTGCGTTCAGCTTCTTCGAGGATACGAACGGGGCGCTCACGATAAGACAGATCTTCTTGCACATCGATATTTTCCAAAGGTGTTTCCTCAACTGGAACACGGAGGCACTTCTTCAGTTGTGATACATGGAAAACATCATGCACTCCTTCAAGTGTAGCTGGCAATTCTAACTTGTATGCAACAGCTCCCACTTTTTTGATGATGCGATACGGCCCGACATATCGAGGAGCCAGTTTGCCCTTAACACCGAAACGACGATGACCCTTCAGAGGTGAGACTTTGAGATACACAAAGTCATTGGGCTTGAAAGTCAACTCACGGCGACGTCGGTCTGCATAGCTCTTCTGTCTGGACTGAGCTACACGCAAGTGCTCACGAATCACTGCACTTGACTTTCAGCCTCATTGATGGAATCTGGGCTAAAGAACTGTCTTTCCCCAGTTTCTGACCAGTTCAATGGTGTTCTGCATCGCCGCCCATACAAAGCCTCAAATGGTGCCATACCGAGACTAGCCTGGAAGCTGTTGTTGTAGGAGAACTCGGCGAGCGGTAGGCATTTCTCCCAATTCTTCCCATAGGAAAGAACACAAGCACGGAGCATATCTTCAAGCACCTGATTACCTCGCTCCGTCTGACCATCTGTCTGAGGATGATAGGCTGAGCTGAAAGAAAGACGAGTTCCCATAGCCTCCTGCAGACTATGCCAAAACCGAGAAGTGAACATGATGCGGCACAAATACCGTCTACTAATATTATTTGTGTTTCTAATAATTCTTGTGCACAGATTATTGACAATAACAATGAGCATGACATTATCAAGATCGCTAAAGGCACGAGGATGTCACGATATCGCCGCTATACATGCGTGTAGAGATGACCATGACCGTGTGCATGGTCGAGCATCAATAGTGCATGGAGTATATGATGATGCGCCACGAGTACTAACCATACTATCGAACTTAATTCTTGTGTACAAATTGTTACGCATGAATTAATTTTAGAATTTTCTCGAGAAGAAAGAAGAGAAGGTACATGTGCATGCAATGCATGATCCAAGTGCAAGTGCAACACATGGAGTTCACGTGGTGCATGAATTCAAAAGGCAAAGAATAGTGCATGGAGTACACGTTCACAAAGAAGGAAGGCAATTCGTAAAAGAACAATCGGGAAGGAGATTTTCTTGGAGATAAGGTGGAAAGAAATCGGTTTGAATCACAGAAATCGAAGCAAGCCAACGCATGGAAGAAGCTTGGGCCATGCACATTTCTTTCCCTACGTGATATGGGGTGGGGTCCACCCATGACCAAATCAACCAAGCCATCAAACAACTCAATAAATCAGAAGCGGTACACGATATTTTCCATAGCATGCAAATTTCGCTTTAGTATTAGCTTAAATTGCACATGTGTGCACGCACGTGAGATTTTGTTGGTTGCTAGCATGAGTCGGTTTATGTGCGTGTGTTTTGGTCTTAGGCCAAACCAATGTAAGGCTATAAAGCCAAGGTATTGCATCATTGTAGGGGAGTTAAGTTTTGAGTTATGAAATAAAACGCGTGTGCGTGTTGGCCTTCGCCGTTAGGGTTCATCCTGTTCTTGGTGTGTTCTTGTGAATTCCAATCTTGGATTTCATCGTGGCGTGGTGGTTTCTAGCCGTGGTGCTAGGAGTTGCTCGTTGGATCTTTGATCCCTATTTCTCGCTCGTATCGTGGTGTGCGCGGGCGTGAGATTTATTTATCCAGAACGGATTGTTGTTTCGATATCGCTCACGCGCGTGCATCGCTCACATGCATGCTCCGCTCACGCATATGCTATCGCTCATCCGACGCTAAAAGAAGAAGCCGACGACCATCGATCTTCGAGTTCCACCGTGAAAGATTGGGCAACCCACGGATTTAATCTCGCCTTGAGGTTGATCCGCATCGTGGTATCGAGCGCCGATTGTTCACGTGTCTTTGAAACTTGCGACTTGGATCATCGAGGTCCTTTCCTTTGATTTGTCTACCGTGGTGTCGTCGGATCAAGGAGTTGCTAGTTTTGCGTGGGATCTTTTGATTGCGGTGAGTACATCTTTTTCTATTGTTGCCGATCGGTTGAGCTTTGCGTACATTCATCGATCCAATCTAATCTGAAATTGCTGTTGTTACGTGAGAAAAGGCGAGTTTCGTTGTCCGTGATTGTTTCCGAATTGACATCGGTGTCGATTCTATCACTTCTTGCCGCCGAGAAGCAACGCGGGATTCAATACCATTTCGAATTGTTTATTGCCTCTCATCGAGTGCATTCCATAGTTGGTGAATATTTTATTTGGTATGCCTAATCTCATTGGTTAAACCGAATTGTTTATTGGCATACTATCCAGCGTGGGAATCAAGTTGAGTTGGTCGGTGCTTATTTTCACCGTGAGAAAGGGCTACCGTGGTCTCTTGATCTGCCGGAATTGACGCCCATTGTCACGATCTATCTACTTGCCGCCAAAGTAGTTTCGAGGACTTCAATTATCAACTTCCGAATTGTTTATTACTTGGTGCTATTGATTTTTCGGTTTGCTAGCCGAGAACCGATCTGCTATTGCTCGCTGTTCCGTGATTTAAATAATTTGATCATCAATTTTGGTCTTCTTTGTTCTTGACCGAACTAAGACGAGAGCGATGGTTGCTCATGGTGGATTCGTGCCGCTACCTTAGCCGATGCAAAGTTCTTGAAGATGCTACCACCGACCATGCCGAAGCTAGCAACAAGAACTACTTTAGAAGAATACTTCATTTGGGAGGAAGCAATGGAGCAATTCTTCAAACATCACAATTTCTCTTCTATCAGGAAGATGAGAATTGCGAAAAGAACCTTTGCTGATGAGGTTCGCAGATGGTGGGACAACATGCAAGAAGATCGTGATCGAAGAGATGAGCCATGGTGTACCACATGGGAGGAGTTGAAGGTGTTGACACGACATCAATTCGTGTCGCCACCACGCAAGCCCACGAAGAAGAAGACAAAGGAGATCGAGCCTGCTGAAATTTTTCCAGCTCCCGTTCAATCTATCCATCAAGATCTGAAGATCAACTCAAAACCGAGGACGGTTTCGCTTGAAGGAGGGGAGGATGATGCGGTGCAAATACCGTCTACTAATATTATTTGTGTTTCTAATAATTCTTGTGCATGATTATTGACAATAACAATGAGCATGACATTATCAAGATCAAGCATAAAGGCACGAGGATGTCACGATATCGCCGCTATACATGCGTGTAGAGATGACCATGACCGTGTGCATGGTCGGGCATCAATAGTGCATGGAGTATATGATGATGCGCCACAGTACTAACCATACTATGAACTTAATTCTTGTGTACAAATTGTTACGCATGAATTAATTTTAGAATTTTTCGAGAAGAAAGAAGAGAAGGTACATGTGCATGCAATGCATGATCCAAGTGCAAGTGCAACACATGGAGTTCACGTGGTGCATGAATTCAAAAGGCAAAGAATAGTGCATGGAGTACACGTTCACAAAGAAGGAAGGCAATTCGAAAAGAACAATCAGAAGGAGATTTTCTTGGAGATAAGGTGGAAAGAAATCGGTTTGAATCACAGAAATCAGAAGCAAGCCAACGCATGGAAGAAGCTTGGGCCATGCACATTTCTTCCCTACGTGATATGGGGTGGGGTCCACCCATGACCAAATCAACCAAGCCATCAAACAACTCAATAAATCGGGAAGCGGTAGCTGCGATATTTTCCATAGCATGCAAATTTCTCGCTTTAGTATTAGCTTAAATTGCACATGTGCACGCACGTGAGATTTTGTTGGTTGCTAGCATGAGTCGGTTTATGTGCGTGTGTTTTGGTCTTAGGCCAAACCAATGTAAGGCTATAAAGCCAAGGTATTGCATCATTGTAAGGGAGTTAAGTTTTGAGTTATGAAATAAAACACGTAGCGTGTTGGCCTTCTACTGTTAGGGTTCATCCTGTTCTTGGTGTGTTCTTGTGAATTCCAATCTTGGATTTCATCGTGGCGTGGTGGTTTCTAGCCGTGGTGCTAGGAGTTGCTCGTTGGATCTTTGATCCCTATTTCTCGCTCGTATGTGGTGTGCGGGCGTGAGATTTATTTATCCAGAACGGATTGTTGTTTCGATTATCGCTCACGCGCGCGTACATCGCTCACATGCATGCTATGTTTCACGATATGCTACCGCTCATCCGACGCTAAAAGAAGAAGCCGACGCACCACCGATCCGCGATCGTAACGAGAGCCACGATCCGACACAATCGCTCGTGGCACACCGCGCACTCACAATGCGGGATATGTAAAGACCGCTAGCCGATTCACATCAATCTTCGATCGCACTCGAAGGAAATGGGCCACCTTCGTCAACCGATCAATGATAACCCATAAGGCATCCTTCCCTGAAGAAGTACGGGGCAGACCAGTGATAAAATCCATGCCCACGGAATCCCACTTCCACTCTGGTATAGGTAAGGGCTGAAGAAGACCCGCTGGACGCTGATGCTCGGCCTTGACACGACAACATACGCCGATCCGCAACGAACTTGGCAATCTCGCGCTTCATGCGAGTCCACCAGAATCTCTGACGCAGATCTTGATACATTTTGGTGGCCCCGGGATGGATGGACAAAGGCGAATCATGGGCCTCATGGACAACCAAATCCCGCAATTCCGGAACCTTTGGAACCACGAGACGCTGCCCAAACCATACAACACCGTGCTCATCTTCATTGAAACACTTGGCTGATCCATTCTTGATGTTCTGCTTGATCTTACCCACACCATCATCTGATTGCTGTGCCGCCTTGATTTGATCCACCAAGGTTGGTTGCACAACCAGGGCAGCAAGGGAACCATGCTCAACCAAACCCAAGTTGAGACGCTGAAATTCTGCAAGAAGTGCAGGTTGCTGCTCTTGGATCATCAAAGTATTGCAATACACCTTTCGGCTAAGTGCATCAGCAACCACATTGGCCTTGCCAGGATGATACTGAATACCCATGTCATAATCTTTGATCAATTCCAACCATCTCCTCTGCCTGAGGTTCAGATCTGGCTGGGTGAACAAGTATTTCAAGCTCTTGTGATCGGAATACACCTCACAGCGGTTACCGATCAGATAATGCCGCCAAATCTTGAGTGCATGAACAACCGCAGCAAGCTCTAAATCATGGGTGGGATAATTGAGCTCGTGAGGTCTCAACTGCCTAGATGCATAGGCAACCGCTTGCCTTCTCGCATAAGAACACACCCGAGTCCTCGACGAGAGGCATCATAATAAATATCGAAGCTCTTGTGGACATCGTGAAGAGTAAGAACTGAGCTGAAGTCAATCGCTGTTTGAGCTCCCAAAGCTCGATCACAAGCAGAGGACCACACAAACTTCTTGTCCTTTTGAGCAATTCGGTCATCGGTTTTGTGAGGACCTGAATATTTAACTAGTAACACTTAACCTCCAATTGGTTCTAGCGTTACTAATTAAACATTCTAAGCCTCGATGGACATATGCTTCCTGCACTGCAGCATATGTACATCATCACAAAATTACACATCAATTCCATACACATACATCACTAAGTTCAACAACGACATCCATAAAGTAAAGTTATTACAAAAGAGAGCCGACCGCCAAATAGAACAATATACAAGAATGACAATGAAGCAAAAGCGCCATAAGATGGCTAGAACAAAAGTCGACCGTTAGCCAACATAACCCACAAGGCAACCGACCGGCCGCTAAGCTAGTCGCCTAAGCTACCACAACACAGACTCACAAAAGTGAGGCCCTTCAGCTCACCTTCCTCCTCTGCAACAAAACAATTAAGCATAGCAACCGAGTACAAAGATTGTCTTTGTACCGCAAGATCGACGTGTGGAATAGCGCACCTATTCATAAACTACATGCAAGCTTATTTAGGTGGAGGTCATATGTCTCATTTTGCATGAAGCCAACTTTATTTGCAATAATGTAGTACCTTTTAAAAGCAAGTTTCAAATTTATTTTGTTATCAAAGTAATGTAAGTAAAGATACATACAAGTAACCACCGGAAGTGACTAACCCAATAGTCACCACAACATAGCACTAATCCCGATTCGCACTCACCCATCAAGTTTTAATTTAAAAGGTTGTAGTCTAACTCTTGAAAGACCTTGCCAAGCGTGTCCATAACCTAGGACGAGGCTATTCGAATAGTTTTAACCCCGCAGGTGTACCAATGTACCCACACTTCAGATCGCCTTCAAGCCACACGCACACTTCCGAAGGTATGCTGGCACGGCTAAGTCCTACGAGACATTTCCAATCTTGTGTATTAACTACGAGCCGCTCAGATGGGTAGAAACACCATACGCTTACATTGCAAGTCGAAAGACAACAAATCCCATCACGGGTGAAGTCTTTCTGACACTACAATGCTCCCAACACCATCCCTCCCGCGACTCCTCGCGACTGAGCCAATACACGCCAAAGTACTAAGTCAAGAGAGGTCCCATACCTCTAATGTGGTTAGCACGCTAAAATGCTTGGTTTAGTGTAACAAGATGTTCGGTCCTTGTTGACCCGGCACCA
Organism: Ampelocalamus luodianensis; assembly: GCA_036346255.1. Lineage (NCBI taxonomy): Eukaryota > Viridiplantae > Streptophyta > Magnoliopsida > Poales > Poaceae > Ampelocalamus > Ampelocalamus luodianensis. Next base: position 11,454,949 of record CM070627.1, on the reverse strand, counting down.
TTCCACCACACCCCACAATCACACCATCTTACCATTGTGCCCAAGTCTAAATCATTTTGTTTTTAGTTTTAGTTTTCATAAGTAGACATGGCACAAGGTGGAAATCATAAATCATAATAAGTTTTGTGTGATCAAGGTTATCGACAAGTCGATAACCGCCCATTTCTACCGGCTAGGCATGGCTAAGCAATTAATTCGCAACTACTAAGTGACAAGAGCCCATCCACGAACTCTAAATCACAGCAAGTAACCTAGGCTCATGGTAGTAGAGGATAATCATTTGCTAAGGAAATGCATCTACTAGGCCAACTATTAAAACAAAGTAGCAATGCATACATAGAATTTGTAATCAACATAAATACTTAAAATACTGGGATTAACATGATCAAACTGCTTGCTCGCTTGTCGTTGCTCAATATGTTGCGGAGGATCGTTCTCGGGTTACCGCAAATGTCGAATCCTAAGCGAAAGGGCAAAAGAACCAAGAACAACCAATAAGACTAGCAACACTTAAACAAAAGAGGAAGCAAAATTATCCAAATACAACGAAATTTATACACAAGGTAGAATACAAATATACCAAGACATATAAACTGGAAAACCTAATTTGGATTTGTGGTGCAAAAGATATTACTTAAAAACTCATTTTCTACCATAATTAGCAATCAGAGCAAAAATATTTTCTACAAAGGTTTTGAAGCTGAAATTTTTATGGTAGCTACCTACTGGTATAGTGGTAACTCATATAAAATTTTAGGTCATTTGGAGTTAAGATGATTTAGTTATGATTTTTCTAAGTTCTACAACTAGCATATATCATTTCTCAGAACATGAATAAAGACAAAGCCTAGATCAATTTAAAGCATGTCTATAGGCCAAATTTACAGGTTGAGTTTGCCCACTTTGCAACTACAGAGAGGAAGTTATGTGGTTTACAAATTTTTCATGAATTTCTAGACCTCATTTTTCATTAAACAAGATCATGCTATTAAAATCATTTTCTGCTACAACACAGGCCTAATTTCATTCTCGATTAAAGTTTATACTATAACAAAGCTACAAAGAATCGAATCATTCAAAAGGAGTTAAAATGACAAAGTTATGCACTTTTGAAATTTGAAACAAAGAAAAGACTTAGGAAACTTGAGCTCTGGAGGTCCAAACGAATCGAAGACAAGGGAGGTCGTGGGTCGTTAGATCAAGGTCCGACGGCCACGAGCCTCGACGCACACGCGCACAAGACCTCCTCCCAAGATCGGGAGGTCCGATCGTTGAGATCTGATCCAACGATCACGACCAAAGCGCGCACAACGCACGCAAGGAGGCTCACGCGCTTATCAGAGGTCGTGGACCGCCGACGCGATCCGCGGTCCCGAGCACTAGGGGAGGTCCTAAGGCTTTAAATCCAAGGAAAGAGGTCGACGGCCAAGATCTCACGAGGAGGTCCCAACGGTCTAGATCTCCGAGAGAGGTCCTACGGCTAAATCCACAGAAGGAGGTCTAACCCGTTAGATCTAAATCCAACGTTTAGACCGAGGAGAAGGTCTTAACGCCATCGATCCAAAGGAGGAGGTCCTAGACGGTCAAGATCTTCCGAGGGAGGTCTTGATCGGTCGAGATTGACACGAGGAGGTCTTGGATAACCAAGATCTTCTCGGGAGGTCCTAAGCGATAGCGTTTGAACGGAGGAGATCCGACGGTTCAGACAGACCTAGGAGGTCTTGAACGGTCCGTAACAACGCCAAGGGAGGTCTTGAGACTTAAAGACTTACAAATAAATCCTAACGCTCAGATCTAAAGCCGGGGAGGTCGCGAACGGCTAGGATTGAGCCTAGGAGGTCTGAGCGGGGGTTTTCTAACAAGGAACGGGGGTGCTCTTTTTGCAAAGAGGACCACGAGGAGGTCTTTTCCAACGAGGACCTCGGGGAGGTCCCGAAGGTGGTTTTTACAAAAATGACCCCGATGAGGTCTTTTTGCGCAGGAGTGGTCCTAGTGACTCAGATGGAGTTCCAAGAGGTCTTAAACGGCTAGGATCTAACCAGGGGAGGTCCTAGTGCGCTAAGGGCTTTACGGGAAAGATCTAACTGTCCAGATCTAATCCTAGGAGGTCCTCAACTGCTAAGATCGACCCAAAGAGGTCCTAGGACTTAGAGTTTACATGCACACGCCCACTGCACGCACCTAACTCGGGGTGGCCGTGGGCGGCCGCGATGAACCCGAGGAGGTCCAAGGGCTTAGCGGCACGCACGTTTTGCCGGCAAGACAGCATTAAAGAGCAATCTCGGACAGCATTAATGAACATTCTTGCACAACATTAATGCCAATCATTAGATCACAACTCCTGTCCGAGTACGACACGGCAAAACGCCCGAGCCGGAGAAAACCTCACCGCCGGCGACGTAGGCCACGCCGGCGGGAACCAAGAGCACAGCTAGGCTCACAATAGCGCAATGACCTAACTGAGACACTCTCGACGGCGGTGACGACTTTGAACGCCGGCGAGCCGAGATAGGCTAGGAAGGCTAAATGACAACTACGCGAGCTCTAGAAAATAACAAAGAAGGCTAAGGGAGGCACCTGAGGCGAGAGGGGACCAGGAGGTCTGATGAACTTGGAGAAGGTCGATGAAGTCCCGCGCGATGTGTTTGCTTGGCGAAGGAGAAGAAGACGACTCGACAAGCAGCTCCCAAATTGTCAACCTCTCGTGAAGGTTAAACAACACAAGTTAGGGAGACTCGAGTGACCAAGAGCGCAAGGTGACAAATGAAAAGGCAATGAAGAACCACCTGGAGCCCGGAGGTCTTCAAGGAGCTTCAAGGTCAACAATGGAGGCAGGAGGTGGTGTTCTTGGGTGCTCGAGCTAGGGGCTCACACTCACGAGTGAGGAGCTCAAACAAACAACCAAGAGTGGGAAAATGAGATTGAGGAGGGCTTTGAGCTAGATAAAGCCGGGAGGTCGGACAAGGGTATGGACGAGCCCCACCGTGAACAAAGTCCATGCCCCGCCATGACTTGCTAGATTTGACAAGAGCAGTAGGTAGGGAAGACTTCTAGGCTAGGCTCTCGACACATTTAATGCATGGCGAAAGAGACGTTGGGAAGGACCAAAAGTGACAGCCATCGCTCCCAACCGCTCTGTCTCGACACACGCATGGGTGCGGGAAAGCCATGATGACCGCACTCCGTGAGGTCGTGAGGAAGAGAAACAGAGCCGAGGGGGAGGTCCTGGACGTCCCATATCCTCCGAGGTGGGGAGGTCTTGCGCGGCGAGGAGGTCCTGGGAGGTCCTAGGAGCCGTGGGTAGGTCGTGAGCCACACGATGGACATCCCGCGGCTTGACCACCTCGGCACCGAGGCGCCAAGAGCCTCGGATCGTGGAGAGGTCGTGAGCGTCGGATTGAGCTCCAATGGCTCAGCCTGCGCGCGCAAAAGCTCGAGCCCGAGTGTGGCGCTGGCGACATGGTCCGACCAAGTCGGTTGAGTTGGGCTCGGGTCCGAGCCCGAGTCTGACTCAACCAGATTTAGTTTTTCCGGTTTTGGAAAGAGCTGCTCCTTGGAGGATTGTTTGAGGCAGCAAACCGACTCCAAAAATTATGAAATTTTTACAGGAGCTTGCTAGCTCAAACGAGGACCTAGCATAAAATTTTCAGAGGCTTTGGGGCTGTGGATTTTCCTCCAAAAATTCAACAAGGCACTGGTCCAAGGTTTGACAAGATTGTTTTTGAGAGTTCAAAAGTTGGATCAAAAGACTTGTGACTTCGTATTTCCATAGCTTCTTGTACAATACTTGCTTGGTACAATAGGAAGTACAGGATGTAAGAAAAAGTTTTAATTTCCTCATTTTCTTACATTTGAAACACAAGCCTAAAATTGGGATGTTACAACTCTCCTCTTACAAGAATCTCGACCCAGATTCCGTTTACTCGGAGAAGAAAGAAGGAAAATCTGCACGAAGGCGATCTTCTCGCTCCCAAGTTGCCTCATCTTCGTAATGGTTTGACCATCGAACCTTAAGGAACTTGATGACACGGTTCCTTGTTCTCCGCTCGATTCTCAAGAATGCGAACAGATGCTCGCGGTAGGTCAAATTCTCCCGCACATCGAGAACCTCCAACGGGTTTCTCGGCTGGGACACGGAGGCACTTCTTCGTGTGTGAAACATGGAACACATCATGCACACCTCAAGTGCGGTGGTAGCTCCAATCAGATGCAATCGCTCCAACTCTCTCGATGATACGGTAAGGCCCAACATATCGAGGAGCCAACTTGCCCTTGATGCCAAAACGCTGTGGCCTCAAGGGTGAGACTTTGAGATACACCAAGTCATTGGGCTCAAAGCTCAACTCGCGGCGACGACGATCCGCATAGCTCTTTGCTCGATCGGGCCGTGGCGCAGATGCTCGCGGATCAATCGAACTCGACTTTCGCCTCATTGATCGAACCGACCAAAATCGCCGCCGCCGATCTCGACCAGTTCAACGGGGTTCTGCACCTTCTCCCATACAAAGCCTCAAATGGTGCCATGCCAAGACTGGCCTGAAAGCTGTTGTTGTAGGAGAACTCAGCAAATGGTAGACATTTCTCCCACTTCTTCCCATAGGAAAGAACACAAGCACGGAGCATATCTTCCAACACTTGGTTGACTCGCTCCGTCCGCCATCACCGAGGATGAAAGGTCAGATCAAATGAAGGCGGGTCCCCATAGCCTCTTGCAAACTATGCCAAAACCGCGAGGTGAAAAGCGCACCACGATCGAAATAATCGCCTTGGTGACACCGTGAAGACTCACAATCCTCGAGACATAAAGTTCGCCAAAGGCCCCACACGGCCGAAGTCTTGACGGAAGGAAATGTGCCACTTTAGTCAACCCGTCGATCACGACCCAAATAGCATCATTCCTTGGACGAGCGGGCAATCCGTGATGAAGTCCATGCCAACGGAATCCCACTTCCATTTCGCACCGCAAAGGTCAAGAAGACCTGCTGACGCCGATGTTCGCCTTCACACGACAAAGACACGCCGCACTCTCGCAACGAACTCGCAATCGCGCTTCATTCGGGTCCACCAGAATCTCTGACGAAGATCCTGATACATCTTGGTAGCCCCGGGATGAATAGACAAAGGAGAGTCATGGGCTTCGCGGAGAATCATATTCCGCAATTCCATGACCTTAGGAACCACAAGGCGCTGCCCAAACCACACAACGCCATGCTCATCCTCTGAAAAGCACTTGGCCATCCCATCCTTGATGTTCTGCTTGATCTGGCTCACACCGGCATCTGTCTGCTGTGCCGCTTTGATTTGGTCCACCAAGGTTGGTTGCACAACCAATGTAGCAAGAGAACCGTGCTCGATCAAACCCAAATTGAGGCGCTGGAATTCTGAAATGAGGGTGGGCTGCTGCTCTTGGAGCATCAACATGTTGCAATACACTTTCCGACTGAGTGCATCCGCAACAACATTGGCCTTGCCCGGATGGTACTGAATACCCATGTCGTAATCCTTGATCAATTCCAACCATCTTCTTTGCCTGAGGTTCAGATCTGGCTGGGTGAACAAGTACTTCAAACTCTTGTGGTCGGAATACACCTCACAACGGTTACCAATTAGGTAATGCCGCCAAATCTTGAGTGCATGGACCACAGCAGCTAACTCCAAGTCATGAGTAGGATAGTTGAGTTCATGAGGCCTCAACTGCCGCGATGCATAGGCCACAACCTTGCCCTCCTGCATAAGAACACAACCAAGACCCTGACGAGAAGCATCACAATAGATATCAAAACTCTTGTGAATATCAGGGAGAACAAGCACTGGGGCTGAGGTCACTTCTTGAGTTCCCAAAACTCACATCACAAGCAATGACCACTCAAACTTCTTGTCTTTCTTGAGCAGTTCAACATAGGCTTTGCAATTTTGGAGAAATTCTCGATGAAGCGGCGATAGTAGCCAGCCAACCCAAGAAAACTCCGCACATCCGTGACTGACTTGGGCTGACCCCAAGATAGCACATCACTGACCTTACTAGGATCCACAGCCACACCTCCTGCTGAAAGAACATGGCCCAAGAATGCCACTTCCTTCAACGTAACTCGACTTGCCGAATTTGGCATACGGTGGTGTTCGCAGCAGCTTGCCCAACACAAGTCAAGATGATCAAGATGCTCTTCTTCACTCTTGGAGTAGATAAGGATATCGCCGATGAATACCACCACAAACCTATCCAAATACTCCATGAATACCGAGTTCATTAGGTTCATGAATAAAGCAGAGCATTAGTCAAACCAAAAGACATGACGGTGTACTCGTGAAGGCCATAACGAGTAGCAAAGGTCGTCTTAGGAATATCCTCGCCCCGATCCCGACTTGATGATAGCCCAATCTCAAGTCAATCTTGAGAAGACTCGTGCTCGGCCAATTGATCGAAAAGATCATCAATACGGGCAAAGGATACTTGTTCTTTACCGTCACCTCATTAAGCTTGACGGTAATCAACACACATGCGCAAGGTCTTGTCCTTCTTCTTCACAAAGATAATCGACAACCCCAAGGAGATGAGATAGACGGATAAAACCCTTCTCTTGCAGCTCACCCACTGCTTCTTCACTCCTCTAACTCATTAGGAGGCATGCGATACGGCCTCTTAGAAATAGGGGCGTGCACGGCAAAGCAACTCGATCACAAACTCCAGATCTTGAACAGTGGCATGCCGTGCAAGTCTTCGAAAGACATCCGCGAAGTCACACACAGTGGGGACGCGTGAATCTCCACATCGCTTTGCTTCAAGGACATAAAGATGGGGCTCTCGAATCGTGGCGAAACCCAACCTGCTCGCTCAAGGATCGTGAGGTAGACAATCTTCCCGGCACAATCGATTTGCCCCAAGTGTTGGGACAACCAATCCATGCCAAGAATCACATCCAAGCGCCGAGTCGAAAGCAGATAAGACTCGCCAAGAATCCCACTCCTTCGATGTGGATAGGAACATCCCAAGATACTTGGTCTCTCATTTCCAACCCGAGAGCGAATGAGCAGTGGAATCCCAAAGGAACACAGTGAAGTCCACAATCAACAAAGAAAAGACCTCGAAATAAAAGAATGCGAAGCCCGAGTCAAATAAAATCAGAGCAGGACGCAAATTAACAAGGAGCGCATCTAACACCACGCCGGGCGCCTCCCGTGCCTCCTCACCAAATGTGGTTGACTCGCCGCTCCCAAGCCCGGGTCTTCGGTCGTGGGTGACCACTCCCTTGCCCGCGCCCTCCATTAGGACGAGGCCGCCCAGATCTTCTTAGGACAACTACTCGCGTAGTGGCCCTTGTTGTGGCGAGAAGCGGTGACGCCGGCCGCGGGTTGCGGGAACACCGCCGCTGGTCGCAGCGCACGCGATCGAGTCACGACCGCGGAGGGCGTGGAGCTGGTGCTGAAGGCCTCGGCGGTGGTGAAGCCAAGGAACGGGCCACCGTGCAGCCCAACTCGGGACGAACGAGGCCGCCTGCGTGCATGGGCCTCCCACTTGCGCTATGCGGGGACTCGCCCGCTCTCGCCTTATGCTCGGCGATGATGGCCTTGTCCACCAAGGTCCGGAAGTCGTGAAGTCCACAACAGAGAGCTTGTCCAAGCTCCTCGCACAAACCTCCATGAACTTCTCCCGCTTGGCCTCACTGGCCACTCGGCAGAGCGCACTCGCGAGATGGTTGAACTCGTGGAGGTACTCGATCCAGATCCGCGCTCTGCTTGAGCGCAAGGAACTCCTTCTTCTTCACTTCATCAGCCGCGGGACATGGGCCCGACGGAAAGTCGATCGAACTCCTCCCACGAGACCACGTGTCCCGCGGCCGCATGGCGAGGAAATTCTCCCACCATGAGAGTGCCGCACCCTCCAACCGATGGGATGCGAAAAGTGCCCGCCTCGCTCTCGGCATCGAGCAACGCTGAGCTTCCGCCAATCGACGCAGCGACCGTCCGCGCCCAAGGGATCTCGGACCGGGAGAAGGTAGGAGGCTGCGACGAGGAACTCCGCAAGCCCCCACGCGCTCGTGCCCACCTCCGCATCCAGAGGCACCGAGGGAGTGGAGGTGTTCTCTGGCGATAACCTCCAACACCTGCGGTCCTCCGAACGACATGCTCGATTTGCATGAGGACTTCCGCCATGGTCGGAGGAGGGGAAGCTCCTCATCGGGACTACCCGGTGATTCCGCCGCCACGTGTCCCACCACCATCCCGATTCACTAAGATAAGTTAGCTACAAGCCCGAGATAAAAAGAAGGCAAAGAAATGCAAACTCAAGAAAATGGCTCAGAATAACCACCAAGAGTACAAGACCAACAATCACCAAATCGACTTCTCAAACGACTAACCCGTATGGAAGAACGAGTAATCGTGAGAAAACCCAAAATTTTCAGAACTAAATTCTAGCTCAAAACAGTCCAAAATCAAGGTATAACCACCTAATAGAGTATAGGCATTAGCTAATCTCATATCACTTCTTACCCTTTCATTCCCACAAGTTTTAGTTGAATTTACCTCTCATTTCCTACCTTAATTACTCACCACTAGCTAGCTGTCCAAATTTCTTTCTCCAAGCTCTCATGGTTTTCCCAAAACCAAGTTAATCGATAGAGGCTAATTTTTGAAAGGAAGAGAGGAACAACTTTTTCAAACTTAAGTGAGGGTAAGGTGAGATGAGCAAGCTAAGATAGGTAAGGAGCAAAATTAGAGAACTTACTTAAGTTTTCATAAACTATTTGAAAGTAAGTTTTCAAAATATTCTAAAGGCGACTAAGCTAGGGTTTTACGGTCAAGATGGCTCGATACCAACTTTGTGAGGACCCGGAATATTTAACTAGTAACACTTAACCTCCAATTGGTTCTAGCGTTACTAATTAAACATTCTAAGCCTCGATGGACATATGCTTCCCAGAATTGCAGCATATGTACATCATCACAAAATTACACATCAATTCCATACACATACATCGCTAAGTTCAACAACGACATCCATAAAGTAAAGTTATTACAAAAGAGAGCCGACCGCCAAATAGAACAATATACAAGAATGACAATGAAGCAAAAGCGCCATAAGATGGCTAGAACAAAAGTCGACCTGTTAGCCAACATAACCCACAAGGCAACCGAGGGCCGCTAAGCTAGTCGCCCGCAAGCTACCACAACACAACTCACAAAAGTGAGGCCCTTCAGCTCACCTTCCTCCTCTCGCAACAAAACAATTAAGCATAGCAACCGAGTACAAAGATTGTCTTTGTACTGCAAGATCGACGTGTGGAATAGCAGCACCTATTCATAAACTACATGCAAGCTTATTTAGGTGGAGGTCATATGTCTCATTTTGCATGAAGCCAACTTTATTTGCAATAATGTAGTACCTTTTAAAAGCAAGTTTCAAATTTATTTTGTTATCAAAGTAACAGTAAGTAAAGATACATACAAGTAACCACCTGGAAGTGACTAACCCAATAGTCACCACAACATAGCACGAATCCCGATTCGCACTCACCCATCAAGTTTTAATTTAAAAGGTTGTAGTCTAACTCTTGAAAGACCTTGCCAAGCGTGTCCATAACCTAGGACGAGGCTATTCGAATAGTTTTAACCCCGCAGGTGTACCAATGTACCCACACTTCAGATCGCCTTCAAGCCACACGCACACTCCAAGGTATGTCGGCACGCTAAGTCCTACGAGACATTTCCAATCTTGTGTATTAACTACGAGCCGCTCGATGGGTAGAAACACCATACGCTTACATTGCAAGTCGAAAGACAACAAATCCCATCACGGTGAAGTCTTTCGGACACTACAATGCTCCCAACACCATCCCTCCCGCGACTCCTGCGACTCTGAGCCAATACACGCCAAAGTACTAAGTCAAGAGAGGTCCCATACCTCTAATGTGGTTAGCACGCTAAAATGCTTGGTTTAGTGTAACAAGATGTTCGGTCCTTGTTGACCCGGCACCATTCCAGCCACACCCCACAATCACACCATCTTACCATTGTGCCCAAGTCTAAATCATTTTGTTTTTAGTTTTAGTTTTCATAAGTAGACATGGCACAAGGTGGAAATCATAAATCATAATAAGTTTTAGGTGATCAAGGTTATCGATAAGTCGATAACCGCCCATTTCTACCGGCTAGGCATGACTAAGCAATTAATTCGCAACTACTAAGTGACAAGAGCCCATCCACGAACTCTAAATCACAGCAAGTAACCTAGGCTCATGGTAGTAGAGGATAATCATTTGCTAAGGAAATGCATCTACTAGGCCAACTATTAAAACAAAGTAGCAATGCATACATAGAATTTGTAATCAACATAAATACTTAAAATACTGGGATTAACATGATCAAACCGCTTGCTCGCTTGTCGTTGCTCAATATGTTGCGGAGGATCGTTCTCGGGTTACCGCAAATGTCGAATCCTAAGCGAAAGGGCAAAAGAACCAAGAACAACCAATAAGACTAGCAACACTTAAACAAAAGAGGAAGCAAAATTATCCAAATACAACGAAATTTATACACAAGGTAGAATACAAATATACCAAGACATATAAACTGAAAACCTAATTTGGATTTGTGGTGCAAAAGATATTACTTAAAAACTCATTTTCTACTATAATTAGCACTGTAGCAAAAATATTTTCTACAAAGGTTTTGAAGCTGAAATTTTATGGTAGCTACCTACTGGTATAGTGGTAACCCATATAAAATTTTAGGTCATTTGGAGTTAAGATGATTTAGTTATGATTTTTCTAAGTTCTACAACTAGCATATATCATTTCTCAGAACATGAATAAAGACAAAGCCTAGATCAATTTAAAGCATGTCTATAGGCCAAATTTACAGGTTGAGTTTGCCCACTTTGCAACTACAGAGAGGAAGTTATGTGGTTTACAAATTTTTCATGAATTTCTAGACCTCATTTTTCATTAAACAAGATCATGCTATTAAAATCATTTTCTGCTACAACACAGGGCCTAATTTCATTCTCAGATTAAAGTTTATACTATAACAAAGCTACAAAGAATCGGAATCATTCAAAAGGAGTTAAAATGACAAAGTTATGCACTTTTGAAATTTGAAACAAAGAAAAGACTTAGGAAACTTGAGCTCTCTGGAGGTCCAAACGAATCGAAGACAAGGGAGGTCGGGGGCGTTAGATCAAGGTCCGACGGCCACGAGCCTCGACGCACTGCGCGCACAAGACCTCCTCCCAAGATCGGGAGGTCCGATCGTTGAGATCTGATCCAACGATCACGACCAAAGCGCCGCACAGCGCGCACGCAAGGAGGTCTACGCGCTTAACAGAGGTCGTGACCGCCGATCGCGATCCGCGTCCCGAGCACTAGGGGAGGTCCTAAGGCTTTAAATCCAAGGAAAGAGGTCGGACGGCCAAGATCTCACGCAGGAGGTCCCAACGGTCCAGATCTCCTGAGAGAGGTCCTACGGCTAAACCATGAAGGAGGTCTAACCCGTTAGATCTAAATCCAACAGCTTTAGACCAGAGGAGGAGGTCTTAACGCCATCGATCCAAAGGAGGAGGTCCTAGACGGTCAAGATCTTCCGAGGGAGGTCTTGATCGGCCGAGATTGACACGAGGAGGTCTTGGATAACCAAGATCTTCTCGGGAGGTCCTAAGCGATAGCGTTTGAACGGAGGAGATCCGACGGTTCAGATTAGACCTAGGAGGTCTTGAACGGTCCGTAACAACGCCAAGGGAGGTCCCGAGACTTAAAGACTTACAAATAAATCCTAACGCCGATCTAAAGCCGGAGGTCGCGAACGGCCAGGATTGAGCCTAGGAGGTCTGAGCGGGGGTTTTCTAACAAGGACCGGGGGTGCTCTTTTTGCAAAGAGGACCACGAGGAGGTCTTTTCCAACGAGGACCTCGGGGAGGTCCCGAAGGTGGTTTTTACAAAAATGACCCCGATGAGGTCTTTTTTGCAGGAGTGGTCCTAGTGACTCGGATGGAGTTCCAAGAGGTCTTAAACGGCTAGGATCTAAACCAGGAGGTCCTAGTGCGCTAAGGGCTTTACGGAAAGATCTAACCGCCCGCATCTAATCCTAGGAGGTCCTCAACGGTTAAGATCGACCCAAAGAGGTCCTAGGACTTAGAGTTTACATGCACACGCCTACGGCATGCACTCTAACCGGGTGGCCGTGGCGGCCGCGATGAACCCGAGGAGGTCCAAGGGCTTAGCGGCACGCACGCTTTGCCGGCAAGACAAGCATTAAAGAGCAATCTCGACAAAGATTAATGAACATTCTTGCACAACATTAATGCCAATCATTAGATCACAACTCCTGTCCGAGTACGACACGGCAAAACGCCCGAGCCGGAGAAAACCTCACCGCCGGCGACGTAGGCCACGCCGGCGGGAACCAAGAGCACAGCTAGGCTCACAATAGCGCAGCGGACCTAACGGAGACACTCTCGACGGCGGTGACGACCTTGAACGCCGGCGAGCCGGAGATAGGCTAGGAAGGCTAAAATGACAACTACGCGAGCTCTAGAAAATAACAGCAAGGCTAAGGGAGGGGCACCTGAGGGCAGAGAGGGGACCAGGGAGGTCGGATGAACTTGGAGAAGGTCGATGAAGTCCCGCGGCGATGTGTTTGCCGGCGAAGGAGAAGAAGACGACCTCGACAAGCAGCTCCCCAAATTGTCAACCTCTGTGAAGGTTAAACAACACAAGTTAGGGAGACTCGAGCTGACCAAGAGCGCAAGGTGACAGCTGAAAAGGCAATGAAGAACCACTGGAGCCCGGAGGTCTTCAAGGAGCTTCAAGGTCAACAATGGAGGCAGGGAGGTGGTGTTCTTGGGTGCTCGAGCTAGGGGCTCACACTCACGAGTGAGGGAGCTCAAACAGCAACCAAGAGTGGGAAAATGAGATTGAGGAGGGCTTTGAGCTAGATAAAGCCGGGGAGGTCGGACAAGGGTATGGACGAGCCCCACTGTGAACAAAGTCCATGCCCCTGCCATGACTTGCTAGATTTGACAAGAGCAGGTAGGTAGGGAAGACTTCTAGGGCTAGGCTCCTGACACATTTAATGCATGGCAGAAAGAGACGTTGGGAAGGACCAAAAGTGACAGCCATCGCTCCCAACCGCTCTGTCTCGACACACGCATGGGTGCGGGAAAGCCATGATGACCAGACCTCCAGGAGGTCGTGAGGAAGAGAAACAGAGCCGAGGGGGAGGTCCTGGACGTCCCATATCCTCCGAGGTGGGGAGGTCTTGCGCGGCGAGGAGGTCCTGGGAGGTCCTAGGAGCCGTGGGTAGGTCGTGAGCCACACGATGGACATCCCGCGCTTGACCACCTGCGCCGAGGCGCCAAGAGCTCCTCGATCGGTGGAGAGGTCGTGAGCGCGGATTGAGCTCCAATGGCTCTCACGCGCGCAAAAGCTCGAGCCCGAGTGTGGCGCCGCGACATGGTCCGACCAAGTCGGTTGAGTTGGGCTCGGTCCGAGCCCGAGTCCGACTCAACCAGATTTAGTTTTTCCGGTTTTGGAAAGAGCTGCTCCTTGGAGGATTGTTTGAGGCAAGAAACCGACTCCAAAAATTATGAAATTTTTACAGAGCTTGCTAGCTCAAACGAGGACCTAGCATAAAATTTTCAGAGGCTTTGGGGCTGTGGATTTTCCTCCAAAATTCAACAAGGCACTGGTCCAAGGTTTGACAAGATTGTTTTTGAGAGTTCAAAAGTTGGATCAAAAGACTTGTGACTTCAGATTTCCATAGCTTCTTGTACAATACTTGCTTGGTACAATAGGAAGTACAGGATGTAATAAAAGTTTTAATTTCCCTCATTTTCTTACATTTGAAACACAAGCCTAAAATTGGGATGTTACAGTGTTTTGCGATCTTGGAGAAGTTCTCGATAAAGCGGTGTAGTAGCCCGCTAAACCGAGAAAACTCCGCACATCCGTGGATCGACTTGGCTGACCCCAAGATAGAACATCGCGACCTTGTTGGGATCCACGCTACGCCCAATGAAAGAACATGGCCCAAGAATGCCACTTCCTTCAACCGTAACTCGTGATTTGCCGAACTTCAGATATAGCCGATGCTCCCGCATTTGCCCAAAACAATCTTCGATGCTCAAGATGCTCTTCTTCGCCTTGGAATAGATAAGAATATCATCAATAAACACCACCACGAACTTATCCAAATATTCCATGAATACCGAAGTTCATGAGGTTCATGAAATAAGCCGGAGCATTGGTTAAGCCAAAGGACATGACGTGTACTCGTAAAGGCCATAACGAGTAGTGAAAGCCGCTTCGAATATCCTCACCGATCCGACTTGATGATATCCCAATCTCAGTCAATCTTGGAGAACACCGAGCCGCATACCGTGGTCAAACAGATCATCAATGCGGGCAAAGGATATTTGTTCTTCACCGCCACCTCATTGAGCGGCGGTAATCAACACACATGCGCAAAGTCTTGTCCTTCTTCTTCACAAAGATCACCGGACAACCCCAAGGAGATGAACTGGGACGGATGAAACCCTTTGCTTGGAGTTCACCAAGCTGCTTCTTCAATTCTTCTAGCTCATTGGGAGGCATCCGATACGGCGCTTCGAGATAGGGTGGTACCAGAAGCAACTCAATGACAAACTCTGATCTCGAACCGAGGCATCCTGTAAATCATCAGGAAAAACATCCTCAAAATCACAAATGGTGGGAACCTCCTGAATCTTCAAAGCTGGCTTTGCTATGAGTGCACAAAGGTGTGGCCCTTGCAGCTGCGGGGAAAAGCCAACCTGTTCGCCGGAAAGGTTGGTGAGAAAAACCATCTTCCTGGCACAATCGATCTGTCCCAAGTGTTGGGACAACCAATCCATACCAAGAATTACATCAAGACTCGCTGAGTTGAGCAGGATGAGATTTGCCAAGAATCCCACTCCTTTGACTTCGATAGGAACATCCCGACATTCTAAAACAGCTCTCATTTCCGACCCCGGAGATCGAATGAGCAAAGGAACTCCCAAAGGAACACAGTGAAGACCACTAGCAGCAGCAAATGATCTTGAAATAAAAGAATACGATGCTCCAGAATCAAATAATACTGCAGCAGGACGATAATTGACAAGAAGTGTACCCATCATGACATCTGGCGCCTCCTGAGCCTCCTCAGCTGAAAGATGGTTGACTCGACCACGCCGCACTCGGTCTTCGATCATCTTCCGTCGTGGGTGACCACTCCCCTGCCCGCATCCTCCATTAGGACGAGGGGCTGCTGCAACATTCTGAGGGCAAGCGTTGGCGTAGTGGCCCTTGTTGTGGCAGCGGAAACAAGTAACATCGGCCGCCGGATTGCGGAGGCCACCCTGCTGCTGGACCACAGGCGCACGTGGCTGAAACACGGCCTGCGGTGGGCGAGGAGCTGGTGCAGATGGCCTCGGTGCTGGTGGAGCAAAAGAACGGGCCCCTGGTGCTGGCACAGCCCGAGGACGAGTGAGGCTGGCCTGTGCAGATCGATGGGCCTCCCATTTGCGCTATGGACTCATCCAGCCGCTTTGCCTTATGCTCAGCAACAATGGCCTTATCAACCAAGGCCGAAAGTCGGGAAGTCCACAACAGACACTGTCCCGCAGCCTCCTGACAAGCCATCCATAAACTTCTCCCGCTTAGCCTCATCTCGAGGCCACCTCCCGAGCATAATGAGCTGTGTGATTAAACTCGATAGATACTCGTCACATATTTGCGCCCTTGCTTGAGCGCGAGGAATTCTCTCTTCTTCACTTAATCAAAGCCATCGTGATGTGGGCCCGACTAAAAGCAGACATGAACTCCTCCCACGAGACCACACATTCGCGGGCCGCATGGCGAGGTAGTTCTCCCACCATGAGAGTGCCGCGCTCGAGTGGTGGGATGCGAAGAGTGCCTTATCCGGCTCGACATCGAGCTATGTTGAGCTGGCCAACCATGCGCACCAATCATCCGCATCGAGAGGGTCCTCAGAGCAGAGAAAGTCGGCGGCTGCGCAGACGGAGGAACTCGCAAGTCCCCGCGAGTCCGTGTCCGCCACCTCCGCATCCGGAGGCACCGGCAGGAGTGGAGGTATTTCTAGCAATAACCTCCAAAATGCGCGTCTGATCCATGCGGTTTCGCTCGATCTGAGCGAGAACCTCAGCCATAGTCGGAGGAGGGGGAAGCTCCTCATCATGACGAGTCGGCTGACTGCCACGCGTTCTCCCGGCCATCATGTTTCACTAAGATAGGTTAGTGACAAACTGAGAGCAAGAAATCGATAAATCGCCGAACAGCTTAAAAACAGCACAACTAAACGCAAAACTTCAAGTCATAAAGCCAACTGACAAAATTTAGACACTTAGCAGACTTACAACATATCTTACCCTTATGTCCCCACAAATTTTAATTAGGCTAATCTTCTATGGTTCTCCCAAAGACTAATTCCACCGGTAGTAACTATCTTTTGAAAGGAAAGAGAGAAACCAAGTTTTTAAACTCAAATTTAGAGTAAGATGAGAGTAGAAGGCTAAGATAGGTAAGGAGTAAAATCTGAGAATCTGCCTAGGTTTTCATAAACCCCTTTTTTTTATACTTTGAAAATGAGTCTTTCCAAAATATCCTAAGGACGACTATGCCTGGGTTACTACGGTCAGAATGACTCTGATACCAACTTTGTGAGGACCCCAATTTATTTGGCTTGTAATGCTTAGCCAACCACCTAGCCCTAGCATCACAAATCAAATAAACCGAGCCTCGAGATATGTATACTTCCCAGAAAGCAGTATACATACCTCACCACAAAATTATGCATCAACTCCATTCCAAACATAGAGTCCAAACATTACACTACTAAGCGTAGTAACAACAAGAGATTATTACGCACTGGTACGACCGCCAAAAGATACACAAATAATGTAAGAATGACAACGAAGCAAAGTGCCATAAGATGGCTATAAACAAAGCCAATCGGTGTGCCTTCAACCCACAAGGCATCCGACCGACCGCCAAGCCTAGTCGCCGAACACGGCGGCAAAGAAACTCACGTAAGTGAGGCCCTTGGGGCTCACCTTCTTCCTCCGCAACAAAAACATTAAGCAAAGCCGATGAGTACAAAGATTGTCTTTGTACTCGCAAGACCGACGTGTGAACTAGCGCACTGCTCATAAGCTACATGCAGGCTTATTTGGTGGAGGCCATATGTTTCATTTGCACAAAGCCAAATTTATTTGCAATAATGTAATACAGTTTGAAGGCAAGTTTGCAATTCATTTTTAATTGAAATAACAGTAAAGGTAATAATAACAAAAGAGAAAGATAAACAACCTAGAAGTGACTATCCCAATAGTCACCCCAACATTAGCACGAATCCCAGATTCGTACCACCCATCAAGTTTTAATTTAAATGTTGTAGTCTAGTTCTTGGGGGGCGTATCCGAGCGTGTCCATAACCTAGGACGAGGCTATTCGAATAGTTTTAACCCTGCAGGGGTGTACCAATGTACCCACACTTGCATCGCTTTAAGCCAAAGCACACTCCAAGGTATGCTGCACATGACTAAGTCCTACGAGACTTTTTCCAATATTGTGTATTAACTACGAGCCGCTCGTATGGATAGAAATCCATACGCTACATGGTAAAGCCGAAAAGACAACTACCTTTATGGGTAAAGCTTTCTGACAACTACCATGCTCCCAACACCATCCCTCCCGCGACCTCCCGCGACCCGAGCCAATACACGCCAAAGTACTAGGTCAAGAGAGGTCCCATATACTCTAGTGTGGTTAGCACGCAAAATGCTCAAGACGGTGGCGCAAGTAACTCGGTCCTTAATCGACTCGGGCACCATTCCATCACACCCCACAGATCACACCAATCATACCACAGCCCAAGTCTAAATCATTTTTGTTTTCAGTTTTAGTTTTGCAATTAAACATAGCATAAGGTGAAACATAAGAACAGTAATAATTTCATGTGAACAAGACCATCGACTAAGTCGATGATCGCCCAAATCTACCGGAAGCTAAGCATGGCTAAGCAACTGAACTCGTAATCTACTAAGTGATAAGAGTTCATCCAACGAACTCTAATCACGGCAAGTAACCTAGGCTCAGGTAGTAGAGATCAATATTTCACCTATAGGATATGCAACACTGATTTAACTAATCAATTTAACACAAATTAGGCAATGCATACATACAAATTGAAACAAAATATTAGACTTTAAAATACCGATAGACATGATCAAACCGCTTATTCTGGCCGCCGCTCAATAGGCTCAACTCATTGCAGAGGATCACTCGATAGAACTGTAACCGCCGCAATCTAACGATCGAGCAAAAGTAACTAATAAGAACAAATAACACCGACAAAACTCAAACATTCAAAACCAATTAATGAGCACCACATTCATACAGCAGCTAGAGCATGGCTTAACACAAATTTTTGAAACAGAGAACAACTCATTTTAATTTGTTATGAATTTTCTAGGAATTTTCTAAGCTAACAAAACACATAAAGCATTAATTAATTCTTTAACAAAAATTAAGAACAGAAACATATCTAAAACCTATCCTGCTAATTAGTATACTAAAGATGAAAATTTACAAAATTGGATTTACTGGATTTGGACAAATACTGAGATAGATATAAATTTTCTAATTTGGAAAATACATAATACACCATTTAAGCAATAACCGCATTTTAGCAAACAGAGACATGGGTGAAAACAATTTTAGTAAATAATACATTTAAAATGAAAAACAACAGCACTGGAATCATGCGATTTGGAGAAAAATTGAATTAGTTATGAATTTTCTAAGTTTAAATGAATTAATAGTGCATCAGAAATCTATTTCAGATAAACTAAAACATTTAATCCTTTTCCACGGCGCAGCAGCCTAGCCACACCACGCACATGCGGGCTCACATGAGAAATGGCGACCAGGTCAACTTGACCCAGCCGCGCCAACGGCGACGTCGAAGGCGTATTCTAAGAATACGTCTTCGGCTTATCAAAATGTAATCCTAATAAATACGCACAGAGAAATACGTTTCCCGACAGAGAAAACATACCACCAGAGTTACACAACCACTAACTGACAGCATGGACCCACGTGGCAGCGACTCAGAGCAAAAACTTAACGGCTGGATTAAAGTTTCCTGCGCGATTAACCCGAGAGGTCCACCGGCAAATGACACAACTAAAACAGATTAGCGCTAAACTAACGACACCGCGGCTCACCGGCGCTCACGAGGACGGCGGGCGGCAAGACAATTGATCTCGTGGAACCGTAAGGTCTCGTGGCGAGTGAGTTATACCTTCAGTTCACCACGACCTTGCGAACTCGATGACGGCGACGCGACTCGAGGATGCCGCGGCGAAGTCGGGCGCGAACTGAGGCGGAGAAGAAGATGCGCTCCCACGGCGAAGACGCCACAGCTTCTAGAAGACTCGGAAAGTGCGCCTCGCCTCCCTTGATCCTAGGAGCAAAAGCATAAGATGATGACGACGAAGGAGGTCCGAGGCGCCGGACCGCCGCGCGGCGAATCACCGAGCTTGAGAAGAATCGGTCGCACGCCCGCAACGATGCACCAAAGATGAAAATGAAGCCACCGTTAGACTCGGTGGATCAGGCGATCCTAAAGGATCGACGTTGAGGTAAGAGACTCACCGAGCACAAACGAGCTCGCGGGCCGCAAAGAATCGAGTTGAGACGAAGAAGTGGCTCGGACGATTCACCGGATGCCACGAGCTCGGGATGGGAAAATGGATGCGCGAGGAACAAGGAAGGCGGCGAGAGGGTTGCGGAGCACAAGCGCAACGAGGTGGTGGCGCCGTTCTTCCTTCTTCTCCGCCAAACCGAAGTGGGCGAGAGAGCAACAGAGCGGGAAAACGAGATGTGAGTGATCGCGGTGAGGTAATGAAGGTCCGCGACACTTCGGAGAAGGACACGCGCCCACGACGTGGCGGCGACGAGTCGCGTGGCACGCATGCGACTTGTTGCCGAACTCCGCGAGCCGCGAGAAGACGAGGACGACATCGACAAGGAGGGCCCACTCGCCGCTGATAGCAGCGAAGCGCGCGAGCCGAGTCCGGCGCGGTGCGATTAGGTGGTTTGACTCGACCAAGACTATGCCGACCGCTCGATCGAAATGGACGGCCGAGATTTGTGTATGCATTCGACAGTCGCTTGCATGCGCTGAACGGGCGCGGCGATGCACATCGGACGGTCACGAACGATTGGATTCGGCCGGTGCAGTCTAGTTGGCGCGATCGATCCGAGTGGCGGGGTCGGACTCGAGCCAGGTTTGAGTCCGAGCCAGAGGAACAGTGATTCCAGATTTTGAATTCAAAAGGCTGAGCAGGTTTGGGGAATTTTTAGAGATAGCTCCCGAGCTCCAAA
Organism: Ampelocalamus luodianensis; assembly: GCA_036346255.1. Lineage (NCBI taxonomy): Eukaryota > Viridiplantae > Streptophyta > Magnoliopsida > Poales > Poaceae > Ampelocalamus > Ampelocalamus luodianensis. Next base: position 11,434,550 of record CM070627.1, on the reverse strand, counting down.
AATTCTGCAATATTTATGGGAGCTTACTGGGACAGAGGCCCACCTCGTGTAATATTTCCAGGAATTTTCATGCACTAGATTTTGCCCAATAAAATTCACAAGCTGCTGTCCAGAGGTTTGACCAGATTTCTAATCTGGTTTGACTTGGCCATTTGAAATAGCAAACAAAATCTAAAAATTGAGAAAATTTTCAGGGAGGTAGCTGAGATGGTCAAGATGACAAGAAAAATACTTGTAGAGGATGATCACAAGTTTAAGGTCAAGAATTTTGATGATAACCATTTCCATTCACAAGAATTAAATCTTAGAATTGGAAATTGTTTAGGGAAAATTTGGAAAACTTCCAAATGACTTCATGAGACATCAAAAGTTTTTTATTTCTCCTCATAATTTACATTTGGAATACAAACCCTAACTTAGGGTTGTTACAAATCTCCCCTTACAGAATCTCGCCCGAGATTTCGATCACTCTAAAAGAAGGCGGGTAGTTCAGACGGAGACGATCTTCCCGCTCCCAAGTGGCTTCATCCTCGAGTGGTTCGACCATCGAACTTTAAGGAACTTGATCACACGGTTCCTCGCTCGCTCTGCGTTCGACTTCTTCGAGGATACGAACGGGCGCCACGATAAGACGATCTTCTTGCACATCGATATTTTCCAAAGGTGTTTCTCAATCGAACACTGAGGCACTTCTTCGCCAGATACATGGAAAACATCATGCACTCCTTCAAGTGTAGATGGCAATTTAACTTGTATGCAACATCTCCCACTTTCTTGATGATGCGATACGGCCCGACATATCGAGGAGCTAGTTTGCCCTTGATACCGAAACGACGATGACCCTTCAGAGGTGAGACTTTGAGATACACAAAGTCATTGGGCTTGAAACTCAACTCACGGCGACGCCGGTCCGCATAGCTCTTTCGTTCGATCGAGCTACGCGCAAGTGCTCACGAATCAATCGCACTTGACTTTCGGCCTCATTGATTGAATTCGGGCTAAAGAACCGCTTTCCCCGCCGACCAGCTCAATGGTGTTCGTGACGCCGCCACACAAAGCCTCAAATGGTGCCATACCGAGACTAGCCTGGAAGCTGTTGTTGTAGGAGAACTCGGCGAGCGGTAGGCATTTCTCCCAATTCTTCCCATAGGAAAGAACACAAGCACGGAGCATATCTTCAAGCACCTGATTAACTCGCTCCGTCTGACCATCTGTCTGAGGATGATAGGCTGAGCTGAAAGAAAGACGAGTTCCCATAGCCTCCTGCAGACTATGCCAAAACCGAGAAGTGAACAGAGAGCCACGATCTGACACAATCGTTCGTGGCACACCATGCAGACTCACAATGCGGGATATGTAAAGACCCGTTAGCTGATTCACATCAATCTTCGATCGCACTCAAGGAAATGGGCCACCCACAACCGATCAATGATAACCCATAAGGCATCCTTCCCCAAGAAGTACGGCGCACTGGTGATAAAATCCATGCCCACGAATCCCACTTCCACTCGTATAGGTAAGGGTGAAGAAGACCACTGACGCCGATGCTCGCCTTGACACGACAACATACGCCGATCCGCAACGAACTTGGCAATCTCGCGCTTCATGCGAGTCCACCGTAATCTCCGACGCAGATCTTGATACATTTTGGTGGCCCCGGATGGATGGACAAAGGCGAATCATGGGCCTCATGGACAACCAAATCCCGCAATTCCGAACCTTGGAACCACGAGACGCTGCCCAAACCATACAACACCGTGCTCATCTTCATTGAAACACTTGGTCGATCCATTCTTGATGTTCGCTGATCTTACCCACACCATCATCCGATTGTCGTGCCGCTTGATTTGATCCACCAAGGTTGGTTGCACAACCAGGCAGCAAGGGAACCATGCTCAACCAAACCCAAGTTGAGACGCTGAAATTCGCAAGAAGTGCGGGTTGTCGCTCTTGGATCATCAAAGTATTGCAATACACCTTTGGCTAAGTGCATCAAGAACTACATTGGCCTTGCCAGATGATACCAATACCCATGTCATAATCTTTGATCAATTCCAACCATCTCTCTCGCTCGAGGTTCAGATCTCGGGTGGGTGAACAAGTATTTCAAGCTCTTGTGATCGAATACACTCACAGCCGTTACCGATCGATAATGCCGCCAAATCTTGAGTGCATGAACAACCGCAGCAAGCTCTAAATCATGGGTGGGATAATTGAGCTCGTGAGGTCTCAATCGCCTAGATGCATAGGCAATCGCTTGCCTTCCGCATCGTAACACACCCGAGTCCTCGACGAGAGGCATCGCAATAAATATCAAGCTCTTGTGGACATCAGAAGAGTAAGAACTGGAGTCAAGTCAATCGTTGCTTGAGCTCCCAAAGCTCTTATCACAAGCAGAGGACCACACAAACTTCTTGTCCTTTTGAGCAATTCACCATCGTTTTTTGCGATCTTGGAGAAGTTCTCGATAAAGCGGCGTAGTAGCCCGCTAAACCGAGAAAACTCGCACATCCCGTGATCGACTTGGTGACCCAAGATAGAACATCGCCGACCTTGCCGATCCACGACTACGCCTCCACTGAAAGAACATGGCCCAAGAATGCCACTTCCTTCAACCGTAACTCGCATTTGCCGAACTCGATATAGCCGATGCTCCGCAATTTGCCCAAAACAATCTTCGATGCTCAAGATGCTCTTCTTCAGTCTTGGAATAGATAAGAATATCATCAATAAACACCACCACGAACTTATCCAAATATTCCATGAATACCGAGTTCATGAGGTTCATGAAATAAGCTGGAGCATTGGTTAAGCCAAAGGACATGACGGTGTACTCAGAAGGCCATAACGAGTAGTGAAAGCCGCTTCGAATATCCTCACTCGATCCGACTTGATGATATCCCAATCTCGTGTCAATCTTGAGAACACCGAGCTCCGCATACCTGGTCAAACAGATCATCAATGCGGGGCAAAGGATATTTGTTCTTCACCGTCACCTCATTGAGCGGGCGGTAATCAACACACATGCGCAAAGTCTTGTCCTTCTTCTTCACAAAGATCACCGGACAACCCCAAGGAGATGAACTGGGACGGATGAAACCCTTTTCTTGGAGCTCACCAAGCCGCTTCTTCAATTCTTCTAGCTCATTGGGAGGCATCCGATACGGCGCTTCGAGATAGGGTGGTACTGTGAAGCAACTCAATGACAAACTCCAGATCTCGAACCGAGGCATCCTGTAAATCATCAGGAAAAACATCCTCAAAATCACAAATGGTGGGAACCTCCTGAATCTTCAAAGCTGGCTTTGCTATGAGTGCACAAAGGTGTGGCCCTTGCAATGCTGGGGAAAAGCCAACCTGCTCACGAAAGGTTGGTGAGAAAACCATCTTCCCGGCACAATCGATCCGTCCCAAGTGTTGGGACAACCAATCCATACCAAGAATTACATCAAGACTCACGAGTTGAGCAGATGAGATTTGCCAAGAATCCCACCTTTGACTTCGATAGGAACATCCCGACATTCTAAAACAGCTCTCATTTCCGACCCAAGATCGAATGAGCAAAGGAACTCCCAAAGGAACACAAAGAAGACCACTAGCAGCAGCAAATGATCTTGAAATAAAAGAATGCGATGCTCGTAATCAAATAATACTGCAGCAGAACGATAATTGACAAGAAGTGTACCCATCATGACATCTGGCGCCTCGTGAGCCTCCTCAGCTGAAAGATGGTTGACTCGACCGCCGCCGCACTCGGTCTTCGGATCATCTTCGTTAGGTGGGTGACCACTCTCGCCGCGCCCTCCATTAGGACGAGGAGCCGCGCAACATTCGAGGGCAAGCGTTGGCGAGTGGCCCTTATTGTGGCAATGAAACAAGTAACATCGCCGCCGGATTGCGGAGGCCACCCTCGGCTGGACCACAGCGCACGTGGTCAAACACGCCCGCGGTGGGCGAGGAGCGAGTGCGATGGCCTCGGTGCCGTGGAGCAAAAGAACGGGCCCTCGGTGCCGCACACCCGAGGACGAGTGAGGCCGGCTGCGCGCATCGATGGGCCTCCCATTTGCGCTATGGACTCATCCAGCGCTTTGCCTTATGCTCAAGAACAATGGCCTTATCAACCAAGGCCCGAAAGTCGGAAGTCCACAACAGACACCGTCCCGCAGCCTCCTGACAAGCCATCCATAAACTTCTCCCGCTTAGCCTCATCTCGAGGCCACCTCCCGAGCATAATGAGCTGTGTGATTAAACTCGATAGATACTCGTCACATATTTGCGCCTTGCTTGAGCGCGAGGAATTCTCTCTTCTTCGCCTTCATCAAAGCCATCGTGATGTGGGCCCGACGAAGCGTATATGAACTCCTCCCACGAGACCACATGGCGCGGTCGCATGGCGAGGTAGTTCTCCCACCATGAGAGTGCCGCGCTCGAGCCGGTGGGACGCGAAGAGTGCCTTATCCCGGGCTCGACATCGAGCTATGTTGAGCTCGCTCAACCATGCGCACCAATCATCCGCATCGAGGGTCCTCGAGCGGAGAAAGTCGGCGGTGCGCAGACGGAGGAACTCGCAAGTCCCCGCGAACCGTGTCCGCCACCTCCGCATCCGGAGGCACCGGCAGGAGTGGAGGTATTCCTAGCAATAACCTCCAAAATGCGCTGTCGATCCATGCGGTTTCGCCGATCGAGCGAGAACCTCACCATAGTCTGAGGAGGGGGAAGCTCCTCATCATGACCAGCCGGCTGACTGCCACGCGTTCTCCCAGCCATCCTGTTTCACTAAGATAGGTTAGTGACAAACTGAGAGCAAGAAATCGATAAATCGCCGAACAGCTTAAAAACAGCACAACTAAACGCAAAACTTCAAGTCATAAAGCCAACTGACAAAATTTAGAAACTTAGCAAACTTACAACATATCTTACCCTTATGTCCCCACAAATTTTAATTAGGCTAATCTTCTATGGTTCTCCCAAAGACTAATTCCACCGGTAGTAACTATCTTTTGAAAGGAAAGAGAGAAACCAAGTTTTTAAACTCAAATTTAGAGTAAGATGAGAGTAGAAGGCTAAGATAGGTAAGGAGTAAAATCTGAGAATCTGCCTAGGTTTTCATAAACCCCTTTTTTTTATACTTTGAAAATGAGCCTTTCCAAAATATCCTAAGGACGACTATGCCTGGGTTACTACGGTCAGAATGGCTCTGATACCAACTTTGTGAGGACCCCAATTTATTTGGCTTGTAATGCTTAGCCAACCACCTAGCCCTAGCATCACAAATCAAATAAGCCGAGCCTCGAGATATGTATACTTCCTAAAGCAAGATACATACCTCACCACAAAATTATGCATCAACTCCATTCCAAACATAGAGTCCAAACATTACACTACTAAGCGTAAAGTAACAAAAGAGATTATTATGCACTCAGGCCGACCGCCAAAAGATACACAAATAATGTAAGAACGACAATGAAGCAAAGTGCCATAAGATGGCTATAAACAAAGCCAATCGGTGTGCCTTCAACCCACAAGGCATCCGACCGACCGCCAAGCCTAGTCGTCGAACACGGCAAAGAAAGAAACTCACGTAGTGAGACCCTTGGGGCTCACCTTCTTCCTCTCGCAACAAAAACATTAAGCAAAGCCGATGAGTACAAAGATTGTCTTTGTACTGCAAGACCGACGTGTGAACCAGCGCACTGCTCGTAAGCTACATGCAGCTTATTTGGTGGAGGCCATATGTTTCATTTGCACAAAGCCAAATTTATTTGCAATAATGTAATACAGCTTTGAAGGCAAGTTTGCAATTCATTTTAATTGAAATAACAAGAAAGGTAATAATAACAAAAGAGAAAGATAAACAACCTAGAAGTGACTATCCCAATAGTCACCTTAACATTAGCACGAATCCCGCATTCGTACTCACCCATCAAGTTTTAATTTAAATGTTGTAGTCTAGTTCTTGGGAGGCGATCCGAGCGTGTCCATAACCTAGGACGAGGCTATTCGAATAGTTTTAACCTCGCAGGTGTACCAATGTACCCACACTTCGCATCGCTTTAAGCCAAAGCACACTTCCAAGGTATGCCGCACAACTAAGTCCTACGAGACTTTTTCCAATATTGTGTATTAACTACGAGCCGCTCGTATGGATAGAAATCCATACGCTACATGGTAAAGCTGAAAAGACAACTACCTTTATGGGTAAAGCTTTCTGACAACTACCATGCTCCCAACACCATCCCTCCCGCGACCTCCCGCGACCGGAGCCAATACACGCCAAAGTACTAGGTCAAGAGAGGTCCCATATACTCTAGTGTGGTTAGCACGCAAAATGCTCAAGACGGTGGCGCAAGTAACTCGGTCCTTAATCGACTCTGCACCATTCCAGTCACACCCAACAGATCACACCAATCATACCACAGCCCAAGTCTAAATCATTTTTGTTTTCAGTTTTAGTTTTGCAATTAAACATAGCATAAGCTGAAACATAAGAACAGTAATAATTTCATGTGAACAAGACCATCGACTAAGTCGATGATCGCCCAAATCTACCGGAAGCTAAGCATGGCTAAGCAATCAACTCAGATCTACTAAGTGATAAGAGTTCATCCAACGAACTCTAATCACGGCAAGTAACCTAGGCTCGTAGTAGAGATCAATATTTCACCTATAGGATATGCAAACTACTGATTTAACTAATCAATTTAACACAAATTAGGCAATGCATACATACAAATTGAAACAAAATATTAGACTTTAAAATCTTTGGGATAGACATGATCAAACCGCTTGCGGTCACTGCACGCTCAATAGGCTCAACTCATTGCAGAGGATCACTCGATAGAACTGAACTCGCCGCAATCTAACGATCGAGCAAAAGTAACTAATAAGAACAAATAACACCGACAAAACTCAAACATTCAAAACCAATTAATGAGCACCACATTCATACAGCAGCTAGAGCATGGCTTAACACAAATTTTTGAAACAGAGAACAACTCATTTTAATTTGTTATGAATTTTCTAGGAATTTTCTAAGCTAACAAAACACATAAAGCATTAATTAATTCTTTAACAAAAATTAAGAATGAAACATATCTAAAACCTATCTCGCTAATTAGTATACTAAAGATGAAAATTTACAAAATTGGATTTACTGGATTTGGACAAATACTGAGATAGATATAAATTTTCTAATTTGGAAAATACATAATACACCATTTAAGCAATAACCGCATTTTAGCAAACAGAGACATGGGTGAAAACAATTTTAGTAAATAATACATTTAAAATGAAAACAACAAAGACTGAATCATGCGATTTGGAGAAAAATTGAATTAGTTATGAATTTTCTAAGTTTAAATGAATTAATAGTGCATCAGAAATCTATTTCAGATAAACTAAAACATTTAATCCTTTTCCTACCGGCGCGCAGCTAGCCACAGCCACAGACATGCGGGCCCGCGCGAGAAATGGCGACCAGGTCAACTTGACCCAGCCGCGCCAACGGCGACGTCGAAGGCGTATTCTAAGAATACGTCTTCGGCTTATCAAAATGTAATCCTAATAAATACGCACAGAGAAATACGTTTCCCGACAGAGAAAACATACCACCAGAGTTACACAACCACTAACTGACAGCATGGACCCACGTGGCAGCGACTCAGAGCAAAAACTTAACGGCTGGATTAAAGTTTCCTAAGCGCGATTAACCCGAGAGGGGTCCACCGGGCAGCGACACAACTAAAACAGGATTAGCGCTAAACTAACGACACCGGCGGCTCACCGGCGTTCACGAGGACGGCGGCGCGGGCGCACAATTGATCTCGTGAACCAGAAGGTCTCAGGGCGAGTGAGTTATACCTTCCGGTTCACCACGACCTTGCGAACTCGATGACGGCGACGCGGACCCTCGAGGATGTCGGCGGCGAGCTCATGGTAGTTAGGATCGCGATCCTACTCTTAGAGTCTTACGATTCTACGAACCCACGACAGCCTGTCGATCCGAGTCTCACTGTCGATCCGATCCTACTCAAGGTAGTTAGGATCGCGATCCTACTCTTAGAGTCTTACGGTTCTACGAACCCACGACAGCTTATTGATCCTACTCGTAGAGACTTAGGGCAATTTTTTTAGAGGCCGTGCTTTGTCGATATTTTGTTTTAGAGCAAAATTTGTTCATATTAATTTCTGAGAATGAAACTATAAATAAAAAGGAGCGTGCAAAATATTATATCGATGTGGTAATGTCGTTCTCTCAGTAGTTCGTAACTATATCACCCATCATGTCGTAACCATTGTGCTTTTCTGCTTTGTGATAAGAAGTGTTTTGCCCTTTTTGGTAATAAGTAAGTGGTAAACCTTATAAGAATCATACAAACTTATAGTATAGATGGTAAATATGTGTATTTTACAAATCAGTAGAATCGCGATTCTACGATTCGACATCTACGATTCGATCCTCACCGAGGCAAATCGATCCGACTTGGGATCTCGACTCTGACTACCTTGAGCTGGCGGCGAACGGAGGCGGAGAAGAAGATGCGGCTCCCACGGCGAAGACGCTACAGGCTTCTAGAAGACTCCGGAAAGTGCGCCTCAGCTCCGCCTTGATCCTAGGAGCAAAAAGCATAAGATGATGACGACGAAGGAGGTCCGAGGCGGCCGGAACGCCGCGCGCGAATCACCGAGCTTGGAGAAGAATCGGTCGCACGCCCGCAACGATGCACCAAAGATGAAAATGAAGCCACCGTTAGACTCGGTGGATCGTGGCGATCCTAAAGGATCGACGTTGAGGTAAGAGACTCACCGAGCACAAACGAGCTCGCGGGCCGCAAAGAACCGGAGTTGAGACGAAGAAGTGGCTCCGACGATTCCTTTGGATGCCACGAGCTCGGGATGGGAAAAATGGATGCGGCGAGGAACAAGGAAGGCGGCGAGAGGGTTGCGGAGCACAAGCGCAACGAGGTGGTGGCGCTGTCCTCTCCTTCTTCTCCGCCAAACCGAAGTGGGCGAGAGAGCAACAGAGCGGGAAAACGAGATGAGTGATCGCGGTGAGGTAATGAAGGTCCGCGACACTCGAGAAGGACACGCGCCCACGACGTGGCGGCGACGAGCTGCGTGGGCACGCATGCGACTTTGCGCCGAACTCGGCGAGCCGCGAGAAGACGAGGACGACATCGACAAGGAGGGCCTACTCGCCGCTGATAGCAGCAAGCGGCGCGAGCCGAGTCCGGCGCGTGCGATTAGGTGGTTTGACTCGACCAAGACTATGCCGACCGCTCGATCGAAAATGGACGGCCGAGATTTGTGTATGCATTCGACAGTCGCTTGCATGCGCGAACGTGGCCGTGGCGATGCACATCGGACGGTCACGAACGATTGGATTCGGCCGGTGCGGTCTAGTTGGCGCGATCGAGCCGAGTGGCGGGGTCGGACTCGAGCCAGGGTTGAGTCCGAGCCCGAGGAATAGTGATTCCAGATTTTGAATTCAAAAGGCTGAGCAGGTTTGGGGAATTTTTAGAGATAGCTCCCGAGCTCCAAAAATTCTGCAATTTTAATGGGAGCTTACTGGGACAGAGGCCCACCTCGTGTAATTTTTCCAGGAATTTTCATGCACTAGATTTCTCCCAATAAAATTCACAAGCTGCTGTCGAGAGGTTTGACCAGATTTCTAATCTGGTTTGACTTGGCCATTTGAAATAGCAAACAAAATCTAAAAATTGAGAAAATTTTCAGGGAGGTAGCTGAGATGGTCAAGATGACAGGAAAAATACTTGCAGAGGATGATCACAAGTTTAAGGTCAAGAATTTTGATGACAACCATTTCCATTCAGAAGAATTAAATCTTAGAATTGGAAATTGTTTAGGGAAAATTTGGAAAACTTCCAAATGACTTCATGAGACATCAAAAGTTTTTTTTATTTCTCCTCATAATTTACATTTGGAATACAAACCCTAACTTAGGGCTGTTACATCATGTTCCCTATCATCAAACATTCTCAATTTCTCCTCAATCTGACGTTCAACCTTACAAGCAAGTATAAACAAATGAGGGAGGGAATTATATTCTTTGTGAACAAGAATGTCCTGAATTTCTTGATTAAGCCCACTTAAGAATCTATTCTCTGTAGCTTCAGCATGTTCCTCTAAGCCATAACGCAACAAACGAGTTTTCAATTCATGATAGTATTCCCTTACAGTTCTACAACGTTGTTTTAAACGTTGTAATCTAGCTAACAAATAATCAGCATGATATTTAGGAACAAATTCATCTGTCAAAAGTTTCTTTAATGCATGCCATGTTTGAGGCACTCTTCCATGTCTACGTAGATGCTTCCACCAAAGTATTGCATCTTCAATAAAACACTAGTGGCGCTTTAATCTTTTGCCTATCGACAAATCATAATATTCAAATTCTTTGTCTAAAGCTATCTCCCAGTCAATATAGGCATCAGGATCAAATTTACCAGTAAAAGAAGGCATAGTGAGTTTAGTTTTACCAGACGTACTATCACATTCATGTACCTCCCGTGGTGGATAATCGCATCTCAAGCGTGCATCTCCCTCGTGGACTTTCTTGCGCTCCCGTTCAATGGCTCGAAGAAGACATGGATCTATCTTGTAATCATCCCGTGAACACTCAACCTTTTACCAAGTTCTTACAAGCTCTTACCAATGTAGCAAGGAAGTGGTACAACCGGTGGCTGGTTCGTGATACTCTCACCTGTGAATAGTCCAACGATTGCGAGGAATGACACCTGCTGAGTTAGTAGGAAGTGGAGCTTGGAAGGCTTCAATATGGTAGCAAGGATCAGCAATAATCAAATCAGTTAATGCAAGTTGAAAGATTGTTCAAAGTACTAGCCAATGTTGCTGATCCTAGCCTAATCAAAGCTAGCTAATCAAAGCCCGATGTAGAGAAGTGTATGTACGCACACGCAACGATCAATGTGACTTGATGTAAGCAAGGAAAAATCTCACAACAAGTGCTAGGAGAGACGCTAGCCAACTACTCAAACCTCTTTCTATGGGCACAAGATTGTTTGCGCGATGTAGAGCACAAAAACAGAATAATGTGCAACGTAAACAGCCCTCTAGATTGAGCAGAAACAATAGTTAGTCTCAAATGATGACAATTTTTTTATATGGCTTATATATGCTCTTCTGAAAGGTTTCGACGAGATCTACAACTTTCCAGTTGAGGCGAACTCCAAATTCTGAAAGGAAGATCGAAGGAAACGGTACAAATCAAAACTGAAAACTTGCGACGTGAATTCAGGACCGAAGATGGCCGATTTTAGGGCACTTGGAGGGCGACTTGTGGCTTATATGGAAAAGATTTGCCTCGTCATTAGCTTCGAAACGAGCACAAGAACGTCAAAAACGGATACCGTATGCAAAAGTTATGCCCGTTTTACTGAAGGTGTCTCGGATACGGAATTCTACTCGGACTCGAATCCGTCTCGGGTTTAAATTTGAAACTGCTATATCTTTCAAACCCGTGGGCCAAACTTGCTGAAATTTTTTGTGGAAGCTTTTGGTTATATGTAGAAGGTATCTACCAATTTTCATGCACTTTTCTTTTCTCTTTTTTTTTACCGCGGCTTTTGTTCTATGCGGCTGCCTCTTTCTCCTTCTAATATTTGGTCGGCCCTAAGGTTTTCCGTAAGTCACAAATAACATGAATTCTCCAAAAATATCACAGCAACCCTCTTTTTTTAGATGAACAACAGTACGGATTTTCTATTTTTTGGTGCGGATTAGAGGAGTTCTAACCCACGAATTTTCTGTTTTGGATGCACAAACTAATAACCCTAAACGAACGATCAAGCAACGCGAAGGAAAACACGAGAAGCAATCTATACCATGACCAACTAGACAATAACTAGAGCTAAAGATCAGCAACTAGACACGACGATGCAACCAATGATTCAACAAGCAAAATACCGAAAAGAAAAATTGCAATGGCTCAAAGGGGTTCGGACAGGGATGATAGATGCAATAATTTTTGGGCAATTTTCGGACTCTAGGTATGAAAAAGAATCTACTACTAGAAAGCTGGAAATTATCACCGATCAATCAAGCTCGATACCACCGATGAACCCGGTGTCGATTGTTGGCCCGATCTTTCGATGAGAACGATAAGTTCGGTGGCGTCGCCAACTCTCACGATCCTCGCTACGAACACGCAAGGCTCGAAACCACGCAATCGCTGAACTGATTGACAAGTCGTTATCAACCGTGCACGAATACCCGGATGACCTGACCACGAAGGTCGATTCCTGCATACACCGAAGAAGCACGCAAGAATAAGATAAATAAGCAATATGAAATTGCAAATATGAATTGAAATATTTGAATTGAGTTGGGATTCTGAATAAGGATCTTAATTGGGTGGTCTAGTCGACACACGCAAAAGATACAAGTTGCAACGAAGGCAAACTAAACATAAACAAAATCCAAGAAAACAAGAGGGGGTGCGGCCTCCTTAAATAGGGGATGAGGAGTCACACATCTAATAGAACTAAGGGGATGGGACTAATGCCATGGATTACTGTTCACATGAACAGTAACTGCACCCCAGGTGGCCCGCCAGCAGATGGGCCAAATTCAGTATGATTACAAGACCCAGATTGGCCCAAACAAGTGATATGACATCTTATTTTGATGATTGCGATCAGTATAGAAAGAATTTGAAGATGAGGCCAGATCCGTTGGAAAGAGGACGAAATAAGCTTTCAATCAAGTACTTGTGGGCCTCCAACGGACTCCGTATGTGAAAGTTATGCCTGTTTTAAGTTGGTGCTGTCAGGCTGATTCCGGAGGCTGAACTAGATTCCAAAACGGGTACAGCTCGAACTGCTTGCTTGTCTTGGACCAAAAGTGATATGACACTGCACATATATATATTTCATCATTAGGTAGCATCATATAGTTCATATAATATAAAGACACTCCTAAAAACAAGCTCACCTGATAATTTAAGCAAGCGCATTTAGGTCTTATACTTGGAACAGTAAACATAGCAAATATGGTTGTATCCATAGGGGTCATGTCCTCATCAAAAGGAGTAATATTATGTTTGTATCTTGATAACATATTTATGTTTGGGACAAACACTGATGTGATTAATGAGGTTAAGTCATTTTTTTCAAAGTTATGACATGAAAGATCTGAAAGAGGCTGATGTTATTTTAAATATCAAGTTGATCAAGGATGAGAATGGGATTACCCTGTTGCAATCCCATTATGTGGAAAAGGCCTTGAGCCGTTTTGGCTAAACGAAAAGCAAGCCCTCTTCAACACCCTATGATCCTACTTTAATACTTCGAAAGAATCAAAGACTAGGAATTTATTAGTTCACTCACGTACTTGGCTAGTGCTACTCGTCCTAACATCTCTTTTGCTATAAACAAATTGAGTCGGTTTACCGCTAATCCGGGAGATGATCATTGGCACGCACTTGAGTGGGTTATGCGCTATTTAAAAGGTACAATGAGTTACAAAATTCACTATACTGGGTATCCTGGTGTACTTGAGGGATATAGTGATTCCAATTGGATTTCTGATACTGATGAGATAAAGGCTACGAGTGGATATGTATTCAATCTAGGCGGTGCTACTGTCTTATGGAGGTCATGCAAACAAACCATACTAAAAAAGTTCAACCATGGAGGCAGAACTCGCAGCATTAGACACAGCCACTATTGAGGTGGAATGGCTACAAGAACTCTTGATAGATTTACCGGTAGTTGAAAAACCAATTTCAGCTATCCTTATGTACTGTGATAACCAAACAGTTATCATAAAGGTGACAAGCGCAAAGGATAACATAAAATCCTCAAGACATGTGAAAAGGCGGTTGAAGTCTATCAGAAAATTGAGAAACTCTAGAATGATAGTTGTGGATTATATCCAAACAGCTAAAAATCTGGCAAATCTCTTTACAAAGTAGATTGGAATGAGACTCACATGAGTTACACAGTGGTAACCCAAACCTATGTGATCGAAGATCCTGTGAAATAGGTCTTGGAAAAAATAAACTATCTGGGTAATAGTAGAGTACATTCCTACTTTATATCTCACTCTATTAGAGATGCAGTACTCTAATTACTGTAAGGCATAATAACTTTCTCTTGATGTGTTCTCAGGCTTAACAGCAAAATATCGCCCTATAGGGTATTCATGTAAGAACACACCTATATGAGCCCAACTGTTGGTCATAGTCTATGAGATATGGGTGATCTCTAAGAAGCTCATGAAGAGACACAGGAGTATGACCTATATACTCCACCCGAGGAGTAGCCAATCGGCGGCCAAGTATCAGCAAAAGCCTTAGGTGAAACTTATCCGCACTAAACTGCCAATTCAAGGCTTAGTCCATTGTGTAGTTATGGGCGAATGTAGCTTGAGGTTCTAGGTGGATGTTCAACCTTAACCGGTCTCCACCGAAAAACTGGTATATCAACAACACTTTAGAATTATGGGCAAATTTATGGTGCTTTTGGGATCTAGTGGGGGGTTGTTGGAGTTTTGGGCTAGACCCATCCAATATTCTAATTAAATTCGAGGAAAATCCCAAAGGCCCCCTCATGCATAGTGGAAGGTGAGAAGTTTAGTATCATGTTGCTAGTCTAGGTGGGAGGAGACCAATATATAAAGTGTCTTACCTAGTTGAAGCAAGTAAAAGAACACACGTGTGTGCTTGCCTCGCTCGCCTCGCCACACCACACCATCGCCCACCCACGCACGATATGCGTAAGTCCGGCGATTTCGTGTCCGATTGGCTGTGGAGCTGTAGCTTTTTTTGCACCTCAAAACTAAGCATACGAATTAGAAACTAAAAACTGAACACACTGTTTCAATGGGACTTTTATGGCGCACTTTAACTGCATTTAATACAGAGTTATAATTTCAATTTCTTTCTTGTGACTGATTCTACATAAAGGACAGACCTCTCCTCTTAGGAGCATAGAATAGAGAGAAACCTCTCAGAAACAAAACGGAATCAGAATCAGTATCGTCTTGTTGCCCATTTCCTCTATGTTGTGCATCCTCGACTTCTCCATCCCTTCTTTGGTGTGAGCTAACGTGGGAAGAGCAGTGTCTCCAAAGTTGACGTCCCTCATGATCCTTCACAGTTGGGTGAATCAGATTTTTGCGAAACGTTCTTGCGACTACTCATGGCTTCCTCCTCCATCATCCTCTACGCGTCATCTTCTTCACATCAGACTATACTGCGACCTTCGTTCGAGCAATTTTCTGTAAGTCACGGTGATATCTTTTGATATAGCTAGACCTTGCTTCCTAGAAATAAATCATATGATGATGTTGATCTCTACTTCTCTTAGTAGTGTACTTGTTTTAGGCTTTGCCTTGTTAGCGCATATATATGAGATAGAAATATTCGAATTGACGATCATGCTACTGTTCATGGTTCCAAATAGGCCTAGTATATATGCTTCCGTTGCATCGATTATTGTTTTAGGAATTAAACTAATCATAAAAGTGTGCATATACCTAATAGGCGCCTGCTTACCACATAAATGCACCGCACAATTTGCCCCCACCTCCTGACAAAAGTCAATTCAAAATTATCAAAAATGAGACTAAGCTCCAAGATGCTTTAGGATGCCGACAATTTCTGCCCTATTTTCATTCCGGGTCTTCCAAAGATTGACTAGTGATTGGCGAATTTTTTTTGAAATAATATTAATTTAAAAGATAATACAAAAATAAATAGTAGAAATAAAAAAAATTGTAAAACTAGGCCCCTATCGCCAGTTGGAATGACGATAGGCTCCTGTCGCCATTCCAACTAGCGATGGGGCCTAACAACTAGCGATAGGGAGCTTAACAGTACCCAGAGTGATGTGGGTATCCCTAACACTTATGCATCTTCTCCTATTGTTGGTGAGGCACAAACTGATGCGAACGTCCCTACGACTAGTTTAGTACCAGAATCTGCGTGAGTGGGAGGATTGTTTGTCGCACGTGGAATTCACTTATAATTGGGTCGTGTACTCCACTACGCAGATGTGTCCTTTTGAGGTGGTGTATGGATTCAAGCCCTTAACACCGCTTTATTTGCTTCCACTTCCAAGTCAACACCGTGTTGATATGGAGGCATCCAAACGAGCTGAATATGTGAAGAAATTGCATCTCAAAACAAAAGAAGAGATAGAGCGCAAGGTCAAGTCCTATGCTGAGAATGCGAACAAGAAAAGGAAGAAGCTGATTTTTCAACCAAGTGATTTGGTTTGGGTACACTATCGCAAGGATCATTTTCCTGACCACCGCAAGTCCAAGTTGCTGCCACAGAGCGATGGACCTTTTGAAGTGCTTGCAAAGATCAACAACAATGCCTACAAGATAAAGCTTCCTGGTGAAGACTATGGCATTAGCTCTACGTTCAATGTCGTTGATTTATCACCTTTCTTTGGTGATGATGATTCTGCATCGAGGATGACGCCTTTTCAAGAGGGGGAGGATGATGCGGGCATCCCTAACACTTATGCATCTTCTCCTATTGTTGGTGAGGCACAAACTGATGCTGACGTCCCTACAACCAGTTCAATACCAACCAGTCCAATGACCAGAGCTCAAACCAAGCTTCTAAACCAACAGGTGTTTTTGTTTATTAATGAATCTCCTATTAACTATACTGAGAATTGGCTACTACCTCATGCAAATTTTTTGTGCATTCTTAGGTTTGAACATTGTGAAGACTTCGGAAGCAAAGCAATGGAGGAGGACCTTGGAAAATCAAAGGAAGTCACCTTATGCTGTCTCAGCCAGGCTGTACAACTAGGTCTACCAGCTCTATGACCAGGTCTATCAGTCCTACAACCAGGTCTCAAGCTCTATGACTAGTTTTCGAAGATGTACGGCCAATTTTCGAAGACTTACGACCAGTTCTCTAAGATCTACGACCAGCTTCCTAAGGCTTACGACCAGTCCTACGACCAGTCTTACGACCAATCCTACGACCGGATCTACGACTAGTCCAACAACCAGGTCTTAAACAATACTCGATGGATGTTGTACTCGGAAGGAGCAGTACTCGAAGGAAGATGTGCTCAACAGGAACAGTGCTCGACGGCAGCAGTACTCGGTGTGAACAGTACTTGATGTAAACAATACTCGTTGCAAACAATATGATTCGGTTAGGATTTGGAAATCAAAGTCTTTGTCCGACTCGATTAGTTGCGCCAGCCCTAAATTTTGGTAGCGTGAT
The DNA here is from genome assembly GCA_036346255.1 of Ampelocalamus luodianensis. Taxonomy (NCBI): domain Eukaryota; kingdom Viridiplantae; phylum Streptophyta; class Magnoliopsida; order Poales; family Poaceae; genus Ampelocalamus; species Ampelocalamus luodianensis. Next base: position 11,417,314 of record CM070627.1, on the reverse strand, counting down.
TTCGGGAGGTTCACTATAAATACCACTGTAACCCCCATGTATACCTAAGACCAGTTTATGCATAAGATTGAAACATAGCTATTGCTTGTTCTTTCAAACCAATGTTCATGCGAGGACTTTGAGAGAGAATTGAGCGATCCATTGGTTTATCCTGCACTTCAAGGTCAAGCTATCGTTCCATTGGGAATTGGGGCTTGACGATCATCGCTTGTGGTCTCGCGACGATCATCTTTTCGGTGTGTTTTGGGCGATAACCAAAGAGTTGAGGGTTTGTGCATTAGCGCGAGTGTTTAGCTAGCGATTTCGTTAACTTCGCATCATCTATCTACGGGTCTCACTGAGAAGATTGGGCAACCCTCATATCATGTAGTATCAGATTCTAGGTTTACTAGGTGAGATCTATTTACCCATAGTTTAGATTTGTTTTCTATCCTATAGTCCATTAAACCAAAAATTTGCAACACCAAAACCATAGTTTAATCTGTTATTTCTTGTGAGTCGCGTTAAGTTTTCATCCATTAGAGATTTCTTTTTCGTGTTGATCTTGTGTTTTCCTTTATGATGAGGACATCACTCCTTCGGATACACACACTACACAAAATCCTACGGATCCAGTTGCGAAACTACAAGGCCCTATGACAAGAGCTCGTGCACGTCACTTAAATTATGATGTGAGCTCGTTTCTAGGTGCTAATAATTTATCTATGCAGAATGGTATACTACCTAATAATTGTGATCTGTTGTTACTTAGGAATAATGGATCCCCAAGGTCTACGACCAGGTCTACAAGCCCTACGACCAGTCCTGCCAGCGCTACGACCAAGTCTCAAGATCCATGACTAGGTTCGCGAGCGCTACGACCAGACCAGCCAGCGCTACAACCACATCTCAAGCTCCTCGACAAGGTTCGCCAGCACTACGACCAGACCAGTCAGCGCTACGACTAGGTCTCACGCTCTACGACCAGTCATTAGGTGCTGCGACACCGTTTTGGGCCTAATAGGGCCTTGTAAGCGTGTCGGGGTCAATGCCTAGGTTGTGTACGCCTCTCCCATGGTCGCACAACCCTAGGTCAACCCTCACGTTACCCCTATATATACAGCAGCCGCCACGGTTTAGGGTTGGGTTTTCTTAGATTATTCTCGCCACTTTGCGTTTCACCGCTTATCGGTTTGAGGAACCCCACATTGTGAACTTCATTCATATTCGCAATACAATTCAGATTGCATTTTCCTTGTTCTTGTGAGTTGCTTCGATTGCTTGCGGGAACAATAACCCTCGTGGTAAGGTCGATCGCGCGCGGCGTGGTTGATAACGCGATCGTGCGGGTGTAGTGAATTGCGAGGTGACGATCTGGCGGTCGAAAGCCTCAAAGCGTCAACGTCCTCACGACGAAACCAATCGAACCTATCGGAAGATCGGGACACCGTGACTCGTCATTTGGTATCAGAGCGAAGGTTGCCCGTTAGGTAATCTCGTTTATCCCCTTTTGTTAGTTGTTTTCCATCACCTATAGTCCAGAAAATTGCCCTACAAAAAGTTTTAGATCTTAGTCTTTCCGCTGTCCAAACCATGTTGTGCCTTTCGCAATTTTGTTTTCAGTATTCACGTTGTTGAGTTCGAGTCCATCGTCGGTATCTTTGTTGCTGGTCTAGTCGTCGTGATCTAGTTTCTAGCGTCGAGTCTTTGCTGTTTTGGTCATCGTGTATCTCGGCTTGTCCTTTGTTGCATCCGTTGCAATTAGGGTTTGTCTGCTATAGCCGAGAATTGAGTCACCCCCCCATCCGACCACTTACTCGTGACACCACCCCCATCCGACCACTTACTCGAGCCAACATTCCCATCCGACCACCTACTCGGATTCGACCACCCAGTCAGATTCGACCACCTACATCGAGTTCGACCACCCAGTCGGATTCGACCACCTACATCGAGTTCGACCACCTCGTCGGATTCGACCACCTACTCGAGTTGGACCACCTTCTCGGGTTCGACCACCTGCTCGAGTATTCGCCCCCGGCAAGTCTATCATTTCGTTGCTCTGACACCCACACACTCATCATATCGTGTTCGACCCAACAAGGACCGAGAAGAAATCCCATAGCCGAAACAGAGATAGCCAAAGTTCAGAGAGAGAGAGAGAGAGAGTATCTTTTTATTACCTTATTACCCCTGCTCTCCGGAAAAAGTTTGTGACCTATATCTATCCTTAGGCCTGAAAAGGGTTTTGAAGAGTTGTGAGTCAAGGTCACTTGCGCAACAAAAAAAGAGGAATCCTAGGTTGGGTTTCGTCAGTCAAAAAAAGAAAAAGAAAGAATCAAAAAAAAGAAGAAGAAAAGAAAAAGAGAATAAAAAAAGGACCACCTCAGTTGGCTCACGACCACCCTCAATTGGTCTACGACAACCCACCGGAGCTCCACGACCACCCACAGAGATAACGGTTGCTTTGCAACTTTGTTCTTTTGAGCTTGTATCTACCCTATCTTTCGGCTTGCTTGAGCTAGTGCTAGGAGCGCGTTTGGACCAAAGAATCGTGTGGCGAGTCTTGTGGACTTTGATTTAACATTGCTAATCTGATTTCATTATTGCTGCTCCTTGCTACTAAACATTGCTGTCCGAGCTCCACGCACTTTTGGCCCTCGATTTGGATCCTCGCATTCGCCTCCGCGCTGATCATACATCCCACCCTCTCCGATCAGACCACCTGCTGCAATTTGGTAAGAAATTCATAAGAGCTTGGTAAGACGCTTGAGAGTGTGTGATTCCACCTTCCACCACCTAGTAGTTGGTAGGGATAATACATTTGTGTTGTCTTTTGTCTCCTACTAACAATGGCAGGTGAGGAATTGAATGCGCAAGATTGTGTTGTGAGGGAAGAGCTTACAAGGGTGTTGGATGAGCACCGTCATGCTATTAATGACGACATCGAAAGGAAGTTTGCAGAGACAAATGCTACACTACAAGAGCTCAATGCTAGCATTGCAACACTCAATGCACGTATTGATGGTATGGCCAATCAACCGCCGAACAATGGTCGTGTGGATCCTCAAGGTGCAGTCCACGACCATGAGATCGACAACGATAATAAGATGCGCAACCGCGATGCCCTTGATGCACGACAACAGAACCGATTGAACTTCAACTGTCAAGGTATGAGAGGTAATAACTTTCCGCAACATAATGCACGTGATAATGATGATCCATATGCTAAAGTCAAGTTCACTATACCATCTTTTGCGGGTGCTTATGATGCTGAAGTATATTTAGATTGGGAGATGACGGTAGAACATAAATTTAATGCTCACTTAGTTCCGGTGCATAGAGTTAGGCAAGCTACAAGTGAATTTAAAAATTTTGCCATCATTTGGTGGAGTAGAGTATGCAATGATGGATTAGCGCCTACTACCGGGATGCTTTAAAGGTTGCTATGCGTAATGCATTTATTCCACCCTCTTTAAAAGGGACTTGCGTAAGAAATTGCAGCGCTTAAACCAAGGCAATAGATCGTAGAAGAATATTATCGGGAGCTACAAATTAGTATGTTGCGTTGTGATATTATTGAGGATGAAGAGGCTGCTATAGCACGTTTTATGGAGGACTAATACGTGAAATTCAGGACATAGTTGACTACAAAGAATATGATAGTGTTCCTAGATTGTTCCACCTTGCTTGTTTGGCAGAAAAAGAATTGCAGGGTCGACAGCAGAGGCCAAGGAACCATTTTGGAAGCACGTCTACACCACGATCAACATCAGGGCACGTTAAAACAGTCCAACCTTCAGCTACGCGGTCTGCTGCCCCTTCCTCGAGTAGGGCGCGTTCAGCAGCACCTCCGACACCAACACATGCACCCGAGGTAAACAAATCTACTAGTGTGCAGGCCCCAGCCAAGAGTTCTTCTTCGATTGCTTCCATAGGCCGTACGACTGGGATTATTTGCCATCGTTGCAAGGGAATGGGCCATGTCATGAGGGACTGCCCAAGTCAGCGAGCCTACCTTGCCACCGAAGACGGAGGTTATGTAAGTACTAGTGATATTGAGGATGAGTATGTGCTTGTAGCTAACATTGCAGGTAGAGGAGATGAGACAGACAGTGATGCTGATGATGTGGAAGAACAAGTAGCTGCTGTTGACACAGGGACTCATGTGAGCCTTGTTATGCAAATGAGTGCCGAGCGCACAACTGGAGAGAGCGGAGCAAAATCAGCGGCACAACTTGTTCCAATCCAGATTCCTCGTGAAGGAGAGAGCCTGCAGAGTCATCATTGATGGTGGGAGTTGCAACAACCTTGCAAGCTCCGAGATGGTCGAGAAGCTTGGTTTGACCACACAACCACACCCACGTCCCTACTACATCCAATGGTTCAATTCGTGTGGTAAGTTAAAGGTAAACAAAGTTGTGAGAGTACAATTTTCATTGGTAATTACAAAGATAGTACCGACTTTGATGTAGTGCCTATGCAAGCATACTCGTTGTTGCTCGGTAGGCCTTGGATATATGATAATGATGTTTTGCACCATGGTAGAGCTAATACCTACTCATTCTCACATAGGGGTAAGAAGATTAAGTTGTTGCCTTTGACACCTGCTGAAATTGTGAAAGATGAAGTAGAGCGTGCTAGCAATGAAAGAAACACCAATGAACATAATTCGAAAATCAGCAAGTAGCGAAACATGTTTACCCACCTAAAAAGGAGAAAGTGGCGCCTAGTTCCAAGGCCGAGGGAATTAAATTGAAAGGGTGTGTCATGCTTGCCACTAAATCTGAGCTTGCTGAAATTTGTGATAATGAGCTGCTATGCTATGCTTTGATATGCAAAGATGCTTTATTTTCACTTGAAGATATATCTAGCTCTTTGCCCCCTGTTGTTGCTAATCTTTTGCAGGAGTATGTGGATGTATTTCCAGCTGATATACCCCCGGGGTTGCCCCCTATTCGAGGGATAGAGCATCAAATTGATTTGATTCCGGGAGCGACTTTGCCAAACCGTGCTGCATATAGGACCAATCCAGAGGAGACTAAGGAAATTCAGCGACAAGTCCAAGATCTTTTGGACCGTGGGTACGTAAGAGAAAGCCTTAGTCCTTGTCTTTGTTCTGTTCTTTTGGTTCCTAAGAAAGATGGAACTTGGCGTATGTGTGTTGATTGTAGAGCCATTAATAATATTACCATAAGGTATCGTCATCCTATTCCTAGGCTAGACGACATGCTTGATGAGTTGAGTGGCGCTATTATTTTCACAAAGATTGACTTGCGAAGTGGCTACCACCAGATTTGAATGAAACTGGGATATGAATGGAAAATTGCTTTTAAAACTAAGTTCGGACTATATGAATGGTTAGTGATGCCTTTTGGTCTAACTAATGCACCTAGTACCTTCATGCGATTAATGAACGAGGTTTTACGTCTTTTCATTGGGAAATTTGTGGTGGTTTATTTTGATGATATCTTGATTTATAGCAAGTCACATGAGCTACACTTGAATCATATACGTGCTGTTTTTAATGCCTTAAGAGATGCACGTTTGTTTGGTAACCTTGAGAAGTGCACCTTTTGCACCGATCGAGTTGCGTTTCTTGGTTATGTTGTGACACCACAGGAATTGAGGTGGATGGGGCAAAGACCGCAGCCATCCCAAAGCTGGCGACGCCCACCAACGTGTCACCAGGTGCGGAGCTTCCATGGACTTGTTGGATTCTATCGACGTTTTGTGCGGGATTTCAGCACCATTGCTGCACCATTGAATGAATTGACAAAGAAAGGAGTGCCATTCCAATGGGGACCTGCGCAAGAGAAGGAATTCCACTTATTGAAAGAGAAGCTCACCCAAGCACCCCTACTCCAACTCCCTGATTTTGGTAAGACTTTTGAGATTGAATGTGATGCTAGCGGGATTGGGATAGGTGGTGTATTGATTCAAGAAGGTAAACCAATTGCATATTTCAAATGAGAAACTAAATGGGCCTAGTCTGAATTATTCTACCTATGACAAAGAAGCAGTATGCTTTAGTTCGTGTGCTTCAAACTTGGCAACATTATCTATGGCCCAAAGAATTTGTTATACATTCAGATCATGAATCGCTAAAACATATTAGAAGCCAAGCTAACCTAAATAAACGACATGCTAAATGGGTAGAATTTATTGAGTCGTTTCCATATGTCATAAAGCATAAGAAAGGTAAGGACAATGTGATTCTGATGCGCTTTCTAGACGTTATACCATGTTATCTCAACTTGACCATAAGATTTTTGGTTTAGAGGCCATTAAGGAGTTATATGCTACGATTTGGACTTTAAAGAAGTGCTTGAGCTTTGTAAAGGAGGAGAACATGGAATAAATATGTGATAATTGATGATTTGATCTATCGTGCTAACAAGCTATGCATTCCAGCTAGCTCCGTTCGTCTTTTGTTGTTGCAGGAGGCGCATGGAGGAGGTTTGATGGCGCATTTTGGAGCAAAGAAGACAGAAGATGTGCTGGCCGCCCACTTCCTTTGGCCAAAGATGAGGCGCGATGTTGAGCGCTACGTGGCTCGCTGCACTACATGCAACAAAGCTAAGTCCCGTCTCAATCCACATGGACTTTATATGCCTCTCCCTATTCCTAGCGCCCCTTGGGAGGATATTTCTATGGATTTTGTTTTAAGATTACCAAGGACAAAGAGGGGGAGAGACAGTATATTTGTAGTAGTGGATCGATTTTCTAAAATGGCACATTTTATACCTTGTCACAAGAGCGATGATGCTACAAACATAGCTGATTTATTTTTTCGAGAAATCATTCGCTTACATGGAGTGCCCAATACTATTGTCTCGGATCGCGACACAAAATTTTTGAGCCACTTTTGGAGATCACTTTGGAACAAATTGGGGACAAAGCTGCTGGTTTCTACTACGTGCCATCCCCAAACTGATGGACAAACGGAGGTTGTCAACCGCATGTTATCCACCATGTTGCGGGCTGTTTTAAAGAAGAATTTGAAGATGTGGGAAGAGTGTTTACCGCACATTGAGTTTGCTTACAATAGGTCGGTACACTCCACCACCAAGGTAAGTCCGTTCTGTAGTGTATGGTTTTAACCCCATGCTCCTATTGATTTACTACCTTTGCCTACCTCTGAACACATTAATTTAGATGCTAAGAAGCGTGTTGAATTTGTTCTTAAGTTGCATGAAACAACTAAAGAAAATATAGAGCGTATGTGAAAAGTATAGGGTTCTTTGGAAGTAAAGGTAGGAAAGAAATAAAATTTGCACAGGGTGATTTAGTTTGGGTGCATTTGAGGAAAGACAGGTTTCCAGAGTTAAGAAAATAAAAATTGATGCCTAGAGCTGATGGACCATTTAAGATAATTAAGAAGATAAATGACAATGCCTATCAATTGGAGCTACCTGCAGATTTTGGGGTTAGCCCCACATTTAACATTTCAGATTTGAAGCCATACGTGGGAGAAGCAGATGAGTTTGAGTCGAGGACGACTCCAATTCAAGAGGGGGAGGATGATGAGGACATCACTCCTTCGGATACACACACTACACAAAATCCTACGGATCCAGTTGCGAAACTACAAGGCCCTATGACAAGAGCTCGTGTACATCACTTAAATTATGAGGTGAGCTCGTTTCTAGGTGCTAATAATTTATCTATGTAGAATGGTATACTACCTAATAATTGTGATATGTTGTTACTTAGGAATAATGGATCCCCAAGGTCTACGACCAGGTCTACAAGCCCTACGACCAGTCCTGCCAGTGCTACGACCAAGTCTCAAGATCCTCGACTAGGTTCGCGGCGCCACGACTGCACTCAGCGGTGCTACGACCACATCTCAAGCTCCTCGACAAGGTTCGCAAAGACTACGACTGCATCGGCGCTACGACTAGGTCTCACGCCTACGACCGGTCATTAGGTCTTTGCGACACCGCTTTGGGCCTAATAGGGCCTTGTAAGCGTGTCGGGGTCAATGCCTAGGTTGTGTACGCCTCTCCCCATGGTCGCACAACCTAGGTCAACCCCTCACGTTACCCCCTATATATATCAAAGCAGCCGCCACGGTTTAGGGTTGGGTTTTTCTTAGATTATTCGCCACTTTGCGGTTTCACCGTTTATCGGTTTGAGGAACCCCACATTGTGAACTTCATTCATATTCGCAATACAATTCAGATTGCATTTTCCTTGTTCTTGTGAGTTGCTTCGATTGCTTGCAGGAACAATAACCCTCGTGGTAAGGTCGATCGCGTGCGAGCGTGGTTGATAACAACAGTCGTGCGGGTGTAGCGAATTGCGAGGTGACGATCTGCTGGTCGAAAGCCTCAAAGCGTCAACGTCCTCACGACGAAACCAATCGAACCTATCGGAAGATCGGGACACCGTGACTCATCACTTTACGTAACTTCATCTTGTGTCTACTTCAATTCTTGAAAATTGCTGAATGATTCCCTCAATTAGCACCCAAAAAGAGCTTTTGGCAATTCTCTCTTGGTTGTTTTCCAAGTTGGGTCTACCAGTCTTCTTTTTTATTTCTATGGGGAAGTAGTGTTCAACTCAAACTCCAAGATTGTCTTCCAAAACTGACTTGTTCCGCCTTTCTGACTTGGTGTTTGGTTCGATTAGGGTTTCATCTTTAATCTTAGCTGACCGAAACCTTTTAGTGATCTTGAGCTTTCCTTATCCTTTCCTCTTTGAGACTAGCTTTTGAATATTGCTTTCGGGCTGCTCTTGGAATTAGTCTACACTTCTGACAATTTTGAGACTTGCAAATCAAAGGGTGAATCTACACCTTGTTCGGCCATTGCAAACGAAGAAATCAAAAGGCAGTCGATTTGGATAAAAAGTCACGGCTTGACAAAAGTATATATATATAAATATAAAGCAAAAGAGAACAAACCGCACATACCAGTACCAAATTTTCCTTTCAGTGACCTTACTAACTGAAGGAGGGGCATCTTGTGTACACGGTTTGAGAAAGAAAAGAGAAAAGAAGTGCTAGCCGAAACTTGGAAAGTAGGAAACCCTAGTCCATATTTTCAAATTGTGTATTTCCACTTCTTTGAGCAATCTTGTGCCCTTATTTCTTTGCAATTGGCTAGCATCTCTCCTAGTACTTGGTGCAACACGAGCTGGTTGTCTCACTAGCTCAGTCCTTTGGCTGCATTACGTTGCATTTATCTTTGCGTGTGCGTCCCTATTTTTCACTTAAATCCTTGGATCGGCACATAGGCAAAATACTCTAGCTTGGATCTTTACTTAGCTTTACAATACCTTGAATATCAGTTTGTATAGGCTATACACTTACCTTTCCAAGCTCCACATACACCCGTTTGTGTACTCCCTTACTCTTGGTTACACCCATATATTATCGGGTTGAGATCGTTCGCTGTCCTAAGTATCATTTTGATGTCCTTAATTTACTTTGGAATGGTAAGCTTATCTTGTATTCAAGACAGTGAGTGTGAGCTTAGAGAGAGATTTTTGTTTTACTGACCTAGATATAATCTCGCTTGCTGTTTGTGAGTTGTTACTATGACAGGTCACGATGAGATTCCACCGAATCCGGAGGCGCCAGTTAAATGGACGGAGTACACTTGGTTGCACAAGATGCTACAAAAACAAATTCATGATGGTGATAATGGTGTATGCGATGAGCTCGGGGTAGTTCAGACTGGACTACACTCCCTAGGAGAGGAAGCCACACAATTGCGTACGATCATTGACACAAATTTCCTAGAGCTGTGTACCATGTTCGCACAACACAATCTCCGTGGCGGTGCGCAAGCTGACGATGCGAGTGTGCATGGCCCTCCGGCCGTTCAACACAACGAGACCGAGGAGCAGTGTGCTATTCATGTGGACGAGGAGCACCGACAGCTCAGGCGCATCGCCTAGCAATATGGTCACACGCTGGCACAGGGCCGTGGACGTGGATGCGGCATCGATGCCTACCACGGTGGCAATGGTCGGATGGCACCCCTAGATGCCCGGCGAAGAGGTGATCCATTTATTGCCAATCCTGTGGTCCGACCACACAATGCACCTGATCAATGGGCTGCTGAGGCCAAGCTCTCAGGCGACGACAATTTTCCCGTCAATGACTACGACCACCGACAGCTCCACCACGACCACAACAGGCATCGACATTGACACGATGACGCTGAGGATTTTGTTGCTAAGCTCAAATTTACTCTTTCTATATTTTCAAGCGGTACAAATGTGGAAGAATACCTTACTTGGGAGTTGAAAGCTGATAAGTTGTTTCGGATGAACAACTATTCTGATGAGAAGAAACTATTACTTGCATCCAATGGTTTGGATGATTATTGTAACAGCCCCAGATTTAAGAAACAGTAATAATATGCTTTATGAACAGTAATGGAATGTTGTTCATAACATTACTGTTCATTATTGAAATTTGGATATGTTGTTACAAATTAAAAACCTTCCTTTTCTAGCCAAAATCCAAAACCTATTTGAAGTTTCAAAGGAAATACAAGTCAGTGCTTGTATTATGACTGGGAGGTATTTTATTAAAAAGCCTAGATAAATTATCCTGACCAAAATATTTTTTGTTGAATTTTTAGAAATTATTTGGATCTTGATAAAGAATATTTGATTTTAAATAAACCTATTCGGGTTGATGTAATTATTTATGTATTTTAACAAGTGAGACAGTGGTTCTTAAATTTTATTTGGGACATATATGATCCCAGTGGCATCTTTACAAAGTTTCACATTTTTACTAATTTGTTTGCTATTTTAAAGCCCTAGTCAAACTTTTGGAGCTTCAAAATGATTTAGTCAGCCTTGTCAGCCTAACCCGAGTCGGTTTGTACTATAGCGACCGAACCATATGGGCTTAGGTCTAAACCGGTCGCGTCTATCACGTTCAGGCGTGTGCCCAAACCTCTGGTGAACGCGAGCTGTTGATCTTCAAGCGAACGGGCGAGATTGCAGAGCTGTGCGGGCTATCCATGCACGCGACGCAATTTCCACCGTTGGATCTTTATCCAACGGCCGCTGATCTCAACTCAAAATCCTAAACTTGTTCCTAATCGGTGGCCGTTGATTTCCAAAAGAACGGGCCAGATTTAGTGGGCCGTTCAGACCCCCGAACACCATATTGAATCTGAACCCTTGGATCTTGATCGGACGATCAAGAGTGTTTGTGCCATTTGGGCCATCTCAATGAACCACGTAATCATGGCCGTTAGACCTAGATCCTGTGGTACGCCATTTTCGGGCAAGGCCATTTTTAAATGGTAAAAGACGAGATGAGCGTGAGCCATTGGATCCTCAATCAACGGACTAGATCTTGTGGGCCGTTCGGATTGCCGAACGCACCACTCAACCTCCACTGTGGGATCCTGATCGGACGAGCCACATCCATTGGGCCGTTCGGATCATCGAACTCCCCTTGAATATCCACCGTTAATCTAAGATCCAACCGCACCCTCCTTTTTGAGTTTGAACTCCAAGGCGCGCAAATACTCCAACCGTTGGATTTTAATCCTGCGGTGTCCCTTCGAATCTCGTGGATTTAAGTCCTTATCCTCACCTGATCGTTGGATTTTGATCGTTGGGTTTATAGAGGCTGTGACATTCGGACCGCCGAATCTCCCTTCAATCTTGATCATTGAAAACAGAACTAACGGTGCCACGTCACCTCATTTAAAGTGACGCGCACCTTTTTGGATCAACCGTTGGATTAAAATACAACGCCCCTCTTTGAATGTAACATTCGGACTTCCTAATGTTTCTTTAAATCTCAACCGTTCGTCTAAGATCGCACGGCCCATATGAAAAGAGATCGGTTAGTTTCTACTAACGCCTATCTCCATCGCAGCCACCCATTTCTAATCGGACGGTCGACGTTCTTTTGACCTTACGAAGGCGCGTGTTGCTGCGGCTGACAGTGAGGCCCGCTTGTCAGCGACTCATCTCTCTTCTTCCTCGCACCTGTGCATCGCCGCTGACTTCGTTGCCGGAGAGGAGTGTCGCGCCGTGATTTTGGCAAATATTTCCTTGACATCTGGCACTGAATTGCCACCGCATCATCTCTAGAGAGTTCCCATTTTCTCCATTGGTCCAAACTCTATATAAACCCTAGCTTTTGGCTCACTGCCATTGTTGACCAGAGAGCTCTTCATCTTCCTTTTTTCGTTCCAGTGGAGTTTCTTGCCCTCACGCCTTGCTTATCCATCTTAATTGCTTAATTCACCTTGTAATGTGAGTTTAGCATCTTTTGTAGGTTGAAACCGAGGGCTTATTCTCTGTTGGCCAGAGTTGGTTAAGAAGCCCTTTGGTGTTTTCCCTGTTCTGGTAAGCTTAGACCTTAATCCTTGTCATCCTAAGTACCCTAAGCACCTCAGTAGCTCACATGAACCAATCATTTGTGCATATGATGCTCAATTCTTGATATAACCAAAATGTTACTTTTATAACTTTTCGGTCTTTCATGTCGTTTTCAAGCTCTAGGGTTTCTATTGTCATCTTTTCGGCTTAACTATGTCTTAACCTATCCCTAGTAGCATAAGCAAAAGTTATCTTTGATCATTTTGCTTCTAAATCGGAAAAGGCCCTAAACCCCTTTTTCTTCTGTTTTGTCGGGAGGACCGGCAAAAGTGATAGCATGACATTTATCTGTTAATCTTGCTGATTAGGGTTAGCAAGATGTTGATTTAGGATGTTAACTCCCTTACAGATTAGGTTTAGCTCCAGCAAGAATCTTAGGTTCAAGTGTATTAGTGTTTAAGCAAAAATCCTCAAACCCTGTTTTGTTGTTTGCTGTCGGCTGAATCTGTTCAGTGCACAACAAGATCTTCAAATGTTTATTTTGTCAACTAGTGAGTAAATGATAAGTTAGATCACTATTTTGGTTATGACGAAACCAAATAAATTACTTGATCCATGTTTAAATCACCAAATCACTCTGTTACACTCTGTCCTGATTTCAGTTCTTCCAAAATCTGAAAACTGTAACTTTAACCTAAACTCTAATTTCTGACAATTAGTGGTAGTAGAGGGTAATATGGGTTATTATCTTTATTAGGTAGATATAACTTAAGCATGTTGTTAACCATGCATTACCATATTGATTATTCATTTTCTATTTATCTTTTACTTGCTGTCAGTTCTTGTGTTCATTGGATTTTATTGTTTCTTTTAGAATCTGGTTCTTCTGAAGTGATTGAGTCCATTTCTGAGCAACAAGAACCTGCACAAGAGGTGTATTACTATCAAGGCAAGCATCCTCTTTGCATCATATTGAACCCAGATTTTAATACATTAGATTTTTAAATTTACAGTGATATTATGCATGCTATTTTCTAAAGTATTTGTGATCTGTGAATAGTTAGTTACATACCAATACTTGTGGATTACCCTGAATTGAATTCATACACTTATGCCTTAAGATAGTGTCTTTGTTCTGTTATTTTACTCTGTAACTTTGCTTAGCCATGCAGTCCATAGAACGTTAGTGTTTGGCAAGCTTATCTTGTCAAACAGGGGAAACACCAAATGAATTTCAGTTATTTTAAGTTCTTATTCAGTCTATTTAATTCAGATTTGAATTAAAACTTTATTTGGCAAACCTATATAAGATCTGGACAAGTGGTTGTTAGTGATGGTGCCTTCGTGCACGAGATTGGGGAATGTGGTGGTCTTGTCTGGATCAATTAAGGACTGAACTCTGACTATTCAATTCAAGCCCCAACGTACTTCCACACATGGTGTATGGGCGCTGTTTGGTTAAGTAAGGGGTTGGTGTTATTGAGTTGGGATGCAGGTTGATAAGGATATATGTGTTGATTGCATATGACATATGTGCTTGCTTATCAGTAACATATGCCATATGTGTTTGGTTTCTACCATGTCATATCATATGTTCTTAAGGGCGAGGACTTCTGAATGTATCAGGGTTCATAAGGCTCCGATTTCAATACTATATGTGTAGGGGAGCACAACTTTTCTTTCTTTTATTGAATCGGATGTTCCAGCGTAACATGTGTGCCCTGTTGGTGTAAGGGGTACAGCCTACGCTAACAGGATCAGTCGCACATAGGTAGCCCAACTCCATAGTGTCAACTTGTTGAAAAATACCAAATCTTAGTTTCCCCGGTCGGCATACCAAAGGAAGTGTGTCATCATTCGGAGGCATCCGAAGGCAACGGGCTAACTAAGTCGTGTGGGTAAAGATGTACAACCCTGCAGGGTTAAAACTATTCGAATAGCCGTGTCCACGGTCATGGACGACACTTGAAGTTGATGTCACCTGTATAGAATTTTGATTTAAACTACTGTTTGGGTTCTGGTTCGGCATGAAGGGCATTCATGAAATTTTCGTTGTTGTGGTGGAAAGCCACTTTATTATTGTTGTGTTTTATGATTACAGATTATATTACTTACTATTTTACTTCAAACCAGTTTATAAAATCGCTTTGTTAAAATCTAGCATATGTAGATTAAGATGTATTGCTTTATGCAAAATTGAACTATTATAACCTTCCTGTTGTCAACCATAAGCATGTATAAATTCTAATCCTTTGAATAGGTTCTATCAAACACTTTTTCTTAGTAGTTTGTGTAAGTATTGCGAGTACCTTCTGTACTTAGGTGCTTTCACCACTTGTTGCAGGTGAGGATGGGTATTTGTATGAGGTACCCGTTAGCGCCGAACAGGACGACGCTAACGAATGAAGCTATTTCTAGTCTCCACGCAATAGCCTGCGGGTGATGGGGCCATTGGTGGCTTTTTGCTGTTTAATCTTTTGCTTCCGCTGTTAAACTTTGTTAGTGACTCTGAGTCACTTGATATTGTAGTACTAAACCGAATTGTAAGCTTCTGTTTAATTATGTAAATGTATGGTTTGTATGTGTATGATGCAATGTTGTTTAAGGATATATGTGCAATGGTCACTGATCCTGGGAACCGTTGTAGGACATATATCCGGGAACCTGAATATTGGATTTGTTACTTGTTAAATTTATACTTCTAGCGTGATCTTTAATGAGGGAACCGACTGTTCCTTAATTAAGAATTATGCTACAATATACTTTTAATTCAACACAAATTCCAACATTCTGGGGTCCCCACAATTATGCTACACATTGGTGGGAGCAGTATGTTCGTAAGCGTATGAAGCAACATGAGTTGCCCATTATCACTTGGGAGCATATGAAGCAGCATTTGCGTGCCCGTTTTGTACCTCGCCACTACAAGCGTTCACTTTTTGAGAAGTTGACAAGTCTGCGACAAGATTTGCAATCCATTGATGAATATCATAAGGAAATGAAAACTGTCATGATACATGCAGATGTCCGTGAGAATGAAGAGCAGACTATGGCAAGATTTCTAGCTAGCATGAATTATGCAGTCAAGCCCATTGTCAATCATCATCCTTACAATGATATGATCGAGCTGTTGCACCAAGCCTGCGAGGCCGAACACCAGGTGAATGAAGATGCCTGTTTTGCTGCCCGTTCACGTTCATCGACCAGTCCAGGCCAACCATATAACAAGAGCCAACATGCCACGAGTACTCAGGCTAAGAACACTTCAGCAATACGTAGTTCTGCAGCTCGAAAGCTGGAAAGTACACCGCCACCGGTGCGTCGATCAGCGGCACCCGTGCCTAGTGCGGCCTCTTCTATGGGTTCGACCGGTCGTTCACATGATATTATTTGCCACAAGTGCAAGGGTGTTGACTACTTTCAGAAGGACTGCCCAAATGCCCAAACTATGCTTATCATGAAGGAGGGCGGTTATATTTCGACCAGTGATGACGAGTCGCCTGACACCCAACTAGTCTTACACACTGATAACATTGAACAATGTGAGTGCGAGACAGAGTTTCCTAACACTGAGTAGTATTCCATTGTCTGCATACCCAGGGTGCTTAGTGTGATGCCATCACTGTCACTCGAACAACGGTGTAATTTGTTTCAGACTTGGGCAAAGCTTGATAAGGGTAAGGTGTGCAAAGTGATTATTGATGATGGGAGTTGTCACAATTTGGCCAGCAAGGACATGTGTCATAAGTTGGGTTTGAAGTATTTGCCACATTCGCGTCCTTATCATGTGCAATGATTGAGCGACAAAGAGGAAGTGAAGGCAAACCATATGGTGCGTTTGATATTTTCTATTGGGAGGTATGTCGGGACCCAAAATTACGATTCTGGAACCCTTGTGTATCCAGGATCAGGCTAGTGCACACAGTGTCAATATAGGTGAATATCGATCCACACAAACGATAAATAAAGTAAACGATTAATTTGAATAACAAATAAGGGTTTTGACCTTATGGTCGAGTTTACACTTATTAAGCCACGCAGGGCTAACAGAGAATAAAAAAGGAGCGGAACGGAAATAACTCCAGCGTAGATCCCACCAATTCACCATAGGCAACCGACTAGGATCCAGACCTTAACGATCAATAACCTTCGGCGAACTCCTCGAAAGCAGGTGTAGACTCCTCCTCTTCTGTAGGTTTGGGCGCAAGTTTTACAACAAGCGTGAGTACACAACCGTACTCGCAAATCATACCACAGAATGCAATTTATAGATGCAGGCTTATTCCAAGAGAAAAGGCTTTTGTAGTTCTTTTGCATAAAGGCAACATTTGCAATTGAATACGAATAATAGATTGAAAGCATAATTCAAAAAAAATAGACAATATTAATTTAGCAGTTGTTTCCACAAAGACACCTGGCTAAAGCATTATTTCACATAGCCATATGATTGAGGTCACACAGCTCCCATCCCAACATTTTATGAAAACTACCCCTCATGTGAAATCCCCGAGCATGTCCATGACCGCGGACGCGGCTATTCGAATAGATTGATTTAACACTCTGCAGAGGTTGTGCACTTTACCCATAAGATACAACTAGTGTAGCAAGCACTAATCGTAACAAAACAGTTCGGAAACTTTATCTCAAACATTGGCATTCCCGATGTGCTTTCCCGCTATACCAGCTCACATAGAATTAGTATAACACATACCGCTGGACAGGGATGCGGCGAACCGTCCCGCGATGCAACCACCAAGTAGTCACACCTCCACCCTGTCACACAGCCTAACCTATCCACCTGAACATCAATGCCGAGAATCCATAACTTACTAAGTTAGGCCCGTCCCATACCAGTCATGTGGTCGTACAGTAAGGCTCAGTTCAATGGC
Source organism: Ampelocalamus luodianensis (assembly GCA_036346255.1). Taxonomy (NCBI): domain Eukaryota; kingdom Viridiplantae; phylum Streptophyta; class Magnoliopsida; order Poales; family Poaceae; genus Ampelocalamus; species Ampelocalamus luodianensis. Next base: position 11,400,134 of record CM070627.1, on the reverse strand, counting down.
GCACAAAGTTAAGTCCTTAATTGACCAAGGCAAGACTTCCATGTTCTAACTAAGTCACAAAGATTATCAAACCCAAGCACACAGCTTCCACCATATCACACAGCTTCCACCACTTGCCTCAGTCTAAATCCTTTGCCACCCAGTTGGTTTTAGTGCAACACATGCCATCACGAAGTAATAACACATAGCACACAGTTTTACACAAAGTTCCATAGTCACTTAGTCACATTTAATATTTGCAACTTACATGAGAAGTGAGACTCGTGGCATGGCTAAGCAATTGTACTCGCATCTAACCAACCCACGTTGGTACTATAATATTACCAACTAGTAACCAATCTAGGGTGACAAGGAATTATGACATACAAGGCCAAGATGTGATAACAATTTGGATACTAACTATGCCCAAAGCATTTAAATAATTAATTAAAGTAGAATGCAATACTTTAACACAAAGTAATTTGAAAACTGGGTTCAAGATGATCAAAGGTATGACTTGCCTTGGAAAAGGTCTATGTACTGGTCTTGATCTTGGGGTGCTCCTTCTTCAACAAAATTCCCCGACAAATCGACGTCTACTCGCGAACGAAATAAATAAACAAAACAAATAAATAACAGATACAAAACAAGCTCCAAAAATTAAATAAAAATCTCAGATAAATAGAGCTCGAATTTAGATAAATTTAGAAATTTGAATGGGCTCAATCGGAGTTAGGATGCAAAAGTTATGAGCTCTCGAAGTTTTAAATCTAAAAGAAACCCTAATTTGGATTTTCTAGAATTTCCGAATTATTTCTCTAAAGAAAAAACAGATTATTGCGCAATGCTGACGTCAGCGAGGAATTTCGGAAATTAAAAGAAACAAAAGAAAATACTGACATGTGGGACCCGCATGTTAGAGACACGGCTCACGGTAGACTAGGTCTACCGAGCCTTGGGTTCTGGGACGGGGTGGACTGCCACGCGGCGCACACGCGAGTGCTGACGCGGCGCCATGTGGGCTGACACGCAGGCGCTGCCGCTGAGGTGGACGCTGACGCGGACTGCCACATCAGACCGACGGCGACGACGGCTCGGGAACCAACGGCAACGGCGAACGGCGGCTCCTCACCGGCGGTGAGTGGTACCGGCGTGTAGCTCTCGCTATTGCGAACCTGTTGAGGTAGGTGCAGGTGGTGGGAGCAGCGAGACGGCCGGCGGCGAGGTTGGCGGCGGAGCTCCTACCGTTGTCGGATCGAGCCTCGGTGAGGTCTAGGTGGCGTGGGTGGTCTCGGAGGTTACCGGGTGACGGCGATGACGGTGCACTCCACGAGGCGGTGTCACCGTGGAGGCGCACTAAGAAGAACGCCACGCGACAAAACCCTAAAGCTCGAGTTGCGGCGGCGCTAGGGCTTAAGCGGCGCAATAGGTTGAGGGTTCAGTGCGGACGTCAATGCGATCTGGGGTGCCTTTATAGGGGCGGGAGGGCTAGGCGGCGTCGGCGGCGAACCCTAAAAAGAGTCCGAGATGAACTCGCGAGGAAATCGGAGATAGAAACGGAAACGGGATACGATTTTGATCCGGAAGGATGCGGGGAGATAGAGGATAAGATTCTACGCATTTTCTAGAAGGGGTTCTGTTAGAAATCTCGCGTTGTCGTACGGGACTTGGAGATCGGCAATGGCGGACAGGCGCAGCCGTTCGCGAGGAAGAAGCCGGGCGCGGGGACGAAGGCCTGATGTGTGGGGCCCACACGTCAGCGGGTGCGAGCGGCGCGCGCGTGGGTCTGGGCTTTGCGAGGAGATGGGCCGAAACAGCGAAGAGATGGGCCGAAAGAAAGGAATTCGGCCCAAGAGGATTTTTCGAGATTTTAATAGCTTTTCTATTTTAGAAAATACCAGAAAATCAAATAAGTAATAGAAAATAGCAAATGAACTCAGAAAAATTCTAGAAAAATCTAGAAAATATAACTGAGCACATAAAACCCAAATAAAATAGTTTTGACTATTGTTCATGTTGGGGTTATTCTCATTAAACGTTTTTGTTTGTAAAGTCCAATATTAAGCTTTTGAATTTAAATTCAAATAAATCCAAATGGTGAATTTTCTCCCTACTAACTATTAAAAGATTTTTAAAAATCAGAAAATTGGGATGTTACAAGGTACACCGATACTGTGGATTGCAATGTTGTGCCTATGACAGTGTGTCACTTACTCTTGGGACGGTCATGGCAATATGATCATTCTGTTGTTCATGATGGGCGTACAAATTGCTACACTTTTCGATGGAACAATATGGATGTCACCTTGAAGTCACTTACACCGCAACAGATTGTGAATTCTTCAATACAGAAAGTTGAGATGCACGTTGAGGATGCGACGGAGCAAGAGACAAATCTGAGTGGTAACAAGAAACGTGAGGGAGAGAAGAATTTAGTGATGTTAGCCACCTAATCAGAGATGAAAGAATTCTGCGAGAATCCTAAATTGGTGCACTTTGTACCGCTGTACAAAGATGCTTTGCTTTCGACTAACGACTTGACTTCTCTTCCTAGTGGTGTTGTTTGTGTTTTGCGGAACCGCCGAGAAGGACCTTGGAGTATAGATAGGGTTCCCGCCCTTTTGGTGCGGGTTGCCACTCCTATGGATTAGGACCTTAACTTGGTTTAAGTATTGCTAATTCACGCCATACGTTAGATAGAATGCGATTCTATGCTTAACTTGTTTTTGTAGGATTTTGTGAATAGTATGACCCGTAATGTATGAGATGCATGTATGTGTGTAATGTTCATGACATGCCTATCATGCTTTTTGCAGCCCAAGGCTGTCTATATTTGTATAACGGCCTGCGTGTCGACTTGTGATGCCTTTTCACCCTTTGTATTTTATCACTAGTGCTATTAGCATTAATGGTTTAGTGGGAGTACTTGGAGGTTTTGGCTACCTGGAGACATGGCGCACAGGAAGCATGGCGATGGAGATCACCTTGTGGAAGGGTCATACTATATCACAACACAATATGATTATCTGTGAATGCCCTTCTTTTGTTTTTTTTTTATTTCTATGCATGTTATTTAATTGCTTGGATGCTCTTGACATGGTAGAAGTAAAATTCCCTCACTTAAATATTGAGTTAAAATTGATGCCGTCCCAATTTGCTGCACCATCCAAAGTCTTGTATTTTAATGGTAGGTCTTGCCAAAGCAGAGTGCCATTAACTCTCCTTGACTAGATGGGTTTGTGTCAGACACTTACACGCTTAGCGTTGGTCTAACTTGACAAGGTCATCATAACGATTATGGACTTTGGGGCATAGGGTTGGGTGCCGGAGCATAGAGATGCTGCCCAACAATAAGAGTCATATAGAGATATGATTAGCAAAGGGTTGCTTACCATATTCATTAATCTTCTAGCAGTGATGCCAAAGCTCACTAGGAGATTAATTAATTATGGATCTTGAATCACTAGAATATCATAAGAGGGATATGGTATTTAGTGGGAGTATCTTTATTAAATTGTTTAATACAAGTTATTTTTGAACATATGTCTTAGTTTTGCATATTTTATGTTGTAGATCATGGCACCAACTGATATACCTACATCCAGCTTTGCTTTACGTTCGGTACTTGATAAGGAAAAACTGAATGGAACAAATTTTGCGGATTGGTCCCGCAACCTAAGAATTGTTCTTAGGCAAGATAAAAAGGAACATGTTCTAGAGGAACCAATTCCAGCTGTGCCTGCTGAAAATGCTGCTGCTGCTCTTAAAAGCGCCTATAAAAAGGCATGTGATGAGTCCTTTGATGTTAGCTGTCTCATGCTTGCTGCTATGAACTCAGACCTTCAGAAGCAGTTTGAGAACATTGAGGCCTACGATATGATAGTGGCGCTCAAAGGCATATTTGAGACACAAGCAAGAACTGAGAGATATGAGATCTCAAAGAAATTGTTTGGTTGTAAGCTAGCTGAGGGTAGTCCGGTGAGCCCACATGTGATCAAGATGGTTGGATACACACAGAGCTTGGAAAAACTTGGTTTTCCACTTAGTCAAGAGTTGGCTACGGATTTGATTCTTGCTTCGCTTCCTGCAAGCTATGGGTCGTTCATTCTGAACTTCCATATGAATAGTTTAGACAAGAATCTCACCGAACTGCATATGATGCTCAAGACTGCGGAAGACAGCATTAAGAAAAGCAACAGTCATGTGATGATGGTGCAAAAGAGTACGAGCTTCAAGAAGAAGGCTAAGAATAAGGTCAATGGAAAGGGCAAGGTTAAAGCTTCGGATAGGATCCAAACCAACAAGCCTAAGCCCAAAACTAAATCTGGCCCGACTCAAGAGAATGAATGCTTTTATTGCAAGGAACTAGGCCATTGGAAGAGGAACTGCAAGAAATACCTGACTGATCTGAAAAAGAATGGTGGGACTAAACCCTCCACTTCAGGTATTAATGTTATAGATGTTTTTCTTGCTGATTCTTCTGTTAACTCATGGGTATTTGATACCGAATCAGTTGCTCATATTTGCAATTCGATGCAGAGTCTAACAAGGATTAGGAGAGTTGCAAGAGGCGAGATGGATCTTCGCGTCGGGAATAAAGCAAGGGTTTATGCATTAACCGTCGGGACCTTGCCATTACTTTTGCCTTCAGGATTTATTATGGAATTAAATAATTGTTATTACGTTCCAGCCATGAGTAGAAATATTATCTCTGCCTCATGTTTGATGGCAGAAGGTTATAAATTCATTATTGAGAACAATGGTTGTTCTATATTTTTGAATGAAGTGTTTTATGGCTATGCACCTGTTTTGAATGGGTTGTTTATTTTGAATCTTGATGTTGCACCCGTCTATAATATTAATGCGAAGAGGCTTAGGCCTAATAATATGAATTCCACTTTTATTTGGCATTGTCATTTGGGTCACATAAGTGAGAAACGTATGAAGAAGCTCCATGATGATGGAATTCTATACTCATTTGATTTAGAATCATTTGAAACGTGCGAATCTTGCCTACTCGGAAAGATGACCAAGACTCCTTTCACTGGTCGAGCTGAGAGGGCGTCCGACCTATTGGCACTCGTGCATACTGATGTATGTGGACCAATGAGCACGACAGCTAGAGGTGGTTTTCAGTACTTCATTACCTTCACCGATGACTATAGTAGATATGGATATGTCTATTTAATGAGGAACAAGTCGGAATCCTTTGAAAAGTTCAAGGAGTTCTAGAGTGAGGTACAGAATCAACTTGGCAAGACAATCAAATCTTTACGATCTGATCGTGGAGGTGAATTTTTGAGCCATGAATTTGGTGATCATTTGAAGCAGTGTGGAATTGTTCCACAGCTTACACCACCGGGCACTCCACAATGGAATGGGGTGTCCGAGCGGCGTAATCGGATCTTGTTGGACATGGTTCGGTCGATGATGAGCCAATCTGATCTGCCATTGTATTTTTGGGGTTACGCTCTTCAAACTACCACTTTCACTTTAAATAAGTTACCATCAAAATCAGTAGATAAGACACCATATGAGATATGGACTGAGAAGAGTCCTAGTTTGTCTTTTCTAAGGATTTGGGGATGTGATGTCTATGTTAAACGTTTGACGTCTGATAAACTCACACCCAAGTCTGATAAATGCTTCTTTATAGGATATCCTATGGAAACCAAATGATATTACTTCTATAACAGGGAAGAGGGCAAAGTTTTTGTTGCCCGAAATGATGTCTTTTTGGAGAAAGAGTTTCTTTCAAAAGAAGTCAGTAGGAGAAAGGTGCAACTCGAAGAAATTCGGGAAACATCTGAAAATATTTCAACTCCTACTGAACCTCTACAGGATGAACAAATTGTTGTTGAACCTGTAGATGAGGCATCAGCCCCACGTAGATCTAAAAGACCACGTTAATTGCCTATAAGGTATGGGCATGACGTATTATTGTTGTATAATGATGAGCCTAAGACTTTTGAGGAAGCGATGATGAACCCAGACTCTGAGAAATGGCTTGAAGCCATGAAATCCGAGATAGACTCCATGAGTGACAATCAGGTTTGGAATCTAGTCGATCCTCTTGATGGTGTTAAAACCATTGAGTGCAAATGGATCTATAAGAAAAAGATTGATATGGATGAAAATGTTCATATTCATAAAGCTTGACTAGTCGCAAAAGGGTTTCGACAAGTTCAAGGGGTTGACTACGATGAGACATTCTCACCGGTAGCGATGCTTAAATTTATACGGATCATTCTAGCTATTGCTGCATATTTCGACTATGAGATATGGTAAATGGATGTCAAAACGGCTTTCCTTAATGGAAACCTAAGTGAGGATATGTATATGACACAGCCTAAAGGTTTTGTCGATCCAAAGAATGCTACGAAAGTATGCAAACTTCAAAAGTCCATTTATGGGTTGAAGCAAGCATCTCGAAGTTGGAATATACGTTTTGATGAGGAGATCAAAAGGTTTGGTTTCGTCAAGAACAAAGAAGAACCTTGTGTTTACATGAAGGTTAGTAGGAGCGCACTCGTTATTCTGATCTTATATGTAGATGACATATTATTGATCGGGAATGACATTCCAATGCTGGAATCTGTTAAGGTATCATTGAAAAATAGTTTTTCCATGAAGGACCTAGGAGAAGCAGCATATATCTTAGGAATAAAGATCTATAGAGATAGATCAAGAAGGCTAATAGGATTAAGCCAAATTACTTACATTGACAAAGTGTTGATTCGGTTCAGCATGCAGAATGCCAAGAAAGGGTTCTTGCCTATGTCACATGGCATAAGTCTTAGCAAGAGTCAGTGTCCTTCGACAACTGATGAGCGAGACCGTATGAATGGTATTCCGTATGCTTCAGCTATTGGATCCATCATGTATGCCATGATATGTACTCGACCAGATGTATCATATGCTCTAAGTGTTACGAGTAGATACTAAGCTGATCCCGGTGAAGGTCACTGGATAGCTGTGAAAAACATTCTTAAGTACTTAAGAAGGACTAAGAATGCGTTCCTAGTTTATGGCGGTGATGAAGAGCTCGTTGTAAATGGTTACACCGATGCAAGCTTCCAAACCGACAAAGATGATTATCGTTCGCAATCTGGTTATGTATTCATTTTGAATGGAGGAGCAGTGGGCTGAAAAAGTTCCAAGCAAGGGATGGTTGCTGATTCTACGACGGAGGTCGAGTACATTGCGGCTTCTGAAGCTGCGAAGGAAGGTGTTTGGATAAGGAATTTCATTGCTGAATTGGGTATGGTTCCGACTGTCTTGGGCCCAATGGATCTCTATTGTGACAATAATGGAGCCATTGCGCAGGCTAAGGAGCCTAGATCCCATCAAAAGTCCAAGCATATACTCAGGCGTTACCACCATATTCGCGAATTGGTCGATAGAGGAGATGTTAAGATATGCAAAATTCATACGGATTTAAATGTTGTTGATCTGTTGATAAAATCTCTCACACTGCCAAAGCATGAGGCGCACACAAGAGCTATCGGTATTAGATACTTAAATGATTGACTCTAGTGCAAGTGGGAGACTGTTGGAAATATGCCCTAGAGGCAATCATAGAGATGATTATATTTCATTATGTTCATAACATTTGATAATATGTTATCTTGTTCCTGGAATGAATCATCAGTTATATAGATCAATGAGTATGTGACTTGTTGGTGAAGCTCTTTATCTTTTATGATGTCGTTCTAAAAGTATCCCTGGTCGAATGTTGCTGGTCGGAACACCAGTGACTCTACGACCAGTACATGTATTGATTGATGACCATGTTTCACCGGTCATGGATATAGAGATATCGAATCAATAATGTGGACACATGTTAGAGAACATAGTGTTGGATAAGACCCACCTTGAGACACTATTAAGATTGTTATGATTCTATGTGTCGTTAGTTGGTCTCAAGCAATGATGATGTATAATCCTTAGACCTGAGATCAGCATGGTTTCCTACATGTGTAATAGCACTCTTAGGGGTTGCCAAACGCTACTCCGTAACTGGGTAGTTATAAGGTAGCTTTCGGGTATGCTATGAAACATGCAGAGGAATGTGACTGGTCAGATATGGGATTTGCCCCTCCTAACATAACGGGAGAGATGTCTCTGGGCCCCTCATTGTGGTCGAATAAAGAAAGTGCATGGCCATGCCACTAGTGGTCGAAGTGTCGACCACATGAAGTTATTCGACACTTGATCGAGAAAGTGTTGAACAGTCCATGGATGACATTTTATCTCACCTGGAGTTCAACCAGATGTCGTGAGGCAAAGGGAGAATACACAAGCAGGTCGTTCAGTTACCGAGGTCATAGACTGGTCGAAGTCGTATGGAGATGCGACCTAGTCGAGGACTACTCGAGCATAATCACCAACTGGTCGTAAGGAGTTGCAAACTGGTCGTAGTTAGATACTAACTGGTCGTAAGGAGTTACGAACTGGTTGTAACTGATTATGAACTGGTCGTGACTAAGTACGAGCTGGTCGTAAGTGATAAGGACCTAGTCGTAGATCATATTGCATTAAGGTTCGTCCGATATATTCTGTGTGTGTTCGGGAATCGTTATGTGCTGCTAGGTACCGCTGACGACTCGTGATCGGGAAAGAGTTTCCGAGTCACAACTGATTACACACGAACCTATAGGGTCACACACTTAAAGGGCTATGATTTGATTTGGATGGTGATCTGAATTCTTATAGGCCACGAGTTCCTAATGGGCCTCCTGTTCGGGACCCATTATGGATGCCTATATATAGAGGGGCGGTGGCATGGGGTAGGGTGATCGACCAATCTTTCTGGAAGATATCCTGAAACCCTAATAGCCACGCTCTCCTCAACCACGCCGCCAGCGCTAGCACTCCTGCGCGTGGTGTCCCTGCCCCGTACGTGTGGATACCTTGGAGGTGTTGTTGCGAAGCATCAGCACTAGGAAGATCCGTGACTCACGACGTTCATCGGAGTAGGAGGAGAAGGCGCGCGGCAAGTACGACTACGACTGCTTCAGCTCGCTACATCGACTCTACTTCCGCTACGAGTCGGCGCGTCTAGTGGTAATCTCGTGATCTATTACTAGCAGAGGTTCCTTGGTTGCGCGGTAAAAATTTTGTTTGTGCTATCATAGCATTCCTGCGATCCTTCACGGATCTATGACCAGTCCAACGACCAAGTCTTAAACAATACTCGGTGGATATCATACTCAGAAGGAGCAGTACTCAGAGAGAGATGTGCTCGACAGGAACAGTGCTCGACGGCAACAGTACTTGGTGTTAACAATACTCGATGTAAATAGTACTCATTGTGAATAGTATGTAATACCCCAAAAGTATTCGAAAGGGTTATCAAGAGAGAATTAAGTTATTTAAAGAGAAGGAATATTTAAAAATTGAATTGAGGGAAGGATCAAATAGAAAATAGTTATTTAAGCAATTAAAGAGGGGGTTTACAGCGAAATTTGGACCACCTGGGCCGGGGCCTCAGGCCCATTGGTATTTGGCCCAAAGGTGGGAGGTGGTGGCCGGCCATAAGGGTGAAATTAGCCATAGTGGCCCATGAGAAAATCAACTACCAACAAAAGGAGGAGGGGAAACCCTAGGTTTGCTACAGTAATTCCATGCTACAGTACCGCCGCCGCCACTGTAGCATGGTACTGTAGCAACCCCTCTCCTCCAAGGTGGTGCCCCTCTCCTCCGATGCCTCTTCATTGTGGTGGCCGGCCAAGAAAAAAAAGAAGAAGGAAGAAGGGAGAAGGTAAGAAGAGAGGGAAGGGGAAGGTTCGCGGGCTGCATCGTGGTCTACAGCGGTTCGTCAAGGGTAACCCCGGTTTGCCCCCAAATAGATGCATATTTGATTGTTGTAGCAATGTCGGTATTTTTGTCTCCTCATGACAGATCGCGTTAGACAGACATTTTGATGTAGTTAAGTGCGGATTCAGTCTTGGGCTTCTCCTAGAGAGTTGTAGAGGACGTCAATAGCTTTCGATGAAGTGCTAGATCGTATTATTTGGAGCTCTGTAGCAAAAGTTATGAATTTATTAGTGCGACTGTTCTGCGAATCTGTAAGTATTTTGACAGGTTTTAGTAATCTGACTTGAGCGATCAGTTAAAGGGAGAATTAGAGGATCTCAGTATAACGAAAGTTGTAGATAATTGTCGTATATTTCAGGTAAGCCCAAGAAAATGAAATTTGGACAAACGAGCTGAAAGTTATGATTGTTTTAGTGTACTGTCCAGAGAACCTGACATGAAATTGATGTTTTGTTAATCAGCATAAAAGGGATTATAGATGGCCGAATCAGGAAGGCCTACCAACTAGGTTTAGTTGAGGAATTTGATAACCTTTAAATGAAGTCGAAGAACACCTCATTTGGACTCCTTTACTAAAAGATACAAATTTTAGAACACGACTGTTTCCAGAGGGGGCAGATCAGTATTTAGAAAAATTGGAGTTGGGATTGCGTTACAAGCTTTTGCTAGTTCGTGTTGCTTATATAGTTTATTTGGTCCAATACTGTTGTCTTAGTAAGCCTTTAAAATGAATTTTAGGTGGGGGACTGGTCCCAGTTGCAACACCGTCTTCACATCCTCCGTTCTCACGCAGTTAAGGCAAGTGCTTGTTTGTCGATTTTGTGAATAAATGTGATATCTATGGTTGCTTGAGTGTTATGGATGTTGATGACCATGACTTTATTTGGCGTTGTGAATATATATATCATGCATGGATGTTGAAGTGTATGGATGTGTAACACCCTGATTTTCAGAATCGAGATGTTAATATTTAATTTGGTGACATATTAAATTCTTGACTATGTTTTAAAAAAAATTTAGTGTTTAATCAAAATGTTGCTTTAAAAAAATCAAATTGTTTGAAAGACCCCTTTTAAAAATTGAATTATTTTGATTTCTTGTTTTGCATGCATCAGAAAAATCATGTCATCCTGCATGCATTAGTACCATCGCTCTTTTTAGTTCGGCCGACCACAGGCGAGACGCCTGTGTGTCCTTTCTCTGTCCCAACTTCTCTCTTCGCAATCACCACCTAAAATGAAGAATCCGACAACACATGTTATACTGTTGCATTCGTTGTCTCGCGAGCGTTTCAGTTTAGCGGTTAGTTCACGCATGCGAGGTGATCTGAGTGAGTTGGAGAAAAGAAGATAGAAATACATTGCTATTTGTTCCACTGTCATTTTTCCCCTGTTCAACCCACTACCATTCTCCACCCCATTTCTTTAATCCCAGGCAGCGCCTCCAACATGCCTCTCCAATGCCATTCATTTTTCTCTCAACAGAACACACCAATACCTTTTAGTTTTGTATGCCCAGCTGAAACATCTTTATCTTCCTGCCATTTCATTTTCCCCCACTAAAGCTACCCATTTCTTTATCCTCACAGCACAGCCATCTCCCAGCTGAAGCATCTTTTTTTCCTGCCATTTCATTTTCCCCACTACCAAAGCCTCGCACTGCCATCCAATTTTTTTTTGTTTATTCATTCACCTCACTGCACATTTCTCTTATCACCAGCCGAACCAAAGCCCCCACACAGCCCACTGCCATTTCACTTCTCAAGGAGCAGTCCACTGCCATGTCCCTTCTGTTACCGAGCTCCGTGTCCCTGCCATTTTTCTTATCCCAGCCGAGACAGCCCTCTTCTCTTTGTTTATTCCCCCAACAAGTAATGCCCACACACTGCCATTATCTCCCCCACCCCAGCCGAGAGATATTTTCCATCAACACAGCTGAGAGCCACCCATTTCCACTTCTAGTCATCCCAAAGCTTTTATACTAGTTCATCTTCCACACCTTCTCTCCTTCCGATTACATCCAAAAAACCAAAACTGAGCTATGCATGTTATACCGTTGGATTCTTCGTCACCTAAGCTTTCTATTCATACCACTAGTTTTCGCATGCAAGCTCTTTTGACCATTTTTACAAGAAGGGCGAAGGTGGCACACACTGTGCATGATGGTGGGAAGGAGTAGCAGCGGCTTGCTGGCCGAGCTGCAGCATGCAGCAGCCACGGATGGTAGCCCAGCGCAGGCGGCGTCTTGGTGGCACTGTGCACGTTGGGGCGTCAAGGAGCGGAGGCCGGCGCCCAGTGCACGGCATTGGAGCGGCGAGCAGTGGATTGGTCGGCACCAGCAGATGGCCAGGCGGTGATCGTTGCGGACAAGACCAGAGCGGCGCGGGCCAAGCTAGTACCAGTGCCAGCGAGGCCGTGGCGCGCTGGTGGCCCAGCAGCTGGTGTGGAGAAGATGACCGAGGGAGGCAACGTCAGCTCGGCGGCTTGGCGACGGCCGAGCCGAGCGTCGACGGCGTCGAGGAGCAGGCGTCCTAGCCGCAGTAGTGGCCGAGCCGGTGTCGCGGGTGGCGACCTGCACCGCGAGGAGGCGATTTGGTCGCTGCGGCAAGGTAGTAGCAACGTGGAGGAATCGGCGTGGTGCAGCGCCAGCGAGGTGCGCGGCGGGCGGCAGCGTCGCGGCTCGGGTGGCGGCGATTCGTGGGCGAGGCTCGGGAGCGGCGCAGCGGTGCATGCCACCGCTCGGCATGCATGCAGCGGGCGCAGGCGTGCAGTAGCAGCTGGCAAGCAGCAGCTCCCGGCAGCAAATCTTAAGTGTGCATGCAGCCGGCCGGCGAGGCCGTGGCGTGCTGATAGCCCAGCAGTGCGGTGCACGGCGGCTTGCCGGAGCTGTGCATGTAGAAGTGGGAGACACGGCGGCCGAGCCATACCTAGGCTGTTGGAACTACTAGTGTTGTACACTACATGGCTCACGTCATATTATTAGTTGTTTGTGAGTGCATGCATTTGCATGGAACGTGCATGCACATGCACATGCACATGTTGCTGCTAGTGTTCGGGAGTGCATTTGTGTGCTCTTTGATGGCACTGTCTACATAGGCAAGCTGAGAACCGAGAACGCAGCACATGCATGGGACGACCATGCATGTAGCGGCACGGCGGCCTGAGCGTGGCGGTGCCTATGCGGTGTGTGACGCGGACGCGGAAGCGAACGAGCTCGGCGACGACTACGGTGGGCGAGAGAACGAGCGGGCACGGTAACGGCGACGACTACGGTGGACGCAGACGAGTGCCGAGAGGACGACGCCCGGTGACGATTCGCACACCTAGCGTTGCGGTAAAATTCTTAGTGTTATTTATGTTACCACGTTACATTTTTTTTAGTCGTGCATGTTGCGTTTTAGGCATGAGCATGACATCTTTTTATACATATTTATATGTAAAGATTGTTGGGGTAGCTTGCGACCAGCATGACACTCCGGTTATGTCTTAGGTGTACATAGGCATGATTATGTGAGGATATGTCGGTAAATTGCGAATAGTTAGAATATTGTTGTGAAATGTATGTATCTTATTGATCGGTAGATGCTAGGTTGATGAATTGATTGGAAGATATTATTTTGAGTAGTATGCAAAATAGTGGTGGTCTTTGGATATAAAGTAATTAGAGGTTTTCCCTCATGTTGGAGTAGTAATCTTAGGAGATAGGACGCATAAGGATTTTATAAATTATTACTTGTTGGATAGCTCATAAGATGATCTTTAAGGAAATATGGATTTTGAATCAGACGATTTATTCAATCGCGAGCAAGTTGGTCGGATGCCTTAAGTAATATCTATGTGAGTTGTACATGCTAGAATTGGAAGAAGGTAGGAATAGATTATTTGATTGCGGATAAATATTTGGATTGCCATGTAATTAGTAGATAAATCCTATGTGCCGAGTTGATGCAATTATACTCTCTTTTGGATGAGTAGCTAAATGATTATTAGTCGATCGTAGAGACGCATATGTGATTGGATTGGTAGATGTCGTACACGACTAGTCCGGTGAAATGGATATAAGTCGGTTGATTAGTGAGTTGTTAAATGTTGGGCATGCCTTTTAAATTGTAGAGCTCACTAGGTGTCGGTTAGTCAAATAAACCTCGATTGGTGGAGATTTCGGTGCATGCGAATATGAATTGCCGAGGTGAGATTAGTAGAATTTGATAGTTATTATTAGATTAAATAGTCTAGTAAAGAACAATTGATGGATTTAGCCTTGGTCTTATGCCTATCACTTGGTGGATTTTGTGCAATCACTAGATGGATTGTATGTATGAAAGATGGTGAGTCCGAGCAGTATTTGTTGGGTTGAATGTCTTGTTTATGCCTTAGTGGATGTTAGTATAGGAGTTAGATCGAGATACGAGGATATGATCGGAGAGTGTTATGTTTGTGATTGGATTCAACACCAGAGAATCGGTTATGTCTATGATTATGAGAAGATTAGATTTGTCGGTAGATGTTTTCCCTTTAGGAAATAAATTGAAAAGAAAAGAAAATACATAGACCCCACTTGTCGTGGCAGAGGCTAGGTCATCCTACGTATAAAAATTATTTAATGCAGTAGCAAAATCAGAAAAGAATTATTTTTACACGAAAAAGTCATTTAACTTCAACAATTTTTAACTAATTCATATGAACTCTAAATGGGGTGATTCAATTTTTATTGATCATAAATTTTAATTACCTTTCATGCCATGTAAAGCTTATCTCTACCACTGTTCTACAAATTTCCGCGAAGCAATTAAATTCGGATGAACAGTAATAGAACATTGATTTTCAGCATTTTCCAAAAACCTGATTTTTCAAACTACTATAACTCTCTCATATAAACTCCAAATGGAATAATTTTTGTACCAAAATTCATCTAAAATCATAATATAGCTATTGTATAAATTTCATGCATTTTGGAGCAACTTGAGTTTTTGGCTATTTCTCGGTGTTTATTCGATATCGCCTTTCTATAGATTCCGAGTTGCCGGAAGTAAGAGAGTACGTAACCGAGAGTAAGCAAGTGAACTCCCAGCAAGGCAAGCATCCTTTGAACTTTCTTTTGCATCATATTTGATCCCAGATTTGTTAGGATAGATGCAATGATAATTGCTTGCATGTTATTTTGATAATGTCGCTATTTTTGTGATGAATAGTTAGACACCTCCTATTACATTGTCATTGTGGCTATCCATGAATTATTCCAATACTGAAATGCTTAAGATAGGGTGTGTGAATTTATATTGTTCGAGTTTGCTTAGCCATGCAAGTCTAGAACCGGTAGTTTGATTGTCGGGAATAACCCGACAATTATGGGATACACACAACTTTCTTTATATACTTTGGTTCAAATCTTTGTATCTGTTTTATGAGCTCAAATTTTGAAATTTTAAAGAAGTTTTGGTCTGGACAAGTGTTGGTTATTGATGGTGCTTTGTGCACGAGCTTTGGGTAAGTGGTGGACTTGTCTGGACAATTAAGGACCGAACTTTGGTAACGTCGTTGATTCAAGTACTTTCGTGCTACCACACGCGGTATATGGGTGCCGTACGGTTAAGTAGGGGGAAGGTCCTATTGGGTTAAGTCTCACGGTGGTGTAGGGACAGTTGTGTCTTTGTCAATTGTCCTTAGGAATCGATGTCAATGTTCTATAGTGTGCAAGGGAGCACCAATTACCTTTCATTACATCGGTATTTCCAATATAACATGTGAGCCCCTTAGCAAGTGCTATATGCTACTTGTACTAAGCCCGGAAACATCTCACATGGGGGACTTAGCTCAATAGGGTTTTCTTGTTGAAAACGACTGTATCTCGATTCTCCCCGGCCAGCATACCAAAGGAAGTGTGCCATTATCCAGGGGCTTACGGGCTAGTAGAGTCGTGTGGGTAAAGTAGTACACCCCTGCAGGGTATAAATCTATTCGAATAGTCGTGTCCACGGTTATGGACAACCGCTTGAGTTCGGGAGTTACTATTGTTAGACTTGAAATTAAAATTGTGGTTATAACTTGGTATCGACATGAATGGGATGTTCATGTTTGCTGTAGTATCAAAGTGGGAAGCCACTTTGCTAATTGTATGCTTATTTGTTACTCATTTCATTACTTATTCACATGCTTTACTTCTACTTCAAATCTGATTTTGAAATGGCACTTGAAAAACTAGTATGTGTAGGTTGCACATTGTTGCGTCTCTTTCGCAAAACTAAGCCAATATGAGCCCTTCCTTTGAATGACCTTATGCATAACTATTTTTATTTGTGTAAGACTTGCGAGTACTCTTTCGTACTCAGCCAGATGTTTGCTGGCTTTTACAGGTGAGGACGATATCGAGATTGATGAGTTCGCCGGTGTCGATTTAGGTGACACCGACGAGTAGTATGCTATCTTCTAACTCCCAGTCGATTGCCAATGGGTTGTGGGCATACCACTGCTGGCCTTTTTGGTTTATTTACTCACTTCCGCTATAAACTTGTTAAATTTGGCCGGTCGGCCCTTATGTATTTGTATACTTGGAACTGTGTTGTAACTTTTGCACTATTTATGTATGATGGTTGTATGGATGTGACCAACATTGTAATGAGGGTATGATTATATTGGTCGCTGATCTTGGGAGCCAATATAAGTCATACTCGCTGTTCATGGGTTCCCATTTAACTCGCTAAATGTCGTGCTTGGCTTGTTGGAGAACTGACAATCATGCAGTGCTCGCAGGGGAGCGGCGCGCATGATCGTCGGGGCTCTAGTACTCGGTCAAGCCTCTCATTTAGACTGAGTTAAGTTGGAATCCATTTACTGGAGATCCAGGGTTATGTCCCTAAGACCTTGATTAGTCTCGGTCTTACGGAGATAACCCCGGGGTCCCCATAGGATGCTTATGATATGAATGATAGAAGTATGAATGAGTTAAATTCATATGTGATGTTGCTGAAAAGGTATGACTATGATGATTCATGATTTGTGCATATGCATCATGTTGACAAAATGAAGACTTGGTCACATGGTGGCCAAGTATTTGTTGAGATCCCCGTCATGTACATGACGGGCTTGAGGTCCCCACACTTGTGGAGTGTGGGCTTGAGGTCCCCTTTACTTGCGGAGTATTGGGCAATTGGTCCCTGGGCTTGCGAGCACATGCATGGTATGCGACGACGGTCGCATATCTCGCATTACCGGTGAAATACGACAAAGAGTGAAAGAGAAAAGTTGCATTGCATAACTGCATTCATACATTGTGAGACATGTTTTCGAATAAAGCTTGGAAATGGAATGTTGATGTTGTAGATGTGGATTTAATGTTCCATTATTGGTACTTGCTGAGTCTTTGGGATCACCCTTGCTTTTGTTGTGTTTTTAGGTACCTTTTGTAGGAACGGCATGCATGGGAGGGAGTAGACATGAATTGGATTCACACACTACCATCCACTTTTACAGTTGATAAACTTCTAGATCGTACCTTAAAAAAATGAGCAAACTGCTTAAGGATTGATTATGATTATGTTTCAAGCTTTGGATTAAGTGTAATAATGTTGAGTAGTGACTTTTGGATATCTCTGAATAGGCTAGATGCTTACATGTTTTGAATGCCTATTAATGATTCTGAGTGTTGGTTTATTTATACATGTTTTATTCAAATGCTGGAACCTCCCAGTAGTAAACCATATAGAGGAGGATCTGCCGGAATCTGATAGAATGTTTTGGCTTAGATTTGTTAATTGGGTAGCATTCCGGTTCATGTGGTCAGGGTGTTACTGATTGGTATCGAGCGGGCGATGAGGTGCGTGGTGATTGAATTTACAACTTAGGCAACTTAAATTGCTAAAATTTTGTAATGGTTAATGAACTTAAAAATTTGACACTTGGTGCCGCGATGAGAATGGGAATGGGCATAGCATTGCATTTTCGTTTCCGTTATATCGTATTGATGATTGCTGGTATGAATTGAGTATGATTACTCATTAATTGATTATATAATTATTATGTGTGAGGATAACCCATGTTGAGAGGTTGAGGTCGTGGTTGTGGCCCTGGGTTTTACCAGGTTACACCACCGTTCGCGATATGAGAATAGGGAAGTGGTTACCTCGGATATCTTAGTTCAGGTGTTTATAGTGAGTATCTTTAGAAGAGTTGTTCTCTTCCTTGAATTTGAATTTGGTCAACTCTTATCCGGTTGTGATTGATGAGTTTCTCTTGGGTATTAGTTCATTGCGGTTGATGGGTTGCTTTGAAAAATGTTGTGTGTTTCCATTGGCTTAATTTATCCTGTAAATCAATTATTGTTTTCCCAACTGTTGAGTTATTCTCGCGGTTGGTGAACTTTGTTAATTGTCAAGATTGACCTTTGTATTGGAGTTTTGTCTTTTTTATTGGAAAACTTGACCTATTTATTCGCTTGATGTTTTTGGTTAATGAAAGTTTTCTTTTACAAGTCATTTAGTACGTGGAGGCTTTGACTCAATGTATCTCTCTTGGGTATTTTGAGTGTTGAAGATTAATAGTTCTCTTTTATGAAAGAAGATGTTAAACCCTTTAGCGATGTTTTGTCTTGGTTAAGTGAGAGGTTATAATCAAAGCAATTAATGGATATGATATGGATTATCAGGTTAGGTCTGCAGTGTGTGCATGATCGATCAAACTAAGATCCTTGAAAGATAAGTTGATAAATTTGAAAGTGTCTTGTAGTAATTCTTGATGAGCTGTGATTAAGAGTATGGCTATATCTAATTGTAATCAATAGAGTTGATAAGAAGTGTGGAACATTGATGAATTGAGATGATCATTAAGAGTGATACATTTGGTAAACTTCTTTGGTAAATTGGATTAACTGATCTCAATGGATTAATCTAACCGTTTGGGATGGTTAAGTTCAAAAGGAGTTAGATTATTGTCTTAGTGGATATTAATCTTGGAGTAACCTTTGGTGGATACTTAGTGATTGTATGTAATCACTAGGTGCAATTATTGTCTATTAAAGTTTGGTGTTGAGCATCACTAAGAGATAAACTGATGGGATTTAACGGATGAACAATGTTTACGTGATGGTAGAACTATCGGATAATAGTATGTCTTTGATGGAAGGGTTTTTTATACGGGGGAGGCCCGATCTTCTCAGTGAGGAACCGTGGATAGTTGATGCGAAGTAGACGATGTCGCTAGCTGAACACTCGCGCCAATGCACGAACCCTCAACTCTTGAATCGCCCAAAACACACGGGTAGTTGTTCGTCGCGAGACCACGAGCAGCGACGCCAAGTCCCAATTCCCAATGGAGCAGCGGCTTGACCTTGGATTGCGAACAAAACAAATGGATCGCCTAATTCTCTCTCAAAGTCCTCGCATGAACTGCGGTGTCGAAAGAACAAGCAATAGCTATGTTTCAATCTATGCATAAACCGGTCTACCTTTATAGTGCGGCCATGGGGGTTTATATAGCCTCCACGCAGCACAAAACTCGGATGAGCGATGGCAAGGTGCTACTGATAATCCGAGTCGAACAACATCATCGCTACAGATCCGAGTCCGAGTCGATTCTTCGTTCACGTAACGATAATCCGATTCAAAAAACGTCCTACTTTAATTTGGAAATTTAAACTAGTCTCCTCTCGGTTTCCCTTGTATTGTGAGCTTTCCTTCTCTTAGTTTGCGCGAATTTGTTCGATGCACTTGATGCTTCTTTTGATGCCAATGTAACCCTTGTTGCCATGTCACCATATGTCTTTCTTTCTGCGCATGTGCTAGGGTTTTATCCGAGAACACGTTCCTCTCGTTAGCCACATGGGTTTCTTCTCCCTTGTTGGTCGCATGTGTTTCTCCTCCATGAATTTGTTCCGGCCTCCCTCTCCTCCTCTCGGTTCCAAAGTCTTTAAATTTGTCAAACTGAGAATGCACCAAGTATTGCTTTAGGTAGTAACCAATTCTCATTGGCAACAAAGGAAATTCATTAAGAAACAAATGCACTGTTGTTTGAGAAGTTTAGCTCTGCTTCACGAATAACCTCATAAGAAAGGGAGGATGATGAGGATATCCCTACTACTTATGAGGTTATTCGTGAAGCAGAGCTAAACTTCTCAAACAACAGTGCATTTGTTTCTTAATGAATTTCCTTTGTTGCCAATGAGAATTGGTTACTACCTAAAGCAATACTTGGTGCATTCTCAGTTTGACAAATTTAAAGACTTTGGAACCGAGAGGAGGCCGGAACAAATTCATGGAGGAGAAACACATGCGACCAACAAGGAGAAGAAACCCATGTGGCCAACGAGAGGAACGTGTTTCTCGGATAAAACCCTAGCACATGCGATGTAAAGAAAGACATATGGTGACATGGCAACAAGGGTTACATTGGCATCAAAAGAAGCATCAATGCATCGAACAAATTCGCGCAAACTAAGAGAAGGAAAGCTCACAATACAAGGGAAACCGGAGGAGACTAGTTTAAATTTCCAAATTAAAGTAGGACGTTTTTGAATCGGATTATCGTTTACGTGAGCGATGTCGGACTCGGACATCTATGTGCGATGAACAGTGTTTGGACTCAGACATCGTAGCACCTTGCCATTATTCATCCGAGTTTTGTGCTTGCGTGGGAGGCTATATAAACCCCATGGCCGCACCATAGAGGTAGACCGATTTATGCATAAGAATTGAAACATAGCTATTGCTTGTTCTTTCTAAAACCGAGTTCATGCGAGGACTTTGAGAGAGGACTAGGCGATCCATTGGTTCGCTCGCAATTCAAGGTCAGCCGTCGCTCCATTGGGAATTGGGACTTGGCGTCATTGCTCGTGGTCTCGCGACGAACAACTATCCGTGTGTTTTGGGCGTATTCAAGAGTTGAGGGTTCGTGCATTCACGAGTGTTCAACTAGCGACATCGTCTACTTCGCATCAACTATCCACGGTTCCTCACGAGAAGATCGGCCTCCCCGTATCATATGGTATCAGATTCTAGGTTTACTCAGTGAGAATTTCTTTACCCGTAGTTAGATTCGTTTTCTATCCTATCGTCCAATAAACCGAAAATTGCAATACCAAAACCGTAGTTTAATCTGTTATTTCTTGTGCGTTTAGTTAAGTTTTAATCCACTAGAGTTTTTGTTTTTAGTGTTGATCCATGTGTTCCTTTTTGCGTTGCTTAATCGTTGTGTTCACATAAATCGTACCAAATTGCTGATTGAACTCCTCAATTAGCACCCAAAAAGAGATAGCTGGCCGAAACACTTTGGGTTTCTTGAGCTTCACTTATATCCTTTCATCCTTGAGACTAGCTTTTGTACATTGCACTAGGGCTGTTCTTTGGTTTATTTACACGTTGTTGAATTGTGAGACTTGTGCAATCAAGAGGGGAGCAAACCCTATTTCGGCCATTGCAATAAGAAAAGAGGAAAAGGCAGCCGGTTACAAGAAAAAGCCACGGCTTGAAAAGGTATTAAAAAAAACAAAAAGATCAAACCCGCAAATATCAATACCAATTTTTTTCCTTTCGGTTTCCTTAATAGCCGAAGGGCGAAGAGCTTTGTTCATGCGGTTTTGAAAAAAAAAAACAAAAAGGGGCTGGCCGAAATTGGGAAGAGTAAACCTTAGTCCACAATTTCAGATTGTGTATTTAATCTATTTGAGCAATCTTGTGCCCTAACATTGATATCTTTGCAATTGGCTAGCGTCTCTCATAGTACTTGGTGCAAAAACGAGCTAGTTTTCATCTCAATTTCAGTTTGTCTCTCACTAGCTCATTCCTTTGTTTGCATTAAGTCACATTTATCTTTGTTTGTGCGTTCATACACTTCGCTTAAACCTTTTGGATCAGCACATAGGCAAAATACTCTAGCTTGGATCATTACTTAGCTTTACAATACCTTGAATATCAGTTGCATAGGATATACACATACCGTCCGAGCTCCACCTACACCCGTTTGTGTACTCCCTTGCTCTTGGTTACGCTCATACATTACGGGTTAAGGTCGCTCATTTGTCTGGCTGTCGATTTGCCGTCCTTGATTCACTTTGGAATGGTAAGCTTGTCTTGTGTTCGGGACAGTGAGTTGCGGCGTAGAGAGCAAGTTTTTTTACTAACCGGATATAATTTCGTTTGCTATTTGTGAGTTGTATCCATGTCAGTCATCGGGAGAATCCACGGTTATGTGGACGGAGTATACACGGTTGTGTGGGGCGCTACAAAAGCAACTTCATGATCGTGATAATGGTGTGCGCGATGAGCTCGGGTCCGTTCGGATGGATTGAACAACCTCGGAGAGGAGGTTACGCAACTACGTCATGACATCAACAACAACTTCTTGGAGCTGCACGCCATGTTCAATCAACCAAGCGTGCATCGTAAGGATTTTCACGATAAGCCCAAATTTTCTATCCCTATATTTTACGGTTAAATGCGGATGTACAAGAATATCTCACTTGGGAGCTAGAAATTGATACTCTATTTCGGATGCACAACTATACCAATGAGAGGAAGCTCTTACTTGCGTCTAGTGGCTTGGTGATTATGCCACACATTGGTGGGAGCAGTTTATTCGTAGCGTATGGGCGCCATGAATTGCCGATTATCACGTGGGAGCAGATGAAGCAGCATTTCCGGGCACGTTTTGTACCTCGCCACTACAAGCGTTCTCTACTTGACAAGTTGACTTGTCCACGAAAATGTTTAAATGCCGCTAGTATATCACATGTGAAGGCGACCGAGCATGGGACATTCCCTTCGGTACATGTTTCGTGTAGTGCTGCCCCATTGCTTCATGAAGAGTTTGTGGTTCTTGGTAATTGCTCAATTCTTGACCCACAATCTTTGGGGGCGGGATGTATCCAAACCCATATGAGAATGAGTGCCACATAGCCAAATTGAGTGAGAATGATAAAGAGAGTGAGCTGTGTGATTCCACCATATGTGAGGTTGAGAGCATCTCTATTGAGTGTGAGAAAGATGCACCAAAAGAAAAGAGAGAAGTAGATGATAGTCAAAAAAATGAGTTGAAAGTTGAACAACCGGCAGTTGGGCGTGAAAGACGAGGAGATAACCACGGTGGGGATAGAGTGCTTGCGATCCAATGGTTTCATGATGATGATTTGATATCTACAACAACTACAACAAGCGAGGAGGATGGTAAAGGTAATGATAATGGTGTTGAATTGCATACTCATCAAGAAGAGGTACGTACGAGTTCGATCTCTAGTGTTCCTTTGAATATTCCATGTTCTAAAATTTGTACGCTCAATTTACATAATGTGGAATTGATTACCCATAAGGACGTTCTTACTAAAATATCTTTTGATGATCTTTTATACTATATCATGTTCGATGTTCATAGAGAGCTATCTAGTGTGATTGAGAATCTTGCTAAAGTTTCATGTTTAAAATCACTCGTTAGTACTTATGCCTACACATATACATTCAATTTGATTGGAGATTATGGTGTAGATGACAAGTTCTATGTTTATCGAATATGCATTACTGTGATAATCTTGCTGATTTAAAGTTGCATGTTTTGCAAACCATCTATTGAGAAATATCATGATCACTTTGAGATGGATTTTAATACAAGTGCCTATTGTTTAGAACGCAATATGATGCCTACTTGTTTCTCCTATACATGTAAACAACGTAGTCGAGTTGAAGCATGGAAGAAACTAAAATTTTTCTCTCCAATATTTGAACAACTTGATCTAGTGGGTCCCTCTTATATCTTGTCCATGTACTTACCAAAGTCGAGGACGATTTTTTCTCATGGGGGGAGAATGATGTGACTGAAAGTATCGCAATGTATATATCAAATACATCCTATGGCTGCTATGATCCTAATTATTTTGTGCGCAACAACGAGAATGTCACAACAATTGATGCATACATATACCACGTATATACGTTGTTCTTTTTGTTTATTACACTTTCAAAGAAATCATCATGTGCTAAGCGAAAGGAGTTTGGATGACAAATATATATACCACGCATATCGTTGTATTTTTGTCTAGCACATCTTCAGTTATCAAAAGCCGAGGACGGCTTTTGAAGAAAGGAGGATGATGAGGATATCCCTACTACTTATGAGGTTATTCGTGAAGCAGAGCTAAACTTCTCAAACAACAGTGCATTTGTTTCTTAATGAATTTCCTTTTGTTGCCAATGAGAATTGGTTACTACCTAAAGCAATACTTGGTGCATTCTCAGTTTGACAAATTTAAAGACTTTGGAACCGAGAGGGAGGAGAGGAGGCCGGGAACAAATTCATGGAGGAGAAACACATGCGACCAACAAGGAGAAGAAACCCATGTGGCCAACGAGAGGAACGTGCTCTCGGGATAAAACCCTAGCACATGCGAGCGGTAAAGAAAGACATATGGTGACATGGCAACAAGGGTTACATTGGCATCAAAAGAAGCATCAAGTGCATCGAACAAATTCGCGCAAACTAAGAGAAGGAAAGCTCACAATACAAGGGAAACCGAGAGGGAGACTAGTTTAAATTTCCAAATTAAAGTAGGACGTTTTTGAATCGGATTATGTTTACGTGAGCGATGTCGGACTCGGACATCTGTAGCGATGAGCGGTGTTCGGACTCGGATCTTTGTAGCACTCGGTTACTATTCATCCGAGTTTTGTGCTTGCGTGGGAGGCTATATAAACCCCCCATGGCCGCACCATAGAGGTAGACCAGTTTATGCATAAGAATTGAAACATAGCTATTGCTTGTTCTTTCTAAAACCAGAGTTCATGCGAGGACTTTGAGAGAGGACTAGGCGATCCATTGGTTCGTTCTGCAATTCAAGGTCAAGCCGTCGTTCCATTGGGAATTGGGGACTTGGCGTTCGTCGTTCGTGGTCTCGCGACGAACAACTATCCGGTGTGTTTTGGGCGTATTCCGAAGAGTTGAGGGTTCGTGCATTCGCGCGAGTGTTCAGCTAGCGACATCGTCTACTTCGCATCAACTATCCACGGTTCCTCACTGAGAAGATCGGGCCTCCCCCCGTATCAGTTTTGGAATAACCTTTTAATTTGTGTGGTCGGTTCCCTCTAAAATAAAATGGTTGTTGTAGTGAGGTTGTAAGAATTTGGTATACCCTCAATTGAGGATGAGATGATAATCTAGTATGTAACAATTTGGAAAGCTTTTGAGGACTTTTTTAAAGGAAGGGTTGGCGATAACGAATCTTGTTAAGAGTGAATTACTCTTGATGTTATAAATACAGTCTACAAGAGATTGTGAGTGGTGATAATTCTTCTAGGGAGAAAGTAAGTTGATTGTTTTCATAATATGGATTAAATGAAATGTTTGGAGTTTTGCATTCGTGATCTTTTAGAGTTCATGAATTATGTAGTAGATGAAATTAGTTGAGCAATGTGACGTGTGGAAAGGTTCCGTTTGGTTCCTAAGTGATTAATTGATTTGGTTTTAGAGGCAATTCTTGTTTGGGTTGACAAGTAGTGTTGTAATCAAAGAAAATTGCTTTCTTTGTTAACGGAAAATGTGGGCCATAAGTATTTGAGGTTGGAGTTAAGAATTGTGATCTGTAATTTTTCTGTTGTTAAAGCTTAAGAGTTTCTTGGGTTTCCATAGCAGTGTTTTATTATGATTTATGGAGGTTTGAAAGTTCCTTATTGTGGGACATGTGCCCTCATTTACAGACTCGTATTTTGTTTTCCGGGATCATTAATATTTGACTAATTCTCTTGGTCTTGGGCTCACTCCGAGGAGCAACATTTTTCTTGTGCGTTGAAAACTTGTATTTGGTTGTTTCTTCCTTTTGAGAAAGGAATTAACCAACTTGTGTTGCCAGAGTCTTATAAAGTGTATTATGGCGATTGGTTGGTGGTGGACAAGTATATGATAGTGGTGAAATTTTGTGAACCAAGCTATTTGAAGAGCAGTAGATAGTGAATTGGTTTTTGACCTATAATACCTGGAGAGAGTTATATTTAAATGGAAGGTTTGCCGATGAAAAAAAATTGATTAGTGTTACAACTAGTGGAACCTATGGCGAATTATGATCCAATAACCTTTATCCATGTTGGGATGTTGGGATTATCGAAAGTATGGACTCTTGATAAATTTATTAGAGTATCGCAATTGGATACTTAGTAAGATTGTGTAATTGGATACTTAGTAAGATTGTGTAGAAGAGTTTTGATGGTGAAGTTTAATGAGAGTAGCGGTGTGGAGAAACCTAAGCGTTGTGCTAATTAATGGGATAGCAGGAATTGTTGAGTTATTGTCAGGTATGATTCGGCCTCAGTGATTAACCCTATGGGAGTTAAATTATCTCTAAGTATAACTTGGTTAAGAATTTATTTATTTATTGACGTTAGTGATTGAGTATGTTTGAATCTTGGTCAATCAATTAGAGTATTGCGAATGGGTATATTGTAGTTGTGTAACTGAATTGGATTGGTGTGGATTAGAGGCCTAAGATTGGTGAAATAAATCGCCTTGGGTGATTACGATTAGTGAGGAATGTTGATAATAATAACTGAGGTTATTGTGAGCTGTGTGAAATTTTAGTAAACGAATTTAAGGATTTCCTATCAATTATACCAGAAACTCATGGTAGAAAACTTGGAGGTTGAATTTGGGCTTTGTATTTTTATGATAGGACCTTGGAGACCCAATAGTATGTGTAGAGGTAGATGAATAGAAGTGAATTATGAATAGTGTGTTGATCTTTGATAGAATACTTTGGGTAAAGTAAATGAGTATGTGTGCTGAGAACTTGAAGTTAATTATCTTTAACAGAATAAGTTGATGTGGTTGTGGGTGAAAAATATCTATTGAGGCGTTGGAAACCATTTGTCAAAATAATTCCTTTGGGATAGGAGTGGACTAGAGAATCCTTTTATGGATTAGAAGAGTCCCTCTAAATAAGTATGGTTGTTCTTTCGGTTTGAGGATCATTTTGAGATTGTCAGTTAAGCGGGAGGAGTTAGTGTGATAATTCTGCACACCCATGAAAAAGGAAAGAGATTATTTCTTAAATGAACATCTGAGAAAAGAATGATCCCTCGAGTAGAGAAGTGCTCTATTGGTTCTTGCTTGAATTGGTTTTTTTTTATTTACTTTATAATGGAGATCATGTACAATTTGAGTTGACTTATGTTGATAAGGTGGTTCTGTCCAGTTCAAGAAAATAAATAAAGTAATTAATTTGGGCATTCGAGCGAATTATCTTTTGGCTTATATGGTGTTTAGTTGCAAACTGCCGAGTTGGAAGGATGGAAGGTTTTCGTGAAGAATCTCTGATTTTGGATTTGAGTGTTTTGGAGGAAAGTTGGAATTGCTTTGTGAATTCTTTGTTTTCAGTTGAATCTGATTATTAAATTTTGATTAAAATAAGTTGTGTTGCACGTCCCTGCTTAATGGAGGATCTCCTTGTTATGGTGAAGGAATCGACTGAGAGGGAACAAGAGTTCCATATGTTTATGTGCAAGTTATGTGGTTTGGTGCCGAAGAGATAGATAGTCCAGAGTATATTTGGTTGTTCTGGAAGTTGCGGGATTTCGGAAGATAGCAATTCGCTAGAACCGTCTCGAGTCTTGGAGCGGGGTATATAATGTTTTGGATGAACCGGTGTTGAGAGAATGCTTAAGGTATCTGGAGTGCGAGGATTCGTAAGAGCCGTTGACCAGCGAGCATTACCGCATCTTCGAGTCATGTCCGTTGAGTGGTTCTGGTTAGGATGGTACAAGTGATGAGGCATAACACATCAGTTGCATCAAGATGCGGTGGTCCCATAAGTCTGAGTGGAAAAACGACTTGGGAATTGAAGTCTCGTATGCGCGAGCGATATCCAAAATTATTCACAGCAGGTACGTAGCAATGTTAGTAACTTTTAGCTGAGATTATACTTTGGCGTAAGCATGGTCAGAATTCGAGGTCGAATTCAGTTTAAGGGGGGTAGAATGTAATACCCCAAAAGTATTCGAAAGGGTTATCGAGAGAGAATTCAGTTATTTAAAGAGAAGGACTATTTGGAAATTGAATTGAGGCAAGGATCAAATAGAAAATAGTTATTTAAGCAGTTAAAGAGGGGGTTTACAGCGAAATTTGGACAACCTGGGTCGGGGCCTCAGGCCTATTGGTATTTGGCCCAAAGGTGGGAGGTGGTGGCTGGCCATAAGGGTGAAATTAGCCATAGTGGCCCATGAGAAAATCAACTACCAACAAAAGGAGGAGGGGAAACCCTAGGTTTGCTACAGTAATTTTGTGCTACAGTACCACCGCCACCACTGTAGTATGGTACTGTAGCAACCCCTCTCCTCCATGGTGGTGCCCCTCTCCTCCGATGCCTCTTCATTGTGGTGGCCGGCCAAGAAAAAAAAGAAGAAGGAAGAAGGGAAGAAGAGAGGGAAGGGGAAGGTTCGCGGGCTGCATCGTGGTCTACAGCGGTTCGTCAAGGGTAACCCCGGTTTGCCCCCGAATAGATGCATATTTGATTGTTGTAGCAATGCCGGTATTTCTGTCTCCTCAGGACAGATCGCATTAGACAGACGTTTTGATGCAGTTAAGTGCGGATTCAGTCTTGGGCTTCTCCTAGAGAGTTGTAGAGGACGTCAATAGGTTTCAATGAAGTGCTAGATCGTATTATTTGGAGCTCTGTAGCAAACGTTATGAATTTATTAGTGCGACTATTCTGCGAATCTGTCAGTATTTTGACACGTTTTAGTAATCGGACTTGAGCAATCAGTTAAAGGGAGAATTAGAGGATCTCAGTATAACGAAAGTTGTAAATAATTGTTGTAGCTTTCAGGTAAGCCCAAGAAAGTAAAATTTGGACAAACGAGCTCAAAGTTATGATTGTTTTAGTATACTGTCCAGAGAACCTGACGTGAAATCGATGTTTTGTTAATCAGCATAAAAGGGATTATAGCTGGCCGAATCAGGAAGGCCCACCAACTAGGTTTAGTTGAGGAATTTGATAACCTTTAAATGAAGTCGAAGAACACCTCATTTGGACTTCTTTACTAAAAGATACAAATTTTAGAACACGACTGTTTCCAGAGGGGGCAGATCAGTATTTAGAAAAATTGGAGTTGGGATTGCGTTACAAGCTTTTGCTAGTTCGTATTGCTTATATAGTTTATTTGGTCCAATACTGTTGTCTTAGTAAGCCTTTAAAATTTATTTTAGGTGGGGGACTGGTCCCAGTTGCAACACCGTCTTCACATCCTCCGTTCTCACGCAGTTAAGGCAAGTGCTTGTTTGTTGATTTTGTGAATAAATATGATATCTATGGTTGCTTGAGTGTTATGGATGTTGATGACCATGACTTTATTTGGCGTTGTGAATATATATATCATGCATGGATGTTGGAGTGTATGGATGCTTATGATATGAATGATAGAAGTATGAATGAGTTGAATTCATTTGTGATGTTGCTGAAAAGGTATGACTATGATGATTCATGATTTGTGCATATACATCATGTTGACAAAATGAAGACTTGGTCACATGGTGACCAAGTATTTGTTGAGATCCCCGTCATGTACATGACGGGCTTGAGGTCCCCACACTTGTGGAGTGTGGGCTTGAGGTCCCCTTTACTTGCGCAGATTGGGCAATTGGTCCCCGGCTTGCGAGCACGGGCATGGTATGCGGCGACGGTCGCATATCTCGCGACACGGTGAAATGCGACAAAGAGTGAAAGAGAAAAGTTGCATTGCATAAGCGCATTCATACATTGTGAGACATGTTTTGAGTAAAGCTTGGAAATGGAATGTTGATGTTGTAGATGTGGATTTAATGTTCCATTATTGGTACTTCTTTGAGTCTTTGGGCTCACCCTTGCTTTTGTTGTGTTTTAGGTTCCTTTTGCGGAACGGCATGCATGGGAGGGAGTAGACATGAATTGGATTCACACACCGCCATCCACTTTTCTGATTGATAAACTTCTAGATCGTACCTTAAAAAAATGAGCAAACTGCTTAAGGATTGATTATGATTATGTTTCAAGATTTGGATTAAGTGTAATAATGTTGAGTAGTGACTTTTGGATATCTCTGAATAGGCTAGATGCTTACATGTTTTGAATGCCTATTAATGATTCTGAGTGTTGGTTTATTTATACATGTTTTATTCAAATGCTGGAACCTTCTAGTCGTAAACCATACAGAGGAGGATCTGCCGGAATCTGATAGAATGTTTTGGCTTAGATTTGTTAATTGGGTAGCATTCCAGGTTCATGTGGGCTGGGGTGTTACACAGTATGATTTGGTTAGGATTTGGAAATCAGGGTCTTTTTCGACTCGATTAGTTGCGTCGGTCCTAGATTTTGGTAGCGTGATTTCGGCAGGTTCACTATAAATACCACCATGACCCCCATGTTTCTCTAAGACCAGTTTATATATAAGATTGAAACATAGCTATTGCTTGTTATTTCAAACTAGAGTTCATGCGAGGACTTTGAGAGAGAATTGAGCGATCCGTTGGTTCATCCTGCACTTTAAGGTCAAGCTGTCGTTCCATTGGGAATTGGCGGCTTAGCGATCGTCGCTTGTGGTCTCGTGACGATCGTCTTTCCTGTATGTTTTGGGCGATAACCAAAGAGTTGAGGGTTTGTGCATTAGCGAAAGTGTTCAGCTAGCGATTTCGTCAACTTCGCATCATCTATCTACGGGTCTCACTGAGAAGATCGGGCAACCCCCATATCATGGAGCTCCCTGTCGCCAATTGAATTGGCGACAGGGATCTCTTAAAAAAATTGGAAAACCGCCATCTCCTTTTGTACTAATTATTTTTGAGCAGATATTTTGTTGACAAATCACACTGATATTATATAACATTTAGCACAATGTTGTAACATATTTTGTTAATAAATCAAAATTTCTACTAACTATTTTCGAGCACATTTTTTGTTGACAAATCACAATGACATTACATAACATTCAACACAACGTTATGACATCTTTCATCAATAAATCATAATGACATAACATTCAGCATAACATTATAACACCTAGTTTTTTTACAAATCAAAGTGATATTACAAAGCATTTGGCATCACATATATATTTCAACTGGATGAATCTTTTCCGTGGCCACAACCTCGACGTCCCCCCTGTGGACTGCCTCGAGTCGGGTAGTCGGATGAGGTTCCGCGGCGATGTCTAGAGTGCCAATGTCTCCTTCATCCTGAGGATTTCTCGTAGGGCATTTCTTAAAGGTGTGCCCAGACTCCCTACAAATGGAGCACTTCTTCGTAGGATATCCGACTTCTGCTTCGTCCAAGTCATTCCTGATGCATCGTACCTATCGTCGGTCAACCTTTCCCTTCAGTCTATCAATGTCCACGGCCTAGATAAGTTGGTCCTAGGTCGGATGGCCAGTGAAATAACCAACCACAGCGTAACTATACATATCTGCACTCCAGGTTTGCATCACCTCCTCCTTGTTGAAATAATTAGAGAGGTACTAGTCTGGATGCTACGCCACCGTCGAACATGCGGCCACGACATAGGAGCAAGGCCTATGTAGCAGAGGGGGCTTGTTGCAAGTGCATACACAACTAGCATGGCGTAGCGTGCACTCATGGGTGATCCTCTCATGGTTCGTCCCACGGTGTCTTTTAGACCTGCACATTATCTCGAAGCGAAGCTCCCTTATGTCCATCCTGAATGCCAAATGCATCTCACCTTCTTGCTCTTCTCTTCTATGTACTTGGTGATTATGGCAGAGTAGAGTACTCTGTTATTTGCAATGGCGAGCAGCGCGTGGTTGCTTTTGTCAACAAAGTAATTCGTATTACTGCGGAGAATTGCCTCCACAATACCAACCAAAGGGAGGCATCTTGCGCCGCACATGATCTATTTGTACACCTCGAATAGATTAGTTATCATGATACCATATTGAGCACCGCCCCTATCATGTAGCAGCAATCACTTCTCCTTAGGCTCGTGCTCAATATAGTCCGAGAAGCATTTCACCTGAGCCCCGTCTTCCTCGTCACACCGGGACCATCTGTGGGTAGCTGTGGCAATGCTTCTAGGGCCTGGTCAGCGCTTGGGATGGCCCACTGCCTCCCTTCTGTGCGTTTGGATCCGCTAATCTAGAATCTTCTAGAGTGCTTCAACATTTCGTTGCTGGTTCTAGTTGTATAGCCGCTTGAAGAGGTTCATCAAGTCCTTGTTGTAGAACTGCTTGTAGAAGTTTGCACCCAAGTGCCTCAAATATCACCTACTCTGCAGATCCGCCTATGGAAGTGGTTTGTTTTCTTCTTGTTGTAGCTGAGTTATTGCACTCAACAGGCCCACATGTTGATCATGTATGACGCATGCGTTTGGACGGCCCTGTACAACAGAAATTCTCAAATTCCTCAGGAACCAAACCAGCTATCCGTGTTCTCGCTTTCAACGAAAGCGAATGCTACGGAAAGAACTTGATTGTTCCCATTCGTCGCTATTGTAGTCAGTATCTAGCCCTTATACTTTTCAGTCAAGAATGTACCATCCACGCACAAGATTGAACGGTAGTACCGGAATGCATTGATACATGGACCAAAGACGAAGAATACTCGCTATAGTACCCTCTTATTGGCCCACTTTGGATGCGTGAAATCATGAAAGTCAACATGAGTACCGGGATTCCTATCTTGGATGACTCGGAGTAGTCCGAGGAGGTTGTGATAGGAGTCCTTGAAGGTACCGAACCTTGATTTTAATGCTTTCTATTTTACCCTCCACGCCTTGGCATAGCTAACTGTGTACTGGAACCTTGTCTCAATCGCCCAAATGATGGATTGTGGCTCAAAATCTAGATTATCCATGATCTCACTATACATGAGTTTGGCAATGAAAGCCTGGTGACATATTCCTGTGGGACTGCACTGACTCAGCGATGACACATGTGTGAGAGACCACTATAGAGCACTTCCAGTGGGTGTCTCACTTAGGCTAAAATATGTGCACTCGTCAAGAGCATCTCTCTATGTCGCACTTCACGTCATAGCATCTTGGGTTAGACTTGACGACTGTGAATGTACGCCATACCGACAAAGCCTAGAATTTGACTACCTCCTATACGGTCTTCTTACATTTGTACATAGATCCTTGCCTAACCTCGCTCAAGTCATACTCCCACGGCACATGGGAGCCTTCGTTAATGATGTGGTTGTCAAACTGGTATGTGTTCCACTTGGATAGAACCGCCTGCTGGTCCACATCATCCTCGTCATCGGATCATTTATCTTCTAACAATGCTATGTAGTCCCGGTCTTCAAGATCCATCCTTTGCACTAGAACTTCCAGCTTCTCACTCTCGTCAGCAAGCCCACTAGCTTGCCTGACTGAAGGAGCTACTTCCGTAGGGTTTTCATCGACAACATCAGGAACTCTAGGAGCTTCGGCCATTGTGTGTGCCGCGCTGTGGTTGGAGTCCCTGACTTCTTCGGCATCAGCACCCCCTTGTTGTTCAGCCGCTGATGTAGGAGTAGGCTTGGCAGTTGCCTAGACAAAAAGGACCAAATTCCATCGTTCCTCCCTCGCCATGCGTACATCTGATTGCCATGATTTTGTTCCTTTGAGCTGCACTAACTCCTAATATGTCCGCTGTATTGTTCGGAGGGTAAGACAACTCAATCTTAGATCATACATAGCATGGTCCATACCGAATGAGTGGAACAACCACTGCATCACAGCGTACCATGTACGCTGCTCTGGTCTTGACAGGGGTACGATCGTCGATTGAAAATAATGCAAATCAATCCCCTGGGGACCCTCAAGAATAGTCCTTTGATCGTAATAAATTTTGAAGTTGGTGACGTCCGACATATTTGACATACTACACTGTAAATAAGATTTTCATGATTAACCATATATCTAAAACTAGACTACCCGCCGAAAAAGATTATGTACAACATACTACACTACATAACCATACATCCAAAACTATGTAATCTATTCGGTTAAAAAAATTAACTCAAAGGTTGGCGATCGGACGGACAGCGCTTCCCCTACTTCTCTCCTCCCCTCTACTCCTCTCCCTTCCCTCCCCTCTTTCTTTTTTTCTGAATAAAAGTGAGATTTCCTCCGAATTTTTGGGTTTTGATGGTCTTTTATACGGGAGATTGTGTCGCCATTTGGAATTATGACAGGGACTTGCGAGATCCCTATCACTATTTGAAATGGCGGTTTTCCAAAAAAAAATTTAAAAAGAAATTGGTGATAGGGATCTCTGCGTACGGTTGAGTTCCCTGTCGCTAGTGGTTAGGCCTCTGTCACAATTGGAATGGCGACATGAGTCTGTCACCATTCCAACTGGTGATAGTGGTTTAGTTTTGTAATTATTTTGATCATATGATGAGAAAATTATTACAGATCGATATTTCTGTGCAAGATGCTCGCGATGGGGAGAGGTGGGAGCAGACACCACCTCCTCCGACTCCGAACTCAACTACATGAAAATAGTGAGATGCGTTGGGCGAACGATGGTGTCCTTATAAACTCGGGCCAAATAGAAGGAGGAGCAGTGGAATGGCCCGAGGCCTAGACTAAAATTGTTTACTGTTTGGCCTAGAATATCAAGAAGTCCTCCCGCACTATTGTTATTCCGGCTGGGCTGGTGTAACATCCCAAGTTTAGAATCGTGTTTCAAATGTAAGAAAATGAGAAGAACTTAAAACTTTTTCTTACATTGTGTATTTCTTGTATATTCTAAACAAATTCTGTACAAGAATTATGGAAATACAAAAGTCACAAGTCTTTTGATCAACATCCCAGTCTTCAAAAATATTCTTGTCAAATCTTGTGATCACCTTCGGGAAATATTTTTCCTAAGTTCTTGGGATGGTATGTGACCCCTCTGAAAAATTTCACAATTTTTAGAAATTGTTTGAATATTTTTGGAGGCAGTCAAACCAATTTGGCAATTAGTCAAACCCTAGAATAAGCTTTGTTAAATTTTTCGAGAAAAATGTTGTGCATAAAAACCTCTGGGAATTTCACTTGAGGTTCAGCTCAAAATCAGCAAGCTACTGTAAAAATTTCATAAATTTTCGTGTTGGTTTGCCCCTCCTAAAAATTCTTCAAGGATTTCAGCTCAAAAGGAAACCCTAAGTCTACCTCTGGGGTCAGACTCGGGCTCAGCCTCTGGACTTGGTTGAACCCTACCTATTAGCGCACCCCAGGCTCTGCCCAGTTGGCGCAAGCGATGTCAACCGTTGGATCTATGCCCTATCGCTGCGATCCTGGGAGCTCTAAGACCTCCTACTCGCACGACCACCTCGGGTCCTTTTTGCGAAGAGCACCCTCCCAGACCTCCCGTGGTGTTCTTGCAAAGACCACCCTAGGACCTCCCTTCAGGCTTTTGCAAAAACAACCCCCCCCCGACCTCCCCTTGGACCACCCTTTTGCACCTTTGCAAAGACCACCTCGGTCGACCACTTTTGCACCAAGGAGATCGTGAGCCGTCCATCCTTAGATCTGTGGCTCAGACCTCCTCGTGCGCTAAGACCTCCGATCACCTCTTTAAATCAGGACCCTTCGTTTCAAATCCAACCACCCGGACCTCCTAACCCGAGCTCAAGTCCACCCGAGCGCCATGCTCCTTGACCAGTTTCTTTTGGGCCTCTCACTGCCTGGTGGGACCTCTGGGACTGGTCATCTTCGCCTTTGCAGTCATGCGTGTGTGCCAGAGCTACAGCAGTTGGAGAAGCGCCTTGTCAAATCATGTCCTTGTCAACGGCTAGCTCTGCAAACCTTTAATGCATGTCAGCACCTTTTTCCAAAGTCCTCTTTTCCGCCTGCCCTGTCATTTCATGTACTTCCACGGCAGGGACTTTTGACTCGAGTGCACCGTGGAGCTCAACCTTGCCCCACTCCTTTGCTCTCTCGGCTTCAATGAAACCCTGAGCTCTTCCTCAGCTCCTTTTAGACACCTTTGTGCTCACCCGAGTTCCTCTCTGTGTTCTCCCAATCGCAACTCCCGAGAGCACCCCCCTCGCCATTGTCGGACCTTGGAGCTCCTCAAGGCCATCCGAGCTCCAGTGGTTCATTTGCATTTCTTGGCATGCCAACTTGTCCATTTGGGCACTTTGAGCATTTCCCTAACTTACCTTGTTTGGCCTCCTCAGGGATTGTCAAAGTGGGAACTTGTTCTTTGAGGCCGGATCTGCCTTCTTCCTCATCTCCGGCAAGCCTTTTGGTCGCTGGAGCTCCTCCAACGGTTTCCTTGATTTCACCATCCTCAGGTTAGTGCCCAAGTGTTTGAGCTTCTGTCCTGTTTAGACCGCGTTAGTTTTCTTTTTGTCGTTTTTGTACCTCCAGCGGTCATCTCCGGCTAGCCGCCGGTAGGGTGAGCTTTAGCTCCAGTTTTTGGCACCTTTAGGTCCTCCTCGTTATTTAGAGTTCATCCTTGTCCTTGGTTCCCACCGGCGTGGACCACGTCGCCGGCGGTGAGCTCAAGCTCCGACTCGGGCGTTTTGTCGGGCCTTACTCGGACAAGTGCTGTAGCCAATGATTAGCATTTACGTTGTCCGAGAGCCCAATCTCTGGCATTAATTGTTGTTCTTGTCGGCAGCGCGTGCGTTCCATTAAGTCTTCGGATCTCATAGGCTCAATCTAGACCGTTGACGACCTCCTAGCATTAACCTTTGGCCTTTAGATCTTCGTGTGTAAAGTCTTTAAGTTCCAGGACCTCCCCGCCGAAATCCTAGCCCTTAATGATCTCTTCGTGATTAGATCTAAACCGTCGATCCCTTTTCTGTAAAAACCTAAGTCCTAGGACCTCCCGGTTGTAGATCTTAGCCGTTCACGACCTCTTCATTGTCAATCTGGACCGTTAGATCTCCTGGTATAAGTCTCTTGCAGCTAGGACCTCCCATTATCTGAAATCCTGGCCGTTAAAGACCTTCATAGATTAAATACCAGCCGCTAGGATCACCCTCCACCTTGGAGTCCTCTTTGCAAAAGACCTCCTTGAGGTCCTCTGTGCAAAAAGGCCACCCGATCGTTTTTATAAAAACCACCCCTGAGCCACCCCCCGAGATCCTCTTTGCAAAAGCCCACCCCTGGTCTTTTGTTAAGAAAACCTTCAAAACTACCTTTGGGGTCCTCTTTGTAAAAGACCACCCCTGGTCTTTTATAAAGATAACCCCGAACCTCCTCCTCAAGTCAATCTGGGCCGTTAAGACCTCCCCCTGGGAGATCTTAGCCATCGGGGTCCTCCTTCGCTAAATCCTTACCCCCCCAAGACCTCCCTGTAAAATCCCAACCGCTAGGACCTCCTCCCGGGTTCATCTCGACCGTCGAGATCTTCCTCCGTGAAGACCTCTGCTCTCAGGACCTCCCCGATTTAATCTGGACCGTCCAAGACCTCCTCTGGTAGATCTTGGCCGTCCCAGACGTCCTCCATTATGTCCTTGGCCTTAGGACCTCCTCTCAGCCCTGGACCGTTAGATTTAGATCTAACGGGCTAGACCTCCTCAGTAGATCTTAGCTGTCAAAGACCTCCCTCCTTCAGATCTTATCGTTCCGACCTCCTCCGATTAGATCTTTAACTTGAGGACCTCCCCGTAGCTCTGGACCGTTGGATTTCCATTTAATGGCCTAGACCTCCTGGAAATCTTGGCTGTTAAGACCTCCTCGAAAAATTTTAACCATCCAAGACCTCCCCCAACAAATCCCAACCGTCTAAGACCTCCCTCCGTTGACCTCCACCTCAAGGACCTCCTTTGTCAGATCTGGACCATCGAGTCTGAATCTAACGGCTAAGACCTCCCCTAGGCGCGATGAGGTCTTGGCGCCCAGGTGCTCGTGGTGGAGTTCGCGCCTGTGCTCGTGTGCCGTGTGATTTTTGATCAACGGCCCACAACCTCCCCGTTTCCTTCAGTTCATTTGGACCTCCCGAGAGCTCAAATTTTCAAAGTCTTTTAAATTTTCCAAAATTCAAAAATGCATATCTTTATCATTATAGCTCCTTTCTGAATGAATCAAGTTGCAGTAGCTTTGCCATGAAATGAACTTCAATATGAGAATGAATTTAGGCACTGTTATGTAGCAGAAAATGATATAAACTGCATGAACTTGTTTAATATAAAATGTGGTCTAAAATTCATTGAAATTTGTAAAATACATAACTTATTCTCTGTATTTCCAAACTGAGCAAACTAAATTTTGTTAAAACCCACTAGGAATGTACTATAGGGTAGAATAGGTCTTAATATGATCCTTGCCACTGAAATTAATGATCTACGAGTTTTAGAACTTAGAAAAATCATAACTAATTCATCATAACTCCAAATGAGGTAAACTCAACTTGGCTGTTCTTTAGATGACATTATCTACCTACCATAAAAATTTCAGACCTTAGATCATTCTAGGAAATTTCACCATGAACAGTACCAGTAATTAATTTAATTGAATTAATAGGCTGAGAGAACTTAGTTTAGTCATAACTTTTTCATACCTAATCCAAATGACTTGATTCTTGTTCCTAAATTTTTCTAAAATCTTAATCTTGCTGCTGTACAAATTTCTTGGTATTTGGAGAACTTTTGCTGTGAAGTTTTATTTGAAGTTCTTGTTCTTATTTGGTTATCGCCTTTTCGCGTTAGGTTCCGAAGGAATTATTAAGTACGTGAGTGAATCCTCTGCAGCAAGAAAGTGATCTACAGCAAGGCAAGCAGTTTGATCATGTTAATCCCTGTATTTTTAAGTAATTATGTTGTTTACACATTCTATGTATGCATTGCTAGTTTGTGTTAAACTATTGTCGTTAGTTGACCTAGTAGATGCATTTTCCTTAAGCAAATGATCATCCTTTACTACCATAAGCCTAGGTTATTGCTGTGATTAGAGCTCGTTGGATGAACTCTTGTCACTTAGTAGTTGCGAATCAATTGCTTAGCCATGCTTAGCTTCCGGTAGAAATGGGCGGTTATCGACTTGTCGATAACCTTGATCACATAAAACTTATTATCACTTATGATTTCAGCCTTGTGCCATGTTTACTTGTGAAAACTAAAAACTAAAAAAAAAAATGATTTAGACTTGGGCACAATGGTATGTTGGTGTGCTTTTGGGTGTGACTGGAATGGTGCCCAAGTAAATTAAGGACCGAACTTCTTGTGAGTACCTGTTATCCAGGCATTTGGTGCGTGCTAACCACACTAGAGGGTATGGGACCTCTCTTGAATTAGTACTTTGGGAGGCATTAATTAATGAGTCGATGGCTGTAGTTTATAGAGAAAAAGGATCACAA
Source organism: Ampelocalamus luodianensis (assembly GCA_036346255.1). Taxonomy (NCBI): domain Eukaryota; kingdom Viridiplantae; phylum Streptophyta; class Magnoliopsida; order Poales; family Poaceae; genus Ampelocalamus; species Ampelocalamus luodianensis. The sequence continues at coordinate 11,361,111 of CM070627.1, read as the reverse complement.
AGGCGTGACCGGGGTGGTTCCTTTCTAGGTCCTCCACCCCGACCGGGATCTTGCAAATGTCCGGCTAGCTTTACCCTAAATGGCTAATGACTCCCGGCTTTGCTTGACTCCACCACAACGTGTGGTCCTAGTGGCCCATTTTGCCGGCTGGTCACTAAGGGTTAACCCCATACGTGCGACTCTTAATTAACGCATTCCATTGGAAACGTCTCGTAGAACTTAGCCGTGCCGGCATACCAAAGGAAGTGTGCTTAATAGCTTGGCAAAAAGGCGGTCTGATGTGTGGGTACATTGGTACACCCCTGCAGGGTTAAAACTATTCGAATAGCCTCATCCTAGGTTATGGACGCGCTTGGGTAAGCTTTTCAAGAGTTAGACTACAACATTTTAATTAAAACTTGATGGGTGGTACGAATCTGGGATTCGTGCTATGTGTGGTGGCTATTGGGTTAGTCACCAATAGGTGGTTACTCTTGTACTTACTGTATCTCGTGTTATTCCATTCAATAAAAACTGATTGCAAACTTGCTTTTGAAATGTACTACATTATTACAAATAAAGTTGGCTTTGTGCAAAATGAGACATATAGCATCCACTTAAAAAGCTTGCATGTAGCATATTGATAGGTCTGCTATTCCACACGTCAGTCTTGCGAGTACATTTTTTGTACTCATTTGCTTTGCTTATTTGTTGCAGAGGAAGAAGTTGATCCCCAAGGGATCGACTTTTGTGAGAATTGCTGCGGTATGGACGACTAGCTTGGCGACCCGGTCGGTTGCCTTGTGGGTTATGGCTAACCGGTTGGATTTTGTTTATAGCCATCTTATGGCACTTTAGCTTCCGCTGTTAATGTTACTTTGATGTCGTTTGGCCGGTCGGCCTTCTTGTGTAATAACTCTGTTATGTATGTCTTTTGTTAGGATTAATGTTATGTGATGTATGGAATTGATGCGTGATTTTGTAACGGGGTGTGTATACTGCATTTCTGGGAAGTATACATGTCTTGGGGCTTGGTTTATTTGATTTGTGATGCTAGAGTCAATGGAAGACTAAGCATTACAAGCCAAATAAATCGGGGTCCTCACAAAGTTGGTATCAGAGCTATACTGACCGTAGAAACCCTAAGCTTGGTCGTCTTTTGGATATTTTGGAAAACTTAATTTCAAAATATCAAATGATTTATGAAAGCTTAAGTTCTCAGATTTTACTCCTTACCTATCTTAGCTCTCTTCTCTCATCTTGCTCTAACTTAAGTTTTAAAAGTTGTTTTCCTCTCCTTCTCTCAAAAGATCGTTGTTATCGTTTAAGTGGGTTGTGGGAACCAATGAGTTTGGCAAATTGAAGTGTCGGCTGCCCTTCTACCAGGTTTTGAAGCTTCTGGAATGGTGAATTTCGACTAGGAGCTTGGATGCAGAATCTGGACAGCAAGCGTCAATTTCCGGATAGCAAGCTCAAAGGTTCTAAAGAAGGTAGATAATGAGAGGATAATTCAACTAAAACTTATGGGAATAAAAGGGTAAGGAGTGATATTAGTTGGCTAAGTATCTAACACTGTTATTAGTAGATCTACCCTGCTATTTGGTCCTATTAGAATTTGAGTTGCATGCTGAAATTTACCTTGCTAAACCGATTGCTCGTTCCCTCCATACGAGTTAGTCGTACCGGGAAGTTGATCTTGTGGTTGAAACCTTGTGCTGATTTTGTGGTTGTTTTTGAGCTTTTTGAGTTCATCTCTTAGTGGTTTATTGTTTCTTTGCCTTAAGCTTTCGGGTTTGATCCTTGTCCATCTTAGTATCTATCCCCACCCTAACGTTCAGCAGGACCCCCTTGTCCTTGGTGTTTCTCCCGCGTCCTTCAGTTTCTAGTCTCCGGGTTCGCGCTAACCCATTTCTTCGTAGCAGGATGTCTGGACAGACCAGCAGCGGACTGGGTCAGCAAACTAGCTGGGATGGAGATCTCCTTGGCCCCAACTGCCCAGACAAGGATTGCAAGCGCCTCCCCTCTGGCGATTGTGATGGATTTTGGTCCCCTTTTTGCTGTGACCATGGTAAAAAGAGCCATGTCGCCGAAGGTTGCGACCCTGGGAAGGTCAAGGTCTACCGGTGCTGTGGTGAGGAAGGACACTTCGACAACGAGTGTACTACAGCCTGCCCAACCTGCGATGAAGACCACCTACCCGGAAACTGTCCAGCTGCCAAAGTCACTTGTTTTCTCTGCGAGGGAAGCACTCACTATCCCAAAGAGTGTAGCATAAACCTGGTGATCGCCAGATCATTAAAACTTCAGCGACTGCTACTTCGGTCATCTACAAGTATCGCAATTGCCAATGCTTCCAGACCAGAGAAATTCTTAGATGATTTGTCTGTGGAGCTGCAGGACAAATTACCAGTCTATACCTTCGCCGACCTTCAGATTACGGTCGAGAATCCCGTAGTTGCTGGGGTCGGAAAGAAGAAGCCAAAGGATCGTCGCAAGCATCAACAGATGGCGGATGTCACTTGCTTCTTCTGCAACAACAAGGGTCACTATACGCATAGTTTCCCTAAGAAGAGTGCAACAACCCCTCGCCCTCCGCGGGCCGTGTTTCAGTCTCATGCACCTGCAGTCCAGCAGCAAGGTGGCCCCCGCAATCTGACCGTTGTCACGTGCTTCTATTGCCGCAAGGAGGGGCATTACGCCAACAGTTGCCCCGTGAAGCATCAGAAGCGGAAGGCTGTTCGTGATCAAGTCAACTCCATCTCCGCTGAAGAAGTTCAGGAGGCGCCTGACGTCATGTTGGGTACGCTTCTTGTTTACTCTTACCCTGATATGGTATTGTTCGATTCAGAGACGTCTCGTTCCTTTATATCCCTATCTTTTACTGTTGATGGTGATCTTCATCCTACTCCATCATTGATGCCTAGCACCATCTCGGTTTCATCAAGCCTTGCTAGCCTACCCCGTTTTCCCCAAGAAGAAGGCTACCATCCGGGTTGTCATCGGTCTTTTGACTTGAGTGACACCCTTTCTGTCCCTATACATCCAAGGCATCACCTACTAGGTATTGCCTCGAAATTCTATGGCCTAAATGTCCATAGCCCCTCTAATCAACTGGCTACGGGGGGATGACTCCGTATAGCTAGTTATCAAGTCAAGGTCTCGTTCGTTAGTGGAGTAACCAGACAAATCGCTCCACCAACTGAGAATGGCCTTGGTTCCTCCAAGAAGCTAGCTGCGGAGGGATGACTCCGCATAGCTGGTTAGCAGGCTGAGATCCCGTTGTTGGCGGAATTAACCAGACAAATCGCTCCACCAGCTAACAACGACCTTACACCATCAACCATGGAACCTAGAAAGATCTCTCAGTCTGTCAATCCTTGCTATATCTGGACCTGGTAAGTCCCTCCGTGCCAACTAAAGTGGCACATTTTCTACCATGTCAGAACCAAAATTCGTATCGGTCGCTTGGCTGAGCTCTTTATCTCAGGGGAATCATGCTATCAAAATTCCTTGGAGTTCAGTTATCAAATCGTTCCAAGGATGAAGCTACTTGGGCACAGGAAGATCATTTGCGTGCAGACTACCCCTTTTTCTTTCCTAAGCGAGTCAAATCACGGGACGAGATTTTTGTAAGGGGGGAGATTTGTAACATCCCAAGTTTAGACTCGTGTTTCAAATGTAAGAAAATGAGTAGAAATTAAAACTTTTTCTTACATTGTGTATTTCTTGTATGTTCTAAACAAATTCTGTACAAGAATTATGGAAATACAAAAGTCACAAGTCTTATGATCAACATCCCAGTCTTCAAAAACATTCTTGTCAAATCTTGTGATCACCTTCGGGAAATATTTTTCCTAAGTTCTTGGGATGGTATGTGACCCCTCTGAAAAATTTGACAATTTTTAGAAATTGTTTGAATATTTTTGGAGGCAGTCAAACCAATTTGGCAATTTGTCAAACCCTAGAATAAGCTTTGTTAAATTTCTGGAGAAAAATGTTGTGCGTAAAAACCCCTGGGAATTTCACTCGAGGTTCAGCTCAAAATCAGCAAGCTACTGTAAAAATTTCATAAATTTTCGTGTTGGTTTGCCCCTCCTAAAAATTCTTCAAGGATTTCACTCAAAGGAAACCCTAAGTCTACCTCCGGGTCGGGCTGGTCGACTCAGCTCACCTCGGACTTGGTTGAACCCTACCTGTTAGCGCACCCCAGGCTCTGCCCAGTTGGCGCAAGCGATGTCAACCGTTGGATCTATGCCCTATCGCTGCGATCCTGGGAGCTCTAAGACCTCCTACTCGCACGACCACCTCGGGTCCTTTTTGCGAAGAGCACCCTCCCAGACCTCCCGTGGTGTTCTTGCAAAGACCACCCTAGGACCTCCCTTCAGGCTTTTGCAAAAACAACCCCCGACCTCCCCTTGGACCACCCTTTTGCACCTTTGCAAAGACCACCTCGGTCGACCACTTTTGCACCGAGGAGATCGTGAGCCGTCCATCCTTAGATCTGTGGCTCAGACCTCCTGGTGCGCTAAGACCTCCGATCACCTCTTTAAATCGGGACCCTTCATTTCAAATCCAACCACCCGGACCTCCTTACCCGAGCTCAAGTCCACCCGAGCGCCATGCTCCTTGACCAGTTTCTTTTGGGCCTCTCACTGCCTGGTGGGACCTCTGGGACTGGTCATCTTCGCTTTTGCAGTCATATGTGTGTGCCAGAGCTACAGCAGTTGGAGCAGCGCCTTGTAAAATCATGTACTTATCAACGGCTAGCTCTGCAAACCTTTAATGCATGTCAGCACCTTTTTTCAAAGTCCTCTTTTCCGCCTGCCCTGTCATTTCATGTACTTCCATGGCAGGGACTTTTGACTCGAGTGCACCGTGGAGCTCAACCTTGCCCCACTCCTTTGCTCTCTCGGCTTGAATGAAACCCTGAGCTCTTCCTCAGCTCCTTTTAGACACCTTTGTGCTCACCCGAGTTCCTCTCTGTGTTCTCCCAATCGCAACTCCCGAGAGCACCCCCCTCGCCATTGTCGGACCTTGGAGCTCCTCAAGGCCATCCGAGCTCCAGTGGTTCATTTGCATTTCTTGGCATGCCAACTTGTCCATTTGGGCACTTTGAGCATTTCCCTAAATTACCTTGTTTGGCCTCCTCAGGGATTGTCAAAGTGGGAACTTGTTCTTTGAGGCCGGATCTGCCTTCTTCCTCATCTCCGGCAAGCCTTTTGGTCGCTGGAGCTCCTCCGACGGTTTCCTTGATTTCACCATCCTCAGCTTAGTGCCCAAGTGTTTGAGCTTCTGTCCTGTTTAGACCGCGTTAGTTTTCTTTTTGTCGTTTTTGTACCTCCAGCGGTCATCTCCGGCTAGCCGCCGGTAGGGTGAGCTTTAGCTCCAGTTTTTGGCACCTTTAGGTCCTCCTCGTTATTTAGAGTTCATCCTTGTCCTTGGTTCCCGTCGGCGTGGACCACGTCGCCGGCGGTGAGCTCAAGCTCCGACTCGAGCGTTTTGTCGGGCCTTACTAGGACAAGTGTTGTAGCCAATGATTAGCATTTAAGTTGTCCGAGCGCCCAATCTCTGGCATTAATTGTTGTTCTTGTCGGCAGCGCGTGCGTTCCATTAAGTCTTCAGATCTCCTAGGCTAAATCTAGACCCGTTGACGACCTCCTAGCATTAACCTTTGGCCTTTAGATCTTCGTGTGTAAAGTCTTTAAGTTCCAGGACCTCCCCGCCGAAATCCTAGCCCTTAATGATCTCTTCGTGATTAGATCTAAACCGTCGATCCCTTTTCTGTAAAAACCTAAGTCCTAGGACCTCCCGGTTGTAGATCTTAGCCGTTCACGACCTCTTCATTGTCAATCTGGACCGTTAGATCTCCTGGTATAAGTCTCTTGCAGCTAGGACCTCCCATTATCTGAAATCCTGGCTGTTAAAGACCTTCATAGATTAAATATCAGCCGCTAGGATCACCCTCCACCTTGGAGTCCTCTTTGCAAAAGACCTCCTTGAGGTCCTCTGTGCAAAAAGGCCACCTGGTCGTTTTTATAAAAACCACCCCTGAGCCACCCCCCGAGGTCCTCTTTGCAAAAGCCCACCCCTGGTCTTTTGTTAAGAAAACCTTCAAAACTACCTTTGGGGTCCTCTTTGTAAAAGACCACCCCTGGTCTTTTATAAAGATAACCCCGAACCTCCTCCTCAAGTCAATCTGGGCCGTTAAGACCTCCCCCCTGGGAGATCTTAGCCATCGGGGTCCTCCTTCGCTAAATCCTTACCCCCCAAGACCTCCCTGTAAAATCCCAACCGCTAGGACCTCCTCCCGGGTTCATCTCGACCGTCGAGATCTTCCTCCGTGAAGACCTCTGCTCTCAGGACCTCCCCGATTTAATCTGGACCGTCCAAAACCTCCTCTGGTAGATCATGGCCGTCCCAGACGTCCTCCGTTATGTCCTTGGCCTTAGGACCTCCTCTCAGCCCTGGACCGTTAGATTTAGATCTAACGGGCAGACCTCTCGAGATCTTAGCTGTCAAAGACCTCCCTCCTTCAGATCTCACCGTTCCGACCTCCTCCGATTAGATCTTTAACTTGAGGACCTCCCCGTAGCTCTGGTCCGTTGGATTTCCATTTAACGGCCTAGACCTCCTGGAAATCTTGGCTGTTAAGACCTCCTCGAAAAATTTTAACCATCCAAGACCTCCCCCAGCAAATCCCAACCGTCTAAGACCTCCCTCCGTTGACCTCCACCTCAAGGACCTCCTTTGTCAGATCTGGACCATCGAGTCTGAATCTAACGGCTAAGACCTCCCCTAGGCGCGATGAGGTCTTGGCGCCAGTGCTGCTCTTTGGAGTTCGCGCTTTGTGCTCGTGTGTCGTGTGATTTTTGATCAACGGCCCACAACCTCCCCGGTTCCTTCAGTTCATTTGGACCTCCCGAGAGCTCAAATTTTCAAAGTCTTTTAAATTTTCCAAAATTCAAAAATGCATATCTTTATCATTATAGCTCCTTTCTGAATGAATCAAGTTGCATTAGCTTTGCCATGAAATGAACTTCAATATGAGAATGAATTTACCTTTGTTATGTAGAAAATGATATAAACTGCATGAACTTGTTTAATATAAAATGTGGTCTAAAATTCATTGAAATTTGTAAAATACATAACTTATTCTCTGTATTTCCAAACTGAGCAAACTAAATTTTGTTAAAACCCACTAGGAATGTACTATAGGGTAGAATAGGTCTTAATATGATCCTTGCCACTGAAATTAATGATCTACGAGTTTTAGAACTTAGAAAAATCATAACTAATTCATCATAACTCCAAATGAGGTAAACTCAACTTAGCTGTTCTTTAGATGACATTATCTACCTACCATAAAAATTTCAGACCTTAGATCATTCTAGAAAATTTCATCATGAACAGTACCAGTAATTAATTTAATTGAATTAATAGGCTGAGAGAACTTAGTTTAGTCATAACTTTTTCATACCTAATCCAAATGACTTGATTCTTGTTCCTAAATTTGTCTAAAATCTTAATCTTGCTGCTGTACAAATTTCTTGGTATTTGGAGAACTTTTGCTGTGGAGTTTTATTTGAAGTTTTTGTTCTTATTTGGTTATCGTCTTTTCGCGTTAGGTTCCGAAGGAATTATTGAGTACGTGAGTGAATCCTCTGCAGCAAGAAAGTGATCTACAGCAAGGCAAGCAGTTTGATCATGTTAATCCCTGTATTTTTAAGTAATTATGTTGTTTACACATTCTATGTATGCATTGCTAGTTTGTGTTAAACTATTGTCGTTAGTTGACCTAGTAGATGCATTTTCCTTAAGCAAATGATCATCCTTTACTACCATGAGCCTAGGTTATTGCTGTGATTAGAGCTCGTTGGATGAACTCTTGTCACTTAGTAGTTGCGAATCAATTGCTTAGCCATGCTTAGCTTCCGGTAGAAATGGGCGGTTATCGACTTGTCGATAACCTTGATCACATAAAACTTATTATCACTTATGATTTCAGCCTTGTGCCATGTTTACTTGTGAAAACTAAAAACTAAAACAAAATGATTTAGACTTGGGCACAATGGTATGTTGGTGTGCTTTTGGGTGTGACTGGAATGGTGCCCAAGTCAATTAAGGACCGAACTTCTTGTGAATACCTGTTATCCAGGCATTTGGTGCGTGCTAACCACGCTAGACGGTATGGGACCTCTCTTGAATTAGTACTTTGGGAGGCATTAATTAATGAGTCGCTGGCTGTAGTTTATAGAGAAAAAGGATCACAAAGGCGTGACCGGGGTGGTTCCTTTCTAGGTCCTCCACCCCGATCGGGGTCTTGCAAATGTCCGGCTAGCTTTACCCTAAACGGCTAATGACTCTCGGCTTTGCTTGACTCCACCACAACGTGTGGTCCTAGTGGCCCATTTCGCCGGCTGGTCACTAAGGGTTAACCCCATACGTGCGACTCTTAATTAATGTATTCCATTGGAAACGTCTCGTAGGACTTAGCTGTGCCGGCATACCAAAGGAAGTGTGCTTAATAGCTTGGCAAAAAGGCGGTCTGAAGTGTGGGTACATTGGTACACCCCTGTAGGGTTAAAACTATTCGAATAGCCTCGTCCTAGGTTATGGACACGCTTGGGTAAGCTTTTCAAGAGTTAGACTACAACATTTTAATTAAAACTTGATGGGTGGTACGAATCTGGGATTCGTGCTATGTGTGGTGGCTATTGGGTTAGTCACCAATAGGTGGTTACTCTTGTACTTACTTATCTCGTGTTATTCCATTCAATAAAAACTGATTGCAAACTTGCTTTTGAAATGTACTACATTATTACAAATAAAGTTGGCTGTGTGCAAAATGAGACATATAACATCCACTTAAAAAGCTTGCATGTAGTATATTGATAGGTCTGCTATTCCACACGTCAGTCTTGCGAGTACATTTTTGTACTTATTTGCTTTGCTTATTTGTTGGAGAGGAAGAAGTTGACCCCCAAGGGATCGACTTTTGTGAGAATTGCTGCGGTATGGACGACTAGCTTGGCGGCCCGGTCGGTTGCCTTGTGGGTTATGGCTAACCGGTTGGATTTTGTTTATAGCCATCTTACGGCACTTTAGCTTCCGCTGTTAATGTTACTTTGATGTCGTTTGGCCGGTCAGCCTTCTTGTGTAATAACTCTGTTATGTATGTCTTTTGTTAGGATTAATGTTATGTGATGTATGGAATTGATGCGTGATTTTGTAACGGGGTGTGTATACTGCATTTCTAGGATGTATACATGTCTCGAGGCTTGGTTTATTTGATTTGTGATGCTAGAGTCAATGGAAGACTAAGCATTACAAGCCAAATAAATCGGGGTCCTCACAGCTGGCCTGAGGCCCAGCCGCTGGCTGGCTACACCCTTGAGGAGGAGCACGATTCCTCGTAGAAGTAAGTCACAATCCACGTGTCATGGGTTCAAATTCCAAGAAATATTATTAGAAAATCCACACAAATAACTATACCATAGTTCATTTAGAATGTGTTTGGTTGGGTAACCGAGTCTCAGACTAGGCCCACGGGATGCTAGGGACGGTGTTTGGAACGGTATCGAACTCCGATTATCAACTATGCCATAGTTCATTTAGAATGTATTTGGTTGGATAACCGAGCCTCGGGCTAGGCCCGTAGCACGCCGGGGACGGTGTTTGGAACCACACTTTGAACTCGTTGGGCCATAAACGTGGGATCCAAAAAGAGGCATTGGGCCAGGTTCGCGGGAAACGCAAATGGAGTTCGTTTTTTCGGAGCAGAATCTAGTCACGTGGGCGAATACGGTTACCTCCTCATATCTTCCATTACCTTCCTCTTGTACACATTTCTCCCATTTGTCCAACGCCAGTGACCAGCCGCATCCTTGCCTACCAGATTGCACTTCGTCGTTGCCGTCGCTGGCAACAAACCTTTGAATCATGCATTGGTTATACAAAGTAGCATGATTTGGTATATATTGCATCAAATTCTATTTTTCATGTTGCGGTAATAGTTTTTTTGAAACTTTTGTGTAATTGATTCAATGTTGCCCCTATTGTTGCATACACATAAAAAATGTTGCCACGTTGTGAGACCATAGATTTTCTTTGTTTGAAAATTTTGAACTAGTTTCAAGCATAGCTAAGATTTATGTTGAGGAAGATATGCAAGCTTTGTTAAATTTTCGTTCACTAAATGATATTTGAAATCGTATCTATTTGTTGAAAGCGTTTAGCAACAATGTTGCAAGCTTGGTACACAAATAATGAATTGTTTTTTAAAAAAAAATATTATTTTAAAAGATAACTAAAAAAATTACAAAAGTAGGTGTCTATCGCCATTTGGAATGGCGATGATGAGCCTGTCGCTATTCCAATTGGCGACAGTGACCTATTTACTGCCCTATCGCCAGTTCACCTTTCTGTCGTCATTTTAATTGGCGAGTGGCAATGAACAGTATTCTTGTCGCTAGTTGAAATTGTGATAGGACACCGTGGTTTCTGTCGCCAGTTCAACTGGCGACAAGATCTAGGTATTTAAACCCCAAAAATCAGTGGAAATGTTATTTTAATTTCAGAAAAAAAAAGAAGAGAGGAGGATAGGGAGAGAAGAGACGTAGCGAAGCCTTACCAGTTCATAGCGGATGAGAAAAAGACGGAGCAACAGATCTAGTCGGGCATTTTGCAGGTAAATATTTTTTTCAACTTTGCATATTAATTCAAAACCTCGTCGATTAGCAAATAAAATAGCGACATAGAATTCAATGGATTAGATAATTTTAGTTGTTTTATATAGTAAATCATTTTAGTTGTGTATAGTTTAGTTCATCGTGCAGATATTATTTATGTTGCACTACTCGAATGATTTAGAATAAGTCTGCAAAAATAGGAAGACATCTCGGAAAATAGCAAGGCACCTATTAAAAATCTATAAAAATTGCTGAGTAGCTAAGTAGGGTAGGTAGAGCTTAATTAAAATAAACCCAAATTATTTCTGGTTTCCATTTGTGCGCAAAAATTGTCTTGTTAATGACAAAAATTCTTTTTAAATAAAGAAAATAGCATGACACATCTTAAAATTGTGAAAACAAATCTGGAGTTGCTACATAGGTTACGTAGAGCTAAATTAAAATAGTGTGATCTTTATTTTTTGTTTCTATTTGCACATGATAAATATTAAAAAAAATACTAGAGACACTTTTTAAACAAGGAAAGTAGCAAGAAACCTATTAAAAATCGATAAAAATTGTAGAGTAGCTTACTGGGGTTTGTAGAGCCTAATCGAAATAACCCCAACATAATTTTGATTTCTGTTTGTGCGCGCTAATTATTTTGTTAGTGCGTGACGAGGATTAAAATCTCTATGTATTATTATACATAAATAAAAGATTGTGTACCTTCATAGTTGTAACTCCTAAGGCTAACAACCCCTGTGTCTTTTGGTTTCAATTGGTTTGTGCAACTTACTAATATGTACCTGTCTTCTTGCAACCAGAGCATATGGCAGAGGACGCACCCGAGCACACTATGAGGAGGCACTTCGAGGTCTACTTGCTGTGGCTATTCAGATGAGTGATGTTTCTAGGGTCCCATGGTTACAACGTCGACAAGAACTACATCTAGTACCCACGCCACCTAGCGGACTAGGAAGTGGAGGACATCCAACCCTATGCATGGGGCTCGGCAATGCTGTGCGCGATGTACCGTGGACTGTGCGATGCATGCCACCGGGTTCGGGACAACTCCGTCCTCTTCGGATCTCCGTTGCTTCTTCAGTTGTGGTCCTTCGAGCACTTCCAGATTGGACGACCACAACTTGATCTAAGAGTGTACGTAGTCAACATGTACGCCGAGGACGACGACGTGGACCGACTGACCATGGGTACTGTGTGGTGCCGTCGACTAGTAAGTTTCCTAAATATTTATTCTTTTTCGTAATGTAATTCAATTTCATATGCTAAGTTTCTGTTGTTCTATTCTACGAGTCACCTACACGTCGATCACTATGCACGCGTCCTACCCAGACTATGTTGTGATGTTCGATTAGCTGACGGATGACCATGTCATCTGGACACCATACGCTCCCGACAGGGTGTACGCGCGCGCCCTGAGGCCTATCGAGTTTGTGCACGCTAGACCACGCATATTGGTACACACGAAGGTACTTGGTGCACGACGTCTTCGCGGAGGAGTACTAGGTGCAACAGGTCATGCGCCAGTTCAACCTACGACAGGAGGTCCCAGTCCCCTAGGGACAGCGAGTGTCGTTGAACGTCCATGGGTAAGTTCACATTTTCTTCTGTCGTACCATTTGCCTTAATTACCTACGAAACAATCGTTTTGCCTTCCACAGGTACACCAGGAAGGAAGTACCTGCTACGACATCCTAGACGAAGAGGATGCTCCCTTGGGTTCAGGGCTGGATCAACGCTTTTGGTGACGTCGTCCAGGAGGATGCTCTCTACGACCCCGGATTGTACCAGGTGTACATGGAGTGGTACTCCAGTTGGACGAGGGTTCGCTGCTTCAGGGTCGTGAACGACCCACCACGACATGAGACTACAACGTTCGACACGTACCCCACCCAGCCGAACTCCGCATTCCATCGTGTGGTACGTATTGAACGGTCCATACTTCTTATTTGCTTCACAAGATTTCGGTTTCTAACTTGTTAATTATGTGTACAGGTCGATCTGCACCAGGAGGTGCACAAGTTGGTGGCCTCCATGCATCAATTGATGCTCAGGGAGTGCTTCAGCATGATGGTGTAGGATATCAGAGTGGTCATGGCATAGTTCCTTGAGAAGTCGAGACGAGGGATCCAAATCATGACTTGTCATACACCAATAGACTCGGTGGACCCACCTATGCTTGGACGAAGGTGAGCCACAGTGCGTCATGCCCAAGGACTCCTCATCCGGACGTGGCAGGCGGGTCCTCGTGGCATCGTGCTGGGAGTACCCCGACACAGTTCGGAGGTCAGCATGAACCACTCACGTTCGGTTCTTTGTTTCGAAATCCGCTAGTTACTAACGGCAATTTTCTCTGACAGGTCCTGAGTTCCTGCCACAAACGGGGTAGATGTACGCGGAGCCGTGCTCTGCCTTCGTGCGATCAGGTATGACTATCTAACTTGCATGCACAACGTACTATTTCATGGTTTTTGGCATATTTACATGAATAATGTAATGTTTCATAGATCGTACATCGCTTTGGGACGAGCTGGTGGTGTCGCACAAGGAGTCACACTACTGGGACTACGTGTGAGGACACGGAATAGTTAACTAGTAACACTTAACCTCCAAATGGTTCTAGCATTACTAATTAAACATTCTAAGCCTCGATGGACATATGCTTCCCAGAATTGCAGCACATGCACATCATCACAAAATTACACATCATTTCCATAAAATATACATTAACAAGTCTAGTAAAGGACATAGATAAAGTAAGTTATTACAAAAGAGCCGACCGGCCAAATGACACAATATACAACAATGACAGCGGAAGCAAAAGCAAGCGCCATAAGATGGCTAAGAACAAAAGTCGACCGGTTAGCCACATAACCCACAAGGCAACCGACCGGGTCGCCAAGCTAGACGCCTCTAAGGCTACCACAACACAACTCACAGAAGTGAGGCCCCTCCAGCTCACCTTCTTCCTCTGCAACAAATACATTTAAGCAAGATAACTGAGTACACAAAGGTACTCGCAAGACTGGCGTGTGGAATAGCAGACCTATTCATAAACTACATGCAAGCTTATTTAGGTGGAGGTTGTATGTTTCATTTTGCACAAAGCCAACTTTATTTGCAATAATATAATACATTTAAAAGTAAGTTTGCAGATCTGTTTTGTTGTCAAAATAACAGCGACATAAAGATACATACAAGTAACCACCTGGAAGTGACTATCCCAATAGCCACCACAACATAGCACGAATCCCCGATTCGTACCACCCATCAAGTTTTAGTTTAAAATGGTTGTAGTCTAGTTCTCACGGGGCGTATCCGAGCGTGTCCATAACCTAGGACGAGGCTATTCGAATAGTTTTAACCCTACAGGGGTGTACCAATGTACCCACACTTGCACCGCTTTAAGCCACAAAGCACACTTCCGAAGGTATGCCGACACGGCTAAGTCCTACGAGACGTTTTCCAATATTGTGTATTAACCACGAGCCGCTCGTATGGATCGAAATCCATACGCTTACATTGCAAGCCGAAAGACAACCAGCCATCACGGGGGAAGTCTTTCGGACACTGCAATGCTCCCAGCACCATCCCTCCTGCGACTCCCTGCGACCCGAAGCCAATACACGCCAAAGTACTAAGTCAAGAGAGGTCCCATACCCTCTAGTGTGGTTAGCACGCAAAATGCTCAGCACGGTGGCGCAAGTAACTCGGTCCTTAATGACCCGGGCACCATTCTAGTCACACCCAAAATCACACCATCTTACCATTGTGCCCAAGTCTAAATTATTTTGTTTTCAGCTTTAGTTTTCATAAGTAGACATGGCACAAGGCTGAAATCATAGATCGTAATAAGTTTTATGTGATCAAGGTTATCGACAAGTCGATAACCGCCCATTTCTACCGGAAGCTAAGCATGGCTAAGCAATTAATCCGCAACTACTAAGTGACAAGAGCTCATCCACAAGCCCTAATCCAGCAATAACCTAGGCTCACGGTAGTAGAGAATAATCATTTGCTAAGGAAATGCATCTACTAGGTCAACTAACGACAATAGTTTAACACAAAGTAGCAATGCATACATAGAATTTGTAATCAACATAAATACTTAAAATACTGGGATTAACATGATCAAACTGCTTGCCTTACTGGGATTGGTCTTGCTGCAGAGGGGAGTGCTCAGGTTCGATAAACTCTTCGGAACCTAACGCGAAAAGGCGATAAAACCAATAAGAACGAAGAACACCAAAAGGAACTCAACAGCAAAGAACATCCAAAACCCATGAAATTTCTACAACAGCTAGAGGTTGATTTTAGACAATTTTAGAAACAAGAATCACTTCATTTGAACTCAACATGAAAAAGTTATGCTCTAAACAATTTCTCTCAGCCTGAAAAATCTTAATTAAATTAATTTCAGTTACTGTTCATGGAAAAAATTTCTAGAGTGAGCTAAGCTCTGAAATTTTTATAGCAAGTAGATTTTGACATCCTGATGACAGCAAAGTTGAGTTTACTAAATTTGGAGTTATAATGATTTACTTATGATTTTTCTAAGTTGTAAGACTAGCACATTACATCTTCCAGAAATATAAACATGCTCAAAACCTATTTCATATTAAAGTACACTAACAGAAGAATCTAGCAAAATTGATTTTGCACGATTTGGAGTTATACAGAAAAAGATGTGCATTTTACAAGTTAAATTCTTTTTTTTGGATATTCAAAATTGGCAGAAAACAAGCTATCAATGATTACAGAATTTTCTACCACAGAATCATAGCTAAAAGCATTTTTATATTAAACTTTTAGTGAAATACAAATTTATTACTGTTGGAATTATTTAGAAAGGATCTATCTTGAATTAGATATGAATTTCTAAAGTTTTTATACAATTTTTCAGTTGACAAAAAACTATTTACCGAAATAAAACAACATTTAACGGAAAGGAATTGTGAGGACCCGGAATATTTAACTAGTGACACTTAACCTCCAAATGGTTCTAGCGTTACTAATTAAATATTCTAAGCCTCGATGGACATATGCTTCCCAGAATTGCAGCATATGCACATCATCACAAAATTACACATCATCTCCATACAACATACATTAACAAGTCTAGTAAAGGACATAGATAAAGTAAGTTATTACAAAAGAGCCGACCGGCCAAATAGAACAATATACAAGAATAACAGCGGAAGCAAAAGGTGTCATAAGATGGCTAGAACAAAAGTCGACCGGTTAGCCACACCACCCACAAGGCAACCGACCGGGCCGCCAAGCTAGACGCCTCGCAAGCTACCACAGCACAACTCACAGAAGTGAGGCCCCTCAAGCTCACCTTCTCCTCTGCAACAATTACATTTAAGCAAGATAACTGAGTACACAAAGGTACTCGCAAAACTGACGTGTGGAATAGCAGACCTATTCATAAACTACATGCAAGCTTATTTAGGTGGAGGTTGTATGTCTCATTTTGCATAAAGCCAACTTTATTTGCAATAATGTAATACATTTAAAAGCAAGTTTGCAAAATCTTGTTTTGTTGTCAAAATAACAGCGAAATAAAGATACATACAAGTAACCACCTGGAAGTAACTATCCCAATAGCCACCACAACATAGCACGAATCCCCGATTCGTACCACCCATCAAGTTTTAATTAAAAGGTTGTAGTCTAACTCTTGAAAGCTTACCCAAGCTTGTCCATAACCTAGGACGAGGCTATTCGAATAGTTTTAACCTGCAGGGTGTACCAATGTACCCACACTTGCATCGCCTTTAAGCCACAAAAGCACACTTCAAGGTATGCCGCACGGCTAAGTCCTACGAGACACTTTCCAATATTGTGTATTAACCACGAGTCGCTCGTATGGATAGAAACCCATACGCTTACATTGCAAGCCGAAAGACAACAAATCCCATCACGGGTGAAGTCTTTCGGACACTACAATGCTCCCAACACCATCCCTCCTGCGACCCCCTGCGACCCGAAGCCAATACACACCAAAGTACTAAGTCAAGAGAGGTCTCATACCCTCTAGTGTGGTTAGCACGCACAAAATGCCTGGATAACAGGTACTCACAAGATGTTCGGTCCTTAATTGACCCGGGCACCATTCCAGCCACACCCAAAATCACACCATCTTACCATTGTGCCCAAGTCTAAATCCTTTTGTTTTTAGGTTTTAGTTTTCATAAATAGACATGGCACAAGGTGGAAATCATAAATCATAATAAGTTTCATATGACCAAGGTTATCGACCAGTCGATAACCGCCCATTTCTACTGGAAGCTAAGCATGGCTAAGCAATTAATTCGCAAACTACTAAGTGACAAGAGCTCATCCATGAACCCTAAATCACAGCAATAACCTAGGCTCACGGTAGTAGAGGATAATCATTTGTCTTAAGGAAATGCATCTACTAGGTCAACTAGCAACAATAGTTTAACACAAACTAGCAATGCATACATAGAACTTGTAAACAACATAAATACTTAAAATACTGGGATTAACATGATCAAAATGCTTGCCTTGCTGGTCTAGCTCTTGCTGCAGAGAAGGATTCTCAGGTTCAATATATTCTTCGGAACCTAACGCGAAAATACGATAAAACCAAATAAGAACGAAGAATACCAACAAAACTCAACAGCAAAAGACATCCAAATCCCATGAAATTTACACAGCAGTTAGAGGTTGATTTTAGAAAATTTTAGAAACAAGAATCACTTCATTTGGACTAAGCATGAAAAAGTTATGGCTAAAACTAGTTCTTTCAGCCTATAAATTCCCTAAATTAATTATTGGTACTGTTTATGGCGAAAATTTCTACAATGATCTAAGCTCTGAAATTTTTATAGCAAGTAGATTATGACATCCTAATGACAGCAAAGTTGAGCTTACAAAATTTGGAGCTATAATGATTTACTTATGATTTTTCTAAGTTGTAAGCCTAGCACATTACATTTTCCAGAATCATAAACATGCTCAAAACCTATTTCATATTAAGGTACACTAACAGAGGAATTTAACAAAATTGATTTTGCACATTTTGGGGTTGTACAGAAAAAGATATGCATTTTACAAGTTTAATTCTATTTTTGGGATATTCAAAATTGGCAGAAAACAAGCTATTTGAGTTACACAATTTTCTGTGATAGGAACATGCTCAATTACATTTTTATATTAAACTACAGAGGCATAAAAATTTATTACAACTGGAAACATCTAAAAAGGAGTTAAAATGATTTAGTTATGAATTTTTAAAGTTCTGATACAATTTTTAGTTGATAAATAAATACTTATAGAAACGAAATCCAACTTAAACGGAAATAACGACGCGGACGCTCGTGGGCCGTTGATGCGAAATCCAATGAGCCACACGCACGGAAAACAGCGCACGCGCGCGATCCCTAAAAGAGCCCACCGTGGGATCAAGATCCAACGGCTCACGAGGAAGGATGCAACCGGACGATGCGGTTGCCTCGACTAACCACGACCGCAGATCTAAAGATGAACGGCTCTGAGCACATATCTAATCGGAGAGTCCGATTGCACACACGATCTCAGTCGCAGCTCGTGAGATGGACGGTCCAGAGTGAAGAGGGGAACCGGATGGTCCGAACGCATCTCAGATCTGGGCCGCAGATCGCAAAATGGACGGCGGTCCAAGATCGAAGTGCAATCAGGAGCGCTGACACGTGGGGCCGCATGTCAGTGACTGTGAGTCACAAACACGAGCTTTTAACACACGTGCACAGTGCATGGGGTCCACAGGGCAGCGAGACACAAGAATATTTTAGGATAGGCAATTAATTACTAATGACCAATGATTAGTGATGATTAGCAATTAAAGTGTCCTAACGATTTACACAGAGATGGACTTAGGGACTGAGGGCCCACCTGGCAGTGGCACAGGCTGGCGGGTTCGGACACATTTATTGCTAACAATGATTAGCAATAATTAAAACCCAAAATCAGCCCTAATGACTTCTGGTTCTCGGCTTTAGGCTGACGGGCCCACATGTCAGTGAGACATTTGGCCAGATTAAGACACCATTAATACTACTAATGATTGGGTATTAACTGTGTCCTAATTAGATGACGAAAAAGGGAGTTTACGCCCGGCAAAACCCCGAGCGAGAACAGTGGCTTGTCGCCGGCGACTCCGGCCGCAGCGGCGCCCACAAAACATCAAAATGGACACGCAATAGCGATGCGAACCTAATGGTGATGACCTCGCCGGAGGTGGAGGTCTAGAACGCCGGCGAGCCGGAAAACACAGAAAGGGGTCATTTCGGCAAAACATGAAAATAGCAAAATGCTCCGCAGCGGTCCAGGAAAGCGAGTACCACACTTCTAGGGACTAAATAGAAGCTACCTGAGCCGAGATGAGCTTCAAAAGATGGCCGGAGAAGCTTGGACACGATGGAGTTCACCGGAGCCGAGGAAGATGAAGAAGAAAATGGCAACCTGAGCAACATGAACACCAATGGGTGATCAAAATAGCTTCATAAAGGTTCCCATAAGCTCCACAAGTAAGTAATTGCAAAAAGAACCACTTACCGGAGTTGGAGAAGAAAGGGGGTGAAATCAACAGAAAATCTCCAAACTTAAAATTGATTCATTCCTGTGAATGCAACCCAAAATTAAGTTAGGGGAAATATAAAGGAAGTTGAGGAGCTCAAAAGGGTACAAGAAAGATTGAAGGTGAACCACTGGACACCAAGATCGCCATTGGAGCTCTCGGGTCAACAATGGTGGTTTGAAGGTTTGAAGTGGTTTTGAGCTCAAACACAGAGAAAAACTAGGGGTGGTGTAAAGGAACACCAGGATGAACCAAAGGGTTATTTATAGAGGAAGGATTAGGGTTTTGAGCAAGAACAAGAGCTCACGGTGAGCTCGGTTCATGGTGCGGTCATGGACCAAGAAATGATGGGGGCAAGTGAGACTCGGGATGGAGGAGCCGAAAGCCTGGGGTGCATTAAATGCCCCACAGAGTGATGTTGACGAGAGCAAGCTTGAAAAGACAGTGCGAAGCTGCCCTCTCTCTCTCTTGCTGCCATTGCCTGCATGCGCCGCACGGCTAACCCAAGGAGGAAGAAGAACAGAGATAACCAGCCACGACCGTTGGATTAGAGATGGACGGCTGCGATTTAACTGGGTCCGCCGGACAGTCCGATTGTTTTCGGAAATCTGGACGGTTGGATCGAGATCCAACGGTCCCAATTGAATAGTGCAACCGCACGGTCCGAATGCTCACGCGAACGAGGGCCGAGCGATTTAAATCCAACGGCTGAGAACAACCGCGCGCGTTTGAAAAGGCTCGGTGCAGTTAGTTGACTGAGTCGAATCAAGTGGCTCGAGCCCGAGTCCGACTCAAACCCAAGGAACAGTGAATCAACTTTAGGTTTTGAATTAAGCTGAGACTTTTGAGGATTTATTAGAGGTAGCAAAATAACTCCAAAAATTCTGAAATTTTTGCAGGAGCTTGCTGACTTAGATATTGACCTTGTGTAAAATTTTTGAAGGTTTTTATACTATGCATTTTTCTCCAAAAATTCTGCAAGGTACTGGTTTTAGGTTTGACTAGAAGTCAAAGAGGTTTGACTGCCCTCTAAAAATATTCAAACAATATCCAATAATTGTGAAATTTTTCAGAGGGGCCACATACCATTCCAAGAACTTAGGAAAAATATTTCCGGAGGATGATCAAAAGGTTTGACAAGATTGTTTTTGAAGGATCAAGATTTGGATCAAAGACTTGTGGCTTTGTATTTCCATGGCTCTTGTACAATAATTGTTTAGTACACACGGGAAATACATGATGTAAGAAAAAGTTTTAATTTCTACTCATTTTCTTACATTTTAAACACAAGCCCGAAATTGGGATGTTACAGGAATCGACGTGGACAACTATGGGCCCTTGATTTGGAATCTAACGACGCACGCGAGGGGTGCGCGAGAGCAACCCGAACGACCCAACTCATCTCGACCGTTGATCGAAGATCTGATGGCCAAGAATGAGGGAGGTTCGGACCTCGCGAACGGCACATGAATCAGGACCGTTGATCATCTAATGAACGGCCCACGATGATGGGAGGATCGGGTGACCCGATCGGCCCAACTGATCTGGGCCACAGATCGCAAAATGGACGGTGGCCAAAGATCGAAGTGCAAAATGGAGCGCTGACACGTGGGGCCGCATGTCAGTGACTGCGAGTCACACACGCAAGCTTACGGGCCCACCTGGCAGTGGCACAGGGGTTATTTCCGATAGCCATTAATACCGACACTTAACTAATCAATGATTAGACATTAATGATGTCCTAATCGCGCTGATTAGCGCCAGCAGAGGGGATTACAGGGGGTTGGACCCACATGTCAGTGAGACATAAGGCCGGTTTAGGACACAATTAATACCTCTAATGATTGAATATGATTAGGCATTAAATATGTCCTAATAATCGACGAAGCGGGAGTTTGGTCGGCAAAATCGAGCGCAACCCACGGCTTGTCGCGGCGACTCGATGGCGTGGCGCCTAAAATACCAAAATGGGTTCGCAATAGTGATGCGGACCCAATGGTGATGACCTCGCCGGCGGTGGAGGTCTAGAACGTCGGCGAGTCGGAAAACATAGAAGGATGCCATTTTGGCAAAACATGAAAATAGCAAAATGCTCCGCTGCGGTCCAGGAAAGCGAGTGCCAACACTTCTAGGGACTAAATAGAAGCTACCTTAACCGAGAGGAACTTCAAAGATAGTCGGGGATGACTTGAACACGATAAAGTTCACCGGAGCCGAGGAAGACGAAGTAGAAATGAGGTTCTGAGCAAAATGAGTGGAACCAACTC
The DNA here is from genome assembly GCA_036346255.1 of Ampelocalamus luodianensis. Classification (NCBI taxonomy): domain Eukaryota; kingdom Viridiplantae; phylum Streptophyta; class Magnoliopsida; order Poales; family Poaceae; genus Ampelocalamus; species Ampelocalamus luodianensis. The sequence continues at coordinate 11,339,587 of CM070627.1, read as the reverse complement.
ATTACCATAACTTCATTATAGCCCAGAGAAACTCTAACAACAAGTAATTGCAAAATGAACCACTTACCGGCGTTGGAGAAGAAAGGGGTGAAATCAGCCGAAAATCTCCAAACTTCAAATTGAGTGATTCGTGTGAATGCAACCCAAAATTAAGTTAGGGGAAATATAAAGGAAGTTGAGGAGCTCAAAAGGGTACAAGAAAGATTGAAGGTGAACCACTGGACACCAAGATCGCCATTGGAGCTCTCGGGTCAACAATGGTGGTTTGAGGATTTGAAGTGGTTTTGAGCTCAAACACAGAGAAGAGCTAGAGGTGGTGTAAAGGAACACCAGGAGGAACCAAGGGGGCTATTTATAGAGGGAGAATTAGGGTTTTGAGCAAGAACACGAGTCCATGGTGGTCTCGGTTCAAGGCACGGTCATGGACCAAGAAATGATGGGGGCAAGTGAGGATTTGGACAGGAGAGACGAAAGCCTGGGGCGCATTTAATGCTCCACAAAGAGATGTTGACGAGAGGAAGCTCGAAGTGACACAACGAAGCCACCCTCTCTCTCTCTCTCTCTCTCTCTTCCTACCATTGCTCGCCGCACTGCACGGAGAGACAGAGGAGGAAGAAGAACAGAAAGAATACGATGACCGTCGGATTGAAAATGAACGGTCACGATTAAAAGGATGCGGCTGAAGGTTTTTAATACTCCAACCAACCAGGGCGGTCCGATCAAGAATTAACGGCTGAGGTTAACTGAGATGTTCGAGTGACCCGAACAGCTCATTCAATCAGACGGCCCGATCTAAATCAACGGCTCAAAAGGATGAGATGATCGCGGTGGCGAGCGGCACAACCAACGCGAGCGGCGATTTAAATCCAACGGCCAAATCGACGCGCGTTTAAAAGGGGCCCGATGCGATTAGTTGATTCGATCAAGTCGATCGCTCGAGCGAGTCCGACTCAAACCAAGGAACGATGAACTGGTTTAGGTTTTTAATTTAAGCTGAGACTTTTGAGGATTTATTAGAGGTAGTAAAATAACTCCAAAAATTCTGAAATTTTTACAGGAGCTTTCCGACTTAGATATTGACCTTGTGTAAAAATTTTAGAGGTTTGTATGCTATGAATTTTTCTCCAAAAATTCTGCAAGGTACTGGTCCAAGGTTTGACTGCCCTCTAAAATATCCAAACAATTTCTAAAAATTGTGAAATTTTTCAGAGGGGCCACATACCATCTCAAGAACTTAGGAAAAATATTTCCAAGAGATGATTAAAAGATTTGACAAGAATCACATCCAATCTGTTCGATTTGCCCCAAGTGTTGGGACAACCAATCCATGCCAAGAATCACATCCAGGCGCGCTGAGTCGAGTAGGATAAGATCCGCCAAGAATCCCACTCCTTCGATGTGAATAGGAACGTCCCGGCATACTTGGTCAGCTCTCATTTCCGAACCCGGAGAGCGAATAAGTAGTGGAACCCTCAAAGGAACACAGTGGAGACCACTATCAACCGCAAACAATCTCGAAATAAAAGAATGTGAAGCTCCAGAGTCAAATAAAACTGTAGCAGAACGTAAATTGACAAGAAGCATACCCAACACCACGTCGGACGCCTCTTATGCCTCCTTAGCCGAGATATGGTTGACTCGGCCGCTTCCCAAGCCCGGGTCTTCTGGTCAGGTGGGTGACCACTCCCTTGCCCGCGTCCTCCATTAGGACGAGGGGCTGCTCCAGTCTTCTTAGGGCAACTACTCGCGTAGTGGCCCTTGTTGTGGCAGTAGAAGCAGGTGACGTCGGCCGCGAGGTTGCGGGGAACACCCTGCTGCTAGATCGCAGCGCCGCGTGGTCGAGTCACCACTGCGGGGCGTGGAGCGGTGCGAAGGCCTCGGCGGTGGTGAAGCCAAAGAACGGGCCCCTGGTGCAGGCCCAACTCGGGACAAACAAGGCCGGCCTTTGCAGACCGCTGGGCCTCCCACTTGCGCTTGCGGGACTCGCCCAGCGCTCTCGCCTTGTGCTCGGCGACGATGGTCTTGTCCACCAAGGTGCGGAAGTCGGGAAGTCCATAATAGAGAGCTTGTCACAAGCTCCTCGACAAACCCTCCATGAACTTCTCCGCTTGGCCTCATCGGTGGCCACCTCGGCGAGCGTACCTCGCCGATGGTTGAACTCATGGAGGTACTCGATCCGCATTTGCGCCTGTTTGGCGCAGGAACTCCTTCTTCTTGACTTCATCAGCCGGCGGAACATGGGCCCGACGAAAGGCGACTGAACTCCTCCCACGAGACCACGTGTCCCGTGGGCCGCATGGCGAGGAAGTTCTCCCACTATGAGAGTGTCGCACCCTCCAACCGATGGGATGCGAAAAGTGCGCTCTGCTCTCGCATCGAGCAGCGTTGAGCTTCCGCTCAACCGGCGCGACAGATCATCCGCGTCTCACGGATCCTCGGACCGGAGGAGGTAGGAGGTCGATGCACGAGAAACTCCGCAAGCCCCACGCGCTGATGACCACCACCTCCGATCCGGGCGCGGAGATGGAGGTGTTCCTCGCGATGACCTCCAACACCCTACGGTCCTCCGAACGGTTGCGTTCGATCTGCATGAGGACTTCGGCCATGGTCGGAGGAGGTGGAAGCTCATCATCGGGACTACCCGACTGATTCCGACCACTACGGGTTCCTCCTACCATCCTGCTTCACTAAGACAAGTTAGCTACAAGCCCGAGGTCAAAAGGCAAGGAAAACCAAACTCAATAAACAGGGCTCTAGAATGACCACAAAAGAGCATAAGACCATAAGTCACCAAATCAACTTCCCGAAACGACTAACCCGTATGGAAAGAACGAGTAATCGTTTAGGAAGGTAAAATTTCAGAGCTCAAACCTAGCTCTAAACAGCCCAAAAATCAAGGTATATCCACCTAATAGAGTATAGGCATTTAGCTAATTCATATCACTTCTTACCCTTTTTATCCCACAAGTTTTAGTTGAATCAACCTCTCATTTTCAACACTATTTACTAATTACTAGCTAGCTGCCCAGATTTCTTTCTCTAAGCTGCTGGCCGAAACTTCCTGTCCCAGAAGCTCCCAATTTTATTTATGGACAGCCCACCCTTCAAATTACAACACTCATGGTTCTCCCAAAACCAATTTAACCGATAGTGGCTAACTTTTGAAGGGAAGAGAGGAACAACCTTTTTCAAAACTTTAAGTGCGAGTAAGGTGAGATGAGCAAGCTAAGATAGGTAAGGAGGAAAATCTGAGAACTTACTTAAATTTTCATGAACTGTTTAAAAGTAAATTTTTAAAATATCCTAAAGGCGGCCAAGCTAGGGGTTTCTACGGTCAGTATGGCTCTGATACCAACTTTGTGAGGACCCGGAATAGTTAACTAGTAACACTTAACCTCCAAATGGTTCTAGCATTACTAATTAAACATTCTAAGCCTCGATGGGCATATGCTTCCCAGAATTACAGCACATACACATCATCACAAAATTACACATCATTTCCATACAACATTGTCATACCCTGTTTTTAGTCGGGAAAGAAAGAATTTAATCGGGGAACTCCGGAAAGCTTAAAACTCTCAGTTTTCGGAGTTTTTAGGGTCGTGGGCCTCGGGAAGCCTTCCCACCCTTGGCGGCCATGGGCCTAGGCCCATGCGCCTCCCTCTAAACCCTAACCACCCCTTTTCCTCCCCTTGGCCGAACCCCACCTCCCCTTTGGCGCCACCCCTCCCTTCCTCCTCTCACCTCCCTCGCACCCTGCCCCTAGGTGCCGCCCCAACCTCCCGGTGCTGGCCTGCTGGTTTGCCTCCCATCCGGCCTTCGGACCTTCTCCCGCCGGTTGCGCAAGGAGTTGAGGAGGACAGCAATTTGTTTGGGGCAAAGAGGTGAGAAGGAGGAGATCGTCTTCTCCGTGATTCGTCTACCTACTCCCTGGTTGCAGTAAGGGTAACGATGCGAATCTCATTGTTTTGTTTGATGGTAGAAGCGATTTGGATTCATTTTTGTCTAGGCGGACTCGCTGCGTGTAAAGACTGATTCTGTCCTGTATGTTGGAGGATTGTTTCGGTTATTTTTAGGCATAATCTGAAGGTTCGGTCTCCTAGAGATATCTAGGTCTTGTTCTTACGTTTCAGTGGCCGCCGAGTTCACTCAAATCCGAGATCCGAGTCAAAAGTTATGATAGAATTAGTCTTGACTGTCCAGAATCTGACGAGATTCTGCAGTCAATTTGTAAATTGTATAAGAAATTGTTATTCACAGATTTTGAACTTGGTGTCTCCTAGAAAATTGAAGTATCCCTGTCAGGTTTAGATGGCCACTGAGTTTACTTGATTCCGAGTTATGGGTCAAAAGATATGTCTGTTTTAACAGTCGCTGCCAGAAACCTGACGTGATTAATCTGTCTGTATATTTTCTATATTATGATAGAGAAGTTGGAAGAATCTGAAAGTTCACCCAACTAGGTTATTGTAGGTAATTCGATAACCTTTTCAGATTGGTAAAGAACGCTCAATTCGGAGTTGTAACACAGAAGTTATGATCAACTGAATATTTCTGCTGAATTTTGGTAGGCTGAATCTGTGCTGAATGTTCAAACAATTATTAGCCTATTAATTTGACCAAATTGGTTTGTCGCGTCAACTAGAGTTTTGTAGTTAGACCAGTTAAGAATCTACAGAAATTGGGTTTGCTATTTTTCGACTTCCAGGCTGTGAGTTATGTTAGTCCCGTGTTGCTGTCCAGGATTTTCTTATTGGACAGACTCCGTATTCGATCTATGCGATATAGGATTTAATTGACTCTAATAGAAGTAAAATAGAACACCGACTAGTTGAGCTGGGTATCATGTATACTTATTTAGTTATTTCGTTGGTTTAGGCGTGAAACTTGGGTATAAGAGCGCCGTTGCGGATAACGCCGCAACGCCGAAGGCAAGTACCATGTTTATTTGGATGTTTGTGCATTGTGGTTTTTAGCATGAGTTGTTTTGGTAACTTGTGAGACATGTGAAATGAATTATTCATGCCTTGTTCAATACATTGAGTTCATGAAAAGAAGTGATGTTATGGTATATTTCATTTAATTGTTGCATGCATTCATTGACATTTGGCGTCCACGGAGTGGATGAGAACCACCATCAATTCCAAGATGGTTGGATAAGACCCATTAATTCCAATATGGGCAATGTTGGACACCGTATGAAACGTTCTTCATACGGAAGTGGATCCCCGCATTTTTGTTAAGATGCGGGCTTGAGTGATCACCGACGGTGTTCACGGCTATCTGCGATATCTGGCGTGTGTGCGATCCATTCCTTGATTTGAGCATTCATATCATGTATTCATAAGTAATCCAATGTGTTATGATCGAACCCAATGATGTTATGTTTGATCTTCAATGAATGAATGTTTTTCTTAATCATTGTACTTGCTGAGTCATGGACTCACTCTTGCTTTGTTTGTTTATTTCTAGGTGATCGTTGATGAAGTTCACTTGGGAGGAGTAGATGAGCACTACTCGAATAATGCACTTCACATTAGACTCATTACTATAAGAAATAATGATTCTCTTTTGTCATCTTTTGGTTTGTAATAAATAAATTTAGTCATGGATGGTACCTTTATGATCAATGAGAACATAGATGAGAACTTTAAGTCATATGGTTATTTGTTATCTTAGCTCATTATCGTTGATTCATGTTTAGATCTTAGAATTGGATTTCATGACTAGTTTATGATTCTTGTGTGTTTTTGTTGTGTGGAACCTCCGGTATCCTCGTATGCAAAGGAGGTTACTCACAAATTTAGTATTTCGGCTTAGGGTAGTTGCATTCCGGGCTCGTCTTTGAGTTGGGGTGTTCTGATTGGTATCGAGAGCGGGCTTTAGGTCCGTGGTTAAAATAAAATTATTAAATTGACACACCGTACACGAGGTTGGGTTGGGCAATTCGTTGTTTCCATAAATTTTCTTGTTGTTATGATTTATTTGTTGTGCAACCGTTGTTCGATTTGGTCTTTGTTCCGTTGTGTTGTCCTTAGATGGCGAGAGGTAGAGGCCGTGGCCCGCGATCCGTGGTCGCGCCGTGGGCGTGGTCGGTTGTTTACGCAGCGCCCGAAGAAGAGGCTGGTGGGGTTAATGAGGAGGTTGCCTCGGTGCCCAACCAGTTGTGGAAGCTCAAGCTGCGCCGGCGATGCTCGAGCGGTGTCGGCGATTATTCGAATCTTCAAAGGAGAACGAGCGCTCGTCGGCGGTGCGGCGGCTTATCTGCTGCTCCCGTTGCTCTGCGATCATCGTGAATCTGCTTCTTTGCCGCCATGGCAGTCCGGTTATTGCCGCGATTCCACCGAGACTAGGATGAGCCTTCGTGAGTGGATGGCGCTTGGTGGACACGTTTGATGGGGCGGTACCCGATTCGAGCGGCAGATTGGCTCCGGTACATGGAGCGTCGATTCGAGGCATTGGAGATGAACTCGGCGCAAAGGTTCGTTTGTGGCCTTTCAACCGAAGGGTCAAGCGATATCCGGTGGGAAGGGTTACATGCGCTAGGACCCAGCCGCGAGGACGATTACTTGGGAAGTTTTGTGGCACGATTGAGCCAAGTATTATCAGGATTCTTTTATTGAGAGGATGGGCGGTCATTGCTAGTGTTGACTCAAGGCAATAGGTCGAGATCGAGTGCGAGATGGAGTTCAACAACTGCACGCTTTGTACCGGTGTGGGCTGATGACTTGGAGAAGGCTAAGAGGTTTCGTGGGGTCTCCTTCAGAGTATCGTCCGATCTTGGGAGCCTCGGTTTGCGTGATTTCAAGATCGTGGTTGAGCGAGCTAGAGGATAGAGCAGAGAGGAATTCTCCTTCGCAGAGCAAGCGGTGGTGGCACTACTCATTGGTGGTTACGGTGGTGGCGAAGAGGAGTTTTGTTGGTGGAGGTGGGTCCTCTCGGCCTACTTCCAAGAGGTTTCGAGGAGCCGCCCATCTCGTCCGCTCAGCGAGGCGATCTTTTCTTGGCGCCACGTTTTCTTCTTCCACACCTCGATCGCCCGATTCGAGTCAAGGTATGAAATGTTTTAAGTGTGGAGAGGGGCATCGTGCGTCGAATGTTCTTTGAGAGGACTTGTCGTCGGTGTGGTCGAGAGGGCCACAAGCTTTGTTTGTGCGAGAATCCGGCAAGTATCATCAAGTGGGAAGCGCCCAGCAGCGTCGTCCTCTAGTACTCCTCGAGCTCGGTCTGGACTCTGGTTGCACCTTTGTGCCACATTTCTCACGGGATGGGTTCCACCGCAGTTTCAGACTCTGCGCCCCGGCCGGTTCTTACGGAACCTGCTCCATCTGCTCGCCCTCGTTCTCACTGCTGCAGTTCTGCGCCTCCCTCTCGAGTGTTGGTGCGTCCTCCGCTCGGCACCTTTGGGAGTCACGCCATGCCCACCCACGACACCGTGGGCATACGATGTGGTGACAGTACTTTATTAGTTGATTCACATGAGGCTTTCGTTCATTTGATTCGGGGCTACTTATTCTTTTGTGTCCTTAGATTTTGTTAAGCAGGCGGGTTTGAGTGTGCAATCTATTTACGAATCTGTGGTGGTCGGTTCCAGGAGGTCTTATTTCTAGCTCTGATTTGTCACGGGTTTGTACTATCACTATAGAAGATGAAAATTTCATTGCCAATCTCATGGTGATTCAGATTATCACCTTTGATGTTATCTTGGGTATGGATTGGCTATTCTTTTACCGTGCCAAGATTTGTTGTTTTGGAAGGCGGTGACTTTGCGAGCTCGTCGGAGAGGAACTAGTGTTTGAGGCGGTCGCCGTTTGATTCCCTGTGTGTGTTGGCTAGTCTGTTTCCTAGTCGTCGAGCCTCGAACATTGGGTTGCTTTGGTCTCTTAGCGAGAAGTGCGAATCTCCACTTCATATTGAAGATATTCGGTGGTGAATGAATTTCTGACGTGTTTCTGTGGAGCTTCTGGTATGCCTCGAGCGTGAAGTGGAATTCGGATAGATCTTGTTAGGGAACCCGACCTATTCGATGTCTCCATACCGTTTGGCACGACCATTCCGGAGGAGTTGAAAAAGCAAGCGGATGATTTGCTATCCAAAGGTATGATTCGGCGTAGTGTATCGCCGTGGGAGCTCTGTTCATTCACTAAGAAGAAGGGCGGTAGTTGGCGTATGTGTGTGGACTACTGGGCTCTTAATCAAGCAAGCAGTAAAGAATAAATATCCGTTGCCCGTATTGAAGATCTCTTTGATCGGTTGAAGGAGCTAAAATATTTTCCAAGATTGACCTTGATCAAAGTTATAATCGATTCGAGTTCGCGAGCAAGATATTGAGAAGACGACTTTCTCTACAAGGTATGGTCATTATGAGTATAAGGTTATGTCATTTGGACTAACTAATGCTCTGCAGATTTTCATGGAAGCCATGAATAGTATGTTGCACCCTTATCTTGATGATTTCGTCGTAGTATTTATTGACGACATCTTGATTTATTCCAAAACGGAAGAGGACCATGCTCAACATTTGAGGTTGGTACCGAGACCTTGAGTGAACCAATTCTATGCCAAATTGAAGAAATGTGAATTGGATTTACGAAGTTGGGTTTTAGGCCATGTAATCAATCAAGAGGGCATTTACGCCGATCCAAGTAAGATTTCAACGATGGTGGAATGGAAGAGACCAACCAATGTAAAAGAAGTGAGGAGTTTTCTGGTTTGGTGGTTACTACCGGCGTTTCGTGGAGAGTTTCTCTACCATTGCTAGACCAATGTCTCGATTGACACGAAAGGTGTCAAGTTTGATGGACGGATGCGTGTGAGCGAAGCTTTCACTTTGAAGGATAGATTGGTGACCGCCCAATTCTCACCCTTCCGAACTGTGAAGCGGTTCACTATTTATTCAGATGCGTCTAGAGTTGGGGTGGGTTGTGTACTTATGCGGGATGGTAAGGTGATTGCCTATGCGTCTCGGCGGTGAAGAAACATGAACAGAACTATCCTACTCATGACCTAGAGCTTGCAAAAGAGTATGCGGCTTTAAAGATCTGGCGCCATTATTTGTATGGCGAATCTTGTGACATTTTCACCGATCACAAGAGTCCAAATACATCTTTACTCGTAAAGATTTAAACCCGAGGCGGAGGAGATGGTTGGAGTTGATAAAGGACTATGATCTCACCATTCGGTATCATCAGGGCAAGGCAAATGTTGTAGCCGATGCCCCGAGTCGCAAGGCGACACCTCCTACCCTCGTTGTCTCATCGCTGATTTTGAGCGTATGGATATATCTTTTGCTTTGCGGGTACCGCGAGACCGAGACCCGTTTGCTTCTTGAGTCGACCATTCCGAGCAGTACGGAAGCACAACGGCATGATCAAATGCTCCAAAGATGTGAGGAAGCGCCTAGATGAAGGCAAGCAAGGCCATTTTGGTATAGATGATTACGGTACTTTGATTTAAAGGTCGCTTTGTGTGCCACAGAGGCACAGATTAAAGATGAGATTCTAAAGGAAGCCCACGTTCAGATATAATTGTACATCCAGTGAGACCAAAATGTACAAAGATTTGAAGAAGAATTTACGTGGAAGAGAATGAAAGTCGATATTGCGCAGTATGTGGCCTCGTGTGGGATCCGCCCGGTGGTTAAGGTGAACATAAGCGGCCGGCAGGATTGTTGCAACCTTTAGAGGTTCGGTGTGGCCATGGGATGACATCTCCATGGATTTTGTGGTTGGTTTACCTCGCACTCAGCGAGGAAGGATGCTATATGGGTGATAGTGGATCGGTTCAAGAAGTCCGCACATTTCATTCCTATTCGAACCACCACCTGCGGCGATTTGGCTCCACTTTATGTGCGAGAGATAGTGCGGTTGCACGGGTGCCAAAGACTATTGTTTCCACCGAGATGCCAAATTTGTTTCAAGTTTTGGGAGAGTTTGCAGAGTGCTTTGGGCACGCAACTCCGTCTTAGTATTGCATTCCACCCTCGCATGGATGGTCGACCCGAGCGTACAATTCAAACCTTAGAAGATATGCTCGGTGTTGTGTTTTATCTGGAAGGGTGGTTGGGAAGATCACCGCTTTGGCGAGTTCGCCTATAATAATAGTTATCACTCAGATTCGAGTGCACCATTTGAAGTCCTTTATGGCGGAAATGCAGATCTCCGTTGTGTTGGGATGCGGTGGGAGAGAGGACAGCTTTGGGTCCGAATGGGTTAATAACCGTGGCTAGAGTGGCCGAGTTAGAAGGAACTTGTTAGCCGCTCAGAGCCAGCGTAAAAGCTACGCAGATGTCGAGGCGAGTGGAGTTCAATGTGGGTGACGAGGTCCTTCGAGAGTATCGCCTACCAAAGGCGTAGAATGCGTTTCGGTACTAAAGGAAAGCTTAGCCCAAGGTACATCTGATCGTTTCGATTGTGGCAAGAGTTGGAAATTTGGCTTACCGTTTGGATCTTCGAGTCTATGAGAGGATTCATAATGTGTTTCATGTGTCCATGTTGAGGAAGTTCTTATTTGACCTCGAGCATGCAATTCCAATGGAGCCGTTGAGCATTGAACAGGACCTTACTTTTGAGTCCCGACCGGTAAAAATTCGGACAAATCGGAGCGGGTTTTGAGGAATAAAACCTCAAGTATGTCAAGATTCTTTGGTCTCATCAATCGGAGAAAGAAGCCACTTGGGAGCTGGAATCTCGCATGCGCGAGCATTATCCGCACCTATTTGTTCTTTGTGCGTATTAAATTTTGTTTTCAATTCCTTAGACTTCTGCTCTTGTGTCCGTGGCGTGAGTAGAATTGGGTCAGTCATATGGGGATAGAATGGCATACCCTGCTTTTAGTCGGAAAGAAAGAATTTAATCGGGAACTCAGGAAAGCTTAAAACTCTCGGTTTGGAGTTTTTAGGTCGTGGGCCTCGGGAAGCCTTCCCACCCCCTTGGCCGCCATGGGCCTAGGCCCATGCGCCTCCCCCTCTAAACCCTAACCACCCCTTTTCCTCCCCTTGGCCGAACCCCCACCTCCCCTTTGGCGCCACCCCTCCTTCCTCCTCTCTCCTCCTCACACCCTGCCCCTAGGTGCCGCCCCAACCTCCCGGTGCTGGCCTGCTGGTTTGCCTCCCATCCGGCCTTGGACCTTCTCCCGCCGCCGGTTGCAAGGAGTTGAGGAGGACAGCAATTTGTTTGGGGCAAAAGAGGTGAGAAGGAGGAGATCGTCTTCTCCGTGATTCGTCTACCTACTCCCTGGTTGCGTAAGGGTAACGATGCGAATCTCATTGTTTTGTTTGATGGTAGAAGCGATTTGGATTCATTTTTGTCTAGCGGACTCATTGCGTGTAAAGACTGATTCTGTCCTGTATGTTGGAGGATTGTTTCGGTTATTTTTAGGCATAATCTGAAGGTTCGGTATCCTAGAGATATCTAGGTCTTGTTCTTACGTTTCAGTGGCCACCGAGTTCACTCAAATCCGAGGTCCGAGTCAAAAGTTATGATAGAATTAGTCTTGACTGTCCAGAATCTGACGAGATTCTGCAGTCAATTTGTAAATTGTATAAGAAATTGTTATTCACAGATTTTGAACTTGGTGTCTCCTAGAAAATTGAAGTATCCTGTCAGGTTTAGATGGCCACTGAGTTTACTTGATTCCGAGTTATGGGTCAAAAGATATGTCTGTTTTAACAGTCGCTGCGAAACCCGACGTGATTAATCTGTCTGTATATTTTCTATATTATGATAGAGAAGTTGGAAGAATCTGAAAGTTCACCCAACTAGGTTATTGTAGGTAATTCGATAAACTTTTCAGATTGGTAAAGAACGCTCAATTCGGAGTTGTAACACAGAAGTTATGATCAACTGAATATTTCTTTGAATTTTGGTAGGCTGAATTGTGCTGAATGTTCAAACAATTATTAGCCTATTAATTTGACCAAATTGGTTTGTCGCGTCAACTAGAGTTTTGTAGTTAGACCAGTTAAGAATCTACAGAAATTGGGTTTGCTATTTTTCGACTTCCAGGCTGTGAGTTATGTTAGTCCCGTGTTGCTGTCCAGATTTTCTTATTGGACAGACTCCATTGTATTTCGGTCTATGCGATATAGGATTTAATTGACTCTAATAGAAGTAAAATAGAACACCGACTAGTTGAGCTGGGTATCATGTATACTTATTTAGTTATTTCGTTGGTTTAGCGCGAAACTTGGTATAAGAGCGCCGTTGCGGATAACGCCGCATGTGAAGGCAAGTACCATGTTTATTTGGATGTTTGTGCATTGTGGTTTTTAGCATGAGTTGTTTTGGTAACTTGTGAGACATGTGAAATGAATTATTCATGCCTTGTTCAATACATTGAGTTCATGAAAAGAAGTGATGTTATGGTATATTTCATTTAATTGTTGCATGCATTCATTGACATTTGGCGTCCACGGAGTGGATGAGAACCACCATCAATTCCAAGATGGTTGGATAAGACCCATTAATTCCAATATGGGCAATGTTGGACACCGTATGAAACGTTCTTCATACGGAAGTGGATCCCGCATTTTTGTTAAGATGCGGGCTTGAGTGATCACCGACGGTGTTCACCGGCTATCTGCGATATCTGCGTGTGTGCAGTCCATTCCTTGATTTGAGCATTCATATCATGTATTCATAAGTAATCCAATGTGTTATGATCGAACCCAATGATGTTATGTTTGATCTTCAATGAATGAATGTTTTTCTTAATCATTGTACTTGCCGAGTCATGGACTCACTCTTGCTTTGTTTGTTTATTTCTAGGTGATCGTTGATGAAGTTCACTTGGGAGGAGTAGATGAGCACTACTCGAATAATGCACTTCACATTAGACTCATTACTATAAGAAATAATGATTCTCTTTTGTCATCTTTTGGTTTGTAATAAATAAATTTAGTCATGGATGGTACCTTTATGATCAATGAGAACATAGATGAGAACTTTAAGTCATATGGTTATTTGTTATCTTAGCTCATTATCGTTGATTCATGTTTAGATCTTAGAATTGGATTTCATGACTAGTTTATGATTCTTGTGTGTTTTTGTTGTGTGGAACCTCCAGTATCCTCGTATGCAAAGGAGGTTCTGCCGAAATTTACTATTTCAGCTTAGGGTAGTTGCATTCCAGGCTCGTGCTGAGTTGGGGTCTTACAAACATACATTAACAAGTCTAGTAAAGGATATAGATAAAGTAAGTTATTACAAAAGAGCCGACCAGCCAAATGACACAATATACAAGAATAACAGCGGAAGCAAAAGCGCCATAAGATGGCTAAGAACAAAAGTCGACCGGTTAGCCACATAACCCACAAGGCAACCGACCGGGCCGCCAAGCTAGACGCCTCTAAGGCTACCACAGCACAACTCACAGAAGTGAGGCCCCTCCAGCCCACCTTCTTCCTCTGCAACAAATACATTTAAGCAAGATAACTGAGTACACAAAGGTACTCGCAAGACTGACTTGTGGAATAGCAGACCTATTCATAAACTACATGCAAGCTTATTTAGGTGGAGGTTGTATGTTTCATTTTGCACAAAGCCAACTTTATTTGCAATAATGTAATACATTTAAAAGCAAGTTTGCAAATCTGCTTTGTTGTCAAAATAACGACATAAAGATACATACAAGTAACCACCGAAGTGACAATCCCAATAGCCACCACAACATAGCACGAATCACGATTCGTACCACCCATCAAGTTTTAGTTTAAAATGGTTGTAGTCTAGTTCTCACGGGCGTATCCGAGCGTGTCCATAACCTGGGACGAGGCTATTCGAATAGTTTTAACCTGCAGGTGTACCAATGTACCCACACTTCGATCGCCTTTAAGCCACAAAGCACACTTAGAAGGTATGCCGACACGGCTAAGTCCTACGAGACGTTTTCCAATATTGTGTATTAACCACGAGCCGCTCGTATGGATCGAAATCCATACGCTTACATTGCAAGCGAAAGACAACCACCATCACGGAAGCCTTTCGGACACCGCAATGCTCCCAAAGACCATCCTCCTGCGACTCCCTGCGACCAAGCCAATACACGCCAAAGTACTAAGTCAAGAGAGGTCACATACCCTCTAGTGTGGTTAGCACGCAAAATGCTCAGCACGGTGGCGCAAGTAACTCGGTCCTTAATGACCCGGGCACCATTCTAGTCACACCCAAAATCACACCATCTTACCATTGTGCCCAAGTCTAAATTATTTTGTTTTCAGTTTTAGTTTTCATATGTAAACATGGCACAAGGCTGAAATCATAGATCGTAATAAGTTTTATGTGATCAAGGTTATCGACAAGTCGATAACCGCCCATTTCTACCGGAAGCTAAGCATGGCTAAGCAATTAATCCGCAACTACTAAGTGACAAGAGCTCATCCACGAGCCCTAATCCAGCAATAACCTAGGCTCACGGTAGTAGAGAATAATCATTTGCTAAGGAAATGCATCTACTAGGTCAACTAACGACAATAGTTTAACACAAAGTAGCAATGCATACATAGAATTTGTAATCAACATAAATACTTAAAATACTGGGATTAACATGATCAAACTGCTTGCCTTGCTGGGATTGGTCTTGCTGCAGAGGGGAGTGCTCAGGTTCGATAAACTCTTCGGAACCTAACGTGAAAAGGCGATAAAACCAATAAGAACGAAGAACACCAAAAGGAACTCAACGGCAAAGAACATCCAAAACCCATGAAATTTCTACAGCAGCTAGAGGTTGATTTTAGACAATTTTAGAAACAAGAATCACTTCATTTGGACTCAGCATGAAAAAGTTATGCCCTAAATAATTTCTCTCAGCCTGAAAAATCCTAATTAAATTAATTTCGGTTACTGTTCATGGCAAAAATTTCTAGAGTGAGCTAAGCTCTGAAATTTTTATAGCAAGTAGATTATGACATCCTAATGACAACAAAGTTGAGTTTACTAAATTTGGAGTTATAATGATTTACTTATGATTTTTCTAAGTTGTAAGACTAGCACATTACATCTTCCAGAAATATAAACATGCTCAAAACCTATTTCATATTAAAGTACACTAACAGAAGAATCTAGCAAAATTGACTTTGTACGATTTGGAGTTATACAGAAAAAGATGTGCATTTTACAAGTTAAATTCTATTTTTTTTGGATATTCAAAATTGGCAGAAAACAAGCTATCAATGATTACAAAATTTTCTACCACAGAATTATAGCTAAAAGCATTTTTATATTAACTTTTAGTGAAATACAAATTTATTACAGTTGGAATTATTTGGAAAGGATCTATTTTGAATTAGATATGAATTTCTAAAGTTTTTATACAATTTTTCAGTTGACAAAAAACTATTTACTGAAACAAAACAACACTTAACGGAAAGGAATCGACGTGAACAACTATGGGCCCTTGATCTGGAATCTAATAGCGCGCGCGAGAGCAACCCGAACGGCCCAACTCATCTCGACCGTTGCTCGAAGATCTGATGGCCAAGAACGAGGGAGGTTCGGACCTCGCGAACGCCATATGAATCAGGACCGTTGATCATCAAATGAACGGCCCACGATGACGGGAGGATCGGGTGACCCGATCGCCCAATCGACCGGGCCACAGATCGCAAAATGGACGGTGGCCAAAGATCGAAGTGCAAAATGGAGCGCTGACACGTGGGGCCGCATGTCAGTGACTGCGAGTCAGACACGCAAGCTTTAACACACGTGCACAGGGCTCGGGGCCCACATGGCAGCGAGACACGAGGAGATTTTAGGACAACTAATTAAATACTAATGACCAATGATTAGTGATGATTAGCAATTAATGCGTCCTAAAGATTTTCACAGAGATAGATTAAGGAACTGAGGGCCCACCTGTCAGTGAGACAAGATGGCGGCTTCGGACACATTTATTGCTAACAATGATTAGCAATAAATAAATCCAAAAATTTGCCCTAATGATTTCTGGTTTTCGGCTTTTAAGCTTACGGGCCCACCTGGCAGTAGCACAGGGGTTATTTCCGATAGCCATTAATACCGACACTGAACTAATCAATGATTAGACATTAATGATGTCCTAATCGCGCTGATTAGCGCCAGCAGAGGGGATTACAGGGGGTTGGACCCACATGTCAGTGAGACATAAGGCCGGTTTAGGACACAATTAATACCTCTAATGATTGAATATGATTAGGCATTAAATATGTCCTAATAATCTGACGAAAACGGGAGTTTCGGTCGGCAAAATCCCGAGCGCAACCCACGGCTTGTCGCCGGCGACTCCGGTCGCGGCGGCGCCCACAAAATACCAAAATGGGTTCGCAATAGTGATGCGGACCCAATGGTGTGACCTCGCCGGCGGTGGAGGTCTAGAACGCCGGCGAGCCGGAAAACATAGAAGGATGCCATTTTGGCAAAACATGAAAAATAGCAAAATGCTCCGCTGCGGTCTAGGAAAGCGAGTGCCAACACTTCTAGGGACTAAATAGAAGCTACCTTAACCGAGAGGAACTTCAAAGATAGTCGGGGATGACTTGAACACGATAAAGTTCACCGGAGCCGAGGAAGACGAAGTAGAAATGAGGTTCTGAGCAAAATGAGTGGAACCAACTCATTACCATAACTTCATTATAGCACAGAGAAACTCTAACAACAAGTAATTGCAAAATGAACCACTTACCGGCGTTGGAGAAGAAAGGGGGTGAAATCAGCCGAAAATCTCCAAACTTCAAATTGAGTGATTCGTGTGAATGCAACCCAAAATTAAGTTAGGGGAAATATAAAGGAAGTTGAGGAGCTCAAAAGGGTACAAGAAAGATTGAAGGTGAACCACTGGACACCAAGATCGCCATTGGAGCTCTCGGGTCAACAATGGTGGTTTGAGGATTTGAAGTGGTTTTGAGCTCAAACACAGAGAAGAGCTAGAGGTGGTGTAAAGGAACACCAGGAGGAACCAAGGGGGCTATTTATAGAGGGAGAATTAGGGTTTTGAGCAAGAACACGAGTCCATGGTGGTCTCGGTTCAAGGCACGGTCATGGACCAAGAAATGATGGGGGCAAGTGAGGATTTGGACAGGAGAGACGAAAGCCTGGGGCGCATTTAATGCTCCACAGAGAGATGTTGACGAGAGGAAGCTCGAAGTGACACAACGAAGCCACCCTCTCTCTCTCTCTCTCTCTCTCTCTCTTCCTACCATTGCTCGCCGCACTGCACGGAGAGACAGAGGAGGAAGAAGAACAGAAAGAATACGGTGACCGTCGGATTGAAAATGAACGGTCACGATTAAAAGGATGCGGCTGAAGGTTTTTAATACTCCAACCAACCAGGGCGGTCCGATCAAGAATTAACGGCTGAGGTTAACTGAGATGTTCGAGTGACCCGAACAGCTCATTCAATCAAGACGGCCCGATCTAAATCCAACGGCTCAAAAAGGATGAGATGATCGCGGTGGCCCGAACGGCACAACCAACGCGAGCCGAGCGATTTAAATCCAACGCCAAATCGACCGCGCGTTTAAAGGGGCCGGTGCGATTAGTTGATTCGATCAAGTCGATCGCTCGAGCGAGTCGACTCAAACCCAAGGAACGATGAACGTGTTTAGGTTTTTAATTTAAGCTGAGACTTTTGAGGATTTATTAGAGGTAGAAAAATAACTCCAAAAATTCTAAAATTTTTACAGGAGCTTGCCGACTTAGATATTGACCTTGTGTAAAAAATTTTAGAGGTTTTTATGCTATGCATTTTTCTCCAAAAATTCTGTAAGGTACTGGTCCAAGGTTTGACTGCCCTCTAAAATATCCAAACAATTTCTAAAAATTGTGAAATTTTTCAGAGGGGCCACATACCATCTCAAGAACTTAGGAAAAATATTTCCAAGAGATGATTAAAAGATTTGACAAGATTGTTTTTAGAAGGATCAAGATTTGGATCAAAAGACTTGTGACTTTGTATTTCCATAACTCTTGTACAAGATTTGTTTAGTACACACAGGAAATACATGATGTAAGAAAAAAATTTAATTTCTACTCATTTTCTTACATTTGAAACACAAGTCTGAAACTTGGGATGTTACACTACGACTTCGACTAGCATGGTTGTTAGATCTTCGCGGGGGTTTCACAGCTACATGATGCGCTCGGACTGAGCCAACAGACGCATGACCCTCTCTTGACACTCCTAGGCTACTCGTGTCGGTTAGGTACCTCAGTTGCCTGAACCTTTGACATACTCGTACCAGCACCCCCAGCTGCCCTAGATGAGGCTAGGGGCCACATGTGGGGTACGCCCCAAGCGGGTCTGTGAGTATGTATTTGTTCTTATAAATATCAGTCATGCCATGTAAATATTAATTTATATACAAATTATATTACGCCAGTCTCGAGTTTTCACACTATTTTTTGCATGCACAGGCAACCATGTGAGAGAGTCAGCATCGAGACACCCCACACCACCCTATCATTATGTACTCATGCCATGTAAGGGAGTCAGCATCACAACACCCCACACTACCCATGCCATGTGAGATGACCTCACACTACGACGCTACCGTTTCAGACCCAAAAAACGCACTCTGACACACCACCTTTTCAAATCGAAAAGACCATGCCCAGTCATGTCACACGTTGCTACTTTTGTTGACCGAGATGACAATACACCGCTATGCCACCTTTTCAGATCGAAAAGACCGCACCCTGACATGCTGCCACTTTTATAGATCGAAATGATAACACACTGCGATACTATCTTTTCAAACCGATGAGATCACACTCCGCCACACTACCTTTTCAGATCGAAAAGACTACACACTGTCATTGCCCACATGCTGCCACTTTTGCATATCAACATGATGACACATTGCAACGCTACCTTTTTAGATCGAAAATACCACACTCTGCCGCGCTACTCATTGAGATCGAAAAGACCCATTATAAAAGGAGGGAGAAGAGAACTGTAGGAGAAGAGAGCTTGAGGAGAGCACTACACTACCGGACCCAACACTTCACAAACCTTAGTTCATACAACTTAGAGGAAGGAGATGTCGGACGCGTCAGCAAACTTCTACGCGAGGATGCTGCGGAAGTGCGAATGGCTTGCTGAGAGGGCTAAACCCTACCTGGATAATTCTATGAAGGATGCGCCAGTACTATCGGAGTTCCCACGCCCGCAATGTGTGTGCGAACTATCGGCTAAGATCATCCAATTCACACACTCGGCGATTGCCACTCAGGAGTACTACACGCGCGGCCACCACCTCATAAGCATATCTTGCACACACAAAGATTTTTCACATCTTACATTCCATTTCACAAGTCCTTGACTACACCAGCTCATAATGGCAGCCAGAGATGCAATATAATTTCTTTTAATGGATAGACGGGCTAGACATATACGATAGGGCATTCATCCAATATAAGTATATGTTGAACTATGTGATGTGAATCGAGATCTTTAAACACTAAAAACCTTATGTACCCGACCCTACTGAGAAGGCATCGGAGGAGCCTGAGCGTGCGATGCACAAGAGGAATGCTCCTGCTATTAAGATCAGCAACCGTCCTAGCACTCCCTGTCGCCCGGGTGCAGTCCGATTCTAAGAGGTAAGTTATGCTCAGTTTGCATCATGATTATTAATTTAGCCCTACGTTGTGCTATGCTAACATCATTCAATCGTCTAGTCTGTCTCACAGAACATGGCCAACTTCGAGACTAGCCACCGCCGTGGGCAGACCAGAGATAAGGGGAAGAGATCGATGAGCCGTCAGGACTAATCGATTTGGTTCCAACAACCTTTTTTGTGGATTCTAAAAAAGCGCGCATGTATTGTAGGTGTATTTCGGTTTGCTCATTCGTACATGTTGTCGTTTCTAATGTACGTACTTAAACCGAGTATACTATGTATTTCACAATTAAATTATGAACTCATTCGAATTTACATATCTTTTTTTTCAAATGTTACGACTGTTAAATATTACGTAATATTTTTCCGAAGGAATCGGTTCTACAAACAATACAATCGGGACAACATCACGCATGGCAACTCTAAACCCAAATATTTTTTTAATTTTGTTCTGAATGGAGTTGTTTGTGTCATTATGCTGCCGAACTCGTGTTCTAAATTGCGCCACCGATCTAGCATTTTTTACTTCACATTGCATTGTCTTCTCCAATTTTACATTCTGAGCTACGCAGACACTTCAAGATATTACCAAATTCTAAAAAATATTTACATATTTTTTTAAAAAAATAAAAAAAATACTAGGCATAAATAAAAAAGGCAGGCTCTTGTTGTCATTCTAATTGGCGACAGGAGTTCTATCTAGAGATGGCAACGGGGTCATTCCCCGTCGGGGAATGGTAGAACATCCCCATCCCCGAGAGAAGAAAAATTCTCTGTCCTCGTCTCCGTCCCCATCTCCGTCCTCGGGTGCTATTCTCCCTCTGTTCCCCATCCCTATCGAGTTATCGGGGCTCCACGAGGACTCATACCCGAAAGTTGGATCTCGAAAAAAGAGAAAATAAGATCCATAATGTTATAAAAGGGTATGGACATTCACATATAATGCTAAAATGACAATATTTTTGATTAATTAGCATCTAAAAGTAAAGGATGCAAAAGAGATTATCAGGCTATCACCTTATCGTGTTGTGCCGTAGTGGACTAGTGGTCTACATGTCTTATCGGGGGCCCATGCGGGTAGCGAGGATGGGGAGTAGGAGAATAGCCGCATCTCTTCTTCACCCGATGGGGAATTGTATTTGTATATTAACATCCCCGTGGGGGAAGAAATAACTCCATCCCTATCACACAATGGGTAAATTTCCCGTCGGGGAATGAGACCCTATTGCCATTTCTATCCTGTCGCCAATTGAACTAGCGATAGAAATCTCTCCAATAGAAGCCTGTCGCCGTTCCAAATGGTGACAGAAATATATTTTTGTATTTTTTTTTGACTATTTAATTTTATAATTATTTTTTAAAATAATATTATTTCAAAAAAAAAATTCCCAGATGATGCACCGAACAGTTAAGTCCGCGCACTAGTAAGCCTAAAAAAAAATACTGGTACTCCGGTGGTCCAATACTCCTCCCAAAACTAGCCGCAGACGAACACTCCTTCCGTCCTTCGCACGGTCGCACCCGCATGTCACAAGCCCATAGCCATAGGCCGAAAATTCCCCACCTCCACACCAAACCCTAGCTCACCCATGGTGCAAGCCGCACCCAGCTCCCCCACCCCCGCCCCCAACGCCGACCACACCTCCCCGCCGTCCCGCCTCCTCTGCAAGCACCGCCCGCGCCGCCGCGCTGCGGCTCCCCGCCCGCCCCTACCGCCCCTCGCGCCCACGCGCGGCCAGCCCGACCTCGCCCTCTGCCACTGCTGCGGCGTACGCTTCCCGCCGCCGCCGTCGGGCGCCAAGCGCCTCTCCGTTCGGCCCCTCCGCTCCCTCTGGCGCGTCGTCCTCCTCTGCGGGGAATGCCTCTCCCACGTCCTCTCCGCCGCCGTCTGCTCCTATTGCCTCTCCCTCGACAACCTCCCGCTGGAGGACTCCTCCGTCGCGTGCCGCAGCTGCAACCGCTGCGTCCACCACTATTGCATCCTCGCTGAGCACCGCACCGCCCTGATCCAGCCCATCGATGTGGAGAATTTCGTCTGTGTGGATTGCTGCCCGATCGTGAAGCCGGGTAGCAAGAATGTGGGTGCCACTTCCGGTCCTGAGCTGGAGGCGGCCACCAGGGATCCCATTTCTGCAGCGCGGCGGAAGGGGGAGATTGTGGCTGTGGCTAAGGAGAATGCCGTGAGGAAGGCTGTGGAGGCTAAGCTGGCTTCCAAGCGTGCGAAGGAGGTGTTGGCCCTCACTGGTGGAGGTGGGGGGTCGGAGAGGATGTGTAGTGGTGATCTGGATGTGCCGGATGAGGAGTTGGCGTTGCAGCTGCATCTGGCGATGAATGGGTCGCAGAGGATTTCACATTCCGGCATTGCGTCTGGTGGTGGCTTGGCCGGGCAGGGCAAGGGGCATAATGGTTTGATCAGTGGGAGGAAGGGTAGTGGGAATCAGGGGCTTTGTGTTACCAATATGATGGATCAGCTTGACAATGATGAGACTGGAGCAGAGCTGGGTAGCAACAGGAATGCAAAGCCTGTAAGGCGATTTGATCCCTCGGTCACCGTGGTTCTTGCACTTGAGTGTGTGAAAGGTAAACACGCTCAGGAGAGTATGAGAGGCAAATGGAAAAGTCCTCCTTGGACTAGAGAGCAGAATGGTGTGGTGGATCGGTATAAGAAGAAGTACAGGAAGAGGAACTCAAGTAAGCAGGCAAAGGTTGAAAACACTGAAAGAAAGACAATGCCTGATGGAAAGGACACGGATGGTGATGATGGTTGTGATGGTATTGCTCCCATAAAATAGACTTCTGCTATTTGAAGGTACAAAAACAAAAATTCTTGCACAATTTATATAGTTTTACTTTTGTTTTCAGACTTTCAGTGATTGTATCCTGTATCCTTTTCTATTTTTTTCTAGTTGTAGACGCACAGCATCCACTACTGTGCCAGTGTTGTTTAAACTAAAGTGGAAATATTTATTTGCTATTGCAAAGCTGTGGAAGCTTCAAAATGCCATTGCAAAGATGGTGCTGGCAAAGAGCCAAAGAGGCAAGAGGGAGCGAGTGAGGGAGTGAGGTAGGGCAGTCGGGGCTCACGCGTGACTCCAGATCCAGTCGCCGCCGCCCTCGGAGGAAGCTCCCACCGTGCCGCCGGCCTTTGTCACCATCGCGTCGTCGGCCTTCGTCGCCATCGCCCTCTCCGCCGTCGGAGGCTCAGCAAGAGCTCCTTCGCCGCGCGGAGGAGGTGAAGGCGCAGCTCCGCCGCCCGGCTCCGCGCCTCGGCCACCGTCCCGCCTCCGCCTCGAGCACGGCCCTCCTCCAGCCTCCTCCATCCGGTTGCCCCCTCCCTCCGGCCTCCCTCCTCCCGGCTCCCCTCCTCTTGGCCTCCACCTCCCTCCCGGCGGCGACCAGACCTCCCCGCCTCCCCCTCCCTCCCAAGGGCTCGATGTGGATCCGGCGTCGGGGAGGTGGAGGCGAGCTCGATGTGGCTGGCGGCGAGCTCCCTGCCGCCGTCGCCATCACCCTCCCTGTCGCCGTCGCCCTCTGCTCCCTCTCCCCGTCACCCTCACCCTCTGCTCCCTCTCCCCGTCGCCCTCCTCTGCTCCCTTGGCTGCGTGGTGTGTGTGGCTGTGGGTGGGTGGGGTGTGGTGTGATGTGTGTGCGGGGCTGTGTGGTGTTGTGGTGTGTGGTGTTGTGGTGTGATTGTGTGTGCTGGCTGTGTGTGTGCTGGTTGTGTGTTGTGCTGTGTATACTATATATAAACAGTACCTGTTGACTAGTCGACGACTAGTCGGCCGACTAGTCGACTAGTCGGTCCCTGGAGAGTAGTGTTGACTTACCAGCTTAATAACCTTGACGGGGATGCCAATTTTGCTTTCTTACCAGGGCTGACAGTGGACCCTAGCTGTCTGCCTTTGCACTTCTTCGCTTATGATGTGTACCTTGCTTCACATCGGGTAACTACGGTGCAAAAGAAGGCCAGACGGCATGGCTTGTAGGGGATTAGGGTTTCTAGAGGAGAGGGATAGACATAGATTGGGTTTAGAGAACTAGAGGGTTTAGAGATAGCAAATAGAGGAGAGTACTAATTCTTTCTTGCTTGATTCCCAGGTGGTACAACACCTATCCCTCTTTAGGGACGACTCGATCAATTCACCTACGATACATAGTCTTATTCCTGTTCCGACTATACCTCTATTAATTGGCTCAAATCTCTATCATACTATTCTTATTAACCAGAGACTACTTCCAAATTCTCCTGGATTAGGAACTCGTGATGGCTGCTGCTGGTGTTGGATTCCTTCAGCCTATATGTCCGGTTGGCTGTGACATTTGCTGCTGTTCTGTGCACTGGCCTGGCTGGCCCATGTCCATAACAGCTTACCAAGCTATCCATCCCCTTAACCATCTTTCTTGTTTGGCCACCATGGAGGTAGTAAGCATGCTACCTCATGCTGAGTCTCCTGGCAGTCAATCAACAACCCTGCAACATAGTTTGTTGGCCAGTGATCACGACATGCCCAACTTGTTGACTGCAGTGGCAGTAGCCTCCCTTTGAGATCTTGCTGAAGGAACCCTCTTCCGGTGGTGCACTTGTGGCAATGGTGGTTGGTGGCCACAGATAGCACCATGTCTGCTACAGAGGGTTACTGATTGGCCATCAGGTGACAAGATGACTAACGGATGCAACCAAGGAGAACCGGTGGAATGGTGTTGTTGGTTCAGGAGAAAGGTCTAGTCTCTATAGAGGGGATTCAGGGGTTGGCGGGAGGACCAAGTACATGAATTTAACAAGTGAGAAGGGATAAAATATTAAGATGCTTATGCTTAGAAGCACAAAACAAAATTAGTGAGTAATGAATAGGTTAAAGTAAAAAATATATAAGGATAGTTTTGGTATCATATAACTTTTTTACTCAGATATGGTATTTTGCAAATGATATTATGTTTGCAGGGACATCTATCAAAGGGTCATCTTTGCAATGGTTTTTATAATTTCCACATCCTTGTAAGCATTTTGCAAATGAACGTATGTTTGCAAGGGGCATCTATCAAAGGGTCATCTTTGCTATGATATTTCCCAACTTCACCTTTGTAATGGTGTGATTTTCCCAATTTAATAAATGCTTGAAAGAGAAGATAAATATGATGCTTGTTTGCATAATCCAACCACAAACGTTCAAGTAAAACACACAGGATCAGAGGTCATTATGTGATGGATAAGTCTCTGTGTCGGTTTTTGTGTCGATTTTTTGCTTTTGTAAAGGACAAGATCCTTGGTGGTTGTTAGCATCTCAAGGACAAGATCCTTAATCGGTTGTTAGCATCTCTAGGACAAAGATCTTGACCAAGATCTAGGGACAAAGTTGTTAGCATCTTAGAGGACTGAGATCTAGACAAAGTTGTTAGCATCTTAGACTAGCATCTTGGCATATGCTTGGTGAGTAGCACTTATAATATGTATACCCAACCCCTTAGGTTGGCATGGCATTGTGAAGAGAAATATACAAGAAAAATTGCCCCATCTCCAAGTGTCATCCTCTCCATGAGAGTAAGGATCTTGCTATCACCAATAGTAAGAGTCCAATGACTAACAAGTGGTATCGAGCTTGTGTATCCCGTAGCCGAGCATCTCTCGCTCATCTCCTTCTCCGACCTCGCAGCTGCCTCGGCCGGTAGCAGCAGACTCCGCCGCCCACGCCACGCTCTCCGAGACGGCAAAGAACTCGTCGGCGACCTCTCTCCACGCAACACCTCAAGAGCGCGCCATGTCCGCAGATCTCGCCTCGCGGCCGCCTCGAGCACGCGGCGTCGTGACGGCCGAGCTCGCGCGCAGCAAGCGGCGAGGAAGCGGCAAGCAGAGCCGGCAGCGGCGCAAAAAGCGTCCGAGGCGGTAGCGGAGCCGGGCAAAGCGGCCAGCATGCGGCGAAGCAAAGCGGCGCAGATGCAGCGTGCGGCGCAGCAGAGGTCAAGGTCTGCGCGGCAGCAGCAGCAGCTCCATCTCTCGCGATAGCGGCAGCCAGCGGACCTTGAGCGGCGCTGAGAGGAGGAAGCGGCGGCGAAGCAGCGCGATGGCGGCCGCGACGCCCACGAAGCTTGGCGGCGATCAGACAGCGCGGTCGCGCTGATGGCGCTCGAGGAGGCGCGCCGACGGCGGTGGCGCTCGAGGAGGCGCGCGCGCGGCGGTGGCGCTCTGGAGAGGCGCGCTCGGCGGTGGCGCTCTGGAGGCGGCGCTCGGCGGTGGCGCTCGGAAGAGCGCGCGATGACAACGGCGCAGACGGTCGATAGAGAGCGCGGCCTTCACGAGCGGCGTGGCTCTCTCCCGGTTCGGCATCGTGGTCACCACGAGTACCAGTCATCGTCGAGGACGCCGGCCCGGCGGCGGTGGCCTACCCTCACCAAGTCCAACTACGCCGAGTGGTGCGCGGTGATGAGGTAAAGCTCCAGCGCGGCATATGTGGGATGCATCCGTGCGGCGACGCCGATCGCAACCGAGATCGACGCGCTGGATGCTCATCGCCGCTGCGATCGCCCGAGATGCGATTCGCTACCAACAAGCGATCGCCAGGAGGCTTGGGACGCCATCGCCATGCGACGCGCGGCAGCCGATCGCGCCGCAAGTCCACACCGCAGCACCGCGCGACGGTGGGAGACCCGCCTTCAAGCGGTGAGGACGTTGATGACTTTGCTCTCGCCTCAACACTCTGCTGCAGGTTGGTACGCCGGCGACGACACCTACAACGAGGAGAGAGAGCGTCGAGAAGCTCTTTCGCTGCGCCCCGAGAAGTACAAGCAGATGGCTCGGTCGATCCGATCTCTGCTGGACCCTCCACGATGTCGATCGAGGAGGCGATAGGTCGCCTCAAGGTCGTCAACGATGATGAGCCACGATCTCTCTCGACCCGTCACCATTGGCGAGAAGCTCCTCACTCGGGAGGAGCGGTGCCGGCCAAGGTGACAGGAAGAAGGGAGCCTTCTTCCACGACAGCGGCGCATGCGTGGCAAGCGCGGCAAGCGCGCAAAGACGCCAGCATGGGCACGAGGACGTCGAGGGTGATGACCGTGGAGGCGCCCAGGGCGGCGCCGCTGGCAAGCAAGAGCCGACACGAGACGACTCTTGCTACAACTGCGGCAAGCTTGGTCATTGGGCCAGGGATTGTCGACAGCCACGACGCGGCCAGGCCCACGTCGCGCAGGCGGAGGAGGAGGAACAGCCAGCCCTGTTCATTGCTCAGGCGAGCATCGAACTACCTCCAGCGGCACCGGCCGCAACGGCTCTTCTCCACCTTGACGAGCCAAAAACACACGTCCTCCTCGGCGACAGTTCCGGCAACGACATGACCGGTTGACGGGAGTTCTTCGCCGAGCTTGACTCTAGCGTCCGAGGCTCCGTCAAGTTTGGGGACGCCTCCGGCGTGGAAATCAAGGGCGTCGGCTCCGTCATCTTCGCGCCAGGATCGGGATGGCTCAGATTCCTCACAAGGAGACACACAAGACTTAGGGGGAGATTGATGGATAAGTCTCTGTGTCGGTTTTTTTGTGTTAGCTTTTTTGCTTTTGTAAAGGACAGCATCCTTGACTGGTTGTTAGCATCTCAAGGACAACATCCTTAACTGGTTGTTAGCATCTCTAGGACAGCATCTTGACCAGCATCTAGGACAGGTTGTTAGCATCTTAGAGGATAGCATCTAGGACAGGTTGTTAGCATCTTGGCATATGCTTGGCTGAGTAGCAGCCTATAAATATGTATACCCAACCCCTTAGGTTGGCATGGCATTGTGAAGAGAAATATACAAGAAAAATTGCCCCATCTCCAAGTGTCATCCTCTCCATGAGAGTAAGAATCTTGCTATCACCAATAGTAAGAGTCCAGCGACTAACATTATGACACATGTAGGTAAGAACTAAACATTCAGAATTTTAGCATGTTATCTGAATAGAGTGCGGACAATGTTGTTTCATGTTATATTGGAAAGATTGTGATGCCATAATTTTCCTCAAGTTTAGGGCTCTTGGTAGCAATGTTGTAAAGAACAGCAAGCTGAGAGTGTTGTCAAGTGAAAGTTTATTCTTGTGAAACAATGATAATCAAGTGATGCCACTTAGATTTCTTTTCCCATTTTAACTCCTGCTATTAATATGTGGATTATCCATGTAAATTATTGTGTTCTGAAAAGGGTCGAAGCAGTATTGCTGATTGTATTATTAGGCATTATACTATTTGAAAATTTCATGCACTACTGGAAATTGTTATTGACTTTGAGGCTACCTCTATACCAGACACTTGTAATTAGATAGCAGCCTCCACTGTGTTTTTTTTCTTTACAATTATTGTGTGGTTGTTGCATGCATGAAAGTTCTTGTGATACAACAGGTGGTTGGTGACAACACGAGCTGGCAAATAGCAAGTAGAGGAATGAAGCTAGCAACTTTTTTGATGGCCTTGAATCAGCAACTACAAGCAAAGTTATAGGTATGTTGTGACCAATGAGATGCTTCATGAATGATTCAATAGTAATGTTACTTTGTACAAGCTACATGCAATCAACAACCAATAACATATTGAAATTGTAGTTGCTGGTTTTTACTGATTACCTGTTTCAGCAAAATTAATTGTTGACGACTCTGGTGAAGCTTGTGTGGAATTGTGGTTTGAGATGAATTTGTAAGCATTGGAATTTTGTTTGCAGATGGTGCTAAAATTTCGTGCCATTGTATGTTCTGTGGGGAATGGTGTTTTGAATTCCATTTTAAGCTTGTACGAAATTGCAAGGAAGTCCTTTTCTTCAATTCTTGAACTGCTACCCATTTGGTAGAAATGAGGCATAGAGGCACTCATTTAGAGTTAAACATGATGGATAAGTCTCTGTGTTGGCTTTTGCCGCCCTTCAAGGACAGCATCCTTGACTGGCGGTTAGCATCTCTTTTGGACAGAGCATCTTGGACTAGCTTTAGGACTAGCTTTAGAGGACAGAGTATCTAGGACAGAGCATCTAGGACACAACATCTAGGACAGAGCATCTAGGACAGAGCATCTTAGACTAGCATATGCTTGGCTGGTTAGCCCTATAAATATGTATCCCCAACCCCTCAGGTTGGCATGGCATTGTGTGAGAAATAAACCAAGAAAAATTTGCCCCATCTCCAAGTGTCATCCTCTCCATGAGAGTAAGGATCTTGCTATCACCAAGAGCAAGGGTCCGACTAACAAGTGGTATCGAGCTATACTATCCAGAGCCCGAGCATCTCCTCGCTCATCTCCTTCTCCGCCGCAGCCCGGCCCGTGCAGAGCAGCAGCTCGGCCGCCCACGCCACTTTCTCCGAGACGGCAAGCGGCTCGTCGGCGACTCTCTCCACGCAACACCACCCTAGTAGCGCCATGTCCGCAGGCGCTCTCGGCCGCCGCGCTCGAGCACGTGGCGTCGGCCGGATGGCGAGCTCGCGCGCAGCAGCGCATGAAAGCAGCGGCGAGACCGCGCACGCGTGCGCAGTGGCGCCGAGGCGGCGGCGGGCGCGAGCGCGGCGGCGGCGGCGGAGGCGGAAGCGGCGGGCGGCAGCAGATGCGGCGCGTGCGGCGCAGAGGTCAAGGTCTCGCGGCGGCAGCAGCAGCTCCATCTCGCTGATGATAGCAGCGACGCGGACCTTGGCGGAGAGGAGAGCGCGGCGGCGAAGCGGCGCGATGGCGGCCGCGACGCCCGCGAGCTTAGCGGCAATCGAGACAGCGCGGTCGCGCTGATGGCGCTCTGGAGGAGCGCGCGCGGCGGTGGCGCTCGAGGAGGCGCGCGCGGCGGTGGCGCTCTGGAGGAGGCGCTCGGCGGTGGCGCTCTGGAGGCGCGCTGCGGCGGTGGCGCCCGAAGAGCGCGCGACGACAACGGCGGCAGACGGTCGATAGAGAGCGCGCCTTCACAGCGCGGCGTGGCTCTCCCGGGCCGTGCACTGTGGTTACCACGGGTTCCGTGTCGTTGTCGGGCCGCCGGCCGGCGGTGGTGGCCTACCTCACCAAGGCCAACTACGCCGAGCGGCGCGGTGATGAAGGTGAGCTCGAGTGCACGGCACATGTGGGAGGCGATCCGGTGCGGCGGCGCCGACCACGACCAGATCGACGGCGCCGATGCCTCATCGCTGCAGCCCCGCCCGAGATGCGATTCGCTCTCCAACAAGCGATCGCCAAGGAGGCTTGGGACGCCATCGCCGCGACGACGACGGCGGCGATCGCGCCCGCAAGTCCACACCGCAGCACCGCGCGGAGGAGGAGACCACCGCCTTCAAGCCGGTGAGACGTTGATGACTTTGCTCTCCGTCTCAACACTCTGCTGCGAAGTTGGTACGATTCGGCGACGACACCTGGCGGCGAGAGAGCGCCGAGAAGCTCTTTATTGCCCCCGAGAAGTACAAGCGGATGGCTCGGCCGATCCGGTCTCTGCTGGACCTCTCCACGATGTCGATCGAGGAGGCGATAGGTCGCCTCAAGGTCGTCAACGATGATGAGCCACGATCTCTCGGGACCCGCCACCATTGGCGGAAGCTCCTCCTCACGGGGGAGCGGGTCGCCGGCCAAGGTGACAGAAGAAGGGAGCCTTCTTCCACGACAAAGCGGCGCGCGTCGTGGCAAGCGCGGCAAGCGCGCAAAGACGCCAGAGCATGGGCACGAGGACGTCGCGAGGTGATGACCGGAGGCGCCAGTGGCGCGCTGCCGGCAAGCAAGAGCGCGACGAGGCGACTCTTGCTACAAGCTGCGGCAAGCTTGGTCATTGGGCGAGATTGTCGATACCACGACGCGCCAGCCCACGCCGCGCAGCGAGAGGAGGAGGAACAGCCGGCTCTGTTCATTGCTCAGCGAGCATCGAACTACCTCCGGCGGCACCGCCGCAGCGCTCTCTCCACCTTGACGAGCCAAAAGCACACGCCTTTTCGGCGAAAGTTCAAGAACAAGAAGACCGACGGGTGGTGCTCGACACCGCGACACCCACCATATGACCGGGCGGAGGAGTTCGCTCGAGCGTGACTCGAGCGCTCGAGGCTCTGTCAAGTTTGGGGACGCCTCCGGCGTTGAAATCAAGGACGACGCTCTGCTCTAGGATCGGGATGGCTCAGATTCCTCCAAGGAGACACACAAGACTTAGGGGGAGATTGATGGATAAGTCTCGTGTTGGCTTTGCCGCCCTTCAAGGACAAAGATCCTTGATCAAGCGGTTAGCATCTCTTTTGGACAGAGCATCTTGGACTAGTTTTAGGACTAGCTTTAGAGGACAGAGCATCTAGGACAGAGCATCTTAGACTAGCATATACTTGGCATATGCTTGGCTGGTTAGCCCTATAAATATGTATCCCCAACCCCTCAGGTTGGCATGGCATTGTGTGAGAAATAAACCAAGAAAAATTTGCCCCATCTCCAAGTGTCGTCCTCTCCATGAGAGTAAGGATCTTGCTATCACCAAGAGCAAGAGTCCAGCGACTAACAAAACATAGTGGGAATGGCTGCCTCTGTTGGAAATGAACATGAAGAACAAACACCTTGTCATGAATAGTGGTTTCCTGCTTAGTTGATTATCATCAAATAAATATATCGCTTCATTTGCAAATCATTATTATCGCTACTTGATAGTCACCTAATGTGTTTCTTGTGTATATCAAGGTTATTAAGTCGGCAAGTCGACACTACTCTCCTAGTGACCGACTTGCCGACTAGTCGACTAGTCGGCCGACTAGTCGCCGACTAGTCGACAGGTACTGTTTATA
Source organism: Ampelocalamus luodianensis (assembly GCA_036346255.1). Classification (NCBI taxonomy): domain Eukaryota; kingdom Viridiplantae; phylum Streptophyta; class Magnoliopsida; order Poales; family Poaceae; genus Ampelocalamus; species Ampelocalamus luodianensis. Next base: position 11,308,266 of record CM070627.1, on the reverse strand, counting down.
TGACTGCATAGTGCATATCGCCTCCCTTCCCTTCTGTGCAATCCCAATTCCCATTATCCCCTCCCTTCCCTTCGTTGAACCTCCAGAGTCCAGAGTCCAGAACCTCCACTCCTCCACGAGCAAGGAGGAGTCCAGACTCCAGAACCTCGAGTCCTCCAGTCCTCCAGATCCCTCCTCCCCTCCCTTAGCCCTCCCCCTCAGCTCCATGGAACAGAGAAGAGATCAAGAGAAACAGAGAGGAAGAGGAACAGAGGAGAGGAGCATACATGGGCAACGGAGCGCGCCGAGGCGGCGGAAGGCGCGGCCGAGGCGGTAGGCCAACGCCGAGGGGCGAAGACGAAGGGCAAAGACGGCGGCGACGAGGTAGTGTGCGACGACATGGTCGCCTTCGAGCGGCAACGACGAAGGGCAAGCTGCGACTGCGACGACTTGGTCTGCCTCTGAGGGGCAAGGAGGAAGGGCGACGACTGGATCTACCTCTGAGGGGCGAGGACGAAGGCCGGCGGTGCGGAGAATCGCCTCCAGGCCGCGCCATCGGATCTCGAGCTCGATCGAGTCACGCGTGTGCTTTGGACTGGAGCTCTACGACGAGCCGACAACTTGGTCTGCCCTCCCTCCCTCACTCTATCTCTTGGACACTGCCTGACAGTCGGCCCCACATCCCTCCTCCCAAGTCGGGCGACTTGCCTCTGCCTAGTCGACTAGTCGCCCGACTTGCCGGCGCAAGTCGAGTCGCCACCTCTAGTCGGTCCTTCTCCAGCGACTTGTCGACTAGTCGACGACTAGTCGTCGACTTGATAAGCATGGTGTATATTCTGGTTTTTCACTTGTGAATGTATATATTCCATGTAATCTTTCTTTATCATATTTTTTGTTGCTTTTGCTGTTATAATTCAGAAGATTATCACATTCATACCTTAATTTATCATTATGATAGTACAATGTTAGAGTATCCTTTCTAACGGAAATTATATGCATAGATAAGATACATATCATCTGTTCATGATAAAGCAATAGCTAGAGAGAAGCTATTTCCCTGTTTTGATGTGAATATTTTTTTTGGAATACAGATCTAGTATGAAAACAGGAAGCTCAATGTGATAAGCAAAAATGAAAAAAAAAACGGATTAATTAATTTGAGGACTACTTGGCTGGATATAAAAATTGAAAAGTCATGTTTGATAAATACATCTAAAACATAAAATCGTCTTACATATATATATTTATATCACAAATAATAGCTACTTTTACATTTATAAAATAGACAGGAAATATCCTTGAGTCCCTTGTATTTTGATTTTAATCTACAACAACCCCCCCTGGAAGATTTTTTTTGTTAGACAAATGCATTTTACCACTAAATCCAAATCACTCCCCTATAGTCAATGTTGAGTTAATTCTCAGGAAAAATAGCTGTATCCAGGTGATCATTATTCTGCATCCATGAATAAAAAGTCGTTGTGGCTACCCCAACTAGCACTCTTTCTGCTATGTGGCTAATTAAACACGATGCCCAACTAACATCAAGGTAGCTATATGGTAAAGTTATGGAGGTGCTAGAGGCAGCCTGGTTCGGTTTTTTGGATATCCAGAATTGTGTAAATAAATAATGGTGATGTGCAGGATATGCTGGAGCTTCTGAATTGACGGTAGGCGGTGATATAGAATGAAATGTAAGAGTTTAATTTCCCAAAAAAAAAAAAATCTTCTGGCCACTTTTGTGGGTTACAAGAAAAATGTATGGATATGTTAGGAAATTTCTCAATATCAAATCTTTATGCATGAAACCTTACCCAATTCACATCTTCAAAATAATTCTTATGATGCTACTGTAGTGGCAGTGTTCTAGAAAGCGCTAGTGCCTAGCCGCCGGCTAGTTGGGCTAGGCAACTGCCAAGGCGGGCTAGATAGGCAAGGCGGAGGGTGGTGCCTAGCACCTAGGCACCGCCTTTTAGAACAGTGTGTAGCAAGGTTCTAAAAATCAGTAACCGGTACTCGAGTGGTTACCCACCTAGTAGTGATCATACGGTGGCATAACCGGCAATCGTTACTTGTATATGGCCGAGTAGACTTGTTTTTAGAACACTGGTGTGTAGTGGTAATTGGTAAACAAACATGCATATACTATCCAAGCCTAGGTATTTCTGCATGGTGGCTGTTTGGTCATTTACCTTTGGGGAAATGAGATTTCACTCTACTTGACTCTCTGCAGTCAAAGGCACATGACTAGATAGTAGACACTAAGGTGAGGCGCAGCAACGAAAAATGCCTTAAGCTGCACAAGACACAACGCCCAAAGCAAGGTATGCCTTTAGCAAAAAGGAGCTAACGCACAGGCCTCTCAGTGTTACAACTTACAAGTTGTAATAGAGAATTGGGGAAGAAAGGAAAGCCCAAAAGGTCCGTGGACCAAAACAAGGCCCAATAGAACACCAATGAGTAAACTGTGGTCACTTAGAAGAGTGTAAAGCGTCCACTACTCCACTCATGAATATTTTGGTAATGGTATTTTCCAACTTGAATGATCGAGTGCCGCAGGGAAAGGAAGAATGGCCATTTATTAGGACTTATTGGATAAGTTAGGACAGTTTCTCTAAGGCCAGCTGTTGAGTTTCTTTGTGATGATACGGAGCAATTCTCCAAATTTTCGTTAAACTTGCATGAGCATCACTCATAGGATGGTTTTGTTTAAATTTTTGTCATTTTGTGTCTAGTTTATCTGAGGCCAGTACTTTTCCTCTGCCTTGTATCTCAAGCAATTTTAAGGACCTAGCACCTCAAGATCACTTTTGTTCCTTATGGCATTTACTCGGTTCATTTCTTTCTATCGGATTTGGTGCAAACTGTTAAGTTATTTTTTGTTGTGTAATTAAAACCAGGACAAGAAGCAAATTATTTCTAAACTCCAAAGAATTGATTCTTCACAAAAATAACTTCCACCTGCTTTTCTGAAAAAAAGGAAATAAGAAAATAACTTCTTTTGTCCAATTAGCATTCTCCCTCCATCCCTAAAGAATCACCATGGGAAGCACGCTATCAACCTCTTTTTGACTAACAATTAATGTAACAATATGTAGATTTAGGGACAGAAATGTGACACTGTTAGATTTGTACTTGAAAGTACTTTAGTATGATCGTGATTTTGTAGTTATTAAAAGTATATCGTAGAAGAAGACCTATTTTGCACTTTCAAAGTTGATTCTATAAAAGCAAAATGGTCAAAGTTCAATGTTGGAGACCGTAAGTCAAACCATGCCTTACATTTATCAACAGAGAGAGTATGATAGAAACTCGTCGTCAAAATATATCTCAAAGAATTGCATAGAATGCTAATTGTAGAGGCCAAATGTGCCCAATAATAATTGATTTGCTTGTGATTTAGATCACAGAATTTATTTTCGAGGCTTCATATCATAAAGCTCTTGTTGTATGCATGGTTTATATATTCTTCGCAGTGTACTGGTATCTTCACACTTGAATAACTTTGCTACATGACACAACAACATTTATTTATTTTAGTCTGCATTTGGTTAAGTTGCTAGGTTCCGACAAAACCTATTTTATATTCGTAGGTTTCGACAAGACCTATGTTGTTTGTCATGGGGTCACATCTAGGGTGACATGTTTTTTTTCAGTAGCATCTAGTTTGTCGTTTTTGGATTGCATGCCTCATTTGATGCCTCTTATAAATGATATTAAAAATAAAAGTATATCCTGTCAGCTCTCGATTTCTGGACATGGAAATGAGTAATGACCTAATCCAGTTACCCTAGCCATATATCAGAGTAATGCTTTTGATCTAATAGCTCATAGGTTTCAGCAAAGCCATCTGTTATATACTTACTCCGAAGAATTTCGCAAAGAATGCTGTGCTCCTTGGGATGGACATGGATTGTGTACATTATGGATATTTCTAAAGTTATTATTATTATTATTATTATTACAAGGCTCTCGTCTCTTTGACTTAGAGGAGGTTTCATTCCTAACCTACTCCAACTTATTTGGGACCAAAGGCTTTGTTGTTGTTGTTGATGGATATTGCTAAAGTTACATATATGCATACAGGTAGGCCTCAGATCGGTTAGGGATAGATTTGAATACAAATATTAGCAGGATAATAGATGTATAGGAAGAAAAATATGAATGCTACACATATAAAAATACAAATAGCATATATATAGTTATGAAGAAAATACATAGCATAGATCAATATGATGTGACTGGTTGATGCTCCCCTTTATGTATTTAAACATGATCAGATCAAGTATTGGGGTTAATGAGATTGAGATTTGAGTTATAGTTTTTTACACGGTGAGTTGAGCCTAGAGGTAACAGAGTATAAAATGGTAGTCCCTCTAGTCACAAAAGAATGTTGTTTTGAACATCGACACAGTCCTCAAAATGCAACTTTGATCACTAATTTCTATTGTAATAGATTTATAAAACCTAATAAAATTATACTTTTATGAAAGTTCTTTTCGAGAAAAATCTATACATACCATTTTCATGTGTTCAATCTAAATATTGAAAAAATATATAAATAACCAAAGTTTAGAAAGTTTGATTGCATGTATCCCAAATATTTATATCTGCATTTAATACTGTTTATGATATCCGTAATTGTATCAGCAAAATTTTGGAAGATTTCCGGATACCTATATGTAATTATGTATAAACTCGGGTACTTAAGTCTGTACACTTTCATATCCTAATTGATTCAAATGCCAGATGATTTGGATGAAATATACATCCATTCTATTCCTATATGTTCCCCCTCAACAAAACAGATTTTTTTTCTCTTTGGCATTTATACTAGAAACTTGCAGATGATATCTTATGTCTGGCTTAAATAAATGTGGCTCGAGCTTGACTCCATGGTAGCATTATGGGTAAAGATGAAAGCTTATATTTATAAAACACTGTTTCTTGGCTAAGGTTAGTTAGAATCTAATTATTAAATCATAGTCAGTAAAAGGCTGTAAAGGAGGTCCTTTCTCCTGGTAAGCAAATGACAAAAACTGAGTATGCCTATCCTTGTAAAACTATGCTATTCTACTTATGTCTATACTAATCAATTTTAGCTTTTTTTTTTTTTTTGAAAGTTCTAGAGTAATATTGTTTGAATGCAAGGTAGCTTTTTTTATATATAAAATGAAATAAAAAAATCAGTTATATGAAGGCTACTCAACAATCGTATACCTTATACTTTCTTTTTTCTTATTTGCAGGGAAAGACACCCTATGTTTATGTGTTGTGGACGCATTTGTGGGCACGACTTATCAATGTCGCAAGCACAGGACTGCACCGAAGTCTGCAGACCAGCCTGTGATTGGAATTCCTGGAACAGGATCCAGTTCGGTGACTGGAGCAAGTTGCGACAAGGCAGTTGTGCCGGATCAGGACTAGTAGCGAAGGTAACAAGTAGTAGTTCGTATCTCCTTCCGAGATTGATTAATTAGTATCTCCTTCCGAGGTTGGTTAGTCGTATCTTCTTATGAGATTGGTTAGGTCGTATCTTTCCTTCCGAGATTGAGTCGTTTCCTTGTCGGATACCTTCCTGTATTGGTTTCGGAAATACCGATTCCCCTGCCTAAGCTATAAAGGCAGAGTATTGTATTGCTGGAAGGAAATCGATCGAGAAATACTTTAGTTCAACATCATCTAGTAGCTAACGTCAGAGCCTTGAGTCATCGGCAGCAACGTAGCCGATCGACTTCAAGGGCAACTGCAGCTTCGCCGTTACCTTCCTCAGCCGATAGAGCAGTTCTACCTCCACGCCATATCATTATGAATGAAATTTTGAACATGTTTATTCACCATTCAATAAGTAGCTCCGGTGAAGGGAACCTTGCTAAATCTGCTTTGTTCTCAAGGATCAGATGAGAAGATTTGCTTTATGTTTGATTTGTTTGCTTGCTTCCTGCATCAGTCCGATTTCCAGGTATCATTACTATGTCATTTGCTTTATTATCCGAAGGCTTTATGTTACATTTTTGCTGAGATTTTCTACCTATTGACAATTTTGCACGTATTATCTTTAAGATGTGCCAGATTCTACCTACTCCCTTGGGGTAATTTCTGGCCTGGAAAGCACATTTTTTTGGCTAAAAAAAGTTATTTTTGTTAGGAACATGTAAAGATCCAAATCCTCACTTGAGCCCGTTGCTACAGCCTATAGATCCCCATCACGATAAGGGCTTCTTTGGTTGGTTGGTAATTAGGCTCAATTCTTTTGGATGAGCAGATAAATTGAACTAAAATCTCTACCCATCCGAAGGGTCCCTCCCTGTGTAATATCTTGTTTTCTTGTTTAGCAATAAAGAGGGAGGAAGAGAGAAAAAAAGGGCCCTAGCCCCTAGCCCGAGTCCTACACGACTCGGCATGCAAGTCAGGAGGCTGAGGTTGACTCGTGTACCTGCATATAACAGGATCGGAGGGAGTCGGGACCAAGGGAAAAAAGAACAGAAAAAAACAACCCTAGTCGCCCAGCCCCAGGTAGCACTCGCGCCGCCCTAGCCGAGCGCTGCCACGGCTGCAGTGCGTTTCCTGTTGCGTGTGCCTGCGCTACTTGCCGCTGCCTAGCCACTGCGTGTGCTTTGTGCTGCTTGCCCCGCATGCTACCGCTGCTGTATTGCGGTCGTGCTGCCACTGCTGTGTACTGTGCTGCAGCATGTGTTGCTGTTGCCTGCCGCTCATGTTGGTGCTGCTAGATGTCATGGGCCGGGTACTGTTTATGCACGTGAACAGTACCACAGATACTGTAATACGGTGTTAGGAAAGCATTACTTTATCCATAATTGTTAAAAGAACTCTCTATATAAGGAGGTTTATTGTAATCGTTGGCATTAAGCAATGAAAATACAAGTCTAAGTCCCAATCCCCTTCGTCCCCCTAATATATAGTTTCCCTCTCCTCTAGCAGCCGAAGTCACCTGGCTATCTTCCCGGTGATGTTTACCCCTATGATCTAAGAATCATAACAACTTGGTATCAGAGCAATCGATCCCTTCCCACGACTTAACATTGCATGGAAGATGGTCCGCAACGCTCCAATAGACGTCGGCGGGTTGCGTGGAGAAGACAGTCGTTGGGCAACGGCTTTCTTCCTCGACGAGGGCACCATTTGTGCAACCACGGGTAGGGAGGTCAACGCTCCAATAGACTCGACGGCAGATTTGATGGTCTGATCTGTCGCCATAACCCTGGTAGCAGAAGTCGTGGGAAGCAATCGACTGCTCTGATACCAAGTTGCTATGATCCTTAGATCATAGGGGTAAACATCACCGGGAAGATAGCCGGGTGACGTCGGCTGCTAAGGGAGAGGGAGACTATAGATTGGGGGGATGAAGGGGATTGAGACTTAGACTTGTATTCTCATTGCTTAATGCCAACGATTACAATAAGCCTCTTTATATAGAGAGCTCTTTTAACAATTATGGATAAAATCAATCTAAATAATGACCTTCCTAACTAGTAGATAGCCTTCCTAACTAATAGATAACTTTTTCAATTACCTACTCCGTATACAAGGAAACTAATCAACTATTTAAGGAAATAGATATTCGTATTGGGAAAGGTAATGCTTTCCTAACACTGTGCTACAGTATTCGTGGTACTGTTCATGTGTGTGAACAGTACCCCCGGCCCATGACACTAGAAGGGTGGGCAGTTACGTCAGATAGAAGGGAGGGCAGGGAAGAAAGAAAGAAAAGAAGGAAGGCAGGAAGTAGGAGAGAGATAAGGGCTCCGCGATTAGATGAGTCTTTTCCCTCTTCTAATTCATCGAGTAGATGAGTCTTGCATGAGTTCTAGTGGGCAACATGCGAGAAGTAGATGCTATACACCGTCGAAACCCTAATTACTAGATTGATTCGTGGATAGTGGGTTGTAGGGCAATTTTGGTTACCTTTCGTGGTTAATTTGGGAACGTGGTCAACTTGGGAATTGTAGGTAATTTAATTATATTTCCAGGGAGTGCTTAAACACATGATTTAGTTGGATAGATTAAAAGTTACGATGGTTGTAAGGCCGTTGTCCACTAAATCGTCGTGATTGAGCACTGTTGTGGTAACTAGTAGATTAAAAATAGAAGATGGCCTAGTTAGGGTTCTTGCATATTGTGAAAAATGTAGTTAACTGTATAAGTTGTCCATAGAGTTCTAGAACGTCAAATCTGGATGGGTAGGCTGAAAGATATGACACTGGGAAGGTTGTTGTCTAGAAAAGTAACGGCATGACTTTCCGGGCTGAAAACGAGTACTTAGATGACTAGATCATGAATCTTGCATAACTAGGAATATGTTGCAAATTTTGTGTAGATTCCAAAACAATTATGATATGTAGTGTTTCGGTTCCTCAACTGAAAGGGTATGATCGTTTGATCATCAGGACAGCGGGTGGGCTATCCGTTGAAGTTAGGTTAATTAGGTTGGGTTTGCATGTAGGAGCGATATCACCTTACTATTTGTACTATTGTAACATGCTTTGAGAATTGGGTAATGGTTGTTCAGGTAGAGGTTCGGGGTTGGTGCCATCTACATATCGTCCTATTTCTTGTGGTTAAAAGGCAAACGCATGGTAGAGCGATAGACGAATATTTGTTCTTAATAATCGATTATTATAATTTGCTCACCATGCTATCTTTATGATTATTCTTGTGCACTATGATATACGTGATGTTGATGTATAAATGATATTGATGGTTACATGGCAACGATGGAATATGGTAAATGCTTATTGGAAAGCATTGCATCATTTGCATTCACATTATGGAAGGAGAGCATTTGAGCTAGGTCACTGAGATTGTCATATAACTAGTTCGAAGTGTATGAGTCAGGTCGGTGAGAAAGTTATATGATTAGTGCAGAGCGCTACAAAGAAAGATCTACCCAGATAGGCACTCTACAGAAGTGGAGGTTGGACCCATATGAAAGAGGACGAGACAAGAGTGGTTAATCGACATATGGACATGTAGTATAACCAAACATTGCATTAATAAAACAATGAGGTGATGATGATGAGATTATAAATGGGAAGTGCTATGCTATGTGATGTTTACTGTTTTATTATGTACTTGCTAGATCTTTGGACTCACCTTTGATTTGTTGTCGTTTTTAGGTGAATATTGAAGGTAATATGCATGGACGGAGGTAGCACCTTCACTTCACGTGCAATGAATAATATAGATATCACTTTAGTTTGTCATAGTCAGACTTTAATGGTCTGCTTAGCTAGTTAGTTTTAATAATTGACCTAATGGTAATATTTAGTCATGCACGAATAATGCAGTTTATTGCTGTTGACGAACTAAATCGGTTCATCTTTATGTTGATGCTAGTTGTCTATGTTAGATAATGTCCCAAGTGTGGGCATATGGTCCCAGGCATTCTCGGACGTGAGGACCCAAGTGTTCTTTGACACGAGGTCCTAAACTTAGTGGTGCTTAAGTTCATTCATACTGTGAATCTCTCATACTTATATGTGTGGTGATTAAGTTTATTCATATCGTGAATCTCTTGTAATGTTAGACCGTTAATGTCATGTTGATCAAGGTTGTCAAAATCGTGATTCTGAATCAGATCGGAGACACTTCGGTAGGATCGTATTTTAGGATCGAATCGTAGAATCTAGATTCTACCTGATTCTATCAAAAATATATATTTTTTCAATGTGTCGTGTATTTAAGAGTGATATGAGTGTTTATTTGGGTATTTGACATCTAATTTGATTGATAAATGTCTAAATCGTAGTTTAGATTCCGTATCATTTGAGCTACAGTTAAAATATTGATTTTAACAACATTGCTATTACTTGAACATTTTACATAAAAAGTAAAATAAATAAAAAATAATAATTTCTATTATTCTAAACCTTCAAATCTTAATGTCTAACCTACTAATTACTTAGTAGTTATCATACAACTTAAATTGAGAGATATGACACAACCAAACACCTAAATCTTTTATAATTTGAGGTGATGCGTGATTCAAACATATAACATCCCTCCTCAAACTCATGGTGGATCAATATCACTAAGTTTGGAGAGGTAGAAGCTGTACTGAGTTTTAGCCTATGCCTTAGTGAAGAAATTGGTTAAATGAAGCTATGAAGACATATACTAAAGAGTAACTAGTCATGTGCCCGTGCGTTGCAACGGAAAATCAATTTTTTTACATAAAATATGTTGTCACAGCTCACCAATCTCCCTATTGCAATTCATAAGTTGAAACTTGCATGTTTGTAGCAGAGCCAATAATGTTTCCTTGCTGCAGAGCCAATAATGTTTCCTTGCTGCAGATTTGACTAAATAACTATGCAAAATCAATCTAGTACGTCAAATATATTCATATGGCGAAAACATGCAATTAGTCACAAAAGAACATGGAGATATATTGATTCTTTCGATCAACATGAAGAACTATTTATTATTTAATCCATTTTTAAAATATTTTAAAGATAACCTCTTCCTAACTTTATTTTAAATTATAACCTTTTTGGTAACGCCACAATGTGTGGTGTGGCAAAAATACGTTGTCACGTCATGGACCTTGGCGTGGCAAACAAGTATTGTCACGTCACTCCTCTTGGCGTGATAGGACTTAGCCCAAAAACGAACGCGTGTTGGCTCGAAGGGCTACCGTGGCAGGACCACAGGTTATGGCGTGACCAAAGATGTCAGAATTGAAAATAAAGTTAGGAAGATATTATCTTTAAAATATTTTTATAAAATGGATTAAAAAATAAAAAAGCTCCAGCATGAATCATGACATAATTAAACAATATTGTGTTTACCAAGTAAATTTGTTATTTACACAGTTTATATTATCACAAAACATCAAAATATATATTGCTGTTTCGCCAAGTAAAAAAAACACCACCGGAGGTGAAACTTGAAAAGTATGTTTGTCGTGTCTTATACAGTGTGTTACATATATATTGTATAAACACAACATCCATTCTTTTGCATTTGCAGATAGAAATGCCATATTGTGGCCATCTTTTATCAAATATATGGGTTCTGATACTCTTTTATTGAGGGTGATTTGAAAAACGTTTTTGCAGTAGTGAATTTCATGGTTAGCATGGTTGGGGTAGTGAACAGGTTAAACACTTCGTCAAACAGAACATCGGCGTGAAACAAGAAGATGAAACAATCAATATGGCAGCGACGGTGTCGGAGAGGGAGATAAGGTAATTTACGGGGAGTAGAAGGAAATAGGGTAAGCAATGCCGTGATCAAGTATTACATTTAACTGAGCTCAATTCACAAGTGATGCGCCATAATGTTTACCAGTATCGTGAAGAAGGCAATCTCAAACGCATTCTGAAAGAAAATGAAGTTGATTAGGTACAGTATAATCCTTGGTCGTCCTAACCAGAAGTGGTCATCTGATGGCTTTACAACCAAATTGCCCACAATCGCCGAGGGCTTCTCAGCTACCTCATGGGCTAACTGAGCTATGGCGTGCTCCAGCTTAGCACCAACGGCTGATAGAAGCTGCAAGGAGTATCAGAATAGGGAAGCATCCAGTAAGACCATAGTCCGTGATCCTTACACACAGTTCAAATTTTATTTGCGTCACAATTGTTTGCCTTCAGATTATGTGCAAGGTGTAGTTTATATTTCTACAGGTTGGTACATAGTGACTTGGAGAACATTACTATTAGAAAGGTTTCCATAGTTTCAATTGTAAAATCAAATCTCAAAGGGCTCACAAGCATGTCATGATGTGATTAGTAACATCTTTAGTGCAAATATTTATCGGTTCCTCTTTTCATGTAACATTGTTTCATCAGTTTTGCCCCCCTCCGCTAAAGCAGCTTGTCTAGCCAAAAACAGAGCCTCAGTCAACCCAGGAACTCCAGCCACCTAACAAACATTGAAAGTCAAAATGAAGCACAACGAGAATTCAAAAGGTTAAGGAAGCAACAAAATCAAACATCCCAAAAGAAGTTAAAATTGTTCTCTGGAAGTTGTGTTATAAGCACAGTTGTCAAGTTGGTCAAATAGAATAGCAAGTTGGCTTCTAGGACTTAATGGTCAACTACTGGAGTATCCAGAGAACAGTCACTCATCCGTCACACCTAGACTTGCATATACTTTTCTCCCTCAAACTTGCATAACACAAGCATGCTTTGTAAGGTCAATTATAAGATGAGTACAACTGTTTCTCTCTCTCTCTCTCTCTCTCTCTCTCTCTCTCTAATAAATAAGGTAATTCACCCTCATCCTCCAATGCAGCTGAAGCTGCACATGTATCTCACCTGCAGCAGGGACAACCTCTAGAATATCATCTCATGAACAAAGCAGGGTTGTGTAATATTTCTACTGGGAACATAACAACACATTTTGAAAAGGCGCAATGGCACATCATGCCATGAAAATTCACCAAAATCACAGACAATTCCTAAAATCTCTTAGGTGCTCAAAATATCTAAACCTTATAGCTCAAATTTCAGCCATGATCTGTAAGGCCGTAATTTCAAAGCATCGACAAGGAACCATATTTTGCTACTACTAATGCATAGGAGAGTATTTTTGGTTCCCATGATACTTCAGGGGAATATCCACCCTCTAATAATGCATACACACTAATACCCAACTCAAATAAAAAAACTAACCTTGATAAATTTCACTACTTCAGGTGGAAAATCTAGGATTTTTTCGAACTTCCCACAGAAGTATTCACATAGACCTTACAGACACAATTTCCACTTCAGGAGCATGCAACACATCGTATCACCTACATAAGGCACCATCTGAGTGAAATAAATGGCCTAACACGGTCCCAAGAACCCAAAAGTTTACGTCATTGAAATAAATGGCCTAACAATTCTCCAGGTGTAAGTTCACTTAACAAATATTGCATAGGACATCACCAAAACTCAAACGATGTAGAACAGTGCAATGAAAATCTGAGTTAAAACCAAATACAAACATAGCAGCTCAACTCATTCCCAATCAAGTGACCAAAGACATATACATTCAGAGAAGAAACTTTTGAAAAACAAGAAACAACTTGACCAGAAAGCCAAAAATTAGCGCACCACTTTACTTTGTGTTAGGTTCTTGCTGCGATAACCCCTCCTCTTCCCTAACTTTTTCTCTTTCTTCAGTTTGAAATCCTGTAGTGAGAAAATGGTCAGCCAAAAATGGTCAGTATGAAATGATTATCTAGAGCTTAGAATGAGAAAAAGAACTGATACTACAGGAAGTAAAAATAGGAAGCTAATACTACAAAGTAGAAAAAGAACTGCATCCGAGCTTGAATGACAGCTTTAATTATTTTCTAATAAAAAAACTTGCAACTCGATTGTGGTTGAATGAAATGATTCAGAGTGACATAGACATCATCAGTTCAGTCAAATCATGATGAGCCATTTAGTCAATTGGATTGTAATTTGTACTCAACATGTACATCAACATCAGCAAACTTTTAAGTGATAAATGAAGCAATCACACAACCAAGAAATCCTCTACATTGTGCCACTGATCCATAAAAAATAAAATCACACAAACAATTACAATCCTATGTTTTGCTTGCCCTCTACCTGACCTTATATTGCACCGATTTATATTGCACCATTTATGCCTTGTGTCAAATTACACAAATTTGACTTAACTGCAAGTCTGCCAGTGAGTTCACATTTAAAAAATATCTCCTTTCCCCTTCCAACCCTATATCACCCTTTTAATACCACTCTCTCATTGCGATTTGCACACAATAAAAGTAATGCTAAGGCTTGGGCAACTAATGCAATTTTCAAACAGTTCAGAGGGGCTAAACACAAACAACTAAAACTATGTAATGTAATGCGGGTAAGGGGTGGAGACGGAGGGGGAGGAGGGGAATATGCGTCACTCACAGGAGCGCGATGACGACGAAGAGGAGGAGCACGACGACGAAGGAGTACTTGACGGTGGCGGCGAAGATGTGCGCGAGCTGCAGATATTTGCCAATGTTATGAGAAGTGCCAGAATATATAATATGATATTTATATCAGCTAAAATTTGCACAACTCTGAAAGGAGATATAGGATTTAATTTCATTATCAAAGCTACAAAATGTTAATGATGCATATCAGAAGATGGGATCCTAAACCGCATAATAAATATCAATTTAGTTAATAGAAATATTGCTAGTCAATACTCCTAGTCACATGTTTCCGGACGTTCTCAGGTGCGTGATCCTGAGCCTTTTTGGGTGCCAAGTCCCAAGTTATGTGGGATCGTTTACCTTTATTGCAATTATTTTGATATGTTTGTTATAGGATAACCTATTGTAGATTTATATTCATGCATATGTTACTGTAATTATAAATAATTATGGTTTAAATTTAGAGTAAAAATATATTGGTGGCATTCTGGGCTCTTTGCTGTGCTAAGGTGTTACACATGAATAAGCCAAAGTATTTTTTGAACAACATACTTTCTACAGCCTCCTCGCAGGCCATATTCGCCTTCATCAAATATGCTGATGCTTCAGCAGCTTCTATTCCAGCCAATCATGTGCAATAACTATTTCGGATAATCTGCTTGCAGCATTTGTAGCCCCATTGATGATCTTTCCACCATGAACCCCACACAGTCGTGTGGTTATTAATCAAGACATCCTCTTCATATTTGCTCTTGGGAAGAGATACATCCTGTAGGTAATAAATTTTGGGTACTCATTAGCATTCAAGACCATAACCAGACCAAGAAATAATGTGAACCAGAATGGTAGCATTTGACCTATACCAGGGAAACAAAACCACTGACATCAAGTGAAAGAGAATACAATTCTAAGGTTTTTGTTATTTCATTCATTTGTAGAGAGGGTTATGTGTTCATTGATTCACATTTTGAAGATTATAAGAGAATTTTAGAGGATCACATAGTTGTTTTCTTGTATTCAATGGCCTTCATGCCCTATGAATGCTTACAAGAAACCTTAAACTTGTCATCATCTCTGATGCAACATTCCGCTGCAGTTAGCTATATAACCTTCTCAAAGCAAGGATTATATAGAATGCAATAGCAAATAATTTATGGTGAAAACCTAGGGTGCTATACAGTGTCAAGTTAGGGAAACAGTTAAAAAGACATCATTCACAATATAAGACAATAACAGAACAAATAAAAACTTTGAATTTCAAGGATAACATTAGACTGAAATCACAACCTCCTTACATCCTAGCAGAAAGAATTCTGAGAACAGCGAGTGAGTAGAAAGGCATAATTAACATTGATGAGTATGACGTAATAACCTATCCTTTGATTATTCGACCAGTCCAGTCAAACTCAATTTCTCTTTCGCTTTGTCCAAGAAGCAGCTCTCGGGCAATTGGTTCTTCAGCCGCAGCATTCCCATACTCAACTGCTCTTTCTTGATCTTGAAACTCTTGTACAGTCATTCAGCTTGAGATGGGGCAGCTTGCATATGGATATCCTGCCCCTTATCAAAAGCTTCCCGCACATGGATGTTGGGTTGCTTGAACTCTAGACCTTGTCCACTAAGTCGATTTTGGTTATCACCCTGCGTCATAATAATACATCAGAATACTAAATCAATAGCCTAACCAACAGAAGATTTTGATGTGACATTTAACAAAGACAAAGTGCTTTACATTTAGTTTGTTTGTTATCTGTCACTTACCACATAGAACTTATCATTGGTGTCTGCATCTAGCAAAGGGTCTTCACGCATGGAGTGGGTTTTTGGATCATAATATGCAGAGTTCACATCAAGATTCAGAAGATATTTTGCAGTGTCTTCTGTAATACGCAAATTCCTGTGAAGAACATTAACATAGAGCATAAGCATTAAAAACTGATTGTTGATACAGCTTAGATGCACACGCCATAGTAATTCGAAGAAACAAAATTTGTTTGTAAATCAGGACATACCTAACAGTTCCAGTGCTTCCACCACCTGTTGTGCCCACACGCTTCTCTACCTTAGCAAAATCCATTTGACTGCTCTCATCAACTTTAGCCTCATCTATCTTCAGACCATCTTCTTCATCCTCTTCACTACCCACATTCTCACCATCCTACTCACTATCCTTCTCAAGTTTCTTGAGCTGTTGTTCTTTCGGATACTTTTTCCTAGCCTCTTCTCTAACCTCATAATCTGGGATAACACGAGTGTAGGTCGATGGGTCGTAACCATTCCAGCGATCACGCTTCCCATCATAATCGAGTTCAAATGACTCCACTTTCTAATCTGGCGCTATGTTCATGTTAGTCCATTTAGCTCCCACATTTCGAGGCCGCTCCATGCATGACTTCTTGTCATGAGTCATGGCCCCATAGCAGGAACATTAAGAAAAGTTATCTGTTAGACATGCTGGACTGGGCAAGTCAAAAAAAAAAAAAAATGGAGGGACAAAAACCAAAACATTTTCTTTAATCTGAAAATCTCAAACTTAGGAAAGATTGAGATTCAAGCCTCAATTTCCCTTGGATTGGGCTAATCAGATCAAAATCAAACTATAAGTAGATTCTGAATAACAAGACAAAGCGCCGATGTTGCATATTTACACATCCTGACTACTAAATAGAATGCCTAAAACTTCATTCGCAAGTCCCAATTAGCACCAACAATGTTGAACATCCACATAACAACAAGTTTCCAAGTTGAACAATGTTACAAGAACAGCATGAAATGAACACCGCACTTACTTTTCACAAACGCCTTTCCTATATTTGTTGGCCTGGAAAAGCTTGGTGCCCCTATGGTACCAAGACTTGGTGTAGTTCGGATCCGACTTCCATTTCCGCTGATGCTTCAAACTCTTAAACCCATCAAACCAACATGGAGTCAGAGTAAATTTTTTTGTATTTATTGTCGCAAGCATATGACTCATTACGAAATAAATAAAATTTCGGTAGGGCAAGCAACAACTTACCGGCTTCTCGGCATTAAGATACGGCTTCTCGGCATTAAGATACCAAGGGGCCGAGGACATGTACTGGAGAACGTGGGGGCTGATCTCGTTCCGATCCTGATGGAGGCGTCCCGATCTTTCGATGAGATTGATAAATATCGATTTTGGTGGAGGTGACTCTCGCGATCCGACTACAACCGTATGACAATGCTTGCGCCTTAGCAATCGTTGAACCAACTCCGAGATGTTATTGACTTTGCTGGAAGCGCGATCAACCTGACCACGAATGCCTATTCCTGTATGCAATCGAAGAACACGCAAGAACAAGATAAAACACAATCTGAAATTGCAAATATGGATTGAAATATTTATAAGTTGGGATTCCGAAAGCTGTCTTGACAGGTGGTCGTCCGACACAACTGAAGAACAGAAGTTTGCACAATGGCTAAATCTTAACTCAACGAAATCCAAGAAAACTAGAGGGGGTGTGGCCTCTTTATATAGGGGAGGAAGAGCCACAAATCTAAAAGAAATAGCGGGGAGGGACTAAACTCGCAGATACTGTTCACATGAACAGTACCACACCTCTAGGTGGGCCGCCAGCATATGGGCCAAGTTGAGTTCGATTACAAAGCCCAGATTGGCCCAAACAGGTGATATGACGTCTTCTTTAGATGATTGCGATCAGTCCAGAAGGAATTTGAAGGTGAGGCCGGATCCGTTTGAAATAGGATGAAATAAGCTTTCAATCAAGTACTCGTGGACCTTCAACGGACTCCGTATGTGAAAGTTATGCCTGTTTTAAGTTGGTGTTGTCAGGCTGATTCCGGAGGCCGAACTGGATTCCAAAACAGGTCCAGCTCGAATTGCTTGCTTGTCTTAGACCAAAAGTGACATGGTGCTGCACATATATATATTTCATCATTAGGTAGCATCATATAGTTCATATAATATAAAGACACTCCTAAAAACAAGCTCACCTGATAATTTAAGTGAAGCGTACGAGCTTTTATACTTGGAACAGTAAGCATAGTAAATATGGTTATATCTATAGGGGTCATGTCCTCATCATCCTCCCTTTCTTGAAAATAAAGCTGTCCTCGGCTTTTGATAAGTTGAAAATAGGGTAACAAAGAAGCCAAAGTGTATGCATGGTATATGTATATGTCATCTGTTTTAACGGTTCTTCGTTATTGCACAATTAATGTTAGAAGACAACAGTGACTATAAAAAATCATTGTATTATTAACCCAAAAGTAATCATATATGTGAATGATCAAAACAAAAGTTCTCACACAACAATTATTGCAACTAGTTTTGCAAATGTAAGTGAAGCGTTTATGCAATTTAAATCTCTGAAGTTGTAAACTTGCAGGGGTAGCACATATGGGCAAATCTACAACTTTTGGATTCAAATAAAATTCATCTATATAATTAGATTTCAATCGAGCAATAACAAATTCATCTAGCAATGGTGAAAAAATTTGTAAGTTCTTCCATAATTCAACATCTTCATTCAGATTATCCACACTAGATGGTGTAATAAAAGGTGAACACATAGGCATAGGATGAGCACTAAATTTTATTTTACTCTCATATTGAACAAGATTCAGCACACAAGAATTGTTGTTCAAAACAACAAGCTTTAATTTATCCATGTAATCACAAGTTATGCATATTCGATAAACAATAAATTGATTGTCTACACCATAATCTCCAATCAAATTAAACTTATACCCAGGGGTGTAGGCACTAGACAAGCATTTTGAACATACAATTTCAGAAACTTTCTCCATAGCATGTGACAATTTCATAGGTGAATCCAACATAATGTAACACAAAGAATCAGCAGGAGAAATTCTAGTCAAAACTTCTTTATGTCTAACCAATTTCACATGATCATTATATGCGATTAACTCATCACATAAATCACTCAAAACAGCAGGCAATTCAATTATTTCATCACATGGTGCAATCAAATCAATGTAGTCTGTATTCTCTACTTGAAATATGTGCATATCAGAATTATTTTCCACTAATTTTTGCTCTGAAATAGCATGAACAGTGGACAAATGTAGTTCTTCAAAATCATACTCACCTTGAGTGATGATAGCACCATGATCTTTACCTTTTTGGCTCTCCTCAGATGATGTAGGCGCTTCCATCTCCTCATCTTCCTTCTCAACCAATGGAGTAGGTGGTGCAATCAACTCATTATCCTCTTCGGCATGGTTCTTAACTTCCTGCAAGTCGTTAGTCACAGAAAAAGACACAAACATAGGCTTGTTCTCATGTTTCCTGTCATCATGTATTCTTAATTTCTCCTCAATCTGACTTTCAACCTTACAGACAAGTATAAACAAATGAGAGAGAGAATTATATTCTTTATGAACAAGAAGGTCCTGAATTCCCTGATTAAGCCCACTTAAGAATCTATTTTCTGTAGCTTCAGCATGTTCCTCTAAACCACAACGCAACAAACGAGTTTTCAATTCATGATAGTATTCCCTTACAGTTCTACTACCTTGATTTACACGTTGCAATCTAGCTAGTAAATAATCAGCATGATATTTAGGAACGAATTCATCTCTCAAAAGCTTCTTTAATGCATTCCAAGTTTGAGGCACTCTTCCATGTCTATTTAAATACTTCCACCAAAGTATTGCATCCTCAACAAAAATACTAGTGGAAGCTCTAATCTTTTGCCTATCAGACCAATCATAATATTCAAATTCTTTCTCTAATGCTATTTCCCAGTCAACATAGCCATCAGGATCAAAGTTACCAGCAAAGGATGGAAATGCATACTTAAATTTACCTCGTTCAGGCACAGGAGATGAGTTAATGGTGTTGTTGATCTCCCAAAACTCCCTACTATGTGATTTTGAACCTGTCATAGTTAGTAGAAAACAAGCATATGTCCCCTAGCAACTACTAGGATGTGATGGTTCAAAAGTCGCTCACACTCAAGCCTTCTATCGAATTATTACCAATTCTTACCAAGCAAACAGGGGTGATCGACAACTAGCTGTGTCAACGTATCTTCGAAGATTGGATGGAGCGATTGCTAGGAGAAGTTCAGCCTGTACGGTGTAGAAGAGGTGTAGCTGGGAAGGCTCAAGTATGGTAGTAAGGATTAGCAACAATCAATTCAGCAAATGCAAGTTGAATAAATGTTCAAAGTACTAGTCAATGTTGCTGATCCTAGCCTAATCAAAGCTAGCTAATCAAAGTCTATCAAGAGAAGTGTATGCACACACACGCAAAAATTAATGTGACTTGATGCAAGCAAAGAAAATTCTCACACCAAGTGCTAGGAGAGACGCTAGCCAAGAACTCAAACCTCTGTGTAGGGGCACAAGATTGTTCACACGATGTAGAGCACAAAGATGTAATAACGTGCAATGTAAACAACCCTCTAGATTGAGCAGTAACAATAGCTAGTCTCAAATGATGAAAAAAAAACAAAGTTTTATATAGCTTATATATGCTTGTTTGAAAGGTTTTGATGAGATCTATAACTTGGTAGTTGAGGCGAACTCCAAATTCCGAAAGGAAGATCGAAGGAAACGGCAAAAACAGAAACCGAAAACTTGCAACGCGAATTCGGGGCCGAAGATGGCCGATTTTGGGGCACCTGGAGGGCAACAAGTGGCTTAGGTAGAAAAGATGTGCCTCGTCATTAGCTTCGAAACGAGCACAAGAACGTCAAAAACGGACGCTGTATGCAAAAGTTATGTCCGTTTTACTGAAGGTGTCTCGGAAACGGAATCCAGTCGGACTCAAAACCGTCTCGTGTTCAAACTTGAAATGACTATATCTTTTGATTCCGTGGGCCAAACTTGCTGATTTTTTTTATGAAAGCTTGTGGCTATATGTAGAAGGTCTCTACTAATTTTTATGCACTTTTCTTTTTGTTTTCTTTTTCTTCCTTTTCTTCTTTACCGCGGCTTTTGTTTTTGCGGTTGCCTCTTTCTCCTTCTACTATTTGGCTGACCCTAGGATTTGCCGCAAGTCGCAAATAACATCAACTCTCCCAAAAGATCACAACAATTCTCTTTCTTTTTTTTTTGGATTAACAACCATACAAATTTTCTATTTTTGGTGCGGATTAGAGGAGTTCTAACCCACGAATTTTCTTTTTTAGATGCAAAAACTAAGAACCCTAAAAGAACGATCAAGCGACGCAAAGGAATCACGAGATGTAACTAGACAAAGACTAACTAGACAATAACTAGAACTAGAAATCAGCAACTAGACACGACGATGCAACCAATGATTCAACAAGCAAAATACCGAAAAGAAAATTGCAATGGCTCAAAGGGGTTTGGTACAGATGATAGATGCAATAATTTTTTGGGCAATTTTTTGGACTCTAGGTATGAAAATGAATCTACTACTAGAAAACTAAAATTCTCATCGATCAACTGAAGCTCTGATACCACCTGATGGAGGCGGGGTGTCCCGATCTTTCGATGAGATTGATAAATATCGATTTTGGTGGAGGTGACTCTCGTGATCCGACTACAACCGTACGACGACGCTTGTGCCTTAGCAATAGTTGAACCAACTCCGAGATGTTATTGACTTTGCTGGAAGCGCGATCAACCTGATCACGAAGGCTTATTCCTGTATGCAATCGAAGAACACGCAAGAACAAGATAAAACGCAATCTGAAATTGCAAATATGGATTGAAATATTTATAAGTTGTGATTCTGAAAGCTGTCTTGACAGGTGGTCGTCCGACACAACTGAAGAACAGAAGTTTGCACAATGGCTAAACCTTAACTCAACGAAATCTAAGAAAACTAGAGGGGGTGTGGCCTCCTTATATAGGGGAGGAAGAGCCACAAATCTAAAAGAAATAGCGGGGAGGGACTAAACTCGCGGGTACTGTTCACGTGAACAGTAACCACACCTCTAGTGGGCCGCCGGCATATGGGCCAAGTTGAGTTCGATTACAAAGCCCAGATTGGCCCAAACAGGTGATATGACGTCTTCTTTAGATGATTGCGATTAGTACAGAAGGAATTTGAAGGTGATACTGGATCCGTTTGAAAGAGGACGAAATAAGCTTTCAATTAAGTACTCGTGGACCTCCAACAGACTCCGTATGTGAAAGTTATGTCTGTTTTAAGTTGGTGTTGTCAGGCTGATTCCGGAGGCCGAACTGGATTCCAAAACAGGTCCAGCTCGAATTGCTTGCTTGTCTTAGACCAAAAGTGACATGGTGCTGTACATATATATACATTTCATCATTAGGTAGCATCATATAGTTCATATAATATAAAGACACTCCTAAAAACAAGCTCACCTGATAATTTAAGTGAAGCGTACGAGCTCTTATACTTGGAACAGGAAGCATAGTAAATATGGTTATATCTGTAGGGGTCATGTCCTCATCACATCCTCGTTGACCTCGGCGGTGAGGTGTGGATGCTAGGGGGTCACGGCAGTGGGCGAGGGCGACACGGCGCGGCGTCGATGGGAGGGAGGGACGGGTGGCAACCCGTGCATAAGAGAGAGAGAGAGAGAGAGAGAGAGAGAGAGAGAGAGAGGGGAGTGCGGGCGTGAGCGTTTGGAGGGAGAGGGGAGACGGCTGGCTGCGATGAAGGTGGTTGGGCTTCTGTCTTCGTCTCCATGTGGGTTTGGGGGCAAGGGAGGTAGTCGGGAGGAGGACAGGGAGAGGCGGAGGCAAACATCTAGGAGCAGAGGCGCGACAAGCAGGAGGCGCCCATGGCGCCGCGCCGTGTGGGCGATTAGAGCGGCAACGGTGGCATGGGATGCCAAGAGGGGTGATGGCGGCGCGGGGCTAGCGAGGCGGACGATGGAGGTGGGCGAGGGGCAACGACGTCGCAGAGGGTTGAGGGCAGCGCGACGTGGCGGCGTCGGCGAGGCCGAAAGCGACCAGATCCGACACGGATGAGGGGAGGAAGGGAGGTTGCATCGCGGGTGAGGGGAGGAAGAGAGCGCTCGTGGAGAGGAGGGCGGCGTGGGTGGGGAGAGATTGAGAGTGAGGAGAGGAGTGTAACACCCCAGCTCCACATGAGCCTAGAATGCTACAAGAATTAAACTAACTAGAACAATCTATAAATTTTTCGACAGAACTTCCTTTGTATGAACAACGAAATCGAGGTATTAACAGATGACCATGGCATTTATTATTATTTCTATAATCCAAGTGTTTCATGCATATAAAATAATCGTACGATTGTAAACAAATAACATCATTCTCATAACCATGAATAATCCAACAACCAACATCATAAAACATCCATAGATAGTCTCCACACAGTTATTTATTCCTAAGTGAAACTAAATAGCAATTGCATAAATGTTGTGAGGTAGTGCGTGCTTTCCAATGTCTACTCCCTCCCATGCATGACGTTCTTGCCAGAAGTACCTATAATAAGACAAAGCAAGGGTGAGCCATACGACTCAGCAAGTATCAACAAGGTTGCAACATTCATAAAGACAGAACATCTAAAACAATTTTATTCAACACCGTTAATACATTTCAAATATTTAAATGATGAGAATGCTATGCACTCTTTGTTCTTTATCTCGTTTCGCATTTTACCGGTAATGCGGGGTATTCATCCGTCAATGAATACCCATGCCTGTGCCCTCTGGCACAGGGACCAAGAGCCTATACATCACGTGCATAGGGACCTTTGCCCGTCATCACAATGACGGGGACCTCTGTATCCATTGCCCACATTCCATGAATGCGGGGACCTCAAGCCTGTCATTACATATGACAGGGACCTCAACATTGTACTCTTGGTCACCACGTGACCAAGTCTCAATATGCTCCAACATGCATAAGTACTACAACATCATATTTTCAATATCATAATTCAATATGTATTCAGGGTATGTAAACAATAGCATCATGAAGGAACCTTAAACATAACTCGCAAGCATCAACACAACTAGAATCATCTCCACAACACATTCACATGGCAATGATTAACACTACACCACTCAATCATGACATGCAACCAATACTACACATAAACCCGAATACTTGCCTCAACCGCGCGAGAACGGCGGACGCGAAGTGGGTGCTGCCCTTGGGATCTCGCTGCCACCTGGACAAGAAGATAACCCCAAACTAAGACTAGAATACTGGACCAAAATCATACATTACATTACAATCGAAATCGCTAACTTCTTATCACGTCTAGTTTTTTCTAATTTCTAGCGATCGGTCACTGCAGACAGCAGACTTCAAAAATTCATAACTTTCTGCTCAGGAGTCCAAATAGGATGATCTTGGACATTCTGAAAAGGTAATTAAAATGTCTAAATAAACTTAGTTGGGAGACCTCTGATTCGGCCATCTACCAGACCTACCAATCTATTTAATCAGAGCAAACATTTCACGTCGGGTTTCTGGACAGCGACAAAGAAACTATCATAACTTTCTCTACGTTTGTCCGAATTTAGTGATCTTTAGCTTTCCTGAAAGCTAAGAGGATTAGCCTTATTTTTCGTTATGGTGAGACCCTCTGGAAACCCCTCTAAATATGTGCTTCTATCAGGTTAACCAACACTAGCAATTCTGCTTCTCTCCAGAAACACAGAAATACTAATAAATTCATAACTTTGGCTACCGAAGTCCGAATGACTTGATTCGTGTCGGCAATGAAAGATAACTACGATAGCTACAACTTTCTAGGAGACACCCAGACCCAAATCTGCCTCTAACCTAATCAAAACCGACAAACTTCACTGCTGCAGAATATCGACGAACTGACATCCGAAAATTAGACAACTAGAAATTGACCTAAAGTAAAGAACCACGGGTTACCCTTGCCAAAACGAAGAGAGCACACAGCGGGGATGATGACCACCATGCTTCCGCTGCGGATCCCTTCTTCTCCCTCTTCTTCCCTTCTCTTCTTCTCCTCCTTTCTCCTCCTTTCTTGGCCGGCCACCCAAGGGATTCCTCTTTCTTTCTCTCGGCCAGCAACAAAGGGGAATTAGGGAGGGGTGCAAGGAGGTGGGGAGGGGTAGGGGCTGCGCAAGGGGAGGGGAAGGGGAAGGGGCGGCTGCAGGAAGGAGATGAGGGGGGGAAGGGTTGGTTCGGCTAGGGTTTGGGGGAGGGGAGCCCCCCCTTGGCCGGCCACCCTGATGGGCCATGGCCCAGGCCCAAGTTATTGACTAACAGCGATTAACCCCCTCTCTAAGAGTCTAACTGAGAAAACTCCCTAAAGGTCCCTCCCGAAATTCCATTTGATCCTTCCCCGATTAATCGATCTCTCCCAAAATAAATTAATCTTCCTCGATTCAAATCTTAACTCACTTTCGGGATATTACAAGGAGAGGGAGGGAGGTGGGCGTGGGCGTGAGGGCGTGGCCGCGTGGGAGCGGTTTCGTGGCCTTCAGCGCAATCTAGCGATGATCGAACGGATGTGAAGAGTGCTACTGAGAGCATCTCCACCGTTGAAGGAGGACGGACCACGGTAAACTTCTTCTTTTAAGTAGTAGAGATAACTTGGTTCTACACTTGCGATCTCATGTACGAAGCATATACGTCAATGTGTTTGATGAGCTCATGCTTTACTAGATCTCGAGCAATGCTTGTTGCGCTAGTACTATTTGATAAGAGGAGTTCATGCAGAAGCGGAAACACTGAAATCCTCAAGTAGCCACCGAAGCTAAGTGATCTCAGCTGTCAACGCTGCCATGGCTCGTAATTCAGCCTCAACGCTCGAACGATAGAAGACAATTTGCTTCTTGGTCTTCTAGATAATTAGAGAGAAACTAAAGAAAACACAATAGGTATAAAGAGACTGGCGATCAAAAGGATCGCTAGCCCAGGTCGCATCAGAGTACGCCTAAAGTTGCAGAGCGATGGAGTGAGGAATGAAAAAGGTGACGGCTGATAGTCCCGCGAAGATATCGCAGAACACGAAGGTAACTGTAGTTGAGCTGAGTGGGAGTAGAAACGAGCTAACTCGGAATGTGAACCGAGTGAGAAATGTCAGGTCGAGTGATCCAAAAGTAGACAAGGCACCCGACAAGATGGCGGTAGCAAGTGAGATCCTCAATAGGCTCCTCATCAGTGGGACGAAGGTGAACACTAAGCTCCATAGGAGTATCCACCATGCGCTGATCAGTGAGACAGGCGCGAGCAAAGATATCCTGAATGTACTTCTCCTTAGAGAGGTAGTATCCCGCAGGCGTAGAGTGACCCTAATCCAAAGGAAGTAACGAAGTGGACTCAAATTAGGCATCAATAACTGCTCACTGAGATGCTCCTTCACAAAATCAATGTACTGAGTTATTCCCAGTAACGATCATATCATCCACGGAGGAGGAGCGTCCAACCTCGAGGAGAGGTGTGTGCTTAATGTTGTTAGTAACTAGTGGAATTCTACAAATAGTAGTTTACTAGAGATAAAAAGAATAAAAATTTTGCAAGCAGCATGTACAGTTTCGATATATTAATTATTTTTTTTGTGAAACCATGATTATGTGAAATTATGAACACCTAAAAATTAGGGAAAAAGTGAAATTTTATTGATATTTTACACATTGTTACTACCTCGTTAAAAACCTTACGCTCCAGTGTGGAGTTTCCTTAGTAAGGAAAAGAGTACAATAACTATATTCTTATGCATACATGTCGGCTACTCAACATTGAGATCGGCTAACGCCTCTACGATCTTAGGATCCTCCAGTTGATGCTGATGTCGCTCTTTTGCCAATTCCCAGTGCTTGAGGCAAGTGATTGCCTCTATCATCTTGGGCGTGAGGGATGACCTCTTTTCTTCAATTATTCTTCCTACCATACTGAATGTCGCCTCCGAAGAGACGGAGGACACCGGAACTAGTAGAACATCTCGTGCAAAATGACACAACACAGGGAATATCTTCTTGTTGTTCTTCCACCAATTGAGCAAGTCTAACTTGCCATCACCAGAAAGATCAGGATTCATGTTTACAAAATCATGCTCTAGGTAGTGGTTCAGCTAGAGGGCGCCTGAGACTGAGAGGATGAAGAACTAGACTTTCTCTTCAGCTTTTTCCACAAGTGTGTTGTCAAGCTTGTCTTGCTTTGATGCATTTGCTGTGAGGTCTCCGATCTCGTGCTGCCGCCAAGTTTGTCATGATACAAGCGGAAAATATGAACAAACTCCTTTTTGATGTGTTCAAAAGCTTCAGAGAAATCAAGGCTAAGGGACTCACCTATTCCCTCTATAGCTATATGCAAACCTACTAACTTTTTTGTAGGATCCAAAATGATAGCAAAACAATATAGGTGTGAAATAGATCTAAAATATTTAACAAAATTTTCCTCCATTGTTGCAATAACATGACCTAAAAGGGGATGCCCTATAGATTTAGCAAACTTGTCTGCAATTAGCGAAATAAAATATATAACTAAGTAGGAGGTAGGGTAGTAAATACCGGATAGAGCCTTAGTTGCTTTGTAAAAAGGTCTAAAAAACTCTTGAAAATAACTAACAATTTCCCAATCTGAGTTACCAACTATTAACTTATCTGAGTTAGCATTGAAAAAGATAGATATAAGATGTTCATACCCTTGCACCTTCTTCAGCATGATGTATGTCGAGTTCCACTTCACCTTCATGTCAAGACCGAATTTTCTTAGGGTCTTGTCGTTGGCTACGCAATACTTCGCTAATCGAGCTGCCACCACCGTTGAATTTGAGAGGAAATGAAGGACATCGCGGATATTGTTCAAATAAATGCTAATCACCTCCATACCATCTTGCACAATGAGGTTGAGGATGTGACATACACATCTTTGGTGAAGAACATATCCACCGATATATGTTTGCAACCTTAGGGTAAGGATGTTCATCGCCGTTGTATTCGCCGATGCGTTATCAAGAGTTATAGAAATAATCTTATTTCCTATTTGAAAATCCTCAATTACCCCTAGTATGAGCTTGACAATGGCATCTCTTGTGTGTGATTCAGTAATTAACTTAAATCATATGACTCTTGTTTAGTTTATACTAATCATCTAAATAATAGGCTACAACACTAAGGTAGGCAGTTCTCTGGTGTGATGATGTCCAAATATGTCAGGACCCCGGGTACGCAACCCCGAGACCCTCTGTGCATTCTGAACTAGTCTCATGATTAGTAGCTAGCTCACACAGTTGCAACATTGGTGTACTCGTAACCATACAACAACACAGCTTAAGAAGTGGACAAAACAATATTACTTAGTAGTAAAAGTACCTTATGGTCAATGTTTTACAGAGTTTTCCTCGTAGTGCTAAAGACAAAAGATACACTTGCAGCGGAAAGGAACATCTCGTAGAGGCCATTCGACATGCCTACAGGCAAATGAGTGGAGGATGCGGCCTAGTTCGCATGGTCTTCGAAGTAGTCATCCTTGTAGAGTTCGATGCTCCTTGGGTCTTCCTTGACGATTGATCACAAATGGCGTAAAGCCGTGAGTACATAAAGTACTCAGCAAGTCGTAGGAAACCGTATGCAAATAGTATTCATGCAAGGCTTGACAAGGATTGCTTTATGGTTATTTTGCAGAAAACAACATTGACAGTAAATACAGTAAGTAGATTGAAAGCACAATTCGAAAGATTATTACATAAGTAGTCAAGTTTTTTTGAAAGAACTTGTGAACACACTGTTCACTTCCCAAACAACTCGTGAACAGGCAAGACAGTATTTTTGAGAAAATCTACCCTTCGTGTGAAATCACCAAGCATTGTCTAAAACCGGGGACACAGTTATTTGAATAGTTTTACACTCTACAAAGGTTGTACAGCTTGACCTACAAAAGATAATCATCTTATACTGTTCGCCCACACACTTCCGAGGTGTGCGACTAAGAGATTATCACAAAGCCTTTATAAAGCTTCGTTTTGACTCGGTTCTACTCGCTAAGGATTCACCTTTCTGGCCCTCTTTTGCACCGTTTCGACCACCAACACAGAACCGACTCAAAACATTACTAATTAGTTAGCTAGGTCCACCCCATAAATAGACTTGTGGTTGCACGGTATGGTCTAGATCAATGACGCACAAAGTTAAGTTCTTAGTCACTACTTAGGCAAAATATCCTCATCCCAATGTGCTTCCTGCACCCCTTTACTGCACGATCATTTGCTTGAGCATGAAATCATTTTTGGTCAAATACGACCAAATGACAACCCTTTCTATGGCATAACAAATTCTACCCATAGTGGCCGCGCCACAATTTCATACATCATTAAGTCAAATTTATCATCTTTGAATCATGATCGGGAGACCATCGCATAACTAAAGCAGGACTAAGCATAATACGCACCCATGTTGGTACCACAATAATGTCCAACTAAGAATATCCAACCTATAGTGTCTAAGGGTACATGCCAACATATCATTCATAATTATTTAAGGAGTCATATTGCCAAGTAGGTATTTAACTATTCCCAAAACCATTTTTATACAACTAGCTATGCATGTTGATATAAAATAATATAATTTTTACAAAACTGGGTATGACATGATCAAAGGTCTACGACCTGCCTTCGTTGAAGAGTTGAGATGCTTCTTTGGTTGAGGTCGTTGGGTCCAAGAACTCTTTGGAAACGTTACAATCTATACGTGCGAAAAGAGCCAAGTAAGTAAAACAATTCCAAACAAAATAGAAAAGAACCAAACTAGAACTAAAAGAAAGGCACTGAATTTAGATGGATTTAGAAACTGAATCACTCGAATCAGGGCTCGAACGAAGATGAACGAGCTCACAGAAGGAGGTTTGACTACAGATGGTCAAAAGGAGGTTTTTCTACCTGATCGGAAGGAGATTCGCAAGAAGGATGCAACTACTCGATGTGATCGCAAGAGGATACAAGAAGAATACAACTACTCAATGTGGTCGTAGGAGGATACAAGAACAGGGCATGGGAGCTTACCAAGACTGAGAGAGAGACCGAAGGAGGAGGTTGGAGGAGGTTGAAGACGGTGTGGGCTCTAGAGAACTCTTCGGCGGCGAGGAGGCGACGACGCTAGAGGCGATGGCGCGAACTCCAACCGACGGTGGCGAAACTCGAAGCACGACGAAATGGGGCGAGAGAAAAAGAGAGAGTTGAGGGGAAAACAAGAGGAGGGCGAGGGTTCCCAGGTGCTCTATTTATAGAGGAGGGAGTGGGGACCGAGCGACAAGATGGAGCGATGGGATTCACGGTGGCGGTAGAGACGACGACACTTAATGCGCATGTCGCGACAGCGCGGCGGAGGCAACGACATTTAATGTGCAGCTGGCATTTAATGCGCATGTTGCTGAGGAAAAAGAGGAAGGAAAGAGGGGGTGAGCAAGGGGCTAACATGCAGGGCTAGTCGAAACCGAGAGGTTGGTCGACACCGAAAGGGTGGTCGAAACCGAAAGGCGGTCGAAACCAAAAGGGTGATCGACACTGAGAGGATGGTCGAAACCGAAAGGCGGTCGAAACCGAAAGGGTGGTCGACACCAAGAGGGTGGTTGAAACTGAGAGGCAGTCGAAATTGAGAGGGTGGTCGACACCGAGAGAGTGGTCAAAACCGAGAGTCGATCAAAACCAAGAGGTGGTCGAAACCAAAAGGGTGGTCGACATCGAGAGGGTGGTTGAAATCGAGAGGCGGTCGAAACCAAAAGGGTGGTCGACACCGAGAGGGTGGTCGGGGGAAAGGAGCGGACCGACGAAAAATCGGAACAAACAGAGAAAGGGAATTTTAAATACGAAATAACTCCACTAAACTCAGAATAACCAAATTCGAATTAGTTGGAGTTTGATTAATTCATATTAAATTGCTTTCCATTTCTGAAATCCCTAGTTAAGCTTTGGAAATTCAAAAAAGTCAAATAGTTATTTTTATTTTGAAAATTTTAACAAAACCCTGAAAATTGGGATGTTACAAACCTACCCCACTTAAAGGGAATTTCGACCCCGAGATTCAGGTTGACTAAGGATTAGGTTTGGAAACTCGGCCTTCAGATCCTTTTCACGCTCCCAGGTGGTTTCCTCTTCAGTGTGGTTGCTCCACTGATCCTTATAGATACGGATGATCTTGCTTCTCGTCACTTGCTCTGCCACTTCCAAAATCTTAACGGGTTGCTCCTTGTAGGTGAGATCTTCCTGCAGGTCAACTGCTTCCAACGGTATCTACTCTTCTGGCACTTGCAGACATTTCTTCAATTGAGACACATGGAAGACATCATACACATTTGACATCTGAGGTGGAAGCTCCAATTTGTAAGCAACTTCTCCTCTTCTGGCTAGAATTGGAAAAGGTCCGATGTATCTTGATGCAAGCTTTCCGCTTACTCTGAATCGACGCATTCCTTTGAGAGGGAAAACCTTCAAGTGCACGTGATCTCCAGGCACAAATGCTAAGTCTCGACGGTTATCATCATAACTCTTTTGCCTAGTCTGAGCGGTCCTCAGCTTTTTTCTAATTGACCGAACTTGATCTTCGACTTCCTTCAAGATACCTGGTCTGAGTACTTGCCCTTCGCCTGTTTCGGTCCAATACATGGGTGTTCTACACCTTCTTTCGTAAAGAGCTTCAAACAGGGACATCTATAGACTTGATTGATATCTGTTGTTGTAAGAAAACTCTGCATAGGGCAAACTTTGGTCCTAACTGGTTTGGTTTGTTAGAGCGCATGCTCTCAACATATCTTATAGGATTTGATTTACTCTTTCTGTTTGGCCATCTGTTTGCGGATGGTAAGCTGTACTAAAATTCAGATCCATACCCAAAACACTATGCAGCTTCTGCTAGAATCTTGAGCTGAACTAGGATCCTCTATCCGACACGATATTCTTCGGTACACCATGCTAGCATACTATATTTGTCATGTACAAACTGCAAGTCTGTCTGCCGAGTAGGTGGTCTTGACTGGAATGAAGTGAGCAACTTTCGTTAGACGATCTACAATTACCCAGATAGAATTATAGCTAGCTCTGGTTCTTGGTAGACCAGTGATAAAGTTCATGCCAATTTCTTCTCATTTCCATTCAGGCACGCTTAAAGGTTGAAAGAGTCCAGCAGGTCTCTGAGGCTCGGCTTTAACTCACTGGCAAACATCACACTGAGCTATGTATTCAACAATCTCATGCTTCATGCTAGGCCCATCAAGACAACTCCTTGAGATCTTGGTACATTTTGGCACTTCCGAGGTGGATGTAATACTAGGCTTCATGAGCTTTCTTGAGTATCAACTGCTTAAGCCCTTTCTAGTCCGGCACACAAATACGTTTGTCAAACCAAATGGTTCCTTGCTCGTCTTCTGGAAATCTTACGGATTTACCCTTCTTCATGTTGCTCTTTATCTCTTTGATATCTACATCTTCAGTCTGAGCCTTCCTAATCTGACTTTGTAGAGTGGGTTGCACTTACAAAGCAGCTAAGTAACCTTCTTCGACTAATTCAAGCTTGAGCTTCTGAAATTCTTCGTGCAATGCTAGCTGACTTTCCTTGATCATCAGAGTCTTGCAGTAGACCTTTCTACTTAAAGCATCTGCTACGACATTAGCCTTGTCTGGATGATAATGGATTTCCACATAGTAATCCTTGATTAACTCCAACCATCTCCTTTGCCTCATATTGATAATGACTTGAGTGAAAATGTACTTCAAGCTCTTATGGTCAGTGTAAACTTCACAATGATTATCAATGAGGTAATATCGCCATATCTTTAAGGTATGCACCACGACAACCAATTATAAGTCATGAGTGGGGTAATTTGCTTCATGAAGCCTCAACTGACGGGACACATATGCCACTACCTTCCTTTTTGCATCAGGACACAACCGAGACCTAGTCGTGAGGCGTCATAGAAAACCTCAAAATCCTTTCGAACATCTAGTAAGGTCAACACTGGTGAAGTGGTCAAACGCTTCTTCAATTCTTGAAAACATTGCTCACAATCCGGTATCTAAGAAAATCTCTTCTCCTTTTTCATCAATTGGGTGAGGGGTCTTGCTATTATGAAAAATCTTTCTATAAACCGGCGGTAGTATCCTGCCATACCAATGAAATTTCTGAT
This sequence comes from Ampelocalamus luodianensis, assembly GCA_036346255.1. Taxonomy (NCBI): domain Eukaryota; kingdom Viridiplantae; phylum Streptophyta; class Magnoliopsida; order Poales; family Poaceae; genus Ampelocalamus; species Ampelocalamus luodianensis. The sequence continues at coordinate 11,275,367 of CM070627.1, read as the reverse complement.
CTGAGATACTGACTTGGGTGACTCCCAATCGAGCATATGCTTAACCTTGCTAGGGTTGACGGCGACTCCTTCTGATATGAGATACTGACTTGGGTGACTCCCAATCGAGCACATCCTTGACCTTGCTAGGGTTGACGGCGGCTCCTTCTGAAGTCATAACGTGCCCCAAGAATGTAATTTCTTTCATCCAAAACTCACACTTATCGAATTTAGCATAGAGTTGATCTCTAAGCTTATTCAGGATCAAGCGAAGGTACTCTTCATGCTCTTCTTCACTCTTGGAGTATACTAGAATATCATCAATTAAGACAATGATGAACTTATCCAAATACTCTATGAATACTTTATTCATCAAGTTCATAAAGTAAGCAAGGGCATTGGTCAATCCAAAAGACATGACTGTGAACTTGTACAGTCCATAACGAGTTGTGAAAGCTGTCTTGGGGATATCCTCCAAATGAATCTTCAGTTGATGATAACCTAACCTCAAATCTATCTTCGAGAACACCCTGGCTCCCTTCAACTGGTCAAACAGATCATCAATCCTGGACAGAGGGTACTTGTTCTTAATTTTGACTTCATTGAGTGAGTGGTAATCCACACACATCTGTTGGGTACTATCCTTCTTTGTAACAAAGATCACTGGGGCTCCCCAGACGAAGAACTTGGTTGGACTAATCCTTTATCTTGCATCTTCTTGATCTGCTTCTTCAACTCGACTAAGTCGTCGACAGGCAAACGGTAGGGTCTCTTGGAAATGGGTGCGGTTCCTAGAACTAGGTCGATGACAAACTCTAGGTCCATGTTCGGTGTCATTCCAGGTAACTCATCTGGAAAGACACTGGAAAGTCTCTGACCACTGGCACATCTTTCAAAGATACAACCTTGACACTGCAGACTAGCGCTCCATCATGCTTCTCTATGGAGGCTTCAAATTTTACTTTGGTTCTAGCTGGATTGACTAAGGTGATGCTTCAATCACCACAGTCCAAAATGGCATGGTGATTAGTAAGCCAATTCATACCCAGAATCACATCCAAGGACTTGGTGTCGATGATGATGAGGTTGGCTAAGAATTCATCCCCTTCTATGGTCACTTTAACTTTTGGGCACTCTTGGTTCGTACTCAACTCCAAACAGAGATATTGAACCAACAAAGCACTTTTAAAAGCCAAAACCTCAAACTGATGCTTTGTAGCAAAAATTCAAGAAACAAATGAATACGAAGCTCCAGAATCAAACAAAACAGTAGTAGGTACTGAATTTACTAGGAACTTATCCAGCATGACATCCGGGGCTGTCTGGGCTTCCTCCACTGTGACATGGTTCACACGGTTTCTCCCAAAAGGCTAAGGGGTCTTGGCTGGTGCAACTAGAGTCTAAAGTGCTCCACGACTTGCTCCTGGCATGGGGGCTCTAGTCGGAGTGGCTCTCAAGTTGAATTTGATGGGCGTTGGACCTTGCTTCTACAGGCAGTTGCTGGCGTAGTGTCCCAACTGCTGACAGTTGAAATAGGTAATTCCCGTGACAGGATTGTTGCCTCTTGGCTGCTGATTGTTGGTGTTGTTGTTGCTGGAGCTGCGATATCCTAGAGCAGCTGAGTGAGGTGCTGTCGGAGGGGTCCTGAAGTTAACAGGAGGAGCAAAACGGCTAGGGTGCTGCACATTCAGGAGGAGCCGGCGACGCAGGCGCGCATGGGGCGGCGACGCAGAGGCGGGCATAGAGCGAGCATGGCAGCGCGCTCGCCAGAGCGAAACACGAGGCGCAGGCGGCGGGCGCGCAGCGTCACGGCCCGTGCAGTGTGGGCACGGTGTGCCGCCGACGTGTCGGGCCAGCCCGAGCATGGCCCTATTGGCCGGGCCGCCCGTCGTGCCCCATCCGCAGGCCTGGTCCGGCCCTCCCATTCGTGTCGTGCCGTACCGTGCTGTGCCGGCCGGGCCTCAGGCCGGCCCGGATTGACACGGCCAACTCCCAGGTCTAGCGCCTCTGCATGTATGCGTGCCCCCATGCGATGCTTTCCTTTTATGCGCTGCATGCTTGGACCGAGTGCATGCATGCAATTTCCAACCGAAAACTTGACTTTCCTAACTTCCCACACCCGGGCCGCCTGCAGCTCCTCCACACACGCTCCCTTTCCATGCATACCACCCCCTCATGCGGTTCTTCATGTGACGGTTGCAAAATCAAATCCGAATGAATATTGCCCTCCTCCATGCACCCCTACCTCCCTCCTCACCCACGGGTACCACATTAAACATGGGACTAGGACAACATCTTGAAAATCCTGCTTGGCTCCCAAAGCAATCTCCTTCTCAAATATGAGAACACATAAATTTTGTGTTTTAGGTTGCAACCAATTCTCATGTAAATCAAAATTAAATTCAGCCAGGAGAAGATTCACCTATAGGTTAAGTAACTTGGCACGTGCTTGTGTCATCGGACGTTTGTATATATCCTTATTCTTCTCAGCTTGAACTGAACTTGTGGGTTGGTTTGGAGTGTTAGTAAAACTAGGAATATCACCTTGTGCACTTGGAGAGATGGATGATGCAGTAGCGTTGGAGATGTCCTCATCAAGTCCTTAGTAAATTATCAACACGGTTTCAGCCCAAAGACGAACAAGTGCAATCAGAAGATATAGTAGATGCAAACCAACTTTCGGTAGATCGAATCGCAAATTTGGACCACTAGGATCCACGGGAATTAGATGGACAACCACCCCCTCCAATCCTTGCGTGGCACACAAACTTACTACTTCAGAAAAGGTTATCACAAATGGTTAAAAAACGTCATCATAGATGGTTTCGTGAGCTGTATGAGTTTATGGGTCAGTAATGGCATGAGGTCATCATAGACTGTTTTCGAACCATCTGTGATGCAGACTATCACAGAAGGTTATTAACTCAGAACCGTCTATGATAGTTGACTATCACAGACGGTTTGTAGATGAAGCTGTCTGTGATAGCTGATGTATCATAGACGGTTTGTCTTAAGGAACCGTCCGTGAGATTCTTTTGTATCGCTAAATCTATTTCTGTTTATTGCTTAGCCTCAGGAAATGCTAGCCATGCTCTTTGAAACAAGTAGAAACACAACAAGTACATGTATACATCTAATTCACATTCATTTCGGAAACAAGTACATCCATTTCATAAATCAATTAACTCAAATGAACTAAAATTAACCATTCATGAATAAATACACACATGTATCATTAAGTTCAATCTTATCCTAATCAAGTTCAATATACATTATGAAAATCCCCTTTTGGGTTTATGACCTCATGCAACAAGAAAGACGCAAACTTTCCTCGAATCCCATTGAGCTTGTACTGTTTCAATACAGTTGTAGCGATGGCCGCAACCTGTCGCTAGGAAGATTAAAGTCATGCATATATATAAATTGATAAGTACGAAAAAATTATTCCAAGATTGACAAATCTGAGGATCATTGGTCACCGCGGAATCGAGGAGTAGTTGCATGTTGTGGCAAACATAGTATCCACAAGTGTTGCCTAGCGACTACTGGTGACACTGTAAAAATAGAATTGGTTAGTTCGAGAGGCATTACTACGAAGTGTTAGGATTAATGTGTACTAGCGAATACCAGGAAATTTAGATCGTGTCGCAGGGCGCTAATCCCTCCCTTGGATTTCCCTTTAGTAGCAACGTACGCGGTGAATGACCTACGTGATTCCCAAAAGTTAGCCTTAGACTATAATAGATTTATCTATGGAGGAAATGTGTTTACTTGTCGATTAATCGTCGGACAACTATGAAGACGGGTTTGGCCCCCTTTAGGGAATTAAGGTATATTATTTTGTTCTATTTTGGTATAATTACAATTAGAATCCAGTGGAACTTACACATGTATGTCGTTATGGTCATTAAACCTCAGTTCGTATTGCTTATAAAGTACAAGTCAACAAGTATAGCCATTAGTGAAGCACTTACCCCTGGTTGTAGGGCAAAAGTTCGAATTCCTTGTTGCGGTGCGCTCGCAATGGCTTCGCCATGTAAGCCTCGACAAAGGATTCATCCTCCTGGATGCTTTGCACGGAGACCAAGTATGGGTCGAGGAAATCTAGCGGTGATTTCTTTAATATATATACACACACACACAAAGCAAGAAGTTATATATGATATTTGTCGGTATTACGCGAACGTAGATCATGATTTTACACACTTACAGTGTCCAGCATCGCATGAGTGAGACGTCGAGGCCGTCGAGGTTGAAGAGTAAGAAGAAGTCCTCGAAGGTCATCGTGAAGACACAGTCTTGAACCTCGTGGTTAACATGATGCAGACTGAACTTGACGTTGACACCTGAGCGCCCTTGTCCATCCGTCTTGTTGGCCTGTTCCATGTACAATGCATGCAATCTCTGGCAAGCCAATCCTAGGACATGGAGGCACTCTACCGGTTCGACCAACGGCTCGCATAGCACGAATTTCCAGGCCAATGACAAGAAGGGGATATCATCGGGCTTCTTCGATTTTCCCTCGCTGTCTTGCTTTTGAGAGGTCAACTTCAGGAAGTCGACCGAGCACAAGGTGTAGATGCATTTGATGCACTAGGCCCTTACCGCATCGGTGTAGGTAGCTCTAGTGTAGATTGCTCCAGTGGACTTGGCACCATTGTAGGACTTTCTCATGAAGTTGACACCAATGCAGGTAGCTCTAAGCAGATGACCCTCTTAGGCCACTGGATGAATGTTCCAATGGCTTGCCCTAGAGTCACGACCTCGTCGTTTGAGGGCATCTATAGCGGGGCGACCTCGAAATTGGTATAAACATCGTCTACATTCACTTTTGTGAAACCTGACGCTAGATTTACACCGTGCACCAAGACCCTGGCACTAGATGGATATGCCTGGCCCCATGCAGTGTCCAGGACAACGGAGGCATATTTCACTTGGAGCTTGCACTTCGTAGCCACCTATATAACGATACAAAATTAGCTACTCTAACATACCTATCAATGGATCGAGCATTCTAGAGATAATAATTATTACTAGGATGTCATCGACAGGAAATCTGTCGTCACTTTCTGAGACAGGGTTGGACGTGTAGCTACTCCTACGGTTGGGGGGGGCTGGCTAGCATAGTAGCGGTGGGGGCTTGTAACTGAGTTCTCCTAAGCCTTTCCTCAATACTCTCTATCTACCGTCGCATCTCATCTCTGATGGCATCAGTGATCTCCTCTCTGAGGGATTCACGAATCTCTCCTCGTAGCCGTGCATCGTGCTTGGCTTTGGCTCTCTTCCTTCTCCGGTACGTTTCGGAGTCCTTTGAGAATCCATGTTTTCATAGAACATAAAGACCAAGGCCTCTCGTACGACATGGGTGCTCCTTGTTTCTAGGGCTGTGGAGAGTATATCTCTCTCCCTGACTGCCTGGAATGAGCCTGGGAAGATTGTGCACTCAGTGTTTCCTGCAAGAGACTGACATGTTATTTAACTTCCTATGAAGTTATGGAGTAATTACAAACTAGGTAGTTCGATATCTTACCAGGTGCTAGGACACTTCCTCGCCTGCGGGGTTTGGAAAGGAGATGGCCCCAGAAGACACGGTAGATGACCTCGCTCTTATCCAGTTTTTGGCGCGCTCATCAGGGATCCTGGCAAATGGCGGGGAGGCCTCCCACAGGGTTGCCTACTCATCCTCCTTCCTCCATTGCGGGATTTTATCTGCATACCCAGCGGTGCCGAGTCTGTGGGGTGCATGTTTTTTCCTAGCGGGTCCACTGCGCTGCACTTTTACTCCTAAAATCATCTATCGTCTTCTTTGCCATAAAGGCTTGCCCGTACGGTTCTACGAATGGATACTTCTGGAAGGGCGTTAGATCCTTCTCCATGTATTACTTGATAAGCGTGCTCTTGAAGTTCTTCCACGCTTTGCACGCCACTAGCAACGCGTGTCATCGCACAGAGGCCTGGTTGTACCACTTAGCTCCCTGAACTTGTATTTTAATTTCTCAGCTCCCTAAACTTGTGAGGATGTGTCACTTAGCTCTCTGAACTTGCGTTAAAATGAAGTTCATCAGATGCGATGCTAGCAACTTCGTCCCCTCTGAGTCCAGTGGACTCGCCGTTGCCCCGTTCCAATCATGTTCATCGTGCCTGTCACCTCACGTTGACAAAAATGGATTCTTCAGGCTCAAGAATGCACTGTGCTTGCATCTTCACCGATGCTCTACCGTCGCAGCTTGCCGCCGCCCTCGCCTTTGCCTCCTCTGAGTTGGTCCTGAGAGAGAGAAGTGTAATATCCCGTATATCGGTAAGAGAGAAACTTGTTTGGAAGAGAAAAATTAAATTAAATTTAAGGATTCTGTTAGAATTGGGAATTTGGGCCTCCAGCCCAAGCTAAGGGCTGTCTTTGGCCGGCCATGAAGTGGGCCATTAAGGGGGGGAGGCGCCCCTAAGGCCCATGGCCCAAGCTGCCCCTTTTTCCTCCTAAAACCCTAGACAACCACCCCTGTTACTGTAGCACTGTGCTGTAGCGCCGCCCAGTACTGTAGCGCCGCCAGGTACTGTAGCACGCCCCCATACACCCCTTCATCCTGCTGCCATTGGCCAAAAGGAAGAGGGAGAAAGGGATTTCGGCAAGAGAAGAAAGGAGAAAGGAAGAGAAGAGAAGGGATCTTCTTCGGGGTGTTTGATCAGCGTCTTCCTAGGGTTCTACAAGGGTAACGAATAACGATCCTCGTCGTTTGATTAGTGGTAGATGCGATTTGGTTCATATTTGATTAGATCGAACTGCTGCGTTCAGAAAATCAATTCTGTCCAGAATGTTGCGGGGTCTGTTTCGTGGTTTTAGAGGCCGAATCTGAGATGATAATCTCCTGGAGTTATGTAGGTCTTGTTCTTAGCTTTCGTTGGCCGCCAAGATCACCTCATTCCGACTTTCGAGTCAAAAGTTATGATAGATTTATTATCTGCTGTCCAGAATCCTGACGAGAAATAGCAGTCTCTGTATAGGTTGATTTATGGCCTAGTTAGAAGGTGATTCAGAGGTCTTGCCCATAACAAATTTTGAAGGTGATATCACTAGCTTTCAGGATTGATAAAGAACACCTCATTTGGATTTATAGATCAAAAGTTATGCACTTTTCTTTGTGACTGTCCAGATTGTATGTCAGTCTGTCCAGTTTGTATGTCAGTTTCTATCTTTAATTTTGACCCGTGTGCCACTTTTTGTTAAAGACAATATATGAATGTCGTGCCAACTAAGTTATTGTAGATAATTCGATAACCTTTTCAGATTGATAAAGAATGTTCAATTTGGAGTTGTACAACAAAAGTTATGGATATTTTATTTTAGCCGATATTTCTGTCAATTAATTCAGTCAACAGATTTGAGCCGTGGGCCAAATTTTATTAGAAGCAAAATCTGAACTTTCGCCCAACTAGAGTATTGTAGATATGTCAGTTAAGAATCCATGAAAATTGGTCTCACCTCATTCCGAGTTCCAGACCAATAGATATGTCAATTACCGTGCTGCTGTCCAGAATTAAGTTATGTCAGAAATTGTTGATTTCATTTTAAGTTTTGTATTAATGACTAGAGTCATCGAGGAAGCGATGTTTAACGTCGATTAGTAGTGTTGGGTATATTATGTCCTTATTGAAATTATTTTACTTGTTTAGGAGGTGAAGCCTCGGGTTTAGGAGTATCACCTTTGCCGACTAACGCGTCGCATCGCGGAAGGCAAGTACATTGCCACCCTTAATGATTGTGATTGATGAATGTTTATATGGTCATGCTGTGATTTGGTATGATACGAGAGAAGATGGATTGTCTATGTTCTTTCATATGTGTTGAATCCATGTTTTGTTATCATGTCTTTCAATATTCGTATTTCATTCTATGCATTCATTATGCATGTTTCCTCCACGAAAGTGGATTGCAAGTCCCACCATTCGGTGTGGGCGTGTTGGACATTGTCATGTCCCGTCCACGCGAGTGGATTTGAAAGACCCATTAATTCCGAATGGGCATGTAAGACCCATTAACTCCAAGATGGGCAATGTTGGACACCCGTATGAAACGTTCTTCATACGGAAGTGGATCCCGCATTTTTGTTAAGATGCGGGCTTGAGTGAACACCGACGGGTGTTTCACTAGCTATACTGCAGTATATGCATGTGTGCAGTCCATTCCTTTGATTTTGAGCATTCATATCATGTCTTCATATGTAGTCGGTTGTGATGTGATCGAACCCGATGATGAGATTGTCTTATTCATATTGAATGATTATCATATTGATATATGTACTTGCCGAGTCATGGACTCACTCTTGCGTTGTTTGTTTATTTTAGGTAACCCCGATGTTGGCTCACTTGGGAGGAGTAGACACGCACTACTCGTTCACATCACCCTATTCATGTTCAAGATTAAATTTAGTTCTATCTTACATTCGTTAATGATGAACTGTAATAATTAAATTATAATTGGTGAAGGAAGGATACCTTCTCCACATTGAGGTTGATTTATTATGCATATGAACTTTCATTATCAATGAACTGAAATAAATAGTTTAGATGGTGAAGGAAGGATACCTTCATCATGTCACGTTGTTTTGATACTATCATTAGTTGATTTTATTCAAATTCTCCGCAATATGGATGTATGTTAGATGTTTTAGGTGACATCTTGGCTTCGAATAGCCGTGGTGTTACAGTTGGTATCAGAGCGGGCTTTAGGTCCGTGGTAATTAAGTTATTAAATTGACACACTGTGCACAGTAGGTGGGGTTTGGGTAATCCATCGTATTTGTATTTCTAGTGGTGTGTTTCATCATATTGAACTGTTCTTGAATTTCTTACGTACTATCGTTCTTGTTGTTAATATGAACTAATACTATGATTGTCATGAGATGGTCTGTATATTCATAATTGAGTATTTTGGTGAAGCGTGTTGTTAACGGATGATAAGAAGTGGAGATCGTGGTTGTTACTCCAGGATTCACGAGTTACACCACCTGTTCGCGAGACGTGGTTAGAGGAGTAGTGACCCCGAGTACCGTAGTTTCAAGTGTTAAGCGTGAGTTGCTTTAGAAAGTTGTTCTCTTCCTTGAATTTCGATTTTGGCGCTTCTTGTCTGTGGTGGTTGATGAATTTCTCCGGTTTGTGGTTCATGATAGTTTATGGTTTTCAATAGATCCTCTTGGTTCTCTCAAACAATTATTGCTTTTATTGTTGAGTTGCTTTTACTACTTGTGATCGTTGTCAATTGGCAAGATTGATGTTTTCATGGTTGCTCCTTCTTTCTCATTGAAAAAATGACTCATTTACTCGTTTGATAGCTTGGTTAGTGAGAGTTTCCATTTGTAAGTTCGTTTGCATGGAAAAGCTTTTGCTTTATGTGTTTCTTTTGGATTACTTCAACGTTGAAATTTGAAGTCTCTCTTTTTGAAGTAAGACGTTAGAATCCTTTTGTGATGACTTGCCATGCTTAAAATGAGAAGTTATAACTAAGCGAATAAATTGCTATGATGTGGGTTACCAAGTTGGGTTTTAGCATGGTGCAAATCAATTATTCTTAACTACCATCCATGAAATTGAAATTTATTAATTTGAAATGTCCTTGTATTTGATACCGTGTATGTTAAATAAAGATTGTCCATATCCATTCGAACCTATAGATCTTACATAAGAGCTAGATTTATCTATTTCTGGTATGCAAAAATTGTTGAAACTTGTATAAAGTACGGATGGGTCTTTGGTGTATCGATTCATGAAACCTTGTTTATAGGAAATTATGTTAGTGAATCTTTAATCATGTTTTGAAATGATTTACGAATAAAGGTGAAATGTGAATCTATGTTTATATTTGGTTATGTGATTGCAAATGGAATTAGTACCGTATGTATACACATGGTTAGTACAATCATCAATTGTTAATGAGTCAAGAAGGTGTTGAGCAACACCAACGATTGAGTAGATGAATTTCGTAAGTAGTCTTTGATAGCGTGCGTTGTGATATTGTTATTGCTTAGCATAATCTGGTTATAATAAATTTGTTTCAACCTTGTGGTTTGTATTCCCTTTGGGAAGTTTTAGGATGGAGTAATAAAGTTTGATGATTCTTGGTACTAGTGTATGTTGTCGATGTTATTAAATCGTCAAAATGTGAGAATGAGGTTAATTCGTGGTAATTTGATCACCCATGGTGATATTCTCTAAATGATCAAATTTCAAGATTTGTATTCATGATCTTTTGGGGTTCAGGCTTTATGTGGTAAATGAAGTTTATCGAGTAACGATATGTTACAAAGTTGCGATGGTTCTTGATGATGCAAGTGCTTGATTTTGAATACTTATTTGTTCTTATCTTAAGGTTCGATATTCTATTCTTGTGAGGCTTATGCGTTCAACTATGGACTCCACTTATGTTCTGTGAGTTCATTGCTTAATTGGTTTCTTCTCTTGGTCCCATGTTGGTGCAGTGGTGGATGAGTTTTCTAGTTGGTGAAAATCGTTTCCATTTGTCTCTTCTTTTGAGAAAGAATCAATTCATTCTTTTCACGTGGGTCTTTTGAAGTGTTTTCTAATTGTTGTTGTGAAATTGATGTTAATACCCTAGTAATTTGATCGCCTTTGGTGATATCGTTCGATGAGAATAATTCAAGTTTAGCTTTCGTGATATTTTCTTTGAGCCCATGAATCATCCGTAGCTGAAATTGTTTTAAATAAATTAAGGTATTGGATTGTCTGTTGCTTCTTAAGAGATTTGTGTGATTTAATTTTAAAGGCTCTTTGGTGCGAGTTGGCAACGTGAGGTTGCAATCAAAGAAGTTATGTTGGTTCCTTTAAGAGGAGAATAATCTACTTGCTTTTCGCGAAATCTGTAATTGAAAATGTTTGAGTTTGGTGGTGAGATTATTTGGATCTCATGTTTCTTGTGTAGTTGAACTATTACGAACAAATATGACGTATTGAAGAATTTCATTGGTTCTTAATTAGTCCTTGTGGTTTGGACTAAAGATCTTATCTTGTGCGTTGTGGCAAAGCGATGTTAGTCAAAAATTAATTTCAGTGTTAAAGGAAAGAGTGCAGAGGAATATTTGAGAATTTGAGTCAAGTTTTGTAACTTGTGGTTATTTGAATTGTTCATAAACTTTTGCTCTTTACACTCAAGAGTTGTCGAGTTTCAATCGCAATGTCATTTCTCTTATTGGTGGTTATTTGCTATTCCCTTTCGAGGATGCGTGCACTCATTGTGAACTCAATTTTTATTTTCCCGGATCTTCTTTACAGTTATTTCTTTTGGTCTCGTGCTCACCGTGAGCAGCAGACATTTTTTTCTGTGTGGTGAAATTTGTTCTTGTTCGCCTCTTTCTTTTGAGAAAGGATCAACCGTTTTGTCTTTGAAAGTTTTACAAATCGTAAGTTGTTAATTGGTTTGGTGGTGGTTAAGTGATTGTAGGGGTGAGATTTTGCTACCCGATTATTGGAGGAGTAATAGAAGATGAGTTGGTTTTGACTCGAGCCTCTTGGAGGAAGTTGATTCAGATGGGATGTATGGTTTCAAGTAAAAGCGTATATTGTTCGACTAAGTAGGACCTATGGTATAGTGTAGTTCCGAACTTTGGTTCATGTTGAAATGTTGGGGATTATCAAATGTATGGAAACCTTAATCAATGTTATAGAGTAAAACAATTGGAAAGTATTGCGATGTTGTGTGAGTGATTCTGATGATGTCAATGAGTGAGTATGTCGGATTTGTGGGGATGTTAGAGATTTAATCCGATGATTTCACTATTTGTTATAAGAGGAATTCGTTGTAGAGGTCTCGGAGGTTAAATTTGGGCTTTTCATTTTCATGCTAGACTTTTGGTCGCCCAAAGATTTGCGTGTAGAGGATAGAAAAGCTGGAGTATTACGAGTAGCGGAATGATTGTCGATAGAACTCTTTTGATGTAGTTCATGGCGGGTGTCTGAGGATTCGACGTGTTATTCTTGAAAGTTGGAGGTGATAATATTGCATGGGTTTTGAGGTGCTTTGGTGCCTTCTATCAAATTAATGTCATCAGTTGAAGGAGTTCTCTAGAGTGTTCAGTGGAATCAATAGAGTCTCTCTACAAAGGTGTGGATGATGTATTTCGGTTTAAGCCTAATTTGAGGATGTTAAACTAAGAGGTTTGAGCCCGTGTGGTATGCGATGAATTAATTCCAAGGTCCGAGAGAGATTTTATTCCAAAAGTGAAACTAAGAAAAAATGTCTTTTGAGTAGTGAAGCGTTTTCTTTATTCTCACATGAGCTTTGTGTTGTTGGTGATGTCCTTGGCAATTTGAGTTGGCACTGTACTAGTATGTATGTTTCTTTCCAATTCGGGCAAAAAAATATATAAATAAATAAATAATAAAGGAAGTTTTTATTCGGGCATTTAAAATGATTCCTCCTTTGGTTTTCGTGGTGTTCATTCGTAAAGCGCCTATTTAGAAAGTGGAATTGTTTTCGTGATGAATCATCAAATTTGGGATTTTACACTTTTGGTGAAGAGTTAGTATTGCGTGGTTGCGATGAGGACTCTATTTCCAGTTGGCTTCTTTTTGAGAATTGGTGGTTTAGGAACCACTCTCATTGTACACTCTTGTTTAACTGAGTTGTCCTTTCTTAGATGAAGAGTTCGATTTTGAGCCCGTTGTGTGTTTTCGTACCAAAGGAGTTTGTCTCGAGTTCATTCGCTCGTTTCCAACAATGGCGAAATTAGGAAGTTGGCGATCGCTTTGACCGTCTAAGGTCCATATGCGAAGAACGCAACATCCGCGTGTTCAGTCTTGAGTGAGTAGTGGGCCATTCAAAGTTTGAGTTTTCATTAAAAACGTTGACCATCGAGTAAGGTCTTACATTCGATCCTCTTCGATGAGTATACTTGGAAAGTTCGGGTTGAGTGTTAGGACGGATGTCGCTTTACATCTTTGTGTTGTGGTCTCCTCAATTCGGAGAGGCCATTTGGGAGTTGGAGTTTCGTATGCGTGAGCATTATCCGGTTTGATCACCAGTGCGTGGTTACCGTTAATAGTTCTCAGTTGTGGTTGTCCTTTCGCGCAGTACTGTGTGAGGATTCGGGGTCGAATCCTGTTTAAGGGGGGTAGAATGTAATATCCCGTATATCGGTAAGAGAGAAACTTGTTTGGAAGAGAAAATTAAATTAAATTTAAGGATTCTGTTAGAATTGGGAATTTGGGCCTCGGCCCAAGCTAAGGGCTGTCTTTGGCCGGCCATGAAGTGGGCCATTAAGGGGGGGAGGCGCCCCTAAGGCCCATGGCCCAAGCTGCCCCTTTTTCCTCCTAAAACCCTAGACAACCACCCTGTTACTGTAGCACGGTACTGTAGCGCCGCCCCAGGTACTGTAGCACGCCCCATACACCCCTTCATCCTGCTGCCATTGGCCAAAAGGAAGAGGGAGAAAGGGATTTCGGCAAGAGAAGAAAGGAGAAAGGAAGAGAAGAGAAGGATCTTCTTGGGGTGTTTGATCAGCGTCTTCCTAGGGTTCTACAAGGGTAACGAATACCGATCCTCGTCGTTTGATTAGTGGTAGATGCGATTTGGTTCATATTTGATTAGATCGAACTGCTGCGTTCAGAAAATCAATTCTGTCCAGAATGTTGTGGGGTCTGTTTCGTGGTTTTAGAGGCCGAATCTGAGATGATCATCTCCTGGAGTTATGTAGGTCTTGTTCTTAGCTTTCGTTGGCCACCAAGATCACCTCATTCCGACTTTCGAGTCAAAAGTTATGATAGATTTATTATCTGCTGTCCAGAATCCTGACGAGAAATAGCAGTCTCTGTATAGGTTGATTTATGGCCTAGTTAGAGGGTGATTCAGAGGTCTTGCCCATAACAAATTTTGAAGGTGATATCACTAGCTTTCAGGATTGATAAAGAACACCTCATTTGGATTTATAGATCAAAAGTTATGCACTTTTCTTTGTGACTGTCCAGATTGTATGTCAGTCTGTCCAGTTTGTATGTCAGTTTCTATCTTTAATTTTGACCCGTGTGCCACTTTTTGTTAAAGACAATATATGAATATCGTGCCAACTAAGTTATTGTAGATAATTCGATAACCTTTTCAGATTGATAAAGAATGTTCAATTTGGAGTTGTACAACAAAAGTTATGGATATTTTATTTTAGCCGATATTTCTGTCAATTAATTCAGTCAACAGATTTGAGCCTTGGGCCAAATTTTATTAGAGGCAAAATCTGAACTTTCGCCCAACTAGAGTATTGTAGATATGTCAGTTAAGAATCCATGAAAATTGGTCTCACCTCATTCCGAGTTCCAGACCAATAGATATGTCAATTACCGTGCTGCTGTCCAGAATTAAGTTATGTCAGAAATTGTTGATTTCATTTTAAGTTTTGTATTAATGACTAGAGTCATCGGGAAGCGATGTTTAACGTCGATTAGTAGTGTTGGGTATATTATGTCCTTATTGAAATTATTTTACTTGTTTAGGAGGTGAAGCCTCGGGTTTAGGAGTATCACCTTTGCCGACTAACGCGTCGCATCATGAAGGCAAGTACATTGCCACCCTTAATGATTGTGATTGATGAATGTTTATATGGTCATCTTGTGATTTGGTATGATACGAGAGAAGATGGATTGTCTATGTTCTTTCATATGTGTTGAATCCATGTTTTGTTATCATGTCTTTCAATATTCGTATTTCATTCTATGCATTCATTATGCATGTTTCCTCCACGAAAGTGGATTGCAAGTCCCACCATTCCGGTGCAGGCGGTGTTGGACATTGTCATGTCCCGTCCACGCGAGTGGATTTGAAAGACCCATTAATTCCGAATGGGCATGTAAGACCCATTAACTCCAAGATGGGCAATGTTGGACACCGTATGAAACGTTCTTCATACGGGAAGTGGATCCCGCATTTTTGTTAAGATGCGGGCTTGAGTGAACACCGACGGTGTTTCACTAGCTATCTGCGTATATGCATGTGTGCAGTCCATTCCTTTGATTTTGAGCATTCATATCATGTCTTCATATGTAGTCGGTTGTGATGTGATCGAAACGATGATGAGATTGTCTTATTCATATTGAATGATTATCATATTGATATATGTACTTGCTGAGTCATGGACTCACTCTTGCGTTGTTTGTTTATTTTAGGTAACCCCGATGTTGGCTCACTTGGGAGGGAGTAGACACGCACTACTCGCTCACATCACCCTATTCATGTTCAAGATTAAATTTAGTTCTATCTTACATTCGTTAATGATGAACTGTAATAATTAAATTATAATTGGTGAAGGAAGGATACCTTCTCCACATTGAGGTTGATTTATTACTGCATATGAACTTTCATTATCAATGAACTGAAATAAATAGTTTAGATGGTGAAGGAAGGATACCTTCATCATGTCCTGGTTGTTTTGATACTATCATTAGTTGATTTTATTCAAATTCTCCCGCAATATGGATGTATGTTAGATGTTTTAGGTGACATCTTGGCTTCCGAATAGCCAGGGTGTTACAAGAAGTATATTCCTAGTGCCAAGTACATTTGGTCGTTTACTAACAGAAAAGGTTGAACTGGCGAATCACTTTGAGAGAGAGAGAGAGGAGTACTATGCCCCTGCTCTAGCACTAGGAATGTACTTCTATCTCTTACGATCAACTCTAAGAAGTCAAGGGCGAGGGCAGTGGCAAGCTGCGATGGACCTCTGGCGAAGACAGAAGCACGGTGCGTTCCCAGGCCTTAAGAATCTGTTTTTGTCGACGTGAAGTGATGGGGACGATGAACACGACTGAATTGGGGCGGCGATGAATCCACCAGACTCGGAAAGGACGAAGTCGTCAGCATTGCATCCGATGAACTTCGCTTCAATGCAAGTTCAAAAAGCTAAGTGGTACAGCCTCGCAAGTTCAAAGGGCTGAGAAAGTAACATGGAAGTTTAGGGAGCCAAGAAGCATAACCTTGCAAGTCAAGAAGGCTAAGAAAGTGACATGTAAGTTCAGAAAACTAAGTGACACAACCTCGCAAGTTCATGAATCTACAATGTAATTTTCTTAAAAAAAAACCATCATATGCTGCCATCGAGCCCGCACAAGGGCCTTCCATTCCACGAATAGGAGTTGGATGACTATGTTTCGGATGAAACCGTCGCAGAAACAAAAACTTAGAAATTTTCTCTTTTTTTTATGAGTTGTTATTTTTATTTTCTTATCTTGAATCGGATCTCTAGGCTATAAATAGCCGTGGAACTCATCTATTTATAAATATTTTGAGAATTATACTTTAGTTTTCAAGGTTAGCCAAGTGTACCTTTGAGGGAATTATGAGTTTCTCGCCTATGTAATTCTTTTGAATCCTTGGTTTTTTAGGAACATCGTTACGTTACTTTTGTGTGGTGGGGTAGACGGGGTCATGAGTATGTGGTTGAACGAATTCTT
The DNA here is from genome assembly GCA_036346255.1 of Ampelocalamus luodianensis. Lineage (NCBI taxonomy): Eukaryota > Viridiplantae > Streptophyta > Magnoliopsida > Poales > Poaceae > Ampelocalamus > Ampelocalamus luodianensis. Next base: position 11,258,945 of record CM070627.1, on the reverse strand, counting down.
TTGTCGCATATTATTGCATCAACAGTGGTGGACGTCATCGATTCGTATAATTGCACAATATATTAAAGATCATACGTCGCGAAGATCAGACACCATGTATCAGATTACATGCTCGAGGGCAGGCTGAGCACCTCTAATTGTCGCCGGGACCATTTGACAGAGATTGTCCAGGCAATCCCGTCGTGCCCTGCTGTGGCAAGCAGTCCGCAGAGGTGGCCAGACTTGGACAGTGTAGGCACAGGTGGAGCGAAGTTGAGACAGCCAGTATGCCTCGGTCGAGGTGTAGTCGTTATCTCATCCCCATGCTGTTGTTCTATAATATTTGCTTATCGGAGAGATTGTCATTTGCGAAATTTTGCTAGACCACTTCCAACTTCACTGTTCCATTCAAGAGAGCTGGTTTTTGCAGGGTATGGTGAGGCTGCCTGTAACAGCCCTGGATGAGGGACCGCTAGAATCCTTACAACTGTCCAGGATGTTCAGTTGTAAAGACGTGGTTTCACAAGCAAGCAAACGATAACAGCAAAAGGCAAACTTTTATCACAGCAGTTAAGGCTTAACAGCCACTTTGAAAGCGGAAGCGGGCATCCAAGCCCAAATGTAATATATTACAAAACAAAAGAGAGCCGAAACCACAGGCAAGCTTGGGCGCAAAAGAGACCCTAGTACCAGTAGTCGTCACCGTCCCACGCTTCTTCCTGAAAGCTGGGGTCACCTGAATCTTCCCAAAACTCCTCTGTTGATGTTTAGCAAGAATGAGTACCACTACCGTACTCAGCAAATTGCATGGAAATTCTATTTAACTACATGCTAGGACTATCAAAGGAGGGTTACAGTTTTACCAATACAGGTATATATGGAATGCAATAGTTCAATTTAAAAGCTGTTTAGTAATTTAAAAGCAGCAAAGCGATAATAAGTATAATCACAGGGGTTTTTAACATCTGAGATTACCAATTAACATCTGTAAAAGCCTACTTATGCCTTGTATATTGGAATCACCCATGAACACAGCTTCATTAACCGGAAGCACGGCGTATTCGAATACCATTGATTATTCACTCTGCAGAGTTGCCCAACTTTACCCACAAGATATCTCATGCTCGTACTGTCATGCAATATACACGTAACACGTTAGCGTGCGACTGAGCTGAGATAACAAAGCCTTTTCACTACTCAACCTTTCTAGTCTCTACATGGTAGGTCTACATCCATACAGCTCGGGAGACCACCGGCCAATAGTGGAATCCGCACTCCGAGTCTGATGGGCCCATACCGTTGTGCAATTCAGAGGGTGCCCTAAACGGTCCACCCCTGACCCACCCCCATTCCGCGTCTGTTCTATCACACAAGCAACAGTTGGCATCCTGTAGATATTCAATCGGATGAGCAGTGTACTAAGCCAGGGAGGAATGACCACGCATGTGGTTGAGCGATTTTCTCTGTCTGTTACTTGGCACAAGGTTCTTGTCCTTACCTGTCATCCAGTGAGGCGATGGCCCAACACCAACTCGTGGCTGTCCACCTCCAGATCTCACTCATGACTCACTTTTAAACGAGTATATTGAATTATCCAACTTCCTGGACAATCCTCAACTCACCACCAAAACCTATTGGCCTAAAGCCAATCTTCCTTAACAGTATTTAGAAATGAGTTTTGTATGACATTGTGGAATAATTTCTATGATTTTATGTGGACTAGATTTGTCAATGTGAATAGGGCTTACAAGAATGGGTGGTTTGATATGTGGAGTAAAGGGTTTTTAACTATTTAACATGGCATTCCAAAGTACTTACTTCTTAATTGAAATAATTGGCTTAAATATGCTAATGAAAGTAATAATATAAAATATACGGAATGTAGGTTCAATATGTTCAAGGCATGCAACTTGCCTTCCTGCTCGTAGTCCTTGAACTGTCCTGCTGCTTCGGTGTCCTGTCCGGTGATGTCCTGAGCTGGCTCGTCGGTGTCGAGATCTAGCGTAAGACACAAAAAACGAAATTAAATTCTGGGCTTGACAAGGAATGAGCCTGACACGAATTCAAGTACAACAAAAATATAAAAAGAAGAAAGAAAGCAACTTAAAAAGGTAAAAAGGTTTGACAGGAGTTGGGTATGACTGAACGGATCAAAGAATAGGCTTTATGGGTTCGAGACGGTCAGAAAGGATATAAAATGTCATTTTAGGGTTTCGATGAATAGTGGCTATTTTACTGTTCATACTTATAAATTAAATAATAAACAATAATTAGCCACTAATCTAGGGTTATGAACAGTAATTAATTTACTGTTGGAATAGTGCATGGGCTGAAATAAAAGAATGAATAGTGATTGGATTTCTTTCGAGTGAATAGTAACCAGAATACTGTGCAATGAACAGTGTGGGCTGAAAAATAAAAAGATTGAACAGTGCTGGGCCACAGCACTGGGCTGAAGCCCAGTCGGCCGAACGGCCCGAGGCCCATTCGTGCGCGGGTTTAAGGCCCACAGCCTTTTAGGTTTAGGGGAGGGGCGCTGGCCGAAGGCCAAAGCGTCCCTCGACGCTGCCCGTGCGGGCGAGGAGGCGGCGACGCAGCTCGGGACTGGCGGCGCCTCGCGACGGCGACCAGTGGAGGAGAGGCGGCGCGGGGAAGGGCTTCGCCCAGGTAAGTGGTTTCTTCCCGTCAGGTTTTTGCGTGGGGTTGAGTTTTGGGGAAAAAGGGGTTCTTGGGTTTGGGGTGACGGCGGTGAGTGAGAGGGCGGCGCCGGTGGAGATCCGGTGGATCTGGGGTCGGAGGAGTGGGGGAAGGGTTCGGATGCTTGAATGGGGGTTGATCCGGAGAGGGAGGGGCGGGATTGGCTTACGGGTGGATGAACCGAGGCGGCGGCGGCTCTAGCCGGCGCTGGAGACGAGGGTGAGTGGAGGAGGAAAGGCTTGGTGAGGGTTAAGGAGGCCGGCGGAGTAGTTCTTATAGCTGGGTGGAGGCGGTGGGAGCAGTGGAGATTGCGGTGCCGGAGGGGGTGACGTGGTGGTCGGGAGTGTTCGGGAGGGTACGACGCACATGGGGGGGGTGACGCGGGTTGCGGCGCTCCCTCACTGGAGCCGAGCGGGAGGTGGCGCGGCCGGTTGTGAGTTGCGACGCCAGCGGGGGCTGCGGCTTGGGGCGCGCGTGCGCATTGAATGCGAGGGAGAGGAGGTGGTCGGGTCCTCTCACTGGAGCGAGGCCGGGAGGTGGCACGATGGAGTGGCGGCGCACTGGTGCAGCTTGTACGGGGCGGCGGCCAGAGGCGGTTGCGGGCAGCGGCTCTGGCGGCGGCCCGTGTAGGAGTTGCACAGGGAGGAGACGGGTTCAGGCGGAGGCGCCCCCGGGGGTGGAAGACGGCTTGGGTGAAAGGAAAACGGGGATTTAGGGATTTTGCCGAAATTTGCTGGGATTTGGAGATTCAAACTCAAACTCAAACTGAAACTCGAATTTTGAAATTTTGCAGATGTTTCAACCTACCCCCCTTAAAGAAATCTCGACCTCGAGATTCACACAAGACCGGGGAACAGGTTGGGAAAATCTCGCTGCATCTTTGATTCCTTTTCCCATGTTGCTTCTTCCTCTGTATGATTTTTCCAGAGAACCTTGCAAAATTTGATATTCTTGCCCCTCAACTGTCTTTCTGTGGTATCAAGTATCATCAAGGGTTCTTCTTCATAGGTCAAATCATTCTATAGTTCTATCTCTTCAAGTGGTACCTGCTCTGAAGGTTGTCTCAAGCATTTTCTGAGTTGAGATACATGGAACACATCATGTATACCAGTTGGATTTGGTGTCAAGTGTAGCTTGTATGCCACTTCTCCTATTCTCTCCACAATTTTGTAGGGACCAATATATCTTGGAGCTAATTTTCCCTTCACTTGAAATCTTCGCACTGTTTTGAATGGTGTAACTTTTAGGTATACCAGATCTCCTATTTCAAAACTCAAATCTTTTCTGCGTTTGTCTGCATATTCCTTCTGACGGCTTTGAGCAATCTTCATCTTGTCTCTTATCATTCTGACTTGATCTTCTGACTCCTGAGCTATCTGAGGCCCTAGTAACTGTCTCTCCCCTGTGTCTGTCCAGTTTAATGGTGTTCTGCACTGCTTGCCATATAGAGCTTCAAAAGGTGCCATCTTGATACTGGTCTGGTAACTGTTATTGTAGGAGAATTCTGCAAAAGGTAAACATTTATCCCAAGTTGCTCCATAAGCTAAAGCACATGCTCTCAACATATCCTCTAATATTTGGTTTACTCTTTCTGTCTGTCCTCCAGTCTGTGGGTGGTAGGCGGTGCTGAATGCCAAATCTGTTCCCATGGCTTCATGTGATTTCTTCCAGAATTTAGATGTGAACTGAGCCCCTCTATCAGACACTATTCTCTTTGGAATCCCATGTAATGATATTATTTTAGTCAGGTACAATTCTGCCAATTTACTCTTTCCATATGTCTGCTAAATTGGGATAAAATGCGCCACTTTTGTTAGTCTATCCACTATTACCCATATTGCGTCAAATCCTTTTTGTGCCTTTGGCAATCCTGTGATGAAATCCATGCCAATTTCTTCCCACTTCCAATCTGGCACTGGTAGGGGTTGTAATAATCCTGCAGGCTTTTGATGGTCTATTTTAATCTTCTGACAAATGTTGCACTGGGCTATGTACTCAGCTATTTCTCTTTTCATCTTTTTCCACCAAAATCTCTTCTTCAGGTCTTGATACATTTTTGTTCCCCCTGGATGTATAGAGAATTGGGATGAGTGAGCCTCTTGTAGAATCAACTGTTTTAGTTCCTCTTTGTTTGGTACACACATGCGGCCTTTAAACCGTATTACTCCTTGATCGTCCTTCTTAAATTCTGCTATTTCTCTGTCCTGATTATCCGTCAAGAGTTGCTGAATTTCTTGATCTTCCTGCTGTGCTTGTTTAACTTGATCATCTAAGTTTGACTGTATCTCCAAAGCTGATATTGATCCTTGTTTGACTATTTCCAAGTTTAGCTGCTGCATTTCCAGTATTAACTGTGACTGACATTCCTGTAAAGCATTCAAGCTATGATGTGCCTTTCTACTAAGTGCATCTGCCACAACATTTGCCTTTCCTGGGTGGTACTGAATATCAAGATCGTAATCTTTAATCAATTCTAGCCATCTTCTCTGTCTGAGATTTAAGTCTGGCAGAGTGAATATGTATTTCAGACTCTTGTGATCCGAAAATACTTCACAATGATTTTCTAGCAAATAATGCCTCCAAATTTTCAAAGAGTGAACCACTGCTGCTAACTCCAAATCATGTGTGGGATAATTTTCTTCATGAGTTCTCAACTGTCTTGAAGCATATGCCACAACTTTCCCATCTTGCATCAATACACAACCTAATCCTTGCTTTGAAGCATCACAATAAATCTGGAAATCCTTTGCAGGATTTGGAAGTATGAGTACTGGGGTAGTGGTCAATTTGTCTTTCAACTCCTGAAAGTTTTTCTCACAATCGTCCGTCCACTTGAAAGGAATATCCTTTATGAGAAGCTGAGTGAGCGGGCGAGCAATTTTTGAGAAATTTTCTATAAATCTGCGGTAATATCCCGCCAGACCTAAGAAACTTCTTATCTCCGTCACTGTCTTTGGCTGTCTCCATTCTTGTACTGCTCTGACTTTTTCTGGGTCAACTTTTACTCCTTCTTCGTGATAATGTGCCCTAAAAATGACACTTCTTTCATCCAGAATTCACACTTTGAGAATTTTGCATACAACTGATGCTCTCTTAATTTGGTTAGGGCTAGATGGAGATGTTGTTTGTGCTCTTTTTCACTTTTTGAATATATCAATATATCATCCACAAACACTACCACGAATTGATCCAAATACTCCATATAAACTTGGTTCATCAGGTTCATAAAATATGCTGGGGCATTAGTCAATCCAAAAGGTACTACTGTGAACTCAAATAGTCCATATCTTGTAGTAAAGGCGGTCTTTTCTCGGTCTTGTTCTCTAATCTTGAGCTGGTGATATCCTGATCTCAGGTCAATTTTTGAGAACACCTTGGCTCCTTTCAACTGATCAAATAAATCATCGATTCTTGGCAAAGGGTATTTGTTTTTAATAGTCACTGCATTTAAGGCCCTATAATCCACACACAACCTCAAACTTCCATCCTTTTTCTTAACAAACAAAACTGGTGCAGACCAAGGAGAGACACTAGGTCGTATAAAACCTTTTTCTTCCAGTTTATCCAACTGTTTCTTGAGTTCTTTTAATTCACTAGTTGCCATTCTGTATTGTGCTTTGGTCACAGGTTTGGTCTCAGGTACCAATTCTATAGCAAGTTCAATCTTTCTATCTGGAGGTCTTCCAGGTAATTCTTCTAGAAACACATCCGGATATTCCTCAATCACTATCATCAGCATGGTGGTTTCTGAAATAGCACTGTAAACCTTTCTTTTCTACTCCTTCATCAACGATTGGTCTGTTACCACTGAGACTTCCTGTCCCTCTGAGCTTCTCAGTATTACCATCTTCTTATCACAATCAACTGTAGCCTTATACTTTGATAACCAATCCATTCCCAAAATAACATCTATGTCTTTCATCTGGAGTACCAACAACTCTGTTCTGAAACTGACTCCTTGAATCTCTAGGTTCAGGTCACTACACTTATATTGAGATTTCATTCTAGTCCCGGGTGTTTGCAACACATAGGGATTTGGTACAACAACAAAAGGCAAACAACTCTCCACAGCAAAATCCAAAGAAATAACTGAATGGGTAGCCCCTGGGTCAAAAAGAACTAAAGCTAATCTTGCATGAAGTAGAAACATACCAACAATGACATCGGTGGCCTCAGCTGCGTCCTGAGTGGTGATGTGATTGATCTTCCCTTGTGATGGTGCCTGTGCAGATTGTCCTCCTCCTGAGAACTGTCCTGACTGCCTAGGTTGGACTCTGGGCTGTAGCATTCCTCCTTGTTGGTTTGGGAGATGGGAGGAGTCCGGTTGCTTTGCATCTGGTTTCTTGCTTGAGCTTTAGCTGCATCTGCTGACATATTCTTCAACGGACACTGTCCTTTGAAGTGACCAATCTGTCCACAATGAAAGCAACTTAAGGATTTCTGAGGACAATCCTTCTGATGGTGGTTTTGTCCACAATTATAACACTGAATTGTGGTGGTCCGGTTTCCACTGAAAGCTGGTCTTGCTGTTGGATTCATAGGTGGTCTTGGCGCTGAATTCATAGGTGGTCTTGGTTGGAATCTGAAGGATGGTGGTGGCATCATTCTTCCCCTTGGTGCACTTGCAGATGGAACCATTTGCTTCATCTTTCTCTTTCTAGTTTCTTCCATTTCACCTCTAGCTTCTTCTGAGATTAAAAGCTTGTTTACCATGGAAGATAAGTCAGGGAAATCAAGGGCTGAGATATGAAACTTCAGTGATTTTTGCGATCCTTGTGAAAACTTTTTCATTTTCTTAGCTTCTGTATCCACATCCAGTGGGGCATACCTCGCCAATTGATTAAATTGGTGAAGGTATTCTGTCACTGTACGACCTCCTTGCTTGAGAGCGAGAAACTCTCGGCGTTTAGCTGCAACTGTGCGTTCAGGGACATGGGCTTTATGGAATGCTTCCTTAAATTCTGCCCATGGAATGTCTCTGCCCGGATGCAGAGTCTGGTGATTCATCCACCATGCTGCTGCTTGACCTTGAAGTTGATGAGATGCAAACAATGTATTCTCTTTATCATTGCATTGGATGGTATCTAGCTTCCTCTCAATATCCCGTAGCCAATCATCAGCTGCTAGAGGGTCTGGTGATACTGTAAAAGTTGGGGGTCTTGTCTTCTGGAAATCTATCCATCTGAAACCTGGGGTTGTTCCTCCATTATTGCCTCCGGAGGGATGTCCAATTGGTGACCTAGTGGCAATCTGCTCAAGAAGCCTGGTGTGCTGTTCCATCATCCTTGCTTGATTCTGTTCAGCTTGATATCTGTTTCTCTCCATCATGGCCATAACTTCTGCCAAACTTGGTTGTTGTCCTGCTGATTCAGCCTCATTGTTGTTGTTGTTGTTGTCAGACATCTTGGGAAATGCAAATCTGAAGTGGTTTTGACCAAACACAGAAGATAAGTAAGATTCAGATTTTTAAGATAAGTGGTGAAGGGAACAGGTAAGTAATTAAGACGAGAAGAAGGAAACAACTTTTGACAAGGATGATATACAGATACTGATAGGGAAAACAACTTTATTATATTTCTGTAACACCCTGGCTATTCGGAAGCCAAGATGCCACCTAATTACTCTAACAATCTACACGTTGCGGAAGAATATGAAATAATTATATCAACCAAATGACAGCATTAACATAAACAGGACATGGTGAAGGTATCCTTCCTTCACCTTCTAAGTTATTTAATACTGATAATCAACAAAAAGGCTCACATGCAGGAATAAATCAACATCAAAGTGGAGAAGGTATCCTTCCTTCACCAATTATAATTTAATTATTACAGTTCATCATTAACGAATGAAAGATAGAACTAATATTTAATCTTGAACATAAATTGGGTGATGTGAACAGGTGGTGCTTGTCTACTCCCTCCCAAGTGAGCCAACATCAGGGGTTACCTAAAACAAACAAACAACGCAAGAATGAGTCCACGACTCAGCAAGTACGGTGAAAGGGACATAACACACATATGATCAAGTCATCATCATAAAAGAATATGAACATACATCGAATGAAAACTTAGGAATGCATGACATGAATGACTGTATTCAAGGATGGACTGCACACATGCTTATACCGGTATAGCTAGTGACACACCCGTCGGTGTTCACTCAAGCCCGCACCTTAACAAAAGTGCGGGGATCCAAGTCCTATATGAAGAACGTTTCATATAGGTGTCCAAAGCTGCCCATACTGGAATTGATGGGACTTACGTGCCCATACTGGAATTTATGGGTCTTTCAATCCACTCCCGTGGACGGGACATGACAATATCCAAACCTGCCCACATTGGAATGGTGGGACTTACAATCCACTCCCGTGGACATAACATGAATAAAAGGATGCACGATATGAACATGAACAATGCTAATATCATCTCTCAGCATATACTCCACATATTGAAAGAACATAACCAGATCAGCATTTCGGGTATCACAAGATGTCACATCATATTCATGTAAACATTCACAATCACAGCACTTAAAATCAATAAAGTACTTGTCTTCCGCGTTGCGACGCGTTAGCAGGCAACGATGGCGCTCTCAAACCCATAGCCTCGCGGTCTAAACAATTAAATAACCGAAATAAGAACAACATAGAGCCCATCATGAATTAATATTCTACATTACTCTCTTGAACAACTAAGAAATAGCCGTAACCCCAAATCTGAAAAACAGATAGCACCCTGGAATCGGATCTGGACAGCAGCACGGTATTGGCCATAACTATTTACCTGGGACTCGAAACAGGGTGAGCCCAGCTCCTACATAAACTTAACGATCATACCTACAACTCTCTAGTTGATGAGGTAACCGAATTCGGCCAAATTATTATACTAACCGGCAATTGAAACAGCAGAACAGAATCTGTCCGAACAGTTAAGACAGCAGTATTAAAACGTCCATAACTTTTAATCTACAACTCCGAATTGAGAGTTCTTTAACAATCTGAAAAGGTTATGAAATTATCTACATTAACCTAGTTGGGAGGAAGCCCTGATTAGGATCTTAACCATACTCAAATTGGTACGCAAGGTGACTGCTAGTAATTAATCAATGAATTGGACAGAGATACTAAAATGGCCGTAACTTTCAAACCACAACTCGGATTCAGGTGAACTTGGTGGCTATTGAAACCTAATGAAATAATCTACAACTCTCTAGGAGATCACCAGGCCTAATTCAGCTTTTATCTAAACGAAATTCAACGTACAACAGAGAACAACAAATCTGCCACTGGAAACAGCACTAACGATTAAAACAAAACCCCACCTCTACCACAAACGAATTGAACCTAGCATGAGGGATACGAAATTATACCCTAGGAGACGTGTACGACACCAATCCTTGCATGAAACACCAATGGTCGACGGTCTCCGGGCTCTCCTTTGACTTGGCCGGTCACACCAATGGAGGGAGGAGAGGATGATGCCACCAATGGAGGGAGGAGGCCGGCTGCCACCATAGGAGGGAGGGGATCACCTTGGGGATGGCAGGGAGGTGCGGCCAAGGGAGGAGGGGGAGGAGAAGTGGCGGCCAAGAGGGGAGGAAGGGAGAAGGGGGGTGGCCGGCTAGGGTTAGGGGGGTGTGGGGGCGCATGGGCTTTAGGTCCATGATGCCTTCCCCCCCTTGGGAAGGTTCGGCCAGCCCACCTGGGCCACAGCCCTGGCCCAGGTTGCCGTGAAAAACCAGTAAACCCCCCACTCTTTACAATAAATGGTGAAAAAGATTCCCCCGAACAAATTTAGTCGCTACCGATTAAATTATTTTAATCCGATAGTTGATCCTCACACTTCCGGGATATTACATTCTACCCCCCTTAAAAGGATTCGACCCCGAATCTAAACACACTTAACCGAAAGAACATCCACGACTGAGAACGAACAACGGTAGCCACGTACCCGTTGTGAACAACACCGGCTAAAGCTCACGCACGCGAAACTCCAACTTCCCAAGTAGCCTCTCCCTCAGACTGAAAATACCACAACACGACGACGTAACACGACGTCTGAACTAACACTCAACCCAGTACTTCCTGGTACACTCATCGGACAAGACTCGAAGGTAAGATCTCACTCGATGGTCCACGACGTTAACGAATAATCAAACTCTGGATCTCCTAGGTACTCACTCGGCACCAAAACATACCAAAAGTTGAGTTCACCGCGTAGGGACCCGAAACGGTCCTAGCGATACGCTAACTACCGAAAACAACCCAACGTACCTTGGGCTAACCTCCCCATTGATGCCGAACCACACAACATGCACATAGAACGCGGAACTCTTGTTCCACCTCTCAAATGAACTCTTCACTGAAAACAAGGATCGCCTCCTTTAACCGGAAACATATAATCGAATTCTTTTTAAGCAAACTCTTTTACCGGCAAAACACATCTGAATAAGGAAGATTCACGTCACAACTAGACGTTACCAATCGAGTGCAGTAAGAGTAAAATCCAGAAATCAGAATTTCATTACGAAAACCTTTCCACCTTCCAAGTGGCAGTTTGCGAATAAACATCACGAAAACCAAAGGAGGAATAATTTTAAATGCCCAAATCAAAACTTCCTTTATTCTTCCTGAACCGATAAGAACCACACATACCAAAATCGAGTCAAACTCAACTTACGAAAGACATTGGTCAACAGCCCAAGCTCAAGCAAGAATAAAGAAAATGCTTCACTAATCAAGAAGACATCTTTTTCCTTAGTTTCACTTTTTGGAATAAAATATCTCTCCAACCTTGGAATTCGAATTCATCGCATACCACACGGTCTCAAACCTCTTAATTTAACATCCTCAAATTTAGGCTCAAACCGAAATACATCATCCACACCTTTGTGGAGAGACTCTATTGATTCCACTGAACACTCTAGACAACTCCTTCAACTGATGACATTACTTTGATAGAAGGCACCAAAACACCGCAAAAACCCATGCAATCTCATCACCTCCAACTTTCAAGAACAACACATCAGAATCCTCAACACACCCGCTCATGAATTACATCAGAAGAGTTCTATCGACAATCATTCCACTGCTCAGAGTACTCCAGTTTTCTATCTCCTCTACACCCAAATCTTTGGGCGACCAAAAGTCCAGTATGAAAATGGAAAGCCCAAATTTAACCTCCAAGACCCCTACAACGAATTCCTCTTATAACACATGGTGAAATCATCGGATTAAATCTCTAACATCCCCACAATTCCGATATACTCACTCATTGACATCATCAGGAATCACTCACTCAACATCGCAATCCTTTCCAATTGTGTTACTCTATAAAATTGATTAAGGTTTCCATACATTTGATAATCCGCAACATTTCAACATGAACCAAAGTTCTGGAACTACACTATATCATAGGTTCTACTTAGTTGAACACTATACAGTTTTACTTCGAAGCCAAACATTCCATCTCAATCAACTTCCCTCCAAGAGGTTCAGGTCAAAACTAATTCATCTTCTATTACTTCCCCAATAGCATGGTAGCAAAATCTCACCCCTACAATCACTTAACCTCCACCAAACAAATGACAACTTACGCTTTGTAAAACTCTGCAACATAAAACTGTTGATCCTTTCTCAAATGAAAGAGGCGAATAAGGACAAATTTCACCACCCAGAAAATGTTATCGCTCACGGTGAGCACGAAACCAAAGAAATAACTGTAAAAGATCCGGAAAACGAAGTTGAGTTCACAATGAGGGCACGCATCCTCTAAAAGGGAATAGCAAATAACCACCACTAAGAGAAATGACATTGCGACTGAAACTTGACAACCCTTGAGTGAAAAGAGCAAAAAGTTTATGAACAATTCAAATAACTACCAGTTACAAAACTTGACTCAAATTCCCAAATATTCCTACTGCACTCTTTCTTTTAACACTGAAATTAATTCTTTGACTAACATCGCTTTGCCACAACGAACAAGATAGGGTCGTTAGTCCAAACCACACGGACTAATTAAGAACCAATGAAATTCCTCAATACGTCATATTTGTTCAGAACAATTCAACTACACACGAAACATGAGATCCCAAATAATCTCAGCCACCAAACTCGAAACATTTCCAATTACAGGATTTCATGAAAAACAAGCAGATTATTCTCCTCTTAAGGGAACCAACATAATTTTTCTTTAATTGTAGCTTCACGTTGCCAACTCAAACCAAAAATCCTTTAAGATTAAATCACATGAATCTCTTAACAAGCAACAAGACAATTCAATACCTCAATTTATTTAAAATAATTTCCGCTACCAGATGATTCAAGAGCTCAAAGAAAATATCACGAAAGCTAAACTTGAAATATTCTCATCGGAACGATATCACCAAAGGCGGTCAAATTACTATGGGTATTAACATCAATTTAACAGCAACAATTAGAAAACACTTCGAAAGACCCACATGAAAAGAATGGGTTGATTCTTTCTCAAAAGAAGAGACAAATGGAAACGACTTTCACCAACTAGAAAACTCATCTACCACTCGCACTGAACACGGGACCAATGAAGAAACCAATTAAGCAATGAACTCATAGAACATAAGTGAAGTCCACAGTTGAAAGCATAAGCCTCACAAGAAGAGAATATCGAATCTTAACAGATAAGAACAAATAAGTATTCAAGATCGAAGCACTTGCATCACTGAAGAACCATTATAACTTTACAACATATCGTTACTCGATAAACTTCATTTACCACATAAAAGCCTGAACCCTCAAAAGATCATGAACATAAAACTTGAAATTTGATCATTTAGAGAATATCACCATGGGTGATCAAATTACTACGAGAATTAACCTCATTCTCACATTTTGACGATTTAATAACATCGACAACATACACTAGTACTGAGAATCATCAAACTTTATTACTCCATCCTAAAACTTCCCAAAGGAAACACAAACCACAAGGTTGAAACAAATTTATTATAACAAGATTGTGCTAAGCAATAACAATATCACAAGGCACGTTATCAAAGACTACTTACGAAATTCATCTACTCAACTATTGGTGTTGCTCAACACCTTCTTCAACGCTCATTAACAATTGATGATTGTATTAATCATGGGTGTACATACGGTACTAATTTCCATTTGCAATCACATAACCATATATAAACATAGATTTACTAACATCATTTTCTATAAACAAGGTTTCGTGAATCGTTCCATCAGCACCCATCTGGTACTTTATACAAGTTTCAACAATTTTAGCATACCAGGAAATAGATAAATCTAGATCTTATGTAAGATCTATAGGTTCTGAACGGATATGGACAATCTTTATTTAACATACACCATGTATCAAATACAAGGACATTTCAAATTAATCAATTTAACTTTCATGGATGGTAGTTAAGAATAATTTATTTGCACCATGCTAATAACCCAACTTGGTAACACCTTACTTCAGCAAAAGAGAGACTTCAAACTTCAAAGCTCGAAGTAATCCAAAAAAAACACATAAAGCCAAAGCTTTCCCATGCAAACGAACTTACAGCGGAAAACTCTCACTAACCAAGCTATCAAACGAGTAAATGAGTCATTCTTTTTCAATGAGAAAGAAGGAGCAACCATGAAAACATCAATCTTGCCAATTGACAACGACCACAAGTGGTAAAAGCAACTCAACAGTTGAAAAGCAATATTTGTTTCAGAGAACCAAGAGGGATCTATTGAAAACCATAAACTATCATGAACCACAAACCCGGAGAAATTCATCAACCACCACAGACAAGAATTGGCAAATTCAGAAATCAAGAAAGAGAATAACTTTCTAAAGCAACTCACGCTTAACACCTGAAACTATGATACTCGGGGTAACTACTCCTCTAACCACGTACTGCGAACAGTGGTGTAACCTGGTGAATCCCAGAGTAACAACCACGACCTCCACTTCTTATCATCACGCTTCACCAAAATACTCAATTATGAATATACAGGATCATCTCATGACAATAATAGTATTAGTTCATAGATATTGAATATCACAGCAGATCATAGATTAACCACAAGAATGATAGTACGGAAGCAATTCAAGAACAGTTCAACATGATGAAACACATCACTAGAAATACGGATATGATGGATTACCCAAACCCCACCTACTGTGCATAGTGTGTCATTTTAATATCTTAATTACCACGGACCTAAAGCCCGCTCTGATACCAACTGTAACACCCTGGCTATTCGGAAGCCAAGATGCCACCTAATTACTCTAACAGTCTACACGTTGCGGAAGAATATGAAATAATTATATCAACCAAATGACAGCATTAACATAAACAGGACATGGTGAAGGTATCCTTCATTCACCTTCTAAGTTATTTAATACTGATAATCAACAAAAAGGCTCACATGCAGGAATAAATCAACATCAAAGTGGAGAAGGTATCCTTCCTTCACCAATTATAATTTAATTATTACAGTTCATCATTAACGAATGAAAGATAGAACTAATATTTAATCTTGAACATAAATTGGGTGATGTGAACAGGTGGTGCTTGTCTACTCCCCCCCAAGTGAGCCAACATCAGGGGTTACCTAAAACAAACAAACAACGCAAGAATGAGTCCACGACTCAGCAAGTATGGTAAAAGGGACATAACACACATATGATCAAGTCATCATCATAAAAGAATATGAACATACATCAAATGAAAACTTAGGAATGCATGGCATGAATGACTGTATTCAAGGATGGACTGCACACATGCTTATACCGGTATAGCTAGTGACACACCCGTCGGTATTCACTCAAGCCCGCACCTTAACAAAAGTGTGGGGATCCAAGTCCTATATGAAGAACGTTTCATATAGGTGTCCAAAGCTGCCCATACTGGAATTGATGGGACTTACATGCCCATACTGGAATTTATGGGTCTTTCAATCCACTCCCGTGGACGGGACATGACAATGTCCAAACCTGCCCACATTGGAATGGTAGGACTTACAATCCACTCCCGTGGACATAACATGAATAAAAGGATGCACGATATGAACATGAACAATACTAATATCATCTCTCAGCATATACTCCACATATTGAAAGAACATAACCAGATCAGCATTTCGGGTATCACAAGATGTCACATCATATTCATGTAAACATTCACAATCACAACACTTAAAATCAATAAAGTACTTGCCTTCCGCGTTGCGACGCGTTAGCAGGCAACGATGGCGCTCCCAAACCCATAGCCTCGCGGTCTAAACAATTAAATAACCGAAATAAGAACAACATAGAGCCCATCATGAATTAATATTCTACATTACTCTCTTGAACAACTAAGAAATAGCCAGAACCCCAAATCTGAAAAACAGATAGCACCTGGAATCGGATCTGGACAGCAGCACGGTATTGGCCATAACTATTTACCTGGGACTCGAAACAGGGTGAGCCCAGCTCCTACATAAACTTAACGATCATACCTACAACTCTCTAGTTGATGAGGTAACCGAATTCGGCCAAATTATTATACTAACCGGCAATTGAAACAGCAGAACAGAATCTGTCCGAACAGTTAAGACAGCAGTATTAAAATGTCCATAACTTTTAATCTACAACTCCGAATTGAGAGTTCTTTAACAATCTGAAAAGGTTATGAAATTATCTACATTAACCTAGTTGGGAGGAAGCCCTGATTAGGATCTTAACCATACTCAAATTGGTACGCAAGGTGACTGCTAGTAATTAATCAATGAATTGGACAGAGATACTAAAATGGCCGTAACTTTCAAACCAAAACTCGGATTCAGGTGAACTTGGTGGATATTGAAACCTAATGAAATAATCTACAACTATCTAGGAGATCACCAGGCCTAATTCGGCTTTTATCTAAACGAAATTCAACGTACAACAGAGAACAACAAATCTGCCACTGGAAACAGCACTAACGATTAAAACAAAACCCCACCTCTACCACAAACGAATTGAACCTAGCATGAGGGATACGAAATTATACCCTAGGAGACGTGTACGACACCAATCCTTGCATGAAACACCAATGGTCGACGGTCTCCGGGCTCTCCTTTGACTTGGCCGGTCACACCAATGGAGGGAGGAGAGGATGATGCCACCAATGGAGGAGGAGGCCGGTGCCACCACAGGAGGGAGGATCACCTTGGGGATGGCAGGAGGTGCGGCCAAGGGAGGAGGGGAGGAGAAGTGGCGGCCAAGAGGGGAGGAAGGGAGAAGGGGGGTGGCCGGCTAGGGTTAGGGGGGTGTGGGGGCGCATGGGCTTTAGGCCCATGATGCCTTCCCCCCCTTGGGAAGGTTCGCCAGCCCACGGGCCACGGCCTGGCCCAGCTGCCGTGAAAACAAGATAAACCCCACTCTTTACAATAAATGGTGAAAAAGATTCCCCTGAACAAATTTAGTCGCTACCGATTAAATTATTTTAATCCGATAGTTGATCCTCACACTTCCGGGATATTACAATTTCACATAGGTTTACACACATATCTTACAAAAGCTGGACATATACTACTTAGAGTATATTACACAACCTTTTTTACAAGCAAAAGTCGTACTAGACTAGGGTAACTCTATACTACACTGTCGTACTCTTGAAGTCTTGACAAGGATTCTACCACCCATCTGACGGAGGGTTGCTGGTGGTGTAATGGATTACTTCTTCGGGATCCTCCTCTTGTTCTTCTTCTTCAGCAGCCTTCTTCACCTGACGGCTAGGCCCTTCATCTTCAACCTTCTCCTTTCCCTTGGCGGATCCTCGGAAAAGGCGACGATAATTGCGCGCTATGCCCGTTGGGTGAGGGCGAGCGCCAGGAGGTGACTCCGGAGTATAATCCGGTGATGCTGGGGTATAGTCATGCGATCTTGGAGTGATGTCCGCCATTGGGCCAGTAGGAGGGTCGGGACTCTCCCCACAAACGGATCCGGATCCCAGATCCAGAGCATCGCGGCGAGCTATTTCTCTTCGTAGATTATGTCCCACTCGCTTGGCCAAGTAATACTTCCGATGCATCGTGTGATACTCACTCAGAGTCCTGTTGTAAAGAACTTCTTGTGTCACTATGTGAATGGCAGCTTCGCGGAGTCTTGGATCTTCATCATCATCAGGCATGGGAACAATGGCACTAAATCCATCGTCCCCCTCTTATGGGATGAGCTGGAACTCGGAGCCCTAGAATTCATCATCATAGTGTTGACGGAGGTGTAGAACCGCCCGTCTTGTTGCATCTTGTATGGCATCTTTTTCCTAACGACGATAGCCCACAAACCGACACTCAGTGTCTGGTCTGTAAGCCAGTGGAATCAAGGCCACCCATGCTTTCCACTGATATCTTCTGTTGTGGATCATTTGCTCTTCAGTGTAGAAGGTGGGTAGCTGACCAGCTGTTGCTCCCAGGTGATGTAGCATTCTCCATAGTCTTGAAGCCCATCCTCTCAGTTCCGCGGGTTTAGAGTATGAATTCGGCATCTTCCTGACAATTGAAAAGTTGAAATTTTAGTCAAGAGGAGATAAATCTTTTTAGGAAAACAAAATAAGTTTTTCAAAATCTATAGTGAGATGAGATAGCAAGAGAAAGGGAAAAGACAACAATTTATTACTTATATTTTTGTTTTTGGAAATTCTTTTGTAATTTTTGAAATTAGTATTTTAAAGGTCTTCAATCCTATAACCAAGCTAAGGTCTCAACTTACGGTCAAGCTGGCTCTGATACCACTTTTGTAACAGACCGGATGAGGACGCTAGAATCCTTACAACCGCCCGGATGTTGGTTGTAAAGACGTGGTTTCACAAGCAAGCAAACGATAACAGCAAAAGGCAAACTTTTATTACAGCAGTTAAGGCTTAACAGCCACTTTGAAAGCGGAAGCGGGCATCCAAGCCCAAACGTAATATATTACAAAACAAAAGAGAGCCGAAACCACAGGCAAGCTTGGGCGCAAAAGAGACCCTAGTACTAGTAGTCGTCACCGTCCCACGCTTCTTCCTGAAAGCTGGGGTCACCTGAATCTTCCCAAAACTCCTCTGTTGATGTTTAGCAAGAATGAGTACCACTACCGTACTCAGCAAATTGCATGGAAATTCTATTTAACTACATGCTAGGATTATCAAAGGAGGGTTACAGTTTTACCAATACAGGTATATGTGGAATGCAATAGTTGAATTTAAAAGCTGTTTAGTAATTTAAAAGCAGCAAAGCGATAATAAGTATAATCACAGGGGTTTTTAACATCTGAGATTACCAATTAACATCTGTAAAAGCCTACTTATGCCTTGTATATTGGAATCACCCATGAACATAGCTTCATTAACCGGAAGCACGGCGTATTCGAATACCATTGAATATTCACTCTGCAGAGTTGCCCAACTTTACCCACAAGATATCTCATGCTCGTACTGTCAAGCAATATACACGCAACACGTTAGCGTGCGACTGAGCTGAGATAACAAAGCCTTTTCACTGCTCAACCTTTCTAGTCTCTACACGGTAGGTCTACATCCATACAGCTCGGGAGACCACCGGCCAATAGTGGAATCCGCACTCCGAGTCTGATGGGCCCATACCGTTGTGCAATTCAGAGGGTGCCCTAAACGGTCCACCCCTGACCCACCCCCATTCCGCGTCTGTTCTATCACACAAGCAACAGTTGATATCCTGTAGATATTCAATCGGATGAGCAGTGTACTAAGCCTGGGAGGAATGACCACGCATGTGGTTCAGCGGTTTTCTGTGTCTGTTACTTGGCACAAGGTTCTTGTCCTTACCTGTTGTAACATCCCTAACTTAGGGTTTGTATTTCAAATGTAAAATTTTGAGGAGAAATAAAAACTTTTGTTGTCTCTTCAAATCATTTGAAAGTTTCTACAATTTTCCCTAGCAATTTCCAATTTTTAGAATTTAATTCTTGTGATTGGAAATTGTTGTTATCAGATTCTTAGCTTTCAAACTTATGATCATCCTCTGAAATTATTTTTCCTATCATCTTGATCATCCTATCTACCTCCCTGAATTATTTCACAATTTTTAGATTTTATTTGCTGTTTTAAATGGCCAAGTCAAACTAGTTGAAAATCTGGTCAAATCCTTGTACAGCAGCTTGTGAATTTTCTCTAGAACAATGCAGTGCATAAAAAGTTCTGGAAAAATTATACAAGGTTGTCCTCTGTCTCAAGTAGCTACCATAAAAATTTCGGAATTTTTGGAGCTCGGGATCTATCTCTAAAAATTCCCTAAACTCTCTCAGCTTTTAAAATCAAAAATCAGAAAACACTGTTTGTCGGGCTCGAACCCGAGTCCGACTCAAACCAGACCGCACCACTTGGCTCGGTCGCACCGCCTAGCTGCACCGCGCGCGAGTCCAATCGATCGTGACCGTCCGATGCAAATCGAACGATCCACGTTGCGTGCGCAACCGACCTGTCCGAATGCATACACCAATCTCAGCCGTCCATTTCAGATCCAACGGTCGGTGCGATGCTGATTGAGTCCAACCATCGGCTCGCACCGCTTCGTCAGTCGCTGACAGGTGGACCCTACCTGTCAGTATCACCCTCGTCTTCTCCGCACCTCACCGGAGCTCGCTGGCGATCGCATGCGCGCCACGTACCTCGCCGCTGCCACCTATTTGCCCGCGTGTCCTTCTCCGAAGTGTCGCCAGACCTTCATTACCTCACCGCGATCACTCACATCTCGTTTTCCCCGCTCTGTTGCTCCCTCCGCCCACTTTCGGTTTGTAGGAGAAGAAGGAGAGCGGCGCCACCACCTCGTTGCCGCTTGTGCTTCCGCAACCTTCGCCGCCTTCCTTGTTCCTCGCCGCATCCATTTTGCCCATCCCGAGCCTCGGCATCCGGTGTATCGCCGGAGCTAGTTCGTCGTCTCCGCCTCCGGTGATCTCGGCTCCGCGAGCTCATTTGCGCTCTGGTGAGTCCCTCGCCTCGGCGCTTGGTCCCTCGTAATCGCAATCCCTTTCTGAGTCTAACCGTGAGCTCCTTTCTGGCCTTGGTACATCATGGTGGGCGTGTGGCGTTTCTTCCCCGCGCACGGTGATTCGCCGCCGCAGCAATTTCGGCCACCGCGGAGCTCCATCGTCGTCGTGGTCGTGGGCTTATCCTTCACGAGTCAAGGCGAGGTGTGCGCACCTTCTCGAAGCCTCGCCGCTGTGGCGTCTTCTCGCTGGAGCGCACTTTCTTCTCGCCTCCGTTAAATGCCGCCACTCATCGCCGGCATCTCCGTGGGTCAGCACCGCCGTCATCGGGTTCGCAAAGTCTCTGTGAACCCGAAGGTATCACTCGCTCGCTTTGAAACCCACTAGTTCGCGAGATCCACTGCGCGCGCGCGCCGCGTCCCGTCTTGCGGCGGCGAGCCGCCGGTGGCATTCAGTTAGCACTAAACCATGTTTAGTTCGAGTCACTGCCATGTGGGTCCCTCTCGGGTTAATCGTGTTTAGTAAACTCTAATCCAACCGTTATATTTCCCTCTAAGTCGCTGCCATGTGGGTCCATGTTGTCAGTTAGGTTTGTGTAGCTCTGGTAATGCGTTTCCTCTGTTGGGAAGCGTATTTCTCTGTGAGAGTATGTTAGGTTTGCACTTTGGTAAGCCGAAGACGTATTCTTAGAATACGCCTTCGACGTCACTTTCGTGGCTGGCTGTTCAGTCGACATTTTCGCGGGCCATTATCGTCGTGTGCGGGGCTAGATAGTGTGGGTAGAAAAAGGATTAAATGCTTTAGTAAATCTGTAATGCTTTTCTGTTGCACTGTTAATTCAATTAAACTTGTAAAATGCATAACTAATTCAATTTTTATCCAAATTGTATGAAACCAGTGCTGTTAATTTTCATTTTAAGTGTACTATTTGATAAAATTAACTTCACCCATGTCTCTGTAGCAAAAATCTGTTAGCTAATAAAATGATGTCTTATGTATCTTCTAAATTAGAAAATGCATATCTCTTCCAATAATTGTCCAAATTAAATGAACCCAATTCTGTAAAATTTCATTTTCAGTATACTAATTATTAGGATAGGTTTTATACACTGGTTCTGTTCATGAAAATTTGTTAAGTAATTAACTAGTGACTTGTTGTGTTTTTAGCTTAGAAAATTCATAGAAAATTGCTAATAACTTAAAATGATTGGTTCTCTGTTTCTAAAATTCTGTTATTTCATAATTAGGCTGCTGTGTGAGTTTTGGCTTGTTTGATGTTGTTGAATGTTTGAGTTTTGTCGGTGTTATTCGTTCTTATTTGCTGTTATGTTCGATCGTTAGGCTTCGATATTTGCGGCAACCCTGAGGACGATCCTCCGCACCATATTGAGCAACAGCAGCCAGGCAAGCAGTTTGATCATGATAATCCCAGTACTTTAAATTCTAATATTTTGTTTCAATTTGTATGTATGCATTGCTTAATTTGTGTTAAAATGGATTAGTTAAATCGTAGTTGCATATCCTGTAGACAAATATTGATCTCTACTACGAGCCTAGGTTATTTCTTGTGATTAGAGATCATTGGATGATTTCTTGTCACTTAGTAGATACGATTTCATTTGCTAGACATGCTTAGTATCGGTAGAAGCTGGCGGTTATCGACTTTAGTCGGTAACCTTGATCACACAAAATTTACTACAACTTTATGTTTCACATTTCTGCTATGTTTAATTGCAAAACTAAAAATGAAAACAAAAATGATTTGGGCGCGCACAATGGTAAGATTGGTGTGATCTTTTGGGTGTGATCGAAAGGTGCCGGGTCAATTAAGGACCGAACATCTTGTGAGTGAATTTTTATCCAGGCATTTCGCGTGCTAACCACACTAGAGTATATGGGACCTCTCTTGACCTAGTACTTTGGCGTGTATTGGCTCGGTCGCAGGAGGTCGCAGGAGGATGGAGGTGGGAGCATGGTAGTTGTCCAAAAGCTTTATCCCGAGTGGGTAGTTGTCTTTCGGCTTTACCATGTAAGCGTATGGGTTTCTATCCATACGAGCGGCTCGTAGTTAATACATAATATTGGAAAAAGTCTCGTAGGACTTAGTTGTGCAAAGATACCTTCTAAGTGTGCTTTGGCTTAAAGCGATGCGAAGTGTGGGTGCAGATGGTACACCTGCAGGTTAAAACTATTCGAATAGCCTCGTCTAGGTGATGGACACGCTTGGGTAAGCTTTTCAAGAGTTAGACTACAACATTTAAATTAAAACTTGATGGGTGGTACGAATCGGGATTCGTGCTATTGTTGGGGTGACTATTGGGATAGTCACTTCTAGGTTGTTTATCTTTCGCTTTTGTTATTAATATCCGTACTGTTATTTCAATCTTAAAATGAATTGCAAACTTGCCTTTAAAGCTGTATTACCTTATTGCAAACAAAAATCGACTTTGTGCAAATAAAACATATGGCCTCCACTAAACAAGCTCGCATGTAGCATATGAAGCAGTGCGCTAGTTCACACGTCGGTCTTGCGGGTACAAAGACAATCTTTGTACTCGGTGCTTTGCTTAATGTTTTGTTGCAGAGGAAGAAGGTGAGCCTCGGGGTCCTCACTTACGTGAGTGTCTTTGTCGCCGTGGGTGACGACTAGTCTTGGCGGTCGGTCGGATGCCTTGTGGGTGAAGGCACACCGATTGGCTTTGTTTATAGCCATCTTATGGCACTTTTGCTTCATTGTCTCTCTTTGTTATTTGTGCATCTTGTGGCGATCGGCCATTATGTGTAATAACTATACTATTTGTTTATCTTCCGTTTGTAGTGTAATGTTTGGACTCTATGTTTTGAATGGAGTTGATGTCTAATTTTGTAACGAGGTGCGTATACTGCTTTCTGGGAAGTATACATATCTCGAGGATCAGTTTATTTGATTTGTGATGCTAGGACCAGGTGGTTGGTTAAGCATTACAAGCCAAATAAACTGGGGTCCTCACAAAGTTGGTATCAGAGCCATTCTGACCGTAGTAACCCAAGCATAGTCGTCTTTAGGATATTTTGAAAAAGCTTAATTTCAAAGTATAAAAAGGGTTTATGAAAACCTAGGCAGATTCTCAGATTTTATTCCTTATCTATCTTAGCTTTCTACTCTCATCTTACTCTAATTTGAGTTTAAAACTTGGTTTCTCTCTTTCCTTTCAAAAGATAGTTACTACCGATAGAATCAGTCTTTGGGAGAACCATAGAAAATTAAGTCTAAGTAAAATTTGTGGGAGCACAAGGGTAAGATATGTATGAGTTGCTAAGTGTCTGATTTTTGTCAATTGGTTTTGTAACTTAAAAGTCTTGTGTTTGTTTTGTGCTGTTAGTTAGTTATTTGCAGTGGGTTATCGACTTCTTGTTTTCCGGCTATTGTTAACTTGTCTTAGTAAAACAGGATGGCCGGGAGAACGCGTGGTAGTCAGCAGGCTGGTCATGATGAGGAGCTTCCCCCTCCTCCGACCATGGCTGAGGTGCTCGCTCAGATCGAGCGAAACCGCATGGACCAGACGCGCATCTTGGAGGTTATTGCTAGGAATACCTCCACTCCTGCCGGTGGTGGCGGCCACCAGACTCGCGGGGGACTTGCAGAGTTCCTCCGTACACAGCCACCGACTTTCTCCCGCTCTGAGGACCCTCTCGATGCGGATGATTGGCTGCGCATGGTTGAGCGGAAGCTCAACATAGCTCGATGCCGAGCGCGCAGACAAGGCACTCTTCGCATCCCACCGGCTTGAGGCGCGGCACTCTCATGGTGGGAGAACTATCTCGCCATGCACCGCGCGCCATGTGGTCGCGTGGGAGGAGTTCGGTCGACTTTCGTCGGGCCCACATCCCGGATGGCCACGATGAAGTCAAGAAAAGGAGTTCCTCGCGCTCAAGCAAGGGCGCAAATCTGTGACGGAGTACCTTTACGAGTTCAATCATCTGGCTCGTTATGCTCCAGGGGAGGTGGCCTCAGATGAGGCTAAGCAGGAGAAGTTTATGGATGGCTTGTCTGAGGAGCTGCAAGACAAGCTATCTATTGTGGACTTTTCCGACTTTCAGGCCTTGGTAGATAAGGCCATTGTTCTTGAGCATAAGGCAAAGCGCTGGCGAGTCCATAGCGCAAATGGGAGGCGCATCGGTCTACTCACACCACCTCACTCGTTCTCGGGTGGGCGGCACGATGGCCGTTCTTTTGCTCCACCGCGCGAGACCATCTGCACCGACTCTCGCCCACCGCAGCGTGTTTGACCACGTGCGCTGCGATCAGCAACAGTATGAATGACCCCAAATTAGGATTGTATTTTAAATGTATAAAAGATTAAAAATTTAAAAACTTTTGGTTGTATCTTTTGATCATGCTCATGATTTCCAGAATCTTGTGCACAATTTTAAAAATTTGGAGATTGTATCAAAGTTTGTGTTGAAATTTTAAACTTTTAAACTTAAATTCCATTTCTATTGGAATTCCAGAAAAATATGTGAATGAAAGTTTCCAAAAATAATTTATTAAAATACTATATTATTTATCTTGATTAATAGTTATTTTTACCAAATTTTTGGAAGTCATTTTACCTTCACTAAAATTCAAATGAAATTCCAAATGTAGATTTGAAAACAACTTAATTCTAACAAATTTTAATATAGAAAGTGGTTGAAATTATTTTTCCTAAGTCCCTTGTGAATCTCAGAGTGTCCACAAAAATTTTCAGGATTTTTAGAATTTTATTTCTACCTCAATCGGCTAGTCAAACTTGTACATTTTTCGGTCAACAATGAAATCCTAAAATCCTAACTTACCTCACTGCCGGGTGGGCCCCACCCGACAGGGTTCTTCCTCCACCGCGCCCTTCGCGCCAGCAGCTCGCCTGGGACACGCGCCCTTGCGCCCGCGCGCCAGCTCCGCCCGCCCATGCGCGCCACCGAGGTCATCGCCGGTTTTACCACACGCCACTGGTTTTCACCCCTCTCGCGCGCATCGCCCGGCCAGCGCCATGCCCTGGCTAGCCTTAATTGCCCTATCCTCTCCCCATCACTCCACCACCGAAGCCCATGCCCGAGCGTCGCCCTCGGTGTTCTACGCCGGCCTCCTTGCCATTCTCCGCCCTAGCCTATTTAAGGTCACCGAGCGAGCCTATGCATCCTCTTCACACCCCAAGCCATTTCCCGACCTCTCCTTCCCATTCCCCTCCATCTCCAGTCAAGCAGCGGCGAAGAAAGCATAGTGCCCGCGCCGGCCGCTGCCTTGGCATTACCGTTCTGGCTGCTGTGGTGAGCTCCGCTGCCGGCAGACCGCGTCACGGTGTGCCACGCATCATAAGGAGTAAAACCCCTCTGACAATTTGATGGATTCCCACGGCCGGCTTCTTCCCCACGGCCGGCCAAATCCGTCGCCTCCATCGCCGCGTTTTCTCCGGCGATCCCCGGATCAATTCCCCTCTCCGTGAGCATCTCCTAACCTCACCCTACTCTACCCCATCACTCACTTGTGCCTCTTTCTCTCCAGGACCACCGCCACCATTGGAGCGTCCGCGCCGCTGCCGGTCGACGTCGCCGGGCCGCCTCCGACCACCTCGGCTCCCTCCCAATGCACTGGCATGGTCCAGGTACCCCATGGATGCCCATGCTCCCTCTGGTTTTCTCCCTACTCCATCCCACACCGTCGCCCCCTTTTCCGTCCATGGCCGGCCGCCGTGTGCGATTGCCGCGCCACCACAGTGCCGCCCAAATCACAACTCCGTCTCCTCTAGCCTCATTGACCCCCTGGCGACCCATTTTGTCCCTCGCCACCGCCTCGCCGCAGCTCCACCGCCGGCGACCACTCAGCCCCATTTCTGCCCGAGCCACTCCTCTGTTTTCTCCTTTGAGCTTTCCTGCGGCTGACAGTGGGGCCCACTCCCTTAATCCAAACTATTTGCTATGTCAATCTAATTAGGTCATCTTGATTGGTTTAGCAAAGTTGAAGATTGAGTTTTGAAAGGAGTTTAGGCTTGAGCTCTCTGAAGTATTGTTTCTGTGATTGTCAGTAATTTGAAAAACAGAGAAAGATGTTGGTTTAGAGGTATTGTCAGATGAAAAATGGTTGTGTTAGCAAACCCATTTTCTAGACCCCCTCAATCTTCCTGCTAACTAGTGTGATAAATGTCATCCAGGACTCACTTTTGAAGTAGCTAGTGCATTAGTAGAGTGCGAATGGAATAACATTTTTTTAGTTAGCTTGTCTTTGTTGTAGGTTTTAGGAGCTGTAATCAAGTCAATCTTGTCTTTAGACCTTTGGCTTAGTTATTGCGGTTATTGGGAAGGTTAGTTAATTGTTTAGTCATTTGGGCTTTTACCTTTGACATCTTTCTAAACGAAAACTGATTTGAGTAAGTTTATTAGGAGAAGCTTGTTGTCGAGCAGTGAAAGCCTTTAGGCATCCTTTTGAGCGATATAGGGGTTAGCTAGTTTACGTCTTTGTCATCGACTTTTGCAAATCCATTCCAGTAGATGGATAGTAGTAGAGGATGGTAGGTTGATTAGTACCAAACAGGGATTAGCAGGATGATCATCTAGTAGCATTCTTTTAGCAAATTACTCCCTAGCTGAGTTAAGTGGTGGTTGAATTAAGCAATTAGAGCCCACATGAAATCATCAGTAATCAAGATAGAGTAAATTAGGATCAGGCTTCAGAATAGTCTAGAGGATAATTGAACAATTAGCTCTAGATATTTCAGTAGATGTGTTATGCAAACTTCTATCTCAGTAGGGGCCCCTCTACCCAGCTTTTCAGTGGATATTGCAGCTCTCTCTTGTATATGCGTGTATGGCAGGTAGGTCCACCCTCTATCTCTCAGGATCCCTCTTGGTGTAGTTGTGTAAGTGGGGTTGCAGGGCATTAGATAGTTAATAGTAGCAGCTGGTAATGAGCCGATAGCATAGAGTTCATCAGTATAGAAAATTGGTGCATGAGTATGTTAACTAGAATAATTAGTAACTAATTTAAGTAGATTAGTAGTTTGTAGATCATTAATTGGCAGATTATGTTCTTGTAGTAGCAGTCATTGAGAAAATCTATTGAATAAAATGATAATTAAGTGAATGGTTAGGCTAGAATAGTTAGTTAATTAAAATGTGGTAATTTGCTGCTTAGCTAATGGATGTGCACTCAATCACCATAAAAAACTGTCGAAAGAATGATATATAAGAGAATTGACTTTTGACTGTATGATTATCATGGAAATAATTGAGTTTGGAAAGATCAGTAATAAGAAATCTTTGTATAATTTAAATAATCTCGAATCGCTAATTTGTTGTTCTGAATTCATGATCTATCTTCTGCGTTATTGATTTTTGAATGTTGTTGGCGTCCTCGTGTTTATTCACTGTTTTTCGCTTTGGCAGTTTTTATCGCTAGATGACGTCGATTATCGAGAGTGATCCTCTGCAGCAAGTCGAATATCTCTAGCAAAGCAAAGGCAAGCGGTTTGATCATATCAGTTCATTCCCATTATTTTCAAGTCTAATATTTTGTTTAACTTTGTATGTATGCATGCTTTTGTGTCAAAGTAATTTTGTCGATTAGAGGTAGTTAATCCCATTGCATGGTTGCCCTAAAATTGTTCACCCTGCCACTACCTTAGGAATATTATTCTCTTTGGTGAATTAGAGCCGGTGAATGATTTAGGGCCTTTTATTTGTATTTACGATATGATGCTTAGCCATGCTTAGATACCAGGTAGAATTGGCGGTTATCGACTTAGTCGATAACTTTGATCACACAAAAATTATTATAACCTTATGATTCAGCACTTTTGCTATGTTTAATTGTGAAAACTAAAAACTAAAAACAAAATGATTTCGTGGGCACAATGGTAAGATTGGTGTGATTTGTTGGGTGTGGTGGAAAGGTGCAGGTCAATTAAGGACCGAACATCTTGTGAGTTTTTGTTATCCGGGCATTTGGCGTGCTAACCACACTAGAGGTATGGGACCTCTCTTGACCTAGTACTTTGGCGTGTATTGGCTCCGGGTGAGGGGTCGCGGGAGGGATGGAGGTGGGAGCATGGTAGTTGTCAAAAGCTTTATCTGAGTGGGTAGTTGTCTTTTCGGCTTTACCATGTAGCGTATGGATTTCTATCCATACGAGCGGCTCGTAGTTAATACACAATATTGGAAAACGTCTTGTTAGACTTAGCCGTGCTGCATACCAAAGGAAGTATGCTAACAGTGGTGGTGGAAAGGCGGTCTAAAGTGTGGATGCATGGTACACCTGCGAGGTTAAAAACTATTCGAATAGCCTCGTCCTAGGTGATGGACACGCTTGGGTAAGCTTATCAAGAGTTAGACTACAACATTTAATTAAAACTTGATGGGTTGGTATGAGCGGGTGTTCATACTATTGTTGTGATGGCCATTGGGTTGGTCATCTCGGGATGTCTTTTGTCACTACTTCTTGTATATTTATTATTTACGCAAATAAAATTGAATTGTTAAAGCGCCTTCAAACTATTACTGATGTGCAAAAGAAAACTTGCTTTCGCTAAAAGTAAGCCCGAGCCCCCTCCACTTAAATAAAGCTTGCATGTAGTTAATTTATAGTTCATTACCCTTACACGTCGGTCTTGCAGTACAAAGACAATCTTTGTACTCGGTGCTTGCTTAATGTTTTTGTTGCAGAGGAAGAAGATGAGCCCCAAGGGCTTCCCTTTTGTGAGTGCGCTTGGGTTTGACGACTAGCTTGGCGGCGGTTGGTTGCCTTGTGGGTAAAGGCACACTAATTGGCTCTTTTATTTATCGCCATCTTATGGCTTTTGCTTCATTGTGTAGTTTGTTATTTATCTTGTTAGTTCAATCATTTGTTTATTATTGAAGTTTTGATATTGTAACCTCTAGGTATGGAATTGATACATGATTTTGTAGCAGGTATGTATCTGCATTTCTGGAAATATACATATCTGAGGCTTGGTTTATTTGAATTGTAATGCTAGGGTCAATGGAAGGCTAAGCATTACAAGTCAAATAAACCGAGTCCTCAAAGTTGGTATCAGTTGTCTTGACAGTAGAAACCCTAGCTTGGTCGTCATTAGGATATTTTGAAAAACTTATTTTCAAAATGACAAGTGGATTATGAAAACTTAAGTAAGTTCTCAGATTTTACTCCTTACCTATCTTAGCCTGCTCATCTTGCCTTATTCTTGTTAAGTTTTCGAAAAAGTTGTTCCCCTCTCTTCTCCTTTCAAAGTTAGTTGATTATCGGTTAAGTTTGGTCTGGGGAATAATGAGTGTTAAAAACACGAAGCGTTGGTGGTGAAGAGTTGAAGCACTCATCTCGGAGCTCGGATACAGGATCTGGACAGCAAGCACAAGTTTCGGACTGCGAGCACTTAGTTCGTCGTTAAGGTTAAAAATGAGATGTTAAATCAACTAAAACTCATGGGATTAAAAGGGTAAGATGTGATATTAGATGGCTAATGCCCAATGCACCCTTATATGGTTTTTACCATGCACGTTAGATGCGATAGAACTTGATTTGTGCTCTGAAATTTTTCGTCTCAACCGATTGCTCGTTCATTCAATACGAGTTAGTCGTACCGGGAAGCAAATCGTTTGCTTTGTGGTTTTGCATTGGTCTTACGCTTTTATACAAATGTTTGGAGTTCATTTCTTGCTTGTTACGTGTTTGCAACCGGGTTAGGGTGATGTCTATTTCCCCTAGACGATGCCTTATTGCGATATTAGAATTAAAATTAGGGTTTATTCGTAGAATATATCTACACCCTAATGGTATCACTTAGGATATAGACGCTAGATTTTGTAACCACTTGCTCTCCTTGTTCCAAGTAGTTGCACATCGTCTACGGACGGCATGTATAGCAACTATGTCTGAACCTTTTGGAGTAGTTAGTACATGTTAGAATTAAATTGCATACCCATTGTCATTCCCTCACCTTATGCCCATTCTTTCCTCAACTTATCTTTCATGTACCGAAATATTTAAGGGGGGTAGAAGATACCTCAAAATACTTGTTAGGCATCTTGATTCTTATACTTTGATCATGCATATAGTTTCTAAATTAAGTCAAGCATGTCGTGTTACTCAAATTGCAAGCATGTGAGCATGCGGTGAGTATTGCATTTGGTAGAAACATGTAAGCATGCATGTGAGCATTAGCACTCTCATTAACCAAAATTTAAAACTTGCCTTAGAACTAATTTGCACACATGCATCCCCTCATTCATTCGTCATGTGCATTTCCTTTCCCAGTCAAGCAAATAGAACTAGAAAAGTGAGGCTAAGTGAGACCACCTTAAATCTTGCTTGTCTTCTCTTTTCTGCACTGAATCCTGGTATTGATACTAGGTTATCATCTAACTAGTCCTTAGTCCTATCGATCGGTGCCACTTTTGGTCGATTGATTGGGCCGAGTCTTTCATACTACCGAAGGCGGCGTGAAGCGTGATGTCAAATTATCTTCAAATCAAGAAAGGAAAGGTTAAACAAAGCAATGGAAAGGAAAATGTGGCGACAACGTCGGAATCTTGCGTCATGCTCTTCGGCACTATCTCTGAAGAAATCAAGACCATAGATGGTGCATTTCGTTTAGAGTTGAAAAGAACCACTTAGGAAACACTTATCGAAGGGCATTAGAAAATCCTTCAATAAAGCTTCCCACTTTAGAACCTAAAACTTAGAAGAACCTCTCGGATTCGAATTGAGTTCGGTTCGCATCGAGATCGAAAAGTGACCTCGTGACCAAACCCACCTAGGTTGCCACGACCTTTCGTTCGACTTCGAACTACAGGAATCTCGGGACGAGATTCTGTTTAAGGGGGGTAGATTTGTAACAGCCCCAAATTAGGATTGTATTTTAAATGTATAAAAGATTAAAAATTTAAAAACTTTTGGTTGTATCTTTTGATCATGCTCATGATTTCCAGAATCTTGTGCACAATTTTAAAAATTTGGAGATTGTATCAAAGTTTGTGTTGAAATTTTAAACTTTTAAACTTAAATTCCATTTCTATTGGAATTCCAGAAAAATATGTGAATGAAAGTTTCAAAAATAATTTATTAAAATACTATATTATTTATCTTGATTAATAGTTATTTTACCAAATTTTTGGAAGTCATTTTACCTTCACTAAAATTCAAATGAAATTCCAAATGTAGATTTGAAAACAACTTAATTCTAACAAATTTTAATATAGAAAGTGGTTGAAATTATTTTTCCTAAGTCCCTTGTGAATCTCAGAGTGTCCACAAAAATTTTCAGGATTTTTAGAATTTTATTTCTACCTCAATCGGCTAGTCAAACTTGTACATTTTTCGGTCAACAATGAAATCCTAAAATCCTAACTTACCTCACTGCCGGGTGGGCCCCACCCGACAGGGTTCTTCCTCCACCGCGCCCTTCGCGCGCCAGCTCGCTGGGACACGCGCCCTTGCGCGCGCGCCCGACTCACGCCGCCATGCGCGCCACCAGAGGTCATCGCCGGTTTACCACCGCCCGGTTTTCACCCTCTCGCGCGCATCGCGGCGGCGCCATGCCACAGCTAGCCTTAATTGCCCTATCCTCTCCCCATCACTCCACCACGAAGCCCATGCGGCGTCGCCCTCGGTGTTCTCGCCGACCTCCTTGCCATTCTCGCCTAGCCTATTTAAGGTCACCGGCGAGCCTATGCATCCTCTTCACACCCAAGCCATTTCCGACCTCTCCTTCCCATTCCCCTCCATCTCCGGTCAAGCGGCGAAGAAAGCATAGTGCCCGCGCGCGCGCTGCCTTGGCATTACCGTTCAGGCTGCGTGGTGAGCTCATTGCCGGAACCGCGTCGCGGTGTGCCACGCATCATAAGGAGTAAAACCCCTCGACAATTTGATGGATTCCCCCGAGGAACCCCACAACGGCTTCTTCCCACGGTGGCCAAATCCGTCGCCTCCATCGCGCGTTTTCTCGGCGATCCCGGATCAATTCCCTCTCCGTGAGCATCTCCTAACCTCACCCTACTCTACCCCATCACTCACTTGTGCCTCTTTCTCTCGGGACCACCGCCACCATTGGGCGTCGCGCGCTGCGGTCGGCGTCGGCGGGCGCCTCAGACCACCTCGGCTCCTCCCAATGCAGCGGCATGGTCGGGTACCCCATGGATGCCCATGCTCCCTCTGGTTTTCTCCTACTCCATCCCACACCGTCGCCCCTTTTCCGTCCATGGCGGGCGCGGTGTGCGTTGCCGCGCCACCACGCAGTGCCGCCCAAATCACAACTCCGTCTCCTCTAGCCTCATTGACCCCTGGCGACCCATTTTGTCCCTCGCCACCGCCTCGCGCAGCTCCACCGCGGCGACCACTCACCCATTTACGCGAGCCACTCCTCTGTTTTCTCCTTTGAGCTTTCTGCGGTGACGGTGGGGCCCACTCCTAATCAAACTATTTGCTATGTCAATCTAATTAGGTCATCTTGATTGGTTTAGCAAAGTTGAAGATTGAGTTTTGAAAGGAGTTTAGGCTTGAGCTCTCTGAAGTATTGTTTCTGTGATTGTCAGTAATTTGAAAAACAGAGAAAGATGTTGGTTTAGAGGTATTGTCAGATGAAAAATGGTTGTGTTAGCAAACCCATTTTCTAGACCCCCTCAATCTTCACGCTAACTAGTGTGATAAATGTCATCCAGGACTCACTTTTGAAGTAGCTAGTGCATTGGTAGAGTGCAGAATGGAATAACATTTTTTTTTAGTTAGCTTGTGCTGTTGTAGGTTTTAGGAACTGTAATCAGAAGTCAATCTTGTCTTTAGACCTTTGGCTTAGTTATTGCGGTTATTGGGAAGGTTAGTTAATTGTTTAGTCATTTGGGCTTTTACCTTTGACATCTTTCTAAGCTGAAAACGATTTGAGTAAGTTTATTAGGAGAAGCTTGTTGTCGAGCAGTGAAAGCCTTTAGGCATCCTTTTGAGCGATATAGGGGTTAGCTAGTTTGTCTTTGTCATCACTTTTTGCAAATCCATTCCGATAGATGGATAGTAGTAGAGGATGGTAGGTTGATTAGTACCAAGCAGGATTAGCGGGATGATCATCTAGTAGCATTCTTTTAGCAAATTACTCCTAGGTGAGTTAAGTGGTGGTTGAATTAAGCAATTAGAGCCCACATGAAATCATCGATAATCAAGATAGAGTAAATTAGGATCGGGCTTGAGAATAGTCTAGAGGATAATTGAACAATTAGCTCTAGATATTTGATAGATGTGTTATGCAAACTTCTATCTCGGTAGGGGCCCTCTACCCGACTTTTGGTGGATATTGCGGCTCTCTCTTGTATATGCGTGTATGGCGGTAGGTCCACCCTCTATCTCTCGGGATCCCTCTTGGTGTAGTTGTGTAAGTGGGGTTGCGGGGCATTAGATAGTTAATAGTAGCGGTGGTAATGAGCGATAGCATAGAGTTCATCGAGTATAGAAAATTGGTGCATGAGTATGTTAACTAGAATAATTAGTAACTAATTTAAGTAGATTAGTAGTTTGTAGATCATTAATTGGCGATTATGTTCTTGTAGTGTGATCATTGAGAAAATCTATTGAATAAAATGATAATTAAGTGAATGGTTAGGCTAGAATAGTTAGTTAATTAAAATGTGGTAATTTCTTTGCTTAGCTAATGGATGTGCACTCAATCACCATAAAAAACTGTCGAAAGAATGATATATAAGAGAATTGACTTTTGACTGTATGATTATCATGGAAATAATTGAGTTTGGAAAGATCAGTAATAAGAAATACTGTATAATTTAAATAATCTCTGAATCTGCTAATTTGTTGTTCCTGAATTCATGATCTATCTTCTGCGTTATTGATTTTTGAATGTTGTTGGCGTCCTCGTGTTTATTCGCTGTTTTTCGCTTTGGCAGTTTTTATCGCTAGATGACGTCGATTATCGAGAGTGATTCTCTGCAGCAAGTCGAATATCTCTAGCAAAGCAAAGGCAAGCAGTTTGATCATATCCAGTTCATTCCCATTATTTTCAAGTCTAATATTTTGTTTAACCTGTATGTATGCATGCTTTTGTGTCAAAGTAATTTTGTCGATTAGAGGTAGTTAATCCCATTGCATGGTTTCCCTAAAAATTGTTCACCCCTGCCACTACCTTAGGAATATTATTCTCCTTTGGTGAATTAGAGCCAGGTGAATGATTTAGGGCCTTTTATTTGTATTTACGATATGATGCTTAGCCATGCTTAGATACCGGTAGAATTGGGCGGTTATCGACTTAGTCGATAACTTTGATCACACAAAAATTATTATAACCTTATGATTCAGCACTTTTGCTATGTTTAATTGTGAAAACTAAAAACTAAAAACAAAATGATTTCGACGCGGGCACAATGGTAAGATTGGTGTGATTTGTTGGGTGTGACTGGAAAGGTGCCCGGGTCAATTAAGGACCGAACATCTTGTGAGTTTTTGTTATCCAGGCATTTCGGCGTGCTAACCACACTAGAGGGTATGGGACCTCTCTTGACCTAGTACTTTGGCGTGTATTGGCTCGGGTCGCGAGGGGGTCGCGGGAGGGATGGAGGTGGGAGCATGGTAGTTGTCCAAAAGCTTTATCTGAGTGGGTAGTTGTCTTTTCGGCTTTACCATGTAAGCGTATGGATTTCTATCCATACGAGCGGCTCGTAGTTAATACACAATATTGGAAAACGTCTTGTTAGACTTAGCGTGCTGCATACCAAAGGAAGTATGCTAACCGTGGTGGTGGAAAGGCGGTCTAAAGTGTGGGTGCGATGGTACACCCTGCGAGGTTAAAAACTATTCGAATAGCCTCGCCCTAGGTGATGGACACGCTTGGGTAAGCTTATCAAGAGTTAGACTACAACATTTAATTAAAACTTGATGGGTTGGTATGAGCGGGTGTTCATACTATTGTTGTGATGGCCATTGGGTTGGTCATCTCGGGATGTCTTTTGTCACTACTTATCTTGTATCATTGTTATTTACGCAAATAAAATTGAATTGTTAAAACGCCTTCAAACTATTACAAGATTGCAAAGAAAACTTGCTTTCTGCTAAAAGTAAGCCAGAGCCCTCCACTTAAATAAAGCTTGCATGTAGTTAATTTATAGTTCATTACCCTTACGTCGGTCTTGCAGTACAAAGACAATCTTTGTACTCGGTGCTTGCTTAATGTTTTTGTTGCGGAGGAAGAAGATGAGCCCCAAGGGCTTCCCTTTGTGAGGTGCGCTTCGGGTTTGACGACTAGCTTGGCGGCCCGGTTGGTTGCCTTGTGGGTAAAGGCACACTAATTGGCTCTTTTATTTATCGCCATCTTATGGCTTTTGCTTCCATTGTGTAGTTTGTTATTTATCTTGTTAGTTCAATCATTTGTTTATTATTGAAGTTTTGATATTGTAACCTCTCGTGTACGGAATTGATACATGATTTTGTAACGGGGTATGTATACTGCATTTCTGGGAAATATACATATCCTGAGGCTTGGTTTATTTGAATTGTAATGCTAGGGTCAATGGAAGGCTAAGCATTACAAGTCAAATAAACCGGGGTCCTCACAAGAGCGGCCTCCGCAATCCGGCGGCCGAGGTGACTTGTTTTATTGCCACAACAAGGGCCATTATGCGAATGCACGCCTCGAGTGTTGCGGCGGCCCTCGTCCTAATGGAGGGCGCGGCAGGAGTGGTCACCCACCGACGGAAGATTATCGAAGACCCGTGGTGCGGCGGCCGAGTGAACCACCTTTGGTGAGGAGGCTCGGAGGCGCGGATGTCGTGATTGGTACACTTCTTGTTAATTCCGTCCTGCTGCGGTATTATTTGATTACGGAGCATCGCATTCTTTTATTTCAAGATCATTTGCTGCTGTTAGTGGTCTTCGTTGTGTTCCTTTGGGAGTTCCTTTGCTCATCCGCTCTCCGGGTTCGGAAATGAGAGCTGATCTTCAGTGTCGGGATGTTCCTATCATAGTCAGAGGGGTGGGGTTTTTGGCAAACCTTATTCTGCTCAGTTCAGCGAGTCTGGATGTGATTCTTGGCATGGATTGGTTGTCCCAACATTTGGGACAGATCGATTGTGCCGGGAAGATTGTCTATCTCACCGACCCTTGAGTGACAGTCGGATTTTCGCGCGACTTGAGTCGCATCTATGTGCATTAGAAGCGAAGCCACCTTGCAAATTCAGGATGTTCCCATAGTATCGACTTTTGGATGTCTTTCACGAAGACTTGCGGGATGCCTCGGTTCGAGACCTTGAGTTTGTCATTGAGTTGCTGCGCATCGCCCTATCTCGAAGGCGCCGTATCGAATGCCTCCCAATGAGCTAGAAGAATTGAAGAAGCGACTTGGTGAGCTCCAAGCAAAGGGTTTCATCCGTCCAGTTCATCTCCTTGGGGTTGTCCGGTGATCTTTGTGAAGAAGAAGGACAAGACTTTGCGCATGTGCGTGGATTACCGTCCTCTCAATGAGGTGGCGGTGAAGAACAAATATCCTACGCCCGCATTGATGATCTGTTTGATCGGTTGGTGGAGCTCGGTGTTCTCCAAGATTGATCGAGATCGGGCTATCATCAAGTCGGATCGGTGAGGATATTCAAGCGGCTTTCACTACTCGTTATGGCTCGCACGAGTACACCGTCATGTCTTCGGATTAACCAATGCTCGGCTTTGTTCATGAACTTGATGAATTCGGTATTCATGGAGTTTTTGGACAAATTTGTGGTGGTCTTCATTGATGATATTCTTATTTATTCCAAGTGAGCGAGCATCTTGAGCATCGAAGATTGTTTTGGGCAAGTTGCGGAGCATCGTTTGTATCACGAAGTTCGACAAATGTGAGTTACGGTTGAAGGAAGTGGCATTTTTGGGCCATGTTCTTTCAGTGGAGGCATAGTGTGGATCGGCAAGGTCGCGATGTTCTATCTTGGGGCCACCAAGTCGATCAGCGATGTGCGGAGTTTTCTTGGTTTAGCGGGCTACTATCGCGCTTTATCGAGAACTTCTCCAAAATCGCAAAGCCGATGGTGAATTGCTCAAGAAGGACAAGAAGTTTGTGTGGTCCTCTGCTTGCGATGGGAGCTTTCGGGAGCTCAAACGGCGATTGACTTCACCCAGTCCTTACTCTTCACGATATCCGCAAGAGCCGATATTTATTGCGATGCCTCTCGTCGGGGACTCGGGTGTGTTCTTATGCGGGAAGGCAAGGCGGTTGCCTATGCATCCGAGCAATTGAGGCCTCATGAGCTCAACTATCCCACCCATGATTTAGAGCTTGCTGCGATGGTTCATGCACTCAAGATTTGGCGGCATTATTTGATCGGGAACGTTGTGAGGTGTATTCGATCATAAGAG
Organism: Ampelocalamus luodianensis; assembly: GCA_036346255.1. Classification (NCBI taxonomy): domain Eukaryota; kingdom Viridiplantae; phylum Streptophyta; class Magnoliopsida; order Poales; family Poaceae; genus Ampelocalamus; species Ampelocalamus luodianensis. Next base: position 11,220,971 of record CM070627.1, on the reverse strand, counting down.
TTTGAAATACTTATTTACTCGGCCCGATTTGAACCTCGAGCGAGAGGAGATGGTTGGAATTAATCAAAGATTATGACATGGGTATTGATATCACCTGGCAAGGCCAATGTGGTTCTTGATGCACTTAGTCGAAAAGTGTATTGCAATACTTTGATGACCCAAGAGCGACAACTGCGCTTCTTGCGAAATTCAGCGTCTCAACTTGGGTTTGGTTGAGCATGGTTCCCTTGTTGCCTTGGTTGTGCAACCAACCTTGGTGGATCGATCAAGCGACACGGCAATCGATGATGGCATGGGTAAAATCAAGCAGAACATCAGGAATGGATCAGCCAAGTGTTTCACAGAAGATGAGCACGGTGTTGTGTGGTTTGGGCAGCGTCTTAAGGTCCCAAAGGTCCCAGAGTTGCGGGATTTGATTCTTCAGGAGGCCCATGATTCGCCTTTGTCCATCCATCCCGGGGCCACTAAAATGTACCAAGATCTGCGTCAGAGATTCTGGTGGACTCGCATGAAGCGCGAGATTGCGTGTTCGTGGCCGATGTGACATATGTTGTCGCGTCAAGGCGAGCATCGGCGTCGGCGGTCTCCTCCGGCCCTTGCCTATACCGAGTGGAAGTGGGATTACGTAGGCATGGATTTTATCAGCTGTCCGCCCGTACTTCTTGAGGAAGGATGCTATACGGGTTGTTATCGATCGATTGGCGAAGGTAGCGCACTTCCGCCGATTACCACTCTCGATGTCGATCGATTGGCGATCTCTATATCTCCCGCATTGTGAGCTTGCATGGTGTGCCACGAGCGATTGTGTCGATCGTGGCTCTCTTTTCACTTCTCGGCTATGGCACGATTTACGAGAAGCCATGGGGACCCGTCTTTCTTTCAATTTCGACCTATCATCCTCGGTCGATGGTCGACGGAGCGCGTCAATCAGTGCTTGAAGATATGCTCCGTGCTTGTGTTCTTTCCTATGGAAAGAATTGGGAGAAGTGCATACCGCTTGCGAGTTCTCCTACAACAACGACTTCGAGCTAGTCTCGGCATGGCACCGTTTGAGGCTTTGTATGGGCGCGCTGCAGAACACCGTTGAACCGGTCGGCGGTGAAAGGCGGTTCTTTGGTCGAATTCCATCAATGATTTGAAAGTCAAGTGCGATTGATTCGTGAGCACTTGCGCGTAGCTTCGATCGAGCGTAAGAGCTATGCGGTCGGCGTCGCCGTGAGTTGAGTTTCGGCCCAATGACTTTGTGTATCTCAAAGTCTCACCTCTGAAGGACATCGTCGTTTGGTGTCAAGGGCAAGCGGCTCCTCGATATGTCGGGCGTATCGCATCATCGACAAAGTGGGAGCTGTTGCATACAAGTTAAATTGCCGGCTACACTCGAAGGGTGCATGATGTTTTCCACGTGTCGCAATTGAAGAAGTGCCTCCGTATTCGATTGAGGAAACACCATTGGAAAATATCGATGTGCAGAAGATCTGTCTTATCGTGGCGCCCGTTCGTATCCTCGAAGAAGCTGAGCGCAGGACAAGGAACCGTGTGATCAAGTTCCTTAAAGTTCGGTGGTCAAACCACTCCGAGGATGAAGCCACTTGGGAGCGGGAAGATCGTCTCGGCAGATTACCGTCCTTCTTCTCCCGGTGATCGAGAATCTCGGGCGAGATTCTGTAAGGGGGAGATTTGTAACATCCCTAACTTAGGGTTTGTATTTCAAATGTAAAATTTTGAGGAGAAATAAAAACTTTTGTTGTCTCTTCAAATCATTTGAAAGTTTCTACAATTTTCCTAGCAATTTCCAATTTTAGAATTTAATTCTTGTGATTGGAAATTGTTGTTATCAGATTCTTAGCTTTCAAACTTATGATCATCCTCTGAAATTATTTTTCCTATCATCTTGATCATCCTATCTACCTCCTGAATTATTTCACAATTTTTAGATTTTATTTGCTGTTTTAAATGGCCAAGTCAAACTAGTTGAAAATCTGGTCAAATCCTTGTACAGCAGCTTGTGAATTTTCTCTAGAACAATGCAGTGCATAAAAGTTCTGGAAAAATTATACAAGGTTGTCCTCTGTCTCAAGTAGCTACCATAAAAATTTCGGAATTTTGGAGCTCAGGATCTATCTCTAAAATTCCTAAACTCTCTCAGCTTTTAAAATCAAAAATCGAAAACATTGTTTGTCGGGCTCGAACCGAGTCCGACTCAAACCAGACCGCACCACTTGGCTCGGTGCGCACCGCCAGCTGCACTGCGCGAGTCAATCGATCGTGACCGTCCGATGCAAATCGGCGATCCACGTTGCGCGGCGCAACCGACTGTCCGAATGCATACACCAATCTCGGCCGTCCATTTCAGATCCAGCGGTCGGTGCGATCTTCGATTGAGTCAACCATCGGCTCGCACCGCCGTCGATCGACGGTGGACCCTACGCCGATATCACCTCGTCTTCTCCGCACCTCACCGGAGCTCGCTGGCGATCGCATGCGCGCCACGTACCTCGCCGCTGCCACCTATTTGCCCGCGTGTCCTTCTCCGAAGTGTCGCCAGACCTTCATTACCTCACCGCGATCACTCACATCTCGTTTTCCCCGCTCTGTTGCTCCCTCGCCCACTCTTCGCCGTGGAGAAGAAGGAGAGGGCAGCGCCACCACCTCGTTGCCGCTTGTGCTTCCGCAACCTTCTCGCCGCCTTCCTTGTTCCTCGCCGCATCCATTTTGCCCATCCCGAGCCTCTGGCATCCAGTGTATCGCCGGGAGCTAGTTCGTCGTCTCCGCCTCCGGTGATCTCGGCTCCGCGAGCTCATTTGCGCTCTGGTGAGTCCCTCGCCTCGGCGCTTGGTCCTCGTGTCGCAATCCCTTTACGAGTCTAACCGTGAGCTCCTTTCGGCCTTGGTACATCATGGTGGGCGTGTGGCGTTTCTTCCCGCGCACGGTGATTCGCCGCGCAGCAATTTCGACCACCGCGAGCTCCATCGTCGTCGTGGTCGTGGGCTTATCCTTCACAGAGTCAAGGCGGGCTGTGCGCACCTTCTCAAGCCTCCCGCCGCTGTGGCGTCTTCTCATGAAGGCGCACTTTCTTCTCCGCCTCCGTTCGTCGCCAGCTCATCGCCGGCATCTCCGTGGGTCAGCACCGCCGTCATCGGGTTCGCAAAGTCTCTGTGAACCCGAAGGTATCACTCGCTCGCTTTGAAACCCACTAGTTCGCGAGATCCACTGCGCGGCCGCGCCGCCGTCCCCGTGCGCGCCGGCGAGCCGCCGGTGGCATTCAGTTAGCACTAAACCATGTTTAGTTCAGTCACTGCCATGTGGGTCCCTCTCGGGTTAATCGTGTTTAGTAAACTCTAATCCAACCGTTATATTTCCCTCTGAGTCGCTGCCATGTGGGTCCATGTTGTCAGTTAGGTTTGTGTAGCTCTGGTAATGCGTTTCCTCTGTTGGGAAGCGTATTTCTCTGTGAGAGTATGTTAGGTTTGCACTTTGGTAAGCCGAAGACGTATTCTTAGAATACGCCACGGCGTCACTTTCGAGTGGGTGTTCAGTCAGCATTTTGCGGGCCCATTGTCGATGTCACGGGGCTAGATAGCTGTGGGTAGAAAAAGGATTAAATGCTTTAGTAAATCTGTAATGCTTTTACATTTGCAGTAATCGTTAATTCAATTAAACTTGTAAAATGCATAACTAATTCAATTTTTATCCAAATTGTATGAAACCAGTCTTTGTTAATTTTCATTTTAAGTGTACTATTTGATAAAATTAACTTCACCCATGTCTCTGTAGCAAAAATCTGTTAGCTAATAAAATGATGTCTTATGTATCTTCTAAATTAGAAAATGCATATCTCTTCCAATAATTGTCCAAATTAAATGAACCCAATTCATAAAATTTCATTTTCAGTATACTAATTATTAGGATAGGTTTTATACACTGGTTCTATTCATGAAAATTTGTTAAGTAATTAACTAGTGACTTGTTGTGTTTTTAGCTTAGAAAATTCATAGAAAATTGCTAATAACTTAAAATGATTGGTTCTCTGTTTCTAAAATTCTGTTATTTCATAATTAGGCTGCTGTGTGAGTTTTGGCTTGTTTGATGTTGTTGAATGTTTGAGTTTTGTCGGTGTTATTCGTTCTTATTTGCTGTTATGTTCGATCGTTAGGCTTCGATATTTGCGGCAACCCTGAGGACGATCCTCCGCACCATATTGAGCAACAGCAGCCAGGCAAGCAGTTTGATCATGATAATCCCAGTACTTTAAATTCTAATATTTTGTTTCAGCTGTATGTATGCATTGCTTAATTTGTGTTAAAATGGATTAGTTAAATCCGTAGCTGCATATCCTGTAGACAAATATTGATCTCTACTACCTGAGCCTAGGTTATTTCTTTGTGATTAGAGATCATTGGATGATTTCTTGTCACTTAGTAGATACGATTTCAGTTGCTTAGACATGCTTAGTATCGGTAGAAGCTGGCGATTATCGACTTTAGTCGGTAACCTTGATCACACAAAATTTACTACAACTTTATGTTTGACATTTCTGCTATGTTTAATTGCAAAACTAAAAATGAAAACAAAAATGATTTGGGGCGGGCACAATGGTAAGATTGGTGTGATCTTTTGGGTGTATTTGGAAAGGTGCCGGTCAATTAAGGACCGAACATCTTGTGAGTGAATTTTTATCCGAGCATTTCGGCGTGCTAACCACACTAGAGTATATGGGACCTCTCTTGACCTAGTACTTTGGCGTGTATTGGCTCGGGTCGCAGGAGGTCGCGGGAGGGATGGAGGTGGGAGCATGGTAGTTGTCAAAAGCTTTATCTGAGTGGGTAGTTGTCTTTTCGGCTTTACCATGTAAGCGTATGGGTTTCTATCCATACGAGCGGCTCGTAGTTAATACATAATATTGGAAAAAGTCTCGTAGGACTTAGCGTGCGACATACCTTCTAAGTGTGCTTTGGCTTAAAGGCGATGCGAAGTGTGGATGCTGATGGTACACCCTGCAGGTTAAAAACTATTCGAATAGCCTCGTCCTAGGTGATGGACACGCTTGGGTAAGCTTTTCAAGAGTTAGACTACAACATTTAAATTAAAACTTGATGGGTGGTACGAATCTGGGATTCGTGCTATTGTTGGGGTGACTATTGGGATAGTCACTTCTAGGTTGTTTATCTTTCGCTTTTGTTATTAATATCCGTACTGTTATTTCAATCTTAAAAATGAATTGCAAACTTGCCTTTAAAACTGTATTACCTTATTGCAAACAAAAATCGGCTTTGTGCAAATAAAACATATGGCCTCCACTAAACAAGCCTGCATGTAGCATATGAGCAGTGCGCTAGTTCACACGTCAGTCTTGCGGGTACAAAGACAATCTTTGTACTCAGGTGCTTTGCTTAATGTTTTTGTTGCGAGAGGAAGAAGGTGAGCCTCGGGGTCCTCACTACGTGTTTGTCTTTGTCGCCGTGGGTGACGACTAGTCTTGGCGGTCGGTCGGATGCCTTGTGGGTGAAGGCACACCGATTGGCTTTGTTTATAGCCATCTTATGGCACTTTTGCTTCATTGTCTCTCTTTTGTTATTTGTGCATCTTGTGGCGATCGGCCATTATGCGTAATAACTATACTATTTGTTTATCTTCCGTTTGTAGTGTAATGTTTGGACTCTATGTTTTGAATGGAGTTGATGTCTAATTTTGTAACGAGTGCGTATATGCGCTCAGGAAGTATACATATCTCGAGATCGGTTTATTTGATTTGTGATGCTAGGACCGGTGGTTGGTTAAGCATTACAAGCCAAATAATCGGGTCCTCACACTGTCATCGGTGGCGATGGCCCAACACAAGCGTTCGCTCGACCGGGCGCGGCGGTCGTCTGCGTCCAAAGGATCCTCGGGCCGGGTGAAGGTGGGAGGCTGCGTGCGAAGGAACTCCGCAAGTCCCCACGGACCGGTGACCACCTCCGGATCGAGGCACGGAGGAGTGGAGGTGTTCTCGCGATAACCTCCAACACCTGCGGTCCTCGAGCGATTGCGTTCGATCCGCATGAGACTTCCGCCATGGTTAGAGGAGGGGGAAGCTCCTCATCGGGCTACCCGGCTGATTCCGGCCACTACGTGTCCCTCCTGCCATCCTGTTTCACTAAGACAAGTTAGCTACAAGCCCGAGATCAAAAGGCAAAGAAATCCAAACTCAATTAAAAGGGCTCACGAATAACCACCAAAGAGCACAAGACCATAAGTCACCAAATCAACTTCAGAAACGACTAACCCGTATGGAAGAGCGAGTAATCGTTTGAGAAGACCCAAAATTTCAGAACTAAATTCTAGCTCAAAATAGCCCAAAAATCAAGGTATAACCACCTAATAGAGTATAGGCATTTAGCTAATTTCATATCACTTCTTACCCTTTCATTCCCTCAAGTTTTAGTTGAATTAACCTCTCCTTTCCTACCTCCTATACTAATTACTAGCTACCTGTCCAAATTTCTTTCTCCAAGCTCTCATGGTTCTCCCAAAACCAATTTAATCGATAGTAGCTAATTTTTGAAAGGAAGAGAGGAACAACTTTTTCAAAACTTAAGTGAGATTAAGGTGAGATGAGCAAGCTAAGATAGGTAAGGAGTAAAATCTGAGAACTTACTTAAATTTTCATGAACTGTTTGAAAGTAAGTTTTTAAAATATCCTATAGGCGACCAAGCTAGGGGTTTCTACGGTCAGTATGGCTCTGATACCAAACTTTGTGAGGACCCGGAATATTTAACTAGTAACACTTAACCTCCAAATGGTTCTAGCATTACTAATTAAACATTCTAAGCCTCGATGGACATATGCTTCCCAGAATTGCAGCACATGCACATCATCACAAAATTACACATCATTTCCATACAACATTTATCACTAAGTTCAACAACGACATACATAAAGTAAAGTTATTACAAAAGAGCCGACCGGCCAAATAGAACAATATACAAGAATGACAGCGGAAGCAAAAGGTGCCATAATGTGGCTAGAACAAAAGTCGACCGGTTAGCCACACAACCCACAAGGCAACCGACCGGGCCGCCAAGCTAGACGCCTCGCAAGCTACCACAGCACAACTCACAGAAGTGAGGCCCCTCAAGCTCACCTTCTTCCTCTGCAACAATTACAATTAAGCAAGATAACTGAGTAAACAAAGGTACTCGCAAGACTGACGTGTGGAATAGCAGACCTATTCATAAACTACATGCAAGCTTATTTAAGTGGAGGTTGTATGTCTCATTTTGCACAAAGCCAACTTTATTTGCAATAATGTAATACATTTGAAAGCAAGTTTGAAAATAAATTTTAATGTTGAAAGTAACAGCGAAAATAATGATAAGTACAAGTAACCACCTAGAAGTGACTATCCCAATAGCCACCACAACATAGCACGAATCCCTGATTCGTACCACCCATCAAGTTTTAATTAAAGGGTTGTAGTCTAACTCTTGAAAGCTTACCGAAGCGTGTCCATAACCTAGGACGAGGCTATTCGAATAGTTTTAACCCTGCAGGGGTGTACCAATGTACCCACACTTGGACCGCCTTTAAGCCACAAAGCACACTTAGAAGGTATGCCGCACGGCTAAGTCCTCTGAGGCGCTTTCCAATATTGTGCATTGACTACGAGCAGCTCGTATGGATAGAAACCCATGCGCTTACATTGCAAGCGAAGACAACAAATCCCATCACGGGTGAAGTCTTTCGGACACTACAATGCTCCCAACACCATCCCTCCTGCGACTCCCTGTGACCCGAAGCCAATACACGCCAAAATACTAAGTCAAGAGAGGTCCCATACCCTCTAGTGTGGTTAGCACGCACAAATTGCTCGGATAACAGGTACTCACAAGATGTTCGGTCCTTAATTGACTCGGGCACCATTCCAGTCACACCCAGAATCACACCAATCATACCATTGTGCCCAAGTCTAAATCATTTTGTTTTTAGTTTTAGTTTTCATAAGTAGACATGGCACAAGGTGGAAATCACGATCATAATAAGTTTTATGTGATCAGGGTTATCGACAAGTCGATAACCGCCCATTTCTACCGGAAGCTAAGCATAGCTAAGCAATTAATTCGCAACTACTAAGTGACAAGAGCTCATCCACAAACTCTAAATCACAGCAATAACCTAGGCTCACGGTAGTAGAGGATAATTATTTGCTAAGGAAATGCATCTACTAGGCTAACTAACGACAATAGTTTAACACAAAGTAGCAATGCATACATAGAAGTTGTAATCAACATAAATACTTAAAATACTGGGATTCACATGATCAAACTACTTGCCTTGCTGGGATTGGTCTTGCTGCAGAGGGGAGTGCTCAGGTTCAAAGTTTTCGTCGGAACCTAACGCGAAAAGGCGATAAAACCGATAAGAACGAAGAACACCAAAAGGAACTCAACAGCAAAGAACAACCAAAACCCATGAAATTTCTACAGCAGCTAGGGGTTGATTTTAGACAATTTTAGAAATAAGAATCACTTCATTTGGACTTAGCATGAAAAATTTATGCCCTAAACAATTTCTCTCAGCCTGAAAATCCTAATTAAATTAATTTGATTCTTGTTCAAGTGAAAATTTCTAGAATGATCTGGAACTTAAAATTTTTAAGGTAGGTAGATATGGTTATCCTAACAACAGCAAAACTGAGTTTGCACAATTTGGAGTTGAAATGAATTAGTTATGATTTTTCTAAGTTCTAAAGCTAGCATATATCACTTATCAGGAACATAACTAAGGACAAGGCCTAGTCCACAATAAAGCATGTCTACAGATAACTTTTACCAGGTTGAGTTTGCTCAGTTTGGATTTACAGAGAAACAGTTATGCATTTTACAAATTTTCAAAGAATTTCTAGACATCATTATTCACTAAACAAGATCATGTAGTTAAAACCGTTTTTTGCTACATAACAGTGCCTAAATTCATTCTCAGATTAAAGTTCATACTTTAACAAAGCTACAACAACTGGAATCATTCAAAAAGGAGTTAAAATGACAAAGTTATGCACTTTTGAAATTTGAAACATCAAAAGACTTAGAGAATGCGAGCTCTCGGGAGGTCCAATTGAACTGAAAGACAAAGGAGAGGTCGTGGGCCGTCGATCCTTCATCGCACGGCCACGGACCTCGAAGCACAGTACACAAAAAACCTCCTCCCGCACGGGGGAGGTCTGGACCGTTGAGATTGGATCCAACGGCCACGACCAGTGCATGCACAGCGCACGCAAAGGAGATCCTCACGCCTAACAGAGGTCATGACCGTCAGATCGAGATCTGGCGGTCCCGAGCACTAGGGGAGGTCCTAAGGCTTTAAATCTGAGGAAGGAGGTCTAGCCCGTTAGATCTAAATCTAACGGTTTAGACCAGAGGAGGAGGTCCTAAAGCTACTGATCTAAAGGGTGAGGTCCTAGGCGGTCAAGATCTCTAGAGGAGGTCTTGATCGTTGGGGATAACACGAGGAGGTCTTGGATGGCCAAGATCTACTCGGGAGGTCCTAGCGATAGGGTTTTAAGCGGAGGAGATGCGGACAGCTCAGTTAGACCTAGGGAGGTCTGAGCGATCCCGATCGGCGGAGGAGGTCACGAGACTAAGGATTTTACAAAGGAGATCTAACGCGCAGATCTAAATTCGGGGAGGTCGTGAACGGCTAGGATTGAGCCTAAGAGTTCCTGAGCGGGTTGTCTTTGTAAAAGACCAGGGGTGGCTTTTTTACAAAGAGGACCCCAAGGGTGGTCTTTGCAAAATGACCAAGGGAGGTCTTTTGCGCACGGAAAAAGATCTAAACGGCTAGGATCGACACTAGGGGAGGTCCTAGCGTGCAAGATTTTACACAGGGCCAGATCGAACGGCTAAAAACAAATCCAGGGAGGTCCTTAACGGCGGAGATTACTCTAGGAGGTGCAGGACTAAGCGATTTTGCGGAAAGCGGCTCTGGCTCAGATCTATCACGGGGTGGTCTTAGGCGGCTATGATTTACAGGAGGTCGGGGCTTTAGAAGGCACGCGCGAGCTGCCGGCGAGACAACATTAATGGACAACCTCGGACAGCCATTAATGCTAATCATTGATGTCATATCCTGCCCGAGTATGACACGGCAAAACACCCGAGTCAAAGAAAAGCTCGCCGCCGGCGACATGGACCACGCCGGTGGGAACCAAGGGCACCACTAAACTCATAAAAGCACCGCGGACCTACTGGGCTAACTCTTGACGGCGGCGACGGCTCAGAACGCCGGCGAGCCGGAGAGGGTGGTAATTAGGTTTTCGGTAAAACCGACAACACTAAAAGGCTTGCTACGCTCTAATCTAGCTAAACCTTGAGCTCTAAAGGACTAAAGAGGACTCACCAGGGCCAAGGTGAGATCCAGAGGAGCTCGGAGGAGAGGTTGATGCCGAAGGAGGTGCTCCGGTGACCAAGCTTGCCGGAGACGAAGAAGAAAGCAGGGACGGCCTTGAAGAACAGGTCCCCACAATAACTTCCCCTGAAACCAATCGATTTGGTTAAGAAAAGATGCCCGAGGTGGAATAATTGAACAAGTTGGAAACCAAGTTGGCAATTAAACCGCAGGAGCTCGGGTGATCTTGAAGAACTTCAAAAACCGACAATGGTGGTGTTCATGAAGCTTGGTGGAGGGAGAGGAAGACTAAGGGAGACAAGGAGGAGCTCGGGGTCTTAAGAAGACAAAGGAGCAAAGCCATGGGCAGAGCAAGCCTCGGGTGCACACACCCTGCCATGGACTTGCTAGATGTGACAGGAGCTGGTAGGGCTGACTTCTTTTTAGGGCAAAGGTCTGTCATACAATCAATGCATGGCAGAAAGAGATGTTGGGAAGGACCAAAAAGTGACAGGCCACTGCTCCCAACTGCTCTGACACTGACACAAGCACAGGTGCGGGAAAAATCATGATGGCCAAACCTCGGGGAGGTCGTGGAGAAGAAATACAGGGCCAAGGGGAGGTCCTGGGGCGGTCCTGACTGCAGGATCAACATCACTCGGCTGAGGGTGCTCCAATGCTTAGTAGAGCAGCGGGGAGGTCAGGAGCATTGGATGAGAATCCAACGGCCTGGACCACCCACCGCTGACGCCCGAGTGGCGCGAGCCCGAGGAGGTCTAAGCGGCTGGCTCGACCGAGACCAAAAGCTAGGTCGGACTCGGGGCTGACTCGAGCCCGAGTCTGACTCAGCCCTAATTTTGGGTTTCAAACCGAGCTGAAGTTTGGGAATTTGCTTGAGGTAGCAAACTCACTCCAAAAATTATGAAATTTTTACAGGAGCTTGCTAGCTGAGTTATTGACCTTGTATAAAGTTTCAGAGGTTTTCGTGCTATACATTTTCCTCCAAAAATTCCACAAGGTGCTGGTCCCAGTTTGACAGAATTTGAGTAGGTTTGGTGACCTCCAAAAGTATTCAAACAATTTCTAAAAATTGTGAAATTTTTCAGAGGGGTCACATACCAACCCAAGAATTTAGGAAAAATATTTCCAGGAGATTATCACAAGATGGAACAAGAATGTTTTTTTTGAAGGATCAAGATTTGGATCAAAGACTTGTGACTATGTATTTCCATAACTCTTGTACAATAATTGTTTAGTACATACAGGAAATACATAATGTAGGAAAAAGTTTTAATTTCTACTCATTTTCTTACATTGGAAACACAAGTCTGAAACTTGGGATGTTACAAATCTCCCCCCTTACAAGAATCTCGACCCGAGATTCCGTTTACTTGGAGAAGAAAGAAGGAAAATCTGCACGAAGGCGGTCTTCTCGCTCCCAAGTTGCCTCATCCTCAGAATGGTTTGACCACTGAACCTTAAGGAACTTGATGACCCGGTTCCTTGTTCTCCGTTCAGATTCCTCAAGAATGTGAACAGGATGCTCATGATGAGTCAAATTCTTACGCACATCGAGAACCTCCAACGGAGCTTCCTCAGTCGGGACACGGAGGCACTTCTTCAGGTGTGACACATGGAACACATCATGCACACCCTCAAGCGTAGCTAGCAGCTCCAACCTGTATGCCACAGCCCCAACTCTCTCCATGATGCGATAAGGCCCAACATAGCGAGGAGCCAACTTGCCCTTGATGCCAAAACGCTGATGGCCCTTCAAGGTGAGACTTTGAGATACACAAAGTCATTGGGCTCAAAGCTCAACTCAAGCGACGGCGATCCGCATAGCTCTTACGCTCGGGTGGGCGTGCGCAGATGCTCGCGAATCAAGCTGGACCGAGCCTTGGCCTCATTAATCGACTACGGGCGAAAACGCGGCGCTCACGATCTCGACCGGTTCAAAGGGTTCTACACCTTCTCCCATACAAGGCCTCAAGCGGTGCCATGCCAGAGCGCCACGATAGTTTGTTGTTGTAGGAGAACTCGGCAAATGGTAGGCACTTCTCCCACTTCTTCCCATAGGAAAGAACACAAGCCGGAGCATGTCTTCCAACACTTGGTTGACTCGCTCCGTCGGCCGTCGATCACGGGGATGATAAGCTGAGCCCGAAGGAAAGACGCGACCCCATGGCCTCTTGCAAGCGATGCCAAAACCGAGAGGTAAAGAGAACCACGATCGACACAATCGTTCGTGGCACACCATGCGAGCACACAATGCGAGATACATAGAGATCCATGGCCCGTGACAGCGAGGGTGATGCGCACCGGCAGAAATGCGCTACCTTTGTCAACCGATCGATGACAACCCATATGGCATCCTTCCCGGAAGAATGCAGGGCAACCGGTGATGAAGTCCATGCCAACGGAATCCACTTCCACTCTGGCACCGGCAAAGGTGAAGAAGGCTCTTTGGGCCGATGCTCGGCCTTCACGGCGGCATACATCGCGCTCGACAGCGAACTTGGCAATCTCGCGCTTCATACGGGTCCACGAATCTCGGCGAATGTCTGATACATCTTGGTAGCCCGGGATGGATAGACAAAGGAGAGTCATGGGCTTCGCGGAGAATCAAATCCGCAATTCCACGACCTTAGGAACCACAAGGCGCTGCCCAAACCACACAACGCCATGCTCATCCTCCGAAAAGCACTTGGCTATCCCATCCTTCATGTTACGCGATTTGACTCACACCAACATCGGCTGTTGGCGGCCTTGATTTGGTCCACCAAGGTTGGTTGCACGACCAAGGTAGCAAGAGAACTGTGCTCGATCAAACCCAAATTGAGGCGCTGAAATTCTGCAATGAGGGTAGGCTGCTGCTCTTGGAGCATTAACATGTTGCAATACACCTTCCGACTGAGCGCATCTGCAACGACATTGGCCTTGCCCGGATGATACTGAATGTCCATATCATAGTCCTTGATCAATTCCAACCACCTTCTTTGCCTGAGGTTCAGATCTGGCTGGGTGAAAAAGTACTTCAAGCTCTTGTGGTCAGAATACACCTCAGAACGGTTACCAATCAGATAATGCCGCCAAATCTTGAGTGCATGGACCACAGCAGCTAACTCCAAGTCATGAGTAGGATAGTTGAGTTCATGAGGCCTCAACTGCCTTGATGCATAGGCCACTACCTTGCCTTCCTGCATAAGAACACAACCAAGACCCTGACGAGAAGCATCACAATAGATATCAAAACTCTTGTGAATATCAGGGAGAACAAGCACTGGGGCTGAGGTCAACCGCTTCTTGAGTTTTGAAAACTCACATCACAAGCGATGAGACCACTCAAACTTCTTGTCTTTCTTGGCGATTCGGTCATAGGCTTCGCAATCTTGGAGAAATTCTCGATAAAGCAGCGATAGTAGCCAGCCAAACCAAGAAAACTTCGCACATCGGTGACCGACTTGGGCTGACCCCAAGATAGCACGTCACTGACCTTGCTAGGATCTACAGCCACACCTCCTGCTGAAAGAATATGGCCCAAGAATGCCACTTCCTTTAACCAGAACTCGCACTTGCTGAACTTGGCATACAGCTGGTGCTCGCGCAGCTTGCCCAACACAAGCTTGAGATGCTCAGCATGCTCTTCTTCACTCTTGGAGTAGATAAGGATATCATCAATGAAAACCACCACGAACCTATCCAAATACTCCATGAATACCGAGTTCATAAGGTTCATGAATAAAGCAAGAGCATTAGTCAAACCAAAAGACATGACGGTGTACTCGTAAAGACCATAACGAGTAGCAAAAGCCGTCTTCGGAATATCCTCGGCCCTGATTCTGACTTGATGATAGCCCAATCTCAAGTCAATCTTGGAGAACACCTGTGCTCCAGTTAACTGATCAAACAGATCATCAATACGGGGTAAAGGATACTTGTTCTTCACCGTCACCTCATTAAGCGGACGGTAATCAACACACATACGCAAGGTCTTGTCATTCTTCTTCACAAAGATAACTGGACAACCCCAAAGAGATGAGTTAGGACGAATGAAACCCTTCTCTTGCAGCTCACCTAGTTGCTTTTTCAGCTCCTCCAACTCATTAGGAGGCATGCGATACGGCCTCTTTGAAATAGGGGAGGTACCGGGCAGCAACTCTATCACGAATTACAGGTCTCGAACGGGAGGCATCACAGGCAAATCTTCAGGAAAGATATCCGCGAAGTCACACACAGTGGGGACATTGTGAATCTCCAATGCTGGCTTTGCTTCAAGGGCATAAAGATGGGGTTCTATAGCTGCGGTGAAAACCCAACTGCTCACTGAAGGGTGGTGAGGTAGACAACCTTCTGGCTGTCGATTTGCCCCAAGTGTTGGGACAACCAATCCATGCCAAGAATCACATCCAAGCGTGCGAATTGAGTAGGATAAGACTCGCCAAGAATCCCACTCCTTCGATGTGGATAGGAGCGTCCGGCATACTTAGTGACTCTCATTTCCGAACCGGAGAGCGAATAAGCAGTGGAACCCCCAAAGGAACATAGTGGAGACCACTATCAACAGCAAACAACCTCGAAATAAAAGAATGTGAAGCTCCAGAGTCAAATAAAACTGTAGCAGGACGCAAATTGACAAGAAGCGTACCCAACACCACGTCGGGCGCCTCCTGTGCCTCCTCAGCTGAGATATGGTTGACTCGGCCGCTCCCCATGCCCGGGTCTTCTGGTCAGGTGGTGACCACTCCCTTGCCCGCGTCCTCCTTTAGGACGAGGGGCTGCTCCAGTCTTCTTAGGACAACTACTCGCGTAGTGGCCCTTGTTGTGGTAGTAGAAGCAGGTGACGTCGGCCGCGGGGTTGCGGTGAGCAACCTACTGCTGGATCGCAGGCGCACGTGACTGAGTCACGGCCTGCGGAGGATGTGGAGCTGGTGCCGAAGGCCTCGGCGGTGGTGAAGCCAAGGAACGGGCCCCTGGTGCAGGCCCAACACGGGGACGAACGAGGCCGGCCTATGCAGACCGCTGGGCCTCCCACTTGCGCTTGCGGGACTCGCCCAGCGCTCTCGCCTTGTGCTCGGCGATGATGGCCTTGTCCACCAAGGTCTGGAAGTCGGGGAAGTCCACAATAGAGAGCTTGTCCTGCAGCTCCTCACACAAGCCTCCATGAACTTCTCCTGCTTGGCCTCATTAGTGGCCACCTCAGCAGGAGCGTACCTCGTGAGATGGTTGAACTCGTGGAGGTACTCAGTCACAGATTTGCGCCCCTGTTTGAGCGCAAGAAACTCCTTCTTCTTCAGCTTCATCAGGCCGGTGGGGACATGGGCCCGACAGAAAGCTGACCTAAACTCCTCCCACGAGACCACGTGTCCCGCAGGCTGCATGGCGAGGAAGTTCTCCCACTATGAGAGTGTCGCACCCTCCAGCTGATGGGATGCGAAAAGTGCCCGCTCTCGCTCACGGCGCTGCGCAGCGTTGAGCTTCCGCTCAGCGAGCGCGGCCGATCGTCTGCGTCAAGGATCCTCGGACCGGGAGAAGGTGGGAGGCTGCGTGCGAAGGAACTCCGCAAGTCCCCACGAGGCGGTGACCACCTCCGGATCGAGGCACCAAAGGGAGTGGAGGTGTTCCTCGCGATAACCTCCAACACCTGCGGTCCTCGAGCGATTGCGTTCGATCGCATGAGGACTTCCGCCATGGAGGAGGAGAAGCTCCTCATCTGGACTACCGGTGATTCCGGCCACTACGTGTCCCTCCTGCCATCCTGTTTCACTAAGACAAGTTAGCTACAAGCCCGAGATCAAAAGGCAAAGAAATCCAAACTCAATTAAAAGGGCTCACGAATAACCACCAAAGAGCACAAGACCATAAGTCACCAAATCAACTTCCCGAAACAACTAACCCGTATGGAAGAACGAGTAATCGTTTGAGAAGACCCAAAATTTCAGAACTAAATTCTAGCTCAAAATAGCCCAAAAATCAAGGTATAACCACCTAATAGAGTATAGGCATTTAGCTAATTTCATATCACTTCTTACCCTTTCATTCCCTCAAGTTTTAGTTGAATTAACCTCTCATTTCCTACCTCCTATACTAATTACTAGCTACCTGTCCAAATTTCTTTCTCCAAGCTCTCATGGTTCTCCCAAAACCAATTTAATCGATAGTAGCTAATTTTTGAAAGGAAGAGAGGAACAACTTTTTCAAAACTTAAGTGAGATTAAGGTGAGATGAGCAAGCTAAGATAGGTAAGGAGTAAAATCTGAGAACTTACTTAAATTTTCATGAACTGTTTGAAAGTAAGTTTTCAAAATATCCTATAGGCGACCAAGCTAGGGGTTTCTACGGTCAGTATGGCTCTGATACCAAACTTTGTGAGGACCCGGAATATTTAACTAGTAACACTTAACCTCCAAATGGTTCTAGCATTACTAATTAAACATTCTAAGCCTCGATGGACATATGCTTCCCAGAATTGCAGCACATGCACATCATCACAAAATTACACATCATTTCCATACAACATTTATCACTAATTTCAACAACGACATACATAAAGTAAAGTTATTACAAAAGAGCCGACCGGCCAAATAGAACAATATACAAGAATGACAGCGGAAGCAAAAGGTGCCATAAGATGGCTAGAACAAAAGTCGACCGGTTAGCCACACAACCGACAAGGCAACCGACCGGGCCGCCAAGCTAGACGCCTCGTAAGCTACCACAACACAACTCACAGAAGTGAGGCCCCTCAAGATCACCTTCTTCCTCTGCAACAATTACATTTAAGCAAGATAACTGAGTACACAAAGGTACTCGCAAGACTGACGTGTGGAATAGCAGACCTATTCATAAACTACATGCAAGCTTATTTAAGTGGAGGTTGTATGTCTCATTTTGCACAAAGCCAACTTTATTTGCAATAATGTAATACATTTGAAAGCAAGTTTGAAAATAAATTTTAATGTTGAAAGTAACAGCGAAAATAATGATAAGTACAAGTAACCACCTAGAAGTGACTATCCCAATAGCCACCACAACATAGCACAAATCCCTAATTCGTACCACCCATCAAGTTTTAATTAAAAGGTTGTAGTCTAACTCTTGAAAGCTTACCCAAGCGTGTCCATAACCTAGGACGGGCTATTCGAATAGTTTTAACCTGCGGGGTGTACCAATGTACCCACACTTGAGATCGCCTTTAAGCCACAAAGCACACTTCCGAAGTTATGCCGGCACGGCTAAGTCCTACGAGACGCTTTCCAATATTGTGCATTGACTACGAGCCGCTCGTATGGATAGAAACCCATACGCTTACGTTGCAAGCCGAAAGACAACAAATCCCATCACGGGTGAAGTCTTTCTGACACTACAATGCTCCCAACACCATCCCTCCTGCGACTCCCTGCGACCCGAAGCCAATACACGCCAAAGTACTAAGTCAAGAGAGGTCCCATACCCTCTAGTGTGGTTAGCACGCACAAATTGCTCGGATAACAGGTACTCACAAGATGTTCGGTCCTTAATTGACTCGGGCACCATTCCAGTCACACCCAGAATCACACCAATCATACCATTGTGCCCAAGTCTAAATCATTTTTTTTAGTTTTAGTTTTCATAAGTAGACATGGCACAAGGTGGAAATCACGATCATAATAAGTTTTATGTGATCAGGGTTATCGACAAGTCGATAACCGCCCATTTCTACCGGAAGCTAAGCATAGCTAAGCAATTAATTTGCAACTACTAAGTGACAAGAGCTCATCCACGAACTCTAAATCACAGCAATAACCTAGGCTCACGGTAGTAGAGGATAATTATTTGCTAAGGAAATGCATCTACTAGGCCAACTAACGAGAATAGTTTAACACAAAGTAGCAATGCATACATAGAAGTTGTAATCAACATAAATACTTAAAATACTGGGATTAACATGATCAAACTGCTTGCCTTGCTGGGATTGGTCTTGCTGTAGAGGGGAGTGCTTAGGTTCAAAGTTTTCTTCGGAACCTAACGCGAAAAGGCGATAAAACCGATAAGAACGAAGAACACCAAAAGGAACTCAACAGCAAAGAACAACCAAAACCCATGAAATTTCTACAGAAGCTAGGGGTTGATTTTAGAAAATTTTAGAAACAAGAATCACTTCATTTGGACTTAGCATGAAAAAGTTATGCCCTAAACAATTTCTCTCACCCTGAAAATCCTAATTAAATTAATTTCGGTTACTGTTCAAGGCAAAAATTTCTAGAATGATCTGGAACTTGAAATTTTTAAGGTAGGTAGATATGGTTATCCTAACAACAGCAAAACTGAGTTTGCACAATTTGGAGTTGAAATGAATTAGTTATGATTTTTCTAAATTCTAAAGCTAGCATATATCACTTATCAGGAACATAACTAAGGACAAGGCCTAGTCCACAATAAAGCATGTCTACAGATAACTTTTACCAGTTGAGTTTGCTCAGTTTGGATTCTGAGAAACGATTATGCATTTTAGAAATTTTCAAAGAATTTCTAGACATCATTATTCACTAAACAAGATCATGTAGTTAAAACCGTTTTTGCTACATAACGATTGCCTAAATTCATTCTCGATTAAACTTCATACTATAACAAAGCTACAGCAACTGGAATCATTCAAAAAGGAGTTAAAATGATAAAGTTATGCACTTTTGAAATTTGAAACATCAAAAGACTTAGAGAATGCGAGCTCTCGGGAGGTCCAATTGAACTGAAAGACAAAGGAGAGGTCGTGGGCCGTCGATCCTTCATCGCACGCCACGGACCTCAGCACGCCAACGCACAAAAACCTCCTCCCGCGGGGGAGTGCGGACCGTTGAGATTGGATCCAACGGCCACGACGATGCATGCAGCAAGACGCAAAGGAGGTCCTCACGCCTAGCAGAGGTCGTGATCGTCGGATCGAGATCCGCGGTCCCGAGCACTAGGGGAGGTCCTAAGGCTTTAAATCGAGGAAGGAGGTCAGGCCGTTAGATCTAAATCTAACGGTTTAGACCAGAGGAGGAGGTCCTAAAGCTACGGATCTAAAGGGTGAGGTCCTAGACGGTCAAGATCTCTAGAGGGAGGTCTTGATCGGCTGGGATTAACACGAGGAGGTCTTGGATGGCCAAGATCTACTCAGGGAGGTCCTAAGCGATAGGGTTTTAAACGGAGGAGATCTGGACGGCTCAGATTAGACCTAGGGAGGTCTGAGCGATCCCGATCGACGCGGAGGGAGGTCCTGAGACTAAGGATTTTACAAAGGAGATCTAACGCGCAGATCTAAATCCGGGGAGGTCGTGAACGGCTAGGATTGAGCCTAAGAGGTCCTGAGCGGGTTGTCTTTGTAAAAGACCAGGGGTGGCTTTTTTACAAAGAGGACCCCAAGGGTGGTCTTTGCAAAATGACCAAGGGAGGTCTTTTGCGCACGGGAAAAGATCTAAACGGCTAGGATCGACACTAGGGGAGGTCCTAGCGTGCAAGATTTTACACAGGGCCAGATCCAACGGCTAAAAACAAACCCAGGGAGGTCCTTAACGGCGGAGATTACTCTAGGAGATCTGGGACTAAGCGATTTTGCCGGAAACGGCTCTACGGCTCAGATCTATCCTGGGGGTGGTCTTAGACGGCTATGATTTACCCTGGGAGGTCGGGGCTTTAGAAGGCACGCACGAGCTGCCGGCGAGACAACATTAATGGACAACCTCAGACAGCCATTAATGCTAATCATTGATCTCATATCCTGCCCGAGTATGACACGACAAAACACCCGAGTCAAAGAAAAGCTCGCTGCCGGCGACATGGACCACGCCGGTGGGAACCAAGGGCACCACTAAACTCATAAATGCACCACGGACCTACTGGGCTAACTCTTGACGTCGGCGACGGCTCAGAACGCCGGCGAGCCAGAGATGGTGGTAATTAGTTTTTCAGTAAAACCGACAACACTAAAAGGCTTGCTACGCTCTAATCTAGCTAAACCTTGAGCTCTAAAGGACTAAAGAGGACTCATCAGGGCCAAGGTGAGATCCAGAGGAGCTCGGAGGAGAGGTTGATGCCGAAGGAGGTGCTCCGGTGACCAAGCTTGTCGGAGACGAAGACGAAAGCAGGGACGGCCTTGAAGAACAGGTCCCCACAATAACTTCCCCTGAAACCAATCGATTTGGTTAAGAAAAGATGCCCGAGGTGGAATAATTGAACAAGTTGGAAACCAAGTTGGCAATTAAACCGCAGGAGCTCGGGTGATCTTGAAGAACTTCAAAAACCGACAATGGTGGAGTTCATGAAGCTTGGTGGAGGGAGAGGAAGTGTCAGAACCCGGGATTAATACCCCAGATCCTCTGTGCCTTTCTGAACTAGTCTCATGATCAGTAGCTAGTCCACACAGTAAACAAATATGGTAACAAAATCATATCATGATTTTATTAATAAACAACAGAGTTGATTACAAAGGAGGCTTACAGGCCCACAACAAGATAAACATAGCGGAAGACGAAGATGTAGTAGGGTCCAGTTAATCGCCACAGCAATCGGTCGAAGCGGCCTAGTCGTCGAGGTCCACATCGGTAGCAAAGTCCTTCTCCTCTGAAATGTTGTTTGCATAAAGCAAGTATGAGCACAACTTCCGTGCTCGCAAGTTACACCCGTCAAGTAACAAAAGGACATGCATATATGGATGTAACAATAGAAAGGCTTATTGGTTTATTTGCATAAAGCGACATTTCTTTTAAATCTGGTACTAAGTTTCAGCGGTTATTTTATAACTAAAATTTATAAAATTCTCAATTTTAGTCAGATAACATTCACACATGAACGGTGAAGGATACCCTCCTATCACATGGATTCCTGCCCAATTCCCATCTGGATAAACCAGTTTTGAAGAAGTTTATTTTCAAACAAAACCAAAGTCTAACTTTGAGTAGTTCTGCTAGCATGTCCATAACCGCGGACACGGCTATTCGAATAGTTTTACACTCTGCAGAGGTTGTACAGCTTTACCCACAAGAGATAATCAACTTTCAATGTCCGTCTGACACACTTCCGAAGGTGTGCGACTAAGTGATTATCACGAGGCCTTTACAATGTTCTGTCTTAATGTATTTATGCCCGCTACGGTTTCGCTACCATCGGATGACCATCCTCAGGAGCCCCTCTTGCGCGGATGGGTCTCTTGTCGACCAACACCCATACCAACAACATAGCACAAATGACACTAAGACATCACAAATTATTTAGCCAAGTCCCGCCCACGGGACATGTGGTGGTACGGTAAGGCATAGCATCATGCACTCAAGACCGGTCCTTAAGCGGCTTGGCGACTTTCCATAAAACCCACGGACCTTAACCCTGACAAGATTAAGCCCGTGCATAAACCTGCACCCACCAATCATCCATTTCGCCCAAGTCCAAACCCATTTTTATTTTACTTTTCAAGTCATTTGTAAAACTCCCATGACACACCAATGCCAAGGGTACAATTTAAACAATAATTGATCGTTGGCTGAAATTCCCCAAATGAAACAAGTTTGGTCTATAAGCTTGGCTAAGCAATACGTTTAAATGATCCTAGTTCATACTACCGTATCAACCAGGTTTTATCTAGGGTGTCAATGTGTTTGATTCAATATCAACTTGGGTCATACAAAGGATTTAGGTATAACTATGAATTGAAAAACAGGAATTTATATTACCGAATATAAATAAGCATGCAGTAATAATTTAAAAATAGAATATAAATAATTTAAAATAATGGGATCAATATGATCAAGGGTATAACTTGCCTCGCTTGAGGTGACGTTGTTTTTCTTAACAGATCACCTTCACAGAACGTTTGGTGTTGAGGTGACGTTTTTCTTAACAGGTCACCTAGTACACACAAGTACTTTCTTCAGGTAGTCCAAGTGTACAATCACAATGATCATACAGTCAAAATCAATCCTCTTATGTTGTTCTTCAATCGGCGTTGAAATCTGACTCTCCGAAGTCGTCGAAATCTAATCGTGAAAATAATTCAAATTCAAACTAAATTCAAATAACAAATCAAATGAACAGCAAATTGAATACTTTTGATTTGGTTAGCTAGATTATAATTTTAGACAAATTTTGCAACTTGAATCACCCAAATCGGAGTTTGGATGCAAAAGATATGAATTTTGGAAGTTTGGAATTACATGGAATGATAAATTTAGAGTTTAAAGGAATTATTGATCAAATGAACCCAAAATTAAATAATTTTGGTATGGTTGGCTAGATCTTGATTTTATATGAATTTAGGAATTTGAATCGACAAAATCGGAGTTCGTACGAAGGAGAACGAACCCCGGGAAGTTTTAAATATAACTAAAACCCTAAAATCAGATTTTATTGAATTTCTTGAATTATTTTTCTAAAGGAAAAAGCTTTATTGCGCAATGATGACATCAGCGGCTGATTTTCGGAATTTAAAAGAATTAAAAGAATCTCCGACAGGTGGGACCCACCTGTCATTGACTCGGCTCACGGTGGACTGGTTCCACCAAGCCTAGGGAGGTTTGGGGCCGTGGACTGCCGCGCGAGCGCTGACTCAGCGTGACACGCGAGCGGGGAAGGCGACGTGGCGCTTAGGTGGCGCCACCGTGGCACACACGTGGTCATGCCACGAGGACCGGCGAGGCGCTCGCCGCGGGCTCGTCGGCGGTAGAGGCTCCGGCGAGGGCAATGGGTGGCACCAAACGAGAGAGGAGGGTGTGGGGATTCTGATGCTTACCTCGGCGACACCCGGGCACGGAGAAATCGCCGGCGGCGAGGGTTTTGGCGGCGGCGTGATTGGGTCGACGGTGGCGCGGGCGATGGAGTGGTTCTCCGGCGGCGCGCGTGCACGCGATCGGCAAGGTGGCGGCGATGCCGAATCCGGGTCGACGGGGCGGAGCGGCAGGTGATGCGACGAACGAGGAAGAAAGGAAGCTCGGCCGTGATTCTTCAAAATTGGATTCCGGCGAAACCAAGAGGGAGAAGGAGGAGTGGTGGTCGAGGTTGGAACGAGTGAGGAAGGGGCTACCCGGTGCTCCCTTTATAGGGGCCGGAGGAGGCCGGGGGCGAGAGATCACGCGCGGAGGTCGCGGCGGCGATTTTTGGATTCCGGTGATTACGCGCGAAACGGAGGGGGAAAGTGGCCGGAGATGGGGCGGCGAGACGTGGGGGTGTTAATGCGCGTGATGGCGCAGAGTTAAGGGGAGGAAATCGCGGGATTGGGGAGCTCCCCGTGGCGCGGAAATGGCGGCCGTGCAGCTGGAGGAGGAAGGAGGCGCGGGGAGGAAGAAAGGTGCGCGGCCATTGGATTCGCATCCAACGGTGGAGGAGGCGGGGTGGCGTGGAGCGGTGAGGGCCGTTGGATGGAGATCGAGCGGTGAGGGAGAGAGAGGAGAGAGGGAGGTGCGGGCTGCGGTGGAGCGGGCCGAAAATGGGCCGAAGGCGCGAGGGAAGGGTTGGGCTGAGCTAGGGTTTCGGCCCGAAGGCAATTTGGGGATTTTAATTGATTTTCCAATTGATTTAATTTCAGATAATTCATTTAGGCTTTAGAAAATAGCAAATTAAATCAAAAAATTCTAGAAAAATTCACAGAAATTCCTAGAGGCATTTTGGACTTAAATAAAATAGTGCTAACTTATAGTTGGCTATTAATTTTGCAAATAAATTGTTTCTGCCTTGAAATAATTAGGAAAAAGCTTTTAAAAACTCAAAAAATCAAAGGAATTAATTAAATTTTTATTTTTCAGATAAAACCAAATAAGGCTTCAGGAACTTCAAATAAATTTTGAATTTTGACTTTTAAAACTTCAGGAGTTCAAATAAAGCAATCAAGCTCTGGCAAATTCTCAGAAAAACCAGTAAAATAATAATTTATTTATTTTTAATTTGGTAACAGCACTTTGGGATATTACAAACTACCCCCCTTAAAAGGAATCTCGTCCCCGAGATTCGGAGAGGCTAGAGAGAAAGAAGACGGTCAAAGGATAAATGAATTGAGAGATAGAGTGTCTATCTTCAAGTTGGCTTTACATCCAGAGGTTTTGAGTTGTCCGAAGTTTTGAAGTGTCGACTTGTCTTTTAAGTTCCAGGCGCATCGATAGGTTAGGAGTCCAATAGATTGTTAGAGAAGAGGAAAATAGCAAAGGGTGGGAAAGAAAGTTATGAGGGAAGAAGTCTACCCATTTAAAGCAAACGTTGTACACAAGATCAAAAGATCTATATACGACGTATCAAAAGAAAACATACCATATAAGTTAAGGAACAATACAACGTTCTACTCGATCAATACTCGTAAGCTGGTGAAATGACTCAATACACAGAAGGAGTCTTGGTGCACTTAAGCTATATGGCTTGGCTGACAAAACGATCTTCGGTATACAGTCTTCGATGACGATGCTCCATTTATAACTTCATGTCTTCTGGTCTTGAACGTAATGGTAGAAACGTGTTAACCATCTATAGAAATTTCCAAGGAAGAGAGGATCCATTTAACATAAAAAAAAAGTGAAGAGAGAATTAGGTAAGGAAGAATTTCTATGAAGAAGCTATAGATAGATGACCAAGATGAGGAGAGAACAATTTGTTTTTCTTGTTATAAAATTTTGAAGTTTTCAAGTAACGGCCATTCTAACTAGGTCACGACCTACAGTCGATATGGCTCTGATACCACTTTGTCAGAACCCGGGATTAATACCCCAGATCCTCTGTGCCTTTCTGAACTAGTCCCATGATCAGTAGCTAGTCCACACAGTAAACAAATATGGTAACAAAATCATATCACGATTTTATTAATAAACAACAGAGTTGATTACAAAGGAGGCTTACAGGTCCACAACAAGATAAACACAGCGAAAGATGAAGATGTAGTAGAGTCCAGTTAATCTGCCATAGGCAATCGACTGGGGAAGCGGCCTAGTCGTCGAGGTCCACATCGGTAGCAAAGTCCTTCTGCTCTAAAATGTTGTTTGCATAAAGCAAGTATGAGCACAACTTCCGTGCTCGCAAGTTACACCCGTCAAGTAACAGAATGACATGCATATATGGATGTAACAATAGAAAGGCTTATTGGTTTATTTGCATAAAGCAACATTTCTTTTAAATACTGGTACTAAGTTTCAAAGCAGTTATTTTATAACTAAAATTTATAAAATTCTCAATTTTAGTCAGATAACATTCACACATGAACAGTGAAGGATACCCTCCTATCACATGGCTTCCTGCCCAATTCCCATCTGGATAAACCAGTTTTGAAGAAGTTTTTTTTCAAACAAAACCAAAGTCTAACTTTGAGTAGTTCTGCTAGCATGTCCATAACCGCGGACACGGCTATTCGAATAGTTTTACACTATGCAGAGGTTGTACAACTTTACCCACAAGAGATAATCAACTTTCAATGTCCGTCTGACACACTTCCGAAGGTGTGCGACTAAGTGATTATCACGAGGCCTTTACAATGTTCTGTCTTAATGTATTTATGCCCGCTAAGGTTTCGCTACCATCGGACTGACCATCCTCCGGGAGCCCCCTCTTGCGCCAGATGGGTCTACTGTCTGACCAACACCCATACCAACAACATAGCACAAATGACACTAAGACATCACAAATTATTTAGCCAAGTCCCGCCCACACAGGACATGTGGTGGTACGGTAAGCATAGCATCATGCGCTCAAGACCGGTCCTTAAGCGACTTGGGCGACTTTCCATAAAACCACGGACCTTAACCCTGACCAGATTAAGCCCGTGCATAAACCTGCACCCACCAATCATCCATTTCGCCCAAGTACAAACCCATTTTTATTTTACTTTTCAAGTCATTTGTAAAACTCCCATGACACACCAATGCCAAGGGTACAATTTAAACAATAATTGATTGTTGGCTGAAATTCCCCAAATGAAACAAGTTTGGTCTATAAGCATGGCTAAGCAATACGTTTAAATGATCCTAGTTCATACTATCGTATCAACTAGGTTTTATCTAGGGTGTCAATGTGTTTGATTCAATATCAACATGGGTCATACAAAGGATTTAGGTATAACTATGAATTGAAAAACAGGAATTTATATTACCGAATATAAATAAGCATGCAGTAGTAATTTAAAAACAGAATATAAATAATTTAAAATAATGGGATCAATATGATCAAGGGTATAACTTGCCTCGCTTGAGGTGACGTTGTTTTTCTTAACAGATCACCTTCACAGAACGTCTGGTGTTGAGGTGACGTTGTTTTTCTTATCAGGTCACCTAGTACTCACAAGTACTTTCTTCAGGTAGTCCAAGTGTACAATCACGATGATCATACAGTCAAAATCAATCCTCTTATGTTGTTCTTCAATCGGCGTGGAAATCTGACTCTCCGAAGTCGTCGAAATCTAATCGTGAAAATAATCCAAATTCAATCTAAATTCAAATAACAAATCAAATGAACACCAAATTGAATACTTTTGATTTGGTTAGCTAGATTATAATTGTAGACAAATTTTGCAACTTGAATCACCCAAATCGGAGATTGGATGCAAAAGATATGAATTTTGGAAGTTTGGAATTACATGGAATGATAAATTTAGGGTTTAAAGGAATTATTAATGAAATGAACCCAAAATTAAATAATTTTGGTATGGTTGGCTAGATCGTGATTTTATATGAATTTAGGAATTTGAATCGATAAAATCGGAGTTCGTACGAAGGAGAACGAACCCCGGGAAGTTTTAAATATAACTAAAACCCTAAAATCAGATTTTATTGAATTTCTTGAATTATTTTTCTAAAGGAAAAAGCTTTATTGCGCAATGATGATGTCAGCGGCTGATTTTCGGAATTTAAAAGAATTAAAAGAATCTCCGACAGGTGGGACCCACCTGTCATTGACTCGGCTCACGGTGGACTGGTTCCACCGAGCCTAGGGAGGTTTGGTGCCGTGGACTGCCACGCGAGCGCTGACTCAGCGTGACACGCGAGCGAGGAAGGCGACGTGGCGCTTAGGTGGCGCCACCGTGGCACACACGTGGTCATGCCACGTAGGACCGACGAGGGGAGGCGCTCGGTGCCGGGCTCGTCGACGGTAGAGGCTCCGGCGAGGGCAATGGGTGGCACCAAACGAGAGAGGAGGGTGTGGGGATTCTGATGCTTACCTCGGCGACACCCGGGCACGGAGAAATCGCCGGCGGCGAGGGTTTTGGCGGCGGCGTGATTGGGTCGACGGTGGCGCGGGCGATGGAGTGGTTCTCCAGCGAGGCGGGCGTGCGCACGCGGTCGGCAAGGTGGCGGCGATGCTGGATCCGGGGTCGACGGGGGCGGAGTGGCTTGGGTGGCGCCGGCAACGAGGAAGAAAGGAAGCTCGGTCGTGATTCTTCAAAATCGGATTCCGGCGAAACCAAGAGGGAGAAGGAGGAGTGGTGGTCGGGGTTGGAACGAGTGAGGAAGGGGCTACCCGGTGCTCCCTTTATAGGGGCCGGAGGAGGCCGGGGGCGAGAGATCACGCGCGGAGGTCGCGGCGGCGATTTTTGGATTCTGGTGATTACGCGCGAAACGGAGGGGGAAAGTGGCCGGAGATGGGGCGGCGAGACGTGGGGGTGTTAATGCGCGTGATGGCGCGGAGTTAAGGGGAGGAAATCGTGGGATTGGGGAGCTCCCCGTGGCGCGGAAATGGCGGCCGTGCAGCTGGAGGAGGAAGGAGGCGCGGGGAGGAAGAAAGGTGCGCGGCCATTGGATTCGCATCGAACGGTGGAGGAGGCGGGGTGGCGTGGAGCGGTGAGGGCCGTTGGATGGAGATCGAGCGGTGAGGGAGAGAGAGGAGAGAGGGAGGTGCGGGCTGCGGTGGAGCGGGCCAAAAATGGGCCGAAGGCGCGAGGGAAGGGTTGGGCTGAGCTAGGGTTTCGGCCCGAAGGCAATTTGGGGATTTTAATTGATTTTCCAATTGATTTAATTCCAGATAATTCATTTAGGCTTTAGAAAATAGCAAATTAAATCCAAAAATTCTAGAAAAATTCACAGAAATTCCTAGAGGCATTTTGGACTTAAATGAAATAGTGCTAACTTATAGTTGGCTATTAATTTTGCAAATAAATTGTTTTGGCCTTGAAATAATTAGGAAAAAGCTTTTAAAAACTCAGAAAATCAAAGGAATTAATTAAAATTTTATTTTTCAGATAAAACCAAATAAGGCTTCAAGAACTTCAAATAAATTTTGAATTTTGACTTTTAAAACTTCAGGAATTCAAATAAAGCAATCAAGCTTTGGCAAATTCTCAGAAAAACCAGTAAAATAATAATTTTATTTATTTTTAATTTGGTAACAGCACTTTGGGATGTTACAGGAAGACTAAGGGAGACAAGGAGGAGCTCAGGGTCTTAAGAAGACAAAGGAGCACAGCCATGGGCAGAGCAAGCCTCGGGTGCACGCACCCTGCCATGGACTTGCTAGATGTGACAGGAGCTGGTAGGGCTGACTTCTTTTTAGGGCAAAGGTCTGTCATACAATCAATGCATGGCAGAAAGAGACGTTGGGAAGGACTAAAAAGTGACAGGCCACTGCTCCCAACTGCTCTGACACTGACACAAGCACAGGTGCGGGAAAAATCATGATGGCCAAACCTTGGGGAGGTCGTGGAGAAGAAATACAGGGCCAAGGGGAGGTCCTGACTGCAGGATCAACATCACTCGGCTGAGGGTGCTCCAATGCTTAGTAGAGCAGCGGGGAGGTCGGGAGCATTGGATGAGAATCCAACGGCCTGGACCACCCACCGCTGACGCCCGAGTGGCGCGAGCCCGAGGAGGTCTAAGCGGCTGGCTCGACCGAGACCAAAAGCTGGGTCGGACTCGGGTCTGACTCGAGCCCGAGTCTGACTCAGCCCTAATTTTGGGTTTCAAACCGAGCTGAAGTTTGGGAATTTGCTTGAGGTAGCAAACTCACTCCAAAAATTATGAAATTTTTACAGGAGCTTGCTAGCTGAGTTATTGACCTTGTATAAAGTTTCCAGAGGTTTTCGTGCTATACATTTTCCTCCAAAAATTCCACAATGTGCTGGTCCCCAGTTTGACCAGAATTTGAGTAGGTTTGACTGACCTCCAAAAGTATTCAAACAATTTCTAAAAATTGTAAGATTTTTCAGAGGGGTCACATACCAACCCAAGAATTTAGAAAAAATATTTCCAGGAGATTATCACAAGATGGAACAAGAATGTTTTTTTTGAAGGATCCAGATTTGGATCAAAGACTTGTGACTATGTATTTCCATAACTCTTGTACAATAATTGTTTAGTACATACAGGAAATACATGATGTAGGAAAAAGTTTTAATTTCTACTCATTTTCTTACATTGGAAACACAAGTCTAAAACTTGGGATGTTACAGAGATCTAGCATAAGACACAAAAAATGAAATTAAATACTGGGCTCGACAAGGAATGAGCCTGACACGAATTCAAGTACAACAAAAATATAAAAAGAAGAAAGAAAGCAACTTAAAAAGGTAAAAAGGTTTGACAGGAGTTGGGTATGACTGAACGGATCTAAGAATAGGCTTTATGGGTTCGAGACGGTCAGAAAGGATATAAAATGTCATTAATCTAGGGTTATGAACAGTAATTAATTTACTGTTGGAACAGTGCATGGGCTGAAATAAAAGAATGAATAGTGATTGGATTTTTTTCAGGTGTATAGTAACCAGAATATTGTGCAATAAACAGTGTGGGCTGAAAAATAAAAAGATTGAATAGTGCTGGGCCACAACACTGGGCTGAAGCCCAGTCGGCCGAACGGCCCGAGGCCCATTCGTGCGCTGGCCGAAGGCCAAAGCGTCCCTCGACGCTGCCCGCGCGGGCGGGGAGGCGGCGACGGGCTCGGGACTAGCGGCGCCTCGCGACGGCGACCAGCGGAGGAGAGGCGGCGCGGGGAAGGGCTTCGCCCAGGTAAGTGGTTTCTTCCCCTCGGGTTTTTGCATGGGGTTGAGTTTTGGGGAAAAAGGGTTTCTTGGGTTTGGGGTGACGGCGGTGAGTGAGAGGGCGGCGCCGGTGGAGATCCGGTGGATCTGGGGTCGGAGGGGTGGGGGAAGGGTTCGGATGCTTGAATGGGGGTTGATCCGGAGAGGGAGGGGCGGGATTGGCTTACGGGTGGATGAACCGAGGCGGCGGCGGCTCTAGCCGGCGCTGGAGACGAGGGTGAGTGGAGGAGGAAAGGCTTGGTGAGGGTTAAGGAGGCCGGCGGAGTGGTTCTTATAGCTGGGTGGAGGCGGTGGGAGCAGTGGAGATTGTGGCGCCGGAGGGGGTGACGTGGTGGTCGGGAGTGTTCAGGAGGGTACAGCGCACATGGGGGGGTGATGCGGGTTGCGACGCTCCCTCACTGGAGCCGAGCGGGAGGTGGCGCGGCCGGTCGTGAGTTGTGGCGCTGGCGGGGGCTGCGGCTTGGGGCGCGCGTGCGCATTGAATGCGAGGGAGAGTAGGTGGTCGGGTCCTCTCACTGGAGCGAGGCCGGGAGGTGGCACGATGGAGTGGTAGCGCACTGGTGCGGCTTGTACGGGGCGGCGGCCATAGGCGGTTGCGGGCGGCGGCTCTGGCGGCGGCGCGTGTAGGAGTTGCACAGGGAGGAGGCGGGTTCGGGGGGAGGCGCCCCCGGGGGTGGAAGACGGCTTGGGTGAAAGGAAAACGGGGATTTAGGGATTTTGCCGAAATTTGCTGGGATTTGGAGATTCAAACTCAAACTCAAACTCGAATTTTGAAATTTTGCAGATGTTTCACTGCCTTCAGCTAGCGCATCCTTATCGACAATTCCTGATTTGTGCTGTGGGGATGGAAGGCAGGGAAGTGGCTGGGCAGGGATCACATTGTCAACCAATAGCTGTACCAGGAGGAGGTTCTATGCCCGTTCCATACATAGGTGATGGCTCCGTACAGGGGTATAAGTTCCCTCTATGTTGCCCGGCAGCTTGTGTCTTTTGACAGAAGGTGGCTGGTTCGTGAAAAGCATGCAACCAAGCCCACCACGAAGCATTGTTTTTTTCGGGGGGTCGTTCACATAGCATGAGGAGAATGAGACAGCAGCCACGATCTACTTCATTGAGTTTGCAAGTTCAAGAAGCATGACTGCTAGGAGAGCGTGTGGACATCTAACTACCTGGATGTCATCAATAGGTAATTGAACGTCGTTATGTTCAGAAAGTGGTGTGGACGTGCAGGTACTCCGACTGGAAAGTAGCATCATGTATCAGTAACCAACAATTCCTTCATTTCAAGTTCTACAGTGAGGTCATCCTTACATATAAACGAGAACTCAAGTTGCTTGGTGTTCTTGTTGGGTTTAAAGATAATTATATGCTTGTAATTAATAACTTTAAGTTCAGTTCTACTGCTATTACTTCTAAAGCCGTGGTTTAGGAGGATTCTACAAGCACTTGGAGGATTGACATGAAGCAAATCACACACTCAAATGTGTTAGGTTCGATAAAGTAGGTCGTGGTTTCTCATGCACGTTTAGGATGAACAACCAAGGAGCTAGCTAGCTAGCTAAATTCAGGTCTCGAATGGTAGGACGTACCTGGGACACAAGGGAGGAGAACTTAACGACATGAACACGGTTACACATACATAGGTGAATGGTGAGAGGCGGGTGAAGAGGTGTTGTAGTAGTTTTCAACTCATTTAGTCTTGTTTTGGAATGGAATAGCAAATTTTGTCTTTTGTGATATTCTTTTGTATTGCAAAATTAATTATGAATAAAGCATATTTTCAGCACCAATTAAATGACATAATTGACATATAAGCTTGTGAATCCTTCAAGTCATATAAACATGTAATTTTTGTAAGTCGATTAACCAGGATAAAATGCTAAAAAGATAAGATAAGCAACTATATGAAAACAATATATTGCTTTGTTTTGAATGTTTATGATTGCTTTCAGATGTAGTGTGGGGACCCCCGGGTATTGGAAATGTACTTAATCAAATTCATACTGTAGCACAATTATTAATTAAGGAACAGTACTGCCCCTTTATTAAAGATCATGCTAGAAGTATAAATTTAACAAGTAACCAATCCAATAGTCAGGATTCCCGAATATATATATCTCACAATGGTTCCCAGGATCAACGACCATTGCATATATATCCTTCAACAATATTGCATCAAACACATACAAGTCATTTATTTACATAATTAAACATAAGTTTACAAATTTCGGTTCAGTGCTACATTATTAAGTGACTTGGTCACTTCAAAAGTCTAACAGCGGAAGCAAAATAAAATGGCAACGTCCATCAATGGCCCCATCCACCCGCAGGCGATTGCGTGGAGGAAAGAAGTAGCTTTACTCGTTAGCGTCACCCTGATCGGCGCTAACGGGTACTTCATAAAGATAACCATCCTCACCTGCAACATTAGGTTATAGCACCTTGAGTACGGAAGGTACTCAGCAAGTCTTACACAAACTAATAAAAGAAAGTGTTTATTAGAACCTATTCAAAGGAGTAGAATCTATACATGCATAAGGTTACAACAGGAAGGTATAAAGGTTCCGATTTGCATAAAGCAGTACATCTTAGCCTACAAAAGCTAAATTTTGATAAAGCCATTTAATAAATCAAAGTTAGACTAGAACAGTAAGTAAATGAAATAATGGTAAACAGTACAGCGCATGAATCCCTCATGCTAAGCCAAAACCGAAACCAGTTTTTAAAACAAAACATCTATACAGGTGACATCAACTCAAGTTATCATCCATGACCGTGGACACGGCTATTCGAACAGTTTAATAACCCTGCAGGGGTGTACATCTTTACCCACACGACTTAGCTAGCCCGTTGCCTTCGGATGACTCTGAATGATGACATACTTCCTTTGGTATGCCGACCGGGGAAACTAAGATTTGGTATTTTTCAACAAGCTAACACTATTGAGTTGGACCCCCATGTGTGAACTGATCTCGCTTAAACAACGACTGATAGCATCTGCTTAACCGGGGCACACATGTTGCGTCAGGAATGCCGACCCAAACAATTAAATGCAAACTGGGTTCGCTGCCCATATTAGTTTGCAATCAGCATCTTTAAGGTACGTATATGCGACGGAGCACATATACGCCCTCACCCTTCTAAGAACATCTGATACTGACATACAAGCTCACATGGCATAAAACGCAGTCATAAGACCAAAGCATCTATGCCATACAAGGTCAATACACATATCCTTACTCTCCTGTTTCCAACCCAATAGTTTTAACATTTTACTTAACCAAACAGCGCCCGTACACTGCGTGTGGAAGTACGTGGGGGACTTGAATTGAATAGTCAGAGTTCGGTCCTTAATTGGTCCAGACAAGTCCACCACAAATCTCAATCTCGTGCACAAAAGCACCATCACTAGATTCCTCTTGTCCAGATCTATTTAAGTATAAAATTCATTTCGGACATAAGTAAACTGGAAAAGAGTTTAAAGTAACAGAAATCCAGTTGTGATTCCCATGTTTGACAAGATATTCTTGTCAAACTCTAAAATTCTCTAGACTGCATGTCTAAGCCAAATCTGAAAATAAAACTTATAATATACAGTACTATACTATGGTTGAATGTATGGTTATAATTAAGGTAATCCACAATGTCACTCAGGTCATAACTAACTAATACCGTCCATATTTGTATTTCCAGAAAAATAGCATGCACAGATGTCACTGGATTTGAAAAAAAAAACTATTGTATGAAATTTGGGATCAATATGGTGCAAAGAGGATGCTTGCCTTGATAATAATAAACTTCTGTTGCAGGTTCAGGTTGCTCAGAAATAGAGTCAAATGCTTCAGTAGAACCAGATTCTAAAAGAAGCAATAAAATCCAATAAATACCAAAATCGACAATAAGTGCAGATTGAAAGAAACATGTATGATCAATATGGAAATGCATGTTTAACAGCATGCTTAAGTTATACATAACCTAATAAAGATATTAACCCATATTACCACCTACTGATTTCCAAAGGCAGAAACTAGGTTTTAGTTCAAAGTTTTCAGTTTTCAGATTTTGAAAAGGGCAGAAACAGGAGAGATTGCAGATTTGGGAAAAAGGAAAATAGATCAAGCAAAGGTTCTAAAATGAAGCTTAGCCTGATCTTTTAGGGTAATTAATATTCCAAACTAACCTTAACCTAACCCTAATTGG
Organism: Ampelocalamus luodianensis; assembly: GCA_036346255.1. Classification (NCBI taxonomy): domain Eukaryota; kingdom Viridiplantae; phylum Streptophyta; class Magnoliopsida; order Poales; family Poaceae; genus Ampelocalamus; species Ampelocalamus luodianensis. Next base: position 11,186,463 of record CM070627.1, on the reverse strand, counting down.
TTAGATTACAAAGGCTAAAGAAAGACCTATATTGTCGGTTAAACCGACAAAAGAAGACAGAGACAAATCTCTGCGATCAAGCTAAATAGATGATGACAAGAATTAAAAGAACAACTTGTTATGCTACTAGGGTTTAGTTGAGACCTAACTAGGATGATAAGTTGACAGAAGAAACCCTAGTTCTTGAAAACGATATGAAAGACCGAAAAGTTAGAATAACAACTTTTCAGTTTAAAGCAAGTTGAAGCTCTTGATATGCAGTGAATGATCCATATGAGCTCCTAAGGTCCTTAAGGTGCTCAAGATGTCAAAACTAAGGTTTTAGCTTACCAGGATAGGAAAGACACCAAAGACTCTGAAAACCGATGTTGATTGACAGAGAAATAAACTCTGGTTTAACCTACAAAAGATATAAAATCTTTATTACAAGGCGCAACCAGTGCTTAGAATGGATGGACAATTCAGAGGGGCAAGAAACTCCACTGGACAGCAATGGAAGATGAACAGCTCCAGTGGTCAACAATGGCAGCAGCTCAAAAGTTAGGGTTATATATAGATGTTGAGCTACAGGGCAAAGTGGAAGGGTCTAGAGTTAATGAGGTGTCCATTTAGGGCTAAATATTCCTAAAATTATTTGCATAAGCTTTGGGATAAAGCCTCTCCTCTGTTTACAGAGATGTCTGCGCGCAGAGAGCCAAGGAAGGAGATAAGAACCTTCTGACAGGTGGGTCCCCATGTCAGCCACAGTCATGCGCGCCTCCTAAGACTCAAAAGAATATCAACCGTCCGATTAGAAATGGGCGGCTGTGATAAATAGAGAGGTTAAAAGGTTTTAATCGGCATCATTTAATATGGGCCGTGCGATCTTGATCGGCCGATCGATATTTAAATAGAGCCCAAAGGAATTTCGGGGTCTACTTTCAAACAGAGACGTTGGATTGAAATCCAACGATCAATTAAAAGGAATACACGTCACCCCTTTAGATGCGCTGACGCGATACCGTTAGATGGGATTTCTACGGTCAGGATGGAAAAACGAACCGGATGGTCCGAATGCATACACTGACCTGGACCCTACGATTTAAATCCAACGGCCCAAAGAAATGCAGCCTTAAGAAAGGCAAAAAGGGACACCGAAGGATTTGAATCTGACGGCCCAGAGAAAAGCGCGCCTCTAGGTTTAAAAAGAAAGGGGCGGTGCGGTTGGATTAGAAATGAACGGCGAAGATCATGAGGGGATCCGGAGTCGTCCGAATGCATGCATGATCTGGGCCTTAAGATTAGAATCCAACGGTGGGGATTGGGGCGCACACGTGGACAGCTCGCGTGATATCGCAATCCCGTCCGCTCGATGGAAGATCAACGACTCGTATTACGTATGGGGTTCGGGCTCGCGCCCGAGCGTGACTGAGCCAGACCGCAGTGCACCGATTTGGACTCAACCACATGGCTCGAGTCGCTACAGTGCTATGGTTTAGGTTCAGACCAGGTTAGTTGACCAGACCCTATTCAAATGCTCAAAGGTTTGACTCGGCTTTTAAAAATAGCAACTAAATTTGTAAATTCATGGAATTTTTACTGGAGGCTACTGGGATGATATATTTCCCAGATAAATTTTAAAATATCACATTATCACTTTCTAAAATACATAAATAATTATCTTAGCCCAAAAATGTTTATTTAAAAGCAAATATTTTCCCTGCAAGCCAAAATAATTTCTAAAAATTCAACAAAAATGATTTTTAGCCAAAATAATTTATCTAGACTTTAATGAAAACACTTCCCAGTCATAATACAAGTTTTATCTTGTATTTCTTTTGAGACTTTAAATGGGTTTTTGGGTTTTGGCAAAAAGGGAAGGTTTCAATTGGTAACAGCAATCCCAAACTGCTAATTATGAACAGTAATGCTATGAACAGTATTCCATTACGGTTCATAAAGCAGAATATTACTGTTTATAGAATTGGGGCTGTTACAAACCTACCCCCCTTAAGAAAATCTCGTCCCTGAGATTTGGAACAAGTTAAAGGTTAGGAAAAAGTGAAACTGAAATGATTCATAAGGAAATTCAACATCTGTTGTCTTGATTTCCTTCAAAGGTAGCAAAGAAGAACTTTGCATAATAACATAGTGCTATTATTACATCTTTATTTACATTGATTTGTTTAAACGTTCCTTTCTTGATTCAAAGGAAAGTTCTAAACAGCAAAGAGATGGGGGTGCTCAATCTGCATAAGATCTTCGCGCTCCCAAGTGGCTTCATCCTCAGAATGATTAGCCCACTGAATTTTCAAGAATTTGACAGTACGATTTCTTGTCCTGCGTTCCATTGTGTCGAGGATACGTACTGGTTGCTCTTGATAGGAAAGGTCAGGCTGGAGATGTAATATCCCGTTTCTGTTTGGTAAGAAAAACAATGCGGATTTAAATTCGAGTTCAAATTAAAAGAAGAAATCTCCGGCGTTTCGCCTGTTCTTCCAGTTTTGGGCCTGGGCCTTTGGCCAGCAGACCCAAGAGAAGGCCTTATGGGCTGGAGGGGCAGCCATGGGGTCCATGAGGGGAGCAGCCGCACTAGAGATGGGCCCAAAGGCCCATCTTGTGGCCGGCCAAAGGGGGGGCCTCAAACCCTAGCACCTCCCCACCTCTCCCACCTCTCCCACTCCCTCCCTCCTATGGCCGCCGCCCCCTTCCACCCTCCTCTCTTCCCCCTCACGCCCTGCCCCTAGGGGCCACCCCCATCCTCCTTAGTTGCTGGTTTGCCTCCCCAACCCGCCTTCGGACCTTCTCCCGCTGCCGGTTGCGCAAGGAATTGAGGAGGACAGCACCTTGCTTGGGGCAAAAGAGGTGAGAAGGAGGGAGATCATCTTCTCCAAGGTTCTCCCACCTTCGTCCTGGTTTCTACAAGGGTAACGAGTGCCGATCCTCATCGTTTGATTAGTGGTAGATGTGTTTTGGTTCAATTTTGATTAGATCGATTTGCTGCGGGTAGAAATTCGATTCTGTCCAGATTGTTGCGTGGACTTTTTCGTGATGTTAGAGGCCGAATCTGAGTTTCCCATCTCCTAGAGATATGTAGGTCTTGTTCTTAGCTTTCGGTGGCCGCCAAGATCACCTAAATCCGACTTTCGAGTCAAAAGTTATGATAGATTTAATATCTGCTGTCCAGAATCCTGACGAGAATTAGCAGTCTCTGTTTAGGTTGATATATGGCCTAGTTAGAGGGTGATTCAGAGGTCTTGCCCATAACAAATTTTGAAGATGATATCACTAGCTTTCAGGATTGATAAAGAACACCTCATTTGGATTTATAGATCAAAAGTTATGCACTTTTCATTGTGACTGTCCAGATTGTATGTCAGTCTGTCCAGATTGTATGTCAGTTTCTATCTTTAGTTTTGACCCGTGTGCCACTTTTTGTTAAAGGCAAAATTTGAATGTCGTGCCAACTAGGTTATTGTAGATAATTTCATAACCTTTTCAGATTGATAAAGAACGTCCAATTTGGAGTTGTACAACAAAAGTTATGGATATTTTATTCTAGCCGATATTTCTGTCAATTAATTCAGTCAACAGATTTGAGCCGTGGGCCAAATTTTATTAGAGGCAAAATCTGAACTTTTGCCCAACTAGAGTATTGTAGATATGTCAGTTAAGAATCCATGGAAATTGGTCTCACCTCATTCCGAGTTCCAGACCAATAGTTATGTCAATTACCGTGCTGCTGTCCAGAATTAGGTTATGTAAGAAATTGTTGATTTCAATTTAAGCTTTGTTTTAATGACTAGAGTCATCAGGGAAGCAGTGTTTAACGCCGATTAGTAGTGTTGGGTATATTATGTCCTTATTGAAATTATTTTTACTTGTTTAGGAGGTGAAGCCTCGGGTTTAGGAGTATCATCTTTGCCGACTAACGCGTCGCATCGCGGAAGGCAAGTACATTGCCACCCTTAATGATTGTGATTGATGAATGTTTTTATGGTCATGCTGTGATTTTGTATGATACGAGAGAAGATGGATTGTCTATGTTCTTTCATATGTGTTGAATCCATGTTTTGTTATCATGTCTTTCAATATTCGTATTTCATTCTATGCATTCATTATGCATGTTTCATCCACTAAAGTGGATTGCAAGTCCCACCATTCCGGTGTGGGCGGTGTTGGACATTGTCATGTCCCGTCCACGGAGTGGATTTGAAAGACCCATTAATTCCGAATGGGCATGTAAGACCCATTAACTCCAAGATGGGCAATGTTGGACACCGTATGAAACGTTCTTCATACGGAAGTGGATCCCGCATTTTTGTTAAGATGCGGGCTTGAGTGAACACCGACGGGTGTTTCACCGGCTATACCTGCATATATGCATGTGTGCAGTCCATTCCTTTGATTTTGAGCATTCATATCATGTCTTCATATGTAGTCGGTTGTGATGTGATCGAACTCGATGATGAGTTTGTCTTATTCATATTGAATGATTATCTTATTGATATATGTATTTGCCGAGTCGTGGACTCACTCTTGCGTTGTTTGTTTATTTTAGGTAACCCCGATGTTGGCTCTTGGGAGGGAGTAGACACGCACTACTTGTTCACAACATCAAATTCATGTTCAAGACTAAATTTAGTTCTATCTTACATTCGTTAATGATGAACTGTAATAATTAAATTATAATTGGTGAAGGAAGGATACCTTCTCCACTTTGAGGTTGATTTATTACTGCATATGAACTTTCATTATCAATGAACTGAAATAAATAGATTAGATGGTGAAGGAAGGATACCTTCATCATGTCTTGGTTGTTTTGGTACTATCATTAGTTGATTTTATTCGAATTCTTCCGCAATATGGATGTATGTTAGATGTTTTAGGTGACATCTTGGCTTCCGAATAGCCAGGGTGTTACAGTTGGTATCAGAGCGGGCTTTAGGTCCGTGGTTAATAGAAAAAAAAAATTAAATTGACACACTGTGCACAGTAGGTGGGGTTGGGAATTACATTGCTTTCGTAATATCTGTTATTATGTTTCATTTTGTTGAGCAATTGTTGAATTGCTTCTGTACTATCATCCTTGTTGGTAATATATGATCTGCTATGATATTCAATATCTATGAACTAATAATATGATTGTCATGAGATGATCCTATATATATTCATAGTTGAGTATTTTGGTGAAGCGTGTTGTTATCGGATGATAAGAAGTGGAGGTCGTGGTTGTTACTCTGGGATTCACCAGGTTACACCACTGTTCGCAGTACGTGGTTAGAGGAGTAGTTACCCCGAGTATCATCGTTTCAGGTACTAAGTATGAGTTACTTTAGAAAGTTGTTCTCTTCTTTCATTTCTGAATTTGGCAATTCTTGTCCTGTGGTGGTTGATGAATTTCTCCGGGGTTTGTGGTCCATGATAGTTATGGTTTTCCATAGATCCTCTTGGTTCTCTCAAACAATTATTGCTTTTCGACTGTTGAGTTGCTTTTACTACTTATGATCGTTGTCAATTGGCAAGATTGATGTTTTCTTGGTTGCTCCTTCTTTCTCATTGAAAAAGAATGACTCATTTAGTCGTTTGATAACTTGATTAGTGAAGAGTTTTCCGCTGTAAGTTCGGTTGCTTGGGGAAAGCTTTGGCTTTATGTGTTTCTTTGGATTACTTCGAGCGTTGAGGTTTGAAGTCTCTCTTTTGCTGTAGTAAGGTGTTAGAATCTTTTTGTGACGTCTTGCCATGCTTAAAATGTGAAGTTATAACTAAACGAATAAATTGTTACGATATGAGTTACCAAGTTGGGTTATTAGCATGGTGCAAATCAATTATTCTTAACTACCATCCATGAAAGTGAAATTGATTAATTTGAAATGTCCTTGTATTTGATACATGTTGTAGGTTAAATGAAGACTGTCCATATCCATTCAGAACCTATAGATCTTACACAAGAGCTAGATTTATCTATTTCCAGGTATGCTAAAATTGTTGAAACTTGTATAAAGTACCAGATGGGTGCTGGTGTATCGATTCATGAAACCTTGTTTATAGAAAATTATGTTAGTGAATCTTTAATCATGTTTTGAAATGATTTCTGAACAAAGGTGAAATGTGAATCTATGTTTAAATGTGGTTATGTGATTGCAAATGAAATTAGTATCATATGTACACACATGATTAGTACAATCATCAATTGTTAATGAACGCTGAAGAAGGTGTTAAGCAATACCAATAGTTGAGTAGATTAATTTCGTAAGTAGTCTTTGCTATCGTGCCTTGTGATGTTGATATTACTTAGCATAATCTTGTTATAATAACCTTGTTTCAACCTTGTGGTTTGTATTCCCTCTGGGAAGTTTTAGGATGGAGTAATAAAGTTTGATGATTCTTGGTACTAGTGTATGTTGTCGATGTTATTAAATCGTCAAAATGTGAGAATGAGGTTAATTCTCGTGGTAATTTGATCACCCATGGTGATATTCTCTAAATGATCAAATTTCAAGATTTGTATTCATGATCTTTTGGGGTCCAGCTTTATGTGGTAAATGAAGTTTATCGAGTAACGAGATGTTACAAAGTTGCAATGGTTCTTGATGATGCAAGTGCTTCGATTTTGAATACTTATTTGTTCTTATCTCATAAGGTTCGATATTCTATTCTTGTGAGGCTTATGCGTTCAACTGTGGACTCCACTTATGTTCTGTGAGTTTATTGCTTAATTGGTTTCTTTTCTTGGTCCCATGTTCAGTGCGAGTGGTGGATGAGTTTTCTAGTTGGTGAAAATCGTTTCCATTTGTCTCTTCTTTTGAGAAAGAATCAATTCATTCTTTTCACGTGGGTCTTTTGAAGTGTTTTCTAATTGTTGTTGTGAAATTGATGTTAATACCCATAGTAATTTGATCGCCTTTGGTGATATCGTTCAGATGAGAATATTTCAAGTTTAACTTTCGTGATATTTTCTTTGAGCTCTTGAATCATCTGGTAGCTGAAATTATTTTAAATAAATTAAGGTATTGGATTGTCCTGCTGCTTCTTAAGAGATTTGTGTGATTTAATTTTAAAGGCTCTTTGGTCTGAGTTGGCAACGTGAGGTTGCAATCAAAGAACTTATGTTGGTTCCTTTAAGAGGAGAATAATCTACTTGCGTTTCGCGAAATCCTGTAATTGGAAATGTTTCGAGTTTGGTGGCTGAGATTATTTGGATCTCATGTTTCTTGTGTAGCTGAACTGTTCTGAACAAATATGACGTATTGAAGAATTTCATTGGTTCTTAATTAGTCCTTGTGGTTTGGACTAAAGACCTTATCTTGTTCATTGTGGCAAAGCGTTGTTAGTCAAAGAATTAATTTCAGTGTTAAAGGAAAGAGTGCAGTAGGAATATTTGAGAATTTGAGTCAAGTTTTGTAACTCGTGGTTATTTGAATTGTTCATAAACTTTTTGATCTTTTCACTCAAGAGTTGTCGAGTTCCAATCGCAATGTCATTTTCTTATTGGTTGTTATTTGCTATTTCCATTTCGAGGTGATGCGTGCCCTCCGCTGTGAACTCAACTTTCGTTTTTCCAGATCTTTATTATCAGATTATTTCTTTTGGTTTTGTGCTCACTGTGAGCAAGAACATTTTCGTGTGTGGTGAAATTTGTTCTTATTCGCCTCTTTCTTTTGAGAAAGGATCAACCGCTTTGTGTCAGAAAGTTTTACAACTCGTAAGTTGTTGTTTGTTTGGTGGTGGTTAAGTGATTGTAGGGGTGAGTTTTGCTACCCAACTATTGGAGTAGTAATAGAAGATGAGTTGGTTTTGACCGAATCTCTTGGAGGAAGTTGATTCGATGGAATGTTTGGTTTCGAGGTAAAATCGTATATTGTTCGACTAAGTAGGACCTATGGTATAGTGTAGTTCCGTAACCTTGATTCATGTTGAAATGTTGGGGATTATCAAATGTATGGAAATCGTAATCAATTTTATACAAGAACACTATTGAAAGTATCGCGATGTGGTATGAGTGATTCCGATGATGTCAATGAGTGAGTATGTCGAATTGTGGGGATCATAGAGATTTAATCCGATGATTTCACTATTTGTTATAAGAGGAATTCGTTGTAGAGGTCTCTGAGGTTAAATTTGGGCTTTCCGTTTTCATGCTAAACTTTGGGTCACCCAAAGATTGGTGTGTAGAGGAGATAGAAAACTGGAGTACTCGAGTAGTGGAATGATTGTCGATAGAACCCTTTGATGTAGTTCATGAGCGGGTGTACTCAAAATTCGATGTGATATTCTTGAAAGTTGGAGGTGATGAGATTGCATGGGTTTTGAGGGCTTTGGTGCCTTCTATCAAATTAATGTCATCGCTGAAGGAGTGGTCCAGAGTGTTCTGGAATCAATAGAGTCTCCCACAAAGGTGTGGATGATGTATTTGGTTTAAGCCTAATTTGAGGATGTTAAATTAAGAGGTTTAACCTGTGGTATGCGATGAATTCAATTCCAATGTCTGAGAGAAATTTTATTCCTAAAAGAGGAATTGAGAAAAAGGATGTTACCTTGGGTATTGAAGCGTTTTCTTGTTACTCATTTTAGCTTTATGTTGTTGACTGGTGTCTTCTGCATTGTGAGTTGGTGTTGTGTTGGCATGTTTGCTTCTTTCCAAATCAAGCAAAACAAAAGAAGTTTTTGGTTTGAGCGCTCAAGTGATCTCCCTTTGGCTTTCGTGGACGTTTATTCGCATTTGCCACTTGGAAAGTGGAAAGGTTTTCTTGATGAAATTTGATTTACGGATTTTACTCTTCAAGACTCGTTGGTAACGATAGTTGTGATGTGAATTTTTCTTATTCAGATGTGTTTTGCCAGAAAAGAGTTTGCTTAAAAGAATTCGATTGTATGTTTCGGTTAAAAGAGGTGATCCTTGTTCGGTGAAGAGTTCAATGGAGAGGTGGAACAAGAGTTCTGTGGCTCTATGTGCTTGTTGTGTGGTTCGACCTCAAGGAAGGTTAACCCTGTGTTCATTGGGTTGTTTTCGCTAGTTGGCGATCGCCAGGATCTGCCACGAGTCCATGCGCGGAGTACGTAACGCCTTGTATGTTCTCGTGTTGAGTGAGTACCGGGATGCAGAGTTGGAGGTTTCGTTGCGCCGTTAACTATCGAGTGAGAACTTACCTTCGAAGTTTTGTCCGATGAGTGTACCGAAGCACGGGTTGAGTGTTAGATCGACGCCGTGTTACGCCCTTATGTTGTGGTCCCATCACCGAGTGAGGCTACTTGGGAAGTTGGAGTTTCGCGTGTGTGAGCTTTAGCCGGCGTTGTTCACAACAGTGCGTGGTTACCATTGTTCGTTCTCACCGTGGTTGTTCTTTCGCTATGTGTTTAGATTCGGCCTAATCTCGTTAAGGGGTAGAATGTAATATCCCGCTTCTGTTTGGTAAGAAAACAATGCGGATTTAAATTGAGTTCAAATTAAAAGAAAAATCTCCGCGCTACTGTTTCTTCAGCTTTGGGCCGGGCCTTGGGCCAGACCCAAGAGAAGGCCTTATGGGCTGGAGGGGCAGCCATGGGGTCCATGAGGGGAGCAGCCAGACCAGAGATGGGCCCAAAGGCCCATCTTGTGGCCGCCAAAGGGGGCCTCAAACCCTAGCACCTCCCCACCTCTCCCACCTCTCCCACTCCTCCCTCCTATGGCCGCGCCCCTTCCACCCTCCTCTCTTCCCCTCACGCCCTGCCCCTAGGGCCACCCCATCCTCCTTAGTTGCTGGTTTTCCTCCCCAACCCGCCTTCGACCTTCTCCCGCTGCCGGTTGCGCAAGGAATTGAGGAGGACAGCACCTGCTTGGGGCAAAAGAGGTGAGAAGGAGGGAGATAATCTTCTCAAGGTTCTCCCACCTTCGTCCTGGTTTCTACAAGGGTAACGAGTGCCGATCCTCATCGCTTGATTAGTGGTAGATGTGTTTTGGTTCAATTTTGATTAGATCGATTTGCTGCGGGTAGAAATTCGATTCTGTCCAGATTGTTGCGTGGACTTTTCGTGATGTTAGAGGCCGAATCTGAGTTTCCCATCTCCTAGAGATATGTAGGTCTTGTTCTTAGCTTTCGGTGGCCGCCAAGATCACCTAAATCCGACTTTCGAGTCAAAAGTTATGATAGATTTAATATCTGCTGTCCAGAATCCTGACGAGAATTAGCAGTCTCTGTTTAGGTTGATATATGGCCTAGTTAGAGGGTGATTCAGAGGTCTTGCCCATAACAAATTTTGAAGATGATATCACTAGCTTTCAGGATTGATAAAGAACACCTCATTTGGATTTATAGATCAAAAGTTATGCACTTTTCATTGTGACTGTCCAGATTGTATGTCAGTCTGTCCAGATTGTATGTCAGTTTCTATCTTTAGTTTTGACCCGTGTGCCACTTTTTGTTAAAGGCAAAATTTGAATGTCGTGCCAACTAGGTTATTGTAGATAATTTCATAACCTTTTCAGATTGATAAAGAACGTCCAATTTGGAGTTGTACAACAAAAGTTATGGATATTTTATTCTAGCCGATATTTCTGTCAATTAATTCAGTCAACAGATTTGAGCCGTGGGCCAAATTTTATTAGAGGCAAAATCTGAACTTTTGCCCAACTAGAGTATTGTAGATATGTCAGTTAAGAATCCATGGAAATTGGTCTCACCTCATTCCGAGTTCCAGACCAATAGTTATGTCAATTACCGTGCTGCTGTCCAGAATTAGGTTATGTAAGAAATTGTTGATTTCAATTTAAGCTTTGTTTTAATGACTAGAGTCATCGAGAAGCAATGTTTAACGCCGATTAGTAGTGTTGGGTATATTATGTCCTTATTGAAATTATTTTTACTTGTTTAGGAGGTGAAGCCTCGGGTTTAGGAGTATCATCTTTGCCGACTAACGCGCAGATCGCGAAGGCAAGTACATTGCCACCCTTAATGATTGTGATTGATGAATGTTTTTATGGTCATGCTGTGATTTTGTATGATACGAGAGAAGATGGATTGTCTATGTTCTTTCATATGTGTTGAATCCATGTTTTGTTATCATGTCTTTCAATATTCGTATTTCATTCTATGCATTCATTATGCATGTTTCATCCACGAAAGTGGATTGCAAGTCCCACCATTCCAGCAGGGGCGTGTTGGACATTGTCATGTCCCGCCCACGGAGTGGATTTGAAAGACCCATTAATTCCGAATGGGCATGTAAGACCCATTAACTCCAAGATGGGCAATGTTGGACACCGTATGAAACGCTCTTCATACGGAAGTGGATCCCCGCATTTTTGTTAAGATGCGGGCTTGAGTGAACACCGACGGGTGTGTCACTCGCTATACCGGTATATGCATGTGTGCAGTCCATTCCTTTGATTTTGAGCATTCATATCATGTCTTCATATGTAGTCAGTTGTGATGTGATCGAACCTGATGATGAGTTTGTCTTATTCATATTGAATGATTATCTTATTGATATATGTACTTGCTGAGTCGTGGACTCACTCTTGCGTTGTTTGTTTATTTTAGGTAACCCCTGATGTTGGCTCTTGGGAGGGAGTAGACACGCACTACTTGTTCACAACATCAAATTCATGTTCAAGACTAAATTTAGTTCTATCTTACATTCGTTAATGATGAACTGTAATAATTAAATTATAATTGGTGAAGGAAGGATACCTTCTCCACTTTGAGGTTGATTTATTACTGCATATGAACTTTCATTATCAATGAACTGAAATAAATAGATTAGATGGTGAAGGAAGGATACCTTCATCATGTCTTGGTTGTTTTGGTACTATCATTAGTTGATTTTATTCGAATTCTTCCGCAATATGGATGTATGTTAGATGTTTTAGGTGACATCTTGGCTTCCGAATAGCCAGGGTGTTACAGGAGATCAAGATGCTCATAAGCAGTTGCCTCAATAGGAACACGAAGGCATTTCTTCAATTGAGCACATGAAAGGTATCATGCACTGCCGAGAGGGATTCAGGTAGTTCCAATTGATAAGCCACAGCTCCTCGCTTTGCAATAATTCGGAAGGGTCCGATATAACGAGGTGCTAGCTTTCCTTTCACCTGAAAACGATGAGTGCCCTTCATCGGTGACACTTTAAGATAGACATGGTCATCTACCTCAAAGCTTAATTCACGACGGCGATGGTCAGCATAGCTCTTCTGATGAGATTGTGCAACTTTCAAACAATCTCGAATCAGACGAACTTGCTCTTCTGCTTCTACCACCAAGTCTGGACCATAGAAGGACCTTTCACCGGACTCGGACCAATTGAAAGGAGTCCTACAAGCTTTCCCATACAAGGCTTCAAAAGGTGACATTTGAATACTTGCTTGGTAGCTGTTATTGTAGGAAAATTCCACATAAGGCAAAGATTTCTCCCAATCTTTGTTATAGGCTAACACATAAGCTCGAAGAAGATCTTCTATTACTTGATTCACTCTCTCAGTTTGACCACTAGTTTGAGGATGATAAGCGGTACTGAAAGAGAGTTCAGTTCCCATAGCTTGATGAAGACAATTCCAAAAATGGGAAGTAAACTGAGGGCCACGGTCAGAAACAATGACCTTGGGAACACCATGAAGACAAACGATTCTAGCAATATAAAGTTCTGCTAGCTGCTTGCCATCAAGATGGTTCAGCGACAGAATAAAATGAGCCACCTTTGTCAAACGGTCGATGATTACCCAAATGGCATCGGACCCATTGGAAGTTTTGGGAAGACCAGTAACAAAATCCATACCGATCTCTTCCCACTTCCACAGTGGAATAGGCAAAGGTTGAAGGGTACCAACTGGCTTTAGATGTTCAGCCTTAACCCTTTGGCAAATATCACATTCAGCAACATACTGAGCAATCTGCCTTTTCATTTGGCTCCACCAAAATGTTTTCTTCAAATCTTGGTACATCTTGGTACTTCCAGGATGCAAAGAAAACTTGGAATTATGAGCCTCTCTGAGAATTAGACTCCTCAGTGGAGGGTCTGCAGGTACTACCAAACGGTTGCGATATCGAATCATACCGCGATCATCTTCGGAAAATTCGTTGGCTTTACTCGCTTCAAATTTTCCTTGATCTCGCCTACCTCGCATCGATTTTCGGGCCTCGAATCTGAGCTTCTAAGGTAGGCTCCACTTGTAATGCAGCGAGAAAACCTTCGCCACCATTTCCAAATTTAGGCGTCAAAATCAGCACACAAATTCTTGGCGCGGTAGAGAGGACATGCGGCTGCATTGTGACTTTACGCGCTAAAGCGTCGCCACAACATTGGCTTTTCCAGGTGATAATGAATACCCATATCATAGTCCTTGATCAATTCAAGCCATCTTCTCTGCCTCATATTCAGATCAGCTTGAGTGAATATGTATTTTAGGCTTTTATGATCAGTATAGATTTCACAACGATTACCGAGAAGGTAATGTCGCCAAATCTTCAATGCATGAACTACGGCAGCCAATTCCAAATCATGAGTAGGATAATTAACTTCATGAGGTCGCAACTGCCGGGATGCATATGCCACAACTCGGCCTTCTTGCATAAGCACACAACCAAGTCCATGGCGAGATGCATCATAATAAATATCGAAGCTCTTATGAATATCTGGAAGAGTGAGAACTGGAGCTTTAGTCAAAAGGGTTCTCAAAAGCCGAAAACTCTCCTCACATTTAGCTGACCATTCGAATTTATTCTCTTTCTTCAAAAGTTGAGTTAGAGGTCTTGCAATTTTGGAGAAGTTTTCAATGAACCTACGGTAATAACCCGCAAGTCCAAGAAAACTTCGGATATCAGTAACATTCTTGGGCTGTTTCCAATCCAATACATCTTGTACCTTGCTTGGATCGACAGCGATACCCCCTTCGGATAACACATGCCCCAAAAATGCAACTTGCCCGAGCTAGAAAGCACACTTGCTAAATTTAGCATACAACCGATGCCGGCGAAGTGTTTCCAACACAAGTCTTAAATGTTGCTCATGGTCTTTGTCAGACTTGGAATAAATAAGAATGTCGTCAATGAACACGACAACGAACTTATCCAAGAAATCCATGAACACTGAATTCATAAGATTCATGAAATAAGCTGGAGCATTAGTTAGACCAAAGGACATGACAGTATACTCGTACAACCCGTACCGAGTAGAGAAAGCTGTTTTAGGGATGTCCTCAGCTCTAACCTTGATCTGATGATAGCCCGATCGCAAATCAATTTTTGAAAAGACTCGGGCACCAACCAACTGATCAAAAAAATCGTCAATACGAGGCAAAGGATACTTGTTTTTGATGGTGACCTCATTTAACGGACGGTAGTCCACACACATCCGCAAAGTGTTGTCTTTCTTCTTGACAAATAAAGCCGGACATCCCCAAGGTGAGGAACTCGGTCGAATAAATCCTTTGTCAAGCAATTCTCTAAGTTGTGTCTTTAATTCAACCAACTCGTTGACAGGCATTCGATAAGGACTTCTGGATATAGGAGCAGTTCCAGGAACTAAATCAATTACGAATTCCACTTCCCGATCTGGTGGAAAACCGGGAAGATCTTCAGGAAAGACATCAACATACTCACAAACAATTGGTACCGACTCCAAGGAAGGAGTGGTATCAACTTGATGAGCACAAAGATGAGAACCCATTGTCTTGGATTGAAAAACGACTGAAATGCCGCTTTCATTAGTTAAAGAAATGGATTTGTGAGCACAATTAATTTGCCCAAGGTTCTTGGATAACCAATCCATTCCTAAAATAACATCCAATCCTTTAGAATCTATCACAATCAAATCCGCCCAAAAGTCTACCCCCTCAATATTTATATTGACATTACGGCAGACTTGATCAGTCATAAAGGCTGATCCAGGTGAGTGGATGATATGGGGTGGATGAAGATGATGCACATTTAAATGATGTTGAGTAGCAAACTGCCTACTAACAAATGAATGGGATGCTCCAGAATCAAATAAGACAGCGGCAGTGCTGAAATTAACTAGGAGCATACCAAGAACGACTTCAGAGGACACCGCTTCCTCGCAGAATCGATTCACGCGACCTTGAACCGGAATAGGGTCAGGCTTGACCACAGACGGGGAAGGTGGTGCAGGGCGTACAATAGCTGGGGAAGGTGAAATAGGTGGTATCCCCTGAGCCTTGGCATAACACTGATTGGCGAAATGCCCTGGGCGCCCACAATGATAACATATGACTCCCGGCCGGACAGTAACAACAGTTGGTGGCCGGTTTCCACTAGGTCTTGGTTGAATAGTGGAAGAAGATGGACGCGGGGCAAACACTGCCGGCCTTGGCGAAAATGGGGCTGGTGCTCGCGGAGGTCTAGGCACCCACATGCGAGGTCTTGGCGAACTGCCACTAGGAACAAACTGAGAAGTCCTCTGTCGCTTGCGTGACTCCTCCAAAGCTTTGTTCTTGCTTTCAGCCACAATAGCTTTGTTGACCAGATGGGAGAAATTTCTGAAGTCATGCAAAGCTACAGCCATCTGCAATTCTTCAGATAGCCCATTCAAGAATCGGTTCCGACGACGAAGGTCAATCGAAACATCATCAGGAGCATATCTGGCAAGGAAGTTGAACTCATGCAGATACTCGGTCACAGACTTTCGCCCTTGCTTGAGAGCGAGGAATTCCTGTTGCTTAATCATCATGACTCCTTCAGGAATATGAGCTTCGCGAAAAGCTTCCACGAACTCATCCCAAGTAGGGACATGCCCAGCAGGTTGAATAGCCAAAAGATTGTCCCACCAGATACTAGCTGCCCCATCAAGTTGATAACTGGCAAAAAGGACCTTCTCCCTCTCGGAGCATTGAGCAATTAGCAGCTTCTTCTCAATGGTCCGAAGCCAGTCTTCAGCGTCCATGGGATCATGGGAACTGGAGAACACCGGCGGGTTAGTTCATTAGAAGTCAGCAAGACTGCCCTGCACATGATGACCTCCTGCTCTGACTGCCGGTGCAGCAGGGGAAGCGGTATTGCGCGCAATCTGCTCCAGGATGCGCGTCTGGTCCATTCGATTGCGCTCAATTTGCATGAGCACATCGGCCATAGAAGGTGGTGGAGGAAGCTCGTCTTCCTGGGGACCACCTTGAGGACCCTGAGAGCTGGAAGGTTCAGGCTGCCCTCCCTGAGAGTGGGGCACCGAAGTCGGCATGCCCTTCCCTTGTTGGGTCTGCACACGAGTAGTAGGTCCTGTCATCCTGTTACCACATCATGGTTAACAACATAACAAGGATATACTCGGCAAACACAAACAAGATTGAAATTCGGAAAGAAACAAACACTATACATATAATGCATCATGTTATGTCATGCATTCAGATTAACACCAAAACCATAAACTTCATATATACAGCAAAAGAGATTCGGTTTCAGCCCCATATAAGAGTCGGCCATAAAGGTCATATTACAAACCTGTGAGGACCCCGGTTTATTCGGCTTGTACTGTTTAACCATCCACTTGGTCCTAACAGTACAAATCAAATAAACCAAGCCTCGAGATATGTATACTTCCTGCACTGCAGATACACACCCGTTACAAAATCATGCATCAATTCCATTCATACACATAGAGCCAAGCAAAAGCAACAATCAAAGACATAGATAATATAAAAAGAGTTATTACAAAGAGAGGCCGACCGCCAAAAGACATAAAGATAAGTAAATACACAATGAAGCAAAATGGCCATAAGATGGCGATAAGCAAAAGCCAATCGGTGTGCCTTTACCCACAAGGCAACCAACCGGACCGCCAAGCTAATCGTCCCAGACGGCGCCGCAACACAACTCACAAAAGTGAGGCCCTTGGGGCTCACCTTCTTCCTCTCGCAACAATTAATAATAAGCAAAGCAGATGAGTACAAAACTTGTTTTTGTACTCGCAAGACTGACGTGTGAGATAACAGAACTATAATTAACTACATGCAAGCTTTATTTAAGTGGATGAGGCTCTGGACTTATTTTTAGCATAAAGCAAGTTTTCATTTGCAATAGGGTAATAGATTCAAAGCAAGTTTGCAATTAACTTTTATTGTTCAAATAAAAGAGAGACAATTATAACAATAGATAGATGACAACACCAACCTAGAAGTGACTAACCCATAGTCACCACAACAATAGCATGAAGTGCCCCTTCATACCACCCATGTCAAGTTTAAGTTTTTAAAAGGTTGTAGTCTAGTTCTTGCACGACCTTACCAAGCATGTCCATAACCTAGGACGAGGCTATTCGAATAGTTTTAACCCTGCAGGGGTGTACCAATGTACCACACGATAGACCGCCTTTCCACCACCACGGTTAGCACACTTCCTTTGGTATGCGTGCATGGCTAAGTCTAACAAGACGCTTTCCAATGGACGATGCTAATTAAGAGCGCAACCCACGGAGAAGGACACATTAGATGACCTAACCGGCCCGCTAATGCTCCTCCAAAACACACACACAAGAGCACACCCACCGACCAGCTCATAATTAACACCTTCCAAAGTACTTAGTCAAGAGAGGTTCCATATCCCCCTCGTGTGGTTAGCACGCAATAAGCGCTTGGCTTAGTGACACAAGTAACTCGGTCCATGGGGACTTAGGCACCATTCCACACACCCAACAGATCACATCAACATACCATTGTGCCCAAGTCAAGATATAGTTTTGTTTTCAATTTTTGATTTGTAAATCAATAAAACACAAGGGTTGGACATAATGGAGTAGTATAAGTAGTTGTGTGATCAAGATCACCGACTAAGTCGATGATCGCCCAATACTACCGATAACTAAGCATGGCTAAGCAATATTCATTCGAAATCTACTAAGTGACAAGAGCTCATCCAACGAACTCTAATCACAAAGAAATAACCTAGGCTCGTAGTAGAGGATGATTACTTACCTACAGATTATGCAACTAGAGGATTACTAATCAATTTAACAACAAATTAGCAATGCATACATAGAAGTTAAACAAAATATTAGACTTTAAAAGTAATGGGATCAAATGGGAAATGATCAAACTGCTTGCCTGCTTGTTGTGGCTCAAATTGTTGCGGAGGGTCGTTCTCGGGTCAACGCAAATATCGAATCCTAAGCTTAAAGAGCGAAAACAACCAATAAGACGAGCAACCCTAAAACGAAGAGCAAGCAAAAATTATCCAAATGCGATTTAAATTTACACACAAGGTAGAATACAAATATACCTAGACATAGAAACTGGAAAACTTAATTTGGATTTGTGGTGCAAAAGATATTCTCTAAAACCTATTTTCTACCTTAATTAGCATCTGAGCAAAAATATTTTCTAGAAAGATTTTGAAGCTAAAACTTTTATGGTGGCTACCTACTGGTGTGGTGATAACCCATATAAAATTTCAGGTCATTTGAAGTTACAACGAATTAGTTATGATTTTTCTAAGTTCTAAAATTAGGACATCATTTATATCAGAGCAAAGACCACTAGCAAACTGGTCCTTCACTAAAGTTCATCCCTAAAGGAAATTAACAAAATTTAGTTCGCTCTATTTGGATTTACAGAGAACAAGTTATGGATTTTCTAAGTTTTTATAGCATTTTGGAATATTTAATAAAGGTGAAAAGGCTAAAATCGATTCCCAACATTTCGGTTCTTAACAGGCCTGAAACATTTCTAGATTAATCTCTAGCCTAAAAGAAAATTAACACTACTGAAATCACCCAAAAAGGATCTATAATGAAAAGATATGAATTTCTAAAGTTTTAACAACATTTTTCAAGAGAAAGATAAAGCTCACCGAGGAATTTTATATCCTCAACCGAAAAGAAAAGGCGTGGCTCAACGTGGGCGCTGATTAAAGATCCGACGCCCACGCAAGACGCCGACTCAACATGCGCGACGCGCGCACCGCTGGATTTGATTCCAACGGTCCAGATCATTGTGACCTTCGGACAGTCCAATTGCTCGCACAACCTGGACCGTTGATCAAGCGATGAAGGGCTGGGATTGAGGGAGTCTTCGGACAGTCCAATTGCCCCCACGATCCCGGCCACAGATCCAATATCGAACGGCTGAGGTTGATTGGGCCGTTTATGATTTGAACAGGGCTACTGACAATAGGGGCCCACTGGTCAGCGACGCAAGTCACATGCCGGGTTTGAACGCACGCGCACAGGGAGGGGTTTGGAAATGACGGGCCACGTGTGGCGATCGAGGAGGTGGGTTTAGGACAGCTAATGATTACTAACCCATGATTAACAATGATTATCATTAATGAACGCCATTATCGTGTCCGAACGATATTACGCACCGCCGTTGTCCCGACAACAAAACCGAGGGCACCCTCCGCTTG
The DNA here is from genome assembly GCA_036346255.1 of Ampelocalamus luodianensis. Classification (NCBI taxonomy): domain Eukaryota; kingdom Viridiplantae; phylum Streptophyta; class Magnoliopsida; order Poales; family Poaceae; genus Ampelocalamus; species Ampelocalamus luodianensis. The sequence goes on along the minus strand of CM070627.1, from coordinate 11,167,162 downwards.
TCGCGGCGACCCAAGGCACGCGGCGGGAGCTAAGTGCCAAATGGAACCGCAATAGCATTGCGCACCCATCGTATCACTCACTCCGCAATAGTGCCCGTAACGGCGGCTAGTCGACGATGAGCGCGCGACCAAACGCCAAAATGCGAAATGACCGAAAGCTTTGCAATAAACCATTCAATGGTGCCAAAGCTTCTAGGGGCTACTAGAAGGGTACCGAGCACCGGTGGAGCTCTGAGGTGGTCGAGGTGGCTCGCGACGAAGAACGGCGCAGCACCAAGAAGAAAAAGTGGAGACGACTACTGAGCAAAATGGGGAGACCGGGTCATCACTACACTCCACAAGAGCCCATACATGCTTCCCGAGCAAAGAATTAGGAAATGAAGCTTTTACCGCGGTGAGGAAGAAGGGGTGCTCACGGTCGAAAAGAGGAAACCCCAAAATTGAGCCGCTCCCGTGAAAAGCAACTACAATTGTTAGGGTTTTGCTCCAAGAAGTGAGGACACAAACCGAAGCAAAAGAAGGAAGAAAAGCCACCGAGCGCTGGTTGCACCAAGGAGCTCCCACCAACAATGGCGTTGAAAGGGTTCGAGATTTGGGCTCAAGCAAGCAAAGAGAGTGCAAGCCGGAGCTCAAGGGGGTGTAAAGAATGCTCACCAAGGTCTTGAGGGGCTTAAGTAGCCGAGGGACGAACAGAGTAACAAGCACATGCCCATGGGTGGACTTGGTCCACAAGAAGCATGGCCGCTTTCGAGCGACGGAGCAGTAAGCTCGACGACTCGAGGCGGTGCACCGACGGCATTTAATGCGCCAGAGAGAGCCGTTTAAAGGGCTCAAGGAGGTGACAAGGCACCCTCTCTCACCGCCATGGCGCATGTGCACGCACGCGCGCGCGGAAGGAGGAAGATGACCACGACCGGTGGCCCCACCGGCCGCTGACACAAAGTGGTTCGAGTCCAAAGTGTTTTAGTGGGTCGAGCCCAACCTCATTAGATGCCGCCGCCGGATGAGATTTGAACGCCACGATGCGATCGCTAATTGTAAAGACCGGAGTGAACGCAGTGCGGTCCGCCACGGTTGGATCAGATCCAACGGCCGAGAATCGATGGCAACCGAGTTGTCCGAATGCCTACACGAATGAGAGCCGTCCGATGGAGATCTAACGGCCGATGACGCGCGCGCCGCCGACCACGCCGGTGCGATTAGTTGGCCTTGCCGAGTCAAGTGACTCGAGCCCGAGCCCGACTCGAGTCCAATGAACAAGATACAAACCGCTTAGGGTTTGATTTTAAACCTGAAACTTTGGGGATTTAAATTGAGGTATCAGATCATCTCCAAAATTTATGAAATTTTAATCGAGGTTCTGATCTTAGGTTAACCTTTCATAAAATTTCCAGAGGTTTTTGTGCACTGGAATTTTCTCAAGAAATTCCATAAGGTCAAAAAGAGGTTTGACTAAGGTTTGACTTGCCTCTAAAATATTTCAAATAATTTCCAAAAATTATGAAATAATTCAGAGGTGTTACCAAGCAACCTTAGAACCAGGGAAAATTATTTCCAAGGGTTTGACAAAAGATTTGACCAAGGAGGTAGTTGACTTGATAAATGAGGCTTTTGATTTTTAATTTCCCAAAATTCCTTTACAAGAATTTCAGAAAAGTTTCAAGAGTAAAAGGGTGTAAGAAAAGTTTTAATTTACCCTAAATTTCTTACATTTGAAACACAAGCCAAAATGGGGATGTTACAAACCTCCTCTTACAAAAATCTCGTCCCGAGATTTGGTTCACTCGGAAAAGAATGAGGGTAGTCCAGACGGAGATGATCTTCTCGCTCCCAAGTAGCCTCGCCTCGGAATGGTTTGACCACTGAACTTTAAGGAACTTAATGGTCTTGTTCTTGTCCTTCGCTCACCCCTCGAGTATGCGAACAGGTGCTCGCGATAGGTCAAGTCTTCCGAACATCAAGAGTTTCCAACGGAGCTTCCTCCGTTGGAACACGGAGGCACTTCTTTAGTGGGACACATGGAACACATCATGTACCCCGCAAGTGCAGCAGTAACTCCAACTTGTAGGCAACAGCTCCTTCTTCTCGATAACACGGTATGGACCGACATATCGAGGAGCCAACTTGCCCTTGACACCAAAACGCCGTGACCCTTCGTGAGGAGAAACCTTGAGATAAACGAAGTCATTGGGCTCCAAGCTCAACTCACGACGACGGCGATCCGCATAGCTCTTTTGCCGGATTGAGCCGTGCGTAGCGATCACGAATGAGTGGACTTGACCTCGGCCTCATTAATCGAGTCCAGCCAAAGAAAGGTCTTTCACCGTCTCGCATCAGTTCAACGGGTTCTACACTTTCTCCGTATAAGGCCTCAAATGGTGCCATGCCGAGACGGCTTGGAAGTCGTTGTTATAAGAAAACTCGCGAATGGCAAGCACTTCTCCCAATGCTTCCCATAGGAAAGGACACAAGCTCGCAAAGATGTCCTCTAAAACTTGGTTGACCCTTCTGGCCCGACCATCCGCTTGGGGGTGAAATGTCGAGTGAAAGAAAGGCGAGTTCCCATAGCCTCTGCAGCTATGCCAAAATCGCTGAAGTGAACAAATAACCACGATCTGACACAATCATCTTTGGCACACCATGCAAACTCACGATGCGGGCTATGTAGAGATCCGCCAGAAGACCCACTCGAAGGTCAGTCTTGACAGGAAGAAAATGAGCCACCTTAGTCAATCGATCGATGACGACCCAGATGGCATCATTCTTCTTTGGAGACCGGGGTAGACCAGTGATAAAGTCCATCCCGACCAAATCCCACTTCCACTCCGGAATTGGTAAGGGCTGAAGCAGCCCAGCTGGACGCTGATGCTCGGCCTTGACACGACGGCACACGCCGCACTCTAAGAACGAACCCGCGATCTCCCTCTTCATTCGGGTCCACCAAAATCTCTGGCGAAGATCCTGGTACATCTTCGTGGCCCCGGGATGAATGGATAACGGGGAATCATGGGCTTCGCGGAGGATCAACTCCCGCAACTCCATGTCCTTTGGAACCACAAGGCGTTGCCCAAACCTCAAGACACCAAGCTCATCTTCGGAGAAGCACTTGGCTATTCCATTCTTGACATTTTCCTTGATGCGTTCACTCCAACATCCGATCACGAGCGCACTTGATCCGATCTACCAAGGTTGGTCAGACAACCAAGGCGGCGAGGGAACCATGCTCAACCAAACCCAAGTTGAGACGCTGAAACCGCTTCTAGAAGAGGGGTCGATGCTCTCGGCAACAATGCATTGCAATGCGCTTGCGACTAAGCGCATCTCGCAACGACATTGGCCTTGCCCGATGGTAGTGAATACCCATGTCATAGTCCTTGATCAACTCCAACCATCTCCTTTGCCCGAGGTTCAGATCTGGTTGGGTGAACAAATACTTTAAGCTTTTGTGATCCGAATACACCTCGCAACGACACCGATTAGGTAATGTCGCCAAATCTTAAGTGCATGGATCACACGCCAACTCCAAGTCATGTGTAGGATAGTTGAGTTCATGAGGTCTCAATTGCCTTGATGCATAGGCCACTACCTTGCCTTCTTGCATAAGGACACAACCGAGGCCTCGACGAGAAGCGCCACAAAAGATATCAAGCTCGGCGGACATCGGGAGAACAAGAACGGAGCGGTGGTCAATCGCTTTTAAGTGCTTGAAACTTTCCTGCAATCAGCGGACCACGAGAACTTCTTGTCCTTCTTGAGCAACTCCGTCATAGGCTTCGCTATCTTGGAGAAGTTCTCGATAAAGCGACGATAATATCCCGCTAAACCAAGAAAACTCGAACCGGTGACCGGAAGGGTCGACTCGAGAAAGCACGTCGCCGATCTTGCTAGGATCCACACCACGCCTCCGCCGAAAGAATATGGCCTAAGAAGGCTACTTCTTTAACCGTAACGCACACTTGCCGAACTTCGCATACAAATGGTGCTCACGGCTTGCCCAACACAAGCCTCAAATGCTCGGTGTGTTCCTCATCGCTCTTGGAGTAGATAAGGATATCATCGATGAAGACCACAACGAACCTATCCAAATACTCCATGAACACCGAATTCATGAGGTTCATGAACAAGGCCGAGCATTGGTCAAGCCGAATGACATGACGGTATACTCGCAAGCCATAACGAGTAGAAAAAGCCGTCTTTGGAATATCCTCGGCCGAATCCAACTCGATGATATCCCACTCTCGAGATCAATCTTGAGAAAACTCGAGCTCCGGTTAATTGATCGAAAAGGTCATCGATACGGGCAAAGGGTACTTGTTCTTTACCGTTACTTCATTAAGTGGACGGTAATCAACGCACATGCGCAGCTGCCTTGTCCTTTTTCGACAAAGATTGCTGAGCATCCCCAAGGAGATGAGCTAGGCGGATGAAACCCTTCTCTTGAAGCTCACCCACCGCTTCTTCAACTCCACCAACTCAATTGGGTCCATCCGGTAGGCGTCTTCGAGATCGGGCGGCACAGGAACCAACTCAATGACAAACTCGAGGTCTCGAATCGTGGCATCCCCGAAGGTCGCCGGGAAGACATCAACAAAGTCACATACCACGGGACTTCACTAATATCTAGAGCTGGCTTCGCCGAGCGCGAAGAGATGCGGACCTCGCAGCTTCGCGAAAGCGAACCCGCCGCCGGAAGGACTAGTGAGGTAGATGAGTCTCCTAGCGCAATCAATTTGTCCCATGTGCCGAGACAACCAATCCATGCCTAGGATTACATCTAAGCTCGCCGATCGAAGGAGGATAAGGTTTGCCAAGAATCCTACCCTTCTATCTCAACAGGACATCCCTACACTCGCACTCGACTCTCAACTCCCAACCGGAGAGCGAATGAGCAGCTGGGACCAACAATGGAGTAAAAAGAAGACCTCCCACAGCAGAAAAGACTGAAACAAACGAATGAGATGCGCTCAATCAAATAATATCAGAGGAGGAAAGAGTTAACCGAAGGGTACCCAACACGACGCCGGGTGCCTCTCGTGCCTCCTCCGCGGAGATGAGGTTGACGCGCCACTACCCACGCCTTGGGTAGCGGGACAACCTTCCGATCTCGGGAGAACCACCTCCCGCCCGCGCCCTCCATTAGGACGAGGGGCCGCTCGATCCGTTAGGGCAACTATTGGCATAATGCCCTTCGGTTGCACGAAAAGCAGTGACCCCGGCACCGGATTGCGGGGCCACTCGCCGTTCGCAGTGCGTGGATCGGGCACGGCCGCGGAGGGCGAGGAGCCGGTGCCGGCGGCCTCGGTGGTAGTGAAGCCACGCAACGGGCCCCGGGTAGGCCCGACACGAGGACGAGAGAGGCCGCCTGCATGCATCGCCGGGCCTCCCACTTGCGCTGCGGGACTCGCCAGCGCCTTCGCCTTGTGCTCAAGAACAATGGCCTTGTCCACCAAGGTCCAAAGTCGCAAAGTCCACAATGGAGAGCCTGCCTTGCAGCTCCTCGCACAAACCTCCATGAACTTCTCCGCTGGCCTCATCGGTGGCCACCTCGCACGGAGCATAACGAGCCAAGTGGTTGAACTCGCATGTACTCCATCACCGACTTACGCCCTTGCTTGAGCGCGACAAACTCCTTCTTCTTGACTTCATCAAGCCGGCGAGGATATGAGCTCGGCGGAACGCCGTCCGAACTCATCCCAAGAGACGGTGTGGCGGCGCTGCATGGCCAAGAAGTTCTCCCACCAGAGAGTGCTGCCTCAAGCCGATGGGAGGCAAAGAGTGCTCGTCTGGTCCAGCATCGAGCAACGCCGAAGCTTACGCCAACCCGACGCAGCCAATCATCTGCATCCAAGGGGTCCTCAGACCTTGAGAACGTGGGGGGTTGAGTGCGAAGAAACTCAGCCAAACCCCCACGAGACTGATGTCCACCCCCTTGCCCGGATCCTGAGGCACCGGAAAGGGCGGAGGTGTTGCGCGCATAACATCCAGCAGACCTCCGCCCTCCGAACGGTTGCGCCGATCCAAGAAGGACCTCACCATGGTTGGAGGAGGCGGAAGCTCCTCATCCAAACCAGGCTGCGACCACGGCCGCTACGAGTACCTCCAACCATCCTGCTTTAAGAAACTTAGGTTAGAAACCAAAGCACTAACACTAGAAGTTGATGAAAGCGAAAAGCTAGCGATTAGGGGAATGAGACATCACCCTAACCGAAAGCCAAAAACAGCAAGTAACAACTTTAAATGTTTCCAAGGAAACTCCAAAACAGCAAGGAAACTCCAAACCAAGCTCAACTTCTCAATGCCATTCACCCGTATGGAATGAACGAGTAATAGTGTGAGAAGATAAAAATTTCAGCACACTACAACAAGTCTAACACTACTCGAGAGCAAGGTTAAATCAGCGAAATAGGTGTTAGATACTTAGCTAACTAGTATCACATCTTACCCTTTTTATTCCTACAAGTTTTACTTGATTAACCTCTCATTTTCTACCCTGGTTAGAACCTCTGAGCTTGCTGTCCGAAAACTGAATGATCGCTGTCCAGATTTTGCATCCAAGCCTCCTAATTGAAATCTTCAACTTCGGAAGCTTCAAAACCTTGTAGAGGGCAGCTAACACTTCAATTTGCCAAGCTCATTGGTTCCCAAAACCCAATTTAAACGATAATGACTATCTTTTGAGAGAAGGAAAGGAGAACAACTTTTAAAACTCAAATTAGAGCAAGATGAGATAGAAAGCTAAGATAGGTAAGAAATAAAATCGGAGAACTTACTTAAGCTTTCATAAATCATTTGATACTCTGAAATTAAGGTTTTCAAAATATCCTAAGGACGACCAAGCTTGGGTTATTACGGTCGGAATGGCTCGATACCAACTTTAGAGGACCCGGTTTATTCAAACTTGTCTTGTTTAACCATCCACTTGGTCCTAACAAAGACAAATCAAATAAACTAAGCCTCGAGATATGTATACTTCCTGCACTGCAGATACACACCTGCTACAAAATTATGCATCAATTCCATTCATACACATAGAGCCAAGCAAAAGCAACAAGCGAAAGACATAGATAATATAAAAGAGTTATTACAAAGAGAGGCCGACTGCCAAAAGACATAAAGATAAGTAAATACACAATGAAGCAAAATGGCCATAAGATGGCGATAAGCAAAAGCCAATCGGTGTGCCTTTACCCACAAGGCAACCAACCGACCGCCAAGCTAATCGCCCTGCACGGCGCCGCAACACAACTCACAAAAGTGAGGCCCTTGGGGCTCACCTTCTTCCTCTCGCAACAATTAATAATAAGCAAGCGATGAGTACAAAACTTGTTTTTGTACTGCAAGATCGACGTGTGAGATAATGAACTATAATTAACTACATGCAAGCTTTATTTAAGTGGATGAGGCTCGACTTATTTTTAGCATAAAGCAAGTTTTCATTTGCAATAGGGTAATAGATTCAAAGCAAGTTTGCAATTAACTTTTATTGTTCAAATAAAAGAGAGACAATTATAACAATAGATAGATGACAACACCAACCTAGAAGTGACTAACCCATAGTCACCACAACAATAGCATGAAGTGCCCTTCATACCACCCATGTCAAGTTTAAGTTTTTAAAAGGTTGTAGTCTAGTTCTTGCACGACCTTACCAAGCATGTCCATAACCTAGGACGAGGCTATTCGAATAGTTTTAACCTGCAGAGGGTGTACCAATGTACCCACACGATAGACCGCCTTTCCACCACCACGGTTAGCACACTTCCTTTGGTATGCGTGCATGGCTAAGTATAACAAGACGCTTTCCAATGGACGATGCTAATTAAGAGCCGCAACCCACGGAGAAGGACACATTAGACGACCTAACGGTCCGCTAATGCTCCCTCCAAAACACACACACAAGAGCACACCCACCCACCAGCTCATAATTAACACCTTCCAAAGTACTTAGTCAAGAGAGGTTCCATATCCCCCTCGTGTGGTTAGCACGCAATAAGCGCTTGGCTTAGTGACACAAGTAACTCGGTCCTTGGGGACTTAGGCACCATTCCACACACCCAACAGATCACATCAACATACCATTGTGCCCAAGTCAAGATATAGTTTTATTTTCAATTTTTGATTTGTAAATCAATAAAACACAAGGGTTGGACATAATGGAGTAGTATAAGTAGTTGTGTGATCAAGATCACCGACTAAGTCGATGATCGCCCAATACTACCGATAACTAGGCATGGCTAAGCAATATTCATTCGAAATCTACTAAGTGACAAGAGCTCATCCAACGAACTCTAATCACAGCAAATAACCTAGGCTCAGGTAGTAGAGGATGATTACTTACCTACAGATTATGCAACTAGAGGATTACTAATCAATTTAACAACAAATTAGCAATGCATACATAGAAGTTAAACAAAATATTAGACTTTAAAAGTAATGGGATCAAATGGGAAATGATCAAACTGCTTGCCTGCTTGTTGTGGCTCAAATTGTTGCGGAGGGTCGTTCTCGGGGTCACCGCAAATATCGAATCCTAAGCGAAAGAGCGAAAACAACCAATAAGACGAGCAACACTAAAACGAAAGAGCAAGCAAAAATTATCCAAATGCGACGAAATTTACACACAAGGTAGAATACGAATATACCTAGACATAGAAACTGGAAAAACTTAATTTGGATTTGTGGTGCAAAAGATATTCTCTAAAAACCTATTTTCGGCCTTAATTAGCACTGTAGCAAAAATATTTTCTAGAAAGATTTTGAAGCTAAAACTTTTATGGTGGCTACCTACTGGTGTGGTGATAACCCATATAAAATTTCAGGTCATTTGAAGTTACAACGAATTAGTTATGATTTTTCTAAGTTCTAAAATTAGGACATCATTTATATCAGTAGCAAAGACCACTAGCAAACTGGTCCTTCACTAAAGTTCATCCCTAAAGGAAATTAACAAAATTTAGTTCGCTCTATTTGGATTTACAGAGAAAAAGTTATGGATTTTCTAAGTTTTTATAGCATTTTTGGAATATTTAATAAAGGCTGAAAAGGCTAAAATCGATTCCCAACATTTCTGGTTCTTAACAGGGCCTGGAAACATTTCTAGATTAATCTCTAGCCTAAAAGAAAATTAACACTACTGAAATCACCCAAAAAGGATCTATAATGAAAAAGATATGAATTTCTAAAGTTTTAACAACATTTTTCAAGAGAAAGATAAAGCTCACCGAGGAATTTTATATCCTCAACCGAAAAGAAAAGGCGTGGCTCAACGTGGGCGCTGATTAAAGATCCGACGCCCACGCAAGACGGCCGACTCAACATGCGCGCGCGCACCGCTGGATTTGATTCCAACGGTCCGGATCATTGTGACCTTCGACACCCAATTGCTCGCACAACCGGACCGTTGATCAAGCGATGAAGGGTCGATTGAGGGAGTCTTGGACGATCCAATTGCCCCACGATCCCGCCACGAGATCCAATATCGAACGGCCGAGGTTGATTGGGCCGTTTATGATTTGAACAGGCTCACGACAATAGGGGCCCACCGTCGACGCAAGTCACATGTCGGTTTGAACGCACGCGCATGTGGAGGGTTTGAAATGACGGGCCCACGTGTCGATCGAGGAGGTGGGTTTAGGACAGCTAATGATTACTAACCCATGATTAACAATGATTATCATTAATGAACGCCATTACTGTGTCCGAACGATATTACGGCACCGCCGTTTTCGTCCGACAACAAAACCGAGGGCACCCTCCGGCTTGTCGCCGGCGACCCAAGGCACGGCGGCGGGAGCTAAGTGCCAAAATGGAACCGCAATAGCATTGCGCACCCATCGGTATCACTCACTCCGGCAATAGTGCCCCAGAACGGCGGCTAGTCGACGATGAGCGGCGGCGACCGAAACGGCCAAAATGCGAAATGACTGAAAGCTTTGCAATAAACCATTCCAGCGGGTGCCAAAGCTTCTAGGGGCTACTAGAAGGGTACCGGAGCACGGGTGGAGCTCGGAGGTGGTCGAGGTGGCTCCGGCGACGAAGAACGGCGCCGGCACCGAAGAAGAAAAAGTGGAGACGACGGCCTGAGCAAAATGGGGGAGACCGGGTCATCACTACAGCTCCACAGTAGCCCATACATGCTTCCTGAGCAAAGAATTAGGAAATGAAGCTTCTTACCTGCGGTGAGGAAGAAGGGGGTGCTCACGGCCAAAAGAGAAACCCCAAAATTGAGCCGCTCCGTGAAAAGCAACTACAATTAAGTTAGGGGTTTTGCTCCAAGAAGTGAGGGACACAAACCGAAGCAAAAAGAAGGGAAGAAAAGCCACTGGAGCGCGGGTTGCACCAAGGAGCTCCCAGCTCAACAATGGCGGTTGAAAGGGTTCTGGAGATTTGGGCTCAAGCAAGCAAAGAGAGTGCAAGCTGGAGCTCAAGGGGGTGTAAAGAATGCTACTGAAGGTCTTGAGGGGCTTAAGTAGCCGAGGGGACGAACAGAGTAACAAGCACATGCCCATGGGTGGACTTGGTCCACAAGAGCGTGGCGATCGCCGAGCGACGGAGCAGTAAGCTCGACGACTCTGAGGGCGGTGCACTGACGGGCATTTAATGCGCCGTAGAGAGAGCCGTTTAAAGGGCTCAAGGAGGTGACAAGGCACCCCCTCTCTCTCACTGCCATGGCGTACAGGCACGCACGCGCGCGGCGGAAGGAGGAAGATGACCAGCGACCTGGGTGGCCCCACCGGTCAGTGACACAAAGTGGTTCGAGTCCAAAGTGTTTTAGTGGGTCGAGCCCAACCTCATTAGATGCTGGCCGCCGGATGAGATTTGAATGGCCACGATGCGATCGCTAATTGTAAAGACTGGAGTGAACCGGTACGGTCCCGCGACGGTTGGATCAGGATCCAACGGCTGAGAATCAGATGGCAACCGGAGTTGTCCGAATGCCTACACGAATGAGAGCCGTCCGATGGAGATCTAACGGCTGATGACGCGCGCGCCCGCTCGACCACGCCGGGTGCGATTAGTTGGCTCGGTCGAGTCAAGTGACTCGAGCCCGAGCCTGACTCGAGTCCAATGAACAGTACAAACCAGTTAGGGTTTGATTTTAAACCTGAAACTTTGGGGATTTAAATTGAGGTATCAGATCATCTCCAAAATTTATGAAATTTTAACTGGAGGTTCCTGATCTTAGGGTTAACCTTTCATAAAATTTCCAGAGGTTTTTGTGCACTGGAATTTTCTCAAGAAATTCCAGAAGGTCAAAACAGAGGTTTGACCAAGGTTTGACTTGCCTCTAAAATATTTCAAATAATTTCCAAAAATTATGAAATAATTCAGAGGTGTTACCAAGCAACCTTAGAACCAGGGAAAATTATTTCCAAGGGTTTGACAAAAGATTTGACCAAGGAGGTAGTTGACTTGATAAATGAGGCTTTTGATTTTTAATTTCCCAAAATTCCTTTACAAGAATTTCAGAAAAGTTTCAAGAGTAAAAGGGTGTAAGAAAAGTTTTAATTTACCCTCAATTTCTTACATTTGAAACACAAGCCAAAATGGGGATGTTACAAAACCCAAAAGTCTAACTTACATATTCTTTACAAAATACCACTGCCCTATTACATACATTTTATTTAAGGGCAACTACTAGACAAGAAGACACCTATCCACGAGGATTCATTGTCGAGATACTAGCATAAAGATCCCGGTTAAAGTTCACCGGAAACTCATTCAAAAGATGAGCTCCAGGGGAACCCGTGTCGATAGGATCCAAAGGACTAATGAGACGCCTCGGGGAACCTAGAAGTGATTGATGACCTCCAAGAGGTGCAGTCCGCAGAGTGCGAGGAAAGCCTGCAGTCATCCTGGCTTGACGCACTTGTCCATAAACAGGCACGCACCCGGGTACTTCTGGAAGTCGATAAAGTGGTGGTGCAGCAGCAGCAGGAGAGGTCTCATTGTCACCATAAAGCACGTTGTGAGGAACGCGATTCATGTTGACTCCAAGTAGCAGGTACTCCTGGGCCTCATTAAGACGATGCCGAGTTTCCCACAACTCCCTCACCAGGCAGCGATGGATTTGGTCCATGATGCGGACCATCCTCACCAACTGTCGCACCTGAGGGTCTTCCCCAAACTGTATCTCATCAAACATGCTCACTTCTGCAGTAGGGCCTTGATTCGGGAAGTGATCATAGGGTGGTTGAGACAATTCCGTCAAATCATAACGAAGAAGGCTCATCATCCTACTAGCAGCTTCCTGAATAGCCATAGCCTCAGAGGTGGCAAGTGCTTGGACACAGTAAGGAACACTGCCGGCTACATGCCTAGCAATGACGTTGATGAAGGCACGGTACTCCTCCATCCCTGGTCCTCGATCTCGCCGATAGATGGCATACTCCGGCTGGTAAGTGAAATTGGATCGCCACATCATGTCCCTAAGTAAAGCTGGGAACCCATCAACATCTTCAGCTCGGGTCTCCTTGACCAAGTACCACCCACTCATCTATAGACAAAAAGACAAGATACGAAAACAATTTACTTTGAAAAAGCCAACAGAAAGTTGGGACAAGAATTGATATTAAGGAGGATAAGAAATAAAAGATGCCATACTTAAACTTTCAAAATTATATTACTGCTTGAAAATAATTTTATCAAAAGACTTTCCAATTCCTTCGGCCAAGCTACCTCTAACCTCACAACAACGATGCTCGATACCAATTTGTGGGACCCGGGTATTGGAAATGCACTTAATCAAATTCATACTGTAGCACAATTATTAATTAAGGAACAGTACTGCCCCTTTATTAAAGATCATGCTATAAGTATAAATTTAACAAGTAACCAATCCAATAGTCGATTCTGATATATATATCTCACAATGGTTCCCAGGATCAACGACCATTGCATATATATCCTTCAACAACATTGCATCAAACACATACAAGTCATTTATTTACATAATTAAACATAAGTTTACAAATTTCGGTTCAGTGCTACATTATTAAGTGACTTGGTCACTTCAAAAGTCTAACAGCGGAAGCAAAATAAAATGGCAACGTCCACCAATGGCCCCATCCACCCGCAGGCGATTGCGTGGAGGAAAGAAGTAGCTTTACTCGTTAGCGTCACCCTGATCGGCGCTAACGGGTACTTCATAAAGATAACCATCCTCACCTGCAACATTAGGTTATAGCACCTTGAGTACAGAAGGTACTCAGCAAGTCTTACACAAACTAATAAAAGAAAGTGTTTATTAGAACCTATTCAAAGGAGTAGAATCTATACATGCATAAGGTTACAACAGGAAGGTATAAAGGTTCCGATTTGCATAAAGCAGTACATCTTAGCCTACAAAAGCTAAATTTTGATAAAGCCATTTAATAAATCAAAGTTAGACTAGAACAGTAAGTAAATGAAATAATGGTAACAGATGCAGCGCATGAATCCTCATGCTAAGCCAAACCAAACCGCTTTTTAAAACAAAACTTCTATACAGTGACATCAACTCAAGTTATCATCCATGACCGTGGACACGGCTATTCGAACAGTTTAATAACCCCGCAGGGTGTACATCTTTACCCACACGACTTAGCTAGCCCGTTGCCTTGGATGACTCGAATGATGACATACTTCCTTTGGTATGCCGACCGGGAAACTAAGATTTGGTATTTTTCAACAAGCTAACACTATTGAGTTGGACCCCATGTGTGAACCGATCTCGCTAAACAACGATCGATAGCATCCGCTAACTGGGCACACATGTTGCGTCAGAATGCCGACCCAAACAATTAAATGCAAACGGGTTCGCTGCCCATATTAGTTTGCAATCAAGATCTTTAAGGTGCGTATATGCGACGGAGCACATATACGCCTCACCCTTCTAAGAACATCCGATCATCGACATACAAGCTCACATGGCATAAAACGCAGTCATAAGACCAAAGCATCTATGCCATACAAGGTCAATACACATATCCTTACTCTCCTGTTTCCAACCCAATAGTCTTAACATTTTACTTAACCAAACAGCGCCCATACACTGCGTGTGGAAGTACGTGGGGGACTTGAATTGAATAGTCAGAGTTCGGTCCTTAATTGGTCCAGACAAGTCCACCACAAATCCCAATCTCGTGCACAAAAGCACCATCACTAGCTTCCTCTTGTCAGATCTATTTAAGTATAAAATTCATTTCGGACATAAGTAAACTGGACAAAGAGTTTAAAGTAATAGAAATCCAGTTGTGATTCCCATGTTTGACAAGATATTCTTGTCAAACTCTAAAATTCTCTAGACTGCATGTCTAAGCCAAATCTGAAAATAAAACTTATAATATACGAGACTATACTATGGTTGAATGTATGATTATAATTAAGGTAATCCACAATGTCACTCAGTCATAACTAACTAATCTGATCCATATTTGTATTTCCGGAAAAATAGCATGCACAGATGTCCTTGGATTTGAAAAAAAACTATTGTATGAAATTTGGGATCAATATGGTGCAAAGAGGATGCTTGCCTTGATAATAATAAACTTCACATTGCGAGTCAAAGTTGCTCGAAATAGAGTCAAATGCTTGAAGAGAACCAGATTCTAAAAGAAGCAATAAAATCCAATAAATACCAAAATCGACAATAAGTGCAGATTGAAAGAAACATGTATGATCAATATGGAAATGCATGTTTAACAGCATGCTTAAGTTATACATAACCTAATAAAGATATTAGCCCATATTACCACCTACTGATTTCCAAAGGCAGAAACTAGGTTTTAGTTCAAAGTTTTCAGTTTTCAGATTTTGAAAAGGGCAGAAACAGGAGAGATTGCAGATTTGGGAAAAAGGAAAATAGATCAAGCAAAGTGTAATATTCCAGAAGTGTGAGAAGTCAAGAAACGGATTAATTAAAATTAATCGGTAGAGAATAATTTAATCGGGGAAGTTTTTTTTTTAGTTTTCGTCAAATCCAGCGTAGAGAGGGGCTTTTCTGCGCTTTTCCGCTACCTTTGGGGCTGGGCCTTGGCCCATCTAGTGTGGCCGGCCAAGGGGGAGGGCCACCCTCCCCCAAACCCTAGCCGCCCCCTCTCCCCTTTCCTCCTCCCACTTGGCGCCGCGCCTACTCCCCTTCCTCCCTCTTTGGCGAATCCTCTTCCCCTTGCACCCCTCTCCCAAGGTGCTGCCTCTGCACCTCCCCTCATCCAAGGTGCTGTCCATTGCGCAAGAAGGAAGAAGGAGAGGAAGAAAAGAAGGAGAAGAAGGAGAAGAAGGAGAAGAAGGAGAAGAAGATTTGCGTGGGGTTTGGTTCAGCGATTTCTAGTGGTTCTACAAGGGTAACGAGATGTTTTCCCCGCTGTTTGATCCTTAGTAGATGCGAATTTGATTAGAATTGTCGGTTAATTGTTGGGCTGCAGAAGATGCAGTTCTGTCCAGAACCTTGCGTGAGTATTTTCGTGTATTTAGAGTCTGAATTTTAAGTTTCCATCTCCTAGAGATATGTGGTTTATTTCGTTAGCTTTCAGTGGCGCGAAGATCACTCGATTCCGAGGTCTGAGTCAAAAGTTATGGTCGATTTAGTATCTGCTGCCAGAAATCTGACGAGAATAATCTGTCTGGTTATTTCCTAAAATATGAAAGGGAATTTGGTAGAATCTGAAAGTTCACCCTTCTAGGTTATTGTAGGTGATTCGATAACCTTTTCAGATTGATAAAGAACGATCAATTCGGAGTTACCTGTTAAAAGTTATGGCCATTTTAGTTTTGCTGTTCGTTTGTGTAGACAGTTTCTGTACTGAATGTTCAGACAATGGGTAGCCTATTATTTTGGCCGAATTGGTTTATTGTGTCAACTAGAGTATTGTAGATTATTCAGTTAAGAATATACAGAAATTGGATTTACCCCTTTTTGACTTCCAGATCTTGAGTTATGTCTTTTACCGTGCTGCTGTCCAGAATCAGTTTACGGCAGGAAATGTTGTCTTTCGGTTTCAGCTTTGTAAACTCGTTTTGAGTCGTCAAGTAAGCGTTGTAGAATGCCGATTAGTAGCGCTGGGTGTATTATGACCTTATTGAATTTATTTTTACTTGTTTAGGAGGTGAAGCCTCGGGTTTAGAATATCGCCTTGGCGGCTAACGCGTCACATCGTGGAAGGCAAGTAATTGTAGCGATGTTACTACCGAGTAATTGGTTGTTCTTACTACTTGCAATCCATATGATTTTCGTATTTTGAAGTGTTATGCCATGGTTGGTTGACTTACATATGAGATGATGACAGTATTTATTATTTTAATGATTTACATTGGTTATCGTGTGTGTAGGCATGAAAGGGTTGTTTTATGTGCCGAATGTGGATCATGGATGTATTTCTTCCATAATGATTATGTAGTAGTTGTACAAGTTAATCTTGTTGGTGCCCTTATGAGATGTCACACATGTGGTGTATAATTATCATATCATTCATAACATACCATTACATTGCATTGTGGATGTCGCCGCTTATGGTCGCGATCAGACTGCAGACAAAGATCGCATATTGTCAGAGATCGATGCACACTCTTACCTTGATGGGTAAGAGTGCAAGTGGAGCATGGCATGCATTTGCATTAAGCATTGTGGATGGAGAACCCGCATTCTTTTGTCAATGGTTGAATTCTTATGAGGCGGGACTCATGCTAGTCCATGTGGTTTATTGAATGAGATAGTGGATCGTGGTTGTGGTCATGCAATATTATAACTGTGTTGTAGCTTGCTTGTCAATTGATTAACCTGTTATGCAACTTACTTGCTGAGATTTTATCTCATTCTTGTTGTTTCTTTCCCCTTTAGGTGATTCTTAAGCATTCTGGGATGGGTAGAGCGCACTACAATAATGCACTCAATTCATAGTTTCATGTCTGTAATAAAGTTGAGAGGAATTTAGCCTATTGACTAGCTATTCACGAGTGATCTGTTGAATTATTTATTGATGCATTTGTGGACTACACTTGGACCGAATCGCTAGAGGTTGTTTAATTATTGAACTTGTTATCGTTATCTTTATTCCCTTAGTGGTTTATGCTTCCGCTTATTGTTTCTTGCCTAGAGTTGTTGCGAAATTTTATATTCTTATGAAATTATTGGCTAGTCAGAGTGGTTAAGTAATATCCCTGGTAATGTTGGTCCTGGGTGTTACAGATTGGTATCGAGCCTAGGCTTTAGGTTCTAGGAGAAGTAAGGAAATTGACACACTTGCACATGTAGGATGGGGAAGGGTTTGCATATCTTGCATATACCTTGTTGAATTCTTTAATTTATTGCTTGTGCTTCACTTATCGAGATTATTGTTTGTTTGTTTGTGGGTTGCGGTGGGCTGCAGGAATGCCACCTAAGGGTAGTGGCGTGTTCGTCCCGCTACGGCAGCAAGCGGCCGGCAGATTGAGGAGGCCGAGGATGCTCACCGGTGGGTGGTACCCAAGAGGAGGCATGGTCGTGGTCGGGGCCATGCGGCAAGAGTTGAGGGCTTTGAAGCAGGGGGGTGGCCCCAGTGCCGATGCCGCCCGGTGCTGAGGTTACTGGCGGTGGGCAAGAAGCGGTATCTCACTTCGTGAGTGGGTAGGGTTGTGGCCGGCCGACGCGCGCCACTCCGTCTGTGCCGCCGTTGGTCGTCCCACGTGGAGGACAAGATGGAGGCTTTTGAGGTAGTGGTTTCGATCGCGTGCGCTATGTGGCGAAGCTAACTTTGAAGGGAGAGGCCCAGATCCGTGGAAAGGAGTGCGATGCTGCCGCACGGCTGCCCATGGACTCCCATCGTGGGCGGAGTTTGTCCGGCGATTTGAGAGGCGGTTCTATCCGAGACCTTCTCGACAAGATGAAAATTGACTTGGGCAAATACACTCAAGATAAGCGATGCGTGGCGAGTATGAGGTGGGCTTCAATCGATAGTCCGCTCGTCCCACATGTGGCTAGGGATGATGCGAGAAGGCGAGCAGTGGCGTCGGGGCTTAGGCCTTCGATCCGCCACCGGGTGCCTTCCGATCACAGATTTTGCCACTGGTGGAGCGGGCCTTGGGGATCGAGATGCGGCATGCGACACGGAGGACACTCGCAAGGCCTCTGGAGGAGATCAGCCTCGAGGTCATAGCGAGAGGAGGGGCCATTCTGGGGGCCCTATGTTTAAGAAGGCAAAGGGTCGTCGTCATCAGCCCTACCGTGGTAGCGCGGGGCACACCAGCTCACTGGAGGGAGCTCTCTGCAGTACCGTGCCACCTCGAAGCCCGGAATGGGCTTAGTGTGTTTTCGTTGTGGGGATCCGCACAGGCGGAGTGACTGCTCTTGGAGGGGGCAGTGTGCTATCTGTGGTCAAAACCACAAGGATGTGGTGTCGGCGAGAATCCCAAGGGGAAACTACGGTGGGAGTTGGCGCCTACACCTTCGGACGGGATTCTCTCGCCCCGATGGCACCGCTCGGATGATGGTCGTGGCTCCTACCTCGCAGATCCCTACTGCGTCCCCGCACGCGTTACTGCCGGCGCCTCCAACACCTTCATCGATCGTCTTGGCGCCCCACCGGAGGATACTGGGTTGCAGACCTACTCCATCGACCCGTACCTCGGTGGACACTGCGCGACCTACGAGTGTGGGAGATCCTTCTTCTTCACTGTCCTCGCGGCATTCTCCATGCCGACATCGGATGGCGAGGATCGTGGAGATGTTGTGACAGTACCTTATCGATTGACTCTTTTGATGCTGCGTATTTTTGATTCGAGCCGTTTCTCTTTTGTCTCGGAGAATTTTGTTGAGCGGCAGGCTTTGGTGCGATTAATTGGGAGGCGTGGTCGTTAGTTCTCCTAGTGGGCTTATATCCGGTTCCGTGTTTGCCCGGTTGTGTGGTGGTTCTAGCGGATGAGGAGTTCGTGGCGAATTTGGTGGTTATATCCCCGAGCCCTTCGATGTGATCCTTGGCATGGATTGGCTCACGCGGTATCAAGTCGTCATCTCTTGTTTCGGAAGACGGTCACCTTGCGTTCTCATGCGGGCGTGAAGTTGTTTTCCAAGGAGTGCCCGCATGATACTCTCTCGTTGTTGTGCCAGTTGTTTCCTAATCGGCGGATGCAGAAGTCAGGGGTGTTGTGGGCTTTGGTGGAGGGTCACGAGGCTGCCTTGAGGTTAGAGAACATACCGGTAGTCTGCAAGTATCCGGATGTTTTTCCCAGTGAGCTCCCCGGCTTGCCACCAGAGCGGGAGTCGATCTTGATTGAGCTCGTTAAGTGCACGGCCTATTTATAAGTCCCCGTACCGGATGGCACCAGTTGAGCAGGTGGAGCTAAAGAAGCAGTTGGATGAACTCTTAGCTAAGGGGTTCATTAGACCGAGCACGTCACCCTGGGCTGCTCCGGTTTTGTTTGTGGGAAAGAAGGATGGCACCAAGAGGCTTTGTGTGGATTATCGAGCGCTCAATCAGGTGACAATTAAGAATAAGTATCCCCTGCCTCGCATTGAGGATCTCTTCGATCAGTTGAGGGGTGCCAAATTATTTTCCAAGATTGATTTGCAGTCTGGTTACCATCAACTGCGGATCAGGGAGGAAGATATAGAGAAGACAGCATTTAGCACAAGGTATGGGCATTATGAGTATGTTGTTATGTCTTTTGGACTGACTAATGCTCCTGCTGTCTTTATGGAAGCTATGAACAGGATGCTCCATGAGTACCTAGATTCTTTTGTGGTGGTCTTCATTGACGACATCCTGGTTTATTCCAAAACGGAGGAGGACCACGAGTTGCACCTTAACCTGGTCCTAGATACTCTTCGGAAGAATAAATACTATGCGGCTAAAGAAGTGTGCTTTCGTTATCCAAGTAGGATTTTGGGTCATACCATCGATCAAGACGGTATTACAAAGTGGATCCAAGAATGTGGCGGCAGTGGTTCGATGGCGGAGGCCAACCAATGTGTCGAGATCCGAGTTTCTTGGTCTTGCGGGTATTACGGCGCTTTGTGCAGGATTTTCTAGCATTGCTAAACCAATGACCCGACTCACGCAAAGGGGTTCCTTTTGTGTGGACGGACGCCTGAGGTCGGGTTTGGACTTTGAAGAACAAGTCGGTAAATGCACCTATTCTATCCTTGCCCGGAGTGGCAAGCGCTCACTGTACACGGATGCTTCTCGGATTGGACTCGGTTGTGTATCGATGCAAGAGGGCCGAGTAATCGCTATGCTTCTAGACATTGAAGACTCATGAGCGAATTATCCCACTCATGATCTTGAGTTGGCAAAGCAGATTGTGTTTGCTCAAGTCTTGGAGGCATTACTTGTATGGGGAGCAGTGCGATATCTTCACCGATCACAAGAGCCTTAAGTATATATTCACTGCGAGAGCTAAATTTGAGGCAGCGGAGGTGGTTAGAGTTAATCAAGGATTATGACCTGACTATCCAGTATCACCCTGGTAAGGCTAATGTGGTGGCTGATGCCCTAAGTAGGACAGGGGTACCTCAGGTGGCGTTATCCTTGGCCTCGGAGTTTGAGAAGATGGGTATTTCTTTCTGTCTTCTATGGTTCTCAAGGCAGCAGAGACACAAATGATCATCGACCGCCATCCCCGAGCGCGTTCTTGAAGCTCAACAGCTCGATCGGCTCCTTTCAGAGGTGCGGAAAAGGATCTCGGAGGGGCGTTCCCGAGATTTTAGTGTGGATGAACACGGTGCGGTTCGATTCAAAGGCCGGCTGTGTGTACCCCAGAAATCACCGGTGAAGGATGATATTCTTCGTGAGGCTCACCGTACCCCATATGCGGTACATCCAGGAGAGACCAAGATGTATCGTGATCTTAAACAAATCTTTTGGTGGAAGCGGATGAGGGTGGATATTGCTAAATATGTCGCTGCCTGTGGCGTTTGTCAGCAGTAAAGGTCGAGCACAAACGCCCCGCCGTTTATTGCGGCCCTTGGAGGTACCGAGTGGAAGTGGGAGCATATCACTATGGACTTTGTGGTTGGGTTGCGCCGCCGAGGGCGAGATGCAATATGGGTCGTGGTGGACAGGCTTACCAAGTCCGCACACTTCATACCGTTAAAAACGACCAACACAACAGCAGACCTAGCCCGTTGTACATCCGAGAGGTGGTGAGACCGCACGGTGTACCCAAGTCCATTGTTTCGACCGAGATGCCAAGTTCGTCTCTAAGTTACGCAGAGTCTTCAGCTGCGTTGGGCACGGCAGCTTCCTCAAGATGACTTTTCACCCTCGGACGGATGGTCATCGAGAGGACCATTCAAACTCTGGAGGACATGCTTCGTGCTTGCGTGCTATCTTGGAAGGGTAGTTGGGAGGATTATCTGGCTTTGGCAGAGTTCGCTTATAACAATAGTTATCAGGCGAGTATCAAGATGCCTCCTTTCGAGGCTTTGTATGGTCGGAGGTGTGTTTCCCCTCTTGCTTTGGGATGCATGGGCGAGAGGTCGTTGCTTGGTCCGGATCTTGTTCGTGACCGTGGAGAAAGTGCGAGAGGTTCGTCGAATCTGTTGGTCGCTCGAGCCGACAAAAGAGTTATGCGGATGTTCGCGCGAGAGTTGGAGTTTGCGGTGGGTAGCCTTGTGCTCCTTGGTGTCTCCAACCAAGGGTGTTGTTCGCTTTGGTACCACCGAAGCTTAGCCCGCGGTACATCGGTCCTTTTCGGTGGTTGCTCGGGTGGGTAGTGTGGCTTATCGCTTGGAGCTGCGGACTCTTTGAGTGGTGTGCACAATGTTTTTCATGTGTCTATCTTTGAGAAATACTGCGGGATCAGAACATAAAATTGACTCGAACAGTCACAGTGGAGCAGATCTCACCGTGGAGAGTCGGCGATTCGTATCTTGGATACATCGGAGCGGGTCTTGAGGAATAAGACCATCAAGTATGTGAAGGTCCTTTGGACGAATCACCGAGAGAGAGGCTACGTGGGAATTGGAGGATCTTTTGAAAGAAGTACCCGAGTTCTTCGAGGTGGTGAGTACACCTAGTTTGGGTTCTTTATTCGCTTGTGGTGCATTCTTTGTGGTTCAGAGAATTGGATTCGAGGCTAATCCTTTTAAGGTGGGAAGAATGTAATATTCCGTATGTGAGAAGTCAAGAAACGGATTAATTAAAATTAATCGGTGAGAATAATTTAATCGGGAAGGTTTTTTTAGTTTTCACAAATCCAGCGAGAGGGGCTTTTCTGCGCTTTCCGCTACCTTTGGGCTGGGCCTTGGCCCATCTAGTGTGGCCGGCCAAGGGGGAGGGCCACCTCCCCAAACCCTAGCCGCCCCCTCCCCTCTCCCCTTTCCTCCTCCCACTTGGCAGCCGCCCTACTCCCCTTCCTCCCTCTTTGGCGAATCCTCTTTCCCCTTGCACCTCCCTCTCCCAAGGTGCTGCCCTGCACCTCCCCTCATCCAAGGTGCTGTCCATTGCGCAAGAAGGAAGAAGGAGAGGAAGAAAAGAAGGAGAAGAAGGAGAAGAAGGAGAAGAAGGAGAAGAAGATTTGCGTGGGGTTTGGTTCAGCGATTTCTAGTGGTTCTACAAGGGTAACGAGATGTTTTCCCCGCTGTTTGATCCTTAGTAGATGCGAATTTGATTAGAATTGTCGGTTAATTGTTGGGCTGCAGAAGATGCAGTTCTGTCCAGAACCTTGCGTGAGTATTTTCGTGTATTTAGAGTCTGAATTTTAAGTTTCCATCTCCTAGAGATATGTGGGTTATTTCGTTAGCTTTCAGTGGCCGTGAAGATCACTCGATTCCGAGGTCTGAGTCAAAAGTTATGGTCGATTTAGTATCTGCTGCCAGAAATCTGACGAGAATAATCTGTCTGGTTATTTCCTAAAATATGAAAGGAATTTGGTAGAATCTGAAAGTTCACCCTTCTAGGTTATTGTAGGTGATTCGATAACCTTTTCAGATTGATAAAGAACGATCAATTCGGAGTTACCTGTTAAAAGTTATGGCCATTTTAGTTTTGCTGTTCGTTTGTGTAGACAGTTTCTGTACTGAATGTTCAGACAATGGGTAGCCTATTATTTTGGCCGAATTGGTTTATTGTGTCAACTAGAGTATTGTAGATTATTCAGTTAAGAATATACAGAAATTGGATTTACCCCTTTTTGACTTCCAGATCTTGAGTTATGTCTTTTACCGTGCTGCTGTCCAGAATCAGTTTACGGCAGGAAATGTTGTCTTTCGGTTTCAGCTTTGTAAACTCGTTTTGAGTCGTCAAGTAAGCGTTGTAGAATGCCGATTAGTAGCGCTGGGTGTATTATGACCTTATTGAATTTATTTTTACTTGTTTAGGAGGTGAAGCCTCGGGTTTAGGAATATCGCCTTGGCGGCTAACGCGCCACATCGTGGAAGGCAAGTAATTGTAGCAGATGTTACTCTTGAGTAATTGGTTGTTCTTACTACTTGCAATCCATATGATTTTCGTATTTTGAAGTGTTATGCCATGGTTGGTTGACTTACATATGAGATGATGACAGTATTTATTATTTTAATGATTTACATTGGTTATCGTGTGTGTAGGCATGAAAGGGTTGTTTTATGTGCGAATGTGGATCATGGATGTATTTCTTCCATAATGATTATGTAGTAGTTGTACAAGTTAATCTTGTTGGTGCCCTTATGAGATGTCACACATGTGGTGTATAATTATCATATCATTCATAACATACCATTACATTGCATTGTGGATGTCGCCGCTTATGGCGCGCGATCAGACGTCTGACAAAGATCGCATACTGTCAGAGATGATGCACACTCTTACCTTGATGGGTAAGAGTGCGATGGAGCATGGCATGCATTTGCATTAAGCATTGTGGATGGAGAACCTGCATTCTTTTGTCAATGGTTGAATTCTTATGAGGCAGGACTCATGCTAGTCCATGTGGTTTATTGAATGAGATAGTGGATCGTGGTTGTGGTCATGCAATATTATAACTGTGTTGTAGCTTGCTTGTCAATTGATTAACTGTTATGCAACTTACTTGCTGAGATTTTATCTCATTCTTGTTGTTTCTTTCCCCTTCAGGTGATTCTTAAGCATTCTGGGATGGGTAGAGCGGCACTACAATAATGCACTCAATTCATAGTTTCATCTGTAATAAAGTTGAGAGGAATTTAGCCTATTGACTAGCTATTCACGAGTGATCCGTTGAATTATTTATTGATGCATTTGTGGACTACACTTGACCGAATCGCTAGAGGTTGTTTAATTATTGAACTTGTTATTGTTATCTTTATTCCCTTAGTGGTTTATGCTTCCGCTTATTGTTTCTTGCCTAGAGTTCTTTGCCAAATTTTATATTCTTATGAAATTATTGGCTAGTCAGAAAGTGGTTAAGTAATATCCAGGTAATGTTGGTCCCGGGTGTTACACAAAGGTTCTAAAATGAAGCTTAGCCTGATCTTTTAGGGTAATTAATATTCCAACTAACCTTAACCTAACCTAATTGGTTAGATTACAAAGGCTAAAGAAAGACCTATATTGTCTGTTAAACCGACAAAAGAAGACAGAGACAAATCTCTGCGATCAAGCTAAATAGATGATGACAAGAATTAAAAGAACAACTTGTTATGTCGCTAGGGTTTAGTTGAGACCTAACTAGGATGATAAGTTGACAGAAGAAACCCTAGTTCTTGAAAACGATATGAAAGACCGAAAGTTAGAATAACAACTTTTGCTTTAAAGCAAGTTGAAGCTCTTGATGTATGTGTGAATGATCCATATGAGCTCCTAAGGTCCTTAAGGTGCTCAAGATGTCAAAACTAAGGTTTTAGCTTACCAGGATAGGAAAGACACCAAAGACTCTGAAAACCGATGTTGATTGACAGAGAAATAAACTCTGGTTTAACCTACAAAAGATATAAAATCTTTATTACAAGGCGCAACCAGTGCTTAGAATGGATGGACAATTCGGAGGGGCAAGAAACTCCACTGGACAGCAATGGAAGATGAACAGCTCCAGTGGTCAACAATGGCAGCAGCTCAAAAGTTAGGGTTATATATAGATGTTGAGCTACAGGGCAAAGTGGAAGCGTCTAGAGTTAATGAGGTGTCCATTTAGGGCTAAATATTCCAAAAATTATTTGCATAAGCTTTGGGATAAAGCCTCTCCTCTGTTTACAGAGATGTCTGCGCAGAGAGGCAAGGAAGGAGATAAGAACCTTCTGACATGTGGGTCCCCATGTCAGCCACAGTCATGCGCGCCTCCTAAGACTCAAAAGAATATCAACCGTCCGATTAGAAATGGGCGGCTGTGATAAATAGAGAGGTTAAAAGGTTTTAATCGGCATCATTTAATATGGGCCGTGCGATCTTGATCGGCCGATCGATATTTAAACAGAGCCCAAAGGAATTTCGGGGTCTACTTTCAAACAGAGACGTTGGATTGAAATCCAACGATCAATTAAAAGGAATACACGTCACCCCTTTAGATGTGCTGACGCGATACCGTTAGATGGGATTTCTACGGTCAGGATGGAAAAACGAACCGGATGGTCCGAATGCATACATCGACCGGACCCTACGATTTAAATCCAACGCCCAAAGAAATGCAGCCTTAACAAAGAAAGCGCAAAAGGGACAGAAGGATTTGAATCGACGCCCAGAAAAGCGCCTTTAGGTTTAAAAGAAAGGGTGGTGCGGTTGGATTAGAAATGAACGCGAAGATCATGAGGGGATCCGGAGTCGTCCGAATGCATGCACGATCTGGGCCTTAAGATTAGAATCCAACGGTGGGTATTGGGGCGCACACGTGGACAGCTCGCGTGATATCGCGATCCCGTCCGCTCGATGGAAGATCAACGGCTCAGACACGTATGGGGTTGGGCTCGCTCGCGCGTGATCGAGCCGGACGCGGTGCACCGATTTGGACTCAACCACATGGCTCGAGTCGCTACAGTGCTATGGTTTAGGTTCAGACCAGGTTAGTTGACCAGACCCTATTCAAATGCTCAAAGGTTTGACTGGGCTTTTAAAAATAGCAACTAAATTTGTAAAATCATGGAATTTTTATCGAGGCTTGGGATGATATATTTCCAGATAAATTTTAAAATATCACATTATCACTTTCTAAAATACATAAATAATTATCTTAGCCCAAAAATGTTTATTTAAAAGCAAATATTTTCCCTGCAAGCCAAAATAATTTCTAAAAATTCAACAAAAATGATTTTTAGCCAAAATAATTTATCTAGACTTTAATGAAAACACTTCCCAGTCATAATACAAGTTTTATCTTGTATTTCTTTCGAGACTTTAAATGGGTTTTTGGGTTTTGGCAAAAAGGGAAGGTTTCAATTGGTAACAGCAATCCCAAACTGCTAATTATGAACAGTATTCCATTACGGTTCATAAAGCAGAATATTACTGTTTATAGAATTGGGGCTGTTACATGTAGAGTTGCACAAGATGTAATCATGGCCTTCTTGATACTTGCCAATATTCTTTATCAATTAAATATGATAACAATAAATCTGACTTTTTAGCTCAAATAATGCTTCATTGGAATGTCAAGAAATAACTTCTAAAACAGTGGTTTTATACTTTCAGTCATCAGAAAGTCATTCAACTAACAGTGTGCAGAAATACTCTATTATCAAATTAGTCAATTAGTAACTAGTTAAATAAAAACTGAACAGAATCATTAATCTGATATTGCTATCACATCAATTTCATAATATGACAATTATTCTCATCAAGCAATTACCAGAGCCCAACACAATACCAAGTCTAATATTGTTGCTTAGTACAAATTGACAATGAGAAGCAATCCAAATAGCCAAAGTCTGATATTTCTATCACATCAATTTCATAATATGACAATTATCCTCATCAAGCAGTTACCAAAGCCCAACACAATACCAAGTCTGATATTGCTATCACATCAATTTCATAATATAACAATTATCTTCATCAAGCAATTACCAGAGCCCAATACAATACTAAGTCTGATATTGCCACTTAGTACAAATTGACAATGAGAAGCAATCCAAACAGCCCAAGTCTAATATTGCTAACACATCAATTTCATAGTATGACAATTATCCTCATCAAGCAATTACCCGTGCCCAACACAATACCAAGTCTCCCAGTGCAAGTCAAGATAGATTAAAATACAACTAGCGCAACACACTTAGTAAATGAAATCAATTCTAAAAAACAGAAACAACTCACGAAGGGATGGAAAGAACCAACAAGGATGCATTGGCCGAGTGCACCTCAGAGCAAGAGAGGAGGCGAGCAGGGCTCGAGGAGGAGGCGCGCCGAGCTCGGGGGAGGAGGTGCCTCGGGCTCGAGGAGGAGGCGGCGTCGAGGACGGCGGTGACAGGCTCGGGGGAGGAGAAACTTAATTGTTTGATTGGGGGGCACGGGCAAACCCTAGAGTCTGAATATAAATATGGATGTAAATCACATATGGTTCTACAGTAGAACAGTCTATGATAAAAACACATCACATAGGCCGCGGTCTTGTGGCTGGCGACAGTCGCCCGCTCGAGGCACACGAGGCCATACTGCATATCCCGGTGCGTGAAGACAAGCGGGAGGCCGACGATGAAGCAGGCCTCTGGTTTGCTGGCGCCGGCCAGGTAGTTGACGACAGCGAGGTAGCGCTCGTTGTCCAGCCACTTCATCGCCTCCTCCCGCTCCAGCTCCACACACCTCCCCACGGTGCGCTCTTTGGACGCCTTCACATGGCCTTGCAACTAAAATTCAAGGCGATAAAATCTTAATACAAGAATTACTCCATAAGAGAATATTAAAATGACAAATTAAGGTCGTTGTTGCTAGTCAGATTTGTGACATGTTTGTTGAAACAAGAACCAGAATTGATGTTTCTATCGAAACTAAATTTGCTGATATTTCTGACAACTAGGATGATATGCTACAGTCATCTTCAGAAACTGACTCTGAACAAAAACAAAACAAAATATTGACTCCTTTCAGACCTACCAAAACACAAAAGAACAGAATACGTACGTGGCTCGTAGGCTACAGAGGTCAGCCATGGGCTGAGGAGAGCTCGCGGCCATAAGGCCGATGATGTGGACGACGACATTGTGAGGAAGACCGACGGTGATCGCCGACCTCCTCGTCTTGGTCCTCTCCTTCATGCTCCGCGTGCTCACCATGGCGTACGTATTCAATACCATTCATGCTCACCATGGCACGCAATGATCATTCTTATAAAACAAGGAGTAACGTCGACACACGAGATGAAGAGACACATCGTAACGTCGGCGAGCGAGACGAAGAGATGCATCGTGCGATGCATCATAATGTCGGCGCGTGAGACGAAGAGACACATCGCGTAGGAGATGAAGCATTGAACATATCACAGACGGTTCCAACCACAAACCGTATGTGATACGTAATTATCACAAATGGTTATAAAGTAGAACCGTCTGTGATAAATACACATCACAGATGTTTCCAATAAATAACCGTCTGTGATAAATACACATCATAGATAGTTTCAATAAATAACCGTCTGTAATATTATATACATAAATGCAAATGCAGAACATATGACATATTCTCATATACATAAATGCAAATTTAGAACATATGACACATAAACATGTATTACTTGTTTTTCACCAGTCAGTAATGCCGTCATGTACATCGTTATACCAAGACCGTTTACATATATAAGACAGTAATTAAATACAAATTCAATTGATTTTTTTATTTTTATATTTATATATGGCCAAACAGCGTGGTCAGTCACATCTTACAAAGATTCAAAAAAGTAGAAACCTAAATAATCAAAGTTTTTCTAGTGGGAGAGGTAGCATGCTATCTCCGTCTTCAAAAATTTGTAGGCGACGTCGTTGGCATCGGACGGTTTGTGATTATTAGCGAACGAAGCTCAAAATATGTCCACCCACTGACGCGCACGCTTAAGGGGTCTCATGTAACATCCCAAATCTTGGCTTGTGTTTCAAATGTAAGAAAATATGAAGAAATTAAAACTTTTCTTGTATCTTGTTGTTGTTTGAATATTCTGAAAATTCTTATGAAGGAATTATGGAAAATTCAAAATCACAAGCCTCTTTTGACCTAAGTCTTGAATCTTTGAAACTTTTCTGGATAATCTTGTGATCATCCTCTAGAAATAATTTTCCTTGGTTCTGGGGATGTTGTGTGACTCCTAAAAAATTTCACAATTTTTGAAAATTGTTTGAATATTTTAAGAGGCCAGTCAAGCCAGTTTGACTCTTGGTCAAACCCTACATCAGTACCTTAAGAAATTTTTGGAGAAAACTGCTCTGCATAAAAACCTCTGAAAATTTTTATGCAAGGTCAATCCTGGAGTTGGGAACCTCTTGTAAAAATTTTGGAATTTTTGAAGTTGTGTAGCTCTATTTAAAAATTCCTCAAAATTTCAGCTCAATTCTAAAACCCTAGTCAACGTTGCTGTTGGACTTAGGTCAGACCCGAGCCCAACCTCTTGATTTCGTCGAACCCAATGGACTAACTGCACTCGGGCTCGTTCAAAGTGGTGCGCGTGTTTCCAACCGTTGGACTTCTTTTCAACGGTCCAGATTTGATGAAACTTTTGGACCACCCGAGAGACCACCCGAGAGTGGGTTTCAATCTAAGCCACTCGTTTTTTATCGGACCGCTAAGATTGATTTGAACGTTCGGACCGTCCAAATGTTACTTTTAATCTGAGCCGTCCATTTCTAATCCAACCGCCTAGATCTTTTGACTCAACTTAACCTAACCCCTTCGTTCTTTTTGACCTGAGCCATTTTGTTTCTTTCGCTGACTGTGGGCCCCCTTGCTAGTCTTGGTCATCTTCAACCTTTGACTCGCGTGCGTGGTACAGAACAGGGCATGGGGGAGAGTTCTTTGTCAACCTTTGTGCGTCACTCTCAACGGCTCTTAGCCCTCGTTTTCTTCACCGTCTGTGCTTTCACACTCAAAGTCGTCACTCTCACTTGCTCCCATTGCCTCCATTTGTCCTACACAAGCTTTAGGCCATGTCCGCCATTAAGGCTTATCCTTGCTCACCTTTGACCTCAGGCTATTTGTAAAGCCCTAGAGCTCCTCCTTGTGTTCCTTCACAACACCCCTAGCTCCCTCTTTGTTCTGGGAGCTCAAAACTCGAAGAACACCCGAGAATCCCTTATCACCATTGTCGGCTGTGGAGCTCCTTCGTCGTCGCCAGTGCTTCGAGGGTTCCTTGTCAATTCCTTTCGCGTCACTTTGCGCCTCTCATCACCTTCATCAAATCCCCTAATCCAATTTTGTTTGGCATGCACAGGATTTGCCAAATTTTGGATTTGATTCATTGCGGTCGAAGAACACCCCCTTCGTCCTCAACTCCGGTAAGAAGCTCCGCCCTTCAATTGCTTGCTCATGGACCATCCTTGAGTCCTATTGAAGCTATCTTGATGACCCGGTCTTGTTCTTTTTGCATAGGCCATCTTCTCCACTTCATCTTCCTCAGCGCTGGTCTTGTGCTTCGTCGCTGGAGCAACTCCGGCCATCTCCTTGCCTCTTCAGCTTAAGGTAGCCCCCTTGGTAGTCCCTAGATGCTATGGCAATCGCTATCTTGGACCGCTGTGGAGCTCTTTTGCTGTTTTTGTTTTTGGCCGTGTTGTACATCGCCGCCTTTCTCTGGCTCGCTGCCGTTCTAGGCCGGCACTGCCGTTGAAAGTACCCTCTGTAGGTGCGCGTTGCTATTGTGAACCCGTGCGTACCCTTGGTTTGCGCCGCCGTGACCGGAGTCACCGGCGGTGAGCCCAGAAATGAACTCAGTCTCATTTTCGTACGCGAGCGTCACTGTAGCTTTGTCGTTAGGACATAGATTGTGTTCATTAGTTGCTAATCATCACTTACATGTGGGCATGCGCACTTAAACCCCCACGTGTGCGCGTGCGCAGCACTTCTTTGGACTTTGGATCGTCAAATCTAAATCCAACGGTCTAGATCCGTTGGAACGTTCGAACCGTCTCAACGTCCTAGTCCCTTTGGACCGTCCATTTCTTGATCTATGGCTTAGATCGCCTGAACGTTCGGACCTCCGAATGAAGCTCTCGCTGTGAGTCGTCCATCTTTAGATCAACAGCCTAGATCGTCGTGAACGTTCGGGCCTCCGAGCGTTTCATTCATTTTGGGCTGTTGGATCTAATCCAACCGCTGAGTTTCGCGTGGGCTTTAGCGCGCGTGTTGTGCGTCCGTTCGTGTGGCCCGTTCGATTCAAGATCAATGGACCACGTTTTTTCGCTTTGAGCTAGTAATAAGAAAACCCAAAGCCTTTTAATTGTAAATTGTTAATTGTGTTAAACTTCAAAATTGCTTAACTAATTCATTTTAACTCCGTTCTAGGTGATTCAAATTTTGTTAGTTCTTGTTTTGTCTGAACTTTAATATAAAAATGGTTTGAATCGCATTTCAGTACCAGAAAATGTGTTAGTTGTATTACCTTTTTTAGCATTAATTGTTACTTTAAAAATTATTTTAAACTTGTAAAATGCCTAAGTAATTCTCTGTAACTCCAAATTTAGTAAACTAAAATGTGTTAGATTCCTCTGTTAACATGCTTTAGTGTAGAGTAGATTTTAATTATGTCTTTGCCTCTGAAATTAATTTTGTACTACTTTCATCACTTAGAAAAGTTATAAGAAATTCATTTTAACTCCAAATGAAGTGAACCAAATTTTGCTGTTATTAGAATATCATGCCCTACCTACCATAAAATGTTTAAGTTCACAAACCTTCTGGAAATTTGTGTGATGAACAGTAACAGAAAGCATTTAAATTGGATTTTCCAGCAGATTGAAATTATTTAGGCTATAACTTTTGCATGCTTAGTCCAAATTGAATAATTTTCATTGCTAAATTCATTTAAAATCATGCTCTATCTGCTGTGTAAATTTCATGGATTTTGGTTAACTT
Source organism: Ampelocalamus luodianensis (assembly GCA_036346255.1). Taxonomy (NCBI): domain Eukaryota; kingdom Viridiplantae; phylum Streptophyta; class Magnoliopsida; order Poales; family Poaceae; genus Ampelocalamus; species Ampelocalamus luodianensis. Next base: position 11,135,276 of record CM070627.1, on the reverse strand, counting down.
TGGATTTTGAGTTTTTTTTTGTGTTCGTCGTTCTTATTGGTTTTCTTATTCTTGCGTTAGGTTCCGAAGAATTTATTCAGAATGAGAGTGATCTCCAGCAAGACAAGAAGATGTAGTATTCATTTGATCATATTGCTCCTATTATTTTCAAAGTCTAATATCTTGTTTGCAAAGTTTATGTATGTATGTGCTATTTTGCTGTTAAACTATTATCGGTTAGTTGATCCTTTAGATGCATAATCTGTAGGCAAATGTTCATTCTCTACTACTGAGCCTAGGATTATGTCCTCTGTGATTTAGGGTTCGTTGGATGAGCCCTTATCACTTAGCTTGTAAGTCTACGAGTTGTTATTTCTTAGAAATGCTTTGAACGGTAGAATTGGGCAGTTATCGACTTAGTCGGTAACCTTGATCACACAAAAACTTATTATGACTTTATATCTAGCACCTTGTGCTATGTTACTTTGAGAAACTAAAACTGAAAACAAAATGTTTTAGACTTGGGCACAATAGTAAGATGATGTGCTTTTGGGTGTGAATGGTTGGTGCCCGAGTCAATAAGGACTGAATTACTTGCGCCATTGATCTAAGCACTTTTGCGTGCTAACCACATGAGAGGGATATGAACCTATCTTGACTTAGTACTTTGGCGTGTGTTGGCTCCGAGTCGCAGGAGGATGTGTGTGTGTGTTGTGGTAAAATGAGGATGATGTTTATGTGTTGGGTGCACAGGAGTGGAATCCTTTCTAGGTTCTTTACACCGAGGAGTATTATAGTTGTCCAGGTTGCTTTACCCTATATGGGTAGTTGACTCCCGGCTTTACAATAACTCCGATGCAACGTATGGGTTTCTATCCATATGGGCGACTCGTAGTTGATACACAATATTGAAAAACGTCTCGTAGGACTTAGCTGTGCCGGCACACCTATGGAAGTGTGCTTAATCTTGTGGCAAAAATGCGGTCTGACATGTGGGTACAGTGGTACACCCCTGCAGGGTTAAATCTATTCGAATAGCCTCGTCCTAGGTTATGGACACGCTTGGTTATTTCCCGCAAGAATTAGACTATAACATTTCACTAAATCATGAATTGGGTGGTACGAATGGGGAATTCGTGCTATGTTGTGGTGGCTATTGGGTTAGTCACTTCTAGGTTGTTATTTATGCTACTTATTGTTGTCTCGTTGTTATTTCAATAATTAAAAACGGATTTGACAAATTGCCTTCAATCTATTACATTATTGCAAACAAAAATTGCTTTATGCGTCCAATGAACCATATGACCATCTCCTTTGTTTCAGCTTGCATGTAGCTATGTATAGGCTTGTTAATCGTAAGTCTTGTGAGTACATTTTTGTACTCATTTGCATTGCTTAATTGTTGCAGAGGAGGTTGATCCCTAAGGGATTGACTTTTGTGAGTTTTGCTGTGGTGTGGACGACTAGCTTGGTGGCCCGGTCGGTTGCCTTGTGGGAAGTTGGCAAACCGGTTGGCTTTTGTTATCGCTATCTTATGGCACTTTTGCGGTAATACTCCGGAAGTGTGAGAAGTCAAAAAATCGGGTTAAATCAATTTAATCGGAAGAGTTTACTTAATCGGGGAATTTCGGCTAGCGTTAAACTTTCAGTTTTCAGAGTGGTTCAGGGTTTTGGGCCTTCGGTTATACTTTCCAGGCCTCTTGGCCGGCCATGGGCCTAGGCCCATGCGCCCCCCACCTTGGTGCTAACCCTAGCCGGCTCCCTCCCCCTTTTATTTTCTCCTGGCCGAAATCCCCTCCCCTTTTTCCCTCTTGGCCACCATCTCCTCCCCTCCTCTCCTCCTTGCGCCTGCCTTTGGAGCGCCCCACCTCCCCTTGTGGCTGCTCCTCCTGCTGTGGTGTTGCCCCAACCGATCTCACGGAGTTTCCCAGCGCCGGCGTTCGCAAGGATTCAAGATGGGCAGCAGTTTGATTCGGCCAAAGGAGGGGAAAAGGAGGAAGATCATCGTCACCAAGGTTCTTCCTACTACTCCCTGGTTGCAGCAAGGGTAACGATGCGGAGCCTCATTGGTTGGTTGTTGGTAGAAGTGATTTGGAATCGTATTTGATTAGATCGACTTGCTGCGAGTAGAAAGTTAAATCTGTCCAGTATGTTGCGAGGTCTGTTTCGTGGTTTCATATGCCGAATTAGAGATGTTCATCTCCTGGAGTATTGTAGGTCTTGTTCTTAGCTTTCGGTGGCCGCCAAGAACACTAAAATCCGACGAACGAGTCAAAAGTTATGATAGATTTAATATCTGCTGTCCAGAATTCTGACGAGAATTACCTTTTAAGTTGTCTTTTAAAATAGGGGTATGTTAATGGACTAATTAGGGTTTCATCCCAACTAGGTTAATGTAGATAATTTCATAACCTTTTCATATTGTTAAAGAACACTCAATTCGGAGTTGTAGTTTAAAAGTTATGGACGTTTTAGTTCGGCTGTTCTATTTGCTCAGTCAGATTCTGTTCTGCTGTTTCGTTTGACAGTTAGCAATTTAGTTTGGCCGAATTGGGTTATCTCGTCAACTACAAAGTTGTAGATATATTTGTTAAGCTCGTGTAGGATCTGGGATAATCTCTTTTGGAGTCCCAGATCATTTGTTTTGGTCTTTACCGTGCTGCTGTCCTGATGGGATTCCATGTTGCTGCTGGAATTTCAGATTTGGGTTATGACTATGTTTTGGGTGTGCAAGAGGGTATTGTAGAATATTAATTCATGTTGGGCTCTATGTTGTTCTTATTTCGGTTATTTAATTGTTTAGGCTGCGAGGCTACGGGTTTGGGGCGCCATCGTTGTTCGCTAACGCGTCGTAATGCGCGGAAGGCAAGTACTTTGTTGATTTTAAGTCTTTGTGATGGTGAATGTTTACATGAATATAATGTGACATATTGTGTTACCCGAGATCTTTGAACTGGTTATGTTCTTTCATTATGTGGAGTATATCTTGAGAGATGGTATTATCACTGTTCATGTTCATATCATGCATCCTTTTATTCATGTTATGTCCACGGAGTGGATTGTAAGTCCCACCATTCCAATGTGGGCGATTTGGACATTGTCATGTCCCGCCCACGGAGTGGATTGAAAGACCCATCAATTCGGTATGGGCATGTAAGACCCATCAATTCCGGTATGGGCAGCTTTGGACACCTATATGAAACGTTCTTCATATAGGACTTGGATCCCCGCACTTTTGTTAAGGTGCGGGCTTAAGTGAACACCGACGGTGTGTCGATCGCTATACTGGTATAAGCATGTGTGCATCCATCCTTGAATATATTCATTCATGCCATGCATTCCTAAGTTTTCATTCGATGTATGTTCATATTCTTTTATGATGTTGACTTGTTCATATGTGTGTTATGTCCCTTTTATTGTACTTACTGAGTCGTGGACTCACTCTTGCGTTGTTTGTTTATTTTAGGTAACCCCTGATGTTGGCTCACATGGGAGGGAGTAGACACGCACTACTTGTTCACATCATCAAATTCATGTTCAAGAATAAATTTTAGATCTATCTTTCATTCGTTAATGATGAACTGTAATAATTAAATTATAATTGGTGAAGGAAGGATACCTTCTCCACATTGATGTTGATTTATTACTGCATGTGAACCTTCTTTATTGATGATCGGTATTAAATAACTTAGACGGTGAAGGAAGGATACCTTCACCATGTCCTGTTTATCTTAATGCTGTCTTTAGTTGATATACTTGTTTCATATTCTTCCGCATTGTTGAAAGATCTAGACCCGCCATTATGCGGTAATGGAGTTTTGGTGATTAATGATAAATCTAATTGGGAGACTAACACTTTTATTGATATACATATTGTGTAGTCTTATTTGGATATAAAGGTGAAAATCATGAAGGCATGCAAGTGATTAATGACAAATGCACTTGTGAGACTAACACTCCTATTGTTATATCAAGTTTAGTCTCAGCTTGGATATAAAAGCAAAAAATCCAAACAGGTATGTATTCATTAATGACAAATCTATTTGTGAGACTAACAATTCTATTGATTATCTATTGTTTAGTCTCGTTTGGATATAAAGATGAAAATACAAGAGGTATGCATTCTACTTCTTCTTATTATATCTTGTTGCATTCATCGGATCCAAAATATAGGTTAAACTCCACCAAAAAGCTTAACTTGGATATGTGCATATGTTTCCATTACACATTTGTGTATGCACACATTTAGGGGGAGTCCATTCTATATTTTGAAGTTTCATTAGTATTGATCCATATTCTCTTTCCACGTATATTAAGGATCTTTACTTTGAAACATATCCTTGAATATATTTAACTTGTGTAGTTAGTATATTCATATGAGTATATGAGAACATATGAAACTTGTGTAGTTCATGGATGTTCATATATCCTTGAATATATTTAACTTATGTAGTTAATATATTCATATGAGTATATACAACTTGTGTAGTTTGTATACACTCATATTCAGTATATACAACTTGTGTAGTTCAGATATACTCATGGTATATATAACTTGTGTAGTTCATATATACTTATGTGTGAGTATATATATAACTTGTGTAGTTTATATATACTCATGTTTATCTATATTCAATTATTTGAGATTATGTTGTGGGACTAACATGTGTGCTAAGATGTTTGAAGGCTTAGTCCCAGTTCATGGATGGCGACATGGTAAGGGAAATGCATGACAATAAAGGGATCATGATTAGTAGCTTGATAGCATGTTCTTGTGCCTTATGGATCAAGTTAGGATCATGAATGCATTTGAATTTGAGTTTTGGAAACTCTAAGTGCTTTTGTCAGAAATCGGATGAACCGACGTGTTATGGGCGGTTCGGCCGCGCATGCATGTTCGACCGGATCTTGGTGCGGTATGACCGCACATCGGTCGTCCGATTTCTAGTTGGCGGTTGCATAAAACCGAACCGATGCATTTTTGTTCGAGCTCTCTCGAAAATCGGTCGCACCGCTTTTGAGAAGCGGTTGTACGCGATGCGGTTGTACCGAATTTTGTATGGCGGTATGAATTTTCCAGAGAGCATGTTGTTTCGGCAGTTTGGAAACCCTGAAATCGGTAGTACCGCTTCCTTTGTGCGGTACGACCGGACCAGGCGGTAGTACCGCAATTTGGTTGGCGGTTGTACCGGTCCAGGTTTTTCAACAGCTTATTTAGAAGCATTTTGCATGTATATCTTGGTAATTAATGTTAATCATTATGGGACTAACATTTTCCATGAGTTGGATGAATAGGTTATGTTCTAGGGTAATGAAGACTTCGGATGGCATCATGAGTTGATCGTCATCAAGTAAAAGTTCAAGAAGAGGATGCATCATGTGTTAATGCATATCAAGATCTCGAAGAAGAGATGATCATGAGTTGATCATCAAGTCAAGAGAAGACTCATCATGTGTTGATTGAGGTCAAGTAAAGAACGCATCATGGGTTGATGCATGTTAAGATGATGACCCGGACTTGAAGTGAAGATGTGCGTCATCAACCTTCAAGAAGATGCTCAAGGCAAAGGTATGACTAGCTAGGGCTAAGGATGTGTTCCTAGTCTTTTACCGGTCTTGGTGTTTGGTTGGAAGACCGGATTGCTAGTATAGGTTGTCGTACTATTAAGAGGGGTCTTGTCTAGTAGCTTGAGTCTCATCATGTGTTAATAACTCAATCTCACTTGCTCTAGCTCACTCTAACATGTAGCCTATATTTGCGAATGTGTTTTGCAAATAGTTGAGGCTCATGGATAATCCTTGTAGCATGTGACTATACTTTGCAAATGTGTTTTGCAAATGGTTGAAGTCCATGTACCTACTCCTTGTGGCATGATCTAAGTTTGCAAATGTGTTTTGCAAATTGTTGGGATTCATGTATCTTCCCTTGGCATGGTCTAAGATTGCTTGTTGCTAACACTTTGGACTTAGACCATGGTAGTGGCTCTTTGGAATTGTGCTTTTTGATTTGATAAAATGTGTTCGAGATCAAATCAAATAGGTGGGTTGTGTAGCCCACTGAATAAGCTTTCAATAGAGTCCAAGATCACTCAATTCCGACATCGGAGTCAAAAGTTATGACCTTTTTACCGAGTGTCGTCTGTGCTGATTTTGTGCTGCGGTACGACCACCATGTAAAGAGCGGTATGACCGCCCAGAACGGTTGTACCAGCCCTTGTGAGGGCGGTACGACCGCAAATGGCTGTAATGGCTAGTTTTTGGCTGTTTCGTCTCCAAACGGCTAGTTTTTAGTGTAGGGGCTATAAATACCCCCTTGGCCGGTTGAGAGACAACCTTTGGCATCCCATTTCACTCTCTTGAGCTAGTATGAGCTTCTCTACTCAATTGTGCATGTGTTGCACCTTGTGAGCAAGGAGAGAGATCTCTAGTTGCATGTGTTGCATCTAGAGGTGGATTTTGTATCCACTTGAGCTTGTGTATTCGTTGCATGTGGTGAGAGTCAAGCAAGGGGCTTGGCTTATTACTCTTGGTGTTTGCCGACACCTAGACGGCGTGGAGGCGTTGTGCGTCGGTGATCTTCTCAAGTGAAGCTTGTGAGAAGACCCGGGCGATTTGTGAGTGGCTTGGTGCTCGCCATCTCCGGAGCGGAGTAAGAGCAACCCTAGTGGATCGAGGTGATAAGTTCAAGTTGGAGTCGGTTCAAGCGGTTGAACTCACTTAGAGGTGTTGGTTCGGTTGGAACCGGTCCAAGTTGTTTGGACTTACCTCGGAGGTGTTGCCTCGCGTTTTGGAGCCGATCCAAAAGGTTGAACTTACCTCAACGTGGATTAGGGGAGACCGGCAAGTCTTCGATCACCACGGGAAAAATATCGCCGTGTCAATTGTGGTTTGCTTTCTTGAGCTTTACCTTATTGCAATTTACATTCATTGTATAATTGCTTATTTATTTAATTGCTATCATGTATGTGCTTGATTGATCATATCATTAGTTGAAAGCTTACAAGTTCATGCTCTATTGATTATTATCTTTATACTTGTATTGTTGGAGCACTTAGTTGAGACTAGTGATTTTAGGTCTTAATTGTGCAAAACCGTATTAATATTAACTTCCGCATTAGAAATCGGTTTTAGTGCATAAAAGTTTTAAAACGCCTATTCACCCCCCCTCTAGTCGGCCTACTCGATCTTACAAGTGGTATGAGAGCTTGGTCTCTCATTTATTAGACTTAACCGTCTAGAGAGTAAAGGATGGCGACTAGAGATTTAGTGCACCTAGGTGAAGCACCTAAATTTGATGGCACAAATTATGCACATTGGAAAATTCGCATATCATGTTATTTTAAGGCCATGGGCCTAAATATATGGCGGATTGTAGATGTTGGCTTTTCTCCTCCATTGGATAGTCTTGATCCAACAATTGAGGAAGAGAAATGTTTACATCTCGACGCTCAAGCAATTAACGCTTTATTTAGTGCTTTGAGTATAGATGTGTTTGATGCCATATGCGATCACGAGAACGTTCATGAGATGTGGACCCATCTTCAAGAATATTATGAAAGGTCCACTTCCACAAGTGATGATTGCATACAAGAATGGATGTCGGGAGAAGAATGCTCAATTCCTAGCTCCGACGATGATGAGACATCAACTCCATCCACTTCGCCTCATTGCTTTATGGCTAAAGAGGAAAACAAAAGACTCAAGGCCCAAGTCACAAATTTGAAAAATGACTTGGATAGAAGCTACAAGGGAAAAGCCACTCTTGATGATATCTTGAGCAAGCAACAAAGATCAAATGACAAGAGTGGAATTGGCTTCACTCCCATGAAGAAAAGGGAAAATAGCAAGACAAAGCACAATGCAAGACACACGAAGAATGTCAAGTGCTTTGATTGTCATCAAAAGGGTCACCTCTCCTCAAAATGTCCAAATAAAGAAGATTACAAGAGAGGACTTGGCTTCATCGAAATGAAAAAGGTAAAGTTCATCCCAAAGCAAAAAGGAAATAAATACTCAAATATCAAATGCTTTGGATGTTATGAAAAGGGACACATTGCTTAGTGTGCCCTAACAAGGTAAATGATTTAAATGATATACCTTGTTGCTCTAAATTAAATGCTTCAATTTCCTCTATGTCTTGTGAGACTAATCTTGTAGAGGAAAGTAAAAGGATCAAGGATATCAAATGCTTTGATTGCAATGAGAAGGGTCACTTTGCCTCCAAGTGCCCTATCAAGAAAATGGACAAGAGAGGACTTGGTCTCACCGCCAAGAATAAGGTGAAGAGTCACCCAAAGCAAAATGGAGATAAATTCAAAATTATCAAGTGCTTTGGATGCAAGAAGTTTGGACACATAGCCTCGGTGTGTCCAAATCAAAAGGATGTCAAGCCAAGACATTCAATGAAGAGGCAAGACGGCAATGAGCAAGAAAAGAAGACATCAAGGGAAGCAAAGCCCTACTTGCTACAATTGCCGGGAGAAAGGACATTTTAGTAAGGAATGTCCCAAAGGTATCTCTCCTAAGCCAATTATTTATAATAATCATTATGTGCTTAGGAAGGATAATAATGGCAATGTGTTTGCTAGAATTGTTAGTTCACCTAAGACTATTATTAGAAGGGCTATTTGGGTGCCCAAAAGTATTGTGACTAACATTCATGGACCCAACCAAGTATTGGGTACCAAAAATGCGCTTAAATGATTAATAGGTACTTGGAGAGGCATTGGAGACTTGGCTTATTCATGAAGAGGTGTATTCCACCATATGTGAAAATTGGAGCCAAGTATGAGGATAATCAAATCATATCATAAGCCAATGCTATTTCGGTAACAAGTACTTACATTGAAGTCTCTAGACCCTTTGCCTTGTGTAGGTTGCATTTCATGAAAAACTTATGAAAATGGTTGTTCTTGCTCTAGTGCTTAATCTTGTTTATTCATATCTTGAGCAAGATGGAAGTGGCACATTAAGGGGGAGTGCTAAGTCATGATCATGTATATCACATCCCTATGTGTGCCCAAATTTATTAAGTGCTAATAATGTTTTTTTAAAAATTAAGCCATTAAGCCAAAAGTCAAAATTTTGAAATTATAAGTATATCCTTTGAAAAATTGGTTGCAAAATATATACAAATGCATTTCAAAGGTTTACCAAAGGTTTTGGCTTAAGAAAAAGCTATTTTAAATGAAAATGAGTTTCTACCCAAAATTCTAAATCATAGAATCTTGTTTTTGACATAAACTAGATTTTTGTGTAAAATCTATTATAAAAGGAATTTGATCTTCGTCCCAAAAGGAAAATCCTAGAGTTGGTTATTCTAAACATTTTTGGTATTCAAATGATTTCCAAAAGACCAACTCATCAAAAGTTATTTGATTTTGAAACCCGTCCAAAATACTAGTTTGACCTAAGTGGTCACTTTCTAGCACTTAAGTGAGTTTAGCTATTTGAGCCTAAATTATTCACATGAATAGGTCCATAATGGTATTCATGACTCATACAAAAAATTGGATGCTCAAAATTTCTTCATTTGCTCAATTTGGATCTTTTTGCGAAAAGTCTTGAAAATGCAATTTCATTTCCAAAATAAAAAGCTTAATTCATAAAAACTATTTGATAATTGGTTTTCTAAACGCTAGATAAGTTGGAAATGCTCCAAATATCTTTATTTGGATGTTTGTGTGAAAGTTTGGAGCAAAATACAACTATTCCCAAAATTCCCTGATCAATCCTTGAAGTCCCAGGAAAATCGGAACTACCGGCGGTCTAACCACGGTACTACCGTGGTGTGCGGTACTAGGGTCTTGACCCTACGGGTACTACGATTATTCTGACAAAACAACCAATCTCAATTCTTTCAATTCTAAATCTATTGTGGTTGTTTCCCAAAGTTAATTTGATCTGTGGTATCCTTGCTAGCTACTCTCAAATACTTTTTGACTCTATATGCCATTTTGATCTCATTGTGATATATTTATCATTCAAATGGTATTCTTTCAAGTGGTAGCTCCTATTGATCTTCTTTGACCTCGGCATGAGAATCATATGTGTTTGATTCAAGTGGTATCCTTGTTTTTACAAGTGGTACTATTTTAAGTGATATCATCTTGTCCTTACAGGTGGTATTATCAATTGATATCATCGTACTCCTTCACGTTGTATCTTTTAAGTGGTATCTCTTGTTCTCATTCACAAGTGGCATCTAACTCTTTCCATGCCGATCAATTCTTTGCGTACCAAGCTCTCCCCGATACCTAATCACTTCTTATCCATGTGGTCTCTCTGATACCTCAAAATTCTTGATATTGTTTTTCAAGGGGTATCTTATCCAAGTGGTTTCTCTGATACCCGATATCTTTTCAAGTCTTATCTCTTCAAGAGATATATCTCAATTGTATCAAGTGGTATCATCTTATCTCAAGTGGTTTTTCTCTCTATCTCTTCTCTCTATGCTTTCATTGAAGATCTTAAAAAGAGAAGTTCAAGCACCTTGAGATTGCAAGACCTGTCGACGCATGTTTTCCACAAATGGTATCAACATATGGATTTACAAGTATTATCTACAAGTGAAATTTACAAGTGGCATCGTCGACTCGTAGTATCCACAAGTAAAGTTTAAAGAATATCTTTCAACAAGTGGTATCTACAAGAAATCTCTACAAGTGGTATCTACTAGTATTGTTCAAAGATTACCTTACAAGTGGATACACATAAAGAAAATGGGGGAGAATGCTTTTGTGTGTCAAAAGCTAAGAAGGAGATATTTGGAGAAAGAATGCTTTTGTGTGTCAAAAGCAAAGATAAGTGGACGAAGAAATCCTTTGTGTGTCAAAGGAGTAGAACCTTTGTGTAAGGGGGAGTTTTCCCAAAATCTTTTGAAAAAGCTTTATTGAAAACCGTTTTGAATTTCAAAATGGGTAATCTATTATATGGGAAAACTAGTTTGTACAAACTCCTTTTTGGCCTCGTTTTGATTCTTCGGTGTTTATGCCAAAAGAGGAGAAAGTTTATTTGATCAATTCATTTGGATTCTCTCTTGAGTTCACCTATCTTATGATTAGTCCAAAAGTGGGAGAATGCTTTTGGAAAACATAAAAAGAAAAAATTTAGGGAGAATGTTTTCACCTTCTCTTTTGTAGAGTTAAAAAGGGAGAGAATATTTGGAAAAATGTCTCAATGCTCTTTGTATCATGAATTCTTTTGCCTAGCTCTCTTTTGGCTTAAGATTTGTTTTAGATTTTTGGTGTTTAATGCCAAAAGGGGGAGAATTTGTATGAGCTACATTTGGATGTTCTTATTTGATATCTCTTGTGATGCCTTAAGTGGGAGAATTCTTTCTCTAAGTTTTGTGCATACATATAGTCAAATATGCTTTCTTTCTTATCATATGTTGACTTATATCCAAATGTTGCTATTAATGATGGATTTGTCATCAATCACCAAAAATGGGGAGATTGAAAGATCTAGACCCGCCATTATGCGGTAATGGAGTTTTGGTGATTAATGATAAATCTAATTGGGAGACTAACACTTTTATTGATATACATATTGTGTAGTCTTATTTGGATATAAAGGTGAAAATCATGAAGGCATGCAAGTGATTAAGTGATTAATGACAAATGCACTTGTGAGACTAACACTCCTATTGTTATATCAAGTTTAGTCTCAGCTTGGATATAAAAGCAAAAATCCAAACAGGTATGTATTCATTAATGACAAATCTATTTGTGAGACTAACAATTCTATTGATTATCTATTGTTTAGTCTCGTTTGGATATAAAGATGAAAATACAAGAGGTATGCATTCTACTTCTTCTTATTATATCTTGTTGCATTCCTCGGATCCAAAATATAGGTTAAACTCCACCAAAAAGCTTAACTTGGATATGTGCATATGTTTCCATTACACATTTGTGTATGCACACATTTAGGGGGAGTCCATTCTATATTTTGAAGTTTCATTAGTATTGATCCATATTCTCTTTCCACGTATATTAAGGATCTTTACTTTGAAACATATCCTTGAATATATTTAACTTGTGTAGTTAGTATATTCATATGAGTATATGAGAACATATGAAACTTGTGTAGTTCATGGATGTTCATATATCCTTGAATATATTTAACTTGCGTAGTTAATATATTCATATGAGTATATACAACTTGTGTAGTTTGTATACACTCATATTCAGTATATACAACTTGTGTAGTTCGTATATACTCATGGTATATATAACTTGTGTAGTTCATATATACTTATGTGTGAGTATATATATAACTTGTGTAGTTTATATATACTCATGTTTATCTATATTCAATTATTTGAGATTATGTTGTGGGACTAACATGTGTGCTAAGATGTTTGAAGGCTTAGTCCCAGTTCATGGATGGCGACATGGTAAGGGAAATGCATGACAATAAAGGGATCATGATTAGTAGCTTGATAGCATGTTCTTGTGCCTTATGGATCAAGTTAGGATCATGAATGCATTTGAATTTGAGTTTTGGAAACTCTAAGTGCTTTTGTCAGAAATCGGATGAACCGACGTGTTATGGGCGGTTCGACCGCGCTGCGGTTCGACCGGATCTTGGTGCGGTATGACCGCACATCGGTCGTTCCGATTTCTAGTTGGCGGTTGCATAAAACCAGAACCGATGCATTTTTGTTCGGAGCTCTCTCGAAAATCGGTCGTACCGTTTTGAGAAGCGGTTGTCTGCGATGCGGTTTATCAATTTTGTATGGCGGTATGAATTTTCCGAGAGCATGTTGTTTCGCAGTTTGGAAACCACGAAATCGGTAGTACCGCTTCCTTTGTGCAGACGACGGACAAAGCAGTAGTACCGCAATTTGGTTGGCGGTTGTACGGTCCGAGTTTTCAACAGCTTATTTAGAAGCATTTTGCATGTATATCTTGGTAATTAATGTTAATCATTATGGGACTAACATTTTCCATGAGTTGGATGAATAGGTTATGTTCTAGGGTAATGAAGACTTCGGATGGCATCATGAGTTGATCGTCATCAAGTAAAAGTTCAAGAAGAGGATGCATCATGTGTTAATGCATATCAAGATCTCGAAGAAGAGATGATCATGAGTTGATCATCAAGTCAAGAGAAGACTCATCATGTGTTGATTGAGGTCAAGTAAAGAACGCATCATGGGTTGATGCATGTTAAGATGATGACCCGGACTTGAAGTGAAGATGTGCGTCATCAACCTTCAAGAAGATGCTCAAGGCAAAGGTATGACTAGCTAGGGCTAAGGATGTGTTCCTAGTCTTTTACCGGTCTTGGTGTTTGGTTGGAAGACCGGATTGCTAGCATAGGTTGCCGTACTATTAAGAGGGGTCTTGTCTAGTAGCTTCAGTCTCATCATGTGTTAATAACTCAATCTCACTTGCTCTAGCTCACTCTAACATGTAGCCTATATTTGCGAATGTGTTTTGCAAATAGTTGAGGCTCATGGATAATCCTTGTAGCATGTGACTATACTTTGCAAATGTGTTTTGCAAATGGTTGAAGTCCATGTACCTACTCGTTGTGGCATGATCTAAGTTTGCAAATATGTTTTGCAAATTGTTGGGATTCATGTATCTTCCCTTGGCATGGTCTAAGATTGCTTGTTGCTAACACTTTGGACTTAGACCATGGTAGTGGCTCTTTGGAATTGTGCTTTTTGATTTGATAAAATGTGTTTGAGATCAAATCAAATAGGTGGGTTGTGTAGCCCACTGAATAAGCTTTCAATAGAGTCCAAGATCACTCAATTCGACATCGAGTCAAAAGTTATGACCTTTACCGAGTGTCGTCGTGCTGATTTTGTGCTGCGATACGACCGCCATGTAAAGAGCGGTATGACCGCCTTGAGAACGGTTGTACCGGCCCTTGTGAGGCGGTACGACCGCAAATGGTCAGAACGGCTAGTTTTTGGCTGTTTCGTCTCCAAACGGCTAGTTTTTAGTGTAGGGCTATAAATACCCCCTTGGCCGGTTGAGAGACAACCTTTGGCATCCCATTTCACTCTCTTGAGCTAGTGTGAGCTTCTCCACTCAATTGTGCATGTGTTGCACCTTGTGAGCAAGGAGAGAGGTCTCTAGTTGCATGTGTTGCATCTAGAGGTGGATTTTGTATCCACTTGAGCTTGTGTATTCGTTGCATGTGGTGAGAGTCAAGCAAGGGGCTTGGCTTATTACTCTTGGTGCTTGCCGACACCTAGACGGCGTGGAGGCGTTGTGCGTCGGTGATCTTCTCAAGTTAAGCTTGTGAGAAGACCCGGGCGATTTGTGAGTGGCTTGGTGCTCGCCATCTCCAGAGCGGAGTAAGAGCAACCCTAGTGGATCGAGGTGATAAGTTCAAGTTGGAGTCGGTTCAAGCGGTTGAACTCACTTAGAGGTGTTGGTTCGGTTGGAACCGGTCCAAGTTGTTTGGACTTACCTCGGAGGTGTTGCCTCGCGTTTTGGAGCCGATCCAAAAGGTTGAACTTACCTCAACGTGGATTAGGGGAGACCGGCAAGTCTTCGATCACCACGGGAAAAATATCGCCGTGTCAATTGTGGTTTGCTTTCTTGAGCTTTACCTTATTGCAATTTACATTCATTGTATAATTGCTTATTTATTTAATTGCTATCATGTATGTGCTTGATTCATCATATCATTAGTTGAAAGCTTACAAGTTCATGCTCTATTGATTATTATCTTTATACTTGTATTGTTGGAGCACTTAGTTGAGACTAGTGATTTTAGGTCTTAATTGTGCAAAACCGTATTAATATTAACTTCCGCATTAGAAATCGGTTTTAGTGCATAAAAGTTTTAAAACGCCTATTCACCCCCCCTCTAGTCGGCCTACTCGATCTTACAATTGTGTAGATTGTTAGAGTATTTAGGTGGCATCTTGGCTTCCGAATAGCCAGGGTGTTACATTTGCTTTCGCTGGTATTTTGTTATTGTGAATTTGGTCGGTCGGCTCCCCTTGTGTAATAACTCTATATTATGTATGTCTTTTGCTAGACTTGGTGTTGTAAGTTTGTATAGAAATGATGCATGATTTTGTAAAGGTGTATGTGTACTGCATTTTTGGAAAGTACATGTCCACCGAGGCTTAGGATATTTAATTGGTAATACTAGAACCATTTGGAGGTTAAGTATTACAAGTTAAATACCCCGGGTCTTCACATCTCGGCAAGGTCGACTCAGTCGTCTGCCGCCTCGATTAAGCAGGCCAAGCGACGGCAAGCCTCCTGGAGACGTGCAACATCGTTCTGGAGGACCACGTCAATGGTGAGGTTAGCTCACCAGAACTGGAAGACCACTCAGAAGATGTGGTGGAGGAGGATGTCAAGTCAGCGGAAAGTGGCCGTGACCTACTCCAGCAAATCCTTGGACAGAGGAGGGAGGACACTATTGGCAGTGTCCTTCCGCAGCATCCGCCAGCGTACAGCTGGCGAGGTGCTCGTATAGGATGGCCATGTAGCCCATCAATGCTAGCAACAAGGAAACAGAGGAGGGAGCCATTTCTGCTTTAGAGTACAATGATGTGGGGATGATCATCTTTGTGGCAGATGATCGTTTTGATAAAATAAGGAATAAATTCGACGTGCGAGACGAAGAGACACATCGACAATGAAGAGACTCATTGGGCAGCCGAAGCCACATATCACAGACCGTTCTTATTAAGAACCATTTGTGATAATATCACGGATGGTTATAATATGTGGAGTCTGCAATTATCACAGACGGTTCTTGTTCTTGTTTAGAACCGTCTGTGAAGTATCACAGACGGTTCTGAACAAGAACAAGAACCGTCTGTGATAATTGCAGACTTCACAGACGGTTTTTAGTGCAGTCAGTAACACAGACGGTCGCTAAACCAAAACCGTTTTTGATTGTATTTAATACTGAAGGTTTTGGTAAACCATCTGTGATGAGGCGTCTAGTATTAGCATTTTTGTAGTAGTGACATAACTCTGTCATTTGCCATGGAGAGCGACACATTGTTGTTTCGGTTAACGAAGTAATTTGTGGTATCCTAGAGAATTGCCTCCGCAATAGCAACCAATAGGAGGAATCTGGCGCCGTGCATGACCCAATTGTACATCTCAGTTAGATTGGGTGTCATGACACCATATCGAGCACCGTCCTTGTCATGTAGCAGCAACCACTTCTCCTTAGGCTCGTGCTCAATCTAGTCCGAGAAGCAGTTCAACTGCGCCCCCTCCCCCCTGTCTTCCTCGACACTAGGAGCATCTATAGGTATTTGTGGCAATGCCTCAAGGTCCTGGTCAGTGCTTGTAGACGGCCTTTTTGCTGGCTCCCTTCTATGCATCTCGGTACGCTCATCCAGAATCTCAGAGGGCATTGAACTTTCTCTTCTGGTTTTGGTTGCACAGATGCTTGAACATGTTCAATTCTTTGTTGAGGAACTGCTTGTAGAAGTTTACACTCGTCAACTGTCTGTGTTATCGTTTTCAATGAATGCGAAGGCCACTGGAAGAACCTGATTGCTCCCGTCTGTCACTATTGCAGTTAGTATCTGGCCCTTGTACTTCGTAGCCAAAAAAGTGTCACCCACACACAATATTAGACGTAATGCTAGAATGCATTGATGAATGGACCAAAGACGAAGAATGCTCGCTTTAGTGCCCTCTTATGTTCCCACTGCGGATGTTATGCCATCTTGAATGTCAACATGAGTGCCGGGAGTTTTGTCTTGTATGACTTGGAATTAGCCAGTGAGGTTGTCGTAGGAGTCATCGAACGTACCGAACCTTGATTCCAGTGCCTTTTGCTTTTCCTTCCACGCCTTAGCATAGTTGATTGTGTATTGGAACCTTGTCTATATTGCTCAAATGATGGATTGTGGCTCAAAATCTAGATTATCCACGATCTCACCATACATGATGTTTGTGGTGATGACTGGTGGCAGGTTCTTGTGGGACTACGTTGATTCAGCAACAACACATATGTGAGGTGTCCCACTTAGGCTGGTATGCATGCACTCGCCAAGGGCATATCTCTATGTCACACTTCAGGTCGTAGCATCTGGGGTTGGACTTCACTGTCGTGAATGTACGTTGCTCCGACAAGGCCCAGAATTTGACAACCTCCTGCACGGTATCCTTGCATTTGTACACATCCTCTTGCCAGACCTCATTCTGGTCATACTCCCACGGTACACGGGAGCCTTCGTTAACGACGAGGTTGTCGAACTGGTATGTGTTCCAGTCGGATGGAACCGTCTGCTGTTTCATAGCATCCTTCTCATCAGATCCTTCATCTTTTGATAATGTCTAGTAGTCTTGATCTTCAAGATCCATCCTTTCAACTAGGCCTTCGATCTCCTCACCTTCATCAGCAATCTGACTAGCTTGCCTTACGGAAGGAGCTCCTTCCTCACAATCTTCATCGACCACATCAGCAACTCCCCGACCTCCTACCGCGCTAGAGTGCCCAACTTCTTCTTCGTCATCACCAGCACATGCTTGTTCAACCGCCGATACAGGAATTGATGAGGGCATCCCTAACACTTATACATCTTTCCCTATTGGTGGTCATACACATACTGAGGTGGACGCCATACATGACGCTACAAATAATTCAAGTACAGAAGTGCATATTGGTCCACTGACGAGAGCAAGAGCTAAACTTCTAAATCAACAGGTGCTTTTGTTTCTTAATGAATCTTCTATTGTCATTGATGAGAATTGGGTATTACCTCATGCAAATGTTTTGTGCATTCTTAGGTTTGAATATTGTGAAGCCTTTGGAGGAGAGGGAGGCCGGGAACAAATTCATGGAGAAGAAACACATGTGGCCAACAAGGGTTACATTGGCATCAAAAGAAGCATCAAGTGTATCGAACAAATTCGCGCAAGCTAAGAGAAGGAAAGCTCACAATACAAGGGGAACCGAGAGGGAGATTAGTTTAAATTTCCAAATTAAAGTAGGACGTTTTTTTTTAATCGGATACTGTTCATCCGAGTTTTGTGCTTGCGTGGGAGGCTATATAAACCCCCCATGGCCGCACCATAGAGGCAGACCAGTTTATGCATAAGATTGAAACATAGCTATTGCTTGTTCTTTCGACACCAGAGTTCATGCGAGGACTTTGAGAGAGAATTAGGCGATCCATTTGTTTTGTTCTGCAATACAAGGTCAAGCCGTCGTTCCATTGGGAATTGGGGACTTGGCGTTCGTCGTTCGTGGTCTCGCGACGAACAACTACCCGGTGTGTTTTGGGCGTATTCCGAAGAGTTGAGGGTTCGTGCATTGGCGCGAGTGTTCAGCTAGCGACATCGTCTACTTCGCATCAACTATCCACGGTTCCTCACTGAGAAGATCGGGCCTTCCCCCCTATCAGGAATGGCCTTAGCATATGCCTGGGCTAGAAGGACCAAATCTCACCCTTCCTCCCTTGCTAGGCGTACATAAGACTGTTATGGCCTAGTTCCCTTGAGCTACATTATGTCCCAATATATGCCTTGTTATGCTCGGTTGACAAGGCAACTCAATTCATATCATACAGAACATGGTCCAAGTTGAATGTGTGGAACAACCACCGCATCATAACACCCCATGTACGCTTCTCTGGTCTTGCTAGGGTTACGGTCACCGATTGAAACCAATGTAAATCAATCCCCTTGGGACCCTCTAGAATAGTACCCCGATTGTAGTAAATTTTGAAATTGCTTGCGCTTGACAGATTTGACGTACTGCATCATAAACAGGATTCCCACAGTTAACAACATATCTAAGACTAAACTACCCACCGAAAAGGGCTATCTGCAACATACTACACTACATAACCATAGATCTAAAACTACGTAATCCATTAAGTTAAAAAATTACCTCAAAGGCGGACGACCGAACGGGCAATGCTTTGCTAGCTCCTCTCCTCCCCTCTACTCCTCTCTGCTCCTCTCCCTTCCCTCCCCTCTTTCTCTTTTTTCTGAATAAAAGTGAGTTTTGCCCAAAGTTTGGGGATTTTGGTGTCTTTTATAGGGGAGATTGTGTCGCCATTTGGAATTGCGACATGGATTTGCGGGATCTGGGATCCCTGTCGCTATTTTAAATGGTGATTTGACTAAATTTTAATATTTCAAAAATTACGCAGCATGGCGAACCCCACCACTACAAAAGCCCACCCAAACAAGTAAACTCCAGCCCTCTATCTTCTAACATACTCCTCCTAACTTACTTATACTTGTCTCATGATTCTACTCGACGCCATGTCTCAGTCGTCTAGTTCAATGAGCCGAAGAGCGGTGACGCTGGCGAGTGCAAGGTGCGTGAACTGCCCGAACTATGGCGTTCAGGCAAATGTCATGTACTCCAATGCTGAAGAGAACAAGGGGTGTGTGTTCTACAAGTATCCGTATTTCTCAGTGAGTACTATTTATGCGAATGCTGGTATTTGGATTTATGGTTTGCTTGTAACTTATTTTTCACTATTTGGTGTGGTTTTCAGGCCGACGGTTGCCAAGACTTTCAGTGGGTGGACTCTATTGGTGCCAAGGTTGAAAGAGCAATTGAACATCCACATGTAGTTCCATATGGTCTAATGGTGAACATGCCACCTACAGACGAGTGGTTTGGCAAGCTTCTTGACCACTTGAAGTGGTGCAAGAAACTTGTGTGTGTGTATCCTTCTAGTAGTGTATTCAATATGTATTAAGTAGTGGTGGTTGTTTGCATAAGGGATTCATGTATGAACGACGTTGTATGCTTTTTATGAATTGCGAGAAGTCTTTAACTTTTGGCAATTGGGTCTGTATGAACGTAACATGACAAGAGATTCACGTATGAACTTCGATATAACATTTTGCATACCGCGAAGACAACACACTGCCACACCACCTTCTCAAACCGAAAAGGCTGCACGCTATCATGCTGCACCTTTGCAGACTAAAAAGGCGACACATCGCGACGCGACCTTTTAAGACAGAAATGACTGTACACTATTAGGGCACACACTGCACCTTTGCAGACCGAGAGGACAGCACACTATGATGCTACCTATTCAAACTGAAATGACCACAGTCTGCCACAACACCTTTTCAAAATGAAAAGACAACACTAGGACATGCCGCCATTCCAGATTGAAAAAAACACAAACTATCAGGCCACACACTTCCACCTATACAGACCAAAAAGATAGTACACTACGACGCTAGCTTCTCAGACAGAAATGACCACACTCTGCCACGGTGCAAGATCAAGGAGGCTGACTAGATGGAGGTGAATAGTCGTTTCTAAGAATCTCTAAGGCTAAAACCGATTTCTAATGCGGGAAGCTAACAACAATTCGGTTTTGCACAATTAAAGCCTAAAACAACTAGTCTTTACTAAGTGCACCAATAAAATAAGTCTATTGATAATTAGCAATCATACAAATACAAGAAAGTAATTTAATTCTAGGAATATAAATTGCAAAAAAATAAAGCACAAGAGAACAAACCAAAATGGCACAATGATGTTTTACCATGGTGTTCGGAGACTTGCCGGTCTCTCCTAATCCATGTTGAGGTAAGCCCAACCACGTTGGACTGGCTCCACAACTTGAGCCAACACCTCCGAGGTAAGTCCAACCACTTGGACCGGCTCACAACATGAACCAATACCTCGATCCACTCGAGGTTGCTCTTCCTCCACTTTGGAGATGGCGAGCACCAAACCACTGATAACCACCGGTTCTTCTCACAAGCTTCTTGAGAAGATCTCCGGACCACAACACCTCCACGCTGTCTAGGTTCTGCAAACATCAAGACTAATAAGCCAAGCTCCTTGCTTGACTCTCACAAAGTGCAACACATGCACAATTGGACGCTCAATCCAATTCTAGTTGCAACACATGCAACTAGAATCTCTCCCTTTGCTCACAAGGTGCAACATATGCACAATTGAGAGGAGAAGCTCACACTAGCTCTAGAGAATGAAATAGAATGCCAAGAGTTGCCCCCCAGTCGGCCAAGGTAGATATTTATAGCCCATACACAAAAACTAGTCGTTTGGAGGAGAATCTGTCGAAAATCAGGGGAACTCGGTCAGTCTGCAGACACAGGGCTAATCAGTCCAGGCTATAGTGCAACGGCTATAAAAATAAATGTTACACACAATTCCTGGTCAATCCGTCCTCACAGAGTCCAGTATGACTGGACCCCTAATCAGTCCGGACGTCCGGGAGGAAGAAAACAAAAAAACATGCTCTCTAGAAAAGGTTGACCAGCCTTATAAGGGTGGTTAGTCCTGCCAAGAATTTTAGCACAGGCAACACTCAGAAAAAACGGTCATAACTTTTGACTCCGATGTCGGAATTGAGTGATCTTGGGCTCTATAAAAAAATTTCAGAGGGCTACACAACCTATCTGTTTGATTAATCTTAAAGACATTTTATCAAATCGAGAAGCACAACTCCAAAGAGCCAATACATGGCCTAAGTCCAAGAAAAGATCAACGAGCAATCTTAAACCATGTCAAGGAATGATGCATGAACTTCAACACTTTGCAAAACACATTTGCAAACATAGATCATGCCACAAGGAGTAGGTATATGAACTTCAACCATTAGTAAAACACATTTGCAAAATATAGTCACATGCTACAAGGATTAGATACATGAGTCTCAACTATTTGCAAAACACATTCACAAATAATAGCATTATGCCACGGACAGCTAGAGCAAACGGAAGTGAGCTATCAACACATGATGAGACTCAAGCTACTAGACAAGACCTCTCTTAATAGAATGGCAACCTATACTAGCAATCCAATCTTCCAAACAAACACTAAGACCGGTAAAAGATTAGGAACATATCCTTAGCCCTAGCAAGTTATACTTTTGCCTTAAGCATTCTCTTGAAGCATTATGACGCATATGTTTATTTCAAGTTCGGATCATTGTCTTGATATACATTAACCCATGATACATCCTTCACATGACCTCTATCAACACATGATAGATCTTCTCTTGACTTTAATTATCAACTCATGACCATCTCTTCTTCTCAAACATCATCAACACATGATGATTTTCTTTTCTTCGGGATCTTGATATGCATCAACACATGATGCATCCTCTTATTGAATCTTGACTTGATGACGATCAACTCATAATGCCATCCAAAATCTCCATCATCATGGAACATAACCTATTCATCTAACTCATAGAAAATGTTAGTTCTACACTGCGATTGTAATTAGTTACCAACACATACCATTAACTCATAATGGTGGGTCAAGATACTTCAATCTTTCCCTCTTTAGTAATTCATGACAACCACATCAATTGCAAATAATTGAATATAGAGCAATATAAGTATATATGAACTACACAAGTTATATATACTCAAGGGATATGTTTCAAAGTAGAGATCCTTAATATGTGTGGATAAAGAGAATATGGATCAATACTAATAAAACCCCAAAACATAGAGTGAACTCCCCCTAAGTGTGTGCATATACGAATGTGTAATAAAAACATATGCACATATTAAAGTTAAACTTTTAGTGGAGTTCAATTTATATTTTGGATTCGAGGAATGCAACAAGATATAAGAATATGATGTCGAGTGCATACCTCCATGAATTTCATCTTTTCATCCAAATAAGACTACACAATAAGTATATCAATAAGGGTGTTAGTCTCACATATAGATTTGTCATAAATCACAAAAATACTCTATTAACTCATAATAGCATGTCTAGATTCTTCAATCTCACCCTTTTTGGTGATTGATGACAAATCCTTTATCAATATCAACACTTGGATATAAATCAACATAGGATAAGAATTAGAACTATATAACTATCTTCATGCATGTTACTAAGCAAATTAGAGCTTCAAGTATTCTTCCCCTTTTGAACTATGCGTGAAATAAGGTGAAATCATCCAAAAGAATATATTGATCATCCAAATGGTATATCACAGCTTACACAAATATTCTTCCCATTTTGGTATTAAACACCAAAAATCCAAAATAAAGCTAAGCCAACAAGGAGTCTTTGCAAAATAAAGAGCTTGGCAATTGAATTCATCTTAAATTGGTCATAACGAGTATGAAATAGATACATAGGACCTATTTGGGGGTTTGGTTTTAAGAAACTTAAAGAAAACCAAAATAAGTCACAAACTCCCCTTTTATGGCCTAAAAGAACAAAACACCTTGAAATGAGGCCATAATTCGAGTTATCTAAAGGAAATAATATTTGGAACATATTCAAATAAGCTCACTTTTGAAATCTTTCTAAGAAATATTTTTTATGAAGATACCATGCTCGTTTTCTCAGTGTCCAAATAGATATGCGCATTTGAAATCATGTGGAGCTCAAAAAAAGATTGCCAAAACTCCTTAATGCATTGGGAAATGTGTGGAACTAAGCTCAAAAAAATATAAACTAAATCATGGAGCTAGTCCTTACAAATAAACACAAGTTTTATTTTGGTTGGCTCAACCAAATGTCAACCATTTTGAAGATATAAAAATCACAAAGTTTTAGAAAACTGAAAGTTTCATATTTTGATATTTCATTTGAGCTTCGAAAGATAGTTGAAAAAAATGGTTAAAATGGTTCCAATAAATCAAAGAAATTTTGTCAACATAGAACAACTATAGAGGATCAAATTTCATCATATAGTTTCCTCAAACTATGAACCCATTTAGAAATAGAAAAAATCACAAATAAGCTCAAAACATGCAAAAGTCTGAATTTTCAGCATGTTGATCAAAGAGATAAAAAGTCAAAAAAATTTCAAATCAAGTGGAAATACTTTACAATTTGGCAGAAACAAACTTTGGACTCCTAAGAAACTTTCCAAAGAAGAATTTTTGGAAAAGGAGTCTCCGTTCAAAAGATATGCCAAATTTCATATTGAATGTATGATTTTTGTTCCACGAGTAGAAAGGTCAAAATATTTTCAAATGAAGTCCAAATGGTTTAAAACTTTCCAGAAAAGAACATTGGATTTCCTAAAAAGTTTTCCAAAAATAATTTTCATAAAAGTAATTTTCTTTTAAAAGATAAAACAAAATGCGCTTTGTAGGCACATAAAGTGAATGATTTTGTTTAAACTCTCAAAACACATCCAAATTTGAATTTCATGGAGTTTTTCACTTTCATGGCTTTCTATTAGTTAGAAATACTATTTCAAGCCAAGATACACAAAGAAGTCCGGTTCAAATAGCCAAACTCACTATATGAAAAAATATGTCATTTTGGATCAAAATTAGTTTTCGGTGAACTTCAAATGAATATGACTTTTCAACGGTTGGTATTTTGTAAAAACTTTGAAGTAGAGAAATATTTGAAATGACCAACCCTACGAGTTTGGTATTAACAACTTTTTCAAAAACTCAATAGATTTTGATTTATGAAAATATGTCATTTATTTCAAAAACAAGATCATATAAGATCCTTATGAGACGAAATTTGCTATTTTGTTTCTAAAAATAGGAAATTTTACTTCAAAATCATTGGAAAACATTTGAAATATACATTTAAGTACTTTTATCTAGATTTTCACAAATTTTATCCTTTTAAGCAAGCCTTTTGACTTTTGACCAAAGAGGCAATTTAAAAAGGCTAAGCTTGCTTGTCATTGAAAATTTCACTCCAAAAATACCAAATGAAGCCAATGAGAATGACAAACATGCATTTACAAGATCCATAAATTATTTTGGACAAATAGGTAAAATGTTATGAATTTGAATTTGATATAAAAGGTCCGGTGAAGTCAAAAGAGAGGGGAAACTCCAAACCCAGAATTTGAATTTCAAATGTTAAGAACATTACATTTGAAACACAAATCGTAAAGAAAGAAAATTTTTGCAATTAATTTGCTAATTTGAAATGCAAACGAAAAACGAAGGCCGAAAATAATTTACTATTTTTATTTTCGAAAACGGGGTGTTACAAATCCTACCCACCTTAAACGGAATCTCGACCCGAGATTCGAGCTACTCGGATTAGACGGAGAGCGCACCTTGTATTATTCCTAAAGCTGCTTGGGCTTTTCCAGCGATGACATGATTCACCTGGTCTTGGCTTCGGCTTGGGGTGGAAGTGGCTCTGGATGCCTGCGAGGTCTGACGACTTTTGCTTGGAGCTGATGTCTGTCCTTGAGTTTGTGTGGCTCCTGAGTTGAACTTTGCAGAAGTGTTCTGACGTTGAGGGCACCGTTTGGCAAAGTGCCCCTTTTCTCCACATTTGAAGCAGTGAAGATGTGCTACCGGGTTGCGCACTGCAGGCTATTCGACAGGGCGGGGATCGTAGGGAGCATTCTCACTGGGGTGCGGGGTTGTGACTGGAGTGGAGGTTGGAGTTGGAACTGGAATCCTTGGTGATGGGGCGGCTATCTGCCTGTAAGACGAGCTACCCTAAAAAGCTGACTTCTGGGGAAAGCTACCTTGTGGCCTCTGAAATGCAATCTTTCTTTTGCGGCTGACTTCTGCGTTGCTTTTCTCATTCTCACAGATGAGGGCTTTTTTAACCAATTGGTGGAAGCTGGAGTAATCGTGGAGGATGAGTTGTCCTCTCATGTCTTCACGCATTCCTTCCACAAAGCGGTCGATCTTATCGTCTTCGTCAGCTACGTCATTGGGGGCATAGCGGGCAAGTTGGTTGAACTTGGTTAGATATTCATTAACTGACATCTGGCCCTGCTTTAGAGCTCTGAACTCTTTCTTCTTCAATCTCATGGTACCGGCTGGTACGAAGTTGGTTCTGAAAGCGGTTTTGAACTCATTCCATGGAATTACGCCATGTGGTTCGGTTTCTTTGGGTGATCAAAGAACTTCTTCTATGGCGGTAGCGGGCGCAGGCCGGGCTCCAATCGTGGATGCTACGACTTCTGCTACTTCTGCCTCTTCTTCTTCTGAGCTATCACCACCTCGGGTAGCGAGGTAGTTCTCCCACCAAGCAGCGTCTGCTCCTTTCAGCTGATGGGTGGCAAAGTCCACTTTGTCTTTTTCTGAGCAGCGGGCGAGGCGAAGCTTTCTCTCAGTATCTCTGAGCCAGTCTTCAGCTTTAAGGGGTTCATCGGCTACGGCGAAGGTGAGCATCCTCTTGAAGTTTGATGACATATATCTTTACTTCATGTCCGGATCATTGTCACGATATGCATCAACCCATGATACATCCTTCACTTGACCTCCATCAATACATGATAGATCTTCTCTTGACTTGATGATCAACTCCTCTACTTGAACATCATCAACACATGATGTCCTTTTCTTCGGGATCTTGATGTGCATCAACACATGATGCATCCTCTTATTGAATCATGACTTAATGACGATCAACTCATGATGCCATCCAAAGTCTCAATCATCATGTTACATAACCAAGTCATCCAACTCATAGAAAATATTAGTCCTACACTACGATTGTCATTAATTACCAACACATACCATTAACTCATAATAGTGGGTCAAGATACTTCAATCTTTTCCTCTTTGGTAATTCATGACAACCACCTCAATTGTAAATAATTGAATATAGAGCAATATGAGTATATATGAACTACACAAGTTATATATACTCAAGGGATATGTTTCGAAGTAGAGATCCTTAATATGTGTGGATAAAGAGAATATGGATCAATACTAATGAAACCCCAAAACATAGAGTGAACTCCCCCTAAGTGTGTGCATATATAAATGTGTAATAAAAACATATGCATATATTAAAGTTAAACTTTTAGTGGAGTTCAACCTATATTTTGGATCCGGGGAATACAACAAGATATAAGAATATGATGTCGAGTGCATACCTCCATGATTTTCACCTCTTCATCCAAATAAGAATACACAATAGGTATATCAATAAGAGTGTTAGTCTCATATATAGATTTATCATTAATCACCACAATACTCCATTAACTCATAATGGCAAGTCTGGATTCTTCAGACGACACCTTTTCATACCGAAAAGACAACACACTGCGACGCTACCTTTTTGTACCGAAATGACCACACTCCACCGCACCAACTTTTCAGACCAAAAAGGTAACACGATGCGACACTATCTTTTTGAACCGAAATGACCACACTTTGCCCAGTGTTGTAAAAAATGGAATACGGTTGTCGGATGGATAGGGTACCGTCAAGCGATTAATCGGATACAAATGATTAATTGGAATTATACGGACAATTTGGCGTTCTCACATATTTGATGGTAATGCTAGTTTCAAAGATACTTGAACACAATATATTATCAATACTATCAAAGAAACTTGTACCACCCTCCGATTATACATGATAACTTCATTACTAACTCAAAAGACAGCAAGATTGATCTGTGGACTATTATACTTCTGCACCAAAATACGACATGTAATGAGTTTAAGTAATAGATTAAAAGCATGTATTATCACATAGATTAGATTAACTTAACACATTGACGAGACGACGACCAAAAGAACTAAGTTTTAAATTTAAGTACACAAAATGACCCACAATCATGAGAGAATCAATTACTCTGAATCATTATCAACAGTCTAGTTTTGTGATGGTTATATATGAATCAGTTACTCTAAATCAAGTGTTTTGTGCTTGGGTATATTAGGATTCTAACTGGGTTACTATTGGGCTAGTTGTAATGGGACTGAATTCTAACTTGACTAAAGAGCCGAATTTGGTCAATCAAACAAATTATGTAGGTAATTATACGAAAACTGGTGTTCACAAACATTAAATGTGCCCCAATTCGTGTATACGTGACGTTTTGATTGGCGACTCCGTGTAAACGGCCGATTCTGACAGTTTTTGACAACACTGAGTCTACCACACCAACTTTTCATATCGATGTCTTTGCACTTCTCCTTCCACCCTCAGCACTGCGCCCTATCCACTCATAAAAGGAGGGAAAATAAAACTGGAGGACAACACTACATCACTATACCCAAAACTTGGTTCACACAACAGAGAGGAAGGAGATGTCAGACTTGTCGTTGAACTTCTACGCGAAGATGTTGCGGAAGCGCAAGTGGCTTGCCGAGAGGGCTAAACCCTACCCAAATTGTTCTATCAAGGATCTGCTGGTACCATCGGAGTTCCCATGCCCGCAATGTGCATGCTAAGAACTGGCGAAGATCATTTAGTCCATAGACCCAGTGACTACCGCTCAAGTGTACTACACGTTCTGGAACATGCTCGTAAGTGAATATTATAGATTTTTCACATGTTACGTTGCATTCCACATATACCTAACTTTATGTGTGCATAATGGTAGCCTGAGATGCGATGCAACTTCTTCCAATGGATCGACGACCCGGACATATACGATAGGGCGTTCATCGAGCAGAAGTACATGTTCAACTATGCAAAGCGAGCTGAGATTTTCGAATGCTGGAACCTTACATACCCGACCCTATTGAAAAGACACCGGAGGAGCCCAGGAAAGCTGAGCGGTGGTGGACTCCCTGAACAGGAAGCTGAGTACAATCAGACCAAGCGCACGGCGGACAAGGGGGAATGCTCTTGCTAGTGAGACCGACAGCTATCCTAGCGGCGCTCCCCGTTGCCTGGGCACACTGCTTATCGAGGAGGTAAGTTAGGTTTAATTTGTATCCCGATTATTGATTTGGCGCTATGTTCTGCTATCCTAACATCATTCAATCGTCCAGCTCGTTTCGAAGAACATTGCTTACATCGAGACTAGTCGCCGCTGCGGGCAATCCAGAGACAAGGGGAAGGGACCGATGGGCCACCAGGACTAATCGACTTTGTTCCAATCATTCTTTTTCCGATTCCAAAAAGACACACATGTATCGTAGGTGTATTTCGGTCTGTTGATTCATGCATGTTGTCGTTTCTGATGCACGTAACCAATCCCGATGCGCCATGTAATTCGCAATTAAATTATAAAGTCTTTTATACTTAAATCTCTTTCCCAACTATTTCAACTATTAAATATTACGTAATCTTTTCCTAAAGGAATCGGTTGCACGAACAATACAATCGGGATAACAGCACGCATTGCAACCCTAATCCCAATTTTTTTTTCATTTCGCTTCGTAGGGGACTGTTTATGTTATTGTGCCATTGATCTTGCATTCTTTACCTCATATTACGTTATATTTTGCAATTTTGGATTTCAAACTATGCGGACACTTAAAGAAATTACAAAAAAAATTCATGAAAATTACTAAATTTTTTAGGTTGAATTATGTACACACAAATTTAAAAAAAAAACAAATAAACATGACCCTGTCACCAGTTGAATTGGCGATAGGGCCTTGTCGCCAATTGGAATAGTGATATATAGGACCCTGTCGTCAATTGAACTGGCGACAAGAGTGAATTGGCGATAGGAGCTTGTCAGGCCTGCTGTCGCCAGTTGGACTGGAGACTGTAGCCTAGTTCTGCAATTGTTTTTTTACTATTTAATTTTGTATTTTTATTAAATTTAATATTATTTTTTTAAAAAAATCCAAGGACCGTCTGGTAGAGAAGAGAGGGTTAAAAATACAAAAGCTTGATGGCCTGTAGAAAGAACCCGGTATGAAGAAAATTCCTAATTGCGCCCTCTATATCTGTTCTCCTCTTTGTATCCCTCTTCTCCTCAAATCCTTCCCAGATGTTCCCCCAATCTTCCCAATTACTCGTGCAATTTGTATCCAAGTGTTGTTGGAAGTTGGAACGTAACACTAAATGACATGAGTCTCCCAACATTTGTAAAATCTTCTAGAAAGTCCATCCCAAACTATGATTCTCAAATTTCTTACATTTGTTTTACGGAGTACTTTGTATTGAAAGTTTACGCACCAAGTCGCCGCAACCTACAAAGTACAAACGGAAGCAAATTCCCAACACAGTTCCAACAACAAATGTAAAAAAAAAAGAAAAGAATATATTCTATCCATCTCTAAGCATCTCGGATTTCCTTTCCCCTATTCCCTGAGCATCCGGAGCACCTGCTGCAGTGTGGGAGCAAATCTGGTGACGTTGAGCCTGATGTCCTGCTCCAGCCAGTAGTACCTCATGCCGAGCTGCCACCCCTGCTTGTGTATGGACTCTGGGTCACGTACCGCAGGGTGGTCCTTGCCGTACTTCTCGTAGAGCGTGCTCTCCTCGGCGGCGATGCTGTACTCGACGTCGCGCAGCCTCATCTCCCTCGCCGGTCCACCGTAGAATGCCATGGATGGATGCTCCATGTGCCCCCAGGGCACCACCTGCAGCATCACCGCGTTGGTGCGGAGAAAGAAGAAGTTGGTCAACCCGGCCCCGTGAGCGCCCATGAGCACGTCGCACGAGTCGACGACCCGGGAGAACTCCTCGACGCTGAGGTCACGGCGCGGCTCCACCGGGAGCACCTCGAACCCAGCGGCCTGGACCGCCGCGGTGATTTCCGGGAAGTTGACGAACTTCCTCGTCCGGCCGCGGTTGATGAGCATGAGCCGCGGCTTCCGTTGCTCCGTGGTACCGGTGCTGGCTGCCTTATTGCCCTCCCTGTACGGGGTGTCCACGCCGGCGGGCGGCAGCGAGTAGATGTCCCGGATATACAGCCGGAAGTCCATCATGGTGTAGTTCCGTGGCGCCCGGGCCGGGTCGATGCCGAGGTCGCGGTGGCTGCGAAGGCCGACAATGATGTGCGGATAGCACCGGACGCCGCCGTCCTGGTTAAAGTCAATGATGTCGTAGCGGGACAGGTTCGTTAGGATGACCCGGTACTTGTCCACGAACCACGGTTGGAGGTCGGACACGAGGAACTGAATCTCGCCTTCGAAGGCGCGGGTGGTGATGAAGAGCGGGATTAGCACGTCGCTGAAGTCGTGCCACGGGTTGGACGTGAGCCCGTTCATGGCGAATACGACGGCCGGGACGGAGTGCCGGGAGGTGCACTCCGGCGCCACCTGGGAGGCATTCAGGGACTTGACCGTCACCTTGTTGATGTATTCCAGGTACTTGCGGGACTGGTCCCGGATGCTCCATTCCTGGCTGTCGGCGCCAAGCTCGCCGACGGGCGGGACGTAGAGGACGGTCCGGTTGTTGCCGATGGTCCGTGCGTCGCCGGAGATCTCGCAGACGTCGTACCTGGGGTCGGATAGATCGCAGATTGGCTTGCGCGGAGCACCTGCAGCCAAAGTTTATTGATTCAGTTGATGATGCGCATGCATATGAATTACTCCCTCCGGTCACAATTACCATTTTTTAATTTGTGCAGTAAAACTTTCGAAACTTTTAATATCAAGTTTTTAAAAAATATTTAGATAGGATAGATGAAAATCATGTGTACATTTGTCTCGAAAAATACATTCATAATATTATAATTTTATTGAGTTTTATCAATATATTATAATAGAAATTAATAGTCAAAATTGTATTTTAGGGATCGTGTTGATGTCTAAAACGACATGAATTTATGATCGGAGGGATATTATTAGTAGTAGAACACAGTGATTGCGTTGTTCAATAATGTTGTATAAGTTCAGGGCTCTCCAATCGGAAAATTCAATGGCTGAAAGCCTGAAATTATGTAAGTATAATACGCAGCAAATTGGCTTTCATTTTTGTCGAGCGAAATTCTTGGTGGAAGCACAACTAACCATGTTTGATGTTTGTCTCATTCTTCCTGCCACCTTGATCCATTTCTTGCCGGATAAGCTCTTCCTCCATCTTGTCGCTTGCATCGTTCACTGCTTGACCTGACTGCTCTGTATTTTTTCCTTGCGCATTATCTGATTAACAGTTGGTCAATTAGTAGACCATAAAAGAAAATGGATGATAGAGATGATGTGAATGTTAACTCAACTAAATACTGATGAGTTGGGTGGAGAAAGGTCTAATTACCGAGTTTGGCGTCAGTCCGGTTATTTTTGTCGGTTCCATGTACATTGCCTTGGATACGTTCTTCTCCCATCTTCTTTGGTACATCGTTTTTCTGCCCGTTATCTTGCTCCATATTATTCCCTACAAGATGTACTGCACCTGTGAACTTTAGGTATAACTCTTTGCAAATATGATCAACAGATCAAAGTTGGAATCACTTGGTATAATAACAAACTAAAATCCGAAACATAGCTCATTGTAACACACAGTAATGCAAAATTGACCCTCAACGTTTGTATACATTTTGAACCATAACAAGTACTCCCAGCAAAATGCTACTCGACCACCTAATTTTTCACGGGATAAATCGAAATTCCATGCCAACAAACTTGTTACTGAAGCACATGAAGCCTCCGTGTCAAGGCAAGGCCATGAAGCACACGGAACTTTAAATGGGAGAAATTGATATGCTGATCTCTTACGTGTACTGATGCACTCCTATATTTCTGGATCACTAGTTCCCATGAAGTATGTTGACCCACTCGCATCTTCATTTTTTAGATGACATGGCATCTTCATTTGAGACCAAGGGTATCAAACTCCAAGATGCATATATATGTATATGTATAGGATTAATACCTTGTACTCTCGGGAGTATCTTGCGTAACCGAGAGTATGTATGTGTAGTGTACGAGTATGTAAGATCATCTAGGTGGTATTTACACCTTTTCAGTGGTGATATGTATATTTTTTTATACATACTCATTTTTATGTATGAATATGAATGTATTTATAAAATATGCTAAAAACTATGGACTCTCTTGTAAATTTTTCGTGCGGTTTACATTGGAGTATCTTATAATTAGTACGTGAGTATACCCAAAGTGATAAAGGAGAATATCAAGTACTCTTGGAAGTACATACTTTCGCCCCTCATATACCACTTAAACCGTATGATTATACCTCTTTATTTATTTGTGCATACTCCAATAATGATTATAAGATATCTCAAAGTGAGTTCCATGAAAATTTTTATTAAATTCTATTTTTATAGCAAAATTTGTGTATATACTTCTTTTATATATGAAAAAGGGTATGTAGCAAAAAAAAAAACAAATGGCTTCAATGAAAATTTTTCAATCAAATCGCATTGGAGTATGTAATAATTGGTATTTAAGTATACTGAAAGTGATAAAGAAGTATAATATGTTCGTTTAAGTGGTATATTGGAAGTGGGAGTACATACTTTAGGAGTACGAAACGGACGTCCTATTTGCAACTACTGCAAGTATGAGGATTTTAATAAGGGTGTGAACGCACCCTGAGATTGAGAAATCATGTGTATAATGATTCCCAAGCATTCGGTCATTATCATCCAATTGTTCACATGAGAAGTTTGAGTGTTAACATCCAAAAAATGTACTATATTGTAAGCATTAAGAATCGGCGATCAACTTTGAGATTGTGGAAATCATAGAGTTCATTATTTAGGAATGGAGGGAGTGGCCACGTATATGTAACATTAATCAATGTACCAACGATTATTTGTGGCGCAACTAGTGTGTACGATCTACTGACTAGTTCTTTATATGTGGCGCCTTTGGATATGACCCAATTTCCATATTATATTTTCTTGTTTTTATCCGTTGGCATTTGGCGAACAGGCATTTTTTTTTTGTTATCCTCTTTGTTTTGTTGAGGAGATGTCGATATCAGTCACATCAGTCATATGTACAAATCAATTTCAAGTACTTTTGGACTTTGGTATATATAGCACGGAAAGAGTGTGCGGGGAGGACCACTTTGACAAATCATTCGTGTCGAACCAAATGATGAAATAAAACTATAAAATTAAGCTATGCACATTCATAACGATACTAGAAAAATGCAATTGCCAGAACTATGTTCAGGGGAAACAATCTTGGCCTATTACTCTGGCGGTTTACACCGGTAATCGGTTTTCTCGCCCTCCTCTGAGAGATGAGCCCACATTCAAATTTAATTTATTAAGAATCCACTATATCTCATCCATATTTTCATCTATAATTCACTATCTAGTTCATCTCCATTGTTTTTTTACATCTATTTCACATAAATTAAAAAAAATTAAAGGAAAATTTAAATTTGAATTTAAAAATTTCGGCCAGCTACTAGCGTTAAACAGAAATCTCAGCTGGGTGATTCCGAGATTTTTTACCCTGGTCATTATAACTTCTGTTAGCCTGCGCAATTTTTTTATTGCAGTTTTTTAAAATAGTGATTGTATCTTTGAGACTGTGGAAAGTAGAAAGCTAATTAAGATCAGTCATGTAATGGCATTAACAACCTTCTTGGTCCGTGATCAACTTGACTGGTTCTTAACAAGCAAGTGTGTGTATATATATATATATATTTGAGAGGATATTGCTTTGATTCTATCGGTAGTCATCCATCAAGGCCATTCCTGTCCATACGCATCTAAGCTAAACTCGTCCCCACCGTGTACCGTTAGGCCATTAAAGTAACCTGATAACGGGGACCACCTCTTGTTAGGCAGTGCAGCTGTGGGTATATGACTCGAATCTCACGATATATACAGATTATATTGTCCACCTTTATATATATGTGTGAGTGCGTTTTTAGTAGAAATTTTATAAGGTCGTGGATTTATTCCCGCTGTGTCTTTCTAGGTGTGTGTTAAGCGAGTGTATCTGTGTGTGGTGGTGTGTGTGCATGTGTTTAATCGGAAAAAAAAATGATCACGACGCGACACACTAAGCTACAAGTGATGTGGACCAAAGAGTTTGGTTCTTGCATTGTCAGTACACAGCACTATGTAGTTATGCACGTAAATAATTCCAATATATAGCTTAGAGAAAGATTCTAAAGTAATCTTGATTGAGCATTTAATTAGCATGTAGCAACGACGCTTAGTTAAATACGTCATCGCGCGTGAAGTACCTTGAGTCGAGTTGTTCGGCGTGGACGCCGGGGCAGCAGTCCTGGCGTTTTGGTCGGTACGCACGGCCGGCGTGGACTGCAGAACGACTGCACGTACAAACAACAAACTGGCTGTGTAGTCTGATCGGCAATGACGTCACAAAGGAGAAAAAATGAGCTAGTGTGATGTGAAAGAAAATAAAAATTGAAGTGGCTAGTCAAACACGCACTTTCTCTTTCCACGCGGATATTACGAGGAAACTAGCATACGTGTATGTGTATATGATCTTTCTTTTGGACTTGAAAGTAGTATATGATCTTTCTTTTGGACTCTGAATCTTGTAGCTTGGCAGGCAATGCTTAACGTTCATTTGGGAGATCAGATTGAATTTATACTATTTGTAGGGAACAGGAAAGTTAATTATTCCCGAGAGGTGGCATCGCTCTATATATGGTGCATTCTGAATAAATTTACCAGGGAATTAATGCACTACACTTATTTTCTATTTAGTCATAATCGATATGTAAAGTATGCTGATATATATATATCTTGTGATTTTTTTAGTATTCTTACTTTATTTAGAGCAGGAGGAAAAAATAGTTAATGTAGAGAGAGAATTTCAGTGGAAACATAACTCATACGTCACCGAGTCTACCCTTGGGGCCGGGCCAAAGGAGACAGATGTGATAATTAAACAAAAGGAAGAAATTAACAATGGCGTTTAGCCACGGAGTTCGATATGAAACAGAAACCGGATGCAGAATTCTAACATTTGTATGGGAAACGAGTGGTATCAAGCATGGAGATATATAGAGGAAACAAAAAAAAAATACGTTGGGATGATAACGACTAACAAAAACGATAACCTTGTACCCAGCGAGTGGCGATTAAACACGCACAACACCCGAAGAACAGATAGAAGAGCACGACTAACCAATGGCACCTCTCGACCCGAACTGGCCAGACACGGTGGTGTAGAGCAGCAGGACGAGGAAGAAACCAAACAGGAACCCAACCACGGCGTTGTGATGCTGCGCCAGCGTCCTCGCCACGCCCTTCACTGCCGCCGCCGCCGCCGGCATCGTCGACGACGACGACGACTCGGTACCCATCCCCTCGCCCTCTGAATATCTGATCACCTCCTCTCTCGCCCTCTTCTCTTCCTCCGCTCTACCTTATTCTCTATTTGTAAGACCCTGCTTATATGTGACGGGTACACGTATCTATAGACCTTTCAATTGCCGTAGCATTTGTTTCAAGCCCAAGGTTTGGGGCACATATATTTGTAAGGGCAGGCTGAGCTAGCCTAGCAATACCCATGTCCATGTGGTTCTGACTGGTTTGAATATTCCACATGCCGCTGGCTGCGAGATGTATACATTTCTGGCTCTCCCATTCTGCACGTCTCCATGCGGTGGACCTTTCCACAGCAACGGCTTAGCTGCAACTCGGTTTAATTAGTTCCTTCCTTTTATGCATGGATGCATTTTTAGCTCCCATTTCCCAATGCATGGATAGATGATTAATTAGGATTTTGGAGTAGATGTGATTTGATGTATCCCACCAGGCCACATTATAGTACGTATCTACATCTTTCGGTGGGTAAGTGCATGCTTAAGAAACCGATCGACGTTCCTAGTTTAGGAAAACATCTTGCATACTGAGTTAATACACAAAATCGTTTTCGGGGTATAGAGTAGTCAGAAGTCGTAAATCGTAGTTACAGTACAAATCAACAGCGTGCAATGTTGATGTCATGATTCTTGCTTTATATGGATTGATAGATGCATATATTGTTCTCTGGACGTACCAACCCGCGCGGCTGAGCTAGAATATATTGTTTTCTGGACGCACCGGCGCGCGCGCGGCTGAGCTAAGACCAAACAGAAAAACTAAGGGCGTGTTGGCTTGCTGCCCTGGAGCGCTACTGCTTGGCTGAGACTAAGCCGGGAGCTTGTTAGGACCTTTTTTGGTTGCCAAACCTAGCGAGCGCTCAACCCGGGTGAGCTCTCCAGGCCCAGGTGACCAAAAACGAGCGCTTGGTTTTCAGGCGGAACCAAGCACTCGATCCACTGTCGTTGATTTCATCAACTAGTTTCAGTCGCATGCTTTCAACTAAACAAACTATATGTGGTCTTGCCTTGCATGATAAAAATCATATGAGTTTCAGGTTACTATGGACATCACAATTTATCGCACGGAGTCTAGAACACCCACCAAACAAGTCCTAAGGTATGGTCGCTATCCTCGCCGGATAGGGACTAATTCGGCATCCGCACACTAATAGACAGCCTAGTTGTATACTAGCATTAATTATTTTTCCACGGAGTGAGAGAGACAGAGATGACCTTTCAAAGACAGTCCACGTCCGATTAATTACACTGTTTTCGACCTTACAGAGATGCATAGACGGTTACACTGACTGCGTTGACCAAAGACCATATTGGTCAACATCTTGCTGTGCTCTGTTATATATTATTGTACATCAGAAAAGCCCTTCCTGTTTGTGGAATGGAGAAAACTTGACTCTGCAATTTCTCCAGATTTTCTATGCAAATCCTTTGTTATGAAGAGGGATTTAGTTCTTGGGGCAAAATATAGTATATGCTATGCAATTACTCTTTATAGTGTATTTGCGCAATCAACTTTTAGTCTAAGCATCAAATCAAAATGAAATAATTTCGAAAAAATCAATGTAGTCTATAGAGTTCTAGAGTCCATTGCTTATTTTTTTTCTCTCTCCGCAATTTGTATCGGACAAGTCTGGAGATTTTCTGTGTCATAAAAAGTGTGCTTCAGTTAGTTTTCGCCGGTACAGTTGATCTAGACGATCTGGCTCACGGACGGGATTGCACCGACTACATGCTTGAAAAATCCAAAATTTATACGGGCGCCTAACTTCAAACCGGATAATTTGTACAGCAACACTACGTAAATACCACGAGTTAAAAAATAATATCAATATGTCACTGACATATGATCTTATGGCCAACCTGTCATCTCCTAGATGTTACTTTTTAATTTATGCATGTTTACAATGTCGCCTGATGATATATAATGGCGAGATATGTATTGCTTCTTCCGGTAGTTAACCAACTATTGGTTCCTCATCCTAGCGTGAGGCCTCGCATACGTAACAACCAATTATTAGCAACCGGTACGGCACGATGATCACGCGCTAGTTCGTGCAATGTATATTCTTAGATATTCTCCTTATCGTATATTAAGCCCAGCTAGCTACGTGGATAACAGCGAAAGAAAGAGAGATAATAAGTAAGCATATTGCAGAGGCGGAATATGTACTTCTTGATCCTGATATAGCGCGGCAGGTCAACTCTTTACACATGCTTAGCTGTTGAACATGTTTTGCAGTTGCATGAAGTATTTCCTGCTCTGGATCTTTCACGGAGTGTTGAATAAGGCCATCGTAAATATAGAAACTGTTAAACAAGACCATTCCACAACTTTCATATCACTATTTTTAACTCTTCACATTCCTGCCGGTTTCATTCAAATTTTTTTTAACTCTTCACATGGTAAATATATTGGTTATTTATTCCCTTCAAATCAAACACATAATTGTTACTGGTTGCTCTTAAAATATAAGGTATATAGTTTTTAAAAATTATTTCAAAATATAATGCATGCACGTGAATTTATTGATATTTTCTCTTGGCTGCCCTTATTTATCACATCATCTCTCCTGCCTTTATAAGTACTCACTCTGTGTACACAAATGTAAGTCATTTTTGACTTCTCATGATCTCCAACGCAAAACTTTGACTAATGTTTTGTATCATAATATAGTAGCAACAAAAACAAAAACAATATATTATGAAAGTATTTTACGAAACAATCCAATGATATTATTTTCATATAATTAATTTATATACTTTAACATATATTAATGGTCACAGTTTCAATATTTTGCCTGCTCACATCCCATGGTGGCCTACATTTATAGATAGAGGGAGTAACAATCTCACAAATTATTCTCTCACGTTACCAAGGTAATTATAGCATAGACGACATGGCCATTTCTTCTTGTCTTTCTCTTGGTTTTATGACTTCCCTAATTCCGTTCCTAGCCAAAATACACTTTATAAAAAGAAACGAATGTGATATTTTACATGGCAGGCATGGCATGTTTTGTTTGTATCGTAGGATTTTAAGTTGGTCTCTAATGTTTAGCTCCACTCCAAAGAAACAATGGAATTGTTTGGACGCCATTGTCAGTTTGTCTTAAGTTGTTCTTTGATCGAGCTTTTGCACTCACTTCACCTAAAATCGCTAGTATGGAGAGATAAGATTTATTCTCTTACACAACGTATTTTAAAAAAAGAGGATTCGAACCTGAGTTGATTAGCCTACCACCCATAGTACTAACCAAGTGACAACAGGAAGCTCCTCCCACTTCACCTAAAATGGTTAGCCTAGAGTCGCTAGACTTACTTCCGCTTGGTTAGGTTTATATGTAAACTCTACGGAGGATATTAATCTCAGCACTGTTACATATGGGTCATAAGGGCCGCACGTATTTGAGCCAGGCTGCTGTAATTTAGTACATAAGTCTCACAGGTAGGGTGAAACCCTGAATCTATACTCCGTCCAGTAAAACATTATCGACACCTTTTGTTATATTTCCACGATCTCCATGATGCATATTGGACAATGCATTAGTTTTTCTTGTCATAATAAATGTTTTAAAGAACATCGCTACTGACTCGTAAAAACTTTTATTGCACACTTCCAACTATGACTAATAATTTGTAACTCGCGGGAGTATTACGTAGCCAGTTCATAGTATAAATATACAAGTCCATAACCCTAGCTACCAACCAACGGAGGAAAAGTGAGCTGACGAAACTTGGATGTCAATGAAATTTGGACCATCAAAGTAGCAGTATCTGTGACCCGGGGAGAGCTAACTGACAAAACAGAACTCTCCAGCTTGCTGTTGCAGGCTGCAGGCGCCATACAGGGCCAAACATTCAGCATCAAAATGGGGCCCTCGTCAAATTCTGATGGCCTACCTAACCATCGTAGTATTTGGGAACAACACGTAAGCCCCTGACGCTCCCCTAGCTTTTCCATTCTTAGGGCACTGTCATGTAACGACGCCAAATTCGCTGCCTAATTTCTGGTCATCAATCTGAGGTTTTGTGCCGCTCCCAAGTCTGGTCGGCTGAACCGTAGTTTTGACCGAGTTGAACACCAATATGCCCAGCCAAAGCTCAGCTGACAGTCTGAGACCAATGGCGCCGTTGGAAAAATGGTCAAACAACACCTCTCAGACATGCTCGATACTTGGCATATATATGGTGTCCTAGACTTGCTACTGAGATGGTTGATATGAAGCTCGACCTGCTGGAGAGGGGAAAACACGGTGTTTGTGTGATTGATATAAGAGAACATGCATGATTCTTTTCCTGAGAACGTACTAACAAGATACATTGGAAACGTAAGAATCTGCCCACATATAATAGTCTACACTTGATTCGGTAGTAGTTTGGAAACTTTCTAGTTTTCAAAACAACATAAATTCTTAGGTTCTTCTAAACGGCCTAATTATTAGCCTAACCTCAGAAAAATTTGTACCATTTTCTGCAAACGGTCACGATAAGCTAGGAATTTCATCTTCTTACAGTTGATCAATGATCCTTAATTCCACCGTTATTAGCGGCATGAAGAGCGTCCCAAACTAATAACTGGGGATTTCGTACTCTCCTAGGTAAGAATTTGATGCGTGCACTACTGGATTATGCAAAGATGGCATGCATATGCTTGCAGATTACCAACTACCACATAATTTGTTTTTTTTAAAAAAACTACCACAAAATGAATGACACCCATTCGTCATTTTTTTTTCTTCCATTTTCTTAGCCAATTCACATGGGATTTTTATTCATGGGTGTGAGACCATGTGGATCACCCCATGGTTTGCGATGAGCAATTGATTATGCATTGCATAAGTTGTTGAGGTTTGAGTTTGGGTTTGATATTAAACTGAATTCAGAGATGTTGTCATATTGTAAGTGGTAAGACCGGCCCTAGAATGGTAGTAAGACCGGCAAGAAGCTGGTGATTTGACTGGCTAAGGGCTGGCGGTCAGACCGGCTAATGATGAAAAAGTGGAACTTTGAAAAACGCCAAAAATCACTTATGTAGGGTTGTGAGGTGATTCGTTTGCACTAGGTCTCATTGCAAATGGAGCTTCAAGGAAAAACTAGATAGAGTTTGAAATTTCTAGAAAAGATGCAGTCTGAGACTTGGGAAAATTTCTCGAGCGGTTTGACCGGCCATTTCTCGGCGGTCAGACTGGGGATGCTGATTATCAGACCAGCTAGGGTGGCGGTTTGACCAGCCATGGAAATTGTTGTGTGGATTTTGTCGAGGGATTTGGTGATGATGCATATGTGTTGTATGTTGTGTTTATGACTAATGTGGATCAGGTCAGATCGAACTTGTGCCCGGAAATACTTTGCTTGGTCTATTGTTGTGTAGGAGGTTCTGGAGTTAACTATAGTCAACGTCGAGGAAAACCAAGACTTGGTTAGGAGAACAAATGTCGAGAGCGGTCATGGAGGCTAGTTGAGATAGTTGGACTCGGAGAAGGTGCAAGATGGACAAGGGATATGGAAGGCACAAGTGGTCAAGGTTGAGCAGGACATGTAGTGCGCCAAGTGACTTGGGCCCATTTGCAAGCGAGGACGGTTCGGTGGAATCTGGACACATGATAGGCTTGACGGGGAGTCATTGGATCCACATAGAGGATGACGAAGCATGGGCAATGCTTCGAGAAGAAGGAATAGGAAAATCACGGTGGAGGGGCAATATGGTCATTTGCCCAAAACTGGAAAAGAGAGA
Source organism: Ampelocalamus luodianensis (assembly GCA_036346255.1). Taxonomy (NCBI): domain Eukaryota; kingdom Viridiplantae; phylum Streptophyta; class Magnoliopsida; order Poales; family Poaceae; genus Ampelocalamus; species Ampelocalamus luodianensis. The sequence continues at coordinate 11,093,744 of CM070627.1, read as the reverse complement.
GGTTTGTAAAAACGCAGCGGTGGCCTAAGTAGATTAGGTCAAGGAGACTTCATGGAGGACAGGACATGATGATTTTGGGCTATTGTAGCCAAGGGTGAAGAACGACGCTTTGAAAAGTGTGTGTGAGTGAAAAAAAAAAACCAGTTGTGTAATGGGTTAACGGGTTCCCATGGGTGTGTGTAGTGGATGTGATCCACTTTGCATCCATGTTAAGGTTTCTTGTGAGCCTCCACTGTATAAGGGAGCATTAGATAAAGAAAATTCGGTTTTGCACTTGAGCCTTCAAGAGAGAAAGTAGGGTTTGATCGAGAGAGCTAAGTGTTGCCCTTTGGGTTGTGTCCTCCTAGTGGAGTGGCTCTAATCCTTCCTCCTCAAGTGGTAGTAGAAGATCAAACTTGATTCTCCGTGTCTTATTTGTGTTCTTGTTTGATTTTCTTGCTCTCTTGAGATGTTCTTGATGATTCTTGTGTCCATATTGTTCTAGTATGATTTGTACTAAGATATAGTTTTCTAGGGCTTATAGGAACCCACATAGAATCATCTAGGTTGCCTAGATCTCACAAGCATGAATAGATCAAGTTTTCCCTCTTTTGCCCCGTTCTTGAGTATTCTTCCCTATGATGGAAAAGATGGAAACTAAAATATCCCAAAGTTATGTTACTAAAAATAAAATATTAAAAATATTATTTTGTTGGATTTTCTAAAATTTAAAAGAGCTTTCTTGAAATTCCTTACTTTAATGTTAAAAAATACTTATTTTCCTTGGATTTTCTGGATTTTAAAAAGTTTTTTCCTAATTTTCTAAAAATAAAACTAATTTATGAGAAAAAATAAAAGAAAATTTAAGTTGGAAATAATTTTCCTATGTTCAAAACGATCCAGGGAATTTTTGTCAATTTTTCCAGAATTTTTGAAATCTATTTGGTATTTTCTAAAAGCCTTTTGGATTTCTTGTATTTTATGAAAATCGAAAATCTATTCTAAATCTCTAATTCTCTCTTGGTCTGAAATCTATTTCCCCGGCCCATTTCTTTTCTCCCTAGCCCGGCCTATTTCTTTTCTCCTTGGCCCGGTCTAGCCTTTCTTTTTTTCCTTCCCTGCGCTTGGGCCGTCTCGTTTCGTTCGGGCCCGCTCCCACTCGGTCCGCCTCCCTCGCGCCCAACTCCATGCGTCCAGCCCACGCCACCTCCCTCCTCTCCTTCGCTGACACCCAGGCCCACCCGTTAGCCACATCCCCTTCTTCTTCCTCCTCCCTTTCTTGCTCCTCGCGACATCATGCGCTACCGCCATGACCAAGCTGCAGAAGGTCATTAACACGACCATTTCCCCCACGATTTCTTGTGCATTCAAGATCATTCAAAACACCAATTCAAGTTGCGTTCATTTACCTCCCTTTACACCTCACCCATGTCACCACCATCTCCGGCAAGCATTTGACGCTCCTCTTTCCTTCGGTGACCCCCTCCCGACGCCCCCTATAAAATGCACTCTGGGCACCGCACCTCCTCACTCCTCTCGATGCCATCTCTCTCTCCCCTCGAACTCTGGCGAGCTTTCTCCATTGAAGAAGTAGGAGCCCGGCTTTGTGGTTGCTACATCAAGCTTCACCGCACTGACACCAACCTCGTCCACCTCTCGTTCGGCAAGAAGCGCCATCGGATCTCCGAGTTCAGCGGAGCCTAGATCTCGTCGTGGCTCTTTCCTCATCATTGGCCACCTCTGTCCACCCCTGGCGACTCGCGTGAGGTGACAAGACTCCCCAGCCTCCCCTCTTGAAGTTGCACACCTCGTTGTCTGCTACCGCGCCGCCGTTCACTGGTGACCGTAGAGACTTGAGCCCCGCTATCGCTGCCGTGTCACATGGCTGCCACCTCGCTGCCTACCATGCCACATCGATGCTGCCTTATCCACTTGATCCCAGTAAACACCCGCATGACTGATTGCGTGGGAAAGCCGACACTTTGCAACGCGCCTGGTCCACCGTGGAGTGGCGTCATTCTATGGACCCTGGCCCACATGTCAGCGACTCAATCCAATTTTTCTTTAGGAAAATAATTAAGACAAAAATCAAATCCCTTTGCTGATGCAATAAATAGATTTTCCTTTAGAAAGATAATTCAACAAATTCCTTAAAATCTGAAATAGTGTTTTCTCTCTCTTTTTCCTTGAATTAAATCTTCCGAGAGCCCGTTCTCCTTCGTTTGAACTCTGATTCAGTTGATTCAAATTTATAAAGTCATATAAATTCAATATATATATATATATATATATATATTCAGAACATAATTTATAAATTTTGGAGTTAATTTTTATTTTATTTGAATTTGGCTTGTTTTCGCGTATAGATTTCGACGACTCTTGAGAGCACAATTTCTACGACGAGTTAGACCAGCATCCCTTTGAGCAAGGCAAGTTACATCCTTTGATCATGCTTGATCCCAATATTTAAAATTATGTTTTAAATTATTACTACATGCTTAATTTTATTCAATATAATTTAAATGCCCATCTTAAAATTGTAGTTAATCCCAATATATTTGTATAGCCAACTTTTGACATCGAAATATCCATACCTTGACACCTTAGATAAAATCTAGTTGGTACAGTAAGATAAACTAGAACACTTTGGGAAAATTTATGCTCAGCCATGCTTAGACCTGAAATATTTGATTTGGGAATTTACAGCCAAAATCAACTATGGTTTAAAAATATATCTATGGCATTGGTATGCCTTGGAAATATGAAAATATCTTCAAAAATAAAATTAAAATTAAAAGTAGTTTAGACTTGCACAAAATTGATGTTAGGTTGGTGCAAGTTAATGCACATGATCGATTTATTTTAATGATCGAGACCAAGGTTTTTGGAAGTCACCCAAATTAGTTAAGGATCGGTCTACAAGTTGCGGATTGTAAAGCCCCTCCGTACTACCACAAGTCTGGTATGGGATAGACCTGACCAATTAATTTGGAACATCCCACTGTTGGTTGTGCCACCCAGTTGTGTGCGTGTCGCTTAGACAGTTTATTCCCATATGGCACAAGAGGAGGTTTCTGACGTGCGGTTAGCCCAATGATAGTGGAACGTTAGTGGGCATAACTACTTTGAGATGATGCACTGTAAAGGCCTCGTGATAATCACTTAGTTGTACACTAATAAAAGTGTGTGAAACGGACATTATAAGCTGATCATCTCTTATGGGTAAAGTTGTAAAATATCTACAGAGTGTAAATCTATTCGAATAACCCTTCTATCGGGACCTAAATATGCAAATCTGGACCCTCCGTGAATAATGTACTAGTCCAGGATTACGCTAGTGCACACAGTGTCAACATAGATCATATGAGACCCCGGTTTATTAAACTTGTAATACTTAACCTTCCACTGGTTCTAGTATCACAAATAGAATAATCCGCGTCTCGATGAACATGTGCCTCCCAGAACAAGAAGCACACATACATCAATTCCAAGCATGCATCATTTCCATACAACAGAGTATAACAAGTCTACCAAAAGACATACATATTATAAGTTATTACAACACAGCCGACCGGCCAAATGACATAAGTAGCAAATAAGTAACAGCGGAAGCAAAAGTTGCCATGAGATGGCTTAAACCAAAAGACGACAGGTTAGCCACATAACACCACAGGGCAACCGACCGGCCGCCAAGCTAATCGCCCGTGAAGCGCCACAAAGACAACTCACAAAAGTGAGGTCCATCGGACTCACTATCATCCTCTGCACAACACAAGCAATGCGGTGAGTACAAAAATGTACTGCAAGACTTACGAGTAGCAAGCCTATACATAGCTACATGAAAGTCTGTATTCAAAGGAATGTGGTTATATGGTTCTTTGGACGCATAAAGCAAGTTTCATTTGCAATATTGTAATAGATTGAACAATAGTTTGTAAAATCTGTTTTTAAGCATTTAAATAACAAGCGAGTAAACATAAGTAACAAGTATCCACCTAGAAGTGACTTTCCCAAAGCCACCACAACATAGCATGAATCACGATTCATACCACCATCAAGTTTTAATTTTAAAATGTTGTAGTCTAACTCTTGAAAAGCTTATCCAAGCGTGTCCATAACCTAGGACGAGGCTATTCGAATAGTTTTAATCCTGCAGGGTGTACCAATGTACCCACACTTGCATCGCCTTTTGCCAAGCTATTAAGCACACTTCCTTTGGTATGCTGCACGGCTAAGTCCTCTGAACCCTTTCCAATGGAATATGCTAATCAAGAGACGCACGTATGGGGTTAATCCTTAGTGATCTGCCGACGAAATATGGATCACAAGGACCCATACGTGGAGCAAGATACACCGCCTCGGCGGGTGATCCCCTCCTACAACGTGTCCATGTTGCATATAATCAAATATGCAACCCACCACGCGACTCATTAATTAACACACCAAAGTACTCGGCTAAGAGAGGTCCCATATCCCTCTAGTGTGGTTAGCACGCTTGAATGCTCGGATAATGTGATACTCACAAGTAGTTCGGTCCTTAATTGACCCGGGCACCATTCCAATCACACCCAAAAGATCACACCATCTTACCATTGTGCCCAAGTCTAAATTGTTTTCATTTTCAGTTTTAGTTTTGCAATTTAGACAAAGCACAAGGCTGAAACATACACATAGTAATAGTTTGTGTGATCAAAGTTATCGACGAGTCGATAACTGCCCATTTCTACCGATAGCTAAGCATGGCTAAGCATAATGACACGTAAACTACTAAGTGACAATGGTCCATCCAGCGAACCCAAAATCACAGCAAGTAACCTAGGCTTCAGTAGTAGAGGAATAAACATTTCCTACTGATAATGCATCTAGTAGGCCAACTATCGACAATAGTTTAAAACAACATAGCAATGCATACATAGAATTTGCGAACAATATATTAGAATTTGAAAATAGTAGGAACAATATGATCAAATGAATGCTACATCCGCTTGCACGGTGAAGTGCAGAGTCGATGGTCTTTGTGGCTCAATATCAAGATTAATAATATTGTCCTCGGAACCTAACGCTAAAAGGCGATAAGCAAATAAGAACGAAGAACACCAAATAAACTCCAACAACAAAACACATCCAAATCTAATAAAATTTACACTACAACTAGGAAAGATTTTATAAAGTGACAGAACAAGAATCATGCAATTAGGACTAAGCATGCAAAGATATGAGCAATTCTCTCCTCGACTTTATATCAACCTAATTAATAATTAATACTGCTCATGGCGAAATTTTCGAGAATGATCTAAGGTCTGAAATTTTTATAGCGGTAGATTATGACATCCTAATAACTGCAAAGTTGGATTTACTAATTTTGGGGTTATACATAATTACTTATGATTTTTCTAAGTTGTAAATCTAATGCAAATCATTTTACAGAATTATGAACATGCTCAAATCCTATTTTATATGAAATTATATTAATGACGAATTTAACAAAATTGATTTTGCACAAATTGGATTTATACGAGAAAAGATATGCATTTTTCAAGATTAAAACTATTTCGAATATTCAAAATGACAGAAATCAAGTTATTCCTAGATGTACAACTTTACGCATGCAACATGCTAAAATCCATTTTTATAATAAACTAAAGTGATAACACGATTTATTACGATTGGAATTATCTAAAAGCGATTAAAATGAATTAGTTATGAGTTTCTAAAGTTTTTATATCATTTTCAGTTGTTAAACAAATATTTACCGAAATACAGAACAACCCAAATAAAAGAATACGACGTGGACAACTCCCAACCCTTGATCTAAAATCCTACGGCTCACGCGCGCGAAACAAAAGACGCGCTGCGAAACCTAATCGGGCCATTGTTGGATCACGATCCAACGGCTCACACAAGTGTATGCATCCGGACGGTGCGGTTGCTTGGACCAATCTCAGCCGCAGATCTGCAGATGGGCGGTCGAGCGCACCAACGGTCGGAAGGTCCGATTGCACACACGATCTCAGCCGTTGATCGCAAGATCGACGGTCGAGAACGATCAAGGCATCCGGAGGGTCCGAATGCACACAGAGATCAGGGCCACAGATCTAGAAACGAACGGTAGATATTGATCGCGATTCAAAGGAGATCTTGACATGTGGGACCGCATGTCGGTGACTTCAGTCACCCACGCTATTGGTTTAACCCACGTGCACGATGCACCGCCCACTTGTCGATCGAGAGTGGCGGTTAGGGCAGATTAAAGATTCTAATGATTATCATTAATTAGATCTAAGAGAGACACTAATGGCTCCGGAATTTGATTTTAATCCCTCGGCCCACGAGTCGACCGCAGGTAAATTCGACGACGATTTAAATGCCGACACATTAATTAACCAATGATTAACATTAATGATGTCGAACGATGCGAGATTGAACGAGAGTGATTTAAGGATATTGGGCCCACCGGTCGCTGGCTCAACGACAATGATTAAGACATAATTAATAACTAATGATTAGCAATTAATGTGTCCTAATTAAGTGACGAAAACGGGAGCGTTGTGCCGGCAAAACCCGAGTGGTTTCAACGGCAAATCGCCGGCGACACTGGCCGCGGCGGCGCCCACCAAGGACCAAAATGGATTCGCAATAGCACAACGAATCTAATGGTAGCATTCTCACCGGCGGTGAGGGACTAGAACGCCGGCTAGCCGGAAAAACGAAAATGGGAGCTTACTGCTAAACACGAAAATCGCGATGAGCTCAACTGCAAGCCTAGGATGCGGGTGCTAAAGCTTCTAAGGACTAATAAGAAGCTACCTTAGTGACAAGAAGCTTCAAAGATGGCCGGAGTTGCTTGATCACGGTGAAAGCTCGCCGGACTTGGAGAAGAAAACCAGAGATAGACACCCTGAGCCAAATGAGTGATTCCAAAGCATCAAAATAGCTTCATAATGATTCACAGAAGCTACATGAGCAAGTAATTAGAAAATGGAGCACTCACCTGAGCTGAGGAAGAAGATGACCAATTTCGGCCGAATTTGAACAAACCCCAAATTGGACAATTCCTGAGAATCAAATCCAAAATTAAGTGAGGGGAAATGTTCAAGGAAGTAAATAGATAAGGTTAGGGCAAAGAAACGTGAAGGAGGACCACTGGAACACCAAGAACACCCAAAGAGCTCCACGGGTCAACAATGGCGGTTTGCCATTTTTGAGGTGTTAAGCTCCAATACTGAGAATGAAGCTTGGTGGTGGTCTAAAGAAATACCAGGAGGCATTGAGAGTGCTTATAAAGCCATGAAAGCATTAGGGTTTGCACCACACAACTTTCAGCGGCAAAACACAAAACACAATGCGCGGCCGACAAGGAAAAGAGAAAAGCTGGTGCACTAGGGCATGGCATGGCCGAAAGTGTCTCCCACGACCCTCACTGTTGACTAGGGCGGCCGTAGGAAGCATGAGATGACACTGCCATAACCCCTACTGTGCTCGCACGGCTCAAGGTTGAAGAAGACCAGGGAAAGGTGCTCGGGCGATTTTGAGCCCTACGATCTAAATCGGACGGCTACGGAAGCACCACGCCTCCCAGGTTCAAAACGCAACGGGGAGATTGCGAGCCTTACGATTAGAAACGAACGGCTCAGATAGCCCCACGTCGCAAACGCGGTTTACAACGAAGGGACACGCGGGCGTTGGATCTTAATCCAACGGCTCTGATTCAAAAATGCAACCGGAGGGTCCGAAGGTTTCGGGAAATCTCAACGGTTGGATGGAGATCTAACGGTCGATAATCAAACTTGCAACCGGAAGGTCCGAAGGGTTACACGCGCGCGGGCCGTGCGATTTAGATCCAACGGTGGAGATCCAACGCGCGTTTTAAAGAGTGGCTCGGTGCAGTTAGTTGACTGGACCGAATCAAATGGCTCGAGCCCGAGTCTGGCTCGAACCCGAGTAACAGTAAAACCAAGTTTGACTTTGAAATAAGGATAGAGACTTTTAATGATTTATTTGAGGTAGCAAATTAACTCTAAAAATTATGAAATTTTTACAGGAGCTTGCTAACTCAGATATTAACCTGGAGTAAAAATTTTAGAGGTTTTTATGCTGCGAATAATTCCCCAAAAATTCTGCAAGGCTCTGTTTTAATGTTTGACTAAGAGTCAAACAGGTTTGACTGCCTCGAAAAATATTCAAACAATTTCTAAAAATTGTGAAATTTTTAAGAGGGGTCACATACCATCAGAGAGAGTTAGGGAAAATATTTCCAGAGGATGATCACAAAATTTGACAAGATTGTTTTTGGAATGACAAGATTTGGATCAACTAGACTTGTGACAATGTATTTCCATAATCCCTTGTACAAGAATTGTTTGGCACAACAGGAAATACATGATGTAAGAAAAAGTTTTAATTTCTACTGATTTTCTTACATTTGAAACACAAGCCCAAGATTGGGATGTTACAAAACCTCCCCCCCTTACAAGAATCTCACCCCGAGATTCTGTTTACTCGGAGAAGAAGGATGGGTAATCTGCACGAAGACGATCCTCGCGCTCCCAAGTTGCCTCATCTTCAGAATGATTTGACCACTGAACCTTAAGGAACTTGATGACACGGTTCCTTGTCCTTCGTTCAGATTCTTCGAGAATACGAACAGGATGCTCATGATAGGTCAAATTTTCTTGCACATCGAGATTTTCCAACGGAGTTTCCTCAACTGGAACACGGAGGCATTTCTTCAAGTGTGACACATGGAACACGTCGTGCACACCCTCAAGTGAAGCTGGCAACTCCAATCTGTATGCAACAGCCCCAATCTTCTCGATGATGCGATAAGGCCCAACATATCGAGGAGCTAACTTGCCCTTGACGCCAAAACGCTGATGGCCCTTCAAGGGTGAGACCTTGAGATAAACAAAGTCATTGGGCTCAAAGCTCAACTCCCGACGACGACGATCCGCATAGCTCTTTTGCCTGGACTGGGCCACGCGCAAATGCTCACGAATCAACTGAACTTGGCTTTCGGCCTCATTGATGGAATCTGGCCCGAAGAACTGACGCTCACCAGTTTCCGACCAGTTCAATGGGGTTCTACACTTCCTCCCATACAAAGCCTCAAACGGTGCCATGCCAAGACTAGCTTGGAAACTGTTGTTGTAGGAGAACTCCGCAAACGGCAAGCACTTCTCCCACTTCTTCCCATAGACGAACACGAGCACGGAGCATATCTTCCAACACTTGGTTGACTCTCTCCGTCGACCATAAGTTTGAGGATGATAAGTCGAATCGAAGAAAGGCGTGTACCCATCGCCTTTGCGATTATGCCAAAAGCGAGAGGTAAAAGAGAACCACGACCGACACAATCGTTCGTGGCACACCATGCAAACATACAATGCGAGACACATAGAGATCCGCCGGTGACTAACACCGAGATTGGTACGCGACCGGCGTAAAATGTGTCACCTTTGTCAATCGATCAATGACAACCCGGATAGCATCCTTCCCGTAAGAAAATGCAGGCGGACCGGTGATGAAGTCCATACCAACGGAATCCCACTTCCATTCGCATGCGGCAAAGGTGAAGAAGGCTCACTGACGCCGATGTTCAGCCTTGACACGACAAAGATACGTCGCGACTCGACAACGAACCCGCGATCTCGCGCTTCATGCGAGTCCACCGAATCTCGTCGAAGGTCTTGATACATCTTGGTAGCTCCAGGATGGATAGACAAAGGGGAGTCATGGGCCTCGCGGAGAATCAAATCCCGCAATTCCATGACCTTCGGAACCACCAAGCGCTGTCCAAACCACACAACACCGTGCTCATCCTCAGAAAAGCACTTAGCTGTCCCATTCTTGACGTTCTGCTTGATTTGGATCACACCAACATCTGTCTGCTGGGCAGCCTTGATTTGTTCCACCAAAGTCGGTTGCACAACCAAGGTAGCAAGAGAACCATGCTCAACCAATCCTAAATTAATCCGCTGAAATTCTTCGAGAAGGGTAGGTTGTTGCTCTTGAAGTGACAAGGTATTGCAATACGCCTTGCGACTGAGTGCATCCGCAACAACATTAGCCTTGCCCGAGTGATACTGAATGCCCATATCATAATCCTTGATCAATTCCAACCATCTCCTCTGCCTGAGGTTCAGATCTGGCTGGGTGAACAAATATTTCAAGCTCTTGTGATCAGAATACACCTCACAGCGGTTACCAATGAGGTAATGCCGCCAAATCTTGAGTGCATGAACCACTGCAGCTAACTCCAAATCATGGGTAGGATAATTGAGTTCATGAGGCCTCAACTGCCTCGATGCATAGGCCACAACCTTGCCTTCTTGCATAAGAACACAACCAAGTCCCTGCCGAGAGGCATCACAATAAATGTCAAAGCTCTTATGCACATCAGGGAGAACAAGCACTGGTGCTGATGTCAATCGCCTTTTGAGTTCTTGGAAACTCAAATCACAAGCAGATGACCACACGAATTTCTTTTCTTTCTTGAGCAATTCGGTCATGGGCTTAGCAATTTTGGAGAAGTTCTCGATAAAGCGGCGATAGTAGCCCGCTAAACCAAGGAAACTCCTCACATCGGTGACTGACTTGGGCTGCCCCCAAGATAGAACATCGCTGACCTTGCTAGGATCTACTGCGACACCACCTGCTGAAAGAACATGGCCCAAGAATGCCACTTCCTTCAACCAGAACTCGCACTTGCTGAACTTAGCATACAGTTGATGCTCACGCAGCTTTCCCAATACAATCTGCAGATGCTCAGCATGCTCTTCTTCACTCTTGGAGTAGATAAGAATGTCGTCAATGAAAACCACAACAAACTTATCCAAATACTCCATGAACACCGAGTTCATAAGATTCATGAACAAAGCTGGAGCATTGGTCAAACCGAAAGACATGACGGTGTACTCGTAAAGGCCATAACGAGTAGTGAACGCCGTCTTTGGAATATCTCTACGATCCGGACTTGATGGTACCCCAACCTCAAGTCAATCTTGGAGAACACACAAGCTCCAGACAACTGGTCAAAGAGATCATCAATACGAGGCAAAGGATATTTGTTTTTCACCGTCACTTCATTCAGCGGACGGTAATCAACACACATACGCAGGGTCTTGTCCTTCTTCTTTACAAAAATAACCGGACAACCCCAAGGAGATGAGCTAGGACGGATGAAGCCTTTTGCTTGAAGCTCACCTAACTGCTTCTTCAGCTCCTCCAACTCATTAGGAGGCATTCGGTACGGCGCCTTTGAAATTGGAGCGGTACCGGGCAACAACTCAATCACAAACTCCAAGTCTCGAACTGGGGGCATACCAGGCAAATCTTCAGGGAAGACATCCACAAAGTCATAGACTGTGGGCACGTCCTGAATCTCCATGGCTAGCTTAGCTTCAAGGGCACAAAGGTGTGGCCCCTGCAGCTGCGGTGAAATCCCAACTTGCTCGCCTGAGGGACTAGTGAGAAAAACCATCTTCCTGGCACAATCGATCTGCCCCAAGTGTTGGGACAACCAATCCATACCAAGAATCACATCTAGGCGCGCCGAATCAAGTAAGATGAGATTCGTCAAGAATTCCACTCCTTCAATATTAATAGGAACGCCCCGACATTCTTGATCAGCTCTCATTTCCGCTCCCGGAGAGCGAATAAGCAAAGGAATCCCCAAAGGAACAAAGGGAAGGTCACAATCAGCAGCAAATGATCTCGAAATAAAGGAATACGATGCTCCAGAGTCAAACAATACTGCAGCAGGACGATAACTAACAAGGAACGTACCCAACACAACGTCAGGTGCCTCCCGAGCCTCCTCCGCCGAGATGTGGTTGACTCGACCACTCCCGACACTCTGGGTCTTCTGGATCACCTTCTGGTCAGGTGTGAGACCATTCCCGCGTCCTCCATTAGGACGAGGGGCTGCTCCAATCCTCTGAGGGCAACTGCTAGCATAGTGGCCCTTCTTGTTGCAAAGCGGCAGTAACATCGGCGGTGGGTTGCGGGCGCAACTCGCTTCTTGAGTCGCAGTGCACGTGGTGAAACACGGCTGCAGGGACGAGCAATCGCGCCGACGGCCTCGGCGGTGGTGAAGCCAAAGCACGAGCTCCTGGTGCGGGCCCAACACGGGGACGAGTGAGGCCGGCCTGAGCAGACCGATGGGCCTCCCACTTGCGCTTGCGGGACTCACCCAGCGCCTTCGCCTTGTGCTCGCGACGATGGTCTTGTCAACCAAGGCACGGAAGTCGGCAAAGTCCACAATAGATAGCTTGTCCCGTAGCTCCTCGGACAAACCATCCATGAACTTCTCTGCTTAGCCTCATCGAGGCCACCTCTCCCGGAGCATAACGAGCCAAGTGGTTAAACTCGTAAAGATACTCGGAGACGGACTTGCGCCCTGCTAAGCGCAAGAAACTCCTCTTCTTGAGCTTCATCAGGCCATCGGTATGTGGGCCCGAAAAGCGATCGAAACTCATCCCACGAGACAACGTGGCTGCGGGCTGCATGGCGAAAGTTCTCCCACCAAGATAGTGCCGCACCTCAGCCGATGGGATGCAAAGAGTGCCCGCTCCCGCTCCCCGGCATCGAGCGATATTGAGCTTCGCTCAACAAGACGCAGCCAATCATCGCGTCAAGTGGATCCTCCGTCGAGAGAAAGTGGGCGGCGTATGCGGAGAAACTCCGCAAGCCCACCACGAGGCGGTGGCCACCACCTCCGTGATCCCGGCGGCGGCGGAGCGAGGTGTTCCTCGCAATGACCTCCAAGATCCGGGTCTGGTCCATGCGATTCCGCTCGATCTGAGCCAGAACCTCAGCCATGGTCGGAGGAGGGGGAAGCTCCTCATCGGAACCAGCCGGCTGACTGTTGCGGGTGGTTCTTGTCATCCTGTTCCACAAAAATAGGTTAAACACAACTCCGGAACAGGAGACAAAGAAAACAACTAACCCTAAACAAAACAACCTTTTAAAAGCTCAAGTAACCACATAAAATTACAGCAAGATCATAAAGATAACAACCATCTTCCTATTATGACCAACTCGTATGGAAAAACGAGTAATCAATTTTTCAGGAAGAACAATTTCAGAAACTCCACTGCTGTTCGAACAGCTAGGAAGTAGGGTGGTAAATTTACTAGAGAAAGGTTAGATACTAAGCTATCTCATATCACTTCTTACCCTTTTATTCCCACAAATTTTAGTGGATTTAACCTTTCATTTTCAGCACTTTTACTACCTAAATGCTAGCTGTCCAGAAATTTATTGCTTGCTGTCCAGATTTTCTTCTTCACACCTCTTGGCCGAAATTTGTAGCTCCCAGCAGCTCCTAATCTTCTCAAAACAGCCAACACTTTCATTTTATAACTCTCATGATTCACCCAAAACCAATTTACTCGGTTAACAACTATCTTTTGAAGGAAGATGAGAGGAAAACTCAGCTTTCAAATTTAGTTTAGAATGAGGTGAGATGAGCAAACTAAGATAGGTAAGGAGTAAAATCTGAGAACCTACTTAAGATTTTCAGGAAAGCACTGATATTTGGAAAGTAAGTTTTCAAAATATTCTAGGGACGACCAAGCTAGGGGTTTCTACGGCCAGTATGGCTCTGATACCAAGCTCTGTGAGACCCCGGTTTATTAAACTTGTAATACTTAACCTTCCACTGGTTCTAGTATCACAAATAGAATAATCCGCGTCTCGATGAACATGTGCCTCCCAGAACAAGCAGCACACATACATCAATTCCAAGCATGCATCATTTCCATACAACAGAGTATAACAAGTCTACCAAAAGACATACATATTATAAGTTATTACAACACAGCCGACCGGCCAAATGACATAAGTAGCAAATAAGTAACAGCGGAAGCAAAAGTTGCCATGAGATGGCTTAAACCAAAAGACGACCGGTTAGCCACATAACACCACAGGGCAACCGGCCGGCCGCCAAGCTAATCGCCTGTGAACCGCCATAGCACAACTCACAAAAGTGAGGTCCATCGGACTCACTATCATCCTCTGCACAACACAAGCAATGCGGTGAGTACAAAATGTACTCGCAAGACTTACGAGTAGCAAGCCTATACATAGCTACATGAAAGTCGTATTCAAAGGAATGTGGTTATATGGTTCTTTGGACGCATAAAGCAAGTTTCATTTGCAATATTGTAATAGATTGAACAATGAGTTTGTAAAATCTGTTTTTAAGCATTTAAATAACAATGAGTAAACATAAGTAACAAGTATCCACCTAGAAGTGACTTTCCCAAAGCCACCACAACATAGCATGAATCACGATTCATACCACCATCAAGTTTTAATTTTAAAATGTTGTAGTCTAACTCTTGAAAAGCTTATCCAAGCGTGTCCATAACCTAGGACGAGGCTATTCGAATAGTTTTAATCCCTGCAGGGGTGTACCAATGTACCCACACTTGCATCGCCTTTTGCCAAGCTATTAAGCACACTTCCTTTGGTATGCCGGCACGGCTAAGTCCTACGAACCCTTTCCAATGGAATATGCTAATCAAGAGACGCACGTATGGGGGTTAATCCTTAGTGATCTGCCGACGAAATATGGATCACAAGGACCCATACGTGGAGCAAGATACACCGCCTCGGCGGGTGATCCTCCCTACAACGTGTCCATGTTGCATATAATCAAATATGCAACCCACCACGCGACTCATTAATTAACACACCCAAAGTACTCACTAAGAGAGGTCCCATATCCTCTAGTGTGGTTAGCACGCACCGAATGCTCTGATAATGAGATACTCACAAGTAGTTCGGTCCTTAATTGACCGGGCACCATTCCAATCACACCCAAAAGATCACACCATCTTACCATTGTGCCCAAGTCTAAATTGTTTTCATTTTCAGTTTAGTTTTGCAATTTAGACAAAGCACAAGGCTGAAACATACACATAGTAATAGTTTGTGTGATCAAAGTTATCGACAGTCGATAATCGCCCATTTCTACCGATAGCTAAGCATGGCTAAGCATAATGACACGTAAACTACTAAGTGACAAGGGTCCATCCAATAACCCAAAATCACGACAAGTAACCTAGGCTTCGTAGTAGAGGAATAAACATTTCCTACTGATAATGCATCTAGTAGGCCAACTATCGACAATAGTTTAAAACAACATAGCAATGCATACATAGAATTTGCGAACAATATATTAGAATTTGAAAATAGTAGGAACAATATGATCAAATGAATGCTACATCTGCTTGCCTGGCTGAAGTGCAGAGTCTGATGGCTGCTGTGGCTCAATATCAAGATTAATAATATTGTCCTCGGAACCTAACGCGAAAAGGCGATAAGCAAATAAGAACGAAGAACACCAAATAAACTCCAACAGCAAAACACATCCAAATCTAATAAAATTTACACTACAGCTAGGGAAAGATTTTATAAAGTGACAGGAACAAGAATCATGCAATTAGGACTAAGCATGCAAAAGATATGAACAGAATTCTCTCCCTCAGCTTTATATCAACCTAATTAATAATTAATACTGTTCATGGCGAAATTTTCCAGAATGATCTAAGGTCTGAAATTTTTATAGCAGGTAGATTATGACATCCTAATAACAGCAAAGTTGGATTTACTAATTTTGGGGTTATACATAATTACTTATGATTTTTCTAAGTTGTAAATCTAATACAAATCATTTTACAGAATTATGAACATGCTCAAATCCTATTTTATATGAAAGTATATTAACAGACGAATTTAACAAAATTGATTTTGCACAAATTGGATTTATACAGAAAAAGATATGCATTTTTCAAGATTAAAACTATTTCTGGAATATTCAAAATGACAGAAATCAAGTTATTCCTAGATGTACAACTTTCTGCTACTGCAACATGCTAAAATCCATTTTTATAATAAACTAAAGTGATAACACGATTTATTACAGTTGGAATTATCTAAAAAGCAGTTAAAATGAATTAGTTATGAGTTTCTAAAGTTTTTATATCATTTTCAGTTGTTAAACAAATACTTACCGAAATACAGAACAACCCAAATAAAAGAATACGACGTGGACAACTCCCAACCCTTGATCTAAAATCCTACGGCTCACGCGCGCCGAAAACAGCGCACGCGCGCGAAACCTAATCGGAGCCCACCGTTGGATCACGATCCAACGGCTCACACGAGTGTATGCATCCGGACGGTGCGGTTGCTTGGGCCAATCCCAGCCGCAGATCTGCAGATGGACGGTCCAGAGCGCACCAACGGTCGGAAGGTCCGATTGCACACACGATCTCAGCCGTTGATCGCAAGATCGACGGTCGAGAACGATCAAGGCATCCGGAGGGTCCGAATGCACACAGAGATCAGAGCCACAGATCTCGAAACGAACGGTAGATATTGATCGCAGTTCAAAGGGAGATGCTGACATGTGGGACCGCATATCAGTGACTTCGAGTCACCCATGCGCTGGTTTAACCCACGTGCACAGTGCACTGGGCCCACTTGTCAGCGACTGAGAGTGGCGGTTAGGACAGGATTAAAGATTCTAATGATTATCATTAATTAGATCTAAGAGAGACACTAATGGCTACTGGAATTTGATTTTAATCCCTCGGGCCCACGAGTCGACCGCAGGTAAATTCGACAATGATTTAAATGCCGACACATTAATTAACCAATGATTAACATTAATGATGTCGAATAAATGCGGATTGAACCAGAGAGTGATTTAAGGATATTGGGCCCACTGGTCAGTGGCTCAACGACAATGATTAAGACATAATTAATAACTAATGATTAGCAATTAATGTGTCCTAATTAAGTGACGAAAACGGGAGCGCTGTGCCGGCAAAACCCGAGTGGTTTCAACGGCAAATCGCCGCGACAACGGCGCGCGCGCCACCAAGGACCAAAATGGATTCGCAATAGCACAACGAATCTAATGGTAGCATTCTCACCGGCGGTGAGGGACTAGAACGCCGGCTAGCCGGAAAAACGAAAATGGGAGCTTACTGCTAAACACGAAAATCGCGATGAGCTCCACTGCAAGCCTAGGATGCGGGTGCTAAAGCTTCTAAGGACTAATAAGAAGCTACCTTAGTGACAAGAAGCTTCAAAGATGGCCGGAGTTGCTTGATCACGGTGAAAGCTCGCTGGACTTGGAGAAGAAAACCAGAGATAGACACCCTGAGCCAAATGAGTGATTCCAAAGCATCAAAATAGCTTCATAATGATTCACAGAAGCTACATGAGCAAGTAATTAGAAAATGGAGCAATCACCTGAGCTGAGGAAGAAGATGACCAATTTCGGCCGAATTTGAACAAACCCCAAATTGGACAATTCCTGAGAATCAAATCCAAAATTAAGTGAGGGGAAATGTTCAAGGAAGTAAATAGATAAGGTTAGGGCAAAGAAACGTGAAGGAGGACCACTGGAACACCAAGAACACCCAAAGAGCTCCACGGGTCAACAATGGCGGTTTGCCATTTTTGAGGTGTTAAGCTCCAATACTGAGAATGAAGCTTGGTGGTGGTCTAAAGAAATACCAGAGGCATTGAGAGTGCTTATAAAGCCATGAAAGCATTAGGGTTTGCACCACACGCTTTCGAGTGGCAAAACACAAAACACAATGCGCGCGACAAGGAAAAGAAAAGCTGGTGCACTAGGGCATGGCATGGCGAAAGTGTCTCCCACGACCCTCACCGTTGACTAGGCGGCGTGAGGAAGCATGAGATGACACCGCCATAACCCCACCGTGCTCGCGCGGCTCAAGGTTGAAGAAGACCAGGAAAGGTGCTCGGGCGATTTTGAGCCCTACGATCTAAATCGGATCGCACTAAGCGCCACGCCTCCCAGGTTCAAAACGCAACGGGGAGATTGCGAGCCTTACGATT
This sequence comes from Ampelocalamus luodianensis, assembly GCA_036346255.1. Lineage (NCBI taxonomy): Eukaryota > Viridiplantae > Streptophyta > Magnoliopsida > Poales > Poaceae > Ampelocalamus > Ampelocalamus luodianensis. The sequence continues at coordinate 11,075,882 of CM070627.1, read as the reverse complement.
AGAAACGAACGGCTCAGATAGCCCCACGACGCAAACGCGGTTTACAACGAAGGGACACGCGGGCGTTGGATCTTAATCCAACGGCTCTGATTCAAAAATGCAACCGGAGGGTCCAAAGGTTTCGGGAAATCTCAACGGTTGGATGGAGATCTAACGGTCGACAATCAAACTTGCAACCGGAAGGTCCGAAGGGTTACACGCGCGGCCGCGTGCGATTTAGATCCAACGGTGGAGATCCAGCGCGTTTTAAAGAGTGGCTCGGTGCAGTTAGTTGACTGGACCGAATCAAATGGCTCGAGCCCGAGTCTGGCTCGAACCCGAGTAACAGTAAAACCAAGTTTGACTTTGAAATAAGGACAGAGACTTTTAATGATTTATTTGAGGTAGCAAATTAACTCCAAAAATTATGAAATTTTTACAGGAGCTTGCTAACTCAGATATTAACCTGGAGTAAAATTTTTAGAGGTTTTTATGCTGCGAATAATTCCCCAAAAATTCTGCAAGGCTCTGTTTTAATGTTTGACTAAGAGTCAAACAGGTTTGACTGCCGCTAAAAATATTCAAACAATTTCTAAAAATTGTGAAATTTTTCAGAGGGGTCACATACCATCACAGAGACTTAGGGAAAATATTTCCAGACGATGATCACAAAATTTGACAAGATTGTTTTTGGAATGACAAGATTTGGATCAACTAGACTTGTGACAATGTATTTCCATAATCCCTTGTACAAGAATTGTTTGGCACAACAGGAAATACATGATGTAAGAAAAAGTTTTAATTTCTACTGATTTTCTTACATTTGAAACACAAGCCCAAGATTGGGATGTTACAGATCAATACCATCTACACAAGGCGAATATAAGAATAAACTACTAATTTGATTATAAAATAATGGTTGTGACATTATGGTCGAGTTTACACTTATTAAACCATGCAGGGTTAGCACTAAATAAAAAGACGGCAGCAGAACGGAAACAACTTTAGCGGGAACCCATCGACTTGCCATTGGCAACCAACTGGGATCAAGACCTAGCAATCACCCTCCTCGTAAGCAAGCGAAGACTCCTCAACTTCAGCTGAATAAATGCAGCAAGAATGAGTACTCTGAGTACTCAACAAGTTGTACCACATAATGCAATTATAGATGATAGTTTATTCCAAATGAATGGCTTCTATGGTTATTTTGCAGAAAAATAATATTTGCATTTGAATACAAATAATAGATTGAAAGCGAAGTTTAAAACTAATAAACAATGATAGTTTAACAAGTATTTTTCACAAAGCTCACGAAGTCTAATCAATTTCTTTTACACAACCACATGAGTTAAACCACGTAGTTGTACCCTTCCCATTATTTTTATGAATATCTACCCCTCATGTGAAATCCCTGAGCATGTCCATGACTATGGACGCGGCTATTTGAATAGATTAAGTAACACTCTCTAGAGGTTGTACACTTTACCCACAAGATATAACCAGTGTAGCGAGCACCAATCCTTACAAAACCTTTTCGAAACTTCATCTCAACAATTGACCCTCTCATTGTGCATACTTCCGGCACCAAACCCCCACACAGGTTGTTGGCCTATCGCACGCCGTTTGACCTGGACACTGTGAACAGCTCATAAATGTGACTCACCACGGAGATAGAATCACACCTCCACCCTGCCATACAGTCTAACCTACATGTCTGAGTAATCAATTGTCAAAACTCCAAAACTTACTAAGTTAGATCTGTCCCATACCAAGCACATGGTCGTATAGTTATGGCTCAGTTCAATGGAGCACAAAACAAGTGCTTAATTGACCAAGGAAAGACTGCCAACTACTACCAATTACCACATTCATATTTTCCCAAACGAACACAAATCCACCATATCGCAATTCCATCTGCTTGCCTCTGTCTAAATCTTTTCCCACCCTGCTAGTCACAGGCAACACATGCGAGTGACAACATACTGCACACAAGTTTTCACAAAGTATTCCATATTCACTTAATCAAGTTTAGATTTGCAACTCAAAATCATACGAATAACCTGTTGCATGACTAAGCAGACTATTTGTATCTAACCAACCCACATTGGTGCTACAATAATACCAACTAATAATTAACCAAGCTAGGGTGACAAAACATTAAGGTAATACAATGAGCAAGGTGGATATAAACAAGTAGGTGTATAGCTAATCCCAAAACATTTAAAGATTTAAATACTTGAAATAACATGTAATAGTTTGAATCAAAGTAAATTTTAGAAAACTGGGTTCAACATGGTCAAAGGTACAGCTTGCCTTGAAACAAGTCTTGGTACTGGTCTTGAGCTTGATCAGCTCCCCCTTCCCTGAAAACTCCTGAAGTATCAATGTCTATTCGCAAACGAGAGTGAAAACACAAATAAATACTAAATAAGGCAACAAATAAACTCTAAAAATTAAATAAAAATCGTAGGAAGGTACAACTTGAATTTACAAATATGAATGGGCACAATCGGAGTTCGTATGAGGAAGAACAGGCTCTTAGAAGATTTAAATCTAAGAAAAAGAGAAAGAAAACGCTATTTTGGATTTTTGAAATTTTCTTTCTAAAGGAAATTCTAAAATATTGCATCAGCATGACGTTAGCAGTGAATTTCAAAATTAAAAGAAAATCCCAAAAATATGAAATAGAGACTGGCAAGTGGGACCCTTGGTCTATAGACCGGGTCTAAGTATTTGGCTCACGGGTTCATGGAATAGTGCACTGACATGTGGGGTCCACATCTCACAGACACGGCTCATGGTAGACTAGGCCCACCTAGGGTTAGGTTTAGGGTTTTGGTACGGGTGGTGTTGACACGGCTGGGGTGCTAACGCGGCGCACATGTGGCACACACGTGGCAGTGACAGGGCTGACACGTATGCAGCCATGTTGACAAGACGATGGCAACGGTGAACGATGGTGACCAGTAGCGAATGAAGGTCATCGCTGGCATGCTTAGGCTCTGGCGAACTCATCTAGCGGCTCTGATGTGACAGCGAGGTTTGGCAAGGGGCTCAATGACGACGAGGACAATGGCGGAGGCTCGGGTCGATGGCTAATCGGTGGCGGATTGCTCTGACGAGGGTTTGGGTTCACGCAAAAGGATCACAAGTACCAGGTGATGCGACCCGATCATCCACGAGAACTAATGGTCATCGACGGTGATGGGAATGTGGCGACAACGACGAAGCAGAATGGTAGAGCAGGCTTTGATGTCACAATGATGCTATGGCCTTCCTCTGGCGATGAGAAGGTGTGCACCATGTAGAACATGGTGAGGTGAACCCGGCGGTGTAGACCACGACGATAGGGGATCACCGGCGGTGAGGGAATCAATGAAGAACAGCAGCGACAGAGCTAGGGTTCAAGCTTTGATTTCGGTGGAACGGTGGTGATCTAGGGCTTGGGACTTTGGGGAATTGGCAGCGGGGGTCGAGACGATTGTTTTCACAAGCATGCTGAGGGCTTAAATAGCCTGTAGTGGTGGGCCTACGGGAGAATCCAAGCGCGAGACAGCGATGGAGTCCATCTCATGCATCACAAAGATGATGAACAGTGACGCGAGGCAGGCTCGCTTGTCAGTGGCAATGGCTAGATAAGTTTGTGTCAAAAATGGCACGTGTGCGGTTGACGGGTGGGTCGAGGGGCGCAGGCGAGCGGTAGAGACAGAAGGTGGGTTGGTGCGTAGAATTGGGCCAAAAGCAGGAGAAATGGTCCATGGCAAAGGAATCTATCCCAATTGATTTTTTTGGATTTTAAATAGTTTTTCTATTTTGGAAAATAAAGAAAATCTAAATGGCAAATTAAAAATAGGAAATGAACCCGAAAAAATTCTAGAAAAATCTAGAAAATGCTTCCAAGCACAAAAAAGTCAAATAAAATATTTTGGAATTAATTGTTGTTTAGATTAATCATATTAAATTGTTTTGACTTTGAAAGTCCAACTTAAGCTTTATTAATTGAAATAAAATTTGGAAAAATGTTCCAAGAGACTAAACTACTTAAAAAAGTTTTGCAACTTCAAAAATTGAGATGTTAAACCCCCCCTAATGGAATCTCAACCTTGATATTCAAGCTAGCTAAAGAAAAGGCTAGGAAACTGGGCTCTTAGCTGATCTTTATGCTCCCAAGTTGCTTCACTCTTCGAGTGATTGCTCCACTGAACCTTGCAAAAACGAACGGTCTTGCTTCTGGTTAAATGCACTACCACATCCAAAATTTTAACTTGTTGTTCTTTGAAAGTGAGATCCTCTTTCAACTCGATTGAATCCAAATAAGTCTGTTCTATTAGCACATGAAGACACTTCTTCAACTGCGAGACATGAAAGACATCATGCACTCCTGGTAACGACTAAGGCCACTCAAGTTGGTAAGCAACTTGTCCTCTATGCTTCACAATCCTGAAAGGACCAACATACCTAGAGGCAATCTTCCCTTTAGCACGAAACCTTCTAACACCTTTAAGAGGAGTAACTCGAAGATAAACAAAATTATCAGCATAGATCACGACGTCTGGCTCAAAGCTTTCTTTGATCATGGACACTTGGTCCTCTTCCTCTTGAATGATATTTGGTCGATTATCAGCATATCTCTTCTACCTGGATTGAGGCATCTTCAGCAAGCTTCCATCTGGCTCAAAGCTTAGATCACGACGTCGATTATCAGCATAGCTCTTCTGTCTGGACTGAGCTATCATCAACCTTTCTTTGATCGTGGACACTTGGTCCTCTACCTCTTGAATGATATCTGGTCCAAACACTAGAAGCTCGGCTGTCTCTTTCCAATTCAGAGGGTTCTGTAGGAACGACCATACAAAGCTTCAAATGATGATATTTGTAGACTGACTTGATAACTATTGTTATATGAGAATTCTGCATAAGGCAAACTCTTGTCCCAACTAGTAGCATGGGCTAGAGCACAAGCTCTCAACATGTCCTCCAACACTTGACTTACTCTTTCAGTCTGTCCATCCGTCTGAGGGTGATAAGCAGTACTAAATTTAAATGAGTCTCCAAAGCTTCATACAAACTCTACCAGAAACGCGAGGTAAACTGGGATCCTCGATCTAATACTATCTCTTAGGCACACCATGCAAACTGATAATTCTTGATATATATAATTCTACAAGGTGATCTCCTGAGTAAACCCATGATGAAATCCATACCAATCTCTTCTCATTTCCACCCTGGAATTTTCAAAGTTTGCAACAACCCCACTGATCTTTGATGCTCTGCCATTACCCTTTGACACACGTCACATAGGGCAACAAATTATGCAACTTCCCGCTTTAGATTTCGCCACCAGAATTTATCCTTAACATCCTGATATATCTTGGTGCTTCCAGGGTGAATGGAATACTTCGAATCATGAGTCTCCTTTAAAATCAACTGTCTCAAACCATTATTATTAGGCACACAAATACGTCTATTTTTCCAAAGCATATCCTGATCATCCTTAGTGAAATCTTTAAACTTTCCTCCTTCCATCTTGAGCTTAATATCCTTGATCACAGGATCATCTGGTTGGGCTGCATGAATCTGCTTTTCCAAGGTAGACTTTACTTCCAAACTAGCCATGAATCCTTCCGATACAACTTCCAACTTGATCTTCTATAATTCTTCATGAAGTTTTGGACAATTCTCTTTTATCTTTAAAGCATTATATTAGCTCTTGTGACTTAAAGTATCTGCCACAACATTGGCTTTACCGGGATAGTAGTGGATTCAAATATTATAATCCTTTATTAACTCCAACCATCTTCTCTGCCTTATGTTTAGATCAGACTGGGTGAAAATATACTTCAAACTCTTATGACTGTACATATCTCATAGCGATTACTAATAACAATTTCTCTTATCAAGTGTTCTACCTTTGGTATTGCCATATCCTAATATGACAATTTTGTTAGTTGGGAGACCAGTAGCTCCAGGCTGCACTAGTGTGGGGAGATAATGATGGAGGCGGGGTTCCCGATCTTTCAATGAGATTGATAACTATCAACTTTGGTGAAGGTGACTCTCGCGATCCGACTACAACCGTACGTCAACGCTTGCGCCTTAGCAATTGTTGAACTAACTCCGCGACGTTATTGACCGTGCTGGAAACGCGATCAACCTGAACACGAGGTTCAATTCCTGTGAGCAATCGAAGAACTAGCAAGAATAAAATATAGGCAATCTGATATTGCAAATAGGAATTGTAGTGTAGATTTTATTGAAAACAAAATGTGAGATTCCGAAGGCTGTCTTGACAGGTGATCGTCCGACACAACTGAAGAACAAAAGTTTGTACAATGGCTAAACCTAAACTCAACGAAATCCGAATTCTAGCCAGGGAGGCGGCGGCTCCGATGTGGGAAGACGACCAGGGGTGGCGGCCAGGGAAGTGGACGCACGCCCCTAGGGTTACAAGGCCCATAGGCCCAAGAGGAGGTGGCGCAGCACCCTTTTTTACTCGGGCTAAAAAACAAACGTGGATTGTTTTGTTGATTGTGGCCGGCTCAGTTGGAATTTGAAGCTGAGGTTAGATCCATTGGAAAGCAGACTTGATAAGATTTCAATCAAGTTCAAGAACGTCCCAAACGGAGTTCGTATGAAGAAGTTACGACCATTTGAACTTAGTGCTGTCGCAGTAGTCTGAACTCGAATCCAGAACGAGCCCAACTAGAACTCTTGCTTGGCTCGGACCCAAAGTGACGTGATGACCTCCATTATGCCTTCTATGCTTGTCCACGACTCCACATACCTCTCCTTGATCCTTTCCCATGTTCCTAAGCACAATTAAATTACTTGCAATAGGTAGCGGTCTATTCTCAATAATATATAAACCTATGAATGAATTCACCTGGTGATTAATTTGGCGAGCATGAGCTCGAGTAATTGGTCCTTATAACACTGGTTGTAGATCAGTTGTGTGTGTAGGCGTGATTGTATCTAAGTTAGGGATGTCCTCATCATCCTCCCCTTCTTGCATTTGAGTCGTCCTCGACTCAAGCTCATCCTCTTCTCCCAAGTATGGCTTCAAATCTGCAATGTTAAATATGGGACTAACCCCAAAATCTGCAGGCAGGTCAAGCTTGTATGCATTATCATTAATCTTTTCTAACACTTTGAAAGGACCATCAGCTCGAGACATCAATTTTGACTTTCTCAATTCAGGGAACCTATCTTTTCTCAAATGCAACCAAACAAGATCTCCTGGTTCAAAAGTTAAATGTTTTCTCCCCTGACTACCAGCAAGTTTATATTTAGCATTCATGCACTTTATGTTCTCCTTAGTTGTCTCATACATTTTTAAAATCAATTCAGCATGTTTTTTAGCATCAAAGTTCAATTTATCCGAAGATGGAATAGGCATTAAATCAATAGGAGCACGAGGCATAAAACCATAAACAACCTCAAAAAGGCACGTCTTTGTAATAGAATGCAATGAACGATTATAAGCAAACTCAATATGAGGCAAGCATTCTTTCAACATTTTTAAATTGTTTTTCAACACAGCCCTAAGCATTGTAGATAAAGTTCTATTCACAACGTCAGTTTGTCCATCAGTTTGGGGATGACAAGTAGTATAAAATAACAGCTTAGTCCCCAATCTAGCCCATAAAGTTCTCCAAAAGTAGCTAAGAAATTAAGCATCACGATCTGAAACTATCGTATTAGGCACACCATGCAAGCGAATAACTTCACGAAAGAATAAATCAGCAATATAGGTAGCATCATTGCTCTTATGACATGGTATAAAGTGGGTCATCTTAGAAAATCTATTAACAACCACGAATATACTATCGCTCCCCTTATTTGTTCTAGGCAATCCTAAAACAAAGTCCATCGAAATATTTCCCACGGAACACTAGGAACAGGTAGAGGCTTATTTAAACTATGGGGATTAAGTTGTGACTTAGCTTTTTGACATGTAGTGCAGCGAGCAACGTAGTGCTCGACGTCTCGTCTCATCTTTGGCCAAAAGAAATGATCAGCAAGTATATCCTCCGTTTTCTTCACGCCAAAGTGTCCCATCAGCCCACCTCCATGCGCTTCCTGTAACAATAACAAACGAACGGAGCTAGCTGGAATGCATAGCCTGTTAGCTCTAAACACAAATCCATCATTAATCACAAATTTGTTCCACGTTTTCCCTTCTGTACAATTCAACAATATATCTATAAAATCAGCATCATGCACATATTGCTCTTTAACATTCTCCTTTCCCTTCTTGTGTTTTATGACATAAGGAAAAGACTCAATAAATTCAACCCACTTTGTATACCTACGGTTCAGTTTACTTTGACTTCGAATATGCTTCAAACATTCGTGATCAGAATATATAACAAATTCTTTAGGCCATAAATAATATTGCCAAGTTTCCAAAGTTCAAAATAGTAAATATAATTCCTTATCATAAGTAGAATAGTTCAAACTAGATCCACTCAATTTCTCACTAAAGTATACTATAGGTTTACCTTCTTGTAACAATACGCCACCTAAACCAATTCCGCTGGCATTGCATTCTAGTTCAGAAGTCTTATTGAAATCAGGGAGTTGGAGTAGTGGTGCATGTGTTAACTTATCTTTCAATGTGGTGAAAGCGTTCTCCTGTACGGCGCTCCAAACAAAGGGCACACCCTTCTTGGTGAGCTCATTCAATGGTGCAGCGATGGTGCTGAAATCCTTCACGAAGCGGTGGTAGAATCCAGCAAGTCCTAAAAAGCTTCGTACCTATGTGACCGTGTTAGGAGTCGGCCAACTCTGTATTGTTTCAACATTGGCTTGATCAACTTCAATTCCCTGTGGAGTAACAACATAGCCAAAAAACGCGACTCGATCGGTGCAAAAGGTACACTTCTCAAGGTTACCAAATAAACGTGCACCACGTAAAGCATTAAAAACAGCACGTAAATGATCAAGATGTTCCTCTAAGAATTTATTGTATATTAATATGTTATCAAAATAAACTACCACAAATCTACCAATGAAAGCACCTTCATTAGTCTTATAAAGGTGCTAGGTGCATTAGTTAAAACCAAAAGGTATTACTAACCACTCATATAACCCGAACTTAGTTTTAAATGTTGTTTTCCATTCATCGCCTAATTTCATGTGAATTTGATGATATCCATTACGCAAATCAACCTTCGAGAAAACAACAGAGCCACTCAATTCATCAAGCATATCATCTAACCTAGGAATAGGATAACGATACCTAATGGTGATATTATTGATTGCTCTACAATCTACACACATGCGCCATGATCCATCTTTGTTAGACACTAAAATGATCAGAACAGTACAAGGACTAAGAGATTCATGCACATACCCTTTATCAAGCAATTCTTGAACTTGGATGAATTTCTTTAGTTTCTTCTGGATTGGTCCTATATGGTGCACGGTTGGGCAGTGATGCGCTGGGAATTAAATCAATTTGATATTCAATCCCTCGAAGCGGTGGCAACCTCGACGATATGTCCCTTCGGAAAGACGTCATTGTACTCTTGCAAAATGTTAGTGACAACAGGAGGCAAAGAAGAAGGTATATCCTCAAATGAAAACAAGGCTTCTTTGCAAACTAATGCATAGCAAACAGAATTACTAGCATCCAATTCAGTCATATCAGATTTGGTAGCAAGAAAACTAACACCTTTCAATTTAATTTCTTTATTCTTCACATGAGCATCGTTAGGTTCTTTCTTCTTGTGTTGCTCAAACTCTTTTACTACAATCTGATTTTCGCTCTTAGCATTCTCCTAATTTTTCTCTCTACTAGCTCTAGTGTAACATCCCAATTTTGGACTTGTGTTTCAAATATAAGAAAATGAGTAGAAATTAAAACTTTTTCTTACATCATGTATTTCCTGTATGTTCTAAACAATTCCTGTACAAGAATTATGGAAATACAAAGTCACAAGTCTTTTGATCCAAAACCTTGTCTTTCAAAAGAAATCTTGTCAAATCATGTGATCACCCTTTGAAAATATTTTTTCCAAGTTCTAGGGATGTCCTGTGACCCCTCTGAAAAATTTCACAATTTTTAGAAATTGTTTGAATATTTTTAGAGGGCAGTCAAACTTGTTTGACTTTTAGTCAAACCCTAAACCAGAACCTTGCAGAATTTTTGGGGACAAATGCACTTCATAAAAACCTCTGAAAATTTTACACAAGGTTAATATCTAAGTTAGCAAGCTCCTGTAAAAATGTCATAATTTTTGGAGTTGTTTTGATACCTCAAATAAATCCCCAAAGTCTAGCTCAGTTTTAAAACCCTAAGTCAAAGGGTGTTGGGCTCAAGTCAGACCTGAGCCCGACCTAATTGACTGGGTTGAACCCAACCGCCTAATTGCACCAGCGGGCCAGCCAAAGGGCGTGTGGCATTTCCACCGTTGGATTGCTATCGAACAGCCCGTTGGTTGGGCCGTTCGGACCTCGCGATCGCGCCAACTCATTTGGACCGTTGGATCAAGATCCAACCGTCCAGATGAATTGGGTTGTTCGGGTCACTAGGTTGTCACATTCAATCGTGACCGTCTGTTTTAGATCCAACGCTCATGATCTCCTCTTTTGTTTTGAACCTCAGAAGCTTTGAGCAATCTCAGCCGTCCGAATCTAATCCTAGGGCTCACGATCTCCCCTACTCTTTTAACCTCTGGAGCTCCGGTGTGATCTGAGTTGTCCATTTTCAATCAACGGCTCACGAGCACCCTAGCCTTTTTCTTCTCTTCTTCTTCCTCGAGCCGTGCGAGAACAGGGAGTGGCATGGCCGGGTCATTTCGAGTTCCCTCGTCAACGTCTCCCTGGTCGACATTTAGTGCGTGCCGGCTTGCTTTCGGCCATAGCCATGCCCTACTCTTGCACCCCCATCATTTCTTTTTCGGTCCATGGTTATGCCATGAACCAAGCTCACCCGAGGAGCTCGTTTTTGCCCAAACCCTAACTTTCTATCTATATAAGGTCCCCAAAACCCCCCTAGTGTTCCTTTACACCACCCCTAGCTCCTTCTTTGCTTGTGGAGTTCAAAACACCAAAAATACCAAAACCACCATTGTTGACCCGTGGAACTCAATTGAGGATCTTGGTGCTCCAATGGTTCATCTTCAATTCTTCTTGTACCCTTTTGAACTCTTTAACCCCCTTTGCATTTCCCCTAACTCAATTTTGGGTTTTATTCACAGGATTTGTCAAATTTGGGGTTTGTTCTTATTTGGCCGAATTCACCCCTTTTCTTCCTCAGCTCCGGTGAGTGCTTCATTTCTCAATTATGTTCTCATGAAGCTTCTATGAGATATAATGAAGCTATTTTGATGACCCGGTCACACTATTTTTGCTCAGACCGTCGTTTTCACTTCATCTTCTTCAACTCCGGTGAGCTTCTCTACTATCCAAGCTCCTCCGGCCCTCTTTGAAGCTCATCTTGCTTAAGGTAGCTTCTAATTAGTCCTTAGATTTGTGGCACCGCTTCTTTGACCGCCGCGAGCTTTGAGCTATTTTCGTTTCGGCCCATCACATCTGTGCCCTTTTCCGCCAGCCGGCGTTCTAGGCCGTCGCTGTCGGCGAGGTCATCACCATCGGGACCGCAAGGTTATTGCGAACCCATTTTGGCACTTTGTGGGCGCCGCCGTTGCCGGAGTCGCCGGTGACAAGTCGTTCTTTGCCGCTCGGGTTTTGCCGGACGGGAGAACTCCCTTTGTGCCGTTGTCGTTAAGACAATCACTAATGGCTAATGATTGTTAATCACCGTTAATGATTAGTTGGCATTTAATTGTGTCCGAAAGTGTCTCGTGTGTCACTGCCATGTGGGCCCGTTTGCTTTAAACCATAGTCATGGGTTCATTAGGACAAATCTGGGGTCATTAATTGCTAATCATTGGTTAGTAATTAATGTGTCTTAAGCCGACATTTACAGTCACTGCCAGGTGGGCCCTCGGCCACTTAAAATCCTCTCCGTGCGATATTCATTAGGACACATTTAATGCTAATCATCACTAATCATTGGGTTTAGCATTTATTAGCTATCCTAAATCGCCCTCTGTCTCACTGACAGGTGGGCCCGCACATTTAAAACCTCTCCGCGCACTTTAACCCAGATGTGTTATTCGCGTGCATCGCGGACCGTCGATTTCAAGATCTGCGGCCCAGATCTTCTGGGACTTTCGGGTCACCTGAGCGTTCCACGTCACTAAGGACCGTCGATCTCGCGATCAACGACCGAGATCGATGTGTCGTTCGGGCCACCCGGACCGCTCATGGACCTCATGATCATCTTTAGATCTACGGCTCAGATCGCGGAGATGTTCGGACCACCCGAAGTGCGCAGCGCCCTGAGCCCTCCATCTTGAGATCTACGGCCGTTGTTGATCGTGGCGTTCGCGTCGCCCGAACGGCCCAATCCACGTAGACCGTTGGATTTAGATCCAACGGTGAGCTCCTTTTTATTACGCGCGTGCGCTATTTCTTCAGCGCGTGGGCCGTTGGATTCAGAATCAAAGGCCCACGTTCGTCCACGTCGATTTATTTTTGTTAAGGTTGATTATATTTCGGTAAGCTTTTATTTGTCAACTAAAAATTGTATTAAACTTTGAAAACTCATATCTAATTCATTTTAAACCCTTTTTAGATGATTCCAGTTGGGATAAATTCATGTTTAACTAAAGTTTAATATAAAAATGCATTTAGACATTGTTCTGTGCCAGAAAATTTTGTAAATAATATTAACTTGATGTCAGCCATTTTAGAATATTCCAGAAATTGAATTTTAGAATATTCACTCGATGACCTTGATCACACAAACTTATTATGATCATATGATTAAGCCTTTGTGCTATGTTTATTGTGAAAACTAAAAATGAAAATAAAATAATTTGGACTTGGGTACAATGGTAAGATGGTGTGCTTTTTGGTGTGACTGGAATGGTGTCCGAGTCATTAAGGACCGAGTTACTTGCGCCACCATACTGAGAAATTTGCATGCTAACCACACTAGAGGGATATGGGACCTCTCTTGACTAAGTACTTTGGAGGGTGTTAATTAATGAGTCGCGTGGTGGGTTGTATATTTAACTATATGCAACATGGACATGTTTGTGGGGAGGGGAGCACCCGCCGAGGCCGGTGTCTCCTACTCCACGTATGGGTCCTTAGTGGGGGTCGTAAAGGTGGCCCACTAGGTGATAACCCCCATACGTGCGGCTCTTGATTAGCGCAGTCCATTGGAAAGCGTCTCGTAGGACTTAGCCGTGCCGGCATACCAAAGGAAGTGTGCTTAATAGCTTGGCAAAAAGGCGGTCTGAAGTGTGGGTACATTGGTACACCCCTGCAGGATTTTGAACTATTCAAATAGCCTAGTCCTAGGTTATGGACACGCTCAGATACGCCCCGTAAGAACTAGACTACAACCTTTTTAAATTAAAAACTTGACATGGGTGGTACGAATGGGTAATTCGTGCTATTGTTGTGATGGCTATTGGGTTAGTCATCTCTAGGTGGTTGATATGTTATTACTTATTGTATCGCTGTTATTTATGCAATTAAATTTCAGATTGTCGAAATTGCTTTCAAATTATTATCTATTGCAAATAAAACTTGCTTTATGCTGAAAATTAACCTTGAGCCTTCTACTTTGATTAAAGCCTACATGTAGTAGCAACTAGGTTTGTTACCCGTAAGTCTTGCGAGTATATTTTTGTACTCATTTGATTTGCTTAATTGTTGCAGAGGAAGAAGGTTGATCCCCAAGGGATCAACTTTAGTGAGTTTTTACTGCGGTGTGGACGACTAGCTTGGCGACCCGGTCGGTTGCCTTGTGGGTTATGGCTAACCGGTCGTATTTTGGTTAAAGCCATCTTATGGCACCTTTTGCTTCCGCTGTTATTTGATGCTTAATGTCTTTTGGCCAGTCGGCTCTTTTGTAATAACTTTATATTATGTATGTCTTTTGCTAGACTTGTTATATTGTGATGTATGGAATTGATGCATGATTTTGTAACGGGGTGTGTATACTGCATTTCTGGGATGTATACATATCTCGAGGCTTGGTTTATTTGATTTGTGATGCTAGGGTCAAGGGAAGGCTAAGCATTACAAGTCAAATAAATCGGGGTCTCACATCTAGCAAGTTCATCTTTAACAATTTGTTCACGAGTCATAGGATGCAGCACAATTTTCTTTCCTTTAAACATGAGAGAGTATTGATTATTTCTACCATGATGCACACAATCAGTATCGTATTGCCAAGGTCTTCCTAATAACAAAGAACAAGTTTGCATAGGAACAACGTCGCAATCAACACAATCATAGTATGAACTCATAGAAAAATGTACTCTCACCATTCGTGTTACCTTCAACTTACCACTGTTGTTGAACCATTGAATATGGTACGGGTGGGGATGAGGGTTGGTCGGCAAAGCAAGCTTCTCCGCCATATCCATACTCGCCAAATTGTTGCAACTCCCACCATCAACAATTATGCGAATCGAGCGTTCCTTGACAACGCCCTTGATTTGGAACAAATTATGGTGCTGATTTTGCTCAGCACAAGAAACTTGAGCACTTAGTATGTGTTGCACTATAATGCTCAAATACTTGTCAACATCTTCGGCGCTAACATGTTCCGCCTCATAATCATATTCATCATCATTTTCTACAGGGTCAGTTGCAAGCATAGCATACATTTTATCATCAACATTACTAGCAGAGGAATACCCACCATCGTCGTGTATAATCAGTACACGCTTGTTTGGACAGTCCCGCATCATGTGTCCATAGCCTTTGCACCAATGGCATTGAATATCCTTAGTTTGTCCTGTCGAAGCAACAGAAGGTGAGGTTTTTGCAGAATCTTGTAGTGTTGATTTGGCTGCTCCAGAAACTTGTGGTGCTGGATTTGAAGTAGCGGGGCGCAGCTTGTTGTTGAAGGGTGGCAGTGGGGGTGCACTGGTGGCCCGGGAAGTAGAGTTGTGTGGTGTCCATGAGTTTGTGCAATCTACAGAAGAGTTAGATCGTGTCCTCATCTAGCGTCCCTGCACTTCACGGTCAGCTTTGCAAGCAAGATGAAATAATCTAGTAATGGAGTTGTAATCTTTATATCAAGGATATCTTGAATTTCTCGATTCAATCCACCCAAAAACCTAGCCATTGATGCCTCCTCATTCTCATCTAAACCACAACACAACATACTAATTTGTAATTCTTGATAGTAGTCTTCCACATACTTTGTACCTTATCATAAGCATTGTAATTTATTTAACAAATCACAAGCATAATATGATGGAACAAATCGATGTCGCATAAGCAATTTTAAAGCCTCCCAAGTGTTAGGTATGTTATTGGGTTGTTGACGCAATGTCATTTCCACCAAACAGAAGCAAAGTCGGTAAATTCACTAGTAGCAGCCCTAACTCATCTAATCTCAGGAAATTCATGATAAGCAAAATTTTGATCCACAAATACTTCCCAATTAAGATAACCATCAGGATCATATTTACCATTAAAAGAGGGTATAGTGAATTTAACCTTAGCAAAAGAATCATCATGGTCACATACCTCGTGTTGTGGGGGGTCTCGTTGCATAACTTGTCGATTAAAACACAACTGTCGATGAGCTCCATCGTTGTTGTGGTTACCCATGTCATTGGCCTCGGTATTAGTCACATAGTTGAATTCATCTTGCCCTTCTACCACTGGGCAGCAGGGGGAACAACGGTGGATGCCTAGGCAATCTCGTCAAGGCGTGCCATAATACCTGCCAAAGAAGTGTTAGTGACACCTTGTACTCTCTCCATCGCAGCGAGCGTGGCATTTGTCTCAATCTGGGCACCCTCAAGTTGAGAAAGTCATTCATTCGTGACCCTGACATTTTCCTCAAGACCCTCCGTACGAAGGTTCATGATGCGTCGAAAATGTTGTACAATTGCCTTTTATGAGATGTATCCTCGTCCAAATGCTCTGCAGAACCTGCCATTGTTAGCAAAACACAAGTATATGTCCCTAGCAACAACTAGGATGTGGTGGTTCAAAAGTCGCTCACACTCAAGCCTTCTATCGAATTCTTACCAATTCTTACCAAGCAAACAGGGGTGATCGACAACCAGCGGTATCAATGTATCTCCGAAGATTGGATGGAGCGATTGCCAGGTGAAGTTCAGCCTGTACAGTGTAGAGAAGGTGTAGCTAGGAAGGTTCAAGTATGGTAGCAAAGGATTAGCAACTATCAAATCAAAGAATGCAAGCTGAAAAATCTTTCAACGCCGGTTAGTGCTGGTCCTAGGCTAGATCGTACTAGAGACACGAGCCTAGAACACAAACGAAAGCACGGTGCGGTAGAAGCTCGAAAAAGGATACTGTCTTCACAGGGAACCTTAGAATCACTTGCAAAAGGGCTATGTCAATTTTGAGCAAATTCTGAGAAACTTGATTTTTTTATCACTTTTTTTTTTTTGCTCCTCTTGTTTTTTGCAAATCTGCACCTCACTCAAAACTCTTCAAAGTCTCTCTCTCTCAACTTTGATTTTTTTTTATCGTGTTGCCGAAGTCAGATGAAATCTTAGGTGTCCTTCTAGCAGCACGAAATCAACCTCTTTTTTTCTCTCTTTTTTCCCTTTTTATTCTTTTTTCCCTTTTTTTCTTTTTCTTCTATGTCAACAAATCGAAATGAACCTTTGTTCTTGGTTAGGGTTTCCCTTGGTGTGGCGGCGGCAGGACGATGGTGGCTTGCCGCGGCAGGAGGATGGTGGCCACGGTAGGGCGCGACAAGGGATGGCGGTAGTGCAGGTGGTCGCAGCAACAGCTCTGGTGGTTGCGGTGGCTCAAAGGCAGAGACGGCAGCGGCTCTACTAGGCGCGGCAAGGATTGGCAACGGTGGAGATAGGCGGCAGATTGAACCCAACCGCAACTGTGCGACCAAACGTGAGCAGAACTCAAAACTCTAAAGGAACTAGACACTAAGACCAGCAAAGGATACGACGATACAACTGAAAGTTCAACAATGCAATGCACTAAAAAGAAAGATGCAATGGCGCAATCGGTCTTGGACAGATAATTGATCTAATCCTATAATTTTGTTGGCTTTTTGTGGACTTTCGGAATTAAGCAACCTAACTACGAAAAATAGTAAATTCTCACCGAGCATCCTTGAGCTCTGATACCACTTGATAGAGGCAGGGTTCCCAATCTTTAGATGAGATTGATAACTATCAATTTTGGTGGAGGTGACTCTCGTGATCCGACTACAACCGTACGTCGACGCTTGCGTCTTAGCAATCGTTGAACCAACTCCGCGACGTTATTGGTCGTGCTGGAAGAGCGATTAACCTGAACACGAGGTTCAATTCCTACGAGCATAATTAAATCACTTGCATTAGGTAGCGGTCTATTCTCAGTAATATATAAACCTATAAACGAATTCACCTGGTGATTAAGTTGGTGAGCACGAGCTCGAGTAATTGATCCTTGTAACACTAGTTGTGGATCAGTTGTGTGTGTAGACGTGGTTGTATCCAAGTTAGGGATGTCCGCATCAGATAGTACCCAGCAAAGAAGTTGTAGGAGACAAAGGTGTGTGGGATCTCCTCAGCCTCCATCCTGGGTCTCCTCCTCACGACCAAGATACACTTGGACATGTACCTCATTGAGGATGAGCTCTTCAACCATCTCTTCACTTGACTCCGTGAGTGTGCAGACTTGAGCCATGAGTAATGTTGGTTCCTCATCTTGAACTTGAGTCAGATTTACTTGCTCCTTCCGCTCTGATTGTCCTGGCTTCCTGGGTTGGCTTCTAGGCTGTAGCATTCCTCCTCTGCTGGCTTGGAAGGTGGGAGGAGTTCGGTTGCTTGTGCCTGATTTCATGCTTGAGCCTTAGCTGCATCTGGTGTCATATTCTTTAATGGACATTGTCCCTTGAAATGACCAAGTTGTCCACAATGATAACAATTTAAGGATTTCTGAGGACAATTTTTCTGATAATGGTTTTCTCCACAAGTATAACATTGAACTGTGGTTGGTCTATTCCCACTAAAAGGTGGTCTTGCTGCTGGATTCATTGGTGGCCTTGGCTGAAATCTGAAGGATGGTTGTGGCATCATTCTCCCCCTTGGTGCACTTACAGATGGTGCCATCTGTTTCATTTTTCTCTTTCTTGTTTCTTCCATTTCACCTCTGGCCTCTTCTGAGATTAACAATTTATTCACCATAGATGCTAAATCATTAAAATCAAGAGCTGAAATGTGGAATTTCAGTGACTTCTGCAATCCCTCTGTAAACTTTTCCATTTTTTTGGCTTCTGTATCCACCTCTTGTGGGGCATATCTTGCTAATTGATTAGATTGGTGCAGGTATTCTGTCACTACGCGGCTTCCTTGCTTGAGAGCAAGAAACTCTCGGCGCTTAGCTGCAATTGTGCCTGCAGGGACATGTGCCTTAAGGAACGCTTCCTTCAATTCTAGCCAAGGTATATCCCTGTCTGACTGGAGGGTTTGGTGATTCATCCACCAAGCTGCGGCTTGTCCCTGTAGCTGATGAGAAGCAAATAAAGTCTTCTCTTTATCACTGCATTGGATGGTATCTAACTTCCTTTCAATATCCCGTAGCTAATCATCAGTTGCTAGAGGTTCTAGAGATATTGTGAATGTTGGGGGCTCTTGTCTTCTGAAAATCTGCCCATCTAAAACCTGGAGTTACTCCCCCATTATTAGTCCCTGGTTGTGGTGTAGCTGATGACCTGGTGGTAATTTGCTCCAGAAGTCTAGTATGCTGCTTCATCATTCTTTGGTTTTGTTCTGCCTGAAATCGGTTTCTTTCCATCATAGCTAAAACTTCTGCCATACTTGGTTGTTTTTCTGCTGTATTAGCTTCATTCTGTGGATTATTTCTTGTTCTCATTCCTGCCATCTTGGAAATGTAAATCTGCAGCGGTTTTGACCAAACACAAAAAGATAAGTAAGATTCAGATTTAGGTTAAGTGGAGATAGAACATGGTAAAGATTAAAGACGAAAGGAAGGAGTGAAATTTTGACATGGATGGAATACATATATTGATAGGGAAAACAAGCTTATTTATATTTCACATAAGTTACACAAATATCTTACAAAATCTGGACATATACTGCTTAGAGTATACTACACAACCTTTATTACATGCAAAAGCCGTACTAGACTAGGGTGATTCTACAATACACTAACGTATTCTGCTGGTAGAAGATGATCTCTTCACCACCCATCAGACGAAGGGTTGTTGATGGTGTAGATGATTTCCTCCTATGGATCCTCCTCCTCTTCTTCTTCTTCTTCTTCTTCTTCTTCTTCTTTATGCACCTGGTGACTAGGTCCCTGCTCTTCTATCTTCTCTTTTCCTTTGGTTGATCCCTGAAAAAGACGACGGTAGTTGCGCACTATACCCATTGGGTGAGGGCGAGCGCTAGGGGGTGATTCTGGAGTGTAGTCTAGAGATAAAGGTGTATAATCAGGTGATTTTGATGTATGATATATCATTGGGTTGGTGGGAGGGTTGGGGCTCTCATCATAGACAGATCCGGATCCAAGATCCAGTGTATTACGACGAATTAATTCCCTTCACATATTCTGCCTTTCTAGTTTCATTAGGTAGTACTTCCGATGCATCCTCTGATACTCACTCAGAGTTCTGACATACAGGGCTTCTTGAGATATTATGTGGGTGGCGGCTTCATAGAGTCTTGAGTCTTCATTATCATTTGGCATGGGAACAAGGATACTGAATCCATTGTTTCCCTCTTGTGGGATGAGTTGAAATTCAGAGTTTTCAAACTCTTCATCATAGTGCTGACGGAGGTGTAGAACTGCCAATCTTGTTGCATCCTGAATTGCATCACTCTCCCTGCGACGATAGCCCACAAACCGGCATTCAACATCTGGCCTGTAAACTAGTGGGATCAAAGTCACCCATGCCTTCCATTGGTATCTCCTACCAAGGATTCTTTGCTCTTCTGTGAAGAAAATGGGCAGTTGCCCAAGTGTTGCCCCCATATATTGCATCATCCTCCACAGTCTTGCGACCCATCCTCTTAACTCTGCTAGTTCGGCATAAGAATTCGGCATCTTTTTGACAAACAAATAGTTGAATGTTAGTTAAGAGGGGATAAATTTTCTGAGGAAAACAACAGATTTTCAAAATCTATAGTTAAGATAAGGTAGCAAGAGAAAGAAAAAGGACATCAATTATTATTTACATTTTTGTTTTTGAAGATCCTTTTGTAGTTTTCATAAAAATTAGTATTTTCAAGATCTTCAACCCTATAACCAAGCTAAGGTCTCAACTTACGGTCAAGATGGCTCTGATACCACTTTGTAACGGTCCTAAAATTGGAACCGCTAAAACCTTTACAACTGTCCAGGATGTACAGTTGTAAAGTTGTGGCTTCACAAGCAAGCTTACGATTACAACAAGAGCTAAAATTTTATTACAACAGATAGGGCATAATAGCCAGTTTGAAAGCGGAAGTGGGCATCCAAGCCTAAACATAATATATTACAACACAAAAGTGAACAGAAATCACAGGCAAGCTTGGGCGCAAAAGAGACCCTAATACCAATAGTCGTCCACGTCTAGTGGCTCCTCCTGATTGCAAGGATCACCTGTTTCTTCCCAAAATTCCTCTGTTGATGTTTAGCAAGAATGAGTACTACTACTGTACTCAGCAAGTTGCATAGAAAGTTTTATTTAACTATATGCCAGGATTATCAAAGGAGTGGTACAGTTTACCAACAGGTATATGTGGAATGCAGGAGTTGAATTTAAAAGCAGTATAATACTTGAAAACATTAAAACAGTAATATGTGTAAGGGGTTTACAACCTTTGCAATTATCCAATTAAAAATTGTAAAATCCTACTTATGCCTTGTATACTGGAGTCACCCATAAACACAGCTTCATTAACCAGAAGCACGATGTATTCGAATACCATTTATTATACACTCTGCAGAGTTGCCCAACTTTACCCACAAGATATCTCAAGCTTGTACTGTCAAGCTATATAAACGCAACCATTAGCGTGTGACTAAGCTGAGATGACACTGTCTTTTCCACTGCTCAACCTTTCTAGCCTCTACCTAGTAGATCTTAATCCATACAGCTCAGGAGACCATTGGCCAATGGTGGAATCCGCACTCCGAGGCTGATGGGCCCATACCGTTGTGTAGTTCAGCGAGTGCCCTAAAAGGTCCACTCCTGACTCACCCCATTCTGCGGCTTCTCTAACATACCAGAGCAGTTGACAACATGTAGATATTCAATTGGGGGAGCAATGTACTAAGCCAAGTTGGTTTAAACCACACCATGGTGAGCGAGATCTGTATGCATTACTAGGCACAAGGTTCTTGTCCTTACTTGACATCCTGTGAGGCGATGGACCATTTACCAACTCGTGGCCGCCCACCTCTAGATCTCACCGGTGTCCAATTTTAACAAGTATATTGGGTTGTCCAAACAGCTAGCCTCAACCCTCAACTTTCCACCAAAATCATATTGGCATACTGCCAACTTTCCTTATCAGTTTTTCAGAAGAGTTTTATATGATAAAGTGGAATATTTGCTATTATTTTAAGAGGACTGAGCTTGTCAAGGTGAATATAGCTTACAAGAATGGGTGGGTTGGTATGTGGGATGAAGGGTTTTATTTATTCAACATGGCATTCCAAAGTATCATTTCAATCTTGAAATAATTGGCTAAAATATACTAATGAAAGTCATAGCATAAATTATAAGAAATGTAGGTTCAATATGTTCAAGGTGTGCAACTTGTCTCCTGGCTCGAATTCCTCAAAAGGTCCTGCTGCTTCTGGATCTTGACTGACGTAGTCCTAAGCTGGTTCGTCGAATTTGGTACCTAACGCAAGACACAAAAACCAAATAAATACTCAGCTTGGCAAGGAATAAGCCTAAAAACGAATCCAAGTATAACAAAAATATAAAAAGAGATAACAAGATCAATAAAAAGAATAAAAGGATTTGATGGGAGACTGATATAGCTAAATGGGCTAAAGAATGGGTTTTCTGGGCTCAAGACGGTTAAAAAGAGCATGGGATGTTGATCTAGGGTTTCGATGAATAGTACCAATTTTACTATTTATACCTGAAATAGATAATAAATAGTAATTAGATACTAAACAAGGATAAAGAACAGCAATCCATTTATTGTTTTCAGAATCAAAATGATAATATGAATGAACAGTGTATGGGCTGAATTTAGTATGAACAGTGCCGGCTATGAACAGTACTAACTACAGTACTGGGCTGAGCCCAATTGGCTCAGAGGCCCGAAGGCCCAATCGGCCCACACGGCCTGGCCTTTTAAGGCCTTAGAGATGCTCCGTCGAAGGCCAGAGCGCGTCTTCGGCTTTCTCGCGCGGAGGGGAGGGCGAAGAAGCCGGCAGCGCTTCCGCGGCGATGGCGACTGGCGGTGAAGGGGCGCAACGCGGGGAAGCTCCACCGAGGTAGGTCTTCTTACCTCTAGGGTGTTTGCGGGCTGGGGTTGCTTGGGGTGGTTTGCCTACAAGACCCGTGGGTGGTGGCGAATGGGAAGGGCGGCGCCGAAGCGGCTCCGATGAAATGGTGGCTGTGGGTGGTGGGGAAAGGGATTGGGGAGGAGGGGTGTGGGTGAAGAGGGAACGGTCGGGGTGGCTTTTATAGCCGGCGAGGGTAGGGGTGGAGATGGCGGCGCGTGTGCGGCGAGGTGGCGATCGGGAGTGTTCTACGCCGGACGAGAACGGGGAGGTGGAGGTATGGGCGCGGGTACGGCGGCGTTGCGGTGGTGGGGTTCTCTCACTGGAGCGAGGCATGAGGTGGCGCGGCGGGCGAAGGGGCTAGAGCGGCATGGGAGCGGCGCAGTGGTGGTGGTTTGGGGCGAGCGTCGCATTGAAGGCGAAGGCGGGGAGGTGGTATGGCGAGGTGGCGGCCGAGAAGGTTCCCCGCCGGGTGAGGTGGCGGCGTCCATGGCGACGCGCAACGGGGAGGCGGCGGTTTTGGGCTGGAGCCGTTTTCAGAGGGGAAAACGGGATGGCCAAAAAGGGAAAGCGGAAATTGGATTGGGTTCCCAAATTAGGAAAGAAATCAAATTCCAATCAAAACTCAAATCGAACTTTGAAATTCTGAAATTTTGAGAAGTTTCATACATGATCGGGCTTCAGATGATGGCGACGACGAAGTAAGTTCTGTCGTCGAAAAGAAAAACCGCAACTCGGTTCTGTGAATGCAACAGTTGATGGTGCTCTTAATTCCCTTGTCGTGTTACGTTCTTCTCCTCCATCGCCTGACTTTTCTATTGGTAATGTTTAGAAGGGTTCATGTCGTTTTCAGTGAGACGGACACCTGCTCTTCCTTCTGAAAATGTAAACCTTTACTATTGACTACAAAGTAAAATGTAAACCTTTATTATTGACTACAAAGTAAGCCTCCTGGTTGATCCAGGTCATCAAGAATTCAGTGACCTCGGATCTTCCATTATCTATCTAAATCACAGCCATCTGATTTCCTTTGAATTAGCGGACTCGCACCACTGGAGTTATTTGGCACGTGGAAGATAAAGCAACAACTCCTCGTGTCGTTTGGTGACTGCATAACTGCTCTCTTTCAGCTATTTTTGTAAGACGCCTGTTGGTTAGTTGTCATCCCCAAATCAAGCGAGAAGAATCACTCCACTTATTGGGCATCACAATACCGCATTGCATCTCCACAGACACCAAAACCGTAATCAACATCCTTGCGGTTGTCCTTGCTTTGAATGCATGCGTTTTCGACGACGCAATCCCCTCATCCATTATCTTCCCTGATGACACCCTAAGGGCTAACTTGACTTTTGAGGGCGTCGGGTATCTCCTTCGCTACGCCCACTGCAATCTGCGAACCCACGACTAATGGTACTTGTTGAGGAACCGTCGCTGGCGAGTCCAGTCCGAGCGATTACCTCGTAGACAAGCGTAGAATCGTAAGAACAATGCATGAACAACAAGAACAGAATAAAAGATAGAACACAGAGATGTAGGGGGACTTCTTGCTTCTCTTTATTCCTTCATCCATCGATCAATCTTTTACAATGAATAGCACCCCCTATTTATAGGCTACGACCCTGCTAGGGTTTGGGATGAGAGCCCACCTTGGGCCAGACTCCGGTCCCGGGCCCGGTTTCTAACACTCCCCTTGGGCACTCATCCTTCATGTCCATGTCTCATCAAAACTCCATAAAACCCAGTGGGAAAAATTTGGAGAAAGAGTACATTAATCATGTTACGCTATCTTTTTAATTGCCTCATTAAAACCTTAGCCGAGAAACTTCAGAAAACTCGTCAAGGGAAAAGAGTACAATCCACCCAATTTCATTTAATCTCCGTGATTTACCTTTTGGGTACTCGGTCTTCGTGATCAAGCTTTAGTAATGAGTTCGTGAAGGTTCTCCCCAGATCGCACTTCTCTAAGTCTCATCATTCCAATTCCACATATGCATCTTTCAAAGCTAGACTGAAGTGACTTAGTGAATAAATCTGCAAGATTCTCACATGACCTAGTATGGAGTACTTTGATTACGTTCATCTTTTGCGATTCATGAGCATAGAAGAACTTGGGGTTGATATGCTTTTGTAAGAGGATTCTTCACAATAACCCATCTGCACTTGTGCAACACAAGCTACATTATCTTCATAGATAATAGTGGGAGTTTGTGCGTATTCAATCCACATAATCGCTGGATGTAGTGAATCATCCGCCGAAGCCAAGCACATTCTCGTGAGGCCTCGTGTAGTGCTATTGTTTCGAGTGGTTCGTCGAAATCGGTACAAGACATCGCTAGACGATTTTATGGAATTACGGTTCCACCACATAGGAATACATAGCCTGTTTGTTATTTATCGTATGCGGGTCCTACAAGTACCAGTTATCTGCATTGCCATTCATAGTTAAGTCTTTGTCCTTTCAGAGAACAGACCAAGTTCTTTGCTTCCTTAGAGGTATCGGAGATGTCCTTCATTCCCGCCAATGCCTTTGGTAGGTTACGTACTATACCTTACTAATAGGTTCACGGCAAATGCAATGCCCGGTCTAGTACAGTTTATTCAATACATGAGTGTTTCTATCACACTTAAATATGGGAATTCGGTCCCGGACTTCCTCCCCTGCTTTCTAGGTTTGTGCGGGTCATTGTCTTGCTGCAAAGCTCTCCAGACCATTGGCACCTTCAAAGGGTATGCCTTTCCAAAGCCGAACCTTTCCAACACCTTTCGATTGTAGGTTGGTGATGTACTAAAATTCCTTGAGGGCATGCCCAAGCGCAAGCCTAGGCAATATTTGATTTTCACCCAAATCTTTCATTTGAACTCGACTTGGTAAAGCTTACTTTCTTAATACCTTTCAGGTTCCGATGATATTCAGATCATTTTCATACACCGAGATTATACAAAATTCATTATGGAATCATCGTATAAATACACGGGTTTATTCTCATTGTTCGTGTAGCCTTTCTTGCATAGAAAGTCGCTGGCGATTATACCACATTCGCTGATTGCTTAAGTTCGTACAATGACTTTCTCGAGTTTCACACTGTACATATTTCCATTTGCTCTATCTTGGTTGGGACATTAATACATTCTGTATCTTCAATGTCCGAATCCAATATTTCATAAAGGTATCTTTGGTACCCCATCCATCAATTTCAATTCTAACTTCAAGTTCACCGCCATTGAGATAAATGTCTAAAGGGGTTACGCCATGATCGGGAATAGGTTTCTTCATAATCATCTCTGGATGTTCAATGAAACCTTATGCAACGAGCCTTGCTTCTTTATTTCTCTTTTGAACAAATATCCACTTATGCCCTACGGGTGCACAAGGGAGGCGTGCGCTTATGTGCCCAAACGCCTTCTTTTATTCGGAGAGAATAATTCGGTTTCTACGCCTTCTTTCAATCGATCTTTTCTTTCATTCAACGAGCGTCTGAGCTCGAATCAAGATTGATGATTGTGGCAAGTTTCTTTGCAAAGTATATGTCGACATTGGTGTTGTCATATTCAAAGATTCTCCGAGGTCATAAATTTTATAGCTATTTCTTCAAGAGGCGATTCTTCTAATGCTTCTACTTGCTCACCGCCGCTTCCAATTGCGGGCAAGTCCTTTAGTTTTTCAGCTCCGATGTGTGCGCACACATCCATGCCGATGTCTCCTTCATGGGGATGTTCAGTGCACGCCTTTTCGAAGGTTCCATACCGGTGCAGTCTCAGCGGCTCCCTTCGGTTCAGGGCACTTGGTGATCGGTGTGTCAAGTCCTTCTTATCCTTTTCCACCAGCGCCCTGGTTACTTGGATTCGAGGGACCGGAGTTCTCGTCCTTTTCGAGGCCTCGGACGGGATTAGGGATACCTTCATTAGTATTTCAACCCTCTCGGTGCATTGCGTGTGCAAATGCTACTTGGTCACGCTCTTCAAATCACTAAAGTGGTCCGGCGGTTAATTTGCTAATATTTGCAAATCTATTATCTTCGGACTTCAATTGTCTTCTAGACTTCAATTCAATTATCTTACGGATGTAATTATCTTACGGACTTCTCTATTTGCTTCACTAGTGCGCGGGTCATATGCATAGATTTTAATTATCTTACGATTTCAATTATTTCCGACATTATTATCAAGGGTTGATTTCCTCCCCTAATGACGGAAACTAATCTCATCGATATACTATCAACGAATCGGGCATTATGCAAATCTCGATCATAGGGTCCAAACACTTGATTATGGATGTTGTTTCATAACCAATGTATATCCCGACTTTGGAGAAGACCCATTGCGATTCATTGCGGTGATGGTATAAGTACATAAACCTTACGACCAAACTGCGAAGATGAGTAGTTTTGTCTTGACCCTTGCGCTAGTTGCATAGGTGGACGGATGTTATGTCGGCGATCTAAAATTGATGAGAGATCTTTGCGGCGGGATCGCACGTCCCCAACATGTAGTTGGTAAATTACAATTCTTCAAAGTTCGTTAGTCCATTCAGGTGTGGACATGCGATGCAGAATGCTCAACTTTCAATTCCCATTTTCATGCAATAATCATCAAATGCTTTGGAGTAAGTTCTCGGCGTTGTCCATTCATGTGGACTTCTCATGATGATGAGGAAAATGTTTCTAATTTAATTATCTGCGAGATTTAGCTATACAAAAGCATGATCTCTCGTAGACAATAAACATACGTGCGACTATTACGAAGAAGCATTGATGAGCACTATAAATACCTAAAATGACCCTTACGGGGCTATATAGGACCATAAAGGTCTCCTGGATACGGTCCAGAATGCAAGGACTTCATCCTTCGCTTTGAGCAAAAGGTCTAGTAATTAATTTCTCGGTGGCACATGCGGGGCACACAAAATCTTCCTGATTCGAGAAATTCTTAACATTCATATCATGTCCCTGTGAATTGTTAATTATATCTCTCATCATCCTAAGACTTAGACGGCACAATCTATCATGCTAGAGATAGAAAAGTTCAGAGCTTTTAAATACGGTTTTCAAGGCAGTATAGGCTGCAGGTGCCTTAATATTAATGTAGTATAGCCCAATTTCATATGAAGGAAGACATTCTAATGCTATTTTTTACTTTCTTCACGCTTTGTAATGAGCGGTATTCATGCCATACTCTTCTTGATCTCTACATGAAAACCGTTAGCGCAAATATCCTTGAGAGTTCTAGTCGATTCTGGGTACAACAAGTCTTCTTCAATGACCAAAGTTGTGCCGTTGGGAGTATAATTATGGCCCTTCGAGCCTATTATACAAGTATCGCGTCTGCTGATCGTCGTAAGACTACCAACATTCTTCTTTGATCAATGGAAAATTTTTATTTCTCTCGAATGGTATTCGTTGCCGCTACATGCTAAGCACACTTCCTCCATAGGGCGCCACACGCGTTCTAATATAATGTACTTCATTAATATGTAGCGAAAGCAAGCAACACATAAATAAAATACTTGGATATCGAACATAACTTGCTATTATAAAACGGAAAATAAGTCTTGCAGACTCATAATAAGAATTTAATGATTTGCTCTCCCGAGCTTGCAACCATTATTCAATAATTCAAAATTCGCTTCAATTACAAGCGCAAGTTTCTATAAAAGGTCCGAGTGCAATGCGTGCCTTTGGATCTAATAGGCGAAGTATTCAGGAACTTCTGCCTAAATCGGCTCCATGCGCGATCTTCTCCTCTTGGGCAGCTACGGCTGTGGCCGCTGTGATGTCCAAAGGAGGGATGATGGGGCTGCTACTGGGCTGTTCACATTCATAAGTGCAGGTAATGGATGTGAATCCTCTGTGACTGCAATGGCGAGGTATGCCTCATGCTATCATTTGCCCTTCTTCTTAGACCGAAAACATCAATAATATGCGACGCATACGACCTTACCCTTCTTGTTTCTCTCATTCGTGAGAGGCTTCATCACCTTGTAGTCGCTAGCGATGGCTTCATGGCCAACATTGCTACTAGGTGGTTGCGAGATGAAGTTCTTTCTTAGAATATCATCTTGAGTTTCTGCAACTTGCATGACGTCAATTAATTCGGCATACTTCATGTAGCCGTCTTGACAATAGTTGCTTGCGGATTGCACCGCGTTCGGGTGAAAGGTAGAGGGTCTTCTCGGTCTTACGCTCATCCGTGATTATATTACCACGCACTGAAGATCGTTATAAATTCGTACAAATTCGACCATACTAGGTCGGTTCTCGAATTCTCGATTCGTGATGCGATCATCTTCATATTCATGCAAAAGTTCAAAGGATTACTGCTGTAATCTGCATAAAATGGTTGCAAAATTCTCACAATGCTCTTGAACTCGTGTTCGTGTTCCGTATTTTTCTATGCATTTTTCATGATTTATCGCTATTTTCATGATTAAAGGCAATATAAACAATCACGATAATCAAAACATAAATGCGGTAAATAAATCGCATAGAAATAATAATAACAAAGTTAAACATGCTTCAAGTTCAAAAGTATGCAAAAAAATGGATTCGAAGCCCTTTTCTGCTGAAAAAATGATTTTTAGTGAAATCGCAATTTCGGCGGCGGCCACGGAGCGCGCGCGGCGGCGCTCTGGCGGCAGCGCGCCGGTGAGGTGGGGCGCTACGGCGGCGGCGGCATGCGGTGGCCATTGCGGAGCGCGGGCGGTGCGGTGGTGTGCGGCCTTGCGGGCGGAGATGTCGCTGCGGCGGCGGCGCGGCGGGACGGTGCGGCCGGCGCGGCCGGCTTTGCTGTGCGGCGCGGCGCGGCATGCCGATCGCGGGCGTAGCGGTTCGACGGTGCGCGGTGCGGCGCGGCGCGGCGCACGGCCATGTGCGGCACGACGGGTCGGCGCGATTCGACGGTGCGCGGCCGAGCCTTCTTCCTCCTTCCTTTACTTCATGCCATGGCGCGATGCGGCCGCCGGCGGTGCAAGGTGGCTACGAGCCATGGGCGGCGACGCAGCGGCGGCGAGGGCGGCGGTACCTTTACGGAGGTGGCCCGGCGCCGCTCCGGCAGCGCACGGCCTGCGGGCCAACATCACACGCGCGCATGCGCGCCGCGAGATTTTTTCGCTTTGTTCATATGTGATTACCGTTTACCCGCGACATCGTTCATCCGCGACATCGCTCACGTGCGATCACGATTCACGCGCGACGATCGTTTATCCGCAAATATCGTTCATGCGAGATTACCGTTCACGCGAGATTACCGCTCATCCGCGCATCGCTCATCCGCAAATATCATTCACGCGAGATTACCGTTCATCCGCAAATATCGTTCATGCGAGATTACCATTCACGCGCGATCATCGTTCATGAGGTGCACTGTTCATCCGCACGGCATCGCTTCGTCGCGGCGCATCGCTCATCCGCGCGCATCGTTCATGTGGCGATCGTTCATCCGCTGTAGTATCGTTTCACCACGGCGTACATCGTTCATCGATCGCGGTCTTTTTCGCGGGGCGCAGCGGCTGCGGCCTCGTGCCCGTCTTGCGCGTGGCGGTGCCATCTTGGTGGCCGGGTGTGACACCAAAATCGGCGACGACGCGGCTCTACAGGGCTGTCGGCCGTCCTTTTTATTACAACAAGAGCTAAAATTTTATTACAACAGATAGGGCATAATAGCCAGTTTGAAAGCGGAAGTGGGCATCCAAGCCTAAACATAATATATTACAACACAAAAGTGAACAGAAATCACAGGCAAGCTTGGGCGCAAAAGAGACCCTAATACCAATAGTCGCCCACGCCTAGTGGCTCCTCCCGATTGCAAGGATCACCTGCTTCTTCCCAAAATTCCTCTGTTGATGTTTAGCAAGAATGAGTACTACTATCAGACTCAGCAAGTTGCATAGAAAGTTTTATTTAACTATATGCGGGATTATCAAAGGAGTGGTACAGTTTACCAACAGTATATGTGGAATGCAGGAGTTGAATTTAAAAGCGAGATAATACTTGAAAACATTAAAACAATAATATGTGTAAGGGGTTTACAACCTTTGCAATTATCCAATTAAAAGCAGAAATCCTACTTATGCCTTGTATCTGGAGTCACCCATAAACACAGACTTCATTAACCAGAAGCACGGTGTATTCGAATACCATTTATTATACACTCTGCAGAGTTGCCCAACTTTACCCACAAGATATCTCAAGCTTGTACTGTCAAGCTATATAAACGCAACCATTAGCGTGTGACTAAGCTGAGATGACACTGTCTTTTCCACTGCTCAACCTTTCTAGCCTCTACCTAGTAGATCTTAATCCATACAGCTCAGGAGACCATTGGCCAATGGTGGAATCCGCACTCCGAGGCTGATGGGCCCATACCGTTGTGTAGTTCAGCGAGTGCCCTAAAAGGTCCACTCCTGACTCACCCCATTCTGCGGCTTCTCTAACATACCAGAGCAGTTGACAACATGTAGATATTCAATTGGGGGAGCAATGTACTAAGCCAAGTTGGTTTAAACCACACCTGTGGCTGAGCGAGATCTGTGTCTGTTACTAGGCACAAGGTTCTTGTCCTTACTTGACATCCTGTGAGGCGATGGACCATTTACCAACTCGTGGCCGCCCACCTCTAGATCTCACCGGTGTCCAATTTTAACAAGTATATTGGGTTGTCCAAACAGCTAGCCTCAACCCTCAACTTTCCACCAAAATCATATTGGCATACTGCCAACTTTCCTTATCAGTTTTTCAGAAGAGTTTTATATGATAAAGTGGAATATTTGCTATTATTTTAAGAGGACTGAGCTTGTCAAGGTGAATATAGCTTACAAGAATGGGTGGGTTGGTATGTGGGATGAAGGGTTTTATTTATTCAACATGGCATTCCAAAGTATCATTTCAATCTTGAAATAATTGGCTAAAATATACTAATGAAAGTAATAGCATAAATTATAAGAAATGTAGGTTCAATATGTTCAAGGTGTGCAACTTGTCTCCTGGCTCGAATTCCTCAAAAGGTCCTGCCGCTTCGGATCTTGGTCGACGTAGTCCTAAGTCGGTTCGTCGAATTTGGTACCTAACGCAAGACACAAAACCAAATAAATACTCAGCTTGGCAAGGAATAAGCCTAAAAACGAATCCAAGTATAACAAAAATATAAAAAGAGATAACAAGATCAATAAAAAGAATAAAAGGATTTGATGGGAGACTGATATAGCTAAATGGGCTCAAGAATGGGTTTTCTGGGCTCAAGACGGTTAAAAAGAGCATGGGATGTTGATCTAGGGTTTCGATGAATAGTACCAATTTTACTATTTATACCTGAAATAGATAATAAATAGTAATTAGATACTAAACAAGGATAAAGAACAGCAATCCATTTATTGTTTTCAGAATCAAAATGATAATATGAATGAACAGTGTATGGGCTGAATTTAGTATGAACAGTGCCGGCTATGAACAGTACTAACTACAGTACTGGGCTGAGCCCAATTGGCTCAGAGGCCCGAAGGCCCAATCGGCCCACACGGCCTGGCCTTTTAAGGCCTTAGAGATGCTCCGTCGAAGGCCAGAGCGCGTCTTCGGCTTTCTCGCGCGGAGGGGAGGGCGAAGAAGCCGGCAGCGCTTCCGCGGCGATGGCGACTGGCGGTGAAGGGGCGCAACGCGGGGAAGCTCCACCGAGGTAGGTCTTCTTACCTCTAGGGTGTTTGCGGGCTGGGGTTGCTTGGGGTGGTTTGCCTACAAGACCCGTGGGTGGTGGCGAATGGGAAGGGCGGCGCCGAAGCGGCTCCGATGAAATGGTGGCTGTGGGTGGTGGGGAAAGGGATTGGGGAGGGGAGGGGGTGTGTGGGTGAAGAGGGAACGGTCGGGGTGGCTTTTATAGCCGGCGAGGGTAGGGGTGGAGATGGCGGCGCGTGTGCGGCGAGGTGGCGATCGGGAGTGTTCTACGCCGGACGAGAACGGGGAGGTGGAGGTATGGGCGCGGGTACGGCGGCGTTGCGGTGGTGGGGTTCTCTCACTGGAGCGAGGCATGAGGTGGCGCGGCGGGCGAAGGGGCTAGAGCGGCATGGGAGCGGCGCCGTGGTGGTGGTTTGGGGCGAGCGTCGCATTGAAGGCGAAGGCGGGGAGGTGGTATGGCGAGGTGGCGGCCGAGAAGGTTCCCCGCCGGGTGAGGTGGCGGCGTCCATGGCGACGCGCAACGGGGAGGCGGCGGTTTTGGGCTGGAGCCGTTTTCAGAGGGGAAAACGGGATGGCCAAAAAGGGAAAGCGGAAATTGGATTGGGTTCCCAAATTAGGAAAGAAATCAAATTCCAATCAAAACTCAAATCGAACTTTGAAATTCTGAAATTTTGAGAAGTTTCATACATGATCGGGCTTCAGATGATGGCGACGACGAAGTAAGTTCTGTCGTCGAAAAGAAAAACCGCAACTCGGTTCTGTGAATGCAACAGTTGATGGTGCTCTTAATTCCCCTTGTCGTGTTACGTTCTTCTCCTCCATCGCCTGACTTTTCTATTGGTAATGTTTAGAAGGGTTCATGTCGTTTTCAGTGAGACGGACACCTGCTCTTCCTTCTGAAAATGTAAACCTTTACTATTGACTACAAAGTAAAATGTAAACCTTTATTATTGACTACAAAGTAAGCCTCCTGGTTGATCCAGGTCATCAAGAATTCAGTGACCTCGGATCTTCCATTATCTATCTAAATCACAGCCATCTGATTTCCTTTGAATTAGCGGACTCGCACCACTGGAGTTATTTGGCACGTGGAAGATAAAGCAACAACTCCTCGTGTCGTTTGGTGACTGCATAACTGCTCTCTTTCAGCTATTTTTGTAAGACGCCTGTTGGTTAGTTGTCATCCCCAAATCAAGCGAGAAGAATCACTCCACTTATTGGGCATCACAATACCGCATTGCATCTCCACAGACACCAAAACCGTAATCAACATCCTTGCGGTTGTCCTTGCTTTGAATGCATGCGTTTTCGACGACGCAATCCCCTCATCCATTATCTTCCCTGATGACACCCTAAGGGCTAACTTGACTTTTGAGGGCGTCGGGTATCTCCTTCGCTACGCCCACTGCAATCTGCGAACCCACGACGAATGGTACTCTCCGCCCCCACCCCCACTACAAGTCCAAATCGGATTCAAAAAATTCAGCCCATTTTGAAAATGAGTGCGGCCCAAATCAGCCCATCCCCTTCTTCGGTTCTTCCCACTGGCGGCGGCTCGACACTCGGTTCCTTCTCTGCTCCTCCTCGCGGAACACGGACGACGGCCTCGGGCGGTGGAAGGCGTCGACGGGCAAAAAGGAGGCGGTCTGCGACGGCCAGATCAAGTTCTGCAAGAGCACCCTAGCCTACTTCAAGGGCCCCATCAAAACCGAGAAAAAGACCAAGTGACTGATGCAGGAGCTCACCGTCCCGCGGTACGAGAACATGCTCGACAAGAGCGGCAAGTCCGGGAACAGAAAGACGGTCGGTTTCGAGACTATTAATTTCTACAATTCTACTCATGCATCTTTGTCAATTGTGTTTTTCTCTTTCAGTTTTTGGCTAGTACGTAGTTGCTAATCGATCGTGACTAAACTTCGTTTTGAGAATGGCTGTGTGCAGTTGGATGAGTACGTCATGCGCAGGATTTAGTTGACGCCGAAGGGCAAAGGGAATGACGAGGAGGTAAGCACCAGCTCCTCGTCGCAGCCCGGGCCGAAAATGGGATCTACTGTTACCATATGGTGGTAAAACCGGAACTTTCATTTGAAAAATAAGTCACTTGTTAGAACTAGGAACATTGAGACATGAAAAGCTTCTTTGTCCGATATTCTGTGATCTCTTCTATGCATTCTCTGATTTCTTCAAGCACATTGAGCCATGAATTCTGTGATTTCTTCTTTGCATTTTGTTGTCACCGATTTTTTGGCGCGATTTTTAAAACAAATTTCGGCCAATTTTTTTAAAAATTCAAAATCCAGTTTGAAATTTTCGGCCGAAATCAACCAAAAAATTCCAAAAATTGGTCAAATTGGAACTATCGATACCCAGTCGGCCTATTTGGTTTCGATGCCTATCTTTACCTTACCAAAAATTGGTTATGCCCTCAAGATTTGGTTAGGTTCCAAACTTTGACAATACCTTAAAAAAATTGGTAATGCCAATGTTCTACTACTACCCAAAACATAGGCAAAGTTTAGGTTGCTGCTCATGCACATGTGATGTGGCAACCAATGGTGGGATGCATTAAATGTATAATTTCTTTGATTATCTAGCTTTAAATAGCTATATCTATTGAACTGGGCATCCGATTTGTAATTTATTTGTACCGTTGTATTTCTTATGATTTAATCAAC
The DNA here is from genome assembly GCA_036346255.1 of Ampelocalamus luodianensis. Classification (NCBI taxonomy): domain Eukaryota; kingdom Viridiplantae; phylum Streptophyta; class Magnoliopsida; order Poales; family Poaceae; genus Ampelocalamus; species Ampelocalamus luodianensis. Next base: position 11,041,066 of record CM070627.1, on the reverse strand, counting down.
AAAACAAGACCTATTTGACTATATTTTAGTACAAAAAATTTTTATACCATACAGAGCCCACACAGCCCACACGTTATACTCATAATTTGGAAAATTTTGGTACTCTTTTTAGCAATTGGTATAGTTACAATCCAAATATCTCTAATGTTAGTTTGGCTAATTAGGGATACAAACCAAACTGGCCCTAAACCCTGCCGCCACCAATGTTGTCACGAATGTTCCTTTTTTTTTTCTCTCTCTTTTTGGTTTCCCCTATCCTCCCCTCATCCTATTGCTAAGCCAAGGATGCTCCCGTGCAGCCCAATGTTGAGAAAACTACCCTAAATTTTATGAATTAAACAACTATAACTTACCTTTCCAAAAGCATATTCGTCACACGTCTCGTTGTTTTTGAGAAAAATAGCTCAATACCATTGTAAAGAGATATAAATAAAATGACACGTGAGATGTGTTAGTGACACATTGATTTGTATTTTCCAACTTAGTGATAGTTTGTGATGGCGAGGATTCACGCATCTTTTTGTTGAAACTGAATATTTGACCACACAGTAATAATTCACATATAATCAGTTTAACTGCCGACTAGCACGTGATTTGGGAAAATAGAACAAGAATAGTGTCCCACAAAATGGCTTGGTTCACGTGGCGGAGACGGTCTTGTTAAATGAATAGAAGGAAAGATACTTATTTAATAAACATAGCACGAATAGAAGGAAAGATACTTATTTAATAAACAATTAAACATAGCAGGCCTTACTTATTTGTATTCTGCATATAAAGAAAACATAAAATAATTGAATTGTTATATATCCGTTCCATGCTCCTGTACAAGTTACACTTTATGAAAATTATTTTAAAATAATATTATTTTAATAAAAATTAAAAAATAAATAGTCAATATTTTTTTTTTACAGAAATGGGCTATTGTCGCCATTTGAAATGGCGAAATATCCCTGTTGCCATTTCAAATAGTGACAGTAGTCGTGTCACTATTAGAACAGTATGCAAATACCTAAGTCACCAGTTCAATTGGTAGCAAGCCTCTGTCACGAATTGAGTTGGTGATAAAAGCATGTCCCCAACTAAACTGGCGACAAGAGCATGTCCCCAATTAAACTGGCGACAGGATCAAGGAGTTTTTTTAAAAATAAAAATAAAAGTAACGGCAAACATAAGTTACACATTACAATTCGACGCATGACATAATAAGAAAATAGAAACTAAAAGTAATAAGAAACAATATTAGCAGTAGTACATAGGTTACGCATCAGTACATCAGACAACACAACTAAATAGGATAGATGTCATTACATAGTTTGTCGATAAGTCACAATAATATTACAAAACATTCGGTACAAACATATTTCAACAAGATAAACCATTCCCGTGGCCGTGACCTCAACGTCCGCCATGTCGACCTCTCATTCATCTTGTGTATTTCTCGTAGGGCAATTCTTGAAGTTATACCCGAACTCCTTGCAAATTGAGCAATTCTTCCGGCCAACCTTTCCCTTCAGCCCAGCAATGTTCGCGCCCTAGATCAATTGTTCCCAAGTAGGATGATCAATGAAATGGTCAACCACACCGTAATCATACAGCTCTGCATTTCATGTTCGCATTGCCTCTTCCTTGGTTAATATTCAGAAAGGTATTGGCCGGGATGCTGTGCCACCGTCAAACATACAGCCATCACATGTGAGTATGGCCTATGCAGAAGAAGTGGGTTGTTGCAAGTGCAAATGCAACTAGCACGACGTAGTGTGCACTCGTGGGTGATCCTCTCGCGATTCATCTCGCGACGTCCTTCCTCCATGCAAAGTACCTCAAAGTGAAACTCCCTTGTGCCCATCTTGAATGCCCAGTGCATCTCACCCTTCTTGTTCTTCTCCTCTATGTACTTGGTGATCATGGCGGAGTACAATACTTTGTCATTTGCTTTGGAGAGTGAGGCGTTGTTGCTTCGGTCAATAAAGTATTTTGTGGTGCTACGGAGAATTGCCTCCATAATACCAACCAAAGCGAGGCACCTGGCGCCGCGCATGACTCAATTGTATACATCAGCTAGATTGGTTATCATGATGTCATATTGAGTACCTTAGGCTCATGCTCAATCCAATTCGAGAACCATTTCACCTACCTCCCCTGTCTTCCACCTCACACCAAGACCATCTTTGAGTAACTCTAGTAATGCCTCAAGGTCCTGGTCCATGCTTGTAGTGGGCTTTTTCATTGCCTCCGTTTTGTGTGTACTTGTTCGCTCATCTAGAGTTTTCTAGAGTGCATCGAACTTTCTCTAATGGTTATGGTTGCAGAGCCGCTTGAAGAGGTTCATCAAGTTCTTGTTATGGAACTACTTGTAAAAGTTTGTACCCAAGTGCCTCATGAACCACCTGCTCTGCAGATCCACCCATGGAAGTGGCTCATTTTCCCCTTGTTGTAGCTTAGTTATTGCACTCAACAGGCCCGCACACCAATCATGTATGACTCGTACGTTAGGACGACCCTATACAACAGAAATCTTCACGTTCCTTAGAAACTATAACCAACTGCCCGTGTTCTCGCTTTCAACAAATGCGAAGGCCACGTGAAGAACTTGACTGTTCCCATCCGTCATAATTGTAGTAAGTATCTGCCCCTTGTACTTTCGAGTCAATAACGTCCTATCCACGCATAAGATCGAACGGCAATGTTGGAATGCATTGATGCATGCGCCAAAGGCAAAGAATGCTCACTTCAGTACTCTCTTCTTGGCCCACCATGGATGTGTGTTATCTTGAAGGTCAACATGAGTACTGTGAGGACCCCAATTCATTTGGCTTGTAATGCTTAACCAACCACCTGGTCCTAGCATCACAAGTCAAATAAACTGATCCTCGAGATATGTATACTTCCCAGAAAGCAGTATACACACCTCGGTACAAAATTAGACATCAACTCCATTCCAAACATAGAGTCCAAACACCACACTACCAAACGGAAGATAAACAAATAGTAGAGTTATTACAGACAAAGGCCGACAGGCCAAAATACACAAATAAACAAGAACGACAGCGGAAGCAAAAGTGCCATAAGATGGCTATAAACAAAGCCAATCAGCGTGCCTTCAACCCACAAGGCATCTGACCGGACCGCCAAGTCTAGTCGTCCACGAAACGACAACACGACTCACGAAGTGAGGCCCTTGGGGCTCACCTTCTTCCTCTGCAACAAAAACATTAAGCAAAGCACCTGAGTACAAAGATTGTCTTTGTACCCGCAAGACTGACGTGTGAACTAGCAGACCTATTCATATGCTACATGCAGGCTTGTCTGGTGGAGGCCATATGGTTCATTTGCAGAAAGCTAACTTTATTTGCAATAATGTAATACAGTTTTAAAGGCAAGTTTGCAATTCATTTTTAATGTTGAAATAACAGTACGGATAATAATACAAAAGAATAGAGATAAAACATCCTAGAAGTGACTATCCCAATAGTCACCACAACAATAGCACGAATCCCAGATTCGTACCACCCATCAAATTTTAATTTAAATGTTGTAGTCTAACTCTCGATAAGCTTACCCAAGCGTGTCCATCACCTAGGACGAGGCTATTCGAATAGTTTTTAACCCTGCAGGGGTGTACCACTGTACCCACACTTGCATCGCCTTTAAGCCAAAGCACACTTCCGAAGGTATGCTGGCACAGCTAAGTCCTACGAGACTTTTTCCAATATTGTGTATTAACTACGAGCCGCTCGTATGGATAGAAATCCATACGCTTACATGGTAAAGCCGAAGAGACAACTACCCACTCAGGATAAAACTCTTCGGACAACTACCATGCTCCCACCTCCATCCCTCCCTGCGACCTCCTGCGACCGGAGCCAATACACGCCAAAGTACTAGGTCAAGAGAGGTCCCATACCCTCTAGTGTGGTTAGCGCGAAATGCTGGATAACGAAACTCACAAGATGTTCGGTCCTTAATTGACCGGGCACCTTTCGATCACACCCAATAGATCACACCAATCTTACCATTGTGCCCGCGTCTAAATCATTTTTGTTTTCATTTTTAGTTTTGCAATTAAACATAGCAGAAATGCTGAAATATAAAGTTATAGAAAGTTTTGTGTGATCAAGGTTACCGACTAAGTCGATAACCGCCCATTTCTACCGATACTAAGCATGTCTAAGCAATTTGACTCGGATCTACTAAGTGACAAGAGATCATCTAGCGACCTCTAATCACAGCAAATAACCTAGGCTCAGGTAGTAGAGATCAATATTTTGTCTACAGGATATGCAGCTACGGATTTAACTAATCAATTTAACACAAATTAAGCGATGCATACATACAGTTGAAACAAAATATTAGACTTTAAAATACTGGGATAAACATGATCAAACTGCTTGCCTGGCTGCTGTTGCTCGATATGTTGCGGAGGATCGCTCTCGGGGTTGCCGCAAATATCGAATCCTAACGATTGAACAAAACAGCGAATAAGAACGAATAACAGCAAAAATCAAAGATCACAAACCAACACCAATTTATACACAAAGGCTAGACTATCACAAAAGGAATAACAAAATAGCAGCTACAGAGATGATTCAAATAGACATGCTTTCATGATAGATCTATCCACTCACTTGATTTACCAAGATAACCACAAAATCAATCCTCTTATATGTTTTAATCTTTCTACAGACTTTGATGGTGATTGTGTGCACATCTATTATTTAATCATCAAGTTAACACATCAAAAACAACTAGTTTCTCTAACTCAACCATTATTAGTCGATATTACGAACCTACAAAAGCTATTGACAACACTAACCAGTCAAGTATCCAACTATGAGATGCTAAACAAAATTTTCTATCTAAGATAGGATGTTAAAGATACTCAGCTATTCATACCCCTAAGCATCACACCAAGATATTGCAAGGCTAACAAGTTCCAGCATGTGGCTACTATAAAACCTTTCCTCACTAAAATACACATCACAAGTACAGAGTCAACACATCTAGTCTCAATCACAGCTTCATAGATCAAGGCCAACAAGTGATTTGAAACCTATAGAGCCTAACTAATTAATTTCTTGCTAGCACTACTTCTCGTGGAGTCATCAAGAACTAACAAACTTCAAGAGCACAAGCATGATACCCAAAATCGATTCGACAACGAAAAAGCGACAAGAGAGAAGAACAATTACAGAGAACCGGTGACTACTTCTTTCCAAGCCTCAACTTTCCAATTAAGCTTAAGCATGTGAGTTACTAATGACCATTACTAAAGTTGATTAGCATTTAGAACCTGGCTAAAGGAAGATGGGGCCCACTGTCAGTGAAACAGAGAAGAGCACAGCCGAAGAACAGAGAGGCTCGGCTGCTCTGGACCTGAACTTGCCGCCGGCGAAGAAGTGGCGGCGGCCGTGTGCGACGGCCAAAATGGGTCGCCTGAGGTTGCCTGAAGCCAAGGGTGGTCGCGGGCGGCGGAGATGCACCGAGGTGGCGCGGCGGCGAGCACGGCGGCGGCGATGGGGTGACAAGGTGCGGCTGCACGAGAGGTAGACAATGAAAATTAGCGCGCGCATGGGCATCGATGAGTTACCAGAACTCACCGGTGTGCTTGGCGACGACGAGAGGCACCGGAGTGGCTCGGCGGCGAGCGTCGCGGCGGCGCAAGGCGATCAACGGTGGCAGGAGCACAGGGTGAGCGAGAGGGCGAGTGAGAGAGTGGAGAAGAAAGGTGGAGTCGGTGATGCTCACCAAGCAAGGAATCGAGTTGGAGCTCACGAGAAGACCGCGGCGGAAAGGGCGGTTTCGGCGGACTTGGAGAAGAAAGTCCACGCGCAGCTCCACGACGATGAAACCGAAATTCCTTGAGGGGTTTACTTCCGAGGATGTGGAACACGCCGTGACGCGATCCGCCGTGCTCGGAGATCACCGGAGCAGCGATGCGCTTCGGGCGTCGCGCGGCGCCACGGCTCCCGGAGCTCGGTGGAGAAGAAAGGCAATGGAGGCAACGAGGTAGGAAAACCCTCGTGGGCTTTTGTAGGCAAAGCGAGGCGCGAGGTGAGGCGGTGGGCGGTGAAAAGACCGGTGAGGCGAGGTGGCGTGCATGCAGCGCGAGCCGAGCGACGAGAGCGCTGCGCGGCGGTGCTGGAGTTGGCGAGTGGCGTGGCGGAAATGACCGACAGGGATGGCCCACAAGTCAGCGAAAGAAACGGAGCGGCGCGAGCCAGAGTTGGGTGCGGCGCAAACCAGTGGTTCGACTCGATCGGAAAGATGCTGACCGTTCGATCGCTAATGGACGGCTGAGATCAGTGCATGCATTCGGACAGGTCGGTTGCGCACGCGACGTGGATCGTTCGATCTTCATCGGATGGTCACGATTGATTAGATTCGCGCGGTGCGATTAGCTGGCGCGACCGAGCCATTTAGGTGCGGTCGGGTTTGAGTCGGGCTCGGGTCCGAGCCCGACAAACAGTGAATACTGATTTGAAGTTTTAAAAGGCTGAGAGAGTTTGGAGAATTTTTAGAGGTAGCTCCTGAGCTCCAAAAATTCCGAAATTTTTATGGTAGTTACTTGAGACAGAGATCAACATTGCATAAATTTTTCAGAACTTTTTATGCACTGAAAAATTCTGCAGAAAATTCACAAGCATGCTGACCTAGGGTTTGACCAGATTTTCAACTAGTTTGACTTGGCCATTTGAAATAGCAAACAAAATCTAAAAATTGTGAAATAATTCAGGGAGGTATATAGGATGATCAAGATGACAGGAAAAATATTCCTAGGGGATGATCACAAGTTTGAAGGCTAAGAATGTGCTGACAACAATTTCTATTCACAAGAATTTAATTCTAGAAAATGGAAATTGCTAGGGAAAAATGTAGAAACTTTCAAATGATTTGAAGAGACAACAAAAGTTTTTATTTCTCCTCAAAATTTTACATTTGAAATACAAACCCTAAGTTGGGGCTGTTACAAGTACCAGTATTCATGTTCTATATAACTCGGAGTTGGCCGGGCAGGTTGTGATAGGAGTCCTCGAACGTATTGAACCTTGATTCTAATACCTTCTGCTTTGTCCTCCACGCCTTAGCATAGTTGATTGTGTATTGAAACAGTGACTCGATTGACCGAATGATAGATCATGGCTCGAAATCTAGATTATCCACAATCTCGTTGTGCATGATGTCTACAATGAAGGAATGAAGGTTGATGACAGGTTCTTGTAGGATTGCATTAATTCAACGATGACACATGTTTATTGCGAGTGGTAAACGTTTTTCTGTGTGCTGAAAATTATTTTTATTTGTCTCTTATTTTGAGAAAGAAATAATCAATTTATTTTACAAAATCTTTTAGGGTGTATAGCGACAACAGGGTAGTAGTGGCCAAGTATGTGATTTTGTGAGACCTTAGGTTGCGAGTCATTTGAGATGCATTGGAGGATGAATTGATTTCATGGAATAATTCGTAGAGAGAATTTGATTTACATGGAACGATGGTTGTTGAGGCTAAACTCATTACATTGTGGCAAATAGTAGAATCTATAGTGATTTGTGGTCCAGAATTTTTTGTTCATGTTGGTGGGACATTAGAATCATCAAAAGTTTGAGGACATTAATCAAGTAAATAGAATATAGCAATTGTGTAAATTGCTAGATTTTATGGATAAAATCGGATGGTGTGGTTTAATGAGAATCTAAGATTTGGTGAAATCATTTAATCGTTTTGGCAGTTAATTGCTTAGTGAGAATTGTTGATGTTAATGATTGAGTATGTTTTCACTGTCGGAATTCTAGTCATCGGATTTGGAGGATTTCCCTATCAATTATATTGGAATTTTATTATATGAGTCTTGGAGGTCGAACTTTGGTTGCCCATAATTATATGTGAAAATAGTGAAACAAATTTGGTTATGAGAGTTGTGGTAATCTCTAATAGGATTCTTTTGGTTGTGGTAAATGTGAGTGATGGGGATTTTAAGGTGTTTATCCTTAAACAATTGAGGTGATGGAGATTCTAGGTGAAATCTTTATTGAGGTCAATTGTGAATTATTTTGTTATAGTAATTCCTTTAGTAGAGGAGTGGACTAGAGTATCTCTTTGTGGATTAGTAGTCTCTCTACATAGGTGTGGATGTTGTGTTCGGTTTGAGCATGGCTTTAAGGTTGCCGATTTAAGAGAAATGAATTAGTGTGAGGTATGATGATTTGGAATCCCCTAATTTAAGAGAAAGTTTCTTCTCAAAAGAAAGATTGAGAAAAAATACTTTTTTTCTCGAGTAGTGAAATACTCTCTTGGTTTGTTTGAGTTATGTATTTATGACGGTTGTCATTTGCAAATTAAGTTAGTATATGTTGGTATGTTTTGTTCCTTCTAGTTAAGAAAAAAGAAAATAGTTAATTTGGGCATTCGAGTGATTTCACATTTGCCTTTTGTGGGGTTTATTTGCAAATTGCCTACTCGGGGAGTGGAAAGGTTTTCATGCTGAATCCTTTGATTTTTTATTGAACTCTTTTGTAGGGAAGTTGGCAACGAGTGGTTGCTTTGTGAATCATTTGTGTTCGGTTTAGGTTCATTTTGTAAGAGAGTTGGTTTAACGCGAATTCTTTGTGCGTCCCATGTTAAAAGATGCTCATGGCAAAGTGAAGTGATTGGTTGAGTGATGAAGTAAGGGTTCTAGGTGTTAATTGTCTGTTGATTTCAGTTTTGGTTGTTCTTTGAGTAGAATGATGAGAGTAGAATTCAGGATCAAATTCTTTTAAGGGTGGTAGATTGTAATACCCTGTTTATTTAAAGAGAATATAGAGATATCGGGAGATTCCATATTTGCCTCGCCAACAAACGGGACATAATCTTCCATCATCTTGTAACGTGATTTTTGTGACCAAAACGATTTCAAATGGAACACATCATAACTATAAAGTTGTATATCTCTTCTCATAGTCCAATTTAAAGTTCTCATTTATCTAATTTTGAGTTCCGATGTGTGAGATATGGGGTCCACAAAGTAGGTTGAACAGAGAATCAAAGTCCGCAACTTAGTTAGACCAAAGCAAATTTGGCAATGAATACGACGTTTTCATAAAAGCTCTACAAATAAAAGGTTGAAGCACCCTGAGTTAGCTAAACGGGGAAAAGAATAACTTAATTATGAGTCCGAGAGAGAAAGTTGTGGTCTTTGGAATGTTCGCTGCACTGAAAGAAATTGGAAAACCGACTTAAAATTAAAGTGTATTCTGAATCAAATTCAATGCCGGTTGTTTCCAACCCTACCATGTCGAAACCACGACCCTCCATCCCATTGGACTTTAAATAGGACCCAGGGGTGCCCCTATTGCCCTCCCAAAACCCTGGCCACCACTGCTCCCTGCCACGCACGCCTCCCTGGCTGAGTTCCTCCCCCGCTGGTGGTGGTGGTGGATTGCCGTGGGTTCGCAAGGGAGAACACGAGGAAGAAGAAGGGAAGGAAGGAGGGAAGATCAAGAGCTTCGCGAGCATCGTCGATTTTCTTCAGGGGTAACGATTTGTAGCATTTAGTTAGTCCTAGATTAATCGTTGTTCAATTTGTAGATCATTTGGTTAATGGAGTTTTCCACATGCTCCAGTTCGTCGAGTTTCGATATAGAGCATTGAGGGGGTAATTAAAGTTTTGTCCAATTAGAAAATATGTCAAGAGTTTTGTTAGCTTTCCAAGAAGGTCTAGATCACTTGATTTATAGTTGTGAGTGAAAAGTTACGGCCACGGAAAGGTCGCTGTCCACAAAACGGACGTCGTTGGCAGATGTCATGAAGATGGGATGTTTACGCCTAGTAGATGAATGAATTAAATTTTAGTGATCAGTTGAATAAGCTAAGAAATTTTGAGTAGATTCTAGAACTGGTATCATTCATAACTTTTCAAGTTTTAGAAATAAAGATACAAAATTATGAAGTGGCCTCTCCTGACAGATTCTGTGACAGTCTTCGGGGAAGTAAACGGTGCAATTAGGAGTCCGTCATAACTAGAAAGTTGTTGGTAATTTCGTGAGAATGTTTTTGGATTATTTCTTGTCACAACCCCGAGAGTCGAAGGATCTCGGGACCTCACTGTATTCCACACTAGTCCCATGATCAGTAGCTAGTGTACACAGTTAAACAAGAGATGATAGAATAACCATACAATGTATTTCATTGAAATACTTAGAGTTGATTACAAAAGGCATAAAGCCAAGAGCAAATACTTAGAACTGATGCTGGTACTGATTTTACAAGGAACGTACCGAGGACCACATCTGGTGCAGTGTGAGCTTCTTCAGCTGTGACGTGATTCACATGTCCTTTTATGTACTGAACTGATGGCTTCACCATTGGAGTGTTGCCGGGTGCTAGAACTCCCTGATTTGGTCGGGTTGGGGTTGCTGCTTACTGCTTCTTTGGGCACTTATTGGCATAGTGCCTCACTTCATTGCAATGGTAACAAGTAATTCTTGCCGCGAAGGTAGCAGGTGCCTTCTTCTGAAACTGGCCTCCGGAAGAAGAGATATGGACGGGGTTGGCTGGGCACTGAGCTGGCGCAGGTGCTTTGGATGAGGAGGAGGTCGTGAATCTCCCCTGCTGAGGCGGCTGAGGCTGAGATGTGCAGGGCTTGGGAAGACCCCCAAAGTTGAACTTCTGGGATGCCATCCTTCTCTTGCAATTCTCCATCTCCAGGTGCTTACCCTCCTGGCGGATAGTCTTGCTCACGAACTGCTGAAAGTCGGTGTAGTCTTAGGCAATGAGTTGGACTGGGAGATCATCGTTGAACCCTTCCAAGAAACATTCTTGCTTGGCCTCATCCGTTACCATGTCTCCTGGTGCATAGCGCGCTAGCTGGTTGAACATGTGCAAATACTCATTGATGGAGCGGTTGCCTTGGCGCAAGGTGCGGAACTCTTTCCTCTTCAGGGACATCATGCCTGGTGGAATGTGTGCACAGCGGAAAGCCTGCACGAACTCCTCCAAAGAGATGGTTTAAGCATCAGCGTGATATTGGATGAAATTTTCCCACCATTCTGACACTGGTCCATTCAGCTGGTGAGAGGCGAACAGAACCCTCTCACGATCAATGCACTAGATCATATCCAGTTTCCTACCGACTGCCTTGAGCCAATCATCAGCCTCCATTGGCTCGGCGCTGCTGGAGAAGGTCGGTAGACGCATCCTCATGAATTTTGAGATGTTGGCCCTTGGAGGAGGTGGGGCGTGAGCTTGAGGTTGAGCTACTGTTGCTGCTTGCAGGTCTGAGTGTTGTTGATCGACTGTGCAAGCAGATTGATCAACTGAGCTTGGTTGGCCATCATCTGGTTCCAGTCGGGTCCTTCAGCTGGAGGAGGTGGTGGCGGTGGAATTGGGTTCCCTTGATCAACCACATTTTCTCTATCCTAACTGCTGGTGCTGCCACTGCCGTTGCGAGTTGTCACTATCTGCCAGATCACCAAGAACTTAAGAAAGAGAGAAGAAACTAAGGGGGATAGAGTGAAACAAACCACTCAACAAAACAACCAACTCAAAAGCTTTTCCAAAGAACTTTAATAGATTTTAAATGACATTCTATTCGATGCTCACGGTCTTTGGTGAATCTTGCAAGGCGATGCTCCTTTGACAACTTCAGGTCTTGAGGTCTTGAACACCAGGGCTAAAAGTTATGAGACCAGCTATAGAGAGTTTTAAGGGGAAGAGGATCCATTTAACTTTGTAAAATGGTGAAGAGAGAATTTGGTAAGAAAGAATTGCTGCAAGAGGCTAAGGATAGATAGATGACCAGATGAGGAGAGGTCAAATTGCTTTTCCTTGTTATGTAAAATAAGTTTTGAAAATTTTCAACTAACGACCATTCTACTGGGTTGTGATCTATAGTCGAGATGGCTCTGATACCACTTCTTGTCACAACCCCGGGAGTCGAAGGATCCCAGTACCTCACTGTATTCAACACTAGTCCCATGATCAGTAGCTAGTGTACACAGTTAAACAAGAGATGATAGCATAATCATACAACGTCTTTCATTGAAATACTTAGAGTTGATTACAAAAGGGCATAAAGCCAAGAGCAAATTACAGCAGAAGCAAAAACAGCTAGTGGATCACACGATTCGCCACATACAATCGTCTGGAGGCACAGCCTAGTCGTCCTGGATCTCGATCTCCTCGTAGCATTCTTCTCATGCTCAATATTTGAATTAAGCAAGAGTGAGCACAAGCAACCGTACTCGCAAGTCACACCCGTCAAGTAACAGATTATAATGCATGCAAGAATTTATCAATGGGAGGCTTATAGAGTTGATTTGCATAAAGTCAAGTTTCTTTCCAAATACTTATACTAGGTTCCAAAGCAGGTAATCCATAACTAAAATTTATTTTCTAAAACTCAAGTTTTATAGTCAGATAACATTCATCAGCAAGTGGTGAAGGATACCCTCCTATCACAAGGCTACCAGCCCAAATCCCATTTGGATAGAGATCTAAAAACCATTTAAACAAGTCTTTTAAAAATAGAAACAAGATCTAACTTGGAGTGCCTTTGCCAGCATGTCCATGACTGTGGACACGACTATTCGAATAGTTCTTAACACTTTGTAGAGGTTGTACAGCTTTACCCACACGACATGACTTCTTTAGTTTGTTTGGCATCCATCGATACCACCGCTCACTACCTTAGGTGAGCAGTCTAGAGCTCGTGACAAGGCCTTTACAAAGCGTCATTCCACCGCAGTCCCCTTTCACTAAGATTTCGCCCCCTTTGGATAGAAACCCACAGGGTTCAGGCCCCCTCTTGCGCTAGGTGGGAATACATAAAAGTAGGTCGTAAACGACACCCACGCAACTGAATGGAACGACCACGGTGAAACATTGCAAATTAGTTGGCCAAGTCCCGCCCACTCAGGACATATGGTAGTACGATGGGGCATAGCAAAGGAACGCTCAAAGACCGGTCCTTAACTGACTTGGGCTACTTCCAAAAGAACCCTAGGCCTCGATCATAGAAATGAGTCGATCCCGTGCATAGACGTGCACCCATCCAAACATCCATTTTTCCCAAGTCCAAACCAATTTTTATTTAGTTTACCAAGTCAAACCATTTTATAAATCTCTATGGTAAAGACAATACCATAGTATTATTTTAAACTATAGTTGAATTTGTGGCTAAATTCCCCAAAGTAAATATTTTTGAGCTAAGCTTCGACTAAGCCCAGAGTTTCTGCAACAGGTTCTAGTTTATACTAATGTACCAACTAGCTTTTAACTAAGGCATCAAGGGTGATTCAGACAACATTCAAGTGTGGATGTACAAAGGAATTAAGAATAGCTATAAAGTTAAAACAGGGATTTAAATTACTTGAATTTAAATACGCATGCAATAATAGTTTAAAATAGAATTTAAATACTTTGAAATACTAGGATTTAGTATGATCAAGGGTATGAATTGCCTTGCTCGAATGCCTGAGGATCTACCTCTTCGGAGTACTCGAGTTCTCCGGAGTTGTCAAAATCTACACGTGAGAACAAAGCAAGTTCAAATAAAGCCCAAATAAATTCCAAATGAAATCCAACTCAAACAACTTTAGAGCAGAAAGCTAGGTCTTGAATTAAGATGGATTTAAGAATTTGAATCGCTCGAATTGGAGTTCGAACGGAGGCAAACGGGCTCTCGGAAGTTTGAGAATTACAAGGTCGGAAGGAGGTTCTACTACAGGTGGTCAGAAGGACGGATACGACTACTCGACGCAGTCGTAGGAGGCATACGACTGCACAACAAGGTCGTAGGGAAAGCATACGACTACTCAGCGTGGTCGTAGGAAGAATACGAGGAGGATACGACTACTCAACATGGTCGTAGGAGAAGGGGGATTCGACTGCTCAACAGTGGTCAAAAGAGAATGAAGATTCAACTACTCAACAACGGTCGAGAGAACAAAAAGACTCGATGGCTCAACGCGATCGAAAGAACAAAACAGCAGAACAGGGCACGAGACGTTGGCCAAAAGAATAAGAGAAGCAGGGTAGACCGAGAGAGAGAGAGACTGGAGGAGGCTGGTGAAGGATGGAAAACGGCGAACGACGTGGGGAAACTCGCAGTCGAAGGTGAAGGAGGATGGCGGCGAAGGGGTCAATCAGGACTAACGGGAAGAGGAAATGCGGTGGCTCCTGTGAAATAAAACTAAAATAGAGAGATAAGATTGCTTTAAGGAGCTTTGAGACAAGAATTGATGCGGGGCTTAAACTCGGAGTGCGGTGCTTCGGGCAAACCACAACAGCAAGAGCGAGGGAGGGAGAGTTGGGTACACGTGGTGCTCACCTAAATAGGCGGAGGTGGCACACGGTTCGATGAGAAGGAAGGTGGTTCGGCCGTCGACAGGAGAAGCTTGATGGCAGCGCTAGAGGCAGTTGGCGCAAGCTCCAACCGACGGCGGTGAAACTTGAAGCGCGACGAAATAGGAAGAGAGAGAGCTGAAAGCTGAGAGGAAAAACAAGAGGGCAAAGGCTCCCTAGTGCTCTATTTATAGAGAAAGGAAGGAGAATCGGACAACAAGATGAATCAGTGTGAAAAGGGAAGGAAAAGATGAAGCGGCAGTGTGAAAGGGGAGGAGAAAAAAATGCGACGGGCCGGAGACAACAGCATTTAATGCGCACATTGCTGCGGAAACAACGGCATTTAATGCGCACGTGGCTGTGGCAGAGGCAGGAGGATAAACACACCGGAGGTGACAACATTTAATGCGCGCCGCCTTTTGCGACTGGAGGAAGAAGAAGGTGAGCAAGGGGGCTGACAGGCGGGACCAGTCTAAACCAAGCGGGTGGTCATGACCGCGAGGGTGGTCGAAACCAAAGGCTGGTCGAAACCAAAAAGGGTGGTCGAAACTAGGAGGCTAGTCGACATGAGAGGGTGGTCGAAACCAGAGTGGTCGAAAAGGAAGGGTGGTCGAAATAATTTTTGAAATTTTTTAAAAAGCTCAGAAAATCAGGATGATACAATTACATTGCTTATTTACATGTCTTGAGAATGAATATGGATTGTTATTATTGATGATATGAATTGTTGATGATATGATGTGGTAATAACATGGAGATAAAGATGATGAATTATGTTGATAAATAATTAAAGATGTTGCATCACTTACATTCATCATGATAAGAGTGCATGAGCCAGGTCGGTGAGAAAGTCATGTAACTAGTCCGGTGAGATCGGTGAGAAAGATACATGACTAGTTCGGATGGCTCTAGATAAAATTCTACTTCGGTGGGGGCTCCACAGGAGTGGAGGAGGTCCTCGATCCTTTTGAGGATGGGCTTGAGAGTAAACACTGTCGTGGGTGTTCATTCGTGCTATACTGGTATAAACGAAGAAAAGAGTTGTGGACATGTGGTATAGAGTTGCATCGCATTAATGAAAAGTGGTTATGATATTTGACTTTGAGAAAAAATAGAAATAAATGGATAATGTTAATGATGATATTGATTATGGTTGATAAATCATCGTTCATTGTTTTATTATTGTGTTTACTGAGTCGTGAACTCACTCTTGCTTTACTGTTGTTTTAGGTGACCGTTCACAGCTTTTCACTTGGGAAAGGATAGTGCACTTGGAACAATCGTATACACTCAAACACTTTCATTTGTCATGAGAAATCTTTACTATATTATGATAAAATATCTTTTACAACACGATAGATATTGAATAATTCTAGATGATTGACTGGAACTTGTTTATTCATTCAAAAGACTATATTTGATTGGTTATGCTTAATTATTGGACTGTTATTCTGTTATGCTATCTAGAGTTTAAATAATTGTGCTTATCATGTCGTTATTCATATGTTATTGTGACCTGTGGATGGGTTTTAATATTGAATTGCTTACTGAAATTTACTGTTAATTAATGTTAAAATTAATATTTTTGTAGTTTAGTGGCATTCCAGGCTCAGTGTTGGGCTAGAGTGTTACATACAAGGTCCAGAATTTGATAGCCTCCTGCACGGCCTACTTGCATTTGTACATGGCTCCTTACCTGACCTCGTTCTGGTCGTACTCCTACGGTACACGGGAGCCTTCGTCCACGATGAGGTTGTTGAAATGGTATGTGTTCCACTCTGATAAAATCGCCTATTGTTCCACAACATCCTCCTCATCGGATCCTTCATCTTTCGACAATGCCTGGTAGTCCTGGTCTTCGAGCGTCATCCTTTGAACTAGGGCTTCGATCTCCTCACCTTTGTCAGCAATCCCAATAGCTTCCCAAACCAAATGAGCTTCTTCCACACGGTCTTCATCGGCAACATCAGCAACTCCCCGACCTTCGACCATTGTGTGCACCGCACTGTGGCTGGAGTCCCCAACTTCTTCTTCGGCATCACCACAACCTCCTTCTTGTTCAGCCGCAGATGCAGAAATGCTCTTGGCATATGCCTGGGCCAGAAAGACCAAATCCCACCCTTGCTCCCTCGCCCTGCGTACGTATGACTGCCATGACCTTGTCCCTTCAGCTGCACTAACTCCCAATATATGCCATGTGGTGCTCGGTTGGCAATACCGCTCAATTTCAGCTTGTAAACAGCAAGATCCAACTCAAATGTGTAGAACAACCACCGCATTATAGCACCCTATGTATGCTGCTCTAGTCATGTTAGGCTTACAGTCGCCGATTGGAAATAACGCAAATCAACTCCATCGGGAACCTACAGAATAGTCCCCTGGCCGTAGTAAAATTTCAAATTGATTGCATTCGACATATTCGTGGACCTCATGGAACTAGTCGTGAACCTTATGGAACTGGCTGTGGACCTTGTGGAACTAGTCGTAAGCTCGTGGATGATCTGGTTCGTGTTTATTGATAGATGAGGGTGTGTTATGCGTATATGGACTGATATTGGTCAAGTTGGATAACTTGTGCCAATAAAACGTTCTTTGGTCTTTGCATGTGCAGGTTGGGTGTGGAGATGATCATGGTCGATGACGAGGAGGACCGGGACTAGCATGGGAAAATCCAAGGTTCAGGCGGTTAAGGATGTCACGAGGTGGTTAAGCTGACACTGGGGCACGTGGAGATCAAAAGTGAATGTATGATGCATGGAGAAGCTATGGGAGGTGCGGTCCCGAAGGCTTTGACACATGAGTTATGGAAGGAGTTCATAACTGAAAGGTTTAGAGATATTGGAAAACCCGTATTTAGAAGGGTTTGGGTCCCTTGATTTTCGAAAGAGATAGGATTTTGTGTCCATGTCGTTGAGGACACAGTTTAGGACTCTAGCATATAAAAGGAGGGAGAGGTTAAGAATTAAGGAGGGAGATTCGGAGATGGCTTTTGCAAAAAAAGCTTTTTGGAGTTTTCATGTAAGGTTTGAGGGGTGCTGTTAGGGCACTTTGTAGCCACATAATATGATTCAGAAATAAAAGCTCAGATCTATTCCGAAGAAAAGAGTCATCGTCAGCAGCGTGTTTCTCTCGGTACCGTCTTCAATTTGTTCTCGGTCCTAGCAGTGCGTGGCGAGATAGTTCTCCTTTGTCGACTGCGCTTACTACGATCACATTCTGTGTCGATCACTCGATTGTCGTCAACAGCATGGGGAGGCAGAGCAGATCAACGCACAGCGAGTATGGTGTTTTTAGTCATCGGTTCAATCCAACGCAGGCCTTCTTTGGTAAGAAAGAAAGAAATCACTACAATTATTCACATTCACCCCCTCTGATTGCGGTATACCCCTCTAGCATATACCCCTCTGATTGCGGTATACGATCCTATATACAATATCCGAACACTTATAGAAATTTGCCAGGATGCCGTCCAGACCTGGTGCCTTTAGGTCCCTAATACTTTTGAGCGATTGTTTAACCTCCTCCGCCGTGAAAACCTTTGTGAGGAGCTCATTCATAGCCTAAGTAATTCTCGTCTGAATGGATTACAAGAGCTCCTCTATACGGTTACCTGTGTGTGAGGCAAAAAGGGAGGCAAAATAATTAGTGATAAGTTCCTTCTTTTGACCCTTTGCCTCCACCACTACTCCATCCTCTCTTCTCAACTTTTTTAGTTTATTTCTTCGCTTCCTCTCCATGGCATATGTGTGAAAGAATTTTGTGTTTCTATCACCATTTTCAAGCCAATTCACGTGTGCACGCTGCCGCCAATACATGTCCCGCTGCTCCTCCAGCTTCTGAAATTTGTATCTAAGTATATTCTCCCTCGCCACATTGTCACTACTGATATTCCCTCTCCTGCACTCCTCCAAATTCTTTTTTACCCTTCTAATTCTTTTCTCCAGGTCACCTAACACGTTCGTGTTCCATTCCCTCAACTCCCTTGCAACATCATCAATAGCTTCAGTGACATGCGCAACACAATTAGTGTAAGCCGAGTTCCACGCCTCCTCCACAATCCTTTTACAATCCTCCTCCTGAAACCATCTGGCCTCCACAATCCTTTTACAATCCTCTGCTGCTGAACTCGCATTCCAAATTGCGCTGTCAATCTTGCATTCTCTACTTCATATTTCGTTATCTTTTCCAAATTCGCATTCTAAACTACGCGAACATTTAAAAATATTACTAAAAAACTTAGTGAAATCCACTAAAATTTGAACCTGAATTATCTACATATAAATATAATTTCATAAATTTCCAACTCCTGTCGCCAACGGGAGCCTATTGTCACTTCAATTGGTGAATTAAGCCTCTCCCGCCATTTTCTATGGTGGTAGCCTAGTTCTAATGACGACAGGGCTACTGTCGCTATTTGGAATGATGGCAGTGATATTTCACAATTTCAATTGCCTATAGTAGCCCATTTATGTAAAAAAAAAAACGACTATTTATTTTTGTAATTCTTTATTAAAATAAGAATATTTTTTTAAAAAATCACACTTTATATGGTACATATACTATTCGCCACATATTCAAACCCTGATAAGAACGTAGAATATTTCCCCTATTCATGTAAAAAACAAACTAATTTATGTGAAGTTCGGGAATCTGCTTTAAAGGTTTCCCTTGCTTACCCAATGTTAAAACCACAACTAATACTAAGATAAAAAACTTTGGAAATAAACTAGCTAATAAGTAACCTTAGAGAAGTCCTGATAATTGTTGAAAATAAAGTCTCAGGTCCATTCAGCAAGTAGTCTTCCTCGAAAGAAACCCATCAAAAAGACCGAAACAACCGTTGGCACACTCCTTTCGGAGCTCCGGACACCACACCGCATTCTGAGAGGAGGAGCTCCCGAAAAGGACAAACAAAAGCTAGAAGCATTGCTCCGCCCTCTTCTCCCCCTCGTCTCATCCTCCTATTTTTATCCTCGTCTCCCCATAGCTAACCCGCACACAGAATTCGTAGGATGGGGGAAGTGAGAGAACACACACAGAAATCCATGGCTTAGAGAGGGGACGAGAGAGCCGGGGGTGTCCTGTTCTTGGATCTGGGAGCGTTTGGAAGAAATCCATGGAAATTTCCCAGGAGTGGGCACGGATGGTTTCTTGAGCTGCTCTTTGGCCTAAAGATTCGGTCTTTTGAGCTGCGGTGGTGGAAATTTGGGATATTTGTGGGGCCAATCCAAGAGGATAGCTTCAACTTTGCCGTGATCCAAATGTAGCATCGTATGCTCCTGCTCCCCTTGTGATTGAAGTGCCGGGAAGCTCGAATCCGTCCAAAATTTGTGTTCTTGGGCTCTTCTCCGGAGCTCTGTGCTTCAATTCGTTCCGGTTTTTAAATCAATTTTTGGAAGAGATTGGGTTAGAGGGATAGTAATCTCAGCTGCCATGTGAGCTGTTTCTTGTCTTGTTTGGGGGTAGATTCTCTAGTAATACCGGATCTTGCCATGGAGCAATAAGAAAAGAAATCGATACTCACTAGTCGGCCGCGATGTCTTTGAAGAGCATTGTCCGGGAGCTGAGGGAGATGAGGGACGGCAGGGGCAGCATGTCGAGGCGGGCCAGCGGTGTCACCGACGGCCGGCCCGCTCATGCTCCCGGGCAGCATTGTCGGCAGAGCTTGGAGAAGCATGGGCAGGAGGAGCAGGGGGAGGGGCAGTGGGCGAACCTGCCCCCGGAGCTGCTGCTGGACGTGATGCAGAGAGTGGAGGCAAGTGGGGCAGCGTGGCCGGCACGACGGCACGTGGTGGCGTGCGCCGCGGTGTGCCGGCCATGGCGTGAGGCCACCAAGGAGGTGGTGAGGACACTGGAGGAGTGCGGGAGGATCACCTTCCCCATCTCCCTCAAGCAGGTGGATTGCTTGCTTCTCCCTAGCAGAGCATATCATTTCTCTTTTTGATCATAAAGATATATATAAAGACCATATAATCTCTCTATTTGATCATAAAAAAATATATGAAACTGGATGTTCACTTAACCACACATTGTTGGCTTGATGTGTGGGTGCAGCCGGCTCCTCGGGAGCATCCCGTGCAGTGCTTTGTGAGGAGGGACAGGGTCACATCCACCTATCTCCTCTACCTGGGGCTCAGCCCTTGTAAGTTTTCATTCCTGGAGCTTAATTATTGCACACTTGCATTTCTTAGTTTTCAGCAATATTTTCGTCTCATTCGCGTCAAGATGTTGCTTATTTGAATAGGGTCCTTATTGTAACATATTTTTTTGCCAGTGTACCAAAATAAATTCATTTCCTGCGCCCTGCATCTCATATGCAAGGACAATTCGGTATGTTGGACGAAGGATTTGCATATTTAACCTTGATGTAATGGTGCGGCATGGTTAGTTGTAGGAAAATTGGACAAATCTATTTTCTAGTCACAGGGCTAATCGTTCTACCATAATGTATGCATCATCATTTTTTTCTTTGGATAAGTGTGTACATATAATGAAAGGTTTTTCTATCCTGTCTGTCTCATTGTCTCCAATCTTAACTACTAGGGTGCAAGTATGAACATCGTAAATTTTTAGTTAGTATGCATTTTTCTGACATAACTATTTACCAAAAGGAGAAAATAACAAAGACATGGTTTGACAGCAAGTACTCAACTGCTCCTTGTAAGGATATTCAAATTTTCAAACTTTCAAAGTATCCTTAATATATTTAGTTTAGTACAAGTCTACAATCAATATATGATCTTGTAATGAACATTAGTTCATAATAGGGTAAACATCGTCAGGAAAAAGGCCGGACGGCGTCGGTTTGGTGGGATGAGAGATTACACTATAGATTGGGATGATAGAACCTTGAAAGAGAGACTAGATTGATTAATCTTTCTTGGTTGATTGATAATAGATACATACTATCCCTTTTATAGGGACGACCCGACTTGACCTCTAAGAAATAATCAATAAGAAAACTTATTTCTAACAATCCAATCTAATAATAACTTGTCTAACTAATAGATAATATCAAACGCCTAATAGATAGATTCCAAAATAATAAAGCTTTCCTAATAATTGCGGTGGTTCCTGTTCATGAACAGTAACATCACCCATGACAACTACTCCCCTCCTTTCGCGACATCTCATCCTCGAGCTGTGGTGGCGGCTATGGCTGAAGTTCTAGGAGACCCCATGTTGACGAGAGGTTGCGATGGCTACATGAGTCCTTGGAGATCGTTGCCTCCACGCGTGGTTGCGGCAAACTCACCGGTCGTTGTGGCAAGCATGGCAGCAACCTTGGCAACGCCGCGGTAGCCATGACGGACTTCGGCAGGGCCGCGGTGGGCTCCGGCAACGTCACGGTAAGATGTGGAAGTGCGACAGCTGCCACAGCAGACTTCGGTAGCACCGCTAAAGGTTTTGGCTTGGCTGCGGCAGGCTTTGACGACACCACGGTAGGCCTCGACAGAGCTGTGGCTGCTACAGTAGGATGCGACAACGCCGCGACAGGTTCCGACAGCGTCGCTGTGGCTGCTGGAAACAATGTTGCCGTCGCCTCTTGCTGCGCCTTCTTCTCCTTTTGATCCGCAATCATCATCTCTAAAGTAGCATGCATGTCGAGGAACATGGCCACCATCTTCTTTGTCGTTGTCATTGAAACTCATGGCCATCTTGTTGGCGTTAGCCTTTATCATGGCCAACAACTCGGCGGCAGGTCTGATGGTCGGATCTGTTGCTATAACTATGATAGCAGAAGTCGTGGGAAGGGATCAACTGCTCTGGTACCAAATGTAATGAACTTTAGTTCATAACGGGGTAAACATCGCTAGGAAGAAGGCCGAACGGCGTCGATTTAGTGGGATGAGAGATTAGACTATAGATTGAGATGATAGAACCTTGAGAGAGAGACTAGATTAATTCATCTTTCTTGGTTGATTGATAATGGATACATGCTATCCTTTTTATATGGACGACTCGACTTGACCCCTAAGAAATAATCAATAAGAAAACTTATCTCTAACAATTCAATCTAATAATAACTTGCCTAATTAATAGATAATACCAAATACCTAATAGATAGATTCCTAAATAATAAAGCCTTCCTAATAATTGCGGGCGGTTATTGTACCACATGAACAGTAATGCCGGCCCATGACAGATCTATCCTCTTTGGCATGGTCAATAATTGAAAGTTTGAAACCAACCCGTGGAAGTATTGTGCACTGTTATACAAAAATAGGCTACACACGGTAGAGTGTTGACAACGAATTATATGCTTTTGGGAGATGAGTCTACATGCCTTTTCACATTAGGTCCACATCATCTGTATTCGTTCCCTATTAAGAATCAATCGAGGTGTGGTGCGGTCTGCAGAAAGTGAGCATATTGTCAAGTAGGATATGTTTAGAACGTTCAACATACCATCTCCTTTCTGCATATGATATTAATGCATCTACAGAACTTTGGACAGATAGCTGATGCTGATGTGTAGGCAACTAAGCATGTTTAATTATTGTGGGCCATACAACTAACTGCTATGGAATTGGCAGCTATGCATGGGGAGAACGACAAGCTTTTGCTTGCAGCCCGCAAGAGCAGACGTGCAACCAGCACAGATTTTGTCATCTCGCTGGTCTCGGATGATTTCTCCCGGTCGAGTAGCACATATGTTGGCAAACTGAAGTAAGCTTCTTGTTGGTCTTTCTACATTCAAAGCACACACTTGTTACACTTCTAGAATTCCAGTCTCACTGATCTCACTGGAACTTTTTGTTCTGAATTAGATCAAACTTCCTTGGCACAAATTTCACTGTGTTTGAGAGTGAGCCTCCCTGTCATGCTGCTCTTTTACCGAACAATAGACCAATCAAGAGAATACATGCCAAACAAGTATCGCCTAGATTGCCGCTTTGCAATTACAACATTGCTACCATCTCATATGAGCTCACTGTCCTCCGTAATCGAGGGCCAAGGAGGATGCAATGCACTATGCACACTATACCATCCCTGTCTATTCTAGAGGGTGGGAAGGCTCCAACTCCCATGTGTATCATCCACTCGCTTGACGAACAGTTGTCGGCCTTATCGATCAGCGAAGGAAGGGAACCAGCTCTAGTTAAATACTCATCTACAAGCCTGACTGCTGACCTGTCTGGAGCTATTGGTACTTCTACTGAAGTGCCGTTGGTTCTGACGAATAAATCTCCCCGGTGGCATGAGCAACTGCAGTGCTGGTGCCTCAACTTCCGTGGGCGTGTCACCGTAGCATCAGTAAAGAACTTCCAGCTTGTCGCATCTATTGATCCTTCTCTTGGCATCCCTGCTGCTGAGCAAGAGAAAGTGATCCTCCAGTTTGGGAAGACAGGTAAGGATATATTTACAATGGATTATAGGTATCCACTCTCCGCGTTCCAGGCATTTGCAATTTGCCTAACTAGCTTTGACACCAAGCCGGCATGTGAATAAAGGTGGTAGCAACGGTTTGTTGTTTTTACTATGCAAGTCAGGCAGTATTTACTTCCTCCATGCTGTAAATACTCAGATCATGTTTTGTCAAACCACAGCCTAATGGAAAGTGGTAGTTTTGTTTATGATCAAGACGAGAACAACATGCCTGCATCTTGACTCAAAGAGGCTCTGGTTTATCTATTGTAATAATCTTCTTTTTTTGAGAGGTTATTGTAAACATCTTCGATGTAGTGTTCTTATTAAAGTAAAAGCGAGGTGTCCCCTCTTAAAAAAAAAATATTGTAATCTGCTAATGAAATGCGGAAGTTAGGGTTGGCTGCAAGAATCAAGACGCTGGCCTTTTTTTGTGGTTACTGTTTCACCGATTACGGTGACCATTGCAATGTTCTGTTAGGGTATTTCTAATAGTATATTTATTATCGTCTCTTAGTTATATTATGTCAACAAAATTCTATGTGAAAGGGAGAGGAGGAAGGGAGAGAGCACATGTCTCTTTCTGAAGAGACTGTCATGCACGCGAAACAAAAGATGATATATTAATTGATTTTTTTAAAAAATAATTGATTTTTTTATTAAAAATTTCAAATTTATTCTTGCGATTTTTTTTTACAGGAAAATACTCCAGTCGCCTAATGGTTGGGCGACTAGCTCCAGTCGCCCAACGGTTAGGCGATAGGATGCGGTCGCCCAACCGTTGGGCGGCAATAAATCGATCGCTTAACCGTCGGCGCGACACCTGTCGTCGAACATTGGCGATAGCCCTGTCACCCAAATTTGGCGCGAGGGCTTTTCGTTGAATTTTTAAAATAATATTTTTTTAATGGATAGTTACAAAAATATATAGTCGCTAAAAAAATTACAAAAATATGGAACCTATCGCTAGTTGAGCGTCAATGGAGGTACCTGTCACCAGTTGAACTTGCGATAGGTGGTTCAACTTGCGACAGGTGGTTCAACTGGCGACAAGTGAACTTGCGACAGGTGATTCAACTGGCGACAAGTGGTTCAACTGGCAACAATATCAGTGTGTATGAATTCGGAGGCGAATCGCAATATCACTTATCTTTCCGTTTACGAATCGTTCGTACCTCAAACGTTCTCGATGAATTCTCCAAAAATTAACCGTAGTACAACAACATACTACGATGACAAAGTGTTATTGCGAGTCTAACTGATTTGATACCGTTTAAATTTTATGAAAATAAAAAATTGGCTAAGTGGAACATGAAAAATCAAAAACTGTCTAGAGTGGAACATGAATATCTTTTTAAAATATGTCGTGTATTGTTGTACTAAGGTGAATTTTGTAAGATTTTTTTGAGGATGATTGCGGTTTTAATGATTCGTACGTACAAAGGCAACTGATATTACAATAAGAACACGACGTTTCATCGAACAGGGGAGGGGGGTTACATGGCACGCAGGACAATCAACCGAGGACAGTACACGCATGCCTTTAGGAAAATAGAAATACATGGAATATGTAGACGAATAAGGTAGAACTACTGAGTGGGACGTGGCCATTTACCCTTGCGGGCCTGCTCGGCGTTGTACTCCTCCCCTTGCGCCTTAGCTCTCGCCGCGATGGCCCTCTTCCGCTCCCTCTCGGCCTCCCGTCATCTCGCATGCTCACGCTCTTGCTCCTCGCGCTACCTGTCCCGCCTAGCTTGCTCGACCTGCTCAGCTTTCAACTCTTTGAGCCGCCTTTCACGGGTCTCGATGTCCTCCCTGGCCCAGCTCTTCCGCGTCAGCAACGACCACATGTCGTACGGGTGGATCTTATTGTCGATCCACTGCTGGAAGTCGCATAGGGGTGGCGGAGACTACGGTGGGTAAAGAGAGTTCGTTTCGCCGTTACCGGAAGAAAAATAGCATTGTACCATGAAATACGGTTTCATTACCGGATGCCTGTTGTTGTAGTCCACGGCGTAGTTCGGGCAGCACCAATAGCGCTGCCCAATGGTCCACTCATCGGTTGATTTGACGCACTTACAGGCGTCCCGACACCAGCATAGGGGTGGCTCCACCCCTATCGGGTGCCCTTCCGGAGGGCGTTCCGCGGGCATTGGTGGGGGGTCGCGGCTCGACCCAGAATCATTGGGCGTACTACAAGGCAGCTTCCTCACATCCACTAGTTCCGGAAAAGTTTGGTGTGTGAAGGGCTGCTGACTAGCGGCATGATGGCGAGCGGCTGTCTCATGGGGAGACACGCAGTCCTTCAAAAGTTTGCGGATTTTCTCCCATTTGTTCTCCTTGTCCATGTTTTCTACCTGGTGGTGCTGGTGTGGACTTGTTGGATGAGTTGCGCTGTATTTGTAGCTACAGCGGACGTAGTCGTAGCCGGGCCTCTCGTCCAGAAAAAGCTGCCTCGTTGGGTCGCATCGTCCAGAAAAAGCTGGCTCGTCGTCGGGTCACATTGTCCAGAAAAAGCTGGCTCGTCGTCGGGTCACATCATCCAGAAAAAGCTGGCTCGTCGTCGGGTCACATCGTCCAGAAAAAGCTGCCTCATCGTCAGGTCACATAGTCCAGAAAAAGTTGCCTCGTCGGGTCGCATCGTCCGAAAAAAGCTAGCTCGTTGAGAAAAAGGTGGCTCGTTAGGTCACATCGTCGAGAAAAAGCTGGCTCGTCGGGTCACATCGTCCTAAAAAGCTAGCTCGTAGGCTCATGTCGTTGTAAAAAGCAGGATCGTCGGGTCACATGGTCCTAAAAAACTAGCTTGTTGGATCATGTCATCGTGAAAAGGAGGATCGATTTGTCGCGTGCTTTAAGCTATAGGAGTCCATATGCATTGCACAAACATGTGTTGTACGCAAGAATGCAAAAGTATTACATGCATCACATATGAAGTGCAAAATATAAGTACGACATAACGAACAAATGTACAGCTAGTGTAGGCGGACACCCCCTACTAGCCCCCGCCAACCGCACCCCCAGCATCCCCTCCCCCATCACCACAGCCCACTCCACCTCCGTGTCCTCCCCTACGGGCTCGCTTGGGCCCCCTCCTCTGCACCGGGTGTCGGGGCCTCGGCCCCGATAGGGAAAGACGGTCTGGAGCCCTAGTCTGACGAGGACCGAGAGGCGAAGGGGTGGACTGAACCGGCTGCTGTGTGGGTACTGGCGCACTGACGAGCTGTGACCCGGAGAGAACCTCAGCCGATGTGGGCGTAGGTGCCGGGTCGTCGTCCACCAAGAAGTCGTGGGCTTCCGCGAAGCCTAGGGAGGACCCTCCGTCATAGAGAATTGGACCTACATAGTAAAATATTGTTAGTTAATTAAGAAAAACACGATGCGTGTTGACAAACGGAGATGTGACGTACTCTCAGCTAGCGCCATAGCGCGCGCGAAGGCGTCCGTAGGGAAGTATGGCACGCCGTACGCGACCTGGGTGTACTGAGTGTGGAAGGCGTAGGGGTGTGAAGGATCGACGTAGTGCGATGCTGCCGGTGTACGGGGCTGTGCCCAGGCGGACCCTCCAGCCTCCTCAGGCCTCGGCGGACAGGTGAAGAATCTAGGCCCCATGTGTAATGTTTTGGTAATTATGATAACCATGTGTCTTGCACTAACTCGTTTTGTCAAGATGGTGATAGGGTTGTCAATGGGAATATTCGAAAGAACTCTAAAGGCACATCATCTTGGTGAAAGCAAAGGTAGCTAGTAAATAGAACCTTTTCTTTCTTTACCGGTCTAGGAGAATGGAGAAAAAGACCGGATTAGTATAATAGGAAACCGTACTATAAAGAGGGATCAATTGTCCAGTAGCTTGAACGCTAAAGATGCCAAAAGATTGCTCAAGTCTTGATTGGTTAAACTCGGTTCCATTTGAAATGGTCTGGCCTCAATTTTATTGTGTTTTATCTTCAAGGCCGGACTGACCGGAGTTTACAGGTCGGACTGACCGATAGTCCGGATCGACAACACGGTCAGCTTTTTCCAGTAAGCTTCTTCTCTGTGTTTTCCTAGTCCGGACTAACCGCCGGCTAAATCTGGGATCGACAGGACATCCGGTCGAGGTCGTCGACTTTTCCAGAGAAGGAAGTTTTGTGATTTTCTCGAGTCCGTACTGACCGACAGTATTCTGCGGTGGCCGAACCTCGGGTCGAGGTTCGGTCGGCTTTTCCAAAGAAGGAAGTTTTGTGATTTTCGAGTCGGGATGACCGAGCGATATTACGCGGTGGACCGGACCTCGGTCGAGTCGGTCGGCTTTTTCCGAGAAGGAATTTTGTGATTTTCGAGTCCCGGCCGAGCGGTATTTACGCGGTGACCGGACCTCGGTCGAGTCCGTCGGCTTTTTCGAGAAGTATTTTTCTTTGTTTTGCTAAAAGTGGTCGGATCGGCCGGGACATAATCGCGATCCGACCGGATCTCTGTAACGGATAGTTTTTTACGCATTTAATGCGGAGCAGTCGACCGTTATCTCAGCAAGCCGGACTGACCGGCCACATACCTGCGGATCGACCGCGCCGGGTTCGTGCTCCAACGACCGATCTGATGGGTTGAGGCTATAAATACCTCACCCACTGCAGCATATGTTTGTTGTTGAACCTCATTTAACACTCTTGAGCCCCTTTGCTTGTTCCTACACTCTTGAGAGTATTGATTTCATCTTGCAAAGGTTGTTGAGGTTTCTCCGAGTGCATTTATTAGAGCTTGATCTTTGTTGCACTTTGAGTATCTTCAAGCGAAGAATCGTTGATTTATTACTCTTGGAGATTGTCGTCTCCTAGACGGTTTGGCGGTGCAAGTCCGGTGATCTTTTCAAAGAAGATTGTGAAAAGGCTCGGTTTCAAGATTGTGAGTGGTTCGGTGTTCACCATCTCCGGAGCGGAGGAAGAACAACCACTAGTGATCGAGGAAAGGCTTAATTCGTGGAGCCGGCTTGATTTGTTCAAGCTCCCTCAACGTGGACTAGTGAAGATCGGCAAGTCTTCGATACCACGGGAAAACATCGTTGTCTCATTGTGGTTATTTCTAGTCTTTACTCTTCCGCATTTATATTTCTTGCTTGGTCATTGTGTTTGTATTGCTTAGCTAGAAGTATAACTTGTTTAGACTAAGTTGTTAATTGGCCTAACTTGTTGATTTGTTAAAAAGTTTTAAAAACCTCCTATTCACCCCCCTCTAGTCGATTATCCTTGATCCTACAAGTGGTATCAGAGCTTGGTCTCTCAATTTGTTAGACTTTACCGTCTAAGAGAGAAAGGATGGCTAGTGAGGGTGTGCCTATAAGAAAGGCTACTTTTGTAATACTCCGGAAGTGTGAGAAGTGAAGAATCGGATTAATAAAAATTAATCGGTAGAGAATTATTATTCGGGGAAGAGAAATTTATTGAATTTTCAAGTGCAATATAGTTTAGAGAGGGATTTCTCTTAATAGGAAAGTATCCATCAGTGATTATGTAATATCCTGTTTAACATTAGAGAATTAATTGAAATGAGAAAGGTATTTAACAGGAATTAAACAGAGAAATCAGTTTTTTAGAGGAGATTTAATCTTGGGCTTTCGGCCCACGTTGTTTGGCCCAAGTGGGAAGTTGGTTTAAGAAGGGGCCAACCAAACCCTAGGTCTTTTTTACTGTAGCACGCAGCTACAGTACCCGCCGCCCCTGTAGCAACCCTCCTCCCCTTTGCTGCCACGCCCTCCATGTCGCCCCTTTGTCGCTCCTTGCTACCGGTCTTGGGAGGAAGAAGAAGGGAGAGAAAGGAGGAGAAGAAGGGATCTTCTTCATGGATTCAACCAGCGTTTCCCCAAGGTTCTACAAGGGTAACGAGAGGCGTTCTTTGCTGTCTAAGTTGTATTAGATGCGAATTCGATTGGTTTGATTGGATTGAATTGCTGCCGCTACAAATTCAATTCTGTCCAGTTCCTTGCGCGGCTTGTTTCGTGTGTTTAGAGACAGAATTAGGGATTTTGATCTCCTAGAGTTATTTAGATAATGTTCTTAGCTTTCGGTGGCCGCGAAGATCACTCGATTCCGAGGTCTGAGTCAAAAGTTATGATCATTTTATTATCTGCTGCCAGAAATCTAACGAGAATAATCTGTCTGGTTATTTCTTAAAATATGAAAGGGAATTTGGTAGAATCTGAAAGTTCACCCAACTAGGTTATTGTAGGTAATTCGATAACCTTTTCAGATTGATAAAGAACGATCAATTTGGAGTTACCTATTAAAAGTTATGGTCATTTTAGTTTTGCTGTTCGATTGTGTAGGCAGTTTCTGTACTGAAAGTTCAGACAATGGTTAGCCTAATATTATGGACGAATTGGTTTATCGTGTCAACTAGAGTATTGTAGATTATTCAGTTAAGAATCTACAGAAATTGGGTTTACCTCATTTTGACTTCCAGTTCATGAGTTATGTCATTTACCGTGCTGCTGTCCAGAATCAGTATATGGCAGAAAGCGTTGTTTTTCGGTTTCAGCTTTGTAAACTCGTTTTGAGTCGTCAAGTAAGCGTTGTAGAATGCCGATTAGTAGCGCTGAGTATATTATGTCTTAATTGAAATTATTTTACTTGTTTAGGAGGTGAAGCCTCAGGTTTAGGAGTATCGCTTTGCGGCTAACGCGTCGCATCGTGGAAGGCAAGTAAATGTAGCGGTTGTGCTACGGTTTAACCCGTTTTCTTACTAGTTGCACTATGCATGATTGACGTAATGTTAAATGATATGCCATGGTTACATGTTTTCCAAGTAAAAATGTGGTAGCAAGATATTAATCAATTGCTATGTTTGGATGAGTTTGGGTAGTATCGTGGTAATTCGCTTAATGAGCCAAATGCGGAATATGAAAATAAACTCAAGGTGGACATGTTGTTAATTCCTTGTGGTTATTTTCATGATGATCATGTGTGGTCTATGTGATAGAGTTCCATCTATATCGATTGATTTTGATCTTGGTGAATCGGTGTGGGTTATGTGGTAATGGTCTTATGACACGATGGTATTGTGCTTAATGAGACACATGTGGATTATGAGAAAATATTCATGATGAGTATGTTGTTGACCTTCGTGGTTAAATTCTTGTGGTTTATGATTATCATATCATTCATGACATATCATGACATTTGCATTGTGGATGTCGCCGCTTATAGCGCGATCAGTGCAGTACAACATCGTGCATTGCCAGAAGACGATGCGTACCTTTACCTTGTTGGGTAAAGGTGCGATGGAGCATAGCATACATATGCATTACATTGTGGAAAGATCATTTGCATACTTGTGCAAGATATTGAGGTGAAGTTATTTTTTTGCAAACAAACGCAACTTCACAGTTGCAATGTGGAAATTGACTCATGAGAGTCTCTTGTGGTATGAGTAATGTGGTTGTGGTTTTGGAATGGGGTTCACCCCTTGTGGTATGGTAGAGGTTGTGGTTGTGGCATGAGATTCTTCTCTCTTGTGGTAATTGTGGATAGCAGTTGTGGATGCGAGAAATAGTAAAGTTATGAGGTAAAACACGCTAATACTTTATTGTCATTGGTAGTGGTAGTGGTGATTAACATGGAGCAGATTGATCAAGATTCAATTGTTAATATTTTACTATCATTGGTAGTAAATATGGTTGAGGCTATAATTGTGATCATTATGGGGATTGGATATTGATGCTTAATATCTTTGTAGTTTAATTGGTGGTAAATGAATGTGGATTCACATTATGGGTGTGGATATTTGGATACTTTAATGATGTTGTATGTTTGTTTGTAGTCCGAATAGCCGGTAAAGCAGTTTGCTTCTTG
Organism: Ampelocalamus luodianensis; assembly: GCA_036346255.1. NCBI lineage: Eukaryota > Viridiplantae > Streptophyta > Magnoliopsida > Poales > Poaceae > Ampelocalamus > Ampelocalamus luodianensis. The sequence continues at coordinate 11,009,551 of CM070627.1, read as the reverse complement.
AGATTTTTATCTCACCCTTGTTTTCTTTCCCCTACGGTGATTGTTGAGCATTCATGGGATGGGTAGAGCGGCACCACAATAATGCACATGGTTCATCAACTCATGTTGTAATAAAGTCGATGAAATTCTAGCCAAATGCTTAACTATTTGTGGAGGATTATGTTATTTAATAAAGATGGACTTGTGAACCATTCTTTGATTAATCTGCTAGAGGTTGTTTAATTATTGAACTTGTTACCGTTATCTTTATTCCCTTAGATGTTTATGCTTCCGCTTAATGTTTTTTGTCTAGAGATGTTGCCGAATTAATTATCTTGAAATTTGGCTAGCTGTAGAGTGGTTTAGTAGCATTCCAGGGTAATGTGGGTCCTGGGGTGTTACAACTTTGTTTGATGGCTCAAATTATTCTTATTAGAAAATTAGAATGTCCATTTTCTTAAAGGCCATGAGTCCGAACATATAGAAAATTGTAAATGAGGGTTATGTTATGCCTCTTGATCCAACAAACTTCACGGTTCAAGATGAACGTAATACTCATTTAGATGCTCAAGCAATGAATGCTATCTTTGGCGCTTTGAACGCGGATGAGTTCAATAGGGTGAGCAATTTGGAAACCGCTCATGCTATTTGGACCACTCTCTCCGAAATTCATGAGGGCACATCCACGGTCAAAGAAGCTAAATTGCATAGGCTTCGGATTAAATATGAGATATTCATAATGTTGCCAAATGAAAACATCACCGAGATGTATTCAAGACTCAACAACATTGTGAATGAACTCAAAGGTCTTGGTACTAACCTTCTTGATATTGATGTTGTGCGCAAGATGCTTAGGGCGCTCCCAGATAAGTACGAGACGTTGGTGACATTATTTCTCAACTCTCTTGAGTTGCCAAGAATGACACCAACCGGACTTTTGGACAACCTCATCACAAACGAGCTATACAAGAGGGACAAGGAAGAGCTCTTGGATTCATCTTCATCCAAGAAGAAAATTACCGCTTTTAAGGCCAAAGCGGAATCAAGTGATGATGAGGATGAAGAAGAAGACTCGGATGAGGAGTATGCTCTCCTTGTGAGGAGAATGAAGAAATTCATGAGAAGACGCCCACATCAAAACTTCAACTTCAATAAGTACAAGAAAGGGCAATCCTCAAGTGACTACAAGCGATATAGCAACATTCGTTGTTATGGATGTGATGAAAAGGGACACATAATCTCAAATTGCCCCAACAAGAAGGATGACAAAGATAAACCATTAAAGAAGAAGGAATTCGATGGAAAGAAGAAGCTCTTCAAAAAGCTTCACAAAAGGGGCAAAAATGAAGCTCACATTGGAGAGTGGGATTCCGATGAAGAATATTCGGACTCCAACTCCGATTCAAGTGATGAAGAGTCTTCTAAGAAAAGAGGACTTGTCGGCATCGCCATAAAGGAAGCTCCTTCACTCTTCTCGTCTCCTATATGCCTTATGCACAAGGAGATAAGGTAAAACCCTTTGATGATGATGTTCCTTCATATGATGAATTAATGGACATAGTTGAAGATTTAAATGAATATATAGGAAAAGAGAAATCAAAATTTAAGGTCTTGAAGAAAGAATATATCTCTCTAAAAGACTCTTATGAGAAGCTAAAGGAAGCTCATGATTCTCTTCTCTTAAAAGATATGGAAAAATCTCATTCACATATTGGAATTACTTGTGATCTAATGGATGAGATGACTAGAATAGAAATTGCTATAAATACTATATCCATGTCTAGCATTTCTACATCATGTGATGATTTACTATCCATGCCTTGTTGCTCCAATAATGATTCAATTACAAATACTTGTGATCCTTTACTAATTGTTGAAAACAATGAGTTGAAAGAGCAAGTCACCAAGCTAAGCAAGAGCTTGGAAAAATGCTTCAAGGGTAAAGCAACCCTTGACAAGTTATTGAGTGAGCAAAGGTGCTTATTCAATAAGGAAGGACTTGGGTATGTGCCCAAGAAAGGTAAGAAAACTGGTAAACAAACCTCCAAGGTTTGTTAAGCAAAGTGGTAAATATTGCAATAAATATGGTAAGGTAGGACACATATCAAATGCTTGCTCAAATATTAATGTTAAATCCTATGACATTTATGATTCTTGCTACATGCTTAAGAAATTTATAGATGGTAAAATAATTGCAAGATTTATTGACACTTCGATTTTAGACGCTAAAAAGAATGCTATTTGGGTGCCTAAAACCTTGGTCACTAATCTCCAAGGACCCAAACAAATTTGGGTACCTAAAAGAACTTAATTCTTGTTTTGTAGGTGAACTACAAGACCGGTGGAAAACATTGAGTGATCGATAGTGAATGCACTCAACGCATGACCGGTGATAGGAAAATGTTCACCACATTCGAGAATGTTAACGGAAGTGACAAGATCACATTCGGTGATAATATCAAAGGAAAGGTAATTGGTTTAGGTAAAATTGCTATTTCAAATGACCTTTCCATTAACAATGTATCTTTAGTTGAGTCACTAAATTTCAATTTATTATCCGTTGCTCAAATTTGTGATCTTGGTTTAATTTGCTCATTCTCTAGTGAAGGTGTTTCAATTTCAAATGAAAAAGATAGTGCTTTGGTTTTCAAAGGTTTTAGATTTGGAAGTCTTTACTTGGTAGATTTCTCCTCAAATGTATCTTGCTTACAAACTTGTTTAATTGCAAAAACTTCTTTAGGTTGGCTTTGGCATAGAAGGCTAGCTCATGTTGGCATGATTCAACTTAAAAAGCTTTTCAAACATGATCTAGTTGTTGGCTTGAAAGATGTGAAGTTTGAGAAAAATCGACTGTGTAGTGCTTGTCAAGCCGATAAACAAGTCGCAAGCTCTCACCCTTCCAAGAGTATCATGTCAACCTCTAGACCATTGAAACTCTTACATATGGATTTGTTTGGGCCAACAACCTATAAGAGTATCGGGGGAAATAGCTATTGTTTAGTTATCGTGGATGATCACTCTAGATATACATGAGTGTTCTTTCTAGATGACAAGAGCGAAACCTCCGGAATTTTCAAAAGTTTTGCAAAGAGGGCTCAAAATGAATTTGACTTTAAAATAAAGAAAATCCGTAGTGATAATGGTTCCGAGTTCAAAAATACTAAAGTTGAAGATTTTTGTGATGAACTTGTAATAAAGCACGAACTATCCACAACCTACACTCCCGAGCATAATGGAGTTGTAGAAAGGAAAAATCGTACATTAATTGAAATGGCTAGGACAATATTTGATGAATATAATACTTCCGATAGCTTTTGGGCGGAAGTAATTAACACCGCTTGTCATGCCATAAATCGTCTTTATTTGCATCGCCTTTTGAAAAAGACTTCCTATGAACTTCTTGTTGGAAGAAAACCGAACATCTCTTATTTTCGTGTCTTTGGTTGCAAGTGCTATATTTTGAAAAAGGGTGTTCGTCTTTCAAAATTTGCAAGTCGATGTGATGTTGGTTTCTTGCTTGGTTACTCTTCGAATAGCAAAGCGTATCGTGTCTTCAACCAAAACTCCGGTTTAGTTGAAGAAAGACACGATGTTCAATTTGATGAAACTAACGGCTCTCAAGAAGAGCATGAGAATTTGGATGATGTAGGCCATGAAGCCTTAAGAAAAACAATGGAATATATGCAAATAGGCGACATCAAGCCTGAAGACAATCCGTCATCCTCTACTCAAGTTGAGCCTCCTACCTCTTCCACAAGTCAAGTACAACCTAATGAAGAGGACAATAAGGAAGATAATCAACCATCCAACCTACCACCAAGAATCCACAATGCAATTGCAAAAGATCATCCAATAGATCAAATATTGGGTGATGTAAGTAAGGGTGTTCAAACTCGATCTCGTGTCGCTTCATTTTGTGAACATTACTCTTTTGTCTCTTCTCTTGAGCCAAAGCAGGTAGATGAAGCACTAAATGATCCCGATTGGATGAACGCTATGCATGAAGAACTCAATAACTTCACCCGTAATGAAGTTTGGACATTAGTGGATCGACCCAAAGAATACAACGTCATTGGTACAAAATGGGTTTTTAGAAACAAACAAGACGAGAATGGTATGGTTGTAAGAAACAAAGCAAGATTGATCGCACAAGGTTTTTCACAAGTCGAAGATTTAGATTTTGGTGAAACTTTTGCTCCCGTAGCTAGACTTGAGTCTATCAGGATACTACTTGCTTTTGCATCATGCTTTGATATTAAACTATTTCAAATGGATGTCGAAAGTGCATTCTTAAATGGTAAAATATCCGAACTTGTCTTTGTTGAACAACCCCCCGGTTTTGAAGATCCCAAAAATCCAAATCATGTTTACAAACTCTCAAAGGCGCTCTATGGTCTTAAACAGGCTCGTAGAGCATGGTATGAACGCCTTAGAGATTTTCTAGTCTCAAAGGGATTCAAAATTGAGAAAATCGATTCAACATTGTTTACAAAAGTTTTGAACGATGATTTCTTTGTATGTCAAATTTATGTTGATGATATAATCTTTGGATCTACTAGCCAAGATCTTTGCAAAAAATTTGGTGATATGATGTTTAGGGAATTTGAAATGTCCATGATCGGAGAACTTAGCTATTTCCTTGGACTTCAAATCAAGCAACTCAAAGATGGAACTTTTGTGAGCCAAACAAAGTATGCAAAGGACTTAATCAAGAAGTTCGGGATGTAAGATGCAAAACCCATCAAGACTCCCATGGCAACTAACGGTCATCTTGACCTTAATGAGGAAGGTAAATCGGTAGATTTAAAGCTTTATAGGTCTATGATTGGTAGCCTGCTTTATCTTACCGCATCTAGGCCCGATATCATGTTTAGTGTTTGTATGTGTGCTCATTTTCAAGCTTCTCCAAAAGAATGTCATCTTATGGCCGTTAAAAGGATTCTTAGATATTTAAAGCATTCCTCTTGCATAGGTTTATGGTATCCTAAAGGTGCTAAATTTGATTTAATTGGATATTCTGATTCCGATTATGCGGGTTGCAAAGTGGATAGAAAAAGCACCTCCGGAAGTTGTCAATTCTTATGAAGATCCTTAGTTTTTTGGTCCTCAAAGAAACAAAACTCCGTAGCACTATCCACCGCCGAAGCGGAGTATGTCTCCGCAGGTAGTTGTTGTGCTCAATTGCTACGGATGAGGCAAACCTTCATGGATTATGGAATAAATTTCTCTAAAATGCCTCTTCTATGTGACAATGATAGTGCCGTAAAAATAGCCAACAATCCGGTTCAATACTCCAGGACTAAACACATAGATATTCGCCACCATTTTCTTAGAGATCATGTAAGCCAAGGTGATATTGTGATTAGCCACATAAGAATAGATGATCAATTAGCGGACATTTTCACAAAGCCTCTAGATGAAAGCCGCTTCTGCAAGTTGAGGAATGAATTAAATGTTATAGATCTTTTTAATGTCATTTGATTACTTTATGTTCTTGGATTTTCTTTTGAACTCGATTTTTTTTGTCTTGATTCAAGAACTTAGATGGGAAACACATATAGGGGGAGTGCTATACAATCTCCATATATAACACATCCTTACATGTGCACATATTGAAAATTATGCTAGAAACCCTTTTCTTTAACATGAACCCTTTTTGGTCAAAAGTTTACCTCTAGTCTTTATTTACCAAATTTCTTGAAATACTAGTTATTCCTATAATATATTGCATTTCAAAAGCTTTTGGTTGAAAAGATCTCAAAAATTCAATCCTTGCCCAAACTTTGTTTTCATGTATCGTGTTTTGACCAAAAACGGATTTTTGTCCAAAATCTATATCACAATGATTTTGTTAGTGCTATCAAAAGGAAATATCTCAAGATAGTTATTCGTGACCTTTTTCGTGTTGTTGTGTTTTTCAATCTCCTAATCAATTCAAAGTTATTTGAGTTTGAATCTCACCAAAAGGTAACTTAAAACCCGAAATTTGTCAAAGTCACCTTTCTCACAATGTTTTCTCCCATACATTGACTTAAGATAGTCTCTCATACATTCTCTCTCAATTAAAAATTCCATTGGTATGTTTCCCTCGGTTCTTCTCAAAATCATCTCCAAAATTATTTATAAAAAGAACAGGATATTTTCCTTGTTCAAATGTTTTTTTTTATCTCGTTGAAAATTGCTCCAAGATGGCTTTTATATTTCTTGCTAACTTTGTGAAGCAAGGACAACACGCAACTTCAGCTTTTTCCTCTCTGTGCGGTCAACCCGCCGTCCATCGTCCGGTCAACCCGCAGGTACTTCCCCGGGTTAACCGCTCCTCCTTCGTCGGTCTGACCGCGCCTGGCATTCAAGATGGTTTCACCTACCACAGTTATTTCTTTTTACCCCACCGGTGTTTTTACCGTTCCTATCCTCATCTCTCTCTCCCGTCTGTTCCTCTCTCTCCCGACGCTGCCAACGGCGCCCACGCCGGTCTCTTTTTCTCCCGTCGCCGGTTGTCCTCCTTGGTCCTCGCTGGACCCCCCGACTTCGCCGGCTGCTCTCCTCTTCGACGCCGCCTCAAATCCGACCCCAAGGTTTTCCTCTCTCTCTCTCTTCCCGTGATTCCAATCTAGATCCAAATCTTGAGCTTTCTTCTTCTCTACATAAGTCTCAAGTACATACCTTGTATTTGTATGACAATGTATGTGTCCAGTAGCCTTTTGCCTCGATCTGGTGTGATTGATTGAACTCCTAGGGTTTCTCTGTCAGGCCCGGTCTGACCGGCGTTCATATTGCGGTCAGTCCGATTGTGTGGTCTAACCGACGTATAAATCGCGGTCTGACCGGCCCTGCCAGAAAAACATCCAGCTGTTGTCTCTTTCAATCCTTTTACTTATCGGATCTTGCCTCTTCACCAGATCTCATGGCACGAACCAAGACGGTTGGTGATCCCGGAGCATCCTCTTCCCGCTCTCGTCCTCCCCGGCAAGCCACTCATCGCCCTCCTATTGAACACAGCGACACCGAAAGCGATGAAGCATAGCCTACTAAATCTTCTATTCCTAGCGCTCATGATGACATGGATGAAGATTCTCAAGAAGATGATGCTGAGCAACAATTTCCACCAGAACCTCGAGTCGACCTTCGATCCATTAAGAATGAAGACTTTATGCGGCTCAGACAAAAGAATCAGTATACCATGCCAAGAACAGCCACCGACTCCAGGTTTCACACTCTATTCCAGGAGGATACTTATAATCATGTGATCATTCATAAGCAGTTTGCCATTCAGAAATACATCAATTGGGCTTACCTCAATGAGCAAACTCGCTATGAAGGTCTCTACTCTCGTTTTCGTTCTGCCGGAGTGGATGGCATAGTCAGTGTCAAGTGCAATTTCAATGAAGATATCATTCGACAGTTTTATGCCACAGTTCATATTGCTCCCAACTTTGCCACTCTCACCTGGATGACTGGTTCCAAGCGCTACTCAGCCACCAAGCGACATTTTGAGGAGGCTCTCAATCTGCCTCACAGGGATTATGTCAAGCTTCATCTTGAGCCCGTCCTTGGACTCCAGCACGCATACGCGGTTCTATGATCGAATTATCTTTGGATATGTTCCTGGAAAAGTTGCTGGTTTATTACCTCTTCCAAGCGTCATTAATAGGATTATACGAGCTACCATCTTGCCCCGGAGTGGCAATAATGATGCTATTCGCGGTCATGCCTGGAATGTTATTGAATTTGTGATGCATGGCAAGAAATTTGACATCATGCATCTTATTTTGATTGAGCTGGCAGCTTGCAAAGGTGATTTGGGAAAGCGAATGTACTATGCACCTTACATCATGCAGCTCATTCACAGGGTGACTGACTTCAATGGTGCACTTCCTTTTCCTCACAAACAATACAAGCCTGAAGGTGATCATCAGCGTGATTTGAGGAATAGGCCTTTGGAAAGGCAAGCCCCTGCAGGTGACAATGAACCTTCAGAACTTCCTCAATCAGCTCCTCAGCAACAGGGTAGACTTGATCCTCTTTTGATGGAAACTCTGCACAAGGGTATCACCACTATTGTCTCTCGCTTTGATGCTGTGGATCGTCGCATGGAGATTCTTGATCATCGCATGGATACCATTGATCGCCATTATCAAGCTCTGGACACTCGGCAGGCTGCCCTGGAGACCTCCAACACTGACGTGCTTCACCGTCTTGATCAATTGACTGGTTGGGTTTCTGACATTCAGGCTTCACAGGCGCAGATTTTGACTCGTGTGTCGTCCATAGAGCAGTGCGTCACTTATTCTCATCGCCGTCGTGTGGATCCTCCCCCAGCAGCTCCTTCCACTTCGACTGACGCTCCTCCTCCTCCTCCTACCTCTTAGCTTTTGGTATTTGATGCCAAAAGGGGAGAAGACCTTTATATATATCTATATAGCCTACTGATAATACCACAGTGTTCTACTCACTATGTTTTGGACTCTCTCTGTAATAGGATTGTGGATAAGTTTGTGGTTGTTCACTGTTTGTTATCCTTTTGGACTTATTAAACCTCTGATAATGTGTTATTATAATCTCTTTTGTGAACCTGGTTGAATGTTTGAATCTCCCTTGATTATTCTGTCAATAATGTTACTCTTTCAGTCAAAAGTTATTACAAGAGAACACGATTCTTTGCATATAGTCGAGGGAGCTTCCTTTCACTTTTAATGACTTAGCTAGCATTGTGTTTTTTTATATATCCCCTATATTGTCTCTTGTCACACGCTATCTATTTCATTTCGTAGAACATACATCTTGCTCAAAACTTTGTGTATGTTCAAATTAATCCATCTTCTAAATGAGGTTGTCATCAATTACCAAAAAGGGGGAGATTAAAGAATCTAGGCCCCACGTGTAATGTTTTGGTAATTATAATAACCATGTGTCTTGCACTAACTCGTTTTGTCAAGATGGTGATGGGGTTGTCAATGGGAATATTTGAAAGAACTCTAAAAGTACATCATCTCGGTGAAAGCAAAGGTAGCTAGTAAATAGAACCTTTTCTTTCTTTACAGGTCTAGGAGAATGGAGAAAAAGACCGGATTAGTAGAATAGGAAACCGTACTATAAAGAGGGATCAATTGTCCAGTAGCTTGAACGCTAAAGATGCCAAAAGATTGCTCAAGTCTTGATTGGTTAAACTCGGTTCCATTTGAAATGGTCTGGCCTCAATTTTATTGTGTTTTATCTTTAAGGCCGGACTGACCGGAGTTTACAGGCTGGACTGACCGATAGTCCGGATCGACAACACGGTCAGCTTTTTCCAGTAAGCTTCTTCTCTGTGTTTTCCTAGTCCGGACTAACCGCCGGCTAAATACCGGACTGAACGGACATCCGGGTCGAGGTCCCGGTCAGCTTTTTCCAGAGAAGGAAGTTTTGTGATTTTCGAGTCCGATCGACCGACAGCGATTTACGCGATCGACCGAACCTTCGGTCGAGGTCCCGCCGGCTTTTTCCAGAGAAGGAAGTTTTGTGATTTTCTCGAGTCCGATCGTGAAGCAATATTTACGCGATGACCGGACCTCCGGTCGAGGTCCCGCCACTTTTTCAGAGAAGGAATTTTGTGATTTTCGAGTCGGGATCGACCGGCGTGATTTACGCGGATCGACGGACCTCCAGGTCGAGGTCCCCGTGAGCTTTTTCCAGAGAAGTATTTTTCTTTGTTTTGCTAAAAAGCTGGGTCCGGACTGACCGGGGACATAACTGCGGTCTGACCGGATCTCTCTGTAACGGATAGTTTTTTACGCATTTAATGCGGAGCAGTCGACCGTTATCTCAGCAGGCCGGACTGACCGGCCACATACCTGCGGACTGACCGCACTTCGGGGTTTCGTGCTCCAACGGCTAGTACAGTGGGTTGAGGCTATAAATACCTCACCCACTACAGCATATGTTTGTTGTTGAACCTCATTTAACACTCTTGAGCCCCTTTGCTTGTTCCTACACTCTTGAGAGCATTGATTTCATCTTGCAAAGGTTGTTGAGGTTTTTCTGAGTGCATTTATTAGAGCTTGATCTTTGTGGCACTTTGAGCATCTTCAAGCGAAGAATCGTTGATTTATTACTCTTGGAGATTGTCGTCTCCTAGACGGTTTGGCGGTGCAAGTTCGGTGATCTTTTCAAAGAAGATTGTGAAAAGACCCGGTTTCGAGATTGTGAGTGGTTTGGTGTTCACCATCTCCGGAGCGGAGGAAGAACAACCACTAGTGATCGAGGAAAGGCTTAATTCGTGGAGCCGGCTTGATTTGTTCAAGCTCCCTCAACGTGGACTAGTGAAGATCGGCAAGTCTTAGATACCACGGGAAAACATCGTTGTCTCATTGTGGTTATTTCTAGTCTTTACTCTTCCGCATTTATATTTCTTGCTTGATCATTGTGTTTGTATTGCTTAGCTAGAAGTATAACTTGTTATACTAAGTTATTAATTGGCCTAACTTGTTGATTTGTTAAAAAGTTTTAAAAACCTCCTATTCACCCCCCTCTAGTCGGTTATCCTTGATCCTACAACAGGGTCTGGTGGAGCATCCGGCCTCGTCAGGGCGTGTCGGTGTCGGACGTGGTCTAACTGACCCTCTCGCCTGCTGGGCTGCTGCTGGACGGGACGACGCCGGCGAATGTAACGACTGTCGACCAGGCAACCCGCTGGTATCAACCTCTGGGAGCCTGGTGCACGACAACAGGCCGAAAATACGTGTGGCTTGATCAGTCACCTGACGGATAGCCTGGGCCGTCTCCTCGCGTGTGCCCTCCACACCGTCCGTGAACCTTTGAAGCCATGAGCGGCAGTCTGTCGTAATCTCAGCAGTGATGCTCGCCTACATCAAAAACATGATCTGGTGAAAACTGTAATGGCGGAGGCCACAATTGAAGTTTTCGAAGTAGGATGTAACGTACCGTGCGGTGGACGTCCTGCGCAAAATGCACAGGGTATGTGTCTGTCGGTGCCGGGACACGCGGTGCGGGCTCATCTGCAGCAAGTACGAGCCTCGTACGTGTCTGAGGAGTGTACCAGCGGAGGTACGCGTCGAGGTCGTAAGGTCGTAGGGGTGTCCTCCGCACACGCCCCTGTAGCGCGCCCCACCGCCCCCCGATCGTTCATCCTACCACCTCGGCCGTGCGCGGCGAACTCCCTTCCTACGAACTCGCAAGACGTAACATGTAGTTAGAAGTCATGCGTAGTAGACGGCCTCAAAAAATAGGGCATGTATGCCGATTACTCACGCGTGCACGCTGCCGCACCGCCGCCGAATCGCATCGAACCTCTCGCCAGAGGCCGAATCGGCGCATCACACGATGTGCCGCGTAGTCCTCAACAAAGACGTCGAAGACGAGCGCCCTGCGGGTGAGCCAGTAGTCCCGGTCGCACAGGCACAGCGAGGAAAGCCCGTGAGGAGCGCGGGCATCTAACTCCTCAGGGGAGTATGGCTCCCAACGAACGTCGTCCGCCGTGAGCGGCCGAATCGCTTCCACGAACGGCTCAGACGCGCGTGTCACCTGACGCGGCGTGGCTGCACTGCAAGGAACACAACATATTAGATAGGACGATCGATTATATGAAAAAATAAGTCACACAAAAGAATACATACCCGTCACCGACACCAAAGCGAGCCCATTGTCGGTCGATCAACCTCACCCGCGTTGTACATCTCCTGCCCGTATGGAGAGTTGTCGTCCAAAAAGGGTCGTCCGAGGCTAAAGCGCTCGAATGACCACAACTGCAGTAGGAGAGGACACCCCGTGAGGACGGAGTTCGGCCTCGACCTGAAGCACGAGTCGCACAAGCCGCGATACGTGGCAGCAAGTACGGCCAAACCCCAGCTGATCTGCGGGGCCTCTCCGTCGACGATGGCCCTGGCGTATGCGATGAGCCGCGCGTCGACGGTGTCGCCGTGGCTGCTGGTGAACAGGACCCAACCGAATAGCCACAACAAGTACGCCTCGAGATGGCGTGACACACCTGCTGGTCGTCCGCGGCAGGGTCCATCCGCTCGAGCTGTGTACAACAAAAAAGAAAGTAAGACCGTAGTACGAATAGGAGACTACAGTCGCTCGAACGGGAAAGTCGTCGAACACGTACCCAGAACTACGACAGCCACCGCAAGGACGGGCCGTGCCTCTGTGCCTTTGGGAAGATGTAGTACCGGGCCGCGGCCGCAGGCGGAAGGACTCCCTGAAACCTGGCCAGAAGGTCCTTACGCTAGTTCTTCGGAGGCTCCTGTGGGAAGGCAGCACCTCCCGCGATAGGGAGGCCAAGAAGCATGGAGACGTCCTGTAGAGTAGGGGCCATCTCCCCGAACGGGAGATGGAAAGTGTGAGTCTCCGACCGTCACCGGTCCACATGAGCTGTCAGCAAAGACCGGTCGAACGGGAAGCGTCGGGACCGCTCTGGCCCGGCATGGACGTCTCCGTCGTCGTCACCCGTGGGTGCTGCCGGCTCGTCCTCGTCCGTGGCCTGCACCATCCGGGCGAGAGGTAGTAGACCGGCAGCGCTGAGCCTGCAAAGCAAGATAAGGTTAGTACGGAATGTACGTATAGCGAGAAGATAGTGTCGACGAATGCTAACCTGGCTGTCCAGCGTGGGTCTAGCCTCTAGGCCACCCGAGGTGTACGCGTGCGGATCACCCCCAACACAGTCGCGTCAGCAGCACCCGCAGGATGAGGAACACGACGCGACGCGCGATGTAGCCGGTCGATGCGCTCGTCCAAGAGACCGAAACTCCAGTCAGATCCGTGAGCCATACCTGCAAAACAAATTGAAGTTAGGAAATACGTGGAAATATAACATCGAATGTAAAACAGGAGTAAATTTGACTTGCAAACAAACAAACAAATAAGTATTGGACCACCGGGGATTCCTTTCAAAATTACATAGTAGCAGAACAGTTACATAAAGAATACAAAGTACACATGACAATACAAATTAGATAGTAGCAGAACAGTTACATAAACAATACAAAGTACACATGGTCCTACTATTCGCACTGCAAGAAGTGGTACCGCAAACCATGGCAGTGCCTACTCCTCAGCTAGTGCCTTGCATCGTCTGGCTGTGTGGCCCTCCTGGCCGTCGAGCCCGCAGCGTCGACCCAACGCCCCGTCTTGTGCTTCGTCCATATCATTGGTAATACGACGACTCTGCCGACGACCCTTGCCACCCTTAAGCATGTCAATATCCGGAATCCAGATCTTGTTTGCAATATCCAAGGTGGCGAAATTACCCACAACCCTGAAGCCCCTAAACTCGCCAGTCCAAGCCTGCACCACCCTGTTCTTCAAGAAGTACTCGGACACAAAGTTCAACAGGTCCATGCGCACAATCCCGCATGCGGCGAGGACATGGGAGCATGGCTTGTGTAATAGCTTCGGTTTGTTGCATGTACAGCTAGGTTCGTTCACATGATCTCCAAGCCATACCTCCTAAGTGACAACAGAACGAGCCGTCCCAAATCCGGCTCTATCCCGGAGGAGCACGTCGAAACGATACTCCATATTGCCCATCACGTGCACCGTGTGCGACTGGCCCTTCTCTGTCTTCGCCTGTATGTATGTCGTAATCTTCGAGCAGTATGGTGTTTGAGGGTTGGTGACATGCAGTGCGGCATTTGAATGCCTCTCCCTGAAATACCCGATTCTGCTGTGCAGAACACCTTCCACGATGGCGACGAGGGGCTGAGAACGAAGGCCCCTAAGAACCCAGTTGTACACCTCTGCAAGGTTAGTGGTCATTATGCCATACCTTGCCCTGTCGGTGTCGTGCAGCAATGACCACTTCTCCAATGGCACGGCTCGATCCGGGCGAAGCACTCGATGTTCCTCAAGTTCCTCCGCCGCTCCTGCGCAGTTCGCACTCGTCCGAGGTTCCTCTCGTTCACGTGCTTCCTGCTGTGTTCATCCAGTAGCATCCATAAGGCGTCAAATTTGTGGTGCTGGTTCTGCATAGCCAGCCTCTTGAATAGCTTCACTAGCGGTTGCTTCGGGAACTTCTTGAAGAACTTCGCCCCTAAGTGCCGAATGCACCATCTACTCCTCATATCCGACCAAGGGAACGGCTCCTCGGGGTCTTCTTGAAGTTTTCTTATGGCCTTCAGCATCCCGGCGTGGCGATCATGGATCACGCACACACCAGGACGAGCTCCAACAACTCCCACCCTTAGATGTCGAAGGAACCACAACCAGCTGTCGTAATTCTCACATTCGACGAATGCGATGGCCAATGGCAGAATTTGATTGTTCCCGTCAACGCCTATGGCTGTAAGGATTTGCCCTTGTATTTCCTACCAAAATGTCCGTCAATCGAGATCACGGGCAGCATATGCCTAAAAGCCTCGATGCAGGGACCAAAGGCTAAGAAGGCCCTTTGCAATATTAAAAAACCTCACGGTTTTTTAGATGGCATGTCCTTTACAGCAGTGTACGTGCCCGGGTTTCTCTCCTGCAGCACCCCCAGCATACGAGGAAGGTTATCGTACGCCGCCTCAAAAGATCCAAACCGTCTTTCCAAAGCCTTTTGCTTCGCATGCCACGCCTTTGCGTAGCTGATCTTGTACTTAAATTTCTTATCAATAGCCACCATAATATGCTTGGCCTCCACATCCTTCTTCTCTACTATCTCTCCATACATCAAATTGGCTACGAAGGTCGACGTTAGGTTACGATGTCCGACAAAACAAATCTTGAGCATGCGAGTGCGCTCTACCTTCGAGACAATCCGGTGAGTCTCATACTTGGTCTATGCGTGTACTCGCCAAGGACAACTGGCTTGCTCGCACTTCACAGTGTACTGCTCCTGGCTAGATTTGATGACCCGGAATGTCCGCTGCATGGACATAGCCCATAGCTTAATGGCATCCTGCAAGGATGTCTTATCAGCAAACATTGAGTGCAACCAACCTCGGAGCATGGTACTCCCACGGCGATTCGTGCTCGCCATGCGTAGTTACACCTCAACGCCAAATCTATTCCATTCCTGGGGGATGAGAGCTCCGTCCTCATCGGAACTATCCTCGTCGTCCTCCTGTAGAGCTTCCTCTTCAGCCAAGGCCATCCGGTCATCGCTATCCATTTGACGCAATATGTACTCTATATGCTCTCCTTCATCAGCCTGTCCTGTAGGCTCACCATGCGGTGACCGATCTTCCTCTTCTGTATGTACCGCGTCGGCCTCATCACAAGCAACATCCTTCGAACCCTTCGTAACGCCGCTCCACCTCCTCTTCTTCACCAACATGCCGAGCACCCAGCTGCTCCCACCACTGTGATGATATCCGACGACGGGTCCCGCAAAGCTTCTTTGGGCATGGTTGCACAAGCACTACACACTCATATCCACGGCGCACGACCTTTCTATAAAGTCCTTCCACACACCGTGCGCATCGTTGTTCTCAACCCCATCCGATGTCCGTGGGAGACCGCCCAAAGCCCTTGTATGAAGACACCGCACACCTCGTGGTCCAAGGAGAAGCTACGGTGAGCCAAGACATCACATCCGCGATTTGTGCATTCTCGCCTGGTGTACAGAGTGGCTTGAGAAAACTACTCAAGTCAAGATCAGACGGATTTTACGAACGGTGCCAACACCGTAATGCACTTTCAATGTAGTTGGTACTGCATGACTTCATCAGATGCTCGCAAATATTTTCAATATTGCAACTAGTCGATTGCAACGCACAACATCCAAGACGCCATTCATTCCCTAAGGCGAGGCAACAATGAACGTGCAAGATAATATTCTGATTCAACCTAAAAACCGAGCTAGTCCATAGAATTCATTATCTGATTCTGACGCTAACTTGCAATCCAAATGATACAAGTGCCGTTTCAGTCTTCTACAGAGCTAATTAACCTATACTAATTTGTTTATACTAATTTATCTCTACTAATTTGTTCATACAACTAATTCATCGTCCTCATACGCTCGGTCACGCATTATTTATCCAATGATAGTCGGTCACGCATGCACCAACACAATTTCAATACTTCTCATAAACATCACTTATACTTCTACTGCTATTTTGGTCTCTAACTAAAGTTTTCTATCGCTGCTACTTACATACAAATGAATAACATTTCGATTTTCTAATTTTTTCCACTAACTTTAATTTCCTACAGGTGTTACTTATACTACTATTTTTAACTACATCAACTATTTTTTTTATCGCAACTATTTACATACAAATTAACTACATTTTGATTCCCTAATTTCTCCCGATTAAAATTTTGTACAAGTGCTACTTATACTACTATTTTTAACTACATAAACTATTTTTCTATCGCTACTATTTACATACAAATTAACTACATTTTGATTTTCTAATTTTTTTTCTCTACCTAAAATCTCTAACAGAAACTACTTACACTACTATTTGAACTATATAAACTAGTTACTTACTAAAAAATATACATTATAAAATTAAAATACTTACCTCACAAACGAAGTCTTCTTCTTCTCCCTCTCTCCCTCCCTCCCTCTCTCCCTCTTTCTTTCTCTCTTTCTCTCTTTCTCTCTTTCTTTCTTCTTCGCAACCTGCAGAGGCTCGGCCGGGGACCGCGCGCGGCCTTTATATAGCCCTCCAGTCGCCGAACCGTTGAGCGACTGGAAGCTGTCGCTCAACCGTTGGGCGATTGCAGTTATTGCCGCCCGACGGTTGGGCGATTGCAATTATTGCCGCCCGCCGGTTGGGCGACCGTAGCCTATCGCCCAACCCTTAGGCGACTGGAGTATTTTCCGGTAAAAAAAAAGTCGCAAGAATAATTTTGAAATTTATAATAAAAAATAGATTATTTAAAAAAGAATTCTATATTAATCTATTCTAGTTGATATGTAGGCCTGTTTCAAAGAGAAATTATAAAATATAAATATTAGAGAGTGTGCTAGTGACTATCTATTGGAGATGTTATTTTTAAAGATGACGTAGCATATGTTAGAGATAAGATTATTGTTAAGGATATAAGGGTATTTATGGTATTTTCTATTGTATTAGAGTTTAGACTTGTGTTCGTTTGTACCCTATATATATTGTTCATTGGGTCTCTGAATACATACATACAATATTCATAACATGGTATCAAAGCCGAGTTAGATTTAAGGCTTACTGTAGCCGCCGCCGCCCCTAGGCTCTCGTCGTTCTCCGTTGTCGCTGCTTCCAAGAAGAGTTTCTTCGCTCCCGGGGGTGGCATGCTCGATGACGCCTCGCTGCGGGTCTTGCACAGCTGGCGCTACAGCCTACCTCGACCCGCTCTGCCCCGACATGCCGCCTCGGTTCTCCCCGCTCGGATCTGATGCCGATCGCCTCGGCTCGCTACGCTCAGCCTGTGAGGACCCGGAATATTTAACTAGTAACACTTAACCTCCAATTGGTTCTAGCGTTACTAATTAAACATTCTAAGCCTCGATGGACATATGCTTCCTGCACTGCAAGATATGTACATCATCACAAAATTACACATCAATTCCATACACATACATCACTAAGTTCAACAACGACATACATAAAGTAAAGTTATTACAAAAGAGAGCCGACTGCCAAATAGAACAATATACAAGAATGACAATGAAGCAAAAGCGCCATAAGATGGCTAGAACAAAAGTCGATCGTTAGCCAACATAACCCACAAGGCAACCGATCGCCGCCAAGCTAGTCGCCCATAGCTACCACAACACACTCACAAAAGTGAGGCCCTTCAGCTCACCTTCTTCCTCTCGCAATGTAACAATTAACATAGCATCCGAGTACAAAGATTGTCTTTGTACCCGCAAGATCGACGTGTGGAATAGCAGACCTATTCATAAACTACATGCAAGCTTATTTAGGTGGGGTTGTATGTCTTATTTTGCATGAAGCCAACTTTATTTGCAATAATGTAATACATTTTAAAAAGCAAGTTTGCAAATCTGCTTTGTTATCAAAGTAACGAAGTAAGTAAAGATACATACACGTAACCACCGAAGTGACTATCCCAATAGCCACCACAACATAGCACTAATCCCGATTCGCACTCACCCATCAAGTTTTAATTTAAAAGGTTGTAGTCTAACTCTTGAAAGACCTTGCCAAGCGTGTCCATAACCTAGGACGAGGCTATTCGAATAGTTTTAACCCTCGCAGGGTGTACCAATGTACCCACACTTGCATCGCCTTTAAGCCAAAAGCACACTTCCAAAGGTATGCCGGCACGGCTAAGTCCTACGAGACTTTTTCCAATATTGTGTATCAACCACGAGCCGCTCATATGGGTAGAAACACCATACGCTACATTGCAAGTCGAAAGACAACAAATCCCATCACGGGTGAAGTCTTTCTGACACTACAATGCTCCCAACACCATCCTCCCGCGACCTCCTGCGACCGAGGGCAATACACGCCAAAGTACTAAGTCAAGAGAGGTCCCATACCCTCTAATGTGGTTAGCACGCTAAAATGCTTGGTTTAGTGTAACAAGATGTTCGGTCCTTGTTGACTCAGCACCATTCCACCACACCAAAATCACACCAACATACCATTGTGCCCAAGTCTAAATCATTTTGTTTTCGTTTTAGTTTTCATAAGTAGACATGGCACAAGGTGGAAATCATAAATCATAATAAGTTTTGTGTGATCAAGGTTATCGACAAGTCGATAACCGCCATTTCTACCGGCTAAGCATGGCTAAGCAATTAATTCGCAACTACTAAGTGACAAGAGCCCATCCACGAACTCTAAATTACAGCAAGTAACCTAGGCTCATGGTAGTAGAGGATAATCATTTGCTAAGGAAATGCATCTACTAGGCCAACTATTAAAACAAAGTAGCAATGCATACATAGAATTTGTAATCAACATAAATACTTAAAATACTGGGATTAACATGATCAAACTGCTTGCTCGCTTGTCGTTGTTCAATTTGTTGCGGAGGGTCGTTCTCGGGTTACCGCAAATGTCTAATCCTAAGCTAAAAGGCAAAAAGAACCAAGAACAACCAATAAGACTAGCAACACTTAAACAAAAGAGCAAGCAAAAATTATCCAAATACAACGAAATTTATACACAAGGTAGAATACAAATATACCAAGACATAGAAACTGAAAACCTAATTTGGAATTATGTGCAAAAGATATTACCTAAAAACACATTTTCTACCATAATTAGCACTGTAGCAAAAATATTTTCTAGAAAGATCTTGAAGCTGAAATTTTTATGGTAGCTACCTACTGGTATAGAGGTAACCCATATAAAATTTCAGGTCATTTGGAGTTAAAGTGATTTAGTTATGATTTTTCTAAGATGCAAAATTAGCATAATGCACTTTCCAGAACATAAATATGTTCAAAACTAATTTTACTGATGAAGTATACCAACAGAGGGTTTTATAGAATTTATCATATATATTTTGCAGTTACAGAGAATTACTTGTGCATTTTATAAGCCTTCCGAATTTTCTAAATGTCAAAATAGGTACTAAATCATTAATCAAGGTTCCCGCTACAATCTTGGACTTACCATCATTTTTACATTAACATTGGGTTGATAACAAATTTATCAAAGTTGGAATCATTCATTTTGGACATACACGAGCAAGATATGCATTTTCTAACGCTTTATCCATTTTCTCGAATATTCAAAATGACGAAACCAAGTTATTCCTAGTTATACAATTTTCTCACATCGAACATGCTTAAATCCATTTTTATAATGAGCTAAAGTGATAACATAATTTATTACAGCTTGGAATTAACTAAAAGCGCTTAAAATGAATTAGTTATGAGTTTCTAAAGTTTTTATATCATTTTCGCTGATAAACAATTGCTTACCAAATACGTAACAATCCAATAAAAGGAAATGACGTGGACAACCCCACAACCCTTGATCTAACATCCCACGCACGCACGCGAAAATAGCGCGCGCGCAAACCCAATGAAACCCACCGCTGGATCAAGATCCAACGGCTCACACGAGTGTATGCAACCGACGGTGCGGTGGTTTAGGCCAATCCCACCGCAGATCGGCATGATGGACGCCCGTAACGCACCAACAACCGGATTGTCCGATTGCACACACGATCTCGACCATCGATCGCAAGATCGACGCCCAGACGACGAGGGGAACCGATGGTCCGAATGCATGCAAGATCCGGGCCGCAGATCACAAAATGGACGGCGGCTATAGATCGAAGTTCAAAAGTGGTATCGACGAGTGGGACCGCATGTCGCTGACTACGAGTCACGATCGCAACGATTTAACCCACGCCGCACATTGCACCGGGCCCACAAGTCGACTAGCAGGCTGTTAAGACCGAATTAGTGATTCTAATGATTGACATTAAATAGATTCTAATGATCACGAGATTTGATTTTAAACCCCTGCCCACAAGTCACGACCCGCAGGTTAATTCCGACAACGATTAAATGCCGACTCACTTAATTAAGCAATGATTAGGCATTAATGATGTCGAACAAAGGTGGAGTGAAACAGAGATTGATTTAAGGAGATTGGGCCCATTAGTCGCTGGTTCAACAATAATGATTAAGACACAATTAACAACTAATGATTAGCAATTAATGTGCCCTAATCGATGACGAAACAGAGCTTCTCAACCGCAAAACCCGAGTGGCTTTGACGGCTTGTCGCCGGCGACTCGGCCGCGCAAGGCCCACAAACTATCAAAATGGGTTCGCAATAGTGTTGCGGACCCAACTGTGGTGACCTCGCCGCGGTGGAGGTGCAGGAACGCCGCGAGCCGAAAACAAAGATGAAGGCCGACACGGCAAAACACGAAAATAGCAAAATGCTCCGCCGCAGTCCAAGGAAGCGAGTGCCATGACTTCTAGGGACTATATAGGAGCTACCTTAACCGAGAGGAGCTCCAAAGATGGCCGGGAAGACTTGAACACGATGAAGTCCACCTGAGCGAAGAAGATGAAGTGGAAGATGAGGTTCGAGCAAAATGAGTGGAACCAAATCATCACCACAGCCTTCATTATAGCTCAAAGAGGTTCCAAAAGCAAGTAATTGCAAAAGAATCACTTACCTGAGTGGAGAAGAAAGGGGTGAAACTAACTGAAAATCTCCAAACTTAAAATTGAGTGATTCTGTGAATGCAACCCAAAATCAAGTTAGGGGAAATACAAGGGAGGTTGAGGAGTTCAAAAGGGTGCAAGAAATGTTGAAGATAAACCACTGGACACCAAGGCCGCCATGGGAGCACTCGGTCAACAATGGTGGATTGAAGGTTTGAGATGGTTTTGAGCTCAAACACGAGAGTAGCTAGGTGTAGTGCAAAAGAACACTGTGAGGACCTAGAGGGGCTATTTATAGGAAAGGAATTAGGGTTTCGAGCAAGAACATGAGCCCATGGTGAGCTCGGTTCATGGTGCGCCATGGACCACGAAATGATGGGAGCAAGTGAGCACGGTGACCATGGAGGAGAAAGCTCATGCATTAAATGCATTGCGAGAGACGTTGACGAAAGCAACTTTGAGGTGACCCATCAAAGCCACCCACTCAACCTCTCTCTTTTCGCCATTGCGCCGCGCTCAAGAAGCAGAGGAGGAAGAAGAACAGCGAAAACAAACCACGACCGTTGGATTAAAAATGGACGGTCACGATTTAGCGAGTTCGCCGACAAATCCGATTGCTCACGGAACCGGACGGTTGGATCGAGATCCAACGGTCCCAATTTGTTAATGTAACCGAGGGTCCGAATGCTCACACGAACGTGGGCCACACGATCTGAATCCAACTACCGATATCGCACGCGCGCTTTGAAAGGGTGGCTCGTGCGCTTAGTTGATCGGGCCGAATCAATTGGCTCGAGCCCGAGTCCGACTCGAACCCGAGTAACAAGAAACCAAGTTTGACTTTGAAATAAAAACAGAGACTTTGAAAGATTTATTTGAGATAGCAAATTAACTCCAAAATTTATGAAAATTTTACAGAGCTTGCTAACTCAGATATTAACCTTGTGTAAAATTTTCAGAGGTTTTTATACTCGTGAATAAACCTCCCAAAATTCTGCAAGGCTCTGCTTTAATGTTTGACTGAGAGTCAAACAGTTTGACTACCCTCCAAAATATTCAAACAATTTCTAAAAATTGTGAAATTTTTCAGAGGGGTCACATATCATCCCAAGAACCTAGGAAAATATTTCCAGAGGATGATCAAAACATTTGACAAGAATGTTTTGAAAACCCAAGATTTGGATCAAAAGACTTGTGACTTCAGATTTCCATAACTTCTTGTACGATACTTGTTTGGTACAAAAGGAAATACAGGATGTAAGAAAAAGTTTTAATTTCCTCATTTTCTTACATTTGAAACACAAGCCCAAAATTGGGATGTTACAACTCTCCCTCTTACAAGAATCTCGACCGAGATTCCGCTTACTCTGAGAAGAAAGAAGGAAAATCGCACGAAGGCGATCTTCTCGCTCCCAAGTTGCCTCATCTTCGTAATGGTTTGACCATCAACCTTAAGGAACTTGATGACACGGTTCCTTGTTCTCCGCTCGATTCTCAAGAATGCGAACAGATGCTCGCGATAGGTCAAATCCTCCCGCACATCGAGAGTTTCCAACGGAGTTTCCTCGCTGGGACACGGAGGCACTTCTTCAGTGTGAAACATGGAACACATCATGCACCCTCAAGTGCACTGGCAGCTCCAATCTATATGCAATCGCTCCAACTCTCTCGACGATACGATAAGGCCCAACATATCGAGGAGCCAACTTGCCCTTGATGCCAAAACGCTGATGGCTCTTCAACGGTGAGACTTTGAGATACACAAAGTCGTTGGGCTCAAAGCTCAACCCACGGCGACGACGATCCGCATAGCTCTTTGTCCGGATCGGGCGCGCGCAGATGCTCGCGATCAATCGAACTTGACTCGCCGCATTGATCGACCGGGCCGAAATCGCCGCCACCGCCTCTCGACCAGTTCAATGGGGTTCTACATCTCCTTCCATACAAGGCCTCAAATGGTGCCATGCCAAGATCGGCTCGAAAGTCGTTGTTGTAGGAGAACTCAAAGAAATGGTAGGCACTTCTCCCACTTCTTCCCATAGGAAAGAACACAAGCACGGAGCATATCTTCCAACACTTGGTTGACTCGCCCGTCTCACCATCACCGAGGATGAAAGGTCAGATCAAATGAAGGCGGTCCCCATAGCCTCTGCGCACTATGCCAAAACCGCGAGGTGAAAAGTGCACCACGATCGAAATAATCGCCTTCTGACACCGTGAAGACTCACAATCCTCGAGACATAAAGTTCGCCAAAGGCCCCACACGGTGCGTCTTTTGACAGAAGGAAATGTGCCACTTTAGTCAACCTGTCGATCACGACCCAAATGGCATCATTCCTTTGGACGAGCGGGCAATCCGTGATGAAGTCCATGCCAACGAATCCCACTTCCACTCGCACCGCAAAGGTCAAGAAGACTCGCTGACGCCGATGCTCACCTTCACACGACAAAGACACGCCGCACTCGCAACGAACTTGGCAATCTCACGCTCATTCGGTCCACTGAATCTCGACGAAGGTCCCGATACATCTTGGTAGCCCCGGGTGAATAGACAAAGGAGAGTCATGGGCTTCGCGAGAATCATATTCGCAATTCCATGACCTTAGGAACCACAAGACGCTGCCCAAACCACACAACGCCATGTTCGCCCTCCGAAAGCACTTGGCCATCCCATCCTTGATGTTCGCTTGATCCGCTCACACCGCATCCGCTCTGTGTGTCGCTTGATTTGGTCCACCAAGGTTGGTCGCACAACCAATGTAGCAAGAGAACCGCGCCGATCAAACCCAAATTGAGGCGCTGGAATTTCAAATGAGGGTAGGTCGCCGCTCTTGAGCATTAACATGTTGCAATACACCTACGACTAAGTGCATCAAGAACGACATTGGCCTTGCCCTGATGGTACCGAATACCCATGTCATAGTCCTTGATCAACTCCAACCATCTTCTTTGCCCGAGGTTCAGATCCGGTCGGGTGAACAAGTACTTCAAGCTCTTGTGGTCGAATACACCTCACAACGGTTACCAATCGATAATGCCGCCAAATCTTGAGTGCATGGACCACAAAGCCTAACTCCAAGTCATGAGTGGGATAGTTGAGTTCATGAGGCCTCAATCGCCGCGATGCATAGGCCACAACCTTGCCCTCCTGCATAAGAACACAACCAAGACCCTGACGAGAAGCATCACAAAAGATATCAAAACTCTTGTGAATATCGTGAGAACAAGCACTGGGCTGAGGTCAACCGCTTCTTGAGTTCCCGAAACTCACATCACAAGCATCGGACCACTCAAACTTCTTGTCTTTCTTGAGTAGTTCACCATAGGCTTTGCAATCTTGGAGAAATTCTCGATAAAGCGCGATAGTAGCCACCAAACCAAGAAAACTCCGCACATCGGTGACCGACTTGGCCGACCCCAAGATAGCACGTCACTGACCTTGCTAGGGTCCACAGCCACACCTCCTGCTGAAAGAACATGGCCCAAGAATGCCACTTCCTTCAACCAGAACTCGCACTTGCTGAATTTGGCATACAGCTGGTGCTCACGCAGCTTGCCCAATACAAGCTTAAGATGCTCAGCATGCTCTTCTTCACTCTTGGAGTAGATAAGGATATCATCGATGAATACCACCACGAACCTATCCAAATACTCCATGAATACCGAGTTCATAAGACTCATGAATAAAGCAGGAGCATTAGTCAAACCAAAAGACATGACGGTGTACTCGTAAAGACCATAACGAGTAGCAAAAGCCGTCTTAGGATATCCTCGGCCCTGATCCTGACTTGATGATAGCCCACCTCAAGTCAATCTTGAGAAGACTCGTGTTCGGCCAAGCGATCGAAAAGATCATCAATACGGGCAAAGGATACTTGTTCTTTACCGTCACCTCATTGCTTGACGGTAATCAACACACATGCGCAAGGTCTTGTCCTTCTTCTTCACAAAGATAATCGACAACCCCAAGGAGATGAGCTAGGACGGATAAAACCCTTCTCTTGCAGCTCACCCGCTTGCTTCTTCACTCCTCCAACTCATTAGGAGGCATGCGATACGGCCTCTTAGAAATAGGGCGGTACTGGCAAAGAACTCGACCACAAACTCCAGATCTCGAACAGAGGCATCCTGCAAATCTTCGTGAAAGACATCCGTGAAGTCACACATCGTGGGGACATCGTGAATCTCCACATCGGCTTTGCTTCAAGGACATAAAGATGGGGCTCTCGCAATCGTGGCGAAACCCAACCTGTTCGCTCAAGGATCGTGAGGTAGACAATCTTCCCGCACAATCGATTTGCCCCAAGTGTTGGGACAACCAATCCATGCCAAGAATCACGCCCAGACGTGCGAGTCGAGTAGGATAAGATTCGCCAAGAATCCCACTCTTCGATGTGGATAGGAACATCCCAAGATACTTGGTCGCCTCTCATTTCCAACCCGAGAGCGAATCGCAGTGGAATCCCCAAAGGAACACAAGAAGTCCACAATCAACAAAGAAAAGACCTCGAAATAAAAAAGAAGCTCCAGAGTCAAATAAAATTGTAGCAGACGCAAATTAACAAGGAGCGCACCTAACACCACGCCGCGCGCCTCGTGGCCTCCTCACCGAGATATGGTTGACTCGGCCGCTCCCAAGCCCGGGTCTTCGGTCGTGGGTGACCACTCCTTGCCCGCGCCCTCCATTAGGACGAGGGGCCGCTCAGCTCTTCTTAGGACAACTACTCGCGTAGTGGCCCTTGTTGTGGCAGAGAAACAGTGACGCCGGCCGCGGGTTGCGGGAACACCGCCGCTGGTCGCAGTGCACGCGATCGAGTCACGGCTCGCGGAGGACGTGGAGTGGTGCCAAGGCCTCGGCGGTGGTGAAGCCAAGGAACGGGCCACCGTGCAGTCCAACACGGGACGAACGAGGCCGGCTGTGCGCATCGCCGAGCCTCCCACTTGCGCTATGGACTCGCCCGCGCTCGCCTTGTGCTCGGCGATGATGGCCTTGTCCACCAAGGTCCGAAGTCGGGAAGTCCACAATAGAGAGCTTGTCCTCAAGCTCCTCGCACAAACCTCCATGAACTTCTCCCGCTTGGCCTCACGGTGGCCACTCAGCAGAGCGCACTCGCCAAATGGTTGAACTCATGGAGGTACTCACCGTGATTTGCGCCTGCTTGAGCGCAAGGAATTCCTTTTCTTCAGCCTTCATCAGCGGC
Source organism: Ampelocalamus luodianensis (assembly GCA_036346255.1). NCBI lineage: Eukaryota > Viridiplantae > Streptophyta > Magnoliopsida > Poales > Poaceae > Ampelocalamus > Ampelocalamus luodianensis. The sequence goes on along the minus strand of CM070627.1, from coordinate 10,983,349 downwards.
GCAGGACATGGGCCCGACGGAAAGTCGATCGAACTCCTCCCACGAGACCACGTGTCCGCGGGCCGCATGGCGAGGAAATTCTCCCACCATGAGAGTGCCGCACCCTCCAACCGATGGGATGCGAAAAGTGCCCGCTCCGCTCCCGGCATCGAGCAACGTTGAGCTCGCAACCGCACGCAGCCGCGATCGTCAAGGCCCAAGGGATCCTGATCGGAGAAGGTAGGAGGTCGAGCACGGAGGAACTCCGCAAGTCCCCACGAGCTCGGTGACCACCTCCGCATCCAGAGGCACCGAGAGGGAGTAGAGGTGTTCTGGCGATGACCTCCAAAGACTGCGGTCCTCCGAACGACATGCTCGATTTGCATGAGGACTTCCGCCATGGTCTGAGGAGGGGAAGCTCCTCATCGGGACTACCCGGTGATTCCGCCGCCACGTGTCCCACCACCATCCCGATTCACTAAGATAAGTTAGCTACAAGCCCGAGATAAAAGAAGGCAAAGAAATGCAAACTCAAGAAAAGGGCTCAGAATAACCACCAAGAGTACAAGACCAACAATCACCAAATCGACTTCTCAAACGACTAACCCGTATGGAAGAACGAGTAATCGTGTGAGAAAACCCAAAATTTTCAGAACTAAATTCTAGCTCAAAACAGTCCAAAAATCAAGGTATAACCACCTAATAGAGTATAGGCATTAGCTAATCTCATATCACTTCTTACCCTTTTATTCCCACAAGTTTTAGTTGTAGTTACCTCTTATTTCCTACCTTAATTACTAACCACTAGCTAGCGGTCCAGTATATGCACTAGCTGTCCAGAATTTCTCCTTCAACCCTTGGCCGAAATTTGAAGTTCCAGGCTCCTATTCCTTACTCCAAACAGCCAAGACTCAATTTAAGGCTCTCATGGTGCTCCCAAAACCAAGCTAAACGATTAAACAACTATCTTTGACAAGAAGATGAGAGGGGAAAAAGTTTTCCAAATCTAACCAAGAATAAGGTGAGATGAGCAAGCTAAGATAGGTAAGGAGTAAAATTAGAGAACTTACTTAAGTTTTCGTAAACTATTTGAAAGTAAGTTTTCCAAACATCCTAAAGGCGACCAAGCTAGGGGTTTCTACGGTCAGTATGGCTCTGATACCAACTTTGTGAGGACCCGGAATATTTAACTAGTAACACTTAACCTCCAATTGGTTCTAGCGTTACTAATTAAACATTCTAAGCCTCGATGGACATATGCTTCCTGAATTGCAGATATGTACATCATCACAAAATTACACATCAATTCCATACACATACATCACTAAGTTCAACAACGACATACATAAAGTAAAGTTATTATAAAAGAGAGCCGACCGCCAAATAGAACAATATACAAGAATGACAATGAAGCAAAAGCGCCATAAGATGGCTAGAACAAAAGTCGACCGTTAGCCAACATAACCCACAAGGCAACCGACCGGGCCGCCAAGCTAGTCGCCATAAGCTACCACAACACACTCACAAAAGTGAGGCCCTTCAGCTCACCTTCTTCCTCTCGCAATGTAACAATTAAGCATAGCATCCGAGTACAAAGATTGTCTTTGTACCCGCAAGATCGACGTGTGGAATAGCGCACCTATTCATAAACTACATGCAAGCTTATTTAGGTGGGGTTGTATGTCTTATTTTGCATGAAGCCAACTTTATTTGCAATAATGTAATACATTTTAAAAGCAAGTTTGCAAACTGCTTTGTTATCAAAGTAATAAGAAGTAAAGATACATACACGTAACCACCGGAAGTGACTATCCCAATAGCCACCACAACATAGCACTAATCCCGATTCGTACTCACCCATCAAGTTTTAATTTAAAAGGTTGTAGTCTAACTCTTGAAAGACCTTGCCAAGCGTGTCCATAACCTAGACGAGGCTATTCGAATAGTTTTAACCTCGCAGGTGTACCAATGTACCCACACTTCGCATCGCCTTTAAGCCAAAAGCACACTTCCAAAGGTATGCTCACACGGCTAAGTCCTACGAGACTTTTTCCAATATTGTGTATCAACCACGAGCCGCTCGTATGGGTAGAAACACCATACGCTACATTGCAAGCCGAAAGATAACAAATCCCATCACGGGTGAAGTCTTTCTGACACTACAATGCTCCCAACACCATCCCTCCCGCGACCTCCTCGCGACCCGAGGGCAATACACGCCAAAGTACTAAGTCAAGAGAGGTCCCATACCCTCTAATGTGGTTAGCACGCTAAAATGCTTGGTTTAGTGTAACAAGATGTTCGGTCCTTGTTGACTCGTGCACCATTCCAGCCACACCAAAATCACACCAACATACCATTGTGCCCAAGTCTAAATCATTTTGTTTTCAGTTTTAGTTTTCATAAGTAGACATGGCACAAGGTGGAAATCATAAATCATAATAAGTTTTGTGTGATCAAGGTTATCGACAAGTCGATAACCGCCCATTTCTACCAAGCTAAGCATGGCTAAGCAATTAATTCGCAACTACTAAGTGACAAGAGCCCATCCACGAACTCTAAATCACAGCAAGTAACCTAGGCTCATGGTAGTAGAGGATAATCATTTGCTAAGGAAATGCATCTACTAGGCCAACTATTAAAACAAAGTAGCAATGCATACATAGAATTTGTAATCAACATAAATACTTAAAATACTGGGATTAACATGATCAAATCGCTTGCTCGCTTGTCGTTGTTCAATTTGTTGCGGAGGGTCGTTTCGGGTTACCGCAAATGTCTAATCCTAAGCTAAAAGGCAAAAGAACCAAGAACAACCAATAAGACTAGCAACACTTAAACAAAAGAGCAAGCAAAAATTATCCAAATACAACAAAATTTATACACAAGGTAGAATACAAATATACCAAGACATAGAAACTGGAAAAACCTAATTTGGAATTGCGCTGCAAAAGATATTACCTAAAAACACATTTTCGGCCATAATTAGCACTGTAGCAAAAATATTTTCTAGAAAGATCTTGAAGCTGAAATTTTTATGGTAGCTACCTACTGGTATAGAGGTAACCCATATAAAATTTCAGGTCATTTGGAGTTAAAGTGATTTAGTTATGATTTTTCTAAGATGCAAAATTAGCATAATGCACTTTCCAGGAACATAAATATGTTCAAAACTAATTTTACAGTGAAGTATACCAACAGAGGGGTTTTATAGAATTTATCATATATATTTTGCAGTTACAGAGAATTACTTGTGCATTTTATAAGCCTTCCGAATTTTCTAAATGTCAAAATAGGTACTAAATCATTAATCAAGGTTCCTGCTACAATCTTGGACTTACCATCATTTTTACATTAACATTGGGTTGATAACAAATTTATCAAAGTTGGAATCATTCATTTTGGACATACACAGAGCAAGATATGCATTTTCTAACGTTTTATCCATTTTCCGAATATTCAAAATGACAGAAACCAAGTTATTCCTAGTTATACAATTTTCACATCGAACATGCTTAAATCCATTTTTATAATGAGCTAAAGTGATAACATAATTTATTACAGTTGGAATTAACTAAAAGCGCTTAAAATGAATTAGTTATGAGTTTCTAAAGTTTTTATATCATTTTCGCTGATAAACAATTGCTTACCAAATACGAACAATCCAATAAAAGGAAATGACGTGGACAACCCCACAACCCTTGATCTAACATCCTACGCTTACGCGCCGAAAATATAGCGCGCGCGAAACCCAATGAAACCCACCGCTGGATCAAGATCCAACGGCTCACACGAGTGTATGCAACCGGACGGTGCGGTGGCTTGGGCCAATCCCAGCCGCAGATCGACAGATGGACGGCCCAGAACGCACCAACAACCGGATTGTCCGATTGCACACACGATCTCAACCATCGATCGCAAGATCGACGGCCCAGGACGACGAGGGGAACCGGATGGTCCGAATGCATGCAAGATCTAGGCCGCAGATCACAAAATGGACGGCGCTATAGATCGGTTCAAAAGAGGTACCGACGAGTGGGACCGCATGTCGCTGACTACGAGTCACGATCGCAACGATTTAACCCACAAGACATTGCATCGGGCCCACAAGTCGATTGCAGTGGCGGTTAAGACCGAATTAGTGATTCTAATGATTGACATTAAATAGATTCTAATGATCACGAGATTTGATTTTAAACCCCTGCCCACAAGTCACCCGCAGGTTAATTCCGACAATGATTAAATGCCGACTCACTTAATTAAGCAATGATTAGGCATTAATGATGTCGAACAAATGTGGAGTGAACAGAGATTGATTTAAGGAGATTGGGCCCATTAGTCGCTGGCTCAACAATAATGATTAAGACACAATTAACAACTAATGATTAGCAATTAATGTGCCCTAATCGATGACGAAACGGAGCTTCTCAACCAAGAAACCCGAGTGGCTTTGACGGCTTGTCGCCGCGACTGCCATGCGGCGCGCCACAAACTATCAAAATGGGTTCGCAATAGTGTTGCGGACCCAACGTGGTGACTCGCCGCGCGTGGAGGTTCTGAACGCCGCGAGCCGGAAAACAAAGATGAAGGCCGACACGGCAAAACACGAAAATAGCAAATGCTCCATTGCAGTCCAAGGAAGCGAGTGCCATGACTTCTAGGGACTATATAGGAGCTACCTTAACCGAGAGGAGCTCCAAAGATGGCGGGAAGACTTGAACACGATGAAGTCCACCGGAGTCAAGAAGATGAAGTGGAAGATGAGGTTCGAGCAAAATGAGTGGAACCAAATCATCACCACAGCCTTCATTATAGCTCAAAGAGGTTCCAAAAGCAAGTAATTGCAAAAGAATCACTTACCTGAGTGGAGAAGAAAGGGGTGAAACTAACTGAAAATCTCCAAACTTAAAATTGAGTGATTCTGTGAATGCAACCCAAAATCAAGTTAGGGAAATACAAGGGAGGTTGAGGAGTTCAAAAGGGTGCAAGAAATGTTGAAGATAAACCACTGGACACCAAGGCCGCCATGGGAGCACTCGGGTCAACAATGGTGGATTGAAGGTTTGAGATGGTTTTGAGCTCAAACACAGAGAGTAGCTAGGTGTAGTGCAAAAGAACACCGTGAGGACCTAGAGGGGCTATTTATAGGAAAGGAATTAGGGTTTCGAGCAAGAACATGAGCCCATGGTGAGCTCGGTTCATGGTGCGGCCATGGACCACGAAATGATGGGAGCAAGTGAGCACGGTGACCATGGAGGAGAAAGCCTGTTGCGCATTAAATGCATTGCAGAGAGACGTTGACGAAAGCAACTTTGAGGTGACCCATCAAAGCCACCCACTCAACCTCTCTCTTTTCGCCATTGCGCGCGCAAGGTCAAGAAGCAGAGGAGGAAGAAGAACGGCGAAAACAAACCACGACCGTTGGATTAAAAATGGACGGTCACGATTTAGCGAAGTTCGCCGGACAAATCCGATTGCTCACGGAATCTGGACGGTTGGATCGAGATCCAACGGTCCCAATTTGTTAATGTAACCGGAGGGTCCGAATGTTCACACGAACGTGGGCCACACGATCCGAATCCAACTACCGATATCGCACGCGCGCTTTGAAAGGGTGGCTCGGTGCGCTTAGTTGATCGGCCGAATCAATTGGCTCGAGCCCGAGTCCGACTCGAACCCGAGTAACAAGAAACCAAGTTTGACTTTGAAATAAAAACAGAGACTTTGAAAGATTTATTTGAGATAGCAAATTAACTCCAAAATTTATGAAAATTTTACAGGAGCTTGCTAACTCAGATATTAACCTTGTGTAAAATTTTCAGAGGTTTTTATACTGTGAATAAACCTCCCAAAATTCTGCAAGGCTCTGTTTTAATGTTTGACTGAGAGTCAAACAGGTTTGACTACCCTCCAAAAATATTCAAACAATTTCTAAAAATTGTGAAATTTTTCAGAGGGGTCACATATCATCCCAAGAACCTAGGAAAAATATTTCCAGAGGATGATCAAAACATTTGACAAGAATGTTTTTGAAAACCCAAGATTTGGATCAAAAGACTTGTGACTTCGTATTTCCATAACTTCTTGTACGATACTTGTTTGGTACAAAAAGGAAATACAGGATGTAAGAAAAAGTTTTAATTTCCCCTCATTTTCTTACATTTGAAACACAAGCCCAAAATTGGGATGTTACACAGCCCCGAGCGCCGCCATCGGCCTGCTCGTCTTCATCACCGTCGCTCCGGACATCCCCGTCGCCACCGGGCTCATCTGGTGGACGATGCCATCCTTGAACGCCGGCTTGGAGGGGTTGCGCTCCGTCTGCTGCCGTGCATTCACGGTCTAGAGGGGGTAGGTGAGGAGCTGGGCGTTCATCCCGCATCCGGCGCCAGCGAGGCCATTGATCAACGCGTCCGACATCTCGCTTCGCTACGCCTGTCGATGGATCGAGCCCGCACCGCACGGATCCTGCGTCGCCTCTGCTTCAGCTTCCGCTGCCCGGATCCTCCCCACACTGCGGCCTCGGCTCCTCTGCTCCCGATCGCCGCCTCATCACCTACCGGGTCTCATCCCACCGCATCTCCTTTGGACTGCGCCCGGCTCTTCTTCATCACCGTTGGCTGCCTCTACTTCGGTTGGATTCGGCTACCCCTCTCTGGTGCCGCTCAGGCACCTGCACCTCATGGCGCTCTTGTGGCCCTCGGCCATCTGCCTCCCTCCTTTGTTGCTGGAGAGGAGGCTTCAGCTTGGCTTTAGTTGTTGGTGCTTGGTGTCGGTGGAGAGGAGCTTCTTTATGGGAGTACTAGCTGCTTTATGGGAGTGCTTGCTGATGATCTTTCTTCGCGTGGAGCTTTCTGTGTTGGCTACTGGGATGGCTATTGCTCGGGTTCTATTGGTGGATGAAATTTTTCGCTCGACCGAGAAGTTGGTTTTGCTTGCTGGGTTGGCTCAGAGAATCAGACTTTGAGGTTCGGGATTGTTGCGGCATCAGGTTTACTGTTGCTGCTGCTCGTTATGCGGCTATTCCACTACTAGCTATCCTTAGGTTTTTCTTGTTTTGTGTCATTTTTTTCGCTGCGTCCATTCAAATTCGTCAAATTTTATCTTTGGGTTCGTCTAAACTATGCGAGTTTATAAATTTATTGTCCGTTATAGAAGTATAGGAATTCTTTTTGCATGACAGTAGTCGTTGCTTTTTTCTTCGAGCCGCTTCAGATTCGTCGTCTCAAGCTTTTAAGGCCGTTGCGCTTGCTGTGCACTGCGTCTCTATTGTGCTTTGCTGTGCACTGCGTCTCTATTGTGCACTGCGCCGCCGCCGTCTTGGGCTTCGATCTGCGCCGTTATGCTTCTATCTATTTCTGTTCGGCTTGATTTGACAGCCTTCTCTATTTTTGTTGGTTTCATCATCTTCTTCGTCATGTTACCGTGATCGACTTTGCTCCTACATTTTGTGTTTTATGGGCTGTCGCACGACCCTGGATGAGAGGAGATCTTTTATCGACATATTTTCCAAGAGTTGCATGCTACGACGACATTATAAAGACTTAGATTTTGGATTTTTCTTTTTTTAGTGTCAACCCTTTCCAAATACAATGATATTGCATACGCCTTGTATTTAAGGAGGGTGTTAAGGATATAAAGCTATTTATGATATTTTCTATTATATTAGAGTTTAAACTTGTGTCCCCTTTTATCTTATATATATTGTCCATTGGATCTCTGAATACATACACACAATATTCATAACAATTATCTCTAACTATTGGAGATGCCCTTAGGCTCTCCGGTTTAGTCATTTTATTATAGATTACTTTCTTTCAAAAAAACAAAACATAGATTATTACAATGGAGTGAAAGGAGAACCGTTAGTCCTAGTTTTGCTGTGACTTCTATACCTTATACTGAAATAATGGATTCTACTCTGGTCCCTCGATACTGAGTTTATAGAGTGAGCATGCGTTCCTGTGTCGCCCTGATGGAATACACATCACTCTGTAGTCATGTGTTGCCCTGATGGGACATGGGAGTATACATCACTCTGCATTTCATGTTTCCAGCTGTCCCATATATGAGCAGCAAAATGCAAGCCTCTTTGGCACAAAACCTATGAACTCTGTCTACTGTTTCTAACACCTAGTAAAGAAAAGCAAAAAAATATGTCCAAATACAAAACTCTATTGAAATACATGTGGGGGAAAAAAGCATCCCATCAAGCATTTGATCTGGACAATACTATCTGCTACCATCTGTACATCAGGTGGTTAGTACAAGGGCTCCAATCCAATCAACCTCCTGTGGTTTTCAGATGAGGGTCAGCGATCGAGGTTTCGAGAAAATGTTGAACTTTCTTGAAATATAACGAGCTGATTTCGATATTGGCTGTTTGCAAATCGAGCCATTGGGTGAGGTCTCTACTACACCATCCACAGACACCTCCCTTGAGCATGAACTGCCAAACTGGTCACCTCGCCTGGAGTCCCTGAGAACTTGAAGCAGCTTGATTGAAGAAGCTTTTGCCACCTCAGTTCCATTCACTGACAATTCAACAAGGGCAGGGATGACACCTTCCTTCATGACAAGAACACAATCCTCAATGCAGCGGCAACATACCGTGAGAAGGATAACCGATGCATGCTCCCGTTCCTTGCGGCCTCCTGTGTCTAGATAATCTGAAATGGAGGCAAGACATTGGTCTGTTCTAATAATAAGATCTGCGGCTTCTTTCACTTCGCTTAGGTTTCGTAAAATCTTCAGGCAACACTCGGTCAAACCTCCTTCATTGAGAATTGGAGACAGCATTGGGATTATGCCTGAAGAAATAAGGAAAGGTTTTATATCAATGTCGGATGAAAGCTCGCAGATAATCTTCAAAGCGAGTTCCAGGCACTCGGTATCTCCAGTGTCCAAAGCAGCTCCAATCACTGAAGGAGCAACAACAGAGGCCATGAGACGAGATTTCCGACAACTTGGTTGCTGCAGCAGTTCATGAAGTATCAGCAAAGCTTCTGTTCTTAACTCGGAATCAAGAAATGACGCAATCAGACGTACTGCATCTTCACTAATGGATGGAATTCGAGTCCTGGATGAAAAGGAAACCGACCATAAGAAACCAGAGATTACAACATTACCATATTCCAAACTTTAAGCCTCTTTGTTAAGAAAATAGAATAAAAAATAAAAAACTGGTAGAATAGAATAAAAAAATTAGGGGTATAGCAGGTGATCCAAATTTAGTGCTTAACTGTTGGAAAAATAAATACAGGAAATCTCTTTTTTTTCATCTTCCAGTAAGATATGCATATCGAGAATACAGACATATCACTATTTATACCTGCTATTAGAAAGAAACGTAAGGAAAAACTGCATTCCAGTTTTCTGAGCTTGCACTGTGCATCGTTCATTATCATTCTTAAGGAATTCAAGGAATGCTTCTAAAAAACCATTGGAGATCATAGAACGCCAAATCTGATTTTCACCATTCAGAACACTTCTCAAATCTTTGACAGCCTTGCTTTGCAGTTCCATTGGAAGCTCAGACAGCTCATGAAAGAAACTCAAAAACATTTCCTTGTCGAAGTTGCAGAAGGACAGATACAACTGGTAATTGGCGTTCGAAGAAATCTGAGTACAATTAGCTTTCGACTCCTCTGTTTCCCTCATTGGAGATGATATGTAACGAGCACCAGATAACGCAAAAGATGAACTGCTTTGATCAACCATGTAATCTCTGTTTTTTTCAGCAATTAGTGGCGCTGAGACATTGTGTAAACTTGATAGGGAGTAACTATTGAATTGCTCGGGCAAATAAGTGCATTCAAGTTCGTGATCTTTGCACCAGTTGCAAATAACAGCCTTCATGCAAGTATTTGGAGTAATCGTGAAGTTCTCTAACTTTACGTGTGTCCTAGGACAACTATCATATCCCTGGTCGAACCATCTCTTGATGTTTTCTCTTTCATAAGTTTGTCCAGACGCTATTATCACAGGATCAGACATCAGCTTCATAGATATTGGGCAGCAGAACACTGGAGGCGGTGTAGGAACTCCCGATAAATTATTCTGATATTCAAATCTTCCAGTCCCAGAGTTTGTAGGTGAAAAGCCTCTCTGAGGAGTATTGTCGCCACTAGCAATTAAGTCTGTACTTAAAGTTCCATTTGCAGCATTCACAGTTTCATTCTTTACACCAGTCTCAGGTTTGATGTTCTTTCCATATTTCCTAACTAGACATTGGAAATATTTGAGGATTCCTTCCTTTTTGGGATCACTACCATTGATCTTATCATGTAATTTCTTGATTGCTCGTCTTTCAATTAAGATGGCCTTCGGTGATGTCAGATTTAACTTTGAAGCTGCCAGCAGGAATGTCTGGAGTTCAAGTTCTTGGGATGCATCTGACTGCCGAAGCATCTCCAAGATGGCTTTTCCAGCTTCCTCTTCCGCTGGAGCAACAATGAATTTCACATCCCCAAGATCATTGTGGACATCAGCCACCTGTGACAAATAGTCAAGTGCAAACATGTGAGCTGAAAGCTGCACTATGAATATTGTCGGTGTTAAATGCAATTATGTGGTGAAACAACCATTTCTATAGACCATGTTTGTTTATAAAAATTTGTGAAGCATATTCTATACTCATTAGACTATTACAGTTTGATTGATGCTCCAACGAAGGACTATTCAAGGAGAACTTGCTCTGTGTTACAGATGCAAGTTTGGTGCTACCTGTGCTGTCACCAAGCTTCGAACTTTTGGCAGACTTCTGCTATGTTTATGTTCCAGTGCTACTCTTTTTTATATATAAGTAAGCAAACCATGCAGCTAGTAGTGTGCATTGTAGAATAAATTTGTGAACTGTTCTGTGATCTATCAAGTTAAGTGAACTAGCCTGATTAGCCAACAATGACGGGACCATATTCTGAATCAGAAACAAGCTCCGCCTCAGTGAGTTTCTTATCCTTTCACACCGCATTGCAGTTGCTTCTCCTGTAATTGCCTGAAATGCGCATATTCAATATCAGGAAGCAATACTTGAGCAACAAAGGGAAATCATTTTATCTGGAACAAAAGGTTCAGGAAAATAAAAACTAAGGTAATATTCTAATTTTTTTAACATGATTATTCATCAAGACAAAAGAATAACGTACCAAGTAAAGACTACTACACTCAATGCAGTTCTGGATTATAAGTTTCCCTTTGTCAACTATGTTGTATAGATTGCATAGTTCCTCTATACCCGCTTTGCACCCTGGTTGAGCAGCTTCTATTGATGGAAGAATAGAGGAAACTTTATCTAACATCAATGTCAACTCACCGCACATTGAGCTGTGAACCTAAGGAAATAAAACATTGAAGAAAAAAATACATTAATTTGAAAGGTAGAATAATATGAAATGGGAAACAAAATCAAGATTCGCACAAGAAGCTGGTGAAAAATGATGTAGAAAATAAATCATATCATGAATGTATTAAATAATTATCTGAAAATTAAACGTTCCTATTGAAATATTGAAGTTTTGAACTATTCCTGTCAACGTGTACAAAGGAATCATACCACATAACTGTAAATACCAAACCACGTTCTCTACTGAAAGATAAAACACTATATGTGCTTGAGCTTTCTAAAATATATTTGTACATACAGTTCTTGATGAAAGAAATTCCTCTCTTTAGTGCCACATTTTCAGACTTTTATCATTTGAGACTGTTATTTTGCCATAGAATTATAGTTTTACACAGTGTTTCACATCCATCCCAGTGATGTCATTTCACACTAGTGTTAACTTTACACGATTAATCATTCTTAAGATGGGAAATATATATTGGAATAATGCCTAAAAATAACCCATGACCATTTTCTATCCATAGATGTTCCCAGGTCTAAGAGAGCAAGACAAGACCACTTCCAGTTCCAGTTCCAGTTCCAGCCAATTGAATAATGTGAAGGAAAAAACAAATCCATATGAACTTCAGCCCACAACAAAACACGAAACCATTATAGGTTACCAGGAATATGACTTAAAAAATGGAAGTGCTAGCAATCCAATATGCATACCTTTGGATGAGAGTTACGCCTAGGTGTACCAACGGCTCCATCATTATTATTCTCCATCCACAAAAAAAGAGTAATTGATCACAAGAGTTTCAAACTGCCCAAGAGTTAACAAACAAAATAATGGTATTAGTAGACAAATACAAAAAGTTATAGCTAAGGACAACCTATTAATCAATGTTTGGTGACAATAGAAAAACATGAACCATATGATTATATTATTGCGAGTGGCATGTGTTAAAAGTCAAGGGGAGATATCAAAATAGGCTGAAAGGGCACACCACATCAGGCCAAAATCAACAGTCAACTGAGCAAAGCAAACTTTCTATTTTGTTTCGAGCTTGATTCATGCTAAAGCCACGCTTAGTATTTACAGGAAAAGAGAGAAGTTGAAGATGGAATAGAAGCTTTTAAATATGGAAGCCTGTGATTAAGATGCACAATTAAGCATCTCTTGTAATATCCCGAAACACATTAGAGAATGAATTAAAAAATTTAGTGGGGTTTTTGCGCAAAAAGGGGAAAACCTAGGCCATGCGCTTCCGGCCCACGGCACCGTGGCCCAAGGTGGGCTGGCGCCATAAAAGAGACGAGGGGAGCGGCAGCCCCTGCACTAGCCGCCACCGCCCGTGCCGCGCCTCCCCTCCCCTTCCCCTGCTGCCCTAGGCGCGCGGCCGCCTCCCCCTACCGTGCCGCGCCACGCCGCCCCTACCCTACCGCTTGGTAGCTACTGCCGAAGGGAAGAAGGAGGCTAGCAAGGAGGAAGGGAGCAAGGAGAAGAGGGAAAGAAGGAGAAGAAGAAGAAGAAGAAAAGTAAGGAAAAGAGGAGGTTTTTCGTGGATTCTCATGATCCATTGTGTTCGCTAAGGGTAAACCATGTTAATCCCTCGGATTTGTCATAGATTAGTAGTTAAGTTCGTAGATCGTTTTGCATAGGGGAAGGTTAATTTTCAGTATGCCCTAGTTTGTCGAGGTTAGATGCAGAATCTTGCGGGGCGATTCGGGGTATTTAGGCTTGGATTCAAATGTTGGTCCAATTAGAGAAAATGTTAGATAATCTCGTTAAATTTCCAGGATGATCTGGATCATTAAAATCGGAGTAGCGAGCGAAAAGTTACGGCCTCGGGAAGGTCGCTGTCTAGAATTTAGACGTAGCTGGCAGATGTTGTAAAGATAGGTCAGTTTCATCTAGTAAATCGAAAAATAAAAATGTGGTGATAACTTGAATAATTTAGGAAATTTTGATTATTTCCAGAACTGGTTACGTTTATATATTTTCAAGTTTTAGAATTAAAGATATAAAATTGTGAAGCGTATTGTCCAGACAGATTCTGGGACAGTATTTGGGGAAATAAACGGGGCAGAAAATAGTAGAATCAGATGTTTGTCATAACTAGGAAGTTATAGGTTTTTCGTGAGGATTCCAGAAAGTCTTAGTTAGTTGAATTTGGAGTTTTGATAAATAAATTAGAGCCGTTTTACTACTAGGACAGCAAGTAGTACATCCGGTAGTTTTGAGTTAATTGGGTCGGTTTGGCGTAAACGTACGATGACGATAAGTGTGAAGTGTGAGTGCTGTGATGTGATTTTGAGTTGTGTCTTTCCATGTTTGTCCAGGGAGTGTGGCCTCTAGTGCCATGCCGCCGCTTCGCTATCCAGCTCTAAAGGGGTAAAGAGGCAAGTGCATGGTAGACAGTGATCGGTGGTAGATCGTTGTATTCTTTATCATTCATTACCATTATATTGTTTTTGCTTTCATCTTATTTAATTGCAAACAATATGAGTGATCATGATATTAATTGTATTGATGAATTCAAGAATGTTGGATGACGGTATTATTGATGAACTTATGTTAAATTGAGCATTCATAAGCATCATTCCATGAAGAGAAGATAATCACATATCTATCTTGTTGGTAGAGACTACATGGGAGTGGAGGAGGTCTCCGATCCTTTTGGAAGACGGGTTTGAGAGTGAATATTATTACGAGTGTTCACTCACACTATACCGGTATACGCGAAAAGAGTTGCATGTGGATATATAGTGTGGGGATACCTTGCATTTAATGAAAAGAGAATTTGATGATGGAGTATGAGAATAAAGAAAAAGAAACCAGTTGATGTTGATAATGGTACCTGTTTACAGTTAATTAATCATTGCACATTGTTTATTATTGTATTTGCTCAGTCGTAGATTCACTTTTGCTCTATTGTTGTTTTTAGGCGACGGTTGACGACGTTGCACATGGGAAGGGCTAGCGCACTTGGAATCACGTCATACGTTCAAATACTTGAAACATTGGCCATGAGACACCTCATTAGTATGATAATTTATAATTACAATTTGACATTATTGCTTAGCCTTAGTTGACAAGTTGGAGTTGATTATTCATTAAATAGATTTAGTTCAATTGGTTTTGCTTTGATCTTGATTTATTATCTTGACATGCTTCTTAAGAATTGATTATCTATGATTGCTATATCGTTATGTTTGTGTTAATGTGACCTATGGATGGGTTTTGTCATTGATATGCTTGCTATAATTTAATGATAATTATTGTTAAAATTGATAGTTAGTATAGTTTAATGATATTCTGGACTCCGTATTAGGCCAGGGTGTTACATTTCTTAACCTTGGTACTTAGTACAACCTTAAAACCCACATTGGTATTTGGGATATAATCGTACCAGACATACTTCTGGGGACTGTTAACACCTTTTATGAACTTGAAGTTGGAAGGTGCTATACTCAAGTACTAAACCAAACTCGTCCTATAGGGTCAAATCTGGACCTAAGATGACTGAGAATGGAGAACAAAAGCATGAGTGCCAAGCTACCAAGACAAATATTTTTCTGTGCAAGTTGAAGAGTGATCTTCCTACATCAACTCCAACAATAGGTGAAAGCTGATTTCACTGGTCAATCTAATGCTTTGTTTATTTAGAAAAAAAATCTTTTACAGCTGCAAATATTAGATAAACCTAGCAAACGATAACAAGATTAAACTTTTGCATAGATACACTAGCTTTCTTGAATACAATATCCCTATGAAGTTTCAACCCATGCCAAATAATTTAAGCAATCTTCTAGTGTGAAGATAGAACATAACCTTTTCAACATTTTTTTTATTTTAAAAGCTATCCATATTTTCTATGGCCTATTGGAGTGTTCTGTTTTCCCGGTATGACTGCATAAGTGGCCAAATGAATGAATAAAATAGATATAATTGGACAAACAAAACTTTGACATTTCATATAGCACTTAACTGCAACTTCTTATAATCTTATAGTCTCACCAAATTAGTATTCTATTACTAAATTCAATGGAATAATATATTTGTTGAAGACCGCTTCTACACTACTCCAAAAGAATTTTTTTTCTTTTGCACAATCATTTAAGTACCTGTCACTACTCATCACCAATTGGTTGGTGCAAATCAAACAATCTCTCCAATTCCTCATTTTCTGCAAAGTCTTTGGGATCTTTATATGTACCGGAACATACAAGCAACTGAAGACAGTGAAAAAAAAGGCAACAGAAAATAACTGAACTATTCCAAAAAAAAATATTATCGCCCATATTTAGTTTATGTCATCTTGATACTGTGTATCATCCGCAGATAACACAACCGAGAGGAGCAAGAAGTACATCTTTCTATTTTAACAGGATAATTATGCTGTATCAACTTTTTATATAGGAAATTAGGATGTACCATCTGATCCAATGCCCAACCTAATGGACAACTCATACATGAAAAAAAAAGGCTAGTGACAGAAAAAAATATATTCTTTGAAACGGTGGAACTTAACAGAGTACTAACCCCAAGCACGGAGATGAATAAAGCACAAAAACTATAAAGGAAAAAATATAGAAGAAAGGTACTATTAATAGGTCGGCCCACAGAATTGGAGAAAACAAACAACTAATTCAAATAGCAATGGTTCATTCTTGTATTTTTGTTTTGTGTACGGTAACAAAAACACATAGAAGTGTTGGTAGAGAGCTCGAAGTCGAGCACCAACAGAAGCATTTGGTACAAAACAAATCATGAGAAGCTCAAACTTGAGGAAGCAACTGACCTCTTCCTGACTTCGTCTCCTTGTTTCTTCAGCAAAATAGCAAAAAGGGACCTGTACTTGTCGGAACAAACAGAGACACGAGGACTTCAAATCGAATGATTCATGGGTGGAGAGACAATATAACCTAACAGAACAAAAAAGTTTAGCAATCAACCTGAAGAACTCCTCTCCTAATTTCAGGAGCAAATCAAGAAACCTTTATTTCCCCTGCAATTACCAAGGGAACCAATCAAACAGGGGAAATAACAAAACCCCGCCAATCCAAATCATGGCTTGCGCCAAGGAACAACCCTAAAAACAAAAAAGAACAGAAGATTGAAAAGCCCACCTCTCAGGAAAGAAAGAAAGAAAGTAGAATCCTTGCTGACTTTCCTCCTTTTAAAAGGGAATTTGTTGTTGCAGCGAGAAGATCACAGAGAGAGAGGATAGGAGGGCACAAGGAGGGAGGAGATCGACTCGGAGGGACTAAATCATGGCAGCTGCGCAAGTGGAGAAGCGAGAAGCGATCAAGGGAGGGAGGAAGGAAGGATCAAGGAGAGCTTCTTCCTCTCGTGGGTTTTGTTTCCTCTCTCTTGTTCTTGGACAGGGTCAGTCAGTGACTCAGTGGGGGGAGGGAGTTAATTAAAAGATCCGGAGAAAGGGAGCGGAAGCCGTGGAACGCTGGGGTGTGGACACCGGGGCAAATTGGCAAATAAGCACTTTTCTCATTACTCGGACGGTCCGACCTCCATCTTTCCTTCTTGCGTTCTCTTTTCGTATAGGTTTCTTCTTGCTTCGGTTTGCAGCCGCCCTTTTCCCCGCCACTCCAGAAAAGCCCCCGGCGCCCTCAGGCTTCGGTTAGGGGCGTCTTCGTCTCCGCCTCGTCTCCATGGTAGCGGTTTGTGGGTCCCACGCGGGCACCAGCACAGTTGCACTTCCTCCCGCGCTCTCTTTTGATTTTTTTAAATAATATATTTTTAAATTAGAATTACAAAAATAAATGTCCATTAAATAAAATTACAAAAATAGGTCTATATCGTTATTCCAAATGGCGAAATGGCCCGGCGACAAAAGCCATGTCGCCAACCAACCCAGAGTAAATACCCCTGTCGCCATTCCAAATTGTAATTGACATCCAAATCGTTATTTGAAATGGTGACAGGAGGCCGAGGGGTCCCTGTCGTCATTCTAATTGGCGACAGAGGACAAACTATAAAAGGGAAAAAAAGGGGCATAATTCACTTTTAATCTAGAAAAATAAGGGAGAGAAGGGAGAGCAGAAGAGGTAGCGAAATTCTGCCCGTCCGTAATCGAGGAGTGGAGAGAGGGAGCAGATTCAGTCGTCCACATTGTAGGTATTTTTTTTAACTTTACATTTAAATTTGAAGCCCTAGTAGGTTAGTTGAAACTAGTAGGTCCATTTTAGACCGAATTTAAATTAAACTATGTAATCATGTTCATTCAAGACCGAATTAACCACACACTACCACACCACCTTTTGAGACCGAAAAGACCATACCATATCTTACTACCCACTGCCACTTTTTCAGACAGAAATGACCGCACACTCTAAGCAACCTTTTCAGACAAAATTGATCACACCCTATCACCACCATTTTCGATCGAAATGACCACATCCTGACATCTTTTCTGACCAAAAAGACCACATCTTGTCACTTTTTTAAACCGAAAAGACCACACCATGCATGCCACATGCTGCCACCTTTTGAGAAAAATGACAACACAACCCAAGCAACCTTTGATCAAATTGACCATACCATATCCCTTTTCATATCGAAAAGACCATACTTTGTCACATCTTCAGATAGAAATGACCTCACACTACCACTCCACACACCACCATCTTTTCAGACCAAAATAACCACACTCTGACATACCACTTTTTCAGACCGAAACGACTACATACTGTCGTGCACCTTTTCATAGCAAAACGATAACTGAGACCAGCTCATTAGCCATCAAAACTACACCCTATTCTTTTATAAAAGGACGGGAAGAGAGCTTGAGGAGAACAGTACACCACCACAACAAACACTTCACTTTAACTTGTATCGCATATCAGGGAGGAAGGAGGAAGAAGATCAGGTCGGCCTTGGAGATGTCAAGCTATGTGGAGATGCTACGAAAGCGCAAGTAGCTTACCAGAAAGACTAAAACCTACCCGAATTATTTGATGAAGGATGCATCCGTACCACCGGAATTTCCACGCCAAAGACAATCGCAAAACCGCTTGGATCATTCACCCAAAACTCCAATGATCACGCCCGCGCATTACATGTGGGGAATATCATCATAAGAAAATCTTACGCAAACATCGATTTCTAGCATCTTACGTTGCATTACACATATCGCTAACTTCATCTATGCATAATGGTAGCAGTTTATGCGTTGCTACTTCTTCCAATAGATTGACGGCCCGGACAAGTACAACAAGACGCTCATTGAATAGAAGTATATGTTCAACTACACACTACCACCTGAGTAATACAAGCACTGGAAACCTTATGTACCTGAGAACGAAGAAGACAAGGGAAGTGCGGTGATGGAGCCCAAGAGCGTCGAACAGCAAACTGAGGACAGTCGGGCCAAGCGCGCGGCAGACAAGGGGAATGCTCTTGCTAATGAGATAGGCAGCCGTCCTAGCGCTTCCTGTTGCCCGGGCGCACTTCAAATCAAAGAGACAACTAATGTTAAATTTGCGTCCTTATTATTAATTTTGTCTTACGTTATCTTAATATCATTCCATCTTCCAGCCCGTCCCGTAGTATAGGATTGCCTTCAGGACTGGTCGCACCCCCGGGTCTACAGTAGACAAGGGGAAGGCGCCGAAGGGCCATCAAGACTGACTTTGTTCCCATCCACTAATTTTTTCGATTCCAAAAGGCGCACTTGTATCCCAAGTGTGGACCTGGTTGCTGATTCGTGCATGTTGTCATTTGTAATGCATGTAACCAAACTGTGTACAATATGTAATTCGCAAGTACATTACAAATTCTTATTGCCGCTGTTGAAATATCATTTTCTAATTTAACTCCTAAATTGTTCTCTATTTAATATTTCATTCTTTTTTTGTTGAAAATAATCGGTTGGGCACACACTTAAAAATATTACCTAAAAACTAAGTCAAATCCATAAAATTTGAAGCTGCATTATCTATCAACAAAAATAAAAAAAAACCAGCTCTTGTCGCCATTTGAATTGGCGACAGTAAATTGCTCCCATTTCAAGTGACGATTTGATCTCTGTCGCAATTCCAAATGGCTACATAGATATTTAACATTATTTTGCTGGAAGCAGGGCTTCTGTCGCCAATCCAAATGGTGCTAGGGCCATTTTGCCATTTGGAAGGGCGACAGATGCCCCTTTTTGTAATTTTATTAAATGAACATTTATTTTTGTAATTCTGATTGAAAATGCATTTTTATATAAAAACCTCTCTTATGGTCATCTTATTGGGCCTTCCCTCTTGCCATGATCTTCCTTTTTTTCCCCTTCTCCAGAGGATAATATAGTTTCTTTTCTAAAAGGAAATGTTGAGGCCAAAAAAAGAAAAGAAAAGAAAAGTTAGATCGTGCCTTGCAAAAGAAGAAATGGTTAGGCTTGAAGGGTATGGCAATTATTTCGGTTTCTGTTTGCAGTTAAAAGCTTTATTTTATCCTTTGGACGTTCATGATATATTAAGGCTGCGTTTGGGACGTACAGCAAGAATTCTAATGGAAAGGTACTAGAAGGTTCTTGTGTTGCAACAGGATCAAAGGCTCCGCTTGAAACGCGATATTCCGCGGGAATTAAACTATTTTATGTTAAATCCCTTGCGTTCCAAACGGGCGGGCGTAAGAGTGCAATGACACTATTTTTGTATGACTATAACCAACTATTCACAGAGCTTGATCCAAGTACGTACTTACAAGCCTTCTATTTCGGAACAGACGGAGTAAGCACTGGTCGTTCTTGGCAACAGTGACGGATCCAGAACGAAAATGACCGAGTGTCCTCACTATCTATATATATCTTGGGCTATGTTGGGTTGTGGCTTAGGTGTCCTCTTATCTTGGGTTAGGGGTGTCCATAATATATATACACAACTATATATAAAGAAAAATAATTTTTTAACTCTATATATAAAGAAAATAATTTTTGATCCGGTGTCCTGTGCACCCCTGTAGCATACTATAGATCCGCCCCCTGCTTGGCAACTGATTAATCACCCAAGGCTGCGAATTAAAAACTTTCCACCTTCTTCTAAGCAATACTGCAATAGAACACACGTGACAGTCTTACCTTATCTTAGCCGGCTCACTAATTGTGAATTGTCATTAGTTGCAACTGGTCGAATGCCGTGTATTGGCAGGCAAACATGGACCGGCCGGCCACGCACGCATGCATGCGACCCTCATTACTCGGAAGGCACCAGCGCCGTGGACCGTCGCCGTCCGTCGATCCACCTGAGCAGCCAGCCCTTGACCTCGGAGTTTTCCTTTGGAATTTGTACTTTTAGATGCCAAGAGATCCATGTACTTTTGTGTGCGTTAAGGCGTCACGTTGTCGCCTACTTGCCACAGTCGCATCGGCTCACCCTGCTTCGCACGCTTCCTTTGCTCGATCCGGATACTCTGTATTCACTGTATGAACTGCGTTTGTGAGTGGCTGAATAATATTCGGCACTGGAATGACAACAAATACTATTGCAACAGAGAAATATTTACTGTAGCAAGAAAACAATCTACATATATCCGAGGCTATTATCCTCCGAATATCCAAAATAGTTTTCGTATCCGATGGATAGTATTCTCCTATATTCGTATTCATATATTCATATATATCCTTTCTTTTTTATCATTCTTAGTATGATCCAACTCTTTTTGCTTATCGTATTCGACTCAAATCAGCCGGAGCTATTTTGTAACATCCCGTTTTTGAAATGATGAATAGTATTTACAATTTGGTTCTTGGTTTTCAAACCTTAATTCAAATTATCGTGTATTTACAAAATTCTTAGCTTCTATCTTAACTCAAAATTTTGTCTTGAACCCCAATTCAAATTGTCGGAATTCAAATTTCAATTTGAGTTCTCTTTTCAAAAATTTCTACTCTCCCTAGCCCTAGCCCATTTTCCCCCTTCCTTGGCCCGACCCAAGCCGGCCTTTTTCCTTCCCCATTCGGCCCAGTTGGCCCGAGCACCCCCTGCCCCTTTCTTCTTCCCAGGAGCACCCGTGCCCACGCCAGAGCACGCACACGCCGCTCGGTCTGCCCTGCGCCACGCACGTTGCCCCCGTCAACTCACCCCCTGCTCGTGTCAGAGCCGTCGTCTCCACCACCTGTTTCGCTTGCGACTCACCTACTCCTCGCAACATCGTATCGCTAGCGACGCCCATGCCGCGCAGAGCTGACCATCCCTGCTCCAGCTGGCGCTTTGTCCCCTCCAACGGCTCCTAGCTTCTCCTTGCAGCTATAAGAAGCTCCCCTGTGCCCCTTGTTCTCCCCCGCACCGCCCCTTTGCTTTGCTGGTAAGCTCCAGCCGAAGAACCGCCCGCCTTCCCTCTTTGTCGGTCGTGCCGCCTCACCGCCATTTGGCCGCTCCGGTGAGCACCTCGCCTGGCCGACCCCGTCACCGGGTGCCTCACGACGCGAGGAAGCTCTTCCCCACCTCCCCTTATCCTCCCCGCCGCCAAGGAACACCATCACCGCCTGTAGGCGATGGTTTGCATCTTGTGTCGTGGCTTAGCATAGCCTATATGCTGTGCTTCAGGAGTCATGTAACATTTAACCCACATTAATATAATGTAGCCACTCTAGGTTTTGTATTGTAATTGTTTCGTTCTCTTTGTTGGTTTTGATTTCTTCTGTTGTACTCTAGAGGGCTAGTAAACCCTCATATACTTCCCTCTAATTTTGAAGCCGCATTGTTTCTTCAGATGCCTCCTAGAAGAGCCGTTGTCCCAGTCTGTGGTGCCTTTTGTGAGGACCCCAGTTTATTTGGTTTGTAATGCTTAACCAACCACCTGGTCCTAGCATCACAAATCGAGAAATCGATCTCGAGATATGTATACTTCCCTAAAGCAAGATACACACCCTGTACAAAATTAGACATCAACTCCATTCCACACATAGAGTCCAAACACCACACTTCCAAACGGAAGATAAACAAATAGTAAAGATATTACGCATATAGGCCATGCACCACAAGATACACAAATAACAAAAGAAGACAATGAAGCAAAGTGCCATAAGATGGCTATAAACAAAGCCAATCGGTGTGCCTTCAACCCACAAGGCATCCGACCGACCGCCAAGCCTAGTCGTCACCCACGGCGACAAAGACACTCACGTAGTGAGGACCCCGAGGCTCACCTTCTTCCTCTCGCAACAAAAACATTAAGCAAAGCACCGAGTACAAAGATTGTCTTTGTACCCGCAAGACCGACGTGTGAACTAATGCACTGCTCATAGACTACATGCAGCTTATTTGGTGGAGGTCATATGTTTCATTTGCATAAAGCCAATTTTCATTTGCAATAAGGTAATACAGTTTAAAGGCAAGTTTGCAATTCATTTTAAGATTGAAATAACAGAAGGATAATAATAACAAAAGCGAAAGATAAACAACCTAGAAGTGACTATCCCAATAGCCACCACAACAATAGCACGAATCCGCATCCGCACTCACCCATCAAGTTTTAATTTAAATGTTGTAGTCTAGTTCTTACGGGCGATCCGAGCGTGTCCATAACCTAGGACGAGGCTATTCGAATAGTTTTAACCCCGCAGGGTGTACCAATGTACCCACACTTCGCATCGCCTTTAAGCCAAAACACACTCCAAGGTATGTCGCACGGCTAAGTCCTATGAGACTTTTTCCAATATTGTGTATTAACTACGAGCCGCTCGTATGGATAGAAACCCATACGCTACATGGTAAAGCCGAAAAGACAACTACCCACTCGTGATAAAGCTTTTGACAACTACCATGCTCCCACCTCCGTCCCTCCCGCGACCTCCTGCGACCCGGAGCCAATACACGCCAAAGTACTAGGTCAAGAGAGGTCCCATATACTCTAGTGTGGTTAGCACGCAAAATGCTCAAGACGGTGGCGCAAGTAACTCGGTCCTTAATCGACTCTGCACCTTTCAGTCACACCCAACAGATCACACCAGCCTTACCATTGTGCCCAAGTCTAAATCATTTTTGTTTTCATTTTTAATTTTGCAATTAAACATAGCAAAATGCTAAAACATAAAGCTATAGTAAATTTTGTGATCAAGGTTACCGACTAAAGTCGATAACCGCCAGCTTCTACCGATAGCTAAGCATGTCTAAGCAAGTTGACCGGATCTACTAAGTGACAAGAGATCATCCAATGATCTCTAATCACAAAGAAATAACCTAAGCTCAGTAGTAGAGATCAATATTTTGTCTACAGGATATGCAACACTGAGTTAACTAATCAATTTAACACAAATTAAGCAATGCATACATACAATTGAAACAAAATATTAATCTTTAAAATACTGGATTAAACATGATCAAACCGCTTGCCTCGGCCTGCCGTTGCTCAATATGGTGCGGAGGATCGCCTCGTGGTTGCCGCAAATATCGAAGCCTAACGATCGAACACAACAAAGAAATAAGGACGAATAACACCGACAAAACTCAAGCGCACAACAACATCAACTCATGCCAAAATTCACACAGCAGCCTAAACAAGATATAACAAAATTTAGAAACAGAGAACAAATCATTTTAAGATGCTAATAATTTTCTATGAATTTTCTAAGCTAAAAACACAACATGCCACTAGTTAGTTACTTAACAACTTTTCATAAACAGAAACAGTGTATAAAACCTATCCTAACAGTTAGTATACTGAAAATGAAATTTTACAAAACTGGTTCATTGAATTTGGACAATTATTGGAAAAGATATGCATTTTCTAATTTAGAAGATACATAAGACATCATTTTATTAGATAACAGATTTTTTGCTACAGAGACATGGATGAAACTAATTTTAGTAAATAATACATTTAAAATGAAAAATAACAGCACTGGTTTCATGCAATTTGGATAAAAATTGAATTAGTTATGCATTTTACAAGTTTAATTGATTTAATAAAGGCAAATGTAAAAGCATTTCGTAAATACTAAAGCACTAAATACTTTTTCTACCGCCATCAAGAAGCTCCCACCATCGACAATGGGGCCCGCGAACGCTGACCAGATAGCGCACCGCCTAAAGTGACGTCGAAGGCGTATTCAAAGAATACGTCTTCGCTCACTAAGGTGCAAACCTAAAACACTCACACGCAGAAATACGCTTCCCATCGAGAAAACGATAACCGTAACTACACAAACCTAATCGACAACATGGACCCACATGGCGTTGACTCGAGAGAACAAATAACGGGCTGGATTAAAGGATTTCTAAATGCGATTACGAGAGGCCCACAAATCGTTGACTCAAAGAAGACATGATTAGAGTTAAACTAATCTTCACCGGCGGTTCACCGGCGAGCACCGCACTGCGCGGTGCGGCGCGCAGTGATCTAGCAAACCGTTGAGTTTCAAGACGAGTGAGTGGTACCTTCGGTTCGCAAGGACCTCGCGAACTCGATGACGGTGACGCGAGTCACGGAACGCGGCGCGCGAGTGGCGCGAACGGAGGCGGAGAAGAAGATGCGTGCTCGCGAGAAGACGCTACGGGCTTCGAAGACTCGAAGGTGCGCCACGCCCGCCTTGATCCGTGGAACAATAAGCACAAGATGATGGCGACGAAGGAGGTCCGAGACGGCCGGAATCACCACGGCGCGAAACATCGAGCTCGAGAAAAATCGGTCGCGACGGCTTCCACGATGCACCAAAGATGTAAACGAACCCACCGTGAGCATCGGTGGAGCATTGCGATCAAGTGGAACCAAACGCCGAGGCTTGAGACTCACCGTAACGCTAGCAAGCTCGGGCCGAGATCGCCGAGGCGGAGACGACGATACGCCCGGTGATCCACCGACGCCAAGGACCCGAATAGGCAAAATGGAGGCGCGAGGCGAGAGGAACACGATCGCGGCGGTCGCTGCTCTGGGGCGGCTCGAACGGCGGCGCTACGCCGAAGTTCTTCTCCGCCGAGAGGAAAATTTGGGCGAGAAGGTGAGAGAGCGAAGGAAACGATGATCGAATGAGTGCGTGAGGTTATGAAGCTCGCGATGCTCCACGGACGCACACGAGGGCAAATATGTGGCGCGGCGCAGGTACGTGGCAAGCATGCGCGACGCCGCGAACTCCGTGAGGTGCGGAGAAGACGAGGTGGACTCGACAGGTAGGGTCCACCGCCGACGACGAAGCGGTGCGAACCGGAGGTTTGGCTCGTTCGTAACGCACCACCGCTGGATCCAAATGGACGGCCGAGATTGATGTATGCATTCGGACAGTCGGTTGCACGCGCAAGACGTGGATCGCTCGATTTGCATCGGACGGTCACGATCAATTGACTTCGCGCGTGCAGATAGTTGACGCGACCGAGTCAAGTGGCGCGGTCGGACTCGAGCCGAGGTTGGGTTCGGGCCCGAGGAACAAGATTTTTAGAATTTGATTTAAAAGACAGAGAAGGTTTGGGGAATTTTTAGAGGTAGCTCCTGAGCTCCAAAAATTTCTGAAATTTTTATGGTAGCTACTAGAGACAGAGAACAACCTTGTATAATTTTTCCAGAACTTTTATGCACTGCATTGTTCTAGAGAAAATTCACAAGCTGCTGTCCAGGAGTTTGACCAGATTTCAAACAGAGTTGACTTGGCCATTTGAAATAGCAAACAAAATCTAAAAATTGTGAAATAATTCAGGAGGTAGATAGGATGATCAAGATGATAGGAAAAATATTCCTAGGGATGATCACAAGTTTGAAGGCTAAGAATGTGCTGACAACAATTTCCATTCACAAGAATTTAATTCTAGAAAATGGAAATTGCTAGGAAAATGTAGAAACTTTCAAATGATTTGAAGAGACAACAAAAGTTTTTATTTCTCCTCAAAATTTTACATTTGAAATACAAACCCTAAGTTAGGGCTGTTACAAATCTCCTCTTACAGAATCTCACCCGAGATTCGATCACGAGGAGAAGAAGGACTGTAATCTGCTCTGAGACGATCCTCCCGCTCCCAAGTGGCTTCATCTCTGAGTGGTTCGACCATCGAACTTTAAGGAACTTGATCACCCGGTTCCTTGTTCTGCGCTCAGCTTCTTCGAGGATACGAACGGGCGCCACGATAAGACAGATCTTCCGCACATCAATATTTTCCAAGGGCGTTTTCTCAACCGAACACTGAGGCACTTCTTCAATTGTGACACATGGAAAACATCATGCACCCCCTCAAGTGTAGCTGGCAATTCTAACTTGTAAGCAACAACTCCTACTCTATCGATGATGCGGTAGGGTCCGACATACCGAGGAGCCAATTTGCCCTTGACACCGAAACGACGATGACCTTTCAGAGGTGAGACTTTGAGATACACAAAGTCATTGGGCCGAAACTCACCACGGCGACGCCGACCGCATAGCTCTTCGCTCGATCGAGCTACGCGCAAGTGCTCACGAATCAATCGCACTTGACTTTCCGCCTCATTGATGTAATTGGGCCAAAGAACCGCCTTTCACCGCCACCAGTTCAACGGTGTTCTCAGACGCTCCCATACAAAGCCTCAAATGGTGCCATACCGAGACTAGCTCGAAGTCGTTGTTGTAGGAGAACTCGGCAAGTGGTAGGCACTTCTCCCAATTCTTCCCATAGGAAAGAACACAAGCACGAGCATGTCTTCAAGCACTGTTGACGCGCTCCGCCCACCATCACCGAGGATGATAGGCCGAAATAATGAAAGACGGGTCCCCATGGCTTCCTCGCAGACTATGCCAAAACCGAGAGGTGAACAGAGAACCACGATTCGACACAATTGTTCGTGGCACACCATGCATCACAATACGGGATATGTAAAGATCCGCTAATCGATTCACATCAATCTTCGATCGCACCGAAGGAAATGAGCCACCTTCACAATCGATCAATGATAACCCATAATGCATCCTTCCTCGCAGAGTACGGGCGCACCGGCTGATAAAATCCATGCCTACGTAATCCCACTTCCATTCTCGTATAGGTAAGGGTCAAGAAGACCACCGACGCCGATGCTCGCCTTGACACGACAACATATGTCACATCCGCCACGAACCCGCAATCTCGCTTCATGCGAGTCCACCGTAATCTCTCGCCGCAGATCTTGGTACATCTTGGTAGCCCCGGGATGGATGGACAAAGGCGAATCATGGGCTTCTTGAAGGATCAAATCCCGCAACTCGGGGATCTTTGGGACCACGAGACGCTGCCCAAACCATACAACACCGTGTTCATCTTCTGTGAAACACTTGGCTGAACCATTCCTGATGTTTTGCTTGATTTTACCCACACCATCATCTGATTGCTGTGCTGCCTTGATTTGATCCACCAAGGTTGGTTGCACAACCAAGGCAGCAAGGGAACCATGTTCAACCAAACCCAAGTTGAGACGCTGAAACTCTGCAAGTAGTGCAGGTTGTTGCTCTTGGATCATCAAAGTATTGCAATACACTTTTCGGCTAAGTGCATCAGCAACCACATTGGCTTTGCCAGGATGATACTGAAGACCCATGTCATAATCTTTGATTAATTCTAGCCATCTCCTCCGCTCGAGGTTCAGATCCGCCGAGTGAACAAGTATTTCAAACTCTTATGATCGGAATACACCTCACAGCGGTTACCGATCAAATAATGCCGCCAAATCTTGAGTGCATGAACCACCGCAGCAAGCTCTAAATCATGGGTGGGATAGTTGAGCTCATGAGGTCTCAACTGCCTAGATGCATAGGCAACTGCCTTGCCCTCCTGCATAAGAACACATCCAAGCCCCTGACGAGAGGCATCGCAATAGATATCGAAGCTCTTGTGGACATCGGGAAGAGTAAGGACTGAGTCAAGTCAACCGCCGCTTGAGCTCCTGAAAGCTCTCATCACAAGCGTAAGACCACACAAACTTCTTGTCCTTCTTGAGCAATTCACCATTGGCTTTGCGATCTTGGAGAAGTTCTCGATAAAGCGCGGTAGTAGCCCGCTAAACCAAGAAAACTCCGCACATCAGTGACTGACTTGGGCTGCCCCCAAGATAGAACATCGCTGACTTTGCTGGGATCCACAGCTATGCCTCTAGCTGAAAGAACATGGCCCAAGAATGCCACTTCCTTCAACCGTAACTCACATTTGTCGAACTTCGTGATATAGTCGGTGCTCCGCAATTTGCCCAAAACAATCTTCGATGCTCAAGATGCTCGTCATCTTGGAATAAATAAGAATATCATCAATAAAACCACCACAAATTTGTCCAAATACTCCATGAATACGAATTCATAAGGTTCATGAACAACGCCGAGCATTGGTCAAACCAAAAGACATGACGGTGTACTCGCATGCACCATAACGAGTAGTGAAGGCCGTCTTCGAATATCCTCGATCTCGATCTCGACTGATGATAGCCCGATCTCGATCAATCTTGAGAACACCGAGCCCGCATAACTGGTCAAAAGATCATCTATGCGGGCGAGAGGATATTTGTTCTTCACCGTCACATCATTGAGAGGGCGGTAATCAACACACATGCGCAAAGTCTTGTCCTTCTTCTTCACAAAGATCACCGGACAACCCCAAGGAGATGAATCGGGACGGATGAAACCTTTGCTTGGAGCTCACCAAGCCGCTTCTTCAATTCTTCTAGTTCATTGGGAGGCATCCGACACGGCGCTTCAAATTGGGGCGGTACAGGGCAGCAACTCGATGACAAACCTGTGTCTCAACCGAGGCATCCCTGCAAGTCTTCGTGAAAGACATCCCCAAAGTCGATACTATGGGAACATCCCGAACTCGCAAGGTGGCCGCCTCTAATACACATAGATGTGTCCCCGGCCGCGAAAATCCAACTCGCCGCTCAAGGGTCGTGAGATAGACAATCTTCCTGGCGCAATCGATCTGCCCCAAGTGTTGGGACAACCAATCCATGCCAAGAATCACATCCAGACTCGCTGAACTGAGTAGAATAAGGTTTGCCAAAAATCCCACTCCTCTGACTATGATAGGAACATCCCGACATCAGAATCGGCTCTCATTTCCGAACCCTGAGAGCGGATGAGCAAAGGAACTCCCAAAGGAACACAAATAAGACCACTAACAGCAAAGAAACAAACACAAGACTTTTAAGTTACAAAACCAATTGACAAAATGAGACACTTAGCAACTCATACATATCTTACCCTTATGCTCCCACAAATTTTAATTAGACTGATTCTCTATGGTTCTCCCAAAGACCGATTCTACCAGTAGTAACTATCTTTTGAAAGGAAAGAGAGAAACCAAGTTTTAAACTCAAATTAGAGTAAGATGAGAGTAGAAGGCTAAGATAGGTAAGGAGTAAAATCTGAGAACTCGCCTAAGTTTTCATAAACCTTTTATAATTTGAAAATAAGACTTTCAAAATATCCTAAGGACGACTATGCTTGTTACTACGGTCGAATGGCTCGATACCAACTTTTAGAGGACCCAGCTTATTTGGTTTGTAATGCTTAACCAACCACCTGGTCCTAGCATCACAAATCGATAAATCGATCTCGAGATATGTATACTTCCTAAAGCAAGATACACACCTGTACAAAATTAGACATCAACTCCATTCCACACATAGAGTCCAAACACCACACTTCCAAACGGAAGATAAACAAATAGTAAAGATATTACGCATATAGGCCGATGCACTACAAGATACACAAATAACAAAAGAAGACAATGAAGCAAAAGTGCCATAAGATGGCTATAAACAAAGCCAATCGGTGTGCCTTCAACCCACAAGGCATCCGACCGACCGCCAAGCCTAGTCGCCACCCACGGCGACAAAGACACTCACGTAAGTGAGGACCCCGAGGCTCACCTTCTTCCTCCGCAACAAAAACATTAAGCAAAGCACCGAGTACAAAGATTGTCTTTGTACCCGCAAGATCGACGTGTGAACTAATGCACTGCTCATAGACTACATGCAAAGCTTATTTGGTGGAGGTCATATGTTTCATTTGCATAAAGCCAATTTTCATTTGCAATAAGGTAATACAGCTTTAAAGGCAAGTTTGCAATTCATTTTTAAGATTGAAATAACAAGAAGGATAATAATAACAAAAGCGAAAGATAAACAACCTAGAAGTGACTATCCCAATAGCCACCACAACAATAGCACGAATCCCGCATCCGTACCACCCATCAAGTTTTAATTTAAATGTTGTAGTCTAGTTCTTACGGGCGATCCGAGCGTGTCCATAACCTAGGACGAGGCTATTCGAATAGTTTTAACCCGCAGGTGTACCAATGTACCCACACTTGCATCGCCTTTAAGCCAAAACACACTCAAGGTATGTCGCACGGCTAAGTCCTACGAGACTTTTTCCAATATTGTGTATTAACTACGAGCCGCTCGTATGGATAGAAACCCATACGCTACATGGTAAAGCCGAAAAGACAACTACCCACTCAGATAAAGCTTTTGGACAACTACCATGCTCCCACCTCCGTCCCTCCCGCGACCTCCCGCGACCGAGCCAATACACGCCAAAGTACTAGGTCAAGAGAGGTCCCATATACTCTAGTGTGGTTAGCACGCAAAATGCTCAAGACGGTGGCGCAAGTAACTCGGTCCTTAATCGACTCGGGCACCTTTCCAAATACACCCAACAGATCACACCGTCTTACCATTGTGCCCAAGTCTAAATCATTTTGTTTTCATTTTTAATTTTGCAATTAAACATAGCAAAAATGCTAAAACATAAAGCTATAGTAAATTTTAGGTGATCAAGGTTACCGACTAAAGTCGATAACCGCCAGCTTCTACCGATAGCTAAGCATGTCTAAGCAAGTTGACCCGATCTACTAAGTGACAAGAGATCATCCAATGATCTCTAATCACAAAGAAATAACCTAAGCTCAGTAGTAGAGATCAATATTTTGTCTACAGGATATGCAACACGAGTTAACTAATCAATTTAACACAAATTAAGCAATGCATACATACAATTGAAACAAAATATTAATCTTTAAAATACTGGGATTAAACATGATCAAATCGCTTTTGTTCCGCCGTTGCTCAATATGGAAGTGAGGATCGTCCTCGTGGTTGCCGCAAATATCGGGCTTCAACGATCGAACACAACAAAGAAATAAGGACGAATAACACCGACAAAACTCAAGCATACAACAACATCAACTCATGCCAAAATTCACACAGCAGCCTAAACAAGATATAACAAAATTTAGAAACAGAGAACAAATCATTTTAAGATGCTAATAATTTTCTATGAATTTTCTAAGCTAAAAACACAACATGCCACTAGTTAGTTACTTAACAACTTTTCATAAACAGAAACAGTGTATAAAACCTATCCTAACAGTTAGTATACTGAAAATGAAATTTTACAAAACTGGGTTCATTGAATTTGGACAATTATTGGAAAAGATATGCATTTTCTAATTTAGAAGATACATAAGACATCATTTTATTAGATAACAGATTTTTTTGCTACAGAGACATGGATGAAACTAATTTTAGTAAATAATACATTTAAAATGAAAAATAACAGCACTGGTTTCATGCAATTTGGATAAAAATTGAATTAGTTATGCATTTTACAAGTTTAATTGATTTAACAAAGGCAAATGTAAAAGCATTTGTAAATACTAAAGCACTAAATACTTTTTCTACCGCCAACAAGAAGCCCCACCATCGACAGCGGGCCTGTAACGAACGCTGACCAGACAGCAAGACTCGCCAGTGACGCCAAGGCGTATTCAAAGAATACGTCTTCGCTCACTAAGGTGCAAACCTAAAACACTCACACGAGAAATACGCTTCCCATTAGAGAAAACGATAACCGTAACTACACAAACCTAATCGACAACATGGACCCACATGGCGGTGACTCGCAGAACAAATAACGGGCTGGATTAAAGGATTTCTAAATGCGACACAGAGAGGGCCCACAAATCGTTGACTCAAAGAAGACATGATTAGAGTTAAACTAATCTTCACCGGCGGTTCATCGGCGAGCACCGCCGCACGCGGTGCGGCGCGCAGTGATCTAGCAAACCGTGAGTTTCAAGACGAGTGAGTGGTACCTTCGGTTCGCAAGGACCTCGCGAACTCGATGACGGTGACGCGGAGTCACGGAACGCCGCGGCGAGCCGGGCGCGAACGGAGGCGAGAAGAAGATGCGGTGCTCGCGAGAAGACGCCACGGGCTTCGAGAAGACTCTGAAGGTGCGCCACGCCCGCCTTGATCCCGTGAACAATAAGCACAAGATGATGGCGACGGCGAGGTCCGAGACGGCCGGAATCACCACGGCGTAAACACCGAGCTCGAGAAAATCGGTCGACGGCTTCCACGATGCACCAAAGACGTAAACGAACCCACCGTGAGCATCGTGGAGCATTGCGATCAAGTGGAACCAAACGCCGAGGCTTGAGACTCACCGTAACGCTAGCAAGCTCGCGGGCCGAGATCGCCGGAGGCGAGACGACGATACCGCCCGGTGATCCACCGACGCCAAGGACCCGGAATAGGCAAAATGGAGGCGGCGAGGCGAGAGGAACACGACCGCGGCGGCCCGCTGGCGGCGGCTCGAACGGCGGCGCTACGCCGAAGTTCTTCTCCCACGAGAGGAAAATTTGGGCGAGAAGGTGAGAGAGCGAAGGAAACGATGACCGAATGAGTGCGTGAGGTTATGAAGCTCGCGATGCTCCACGACGCATACACGAGGGCAAATATGTGGCGCGCGAGGTACGTGGCAAGCATATGCGCGACGCCGCGAACTCCGGTGAGGTGCGGAGAAGACGAGGTGGACTCGACGGTAGGGTCCACCGCCACGACGACGAAGCGGTGCGAACCGAGGTTTGGCTCGTTCGTAACGCACCGACCGCTGGATCCGAAATGGACGGCCGAGATTGATGTATGCATTCGACAGTCGGTTGCACGCCAAGACGCGGATCGCTCGATTTGCATCGGACGGTCACGATCAATTGACTCGCGTGCGTGCAGATAGTTGACGCGACCGAGTCAAGTGGCGCTGGTCGGACTCGAGCCGAGGTTGGGTTCGGGCCCGAGGAACAAGATTTTTAGAATTTGATTTAAAAGACAGAGAAGGTTTGGGGAATTTTAGAGGTAGCTCCTGAGCTCCAAAAATTTCGAAATTTTTATGGTAGCTACTAGAGACAGAGAACAACCTTGTATAATTTTTCCAGAACTTTTATGCACTGCATTGTTCTAGAGAAAATTCACAAGCTGCTGTCCAGGGAGTTTGACCAGATTTCAAACAGAGTTGACTTGGCCATTTGAAATAGCAAACAAAATCTAAAAATTGTGAAATAATTCAGGGAGGTAGATAGGATGATCAAGATGATAGGAAAAATATTCCTAGGGGATGATCACAAGTTTGAAGGCTAAGAATGTGCTGACAACAATTTCCATTCACAAGAATTTAATTCTAGAAAATGGAAATTGCTAGGGAAAAATGTAGAAACTTTCAAATGATTTGAAGAGACAACAAAAGTTTTTATTTCTCCTCAAAATTTTACATTTGAAATACAAACCCTAAGTTAGGGCTGTTACACCTTTGCAGCAGGCCAATGAAGAGGCCGTGGTCGTGGCCGTGGCCGTGGCTGTGGCCATGGACAAGATTTACCTCCTCTGCCGCCAACACACCCGACGATGGCGCAAGTCATGTTCCAGTAGTCTTAGCTCCTTCAAGCTTTGCTCAACAATCAATAAGCTGGAGCAGCTAGTCGCAACTCCAAGTTAGCAGATTTCCTTAGGATAAGACCCCTCACCTTCACTTCTGCTAGCGAACCTCTCGAAGCTGAGGATTGGCTTAGAGATACTGTGAAAAAGCTTCGTCTATCCCGGTGCTCAGAGGAAGATAAGGTGGACTTTGCTGCCCATCAGCTGAAAGGAGTCACCGCTGCTTGGTGGGAAAATTACCTCGCTGCTCGAGGTGATGAAAGCCTAGAAGAAGAAGAAGAAGAGGCAGAAGAAGCATAAGTCGTAGCATTTACAACTGGAGCACCACAAGAGCCTGCTACCACCGTAGAACCAGTTGCTGAAGTACAGCTAGAAGAAACTGAACCCGCATGACGACCAATTCCTTGGAATGAGTTCAAAACAACTTTTAGAACCAACTTTGTGCCCGCTGGCACAGTGAGAATGAAGAAGAATGAATTTAGGACTCTAAAGCAAGGCCACATGACAGTCACTGAGTACCTCACCAAGTTTAATCAACTCGCCCGCTATGCCCCAAGTGACGTCGTTGACCAAGAAGAGAAGATCGACAGTTTCTTGGAAGGAATGCGCAAGGATATGAGAGGACAGCTTATCCTCCATGATTACTCTAGCTTTCACCAATTGATCAATAAATCTCTCATCTTTGAA
Organism: Ampelocalamus luodianensis; assembly: GCA_036346255.1. Taxonomy (NCBI): domain Eukaryota; kingdom Viridiplantae; phylum Streptophyta; class Magnoliopsida; order Poales; family Poaceae; genus Ampelocalamus; species Ampelocalamus luodianensis. The sequence continues at coordinate 10,948,718 of CM070627.1, read as the reverse complement.
AATGAGAAAAAGACTACAGAAATCAACTGCAAGAGAAAGGTGGCATTTCAGGGGCCACAAAGCAGCTTTCCATAGAGATTAGCTTTTCAGGGCAGCTCGTCTTTCTGGCAGATAGCCATCTAGTCACCAAGGGTTCCAATTCCAACTCAAACTCCCGCTCCAGTCGCAACCCCGCGTCCTAGTGAGGATGTTTTCCGCACTCCTCGTTCCATCGAACAGCCTGCAGCATTCAACCCGATAGCTCATCTTTGCTGTTTGAACTATGGAGAAAAAGGACACTTTGTCAACAAGTGCCCTCAACAAGTCACCCCTGTGAAGTACAACTTTAAAGCCACACCGACCTGAAGCCAAACTTCCACTCCAAGCAAAAGTCATCTGACCTCGCAGGCATCTAGAGCTGCTTCCACACCAAGCCAAAGCCAAGGCCATGTGAACCATGTCATCGCCACAGAAGCCCAAGCAGCGTTAGGAGTAATGAGAGGTACGTTCTCTGTCTAATCCGAGTAGCTTGAATCTCGGGGTCGAGATTCCGTTTAAGGTGGATAGGATTTGTAATATCCCGTTTTCGAAACGGTGAATAATATTTACAATTTGGTTCTTGGTTTTCAAACCTTAATTCAAATTATCGTGTATTTACAAAATTCTTAGCTTCTATCTTAACTCAAAATTTTTTCTTGAACCTCAATTCAAATTGTCAGAATTCAAATTTCAATTTGAGTTCTCTTTTAAAAAATTTCTACTCTCCCTAGTCCTAGCCCATTTCTCCCCTTCCTTGGCCCGACCCAAGCTGACCTTTTTCCTTCCCCAATCGGCCCAGTTGGCCCGAGCACCCCCTGCCCCTTTCTTCTTCCCAGGAGCACCCGTGCCCACACCAGAGCATGCACACGCCGCTCGATCAGCCCTACACCATGCACGTCGCCCCTGTCAACTCACCCCCAGCTTGTGTCAGAGCTGTCGCCTCCGCCACTTGCTCCGCTTGCGACTCACCTACTCCTCGCAACGTCGCATTGCCAGCGACGCCCATGCCGCGTAGAGCCGCCCATCCTTGCGCCCACCGCTCCCACCGGTGTTCTATCCCCTCCAACGTATCCTAGCTCCTACTTGCGGCTATAAGAAGCTCCCTGTGCCCCTTGTTCTCCCTCGCACTGCCCCTTTGCTTCGCTGGTAAGCTCCAGCCGAAGAACTGCCCGCCTTCCCTCTTTATCGGCCGTGCCGCCTCGCCACCATTCGGTCGCTCTGGTGAGCACCTCGCGCAGCCGACCCCGTCACCGGGTGTCTCGCGACGCGAGGAAGCTCTTCCCTACCTCCCCTTGTCCTCCCCGTTGTTGAGGAATGCCACCGCCGCCGCCCTTCTTCTCCGCTCGTGGCTGCTACCGCCCTGCCACTCCGACTACCCCCAAGTCACCCTAACCACCCCACCGGCTTCCCCACGCCCCTACATGGCCTGTGCGCGTCGCCCTCCTCCCTAGCCCCTGTTCCACTCCACCGTCGTGTTCCTCCAGCCCGTGGCTCCCTCCGCCGCATTGGGCCTTACCGCCACCACACCCGTCCCTCTCTAGCACCGTCGTCTCCACCCACGGGGTCCCCGACCTCGGGGGAACCCATTTCACCAACTAGCTCGCCTCCCCGCGTCGCCTCTCAGCGGCGCCGCCACCACTCCCCTCTCTCTGTGAACCGAAGGAAATCAATTGGGGACTTAATCGATTTTGATTTGGGCCTTAACCATGTGGCCCCCCACCTGTCATTGGGCTCCTCTCTCCCCTTGTTTCCCTTCCAAGTGGGCTCGAGCCCTTTTTAGTGGTAGCCACAGCTCATGGGCTGAGAGCAATGTGCATATGGACTCGGTCCATGCACTGTTAGCAAGAACTGTGTAACAGCCCCAATTTTATTAACAGTAATAATCTGCATTATGAACAGTAATGGGCTACTGTTCATATCATTACTGTTCTTAATCTCAGTTGGGAGTTGCTGTTACCAAATAAAACCTTCCTTTTAGCCAAAGTCCAAAGACATATTTAGAATAATTAAAGGAATACAAGATAAAACTTGTATTATGACTGGAAAGTATTTTTATTAAAGCCTAGATAAATTATCTTGGCTAAAAATATTTTTGTTGCATTTTTAAAAATTATTTGGACTTAAAGAAAATTTATTGTCTTTAAATAAATATTTTCGGCCTGAAATAAATATTTATGTATTTTACAAAGTGAAAATGTGGTTTATAAAATTTATCTGGGAAATATATTATCCCAGTAGCTTACAGCCAAAATTTCATGATTTTATAAATTTATTTGCTATTTTTAAAGTCCCAGTCAAACCTTTTAAGTATTTGAATGGGTCTAGTCAACTAAACCGGTCTAGATCCAAACCTAGTACTGTAGCGACTCAACCATGTGTATTGGTCCAACCAAATCCGTGTGAACCGGCTCTGTCACGTTCGCGCGCGAGCCCGAACCCCACGCGTGATACGAGCCGTTGATCTTCAATCGAACGGGCGAAGCTATAACACTCCACGAGCTGTCCACGTACGCATCTTAATCTCCGCCGTTGGATCTTGATCTAACGCGCGAGATCGGTGTATGCAACCGGACAACTCCGGATCCTTATTCAATCTCCACCATTCGTTTCCAATCCAACCGTGACGCCCTTTTCGTTTTAAACTTAAAGGCGCGCTTTTATCTCAGCCGTTAGATTCAAATCCTACGGCTTTTCCCTTTTTCCCGCGTGTTATAAAGCCCGCACCTCTCTGGACCGTTGGATATTCATCGTGTGGTCCAGATTGGTGTATGCATTTGGACGACTCCGGATCCCTTCGCGATCGCATCCATTCATTCTTGATCGAACGGCGTCGCTTATTCCAATTTGAAATCAGAGGCGCGCTTATGCGGCCTTTGATTTCAATCCTACGCACACCTTTTTACCGTGGGCCTTTAAAGCCCAAAATCGGTGGTGGATTTCGATCGGTGGCCCGAGCGGTGTATGCAATCGACCATCCGGTTCCATTTTTACATCCCGACCGTAGAAATCAAATCCAACGGTGTTGAGCCATCGATCTAAAAAGGGGTGACGTGTATTCCTTTTAAGTGACCGTTGATTCTAATCCAACGCCCTTTGAATGTGACTCGGTTACGCGAAGGTTACATTAAATCACGCCGCTCATGTGAGATCGTGGTCCACATTGAACAATACCGCTGACTATTTTTAACACTGTTTCATCACACCGCCATTTCCAATCGGACGGCCGCATTTGTTTGAGCCTTTTCGAGTGCGCGGCCGAGGATGACAATGGGGCCCACATGTCGCTTGGCTCTTATCTTCTTCCCTCTCTCTCAGACGCAGTCTTCTCTGAAATCGAGGAGAGGAATTATCCCAAAGTTTTGCAACTAATTTTTGGGATAATTAGCCCTAAATGGACACCTCATCAAGCTCTAGACTTTTCCCAATTATCCTGTAGCTCAACTTCCTTATATATAAACCCTAGCTTTTTGAGCTGCAGCCATTGTTGACCACTGAAGCTCACTTTCTTCCTTGTTGCCCAGTGGGATTTTGCTCCTATCCTTTGCTTATCCATCCTTAAGCACTGGTTTTACCTTGCATTAAAGATTTGATATCTTTTGCAGGTTAAATCAGAATTTACCTCTCTGTCGATCAACTTCAAATTTTCAGAATCTTGGTATCTTTCCTATACTGGTAAGCCAAAAACCCTAGTTTTGATATCTTGAGCATCCTAGGGACCTTAGAAGTGTTGTGAATCATTCTTTTAAGCATCGTAGCTTCAACTCGCTTTAAACCGAATGGTTGATATTATACCTTTCGGTTTTTCATGTCATTTTCAAGACCTAGGTTTCTTCCTCACAACTTATCATCTTATTTAGGTTTTGACTAAACCCTAGCAGCATGACAAGTTGATCTTTCCATTCTTGTCATCATCTATTTTGACTCCTAGCTGAATTATGTCTCTGTTCTCTTGTCTACTCAACCAAGCAAAATAGGTTTTTGCTTTAGCTTTTGTAATCTAACTAGTTAGGTTAGACTAAGGTTGGTTTGGGATATTAATTACCTAAAAGATCATGCTAAGATTCATTTATGACCTTTGCATGATCTATACTTCTTTTCCGAAAATTGCAATCTGTCTGCTTTCACTCTTTTCAAATCAAACGGAACTTTGCAATAAACTCTAGTTTCGCTTTTGAAAACTGTGAGCTTTAAAATGGGTTATTATCACTATTATGGGTAGTTATGGCTTAAGCATCTGTAATCATGCATTTCAGCATTGATCATGCATATTTCTTCTATTTTGGACTTATTGTCAGTTTTGATATTTATTGGATCTTATTGCTTCTTTTAGAATCTGGTTCTGTTGAAGCAATTGAATATACTTCTGAACAACCTGAGCCTGCAACAGAAGTCTATTACTATCAAGGCAAGCATCCTCTTTGCACCATATTGATCCAAAAATTTTATACAATAGTTTTTCCAAATTCAGAGATATCTGTGCATGCTATTTTTCTGAAAATATCAAAATGGATTGTATTAGTTAGCTATGACCTGAGTGACATTGTGGATTACTTTAATTATGATCATACACTTAACCCTAGCTCAGTACTGTATATTATAACTTATATTTTCAGTTTTGGCTTAGACATGCAGTCTAGAGATTTTAGAGTTTGACAAGCATATCTTGTCAAACATGGGAATCACAACTGAACTCTTGTTATTTTAAACTCTTTGTCCAGTTTCTTTAAATCAGTCTTGTATTTGAAATTCAAATTGATCTGGACAAGAGGAAGCTAGTGATGGTGCTTTTGTGCACGAGATTGGGTTTTGTGGTGGACTTGTCCGGGTTAATTAAGGACCGAACTCTGACTATTCAGTTCAAGTCCCCACGCACTTCCACATGCAGTGTATGGGCGCTGCTTGGTTAAGTAAAATGTTGAGACTATTGAGTTGGAAACAGAGAGTAAGGATATGTGTATTGACCTTGTATTGCATAGATGCTTTGGTCCGAGGACCTGCGTTTTATGCCATGTGAGCTTGTATGTCAAGACGATGTTCTTAGGAGGGTGAGGGCGTATATGTGCCTCGTCGCATATACGATACCTTAATGGTGCCGATAGCATTCTACTATGGGTAGGGAACCCACCGCATTAAATTGTTTGGATCGGCACATCGACGCAACATGTGTGCCCGGTTAAGCAAATGCTATCGCCGTTGTTTAAGCGAGATCGGTTCACACATGGGGTCCAACTCAATAGTGTTAGCTTGTTGAAAATACCAAATCTTAGTTTCCTGGCCGGCATACCAAAGGAAGTATGTCATCATTCGGAGGCATCCGAAGGCAACGGGCTAGCTAAGTCATGTGGGTAAAGATGTACACCCCTGCAGGGTATAAACTGTTCGAATAGCCGTGTCCACGGTCATGGACGATAACTTGAATTGATGTCACCTGTATAGAAATTTTGATTTCCAAAATGTGGTTTCGGTTTATTTTCGGTTTGCATGAGGGAATCATGCACTGTACTGTTTACTTTTATGTCATTTACTTACTGTTTTTAAGCAAACTTTGATTTATTAAATTGCTTTATCAAAATTTAGTCTTTGTAGGTTAAGATGTATCGCTTTATGCAAATTTGAACCTTTATGCCTTCCTGTTGTAACCTTATGCATGTAACAACTCTACTCCTTTGATTAGGCTCTAATAACAACTTTCTTTTATTAGTTTGTGTAAGACTTGCTGAGTACCTTCCGTACTCAAGGTGCCACCACCTATTGTTGCAGGTGAGGACGGTTTCCTTTATGAAGTACCGTTAGCGCCGATCGTGGTGACGCTAACGAGTAACGCTACTTCTTTCCTCCACGCAATTGCTCTGCGGGTGGATGAGGTTGGTGGACTTTTTGAGTTTATTTTGCTTCCACGTTGAATATGTTGTAGTGACCAAGTCACTCTATATTGTAGTACTAAACCCAATGTTGTAAACTTATGTTTAATTATGCAAATGTACGACTTGTATGTGTATGATACAATGTTGTTAAAGGATATATATATGCAATGGTCATTGATCCAGGAACCATTTGAGATATATATATATATATATATCCGGGATCTGCTTATTGGAATTGTTACTTGTTGAATTTATACCTTTAGCATGATCTTTAATTGAGGGACTGCATCTTGTTCCTTCATTAATAATCATGTTCTTGTATGAATTTAATTAAGTACATTTCCAATAACCCGGGGAGCCCACAGCGTTGGTATCAGAGCATACGTTGCCTGTAGGTTAGAAGTAGCATGGCCGAAGTAATTAGAGAGTCTTCTGAGAAAATTTATTTTCAAGTCAGCAATATAATTTTGAAAGTTTAAGTATGACATCTTTTATTCCTTACCCATCTTAGCTTCTAATTCTTTCCTCACTATTTATTGGACTTGTGCAAAATATTTTCCAGTGATTTCTCTCTCATTTTCAAAAAGAGAGACATGTTAATATTCAACTAGAAGAGCAATGGCGAAAAGACGAGAAGACGTTGTCGTATTACGATATTAGGATTAAATTAGGGACTATGAATAGATAATATCCATCCTATTTATTTTTCCTATCTGTAGAAGTTATATTTTCTTGTTTGACCGTTCGCTTTCTTTTGGTTTTTGAGTAATTGCGCATCGCCTGTGGGCAGTATGTATAGCAATTATGTCGGAAAACTATGAGTTGTTTTATTGGATCTTATGCTGGCCTTTGCGCCTTTGCGTCTTCTGTTGGTATTGATTTTGGTGCATTCATATCATTTATGCATACTAAGTTTAGTACTTTCCTTATTCTGCCAAAACGATCTTTCGCACTCAATTGAGTGTATCCTTTTTCTGTCCTCTAATCATCTGTGTGACAATAGGATGGCAGAACCTAGTACTCCTTTGAGCACTCAACCCAGGGAGTCAAGTAAGACGATCGTCGAGGTTATGGTCTGTCGACGCTGTGGTGAAGAGGGACATTACATCAACCAGTGTACTACGAATTGTCCCAACTGTGACGGAGACCATCCACCAGAGAGTTGTCCAACTAGTAAAGTCACTTGTTTTCTCGCGAAGGGCACGATCATCGCCCTAAGGAGTGTCGTTTACACCAGATAATCACTGATTCAGTTGGACTACAACAACGGATTCTCCATGCCATCATCCTCAAGAAGACCATTGGACAAAGAGGTACACAAGGACATCCCGGAGAGAAGCCAATAAGCCGCCGTCAACGAAACGAGAAAGTTACTTGCTTTCATTGTGGTCGTCTTGGCCATTATGCTAATCAATGCTTCGCAAGACATCGAGGGATGCCCCGGACTTATCAAGCTCCCACACCACCACCAGCTCTACCTCGACCAAGCACCTTTGTACCTAGACCTCCTAATTCTTTTGTGCAGTAAAAAATTAGTGGAAATCAGTCACCCATTGTTAACAAGGGCGGGCTGGTGTGATCTGTTATCACCGTGGACGCCCCGACATTTCGCAAACCAGTGCCCTACTAAGAAACGTGGGTTGCCTCCTATTCAACCTTTCCCAGCTGTTGTTCGTCCAACGCTATCTTCAAAGACATCTATCAAGTCTGCTGAGGAAGCGGCTGAAGCACTTGACGTTGTTCTTGGTATGTTCCTAATTAATTTCAGTTCATCTACTGTTCCATTTGATTCTGGAACATTCCGTTCTTTTGTTAGTAGTCAATTTGCTGTTCAACACCATTTGAGCATGCATCATTTTATCCACCATCTGTTATTTACTCACCTGGATCAGTCTTTATGACTGATCAAGTCTGCCGTAATGTCAATATAAATATTGAAGGGGTAGACTTTTGGGCGGATTTGATTGTGATAGAGTCTAAAGGGTTGGATGTTATTTTAGGAATGGATTGGTTATCGAAAAATCTTGGGCAAATTAATTGTGCCCAAAGATCCATTTCTTTAGCTAATGAAAGCGGCACCTCAGTCGTTTTTTTTCAATCCAGGACCGTGAGTTCTCACCCTCCCAGATATTCATAAGAGTTTTCATATTTATTGTGATGCATCTCGCCATGGACTTGGTTGTGTGCTTATGCAAGAGGGCCGAGTTGTAGCTTATGCATCCCGGCAGTTGCGACCTCATGAAGTTAATTATCCTACTCATGATTTGGAATTGGCTGTCGTAGTCCATGCATTGAAGATTTGGCGACATTACCTTCTCGGTAATCGTTGTGAGATCTATACTGATCATAAAAGGCTGAAGTACATATTCACTCAATCTGATTTGAATATGAGGCAAAGAAGGTGGCTTGAATTGATCAAGGACTACGACATGGGTATTCATTATCACCCTGGTAAAGCCAATGTTGTGGCAGACGCTTTAAGCAGAAAGTCACAGTGCAACTGTATATCCTCTCTACCTGCGGCCAAGGACTTGTGTGCTGATTTTCAGTGCCTAAGTCTTGAATTGGTGGAAGAAGGTTTTCTTGCTGCATTGCAAGTGGAGCCTACATTAGAAGCTCAAATTCTTGATGCCCAGAAAACCGATGCCGAGGTAGCCGAAATCAAGGAAAATTTGAAGGCAGGCAAAGCCAACGAGTTTTCTGAAGATAATCGCGGTATGATTTGGTATCGCAATCGTTTGGTGGTACCTGCAGACCCTTAATTGAAAAGTCTAATTTTCAGCGAGGCTCATAATTCCAAGTTTTCTTTACATCTTGGAAGCACCAAGATGTATCAAGATTTAAAGAAAACATTTTGGTGGGGCCAAATGAAGAGGCAAATTGCTCAGTATGTTGCTAAATGTGATATTTGCCAAAGGGTTAAAGCTGAACATTTGAAGCCAGCTGGTACCCTGCAGCCTTTGCCTATTCCACAGTGGAAGTGGGAAGAGATCGGTATGGATTTTGTGACTGGTCTTCCCAAGACCTCCAAAGGGTCTGATGCCATTTGGGTAATCATCGACCGTTTAACTAAGGTGGCTCATTTTATTCCGGTCAGGACCGATTTCAATGGCAAGCAACTAGCAGAGCTTTATATTGCTAGAATTGTTTGTCTTCATGGTGTTCCTAAAGTCATTGTTTCGACCGTGGTCCTCGGTTCACTTCCATTTTTGGAATAGCCTTCATCAAAGCTATGGGATCGAACTCTCTTTCAAGATCGCTTATCATCCTCAAACTAGTGGTCAAACTGAAAGAGTGAATCAAGTAATGGAAGATCTTCTTCGAGCCTATGTGCTATCTTATAGCAAAGACTGGGAGAAATCTTTGCCATATGTGGAATTTTCCTACAATAATAGCTACCAAGCAAGTATTCAAATGTCACCTTTGAAGCCTTGTATGGGAAAGCTTGTAGGACTCCATTGAATTGGTGCGAGTCCGTGAAAGGTCATTCTATGGTCAGACTTGGTAAAGGAAGCGTAAGAGCAAGTTAAATCGATTCGAGATTGTCCGAAACCGCAGTCTAGTCAGAAGAGCTATGCTGATCATCGCCGTCGTGAATTAAGCTTTGAGGTAGATGACCATGTCTATCTTAAAGTGTCACCCATGAAGGGCACTCATCGTTTTCAGGTAAAAGGGAAGCTCGCACCTCGTTATATCGGACCTTTCCGAATCATTGCCAAGCGAGGAGCTGTAGCTTATCAATTAGAACTACCTAAATCACTCTCAGCAGTGCATGATACTTTTCATGTGTCTCAATTGAAGAAATGCCTTCGTGTTCCTATTGAGGCAACTGCTTATGAGCATCTTGATCTCCAACCTGATCTTTCATATCAAGAGCAACCAAGACGTATCCTCGACACATCGAACGCAGGACAAGAAATCGATCTTGTCAAGTTCTTAAAAATTGATGGGCTAATCATTCCGAGGATGAAGCCACTTGGGAGCGCCAAGATCCGATACAGATTGAGCACCCCATCTTTTGTTGTTTAGTACTTTCCTTTGAATCAAGAAAGGAAAGTTTAAACAAAGCAATGTAAACAAAGATGTAATAATAGCACTATGTTGTTATGTAAGATTCTTCTTTGTTATCTTTGAAGGAAATCAAAACAACAGATGTTGAATTTCCTCATAATTCATTTCCATTTCACTTCTTCCCGATCTTAACTTGTTCCAAATCTAGGGACGAGATTTTCTTAAGGGGTAGGTTTGTAACACCCCAATTTTATTAATAATAATGCATTATGAGCAGAATGGCCACTGTTCATATCATTACTGTTCTTAATCTCAGTTGGGAGTTGCTATTACCAAATAAAACCTTCCTTTTAGCCAAAGTCCAAAGACTTATTTAGAATAATTAAAGGAATACAAGATAAAACTTGTATTATGACTGGGAAGTATTTTTATTAAAGCCTAGATAAATTATCTTGGCTAAAAATATTTTTGTTGCATTTTTAGAAATTATTTGGACTTAAAGAAATTTTATTGTCTTTAAATAAATATTTTCGGCCTGAAATAAATATTTATGTATTTTACAAAGTGAAAATGTGGTTTATAAAATTTATCTGGGAAATATATTATCCCAGTAGCTTACAGCCAAAATTTCATGATTTTATAAATTTATTTGCTATTTTTAAAGTCCCAGTCAAACCTTTTAAGTATTTGAATGGGTCTAGTCAACTAAACCGGTCTAGATCCAAACCTAGTACTGTAGCGACTCAACCATGTGTCTTGGTCCAACCAAATCCGTGTGAACCGGCTCTGTCACGTTCACGCGCGAGCCCGAACCCCACGCGTGATACGAGCCGTTGATATTCAATCGAACGGGCGAAGCTATAACACTCCACGAGCTGTCCACGTACGCATCTTAATCTCCGCCGTTGGAACTTGATCTAACGCGCGAGATCGGTGTATGCAACCGGACAACTCCGGATCCTTATTCAATCTCCACCGTTCGTTTCCAATCCAACCGTGACGCCCTTTTTGTTTTAAACTTAAAGGCGCGCTTTTATCTCAGCCGTTAGATTCAAATCCTACGATTTTTCCCTTTTTCCCGCGTGTTATAAAGCCCGCACCTCTGTGGACCATTGGATCTTCATCGTGTGGTCCAGATTGGTGTATGCATTCGGACGACTCCGGATCCCTTCGCGATCGCATCCATTCATTCTTGATCGAACGGCGTCGCTTATTCCAATTTGAAATCAGAGGCGCGCGTTTATGCGGGCCTTTGGATTTCAATCCTACGGCACACCTTTTTGACCGTGGGCCTTTAAAGCCCAAAATCGGTGGATCGTTGGATTTCGATCGGGTGGCCCAGAGCGGTGTATGCAATCGGACCATCCGGTTCCATTTATACATCCTGACCGTAGAAATCAAATCCAACGGTGTTGAGCCATCGTATCTAAAAAGGGGTGACGTGTATTCCCTTTTAAGTGATCGTTGGATTCTAATCCAACGCTCCCCTTTGAATGTGACCTGCGGGTTACGCGAAGGCTACATTAAATCACGACCGTTCATGTGAGATCGTGTGGTCCACATTGAACAATACCGGTTGACTATTTTTAACACCTGTCTTCATCACAGCCGCCCATTTCCAATCGGACGGCTGACATTTGTTTGAGCCTTTCTGAGGTGCGCGCGGCTGAGGATGACAATGGGGCCCACATGTCAGTTGGCTCTTATCTTCTTCCCTCTCTCTCTGTACGCAGTCTTCTCTGGAAATCAGAGGAGAGGAATTATCCCAAAGTTTTTGCAACTAATTTTTGGGATAATTAGCCCTAAATGGACACCTCATCAAGCTCTAGACTTTTCCCAATTATCCTGTAGCTCAACTTCCTTATATATAAACCCTAGCTTTTTGAGCTGCAGCCATTGTTGACCACTGAAGCTCACTTTCTTCCTTGTTGCCCAGTGGGATTTTGCTCCTATCCTTTGCTTATCCATCCTTAAGCACTGGTTTTACCTTGCATTAAAGATTTGATATCTTTTGCAGGTTAAATCAGAATTTACCTCTCTGTCGATCAACTTCAAATTTTCAGAATCTTGGTATCTTTCCTATACTGGTAAGCCAAAAACCCTAGTTTTGATATCTTGAGCATCCTAGGGACCTTAGAAGCTGTTGTGAATCATTCTTTTAAGCATCAGTAGCTTCAACTCGCTTTAAACTGAATGGTTGATATTATACCTTTTCGGTTTTTCATGTCATTTTCAAGACCTAGGGTTTCTTCCTGTCAACTTATCATCTTATTTAGGTTTTGACTAAACCCTAGCAGCATGACAAGTTGATCTTTCCATTCTTGTCATCATCTATTTTGACTCCTAGCTGAATTATGTCTCTGTTCTCTTGTCGGCTCAACCGGCAAAATAGGTTTTTGCTTTAGCTTTTGTAATCTAACTAGTTAGGGTTAGACTAAGGTTGGTTTGGGATATTAATTACCCTAAAAGATCATGCTAAGATTCATTTATGACCTTTTGCATGATCTATACTTCTTTTTCCGAAAATTGCAATCTGTCCTGTTTTCAGCTCTTTTCAAATCTGAAAACTGGAACTTTGCAATAAACTCTAGTTTCTGTCTTTTGAAAACAGTGAGCTTTAAAATGGGTTATTATCACTATTATGGGTAGTTATGGCTTAAGCATACTGTAATCATGCATTTCCAGATTGATCATGCATATTTCTTCCATTTTGGACTTATTGTCAGTTTTGATATTTATTGGATCTTATTGCTTCTTTTAGAATCTGGTTCTGTTGAAGCAATTGAATATACTTCTGAACAACCTGAGCCTGCAACAGAAGTCTATTACTATCAAGGCAAGCATCCTCTTTGCACCATATTGATCCAAAAATTTTATACAATAGTTTCTCCAAATTCAGAGATATCTGTGCATGCTATTTTTCTGAAAATATCAAAATGGATTGTATTAGTTAGCTATGACCTGAGTGACATTGTGGATTACTTTAATTATGATCATACACTTAACCCTAGCTCAGTACTGTATATTATAACTTATATTTTCAGTTTTGGCTTAGACATGCAGTCTAGAGATTTTAGAGTTTGACAAGCATATCTTGTCAAACATGGGAATCACAACTGAACTCTTGTTATTTTAAACTCTTTGTCCAGTTTCTTTAAATCAGTCTTGTATTTGAAATTCAAATTGATCTGGACAAGAGGAAGCTAGTGATGGTGCTTTTGTGCACGAGATTGGGTTTTGTGGTGGACTTGTCCGGGTTAATTAAGGACCGAACTCTGACTATTCAGTTCAAGTCCCCCACGTACTTCCACATGCAGTGTATGGGCGCTGTTTGGTTAAGTAAAATGTTGAGACTATTGAGTTGGAAACAGGAGAGTAAGGATATGTGTATTGACCTTGTATGGCATAGATGCTTTGGTCTGAGGACTGCGTTTTATGCCATGTGAGCTTGTATGTCAGTATCAGATGTTCTTAGGAGGGTGAGGGCGTATATGTGCCTCGTCGCATATACGATACCTTAATGGTGCCGATAGCATTCTACTATGGGTAGGGAACCCAATTCGCATTAAATTGTTTGGATCGGCATTACTGACGCAACATGTGTGCCCCGGTTAAGCAGATGCTATCAGTCGTTGTTTAGCGAGATCGGTTCACACATGGGGTCCAACTCAATAGTGTTAGCTTGTTGAAAATACCAAATCTTAGTTTCCCGCCGGCATACCAAAGGAAGTATGTCATCATTCGGAGGCATCCAAGGCAACGGGCTAGCTAAGTCATGTGGGTAAAGATGTACACCCTGCGCAGGTATAAAGCTGTTCGAATAGCGTATCCACGGTCATGGACGATAACTTGAATTGATGTCACAGATAGAAATTTTGATTTCCAAAATGTGGTTTCGGTTTATTTTCGGTTTGCATGAGGAATCATGCCTTTGCATCATTTACTTTTATGTCATTTACTTACTGTTTTTAAGCAAACTTTGATTTATTAAATTGCTTTATCAAAATTTAGTCTTTGTAGGTTAAGATGTATCGCTTTATGCAAATTTGAACCTTTATGCCTTCCTGTTGTAACCTTATGCATGTAACAACTCTACTCCTTTGATTAGGCTCTAATAACAACTTTCTTTTATTAGTTTGTGTAAGACTTGCTGAGTACCTTCCGTACTCAAGGTGCTACCACCTATTGTTGCAGGTGAGGACGGTTTCCTTTATGAAGTACCCGTTAGCGCCGATCAGGGTGACGCTAACGAGTAACGCTACTTCTTTCCTCCACGCAATTGCCTGCGGGTGGATGAGGCCGTTGGTGGACTTTTTCAGTTTATTTTGCTTCCGCTGTTGAATATGTTGTAGTGACCAAGTCACTCTATATTGTAGTACTAAACCCGAATGTTGTAAACTTATGCTTAGTTATGCAAATGTACGACTTGTATGTGTATGATACAATGTTGTTAAAGGATATATATATGCAATGGTCATTGATCCTGGGAACCATTGTGAGATATATATATATCCGGGGATCCTGTTTATTGGAATTGTTACTTGTTGAATTTATACCTTTAGCATGATCTTTAATTGAGGGACGGTACTGTTCCTTCATTAATAATCATGTTACTGTATGAATTTAATTAAGTACATTTTCAATAACCCGGGGAGCCCACAAACTAGGTCACTGTGCAGTGGGTCCCCCACATTAGGATTCTCTCTCCTTTCTATTTTCTTGTCTGATTTCAAAAACTCGACTTCAAAAGCTCTGTTCTCCTCCGTTGTAACTCCAAAAATTATGAAATTTGTTTCTAAAATTTTGTAAATTCAAGATATTGCTAATGTCATAGGTCTTGTTTAATTTAGAGTTCATTTATTATTGCTCTTGTATTTATTTGCTCTCCTTTCTTGTTTGTGCATTTTTCTGGTACGTTCGTCCAAATAGGATTTGAAGACGCGGGAGATCTCCAACTTGATCAAGCACAAGACTATCAAGATTATCTTACTTTTAATCTAGGTGAGTCAATACTTTGATCATTCTGAGTCTACATTTTATGCAAATTATATTCTTTTAAAATACAAAATTGCATGCTTGAATTCTTTAATCAAATGTATATTAAAGTTTGAGATAGTTAAATAACCATTTTATGATTAATTAATTACTACCCCATCCTTTGATAATTGAATCCATTATTCCATGTCACCCTAGTAGCTGTATGGTAAATACTAGTATAGGTTGTACTTAAGCGATATGCTAGTTTTATTTAAGTACCAGGACATTAAATGTCCAAATAATCATCCTTTAAAACATAAAAGTGGAATTGGGCAGTCATTCTGGGTAAATGATTGAGATGGTTGAGTTAATGTATTTTTGCTCCTCAAACCCTATTTAACTTCTATTACCTCATTTGGGTGGATGGAATGGTGGTGGGTGCCGTCGGTGCACGAGTATGGTTGGTATGTGGTATGAATCGCCTGGATGGATTAAGGACTTAATCTTATCATGACCTCCTGTGTAAAACAAGTACGACCACAAGTCTGTAAAGTACAACTTGGCTTAGTAAAGTTGTCAAACCCTAAAAATCAACCACAAGTCTGTAAAGTACAACTTGGCTTAGTAAAGTTGTCAAACCATAAAGATCATCTCACTGGAGGGGCATGGGATAGTACAAGCACAGGATACGTTCTGGCTTGAATGGGACACCGATGCAAGGTGAAGTTGCTAGTCACTGAGGTGTAGCTCTGCTACGCCAGTCACTGAGATGAACATCCCACACAACTTATGGGTGCAACCCATATGGGTGGGATGACGGGAGGGGCGAGATGATTGGAAAAGTTATTGTGATGATCTCTCAACTACATAACCAATGAATCATGTGGGACAACGAGTTGATTATCTCTTGTGGGTAAAGTGTACAATCTCTATAGAGTTAAAAACTGTTTAAACAGCCGTGCCTACGGTCAAAGGCGGACATGGGAACTTACTAGAGTTAGTTCTATTTCAAAAACCTTTGTGGGCGGGATGAAAACGTGGCGGGCTCACCTAGCCCTGAGTATGGATTTGTCCTGGATCACCGTACCTAGCGATGTTAATAAATGGAGGTAGCTCCAATCAAAATAAGCATAAGGTGGATGTAACCTCTGCTGATATAAATATTACACAATTACTCTCTTTAATAAAATGCAATTTGGTTTAAATGCTAAGTGATAGGAATTTATAATTATGATAACTGAAAACATTGCTTTGGCAAATAAAAGAACCCGGGCCATTCTTGTTAAGCCTTGTATGTATAATATTGCATCCTATGTGTTGGCTCGTGAGCACAAAAGTTGTGCTTATTCTCACTCTCTCCCACGAAACCCTCAGAAGTAGGAAATCCGGGAGATTACGACTACTACGAGGATCTAGAAGTTGGAGGCCCATGAGATGATGAGGAGTAATTTAGTTCTTTTAGTCTATGTTTCGCCTCAGTCCAGCTAACTCCGTCAGTGCTTGCGTGCATCCAATATTATCCAAGTCTTTTGTTAATATCGGACACACACGGGTTTCCCCAATCGCTTGCCTGTGGAGAGATGTGCTCTACCCCTTTTGCTTCTGTTGTCACTTCTGCTACTTTTTTAATGTAATCATTTGGCCTGTTCGGCTCTTATTGTAAAACTCGACCTAACACGGTTTATGTCACTCAGATGTTTGTAATATATTTGAATGCGCTAGTTCACGTCATGTATGAAATGATTCAGCAATGTGCCTGTGAGTGGTATCTATGATCCAGGAAATAGCATAGTGATTTCACAGAGGATTTGGATTTGCGAAATCCGGGTCCGACATGTTTTCACCCCTACAGCTATTTTTGAGTTGGATTATTGGATGAAAAACTGTTCTTAATAAGAATTAGATGATAAACTTCCTTCCAAATTAAATGGTTGCATTATTTGGAGCTCGGGTCCATTTGTTCAAGTGTGAAAGCTCATCGAGCACGATAAAGACCTTTGCAAGATAGGCAAAAAAGATCTAATGTACCACGGAATGTGAATTTTTACCTGAGTGTGATTGAATGGAGTTGATCGCACATATTGAATGAGAAGTGGGAACATGATATGGCAGTTGACAGGTGCAAATCGACCTATCCTACATACTTTAAGTCGGTTTCACATTTTCTTATTTGAGTAGTGGTGTGGGGACCCCGGGTTATCTCCGTAAGACCAAGACTAAGTATGGTCTTAAGGACATAACTCTGGATCTCCGGTAAATGGATTCCAACTTAACTCAATCTAAATGAGAGGCTTGACTGAAAACTAGAGCCCTGACGATCATGCGCGCCGCTCCTCTGCGAGCACTACATGATTGTTGGTTCTCCAACAAGTCAAGCACTACACTTAGTGAGTTAAATAGGAAGCCATGATCAGCGAGTATGACTTATATTGGCTCCCAACATCAGTGACCAATATAACCATACTCTCATACAACGTTGATCACATCTATACAACACTCATACATAAATAGTACAAAATGCATACATCATAGTTCCAAGTTTACAACTAATACAAGTGGCCGACCGGCCAAATTTAACGAGTTCATAAAGTAACAGCGGAAGCAAGTAAGTAAACCAAAATGCCAGCAGTGGTATGCCCCATAACCCATCGACAATCGGCGGGAGTTAAGAGATAGCATACTACTCATCAGTGTCGCCTAAATCGACACCGACAAGCTCATCGGTCTCAATATCTTCCTCACCTGTAAAAGCCAGCAAACATCTGGCTGAGTACCAAAGAGTACTCGCAAGTCTTACACAAATAAAAATAGTCATGCATAAGGTCATTCAAAGGAAGGGCTCATATTGGCTTAGTTTTGCGAAAGAGACGCAACAATGTACAACCTACACATACTAGTTTTTCAAGTGCCCTTTCAAAATCAGATTTGAAGTAGAAGTAAAGCATGTGAACAAGTAATGAATTCAATAACAAATAAATCATACAAATAGCAAAGTGGCTGTCCACTTTGATACAAATCAAGCATGAACATCTCATTCATGACAACACCAAGTTATAACCACAATTTTAATTCCAAGTCTAACAATAAGCAGCCACAGATTTCAAGCGGTCGTCCATAACCGTGGACACGGCTATTCGAATAGATTGATACTCTGCAGGGATGTACTACTTTACCCACACGACTTGATTAGCCCGTAAGCCTCCAGATACCTCCGAATATAGCATACTTCCTATGGTATGCCAGCCGGGTAAATCAAGACATGGTCGTTTTTAGCAAGAAGATCCCATTGAGCTAAGTCCCTCAACCCAGGGCTCCTAGGAAACACAAGACGTTAACGTCTCCATCCTATCGGCCCAAAAGGAAAACATAGGATTTCTCGGTCCTATGCCCTTACAATTTCACCACCGTGGGACTCAACACAACAAAACCTTCCCCCTACTTAACCATACAGCACCCATATACCGCGTGTGATAGCACGAGTGTTGCTTGAACAGCAAGTACCCAAAGTTCGGTCCTTAATTGTCCAGACAAGTCCACCACTTACCCAAAGCTCGTGCACAAGGCACCATCACTAAAACCACTTGTCTAGACCAAAAACTTCTTTAAAATGTCAAAATTTAACTCATAAAATAGATACGAAGATTTGAAACAAAAGTATATAATGAGAGTTGTGTTTATCCCATAATTGTCGGGTTATTCCCGACAATCAAACTACCGGTTCTAGACTTGCATGACTAAGCAAACCCGAATAACTCAATTTCACACATCCTATCTTAAGCATTTCAGTACTGGAATAATTCATGGATAGCCACAATGATAAGATAATAGGATGTGTCTAACTATTCATCACAAAAATAGCGACAATATCAAAATAGCATGCAAGCAATTATCATTGCATCTATCCTAACAAAACTGGGATCAAATATGATGCAAAAAGAAAGTTCAAAGTATGCTTTCCTTGCTGGTAGAGTAATTGTTCACTCTCGGTAGCGTAAGAGTCAATATCAATTGCTTCGGAATCTAAAGAATAAAGACCGATATAAACACCGAGAAATACTCCAAAAATCAAGATGCTAAAAAATGCATGATTTTTCTACAGTAGCTAAGTCATGATTTTAGATGATTTTTGGTGAAAGAATTATTTCATTTTGATTTAGTATATGAAAGTTACGGTGGTTTGAATTTCAAATTTCCATACGCCTTCATTCATGCAATTTAATTATGAGATGAAAATTTGTAGAGCAGTGGTGAGTACATGGATTACATGGATAAATAGGCAATATTATTACAAGTTAAAAACAGTTGAGTTTGCTCCAGTTGGAGTTTTCCTGATTTAGTTATTGATTTCTAAAGTTATCAGCATTAATAGTGTAAAAATAATGTCTTTTAGGATTATTTTCCTCAAACTATAGTTTCTATGACAGAGGTAAGCTTGAAACCACTTTTATAATTAAGTTCATTTGAAATAGAAATTATCAAAACTGATTTCACTATTTTTGGAGTTTCCAAGAATTACTTATGAATTTTTAAAGTTATCAGTCTTTTTCTATTATAAAAATAATAGTGTTAATGGGTCAATTTCCAAAATAATACTCTTTGTTACAGAGACAAGGTTGAAACAAATTTTAACATAAAGTTCATTAAAAATAAAAATTATCAGAAGTGGTTTCACTCATTTTGGAGTTAAAATGATTTAGTTGTGCATTTTAGAAGTTAATACCAATTTTCAGTGTGCAAATTAACAGATTTCGAATCCCCTAACGCATTTCATACTTTTCTCACCGAGGCTCAGCTAGCCACGAGGAATGACGAGTGGGACCGGGGTCAAGATTTTGACCCAATCAACATTGACTTGGTCTCGGCCGCAATAAGCTGAAGGCGTATTCTTAAGAATACGTTTTTCAAACATCTAAACGTAAAACTGTGCTAAGCATGCTAAGGATACGTTTTCCCTTTTGCAAAAACGTAATCTACAAACTACGCATCCACTTAAACCACCCTAAGGCCCACAAGTCATAGACTCAGGACTAATCAACTACAACCATTAGTGCTAACTAATCTGACAAAACCCTCTGTTTTTCGGCCGTACTTCCGACAATAGGAAACGGCGCAGCCGCGGCGTTGCCGTGCTCGTCGGCGGCGAGGGGAGGCCGGAGAGTGCAAGGAGCTAGACAAAACGGAAAGGCAATAGCAAGGACTACCTTCCGGTGGTGATTTTGCCGGTGAAGAGGCATGGTGGCGCACCGGCGGCGGAGTCGAGCGGAGGAGGTGTATACGGTGCCGAGAGATCACAGGGCAGAAACCACTCCGAGGCAACAGGTGCTAGATCCAGACTCTTGGGGTTCAAGTGACGCTGAAGGAGAGGCACGGGGACCAAGGGTCTTCGTCTTCAGCTCCGACGGCAGAAACCAGCGGTGGCGTGGAGGGGGTCACCGCGGCGGGGATGTTCTGGGGACAAAGAAGAACAATGTGAGGTGGGAGCAGAACCAGGGCATCCATGAGACGGTCCCAAAGGATTGAATCGACTGGGAACTCACTGTGCCGGCGTTGGGGAAGAAGACGAGCTCCCAGGACCGTGGAACGGAAAACAAAAAATCAAAGAGCTCCTGTGCATCATTCGACAAATTAGGTGAGGGGTTTTACTCCTTATAACCTAGCACACGAAGTGACGCGCAAGAAAAAAGGGAGGATCTCACCAGAGACGAAGATGACACAGAGGTGTCCTCCGGAGCGTGCTCTAGATCTTCCAATGGCACCACTGTGGCCCGGGAGCTACAAGAGGAACCCAAGTCCAAGATCAGCAAAAATGGAACTGGTATGGATCAAAGAGATGAGGGGAACCACGCGGAGGAAGCTCACCCGTGAAGAGAGCAAGAACAAGCTTCCCTCTCCTCGGATAACAGAGGAGAAGTGAGGAAGAAGGAGGGGGTGCGAGGGGTGTTATGCCCGGATGTTGACGGAGATGGAGGCGGTGTTACGCGGGGAACACTCCGGAGTGGCCAACGGCAGCGGCGGATTGACGGCGTCGAGGGGCGTCAACTGAGCGTGTCGGGGCGACATGGCCGCGTGGCGCGTGTGTTCTGAGCCCGCGGCGGGAGGTAGGAGATGAGCCTGACATGCGGGGCCCACCGTGTCAGCGACTCAGCGTGTGGGCACGAGTGTAAGTTAAGTGGGTCAGCGCACGCCGTTGGATCTCAGGTGGACGGCTTGGATTAGAGAGAGGCGATCGCAACGGGCCGAAGGGGTACATGACCTGGACCGTTGATCCTAGATCCGATGGTCTACATGCGAAGGTGCATTAAGGCGGTCGGGCTGAGTCAGTTCGCCTGGGTCGGGCTCGAGCCCAAGGAACAGTGCAACCGGTTAGGGTTTAGGGTTTGACTGCTATTTAATTTGTTTTTCCTACTTTGACCAGGGGTTTAAAAATAGAAATAAAATTCCTAAAATCATAAAATAATTTCTGGGGGTTCCTGGGATAGCCTAGTGTCCATAAAAATTATTTAACCCTATTGTTCATGAAATAAAGTGTATAATTTAAATTCAACATAATGTTGGTCTTTAAATTGTGTTAGAATTTTCATAGGGTTCAAACTAGTCCCAAAAATTTAGGAAAAATATATTTATTCATGATAATTAATATAGTATTAGAATAAATTATTTCCAGAGGAACGTTAGTAGCATTTATTTCAGTTTTTAGTTTGGAGTTTAAATTAAAGTGTATGTTTCATATGTATTTTGAGATTTTCCAAGTACAATATTTAAATAAAAAGTTTCAAAACATGATGCATGCTAATGAGATGCATAATAAACCTCTTTATTAATTTGAGGATGTGACAAACCTCCCCCCTTACAAAAGATCTCGACCCCGAGATCGATAGGGTGGAAGTTGGGTAGGAAGGTTCTAAAATAAAACATAACATCTGTTTTCTTGATTTCCTTCAAAGATAGTGCTAAGATATCTTTGTAAGGTTACAAGGAATGTCTATTACAACGTTCCTTCCCATTGCTTTGTTTAAACTTTCCTTTCTTGATTCAAAGACACTTTACGTAGAAGGAAAAAGATCTGGACAATTAGCTCGCACTTGATCTTCACGCTCCCATGTTGCTTCATCTTCAGTATGGTTGCTCCATTGAACCTTGATGAATTTGATATTGTGATTTCGCATCTTGCGCTCCTTCTCCTCTAGAATGCGAATCGGGTGCTCCCGATAAGAAAGATCAGGTTGCAAGTCAAGCTTTTCCAGCTCAGTTGCTTCGGTTGGGACACGAAGACACTTCCTCAGTTGTGAAACATGGAAAACATCATGTACATCAGCAAGTGATGGTGGCAATTCTATTTGATAAGCCACCGATCCCAACTTTGCTAGAATTCGGAATGGTCCGATGTAACGAGGTGCCAATTTGCCTTTGACTTGGAAACGATGTGTTCCTTTCATTGGAGCGACTTTAAGGTAAACATGATCATTCACCTCAAAACTCAACTCACGACGACGGCGGTCGGCATAAGACTTTTGACGAGATTGAGCCGTCCGAAGCCGTTCACGAATGACCCGAACTTGTTCTTCCGCATCCTCTACCAAGGTTGGGCCATAAAATGGCCTCTCCCCGGCCTCAGACCAGTTCAAAGGTGTCCTACAAGCTCTCCCATACAATGCCTCGAAGGGTGACATTTTTATGCTTGATTGGAAGCTATTATTGTAGGAGAACTCCGTAAATGGTAAACATTTCTCCCAGTTTTTGCTATAGGACAACACACATGCTCGGAGAAAGTCTTCTAAAATTTGATTCACCCTTTCAGTTTGTCCATCTGTTTGTGGATGGTAGGCGGAGCTGAAAGATAGATTGGTCCCCATTGCTTTATGTAAGCATCCCCGGAAATAGGATGTGAATTGAGGACCTCGATCGGAAACTATCACCTTTGGAACACCGTGGAGACAAACAATTCTTGCAATATAAAGTTCTGCTAACTTGTCCCCGCGGTAGGTGGTATTGACAGGAATGAAGTGAGCAACCTTCGTCAAACGGTCGACAATCACCCATATAGAATCAGACCCAGCTTGAGTCCTTGGGAGGCCAGTGATAAAATCCATGCCAACTTCTTCCCATTTCCACTTGGGAATGGGCAGGGGTTGTAGAGTACCTGCTGGTTTCAAATGTTCAGCCTTGACTCTTTGGCATACATCACATCCGGCCACAAATTGAGCGATTTGTCGCTTCATTTGGCTCCACCAAAGCCTTTTCTTCAAATCTTGGTACATCTTGGTACTACCTGGGTGAATAGAGAATTTGGAGTCATGAGCCTCTTTGAGAATTAGTTCTCTCAAGGTATGATTACAGGGCACCACCAACCGGTTTTCAAACCATAGGGTGCCTTGTGCATCTTCTTTGAAGCACTTGGCCTTGCCCTGCTTCACTTCTTTGCGGAGTTGAGCTACTTCTACGTCAGTTTTCTAGGCTTCCCTAATCTGGTCCTCAAGTGTAAAATTCACACTTAAGGCAGCGAGCGAACCTTCTTCAATTATTTCCAGGTACAGACATTGCATCGCAGCACACAACCCTGCCGAAATGGGAGTTATCGATAAACAGTTGCACTGAGACTTTCTGCTTAGGGCATCAGCTACCACATTTGCTTTTCCTGGATGATAATGGAGTCCAAAATCATAATCTTTGATCAGCTCAAGCCATTTTCTTCGCCTCAAATTCAGATCGGCTTGGGTGAAGATATATTTAAGACTCTTGTGGTCGGTGTAGATCTCGCAATGATTACCGATGAGGTAATGTCGCCAAATCTTTAGAGCATGAACAACCGCTGCGAGCTCCAAATCATGAGTGGGATAATTCAACTCATGTGGTCTCAATTGCCTTGATGCATAAGCTACCACTCGGCCCTCTTGCATAAGTACACAATCGAGCCCATGGCGAGATGCATCGCAGTAAATGTCAAAGCTCTTGTGAATGTCGGGCAGGATAAGTACTGGAACTTTGGTCAGGCATTTCTTTAGGATCTGAAAACTCTCCTCACATTCAGGCGACCATACGAACTTCTTTTCTTTCTTTAGAAGTTGAGTCATTGGCCTCGCAATTTTGGAGAAGTTCTGGATGAACCTGCGATAATAACCCGCAAGTCCGAGAAAACTGCGAATATCAGTGATGTTTCTGGGTTGTCTCCAATCAAGGACATCTTGCACTTTGCTTGGATCAACAGCGATACCGCCCTTGGATAGGACATGTCCCAAGAAACTAACTTCATGGAGCCAGAACTCGCATTTGCTGAATTTGGCATAGAGCTGATGTTGACGAAACTTTTCCAACACGAGCCTCAAGTGTTGCTCGTGTTCTTCATCAGACTTTGAGTAGATAAGGATGTCATTGATGAATACAACAACAAACTTATCCCAATACTCCATGAAAACTGAATTCATAAGATTCATGAAGTATGCCGGTGCATTCGTCAGACCAAAAGACATGATAGTGTACTCGTACAACCCGTAACGAGTAGAGAATGCCGTCTTCGGAATGTTTTCAGTTCGAACTTTAATTTGATGATAGCCCAAGTGCAAATCAATCTTGGAGAATACTTGGGCTCCACTCAATTGATCAAATAAATCATCAATCCGCGGAAGCGGATATTTATTTTTGATAGTGACTTCATTTAGCGGACGGTAGTCCACACACATCCGCAAACTCTTGTCTTTCTTTTTGACAAAGATGACCGGACATCCCCAAGGTGAGGAGCTCGGCCTAATAAATCCCTTGTCTTGAAGTTCTTGGAGTTGCTTCTTCAATTCTTCTAACTCATTAGGGGGCATCCGATATGGCCGTTTTGAGATTGGCGCAGTACCGGGTACAAGCTCGATGACGAACTCAACTTCTCGATCAGGAGGCATGCCTGGGAGTTCTTCGGGGAATACATCTGGATATTCACACACCACTGGCACCTTCTCAATTTCAAGAGAGGTACAAGCTTCTAAAGCATAAAGATGAGAAGCGCCTTGATGGTGCAAAACGACACTGTTGCGAGTCTTCGCTAGTGACAGAAATAGACCGTTGAGCACAATCGATCTTTCCCCGATTCTTGGACAGCCAATCCATCCCCAAGATCACATCAATACCCACTGAATTTATCACAATTAAATTTGCCAAGAAGTTAACCTTTTGGATTTCTACTTTTACGTCCCGGCAGACTTGGTCGGTTTGGAAAACCGATCCCGGAGACTGGATTCGATAAGGTGGTTGAAGTTTATGCATTTCAAATTGATTAAGTGCAGCATATTCTTCTTTGATGAATGAATGAGATGCTCCAAAATCAAATAAAACTGATGCTGGACAAGAATTAACAAGAAGTGTACCCAAAACGACGTCTGGAGCGTCGCTCGCCTCCTCAGCGGTGACGTGGTTCACTCGGCCACGTGTAGGGATCTGAGGAGGGGTAGATGCTGCCCTCGGAGGTGGTGTAGGTCTGGCCACAGCTGGTGGTGTAGGAGTTCGATAAACACAGGGCATTCCCGCCGCTTGCGCGGCGGTGAGATGCATAGTGGCCTGGCGACCACAATGGCAGTGACATTAGGCTTGTATGTACCACTGTTTTGGGAGTTCTTACTCCCATTGTACCACTGCACCGTAGGTGGAGAAGGTCGTGGAGGTGCCACAGGAGGCCTCGGTGGCACTGGGGCTTGAGAACGAGGTGCAGGGGCGGTCGGGCGTTGTCGAGAAAAGCGCTAGCTGAAAACTGAGCGACTTTCTTCCTCTTCTTGGACTCCTCTACAGCCACACTCTTGTGCTCTACTACAATGGCCTTGTTCACCAAATGTTGGAAGTTCCGGAAATCATGTACAGCTAGAGCCAGCTGCATCTCCTCAGTCAAGCCGCCCATGAACCGATTCTGTCGACGAGTGTCAGTGGAGACGTCGTCAGGGGCATAGCGGGCTAAGGAATTGAACTCTGAAGATACTCGATGTGATCTTCCTTCCTTGCTTCAAAGCAAGAAACTGCTGCTGCTTGATCGACATGACCCCATCAGGAATGTAGGCCTCCCTGAAGGCCGCTCGAAACTCGTTCCATGATGGAACTTCTCTGTCAGGCTGCATGGCGGAAAAATTATCCCACCATGCCTGCGGCCCTCCGGTTGATAACTAGCAAAGAGGACCTTCTCAATGCCTGTGCACTGAGCAATGGCTAGCTTCTTTTCAATATCTCTTAGCCAATCTTCAGCCTCCATTGGATCTCTGGTGTCCACAAAGGTTGGAGGATTTGTCCGCTAAAAGTCAGCGTTCGGTGTAGCACAATTGTTTAAGTTTTTAAAAAATAGGTCATCAAGCTATGCCGGTTTTTAGACGAACAGGACATCAAAACTGATGCCCCAGTCCCAATATTATATTGAACTATGCCGGTTTGAGAGATATATAAAGAGAACAAATTAAGTTTTTGGCAAGCTAAGTCTCTTCCCAAATCTATAAGTTTCCCATGTGATGAAAACGAGGATTCACAATTTCGCAGAAATTTGGGTGAAATTTTGGTAATTTCGTTACTCTCCGAAATAAATATGATTCGTTCAAAAAACTTCGGAAACATTTGAATTTGGACAAATTACATCATAAATTAGGCAACATTTGAATTTGCACAAAATTCAGTCAAATTTCGTCCATATGTCAAGCACCTGTTTGAAAACTCACCGAAATTGTAACTGAAAATCCGAAATTTCGGTAATTTCATTTATTCTGTTACCCTCTAAAATAAATTTCAAAATGAAATTGTTTCCCTGATGGGAACACGAAAAGCCCGAGAATACTCGGGAAAACATTGCCCGAAAACATGAATTTTTTTGAAATAATCTTTTTTTATTCGGAATTACAGAAATAATACCACTTATTTTTTTTTACATAAATAACCTCGTGTCGCTGTACAGCTGGGCGACTTTATATAGTCGCCCAACCAGAGTGCGACATATGTGATAATCACTGAACGGCATGGCGATTTGGTATTGTTGCTCGGTGGTTCGGCGATTTCATCCTTGTCGCCCAACCACCGAGCGAGTTTGATAGTCGCTCAACTACTAGGCGATTTTTAGGTCCTAACTGTACTTTTCACTAGATCCGATTGGAATAATTGTGTTATAATACGTATCACATTTTGCATGTATTACATTTAGCAAATCTTGTGGTATATTGGTCTTTTTTTAGGAAAGAAAATTGTAGTTTTAATGTTGATTGATCAGTTTGTTACTTTCGTAGAATATCAAGGATACAAAATTTGTCAGACTCACAATAACATTTTATGATCGTCGTATATCGTTGCAGTGCGCTAATTTTCTGAAGAACTTTATGAGGACGATTGAGATAGTATTGAGTCGTCAGTACGAAGGTAAGTGGTATTGCGATGTGCCAGGAAATTCATACACGGGGGAGAACTTTAGAGAAATGACACAACGATAACAACATGACAGTTAATCCAATAAGGGGGGTTACATGGCACGTAAGCTAATGAAGCAAGAACGGTACACGCGTGCCTTTAAAGAAATAGAAATACATGGGATATGTGGACGAAGAGGGTCGAACTACTGCGTGGAACATGGTCATTTGCCCTTACGGCCTAGCTCGGCGTTGTACTCATCGCCTTGCACCTTAGCTTTCGCCGCGATGGCCCTCTTCTGCTCCCTCTCGGCCTCCCGTCGCCTGGCATGCTCACGCTCCTGCTTCTCGCGTAGCCTGTCCCGCCTGTCCTTCTCGTCCTTCTCAGCCTGCAGCTCTGCGAGACGTCTTTCACGGTCCTCGTAGTCCTCCCTGGCCTAGCCCTTCCATGTCAGAAGTATCCACATGTCGTATGGGTGGATCTTATCATTGATCCACTGGCTGAAGTCGCATAGGCGCGGCGGAGACTGCGGTGGGAAGAGAGACATGTGTACGGCGTAATGGGAAGAAAAATAGTAGTGTGCAGTGAAATACAATTTTATTGCCGGCTGCCTGTAGCTCTCTGTGTCAAACTTGCGGTCGGGGTAGTATGTGTCGTAGTTTGCGCAGCACCAATAGTGCTGCCCAATGGTCCACTCGTCAGTTGATTTGACGCACTTGCAGGCGTCCCTACACCAGCAAAGGGATGGTGCCACCCCCATGGGGGGCCCTTCCGGAGGGTGTTTAGCTGGCATAGGAGGGGGGTGCGGCTCGACCCAGAATCGTTGGGCGTGTTGCGAGGAAGCCTCCTTAGATCCACAAGCTCCGAAAAAGTTTGATGTGTGTAAGGCTGCTGACTAAATGCATGATGGCGAGCACTGGTCTCGTGGGGAGACACTCAGTCCTTTAAGAGTTTACGGATTTTCTCCCATTCCTTCTCCTTGTCCATCTTATGTAGGTAGTGTTGTGGAGTTCCTGGCCGAGCAGGATTGTATTTATAGTGGGAGTCATTCCTTGTCCTTGCCTCGTTTGATCTTATCACTGTGTAAGGCTGCCCCGTCTGGTCTTGACACTGCGCGAAGCTACCCCATCTGGTCTTGTAACTACGCAAAGCTGCCCCGTCAGGTTTTGTCACTTTGCAAAGCTGCCCTGTTTGGCCTTGTCACTGCATAAAGCTGCCCCATCTGGTCTTGTCACGACGTAAAGCTGCCCCGTCTGGTCTTGTCACCGCGCGAAGCTGCCCCGTCTGGTCTTATCACCGCGTGAAGCTGCCCCGTTTGGTCTTGTCACCACGTGAAGCTGCCCCGTCTAGTCTTGTCACCGCGCGAAGTTGCCCTGTCTAGTCTTGTCACTGCGTGAAGCAACCCCGCCTGGTCTTGTCACTACGCAAGGCTGCCCTGTCTGGTCTTGTCACTGCGGAAGGTTGTCTCCTTTGGTCTTGTCACTGCGCAAAGCTGTCCCGTCTGGTCTTGTCACCGCGTAAAGCTGGCCCGTCTGGTCTTCTCACTGCGTAAAGCTGCCCCATCTGGTCTTGTGACTGCGCATGGCTGCCCCGCCTGGTCTTGTCACTGCGCAAGGCTGCCCTGTCTGGTCTTGTCACTACGCAAAGCTGTCTCCTTTGGTCTTGTCACTGCACAAAGCTACCCCGTTTGGTCTTATCACCGTGCAAAGCTGCAAGCTAACACATTACCCGTTTTATTAACACGCCCCATGTTTCGAAAGTAGGACCACTCCACCCTCCAAACCATGTAACATACCATCGTAGGAAGAAGAACCTTCTCCGTCGTACAGTATCACACCATGGCAGACGCCGAGGGACCAGTCCAATTAGGGTCACCGAAGCAAGAACTTCCCCTCGAAAGGAGGGAGGACTTCGGCCCTAACTACCGGTTGATGTCGAACAAGCGTGCTCAACCGGTATGGCCGAAATGCAGACATAGGGAGGATGCTGTCGTGCAGGTTCTAGATGGCCCTTTCGATGGCGGACGATATTTCTTCCGATGCCCACACTCTGGGGTACAATTAGCTAATAGTTTGCTTTATATTACTGCTAATAGACCCTCCAAGTTAACCCTCCTTTGCAGCAGATGGCGAAATGCGACTTTATCTGCTGGATCGATCCTCCCTATGAACGACATGTTGTGATGTATGTGGATATATTGTGGAACCGAATCTTTGAGTTGGAGGCGCGGGTTGACAATCTCAACAAGGAAGACGATGACCTTCGCCAACAGATGCAGCGCGAGAGGGGCAACGAGGAGGTCGTGAACATAGGAAGTTTGTATGATCCCACATGCTGCTGCGCAAACCCTAGTTGCATATGTGTGTGTCACTACAATGACGGCCAGCCAAGCCTACGGCGCCCTCTATGCAACACTCTATGTGGGTAGCGCGAGGCACCTTCTACCATTAGGCATGGGCGGAGATGCTTGTACCTCGGTACTGTCCTGTTCTGTACGTATTTATGTTTAATATCCTAAAGCATGTAACTAAATGGTTGATATTCATTGAGAAAACATGCATTGTACGCGTGCATTAAGCTACAGGCGTCGATATTCATTGAACAAGCATGCATTGTACGCGTGCATTAAGTTATAAAATGCTTCAGTTCTTATCTTAGTATGACTACGTGTCGGCAGGCGCCTTGCAAGTTCTCACAGTGTGGCCTTCCTGGCGGCACCGGCTGCAACGTCTACCCACCGCTCGAGCTTCCCCTTCGTCCATATCGTTCCTAATGCGATGACTCTACCGACGGCCCTTCCCCCCTTTCAACAGGTCAAGATCCAGAATCCAAGTCCTCTGTGTAGTATCAGACGTGGCGAAGTTGCCCACAACCCTGAAGCCTCTTAGCTCACCGCACCACGCCTACTGCACCCTCTCCTTCATCAAGTACTCCGATATGAAGTTCGATGGGTTCATGTGGATGGTCCCACATGCGGCGAGGACATGAGAGCATGGCTTGTGAAAGAGCTTTGGCTTGTTGCATATGCAACTAGGTTCATTTACATGGTCTCCAAGGCATAACTCGAGGGTAACAAGGGACTGAGCCATCCCAAATCTAGCTTTGTCCCGAAGGAGCACGTCAAAATGATGCTCCGTATTGCCCATAACAAAGACCATGTGCGACTGA
Organism: Ampelocalamus luodianensis; assembly: GCA_036346255.1. Lineage (NCBI taxonomy): Eukaryota > Viridiplantae > Streptophyta > Magnoliopsida > Poales > Poaceae > Ampelocalamus > Ampelocalamus luodianensis. The sequence goes on along the minus strand of CM070627.1, from coordinate 10,918,332 downwards.
GCCTTCTCGGTCTTGGCCTGCATGTATGCTGTAATCTTCGAGCAATACGATGTTTGTGGGTTGGCTGCATGAAGTGCCGCATTTGCATGCCTTTCTCTAAAATATCCTATTGTACGGTGCAGAACGCCTTCCATGATGGCAACGAGAGGCTGAGAACGAAGGCCCCTAATAACCCAGTTGTACACCTCGGCAAGGTTAGTGGTCATTATGCCGTACCTTGCACCGTCTGTGTCGTGCAGCAATGACCACTTCTCCAATAGCTCCGCCTCTATCCAATGAGAGAAGCACCCGATGTCCGTGGAGGGTCCTCCCTGTCAAATGGGGAGGGTCGAGCTCCCGCAGTGGTGTGAGGCGTTCGGGCTGCGTCGCCCCAGGAATGAGCGGACGCTTGTTCCTCTCGACGACATGCTTCCTGGTGTGCTCGTCCAACATCTCCCACAGCGCATCAAATTTACGCTTCTGGTTCTGCGTAGCAAGCCTCTTGAACAGCTTCATCAACGGTTGCTGCCTGAACTGTTTGAAGAAGTTCGCCCCCAGATGGCGAATGCACCATCTGTTCCTCATGTCTGGCCAAGGGAACGACTCGTTGGGGTCTTGCTGAAGTTTTCAGATGGCCTTCATCATCCTAGGGTGGCGATCATAGATTATGTAGACATTAGGACATGCCCCAACTACTCTCTCCTTTAGATGTCGAAGGAACCATAACCAACTGTCAAAATCCTCACTTTCGACAAAAGCAATGGTTAAGGGTAGAATCTGATGGTTCCCATCAATGCCAATTGCTGTCATGATCATGCCCTTGTATTTCCCAGTTAGAAATGTCCCGTCCACTGAGATCATGGGCAACATGTGTCTGAATGCATCGATGCAGGGACCAAATTCTAGGAACATCCTCTGCAATACCATAAAACCTAGAGGCAGTCTTTTTGATGGCTTGTCCTTCACAGCAATGTATGTGCCCAGGTTCCTGTCCTGCAGCACCTAGAGCATACGAGGAAGGTTGTCATAAGATGCCTCAAAAGAATCAAACCTCCTTTCCAAAGTCTTCTGCTTAGCACGCCATGCCTTCGCATAGATAATCTTGTACTTGAATTTCTGCTCAATAGCCACCATAATGTGCTTGGCCTCCAGGTCCGTCTTCTTCACTATCTCTTTGTACATCACATTGGCAATGAAGGTGGACGTCAGGTTGCGATGCCTCGGCAGAACACTACTGAGCAAGCAGGAGTGCGCCTCCACCTTGGAGACAATCCAGTGAGTCTCGTACTTGGGCGTCTGTGTGTGCACACACCACGGACACCCAGCTTGTGGGCAGACCACGGTGTACTGCTCCTAGTTGGATTTTAGTACATGAAATGGCCACTGCATGGACAAGGCCCACAACTTAATGGCATCTTGCAGTGATCCCTTGTCAGGAAACATTGCACGAAGCTGAACCTCTGTCCCATGGTACTCCCATGGTGATTTGTGCTCGTCGTGCACAGCAAGACCCTCAACGTCCACCCTATTCCATTCCCGCGGGATGGGACCTTCATCCTCCTCGGAAGAGTCATCGCCGTCCTCTTCTAAAGCTTCCTCCTCCGCCCGAGCCGCCAAGTCATCGATCTCCATTTGACGCACTATGTTCTCCACTTGCTCACCCGCATTTGCCTGTGCACTGGGCTGAGCGTGCGGTGTGCAATATTCTTCTTCGGCCTCAGCAACATGGGTCACCTCGTCCTCTCGTGCCTCAGCAACATGGGTCATCTCGTCCTCTCGTGCCTCCGCAACATCGGTCACCTCATGGGACCTGCTCCCACTAACCCCACGAGAGTCATCCGAAGGTCCTTCGATGGCTCCCTTCGGACATGGTTGCACGAGTAGCACGCACTCGTAGCCACGGCGCCTGCAGCCTTCCAGAAATCCCTTCCACACAGTCGTGCGCATCAGGCTTCGCAACTCCCACCGAATGTCTGTGGCAGACCGGCTCCAAAGCCCTTGTACGAAGACACTACACACCTCGGGGTCCAAGGAGAAGCTTCTGGTGAGCCAGTATAGGACTTCTTCGATTCGAGCATTCTCCCCATCTAGATGTACTAGAGTTACTTGCTGCAAGCCACTTAGATCAACACCATATGGACTTTCACAAACTGTACCAACACCGTAATGCACTTTTAATACTGTGGGCTCCGACATGACTGATTTATCACTGCAAAAAAATAAAACATTACGACTAGTAATTTCTCAAGATTTGGACTAGCGATTTCTCAAGATTTCTGCACATACTTTCCCAAGATACGTGCTAAACCAACAAGTAGCTACACGTCGCCTACATTTGGACGAGACTAACAATAATCAATACTATTACCTTTACGTGGAGACCTTCTCTTCCTATCAATGAGCTTCTTTCGTCTTTCTCTTTGACGTCTCGAGCTCCTCCCCTCCCCCTCTCTGCCTCTCTCGAGCTCCTCCCCTTCCCTTCTCTGCCTCTCTCGAGCTCCTCCCCTCCCCTTCTCTGCCTCTCTCGAGCTCCTCCGCTTCTCCCTCTCCGTACCTTCTTCCCCTCTTCACTCCTCCTATCTTTGTATTACTCCCCTTTTCTCCTCTCCCGATCCGCTCTGCTCTGGGTTGTCTGCTGAGAGAAATGGCAAGAGAAATGGCAAAAGGGCGAAAGAAATGGCAACAGGATCCGGTCTGCCCTTCTATACGAACGTGTAGTCGCTGAAGCGTTGGACGACCTGGCAGGTAGTACGGCCCCAACGGTTAAGCGACACGTGTACTACTCGCTGAAGCGTTAGACGACCTGGCAGACCATACTGGCCCAATGGTTGGTAGTCGTTGAACCGTTCGATGACTTCGTGCAGCGACGTGACCCGGTGAGTCAGCTTTGCGTAGTGACGTGAGCGTATAAAATTAATCTACGAATACAAAATAGAACAATGCTAGAGGGAACACATAGGCAACCATGTAGTAGTAACTACGAAGTACAATACATAAACACATAATACAAGTTACAGAAAATGCTAGAGGTAGTGCATGCAGAACCACGTCATCGTAATTAGGAACCACACTAGGTAAACAAATAATACAAGTACACATAGCAAAACGAATACCCCCTACTGGCCACCCGCTATGCCACCCGCAGCGCCTCCTCCGTCGTCGCCACGGCCCACACCCGATCCGCGGCCACCTGTACGCCCCTACTTGGGCTTTCGAAGCGCGGGGTGCCTGGGCCGGGGCCTAGACAGCGAAAGGCGCTCAGGAGGCCTACTGATCCGTGCTCCCAAGGGGGTGGACTCCACCAGTGTCGGCGTGACCATTGGGGGCCCGCTAAGCTACGACCCGGAAAGAACCTCCACGGGTGCGGGCTAAGCTGCTCCCCTGACATCCCCGGGTGGCTCAGCGAAGTAGGTGTCCACGTCGAGGTGCGGGGAGAGCGAAAGTCCCTGCGTCTGGACTTGGAAACCTGCAGGACAAATAATGTTAATATGTACAATACATTGATGATCATAAACCTGAAGAGAGGAAACGTACCTGAGTCGGGGGCCATGCGTGAGAAAAAGTCATAGCCGCTGTACTGACCATACGGGTCCGGGAAGACTGGATACTGCAACAACGATGGGGGCGACGGCTGTGGTGGTGCGTACCCATGTGAACACCCGGACGATCCAGGCTGCCAAGGAGCAGGCGCAGGCGGGGCACGGGGATGTGCACCACCTGAGCCTCCTGATTGGGTTGTAGGACATGCCGGCCTTGGAGTATGTGCCGACGTGGCCACCTCCTAGACTGTCCTGCACGACGTCAGGGAAACGGCACGCCTAGCGCACTATAGGCCCGATGGACAAACTGGAATAGCTCGTCGTGCGTCACCTAGGCCCCAATGGCAGCCCTGTCCAGGATCAACTGCCCGTCGGTGGCAATGCCGATGGTGATGTCCGTCTGCAAGGAGAAAATGGAAGCGTGAACCTATAATCGAGGTAATCGTACTCAGACATTTCAAAAAACGACGATAGTACGTACCGCAACGTGCAAGTTCCGCGCGAAGTGTAGAGGGTACGCATCGGCCGGGCCTGGTACGTGATCGAGGGGAGGGTCGACGACATGCACCAGCCTGGTGCGTGTCCGCGGGGCATACCAGCGTAGGTACTCGTCGCACGAGGTGGGGTCGTACGGGGCATCCTCCTGCACCAAGTCCTCGTGGACATTCGCTCACTGCGTCACCCACGGCTCCATCTTTGCCGGCCACTGCGTCCTGTTGCCACCCCTCCTACTATGCCTGCAAAACGGACCACTGCAATCACAAGCCGTTGTAGCATGACTACCAAAAACATATTCTAGCATGTAATGTGTGCAACTCACGCGTGGTTAGAGTTAGACACTCTCGTCCCAACGGGAACTGGAACAACCTGGCGGAGGCTGAACTGCCGCATCACCCTGTGCACCGTGTAGTCCTCGACGAAGATGTCAAAGACGAGCTTCGTCTGCGCGCGAGCACACCGCTCGCGTCTCTCGATCGAGTACGGCTCCCGATGCTGCGTCGTCGCGGTGAGGCGGTCCAGCTGCTCCACGAAGTGCTCGTATACACGTGTGACTCGTGCGTGTGCGTCATCGTGCTCGCAAGCGAGCAATGAGTTATAAAGGATGACCCGTAATACATGTGTAGTGAAGATGTAGGAGAGTGCGTACCCGTCTACGGCACCATAGGGACCCTACGGTCGGCCGGCCGACCTCGTCCCCATGGTACTTGTCTGCGCCATACGAACTAGTGTCAACCAGCATGGGTTGTTTGAGAAAGAAGCGCTCGAACGACCATAGCTGCAGCAGGAGGGGCAACCTGTCAGATAGATGACGGCCTTGTCCTATAGCACGCATCGCACATGCCGCGGTACGTCGCGGCAAGTACGGCTGATCCCCAGCTGATCTGCAGCTCCTCGCCGTCGGCGATGGCCCTCACGTAGCCCACGAGGCGGGCGTCGATGGAGTCACCGTGGCTGCTGGTAAACATGAACCAGCCGAACAGTCACAGCAAGTACGCCTCGAGGTGCCGTGACACCTGCTCGGCGGTCGGCTGCGGTACCATCCGCTCGACCTACGCACAAACAAATAATTAGTACGCCTGTCATACGGCTAGGATAGTGCATCTCTAAACATGTAAAATGTGTATCATACGTACCCAGAACTGCGAAAGCCACCGTAGGGGCGGGCCATGCCGATGTCGCACCGAGAAGTCGACGTACAGTAGCGCGACATCCGCCCCAAGAACACCCTGAAACCTGCCCAGCAGGGCGTCGCACCAGTTCACAGGCGCGTCCGACGGGAATGCCGTCGCTCCGACGATAGGCAGGATGAGCAGCATCGCGACATCCTGCAGAGTAGGGGCCATCTCCCCGAATGGGAGGTGGAAGGTGTGCGTCTCGGGCCGCCATCGGTCCACTAGGGCTGTCAGGAGCGACCGATCGAACGGGAACCGTCGTGACCGCTGCGGACCGTCCTGGACCTCCTCGTCATCCTCGACAGGAGAGCCATCCTCTTCGGTGGCCTCCACCATCCGCACGAGAGGTAGAAGGCCGACACAAGTCAGCTTGCAAAGCACAAAGAAGTAAGTACATAGCGGGCATATCACACAAAATAAGTGGCACAGCTCGCAGACAAACCTCTCTACCCAGTGTGGGTCTAGTCTCCAAGCCCGTCGAGGTGTCCGCGTACGAACCACCCCTAAGTCAGTCGCGTCGTCCCCGCGACCAGGAGGCGGGACACGACGTCTCGCGCGGTGTTGCGCATCGACCAACCGGTCCAACAGGCCGAAATGCCAGTCCGAACCACCAGGGTCGTGAGCCATACCTGCAAATTTAGAAATTAAAACCATTAATATTATTGAGTGTTTAAATTATATTCCAATGGCAAATAAAACATGAATACTATGCTGAAACACAATGCTAATACATATACAATTTCATGAAACCTTAGTTGTAAACACGTACTTTCCCCTACAAAAGGCTATATTACGTTAACACCTGTACCGGCTGTTATGCATTGCAAAATATGAAAAAAAAAATTGTTGTTACCATGCATATTTGTAATGGGTGAATCTTTATGGAAAACATTTTAAAATTTCACATATTTCAGAATCCTATGGGTTCAGAACCATGTATCTGTGTTTTTTGTCTTAGTATTTCATAATGGGTGACGACGTTAACACCTGTACAGACTGTTATGCATTGCAAAATATTAAAAACATCGTTGTTACCATGCATATTTGTAATGGGTGAAGCTATATGGAAAAAATTTCAAAATTTCACATATTTCAAAATCCTACGGGTTCGGTACCATGTATTTGTGCTTTTTGTCTTACTATTTCATAATTCCTTAATCCAACCAAAATTATAAAGTTATTTATATCATTTTTTTATTATGCAAATAAATACATATATTTAACATTCCATAAAGCACGGGTTATTGATATGTTTTTATAATACAAAAATAACACGTTATCATTCACCATGCCGGACGAAATTAGCGCAGCACGCGGAATAGCACAACTAAATTTATTTTCACCGACTAATTTTTTCTCTATACAAATTACTAAACTAATTGTATTAATCATGCTATCCCTAAATATGTTCTAACAATATGTTACTACACATGATGTTACTTGCTAACCTACAATGGTTACTAATTAATCATGTTATCTCTAAATATTTGCTAATAATCTATCACGACATATGATATTGATTGCTAACCTACCATGGTTTAAAGAATATACTTGTACAAAATAATACTACAAACTCACCAGTGTGGTCTTCGATGCAAAGCGAACTCTTTTATCCTCTTCCTCTTCTTCCTCCCCTCCTCTTTTCTCCTCTCCTTCCGCTCTCTTTCTTTTCTTTGCTCTGGCGTCGCCTTGCTCAACCGAATGGCGATGGTTCGGCCGCGCGGCGGTTTTAAAGCCACCCGAAGTCGCCATACGGTTGGACGACCTTGGTCCAGGTGAAACATAGTCGCCAAATCGTATGGCGACTAGGGTCATGTCGCTAATCCGTATGGCGACAATGCATCGGAGGGTGGAATCACCGTTTCGTTGACCGATTCGCACATATGTCGCACTCTAGTTAGGAGACTATACCAAGTCGCTCAACCGTACGGCGACACGAGGTTATTTATGTAAAAAAAATAAGTGATATTATTTCTGTAATTCTAAATAAAAAATATTATTTCGATTTTTTTTCCCGAAAACAGTTCGAAACTGTGATGCTGGCGGAACTCGGGAGTATTTTTACACGGAACCCGCAGTGCTAGGGAAACTCACAGGATTTGCTAGTGAATCACAAGTTTCTTGAATGCTCTAGATACAAGTTAACAGCCCCCAGATTCTGAATTAATTTGTTAGCATTAACTGAACCAAGTTACTGCCGTAATACAGTTACTTGGAGCATTAATTTGCTGATAATGTGATGGATAACAAAACAGAACCATCGGTTTGATGAGAAGTGTCACATCCACAAAAAAAATCTAACTCGTGTAGGGTGAGCTCTAATTCTAGCCTTAAAAGTCAGGAAAATTTGGAGTAGTCATTGGCTGGCAGATTTGGACAACATGAAACGGAGACCTCATTTCTATTTGATCCATAGTTACAGGGATCACGGGTCAATGTTGCGTCCCACGTACCGGAATCATCGATCCAGATACGATTCGTAGGACATGGTATACCGTTCCTACGTAATTTAGAAGAAAAAATGACGTTTCTCGGCCCATGACCCCGTTTCTCGACTCGGTCGACCCACGTTTTTGGTGACTATGGTTTGATCTGTCAATAGGTGTCTTTTTCCCCCTTTGTGATAAATTTTTAGACACATAACACTGCTATTTTAATACTCTAATATCGCAAGAGGAAACGAGTTTAAATCCCAGAAATTCCACGAATAACTCAACATACATGTAGTCAGTAGGAATGAAACTCTGGCTCAGTAAGAAAACCAGTTTTTTCTGGCATGTCTCTGTCCTCCTGTTTCTGCTAAGTAAGAAATCCAGTTTTTTTTTTTTGGGCATGTCTCTGTCCTCCTGTTTCTTCTATTCCTTGATGCTCAGACTATCAGGTCTTATATCTACTGGTAGCCTGCAGCGCCGCGTCCTTGGGCGCGCGAGAATGAGACGGGATGCGTAGCATAGCCATAAATGCGCAGACGAATCGAGGCGGACGAGCACGCACGCGAGCCGTCGGCCAATACGATCCAAGGGCGCACAGAGACAGCACCACATCGAACAGGCGATGAAGCAGACGCACTGGAGCGCAACAGGCGAGCAAAACGAAAAAAATATCGCACGGTCGCTGCCTTCGCCGCGCGGGATTAGACGCGCCAAAAAAATCGTGTCGCCGTGGCCCTCTACCCTCGCGCAAATTTTCGCTCCGTTTGTGAAATGGAGAGCGCATGCATGAAAACATCCTTTCGCAGCAGTCTCTTACATGGCGACGTGTACGGTGTGTCACCTGTGTAAATATCCTATCCTACACATCGTTTTAACTTGAACCGTGCGTGTGATCTTGGATCTTTTTAGAGGCATTCGGAAATTGAGGTGGAAATAGACTGCCCGCAACCTTGGCAAGATGTATTGACATTTAATTTGATAAGTGCTTCGAATGTTCTTGAAACCAAGGAAGTAGCTTTCATCTGGAACGTATGGTGCTGGTGGATTCCCCTGAGTTAAGATGCCATCGCTCGATGACTTACAATTCCTGACAGTAAAATTAATAAGTAAGGAATTCGACTCTGCATGTAAATAGTTGCATAAGTTTCTGCTTTCTTCTCCATCGAAACCTTTTGACATATGTTGTCAATAGAGTAAATCGCACCTAAGGTCCCCGCAGTTAGTCTTACAATTTAAGAATCTTCCAGACAAGCCCCTAAAAACATAAGCATACAAATGTGATGTGGCAAGCTAATTTGCTGCCACATCAACCTACCAATGTCGCAAAATTATAAAGAATAGAACAAATGAACAGAGACCATGAAAGAGTTAACATTTGAAATTCATAGAAGGTATAAAAATTGGAAAAAAAATATCCAGAATTGGTAAAAAAAATAGTACGGAGTAAATAGTTTGAAAAGTATCACAAACTTTATGATATTTTATTATCTCTATGTGATTTCACTTTATTTTCTTAATTTCATGAATTCACTAGATTTTCCTTTCTAATTTTTAATGCTTTTTTTTTACCATACGGGATGCTAAATCAATCAAAAAGTAGACTAACGGATCAATCTGTAACACAAATACTTGCAAGCTCATATAGGCTTATAGCTCATATATGTTTGAGAGTTTAGGGACATGCATGCTAGGAATACTTGCAAGCTCATAAAGGCTCATAGCTACAACATTTTTCAACATTTATTAGTACATCACTGACGGTGGTATCGCTTGGTAATAATTTTTGGAGGTGCATATCATCTGTCAGCTATCATTTTGTTAGCAACATTTTGTAGCTGATTTATTCTAACCGTTAATTACCCTAGAAACATTGTCATATATGAGAAAAGTACAAAAGGACTATAATAGCCATCACCCTAATCACAAATAACAGTCGGGAAAAGTTACATATCTGGTATAGGTATAAGGAGAAAGAGAGAACATTTTAGGGGGTCGGTGCAATTTACTCTTCTAAATTCAACTAATTTTGAAAACAACAAATGCTTAATATATGCTACTGAATTTAAGAATACGATAGATGCAGTAACACAAGGGTTCCTGAAATTTGCACTAGCTTACATTGAACAATCAATGAAACCCTCAGCAAAAATTAATTCCGACTTTAACATTTTTGATGTCGATAATCTCAAATTGGAGCTTCAAAATTTTTATGGATGTACCTTCGAAAGATGTAAAAGAATGCAAGGCTTAGCTTCATTTATTATGCTCGAAACGAAAACTATTATTCAAATTTTGGAAAAAGAACAGATACAATTATAAGCTAAAACATTTTGGTGCCACAAATTTTACATATCTACACATGGTTCATTATTGTAGACAGGATCCGATATCGTATCTCATCCACGAATGTCAGTCCAATTGTGATCCACTGTTTTGTGTTCACTCTTGACTTGTTAGCAATGACCTTGACTTCAGTTGTAAAAGTGATGGGTACAAACTAAAGAGAAAAATACATTAGCATCCAAATTTTCACTGGTTTTTGCAACTTCCAAAACGTTAAATCTGCCCTATCATAAAGGAAGTATCTACCTTGTGTGAGAAGTGTGAACAACGTTGAAATTGTTAGAATTCCAATTTTTTTGTGGTCACTAACCAGTTTTGGGTGGTGTTCATGGAATTCATGTAACACTGCGTATGCATTTTTTTTTTTATCTAACTCTTCAAATGAAATTCTACCCACGAAGATTATAACTACTCCCGGACAGACAAATTTGTCCCTCCTCCCCTCTCTATTGTAGTAGCCAATACAAATCCTCTAATTAAGCAGCCCCTCGATCCCCTCCGTCGTCTTACTGTAGGTGAGTAGAAGGGATCCATCCCGATCTCCAATTAGCCCTTTTTGTTGTTTTAGATTAGATGTTAGCTTACTACAGAACAGACCTTTGGTCGAACTGCCAAATGGGCAATAGTCTCGGAGAAAATTGCGTCCGGGACCAAAAATATCTTTAGTCCCGGTTGGTAACACCAACGGGACTAAAAGTCCCCGCCCAACGGCTCGGTAGCGAGCTTTGCGGGAGGGACTTTTAGTCGGTTGGTGTTACCAACCGACTAAATGTCAACCTTTAGTCGGTTGGTACTACAATCCGGGACTAAATCTTAGTCCCGGATTGTAGTACCAACGGGACTAAAGGTTGACATTTAGTCCCGGTTGGTAACACCAACCGGGACTAAAAGTCCCTTCTATTTAAACTCCTGTTTCGGCGTTCGTCACAGGAGCCGGGAACGCCGTGGTCGCCGCCGGGACACGCCGCTGCTGCTGCTGTCACCACCGCCGAGCCGTTCATTCACTCAACCGTATTCACCGGCGTGTTCGCGTAAGCTCGATGCTAACCCTGCCGTCCATTTGACATCTACCGCTGCTGCCGTCCATTTTTCTTTTATTTTCGATTTTTGAATAGTAATGAGATTTGTGATTTTTGTATAATTAAATCTAGAGCTCCAAAAATTCTGAAAGTTTTTGTGTATGCTCTCTGACATGTATACTATCTATGAAAAATATGAAATGTGAAATTTGAATAATTTTTATATGTTATAAAATTGCCAATTAATTCATAAATGGAACTTTCATGATTTTTGTAGGCTACAATAAATTTCAAAAATCATGAAATTTGTTTTTCCACTAAGTTACACTGTGAACAGTCCATATAAAATTTTGAGGCTATTTGGACAAAGTTGAATTTATACCTATTTTATGCTTATTTATTTAATTATTATTCCATGAATTTTGTAGGCTAAATTAATGATCCAAAAATTCTGAAAATTGTTTTGCCATGACACATGATGGTGTTCCATGGCATGTTACTCAATTAGTTCATTAGAGAAATAGAGAATTTTGGTGTATTTTTAATTTCATTTGTTTACAAAAATGAAATTTAATTATGTGATATGTCATATAATGCGACGATGACACGCCATTGGATGTACAATGCCGATCGCCGCTCAAAGAGTTCATTGATGGTGTGCATTATTTCTTAAGAGTGGCGAGGCAAACAAGCGGGATGGTTTCATGTCTTTGTCCATGTGCCTGTGTAAGAATTTGAAGGAATATTCTAGCTCAAGGAGTCTTCACTCACACTTGTTGAAGTCGGGTTTCATGCCAAACTATATTTGTTGGACCAAGCACGGAGAAACCGGGTTATAATGGAAGAAGGTGAAGAAGAACAATTGGACCCGACGACATTATTGTTCAATACGGTGACTTCGATGATACCGCAATGGGCTAAAAGAAGAAGAGCGAGGCGCGAAGACACACTCGCTGAAGATGATGCTCTTGGTGATGTCATTCGTGATGCACAAAGAGATTGCGAAAGTGAAAAGGAGAAGGCTAAGTTTGACCGCATGCTAGACGATCACAAGAAATTACTATACCGTCCGTAGAAGATGGGCAAAAAGTTGGGTACAACACCGAGTTGCTACAATGGAAGGCATGAATGGTGTATCCGACAAGGCATTTGGGCAATTATGAAGATCCAAAAAGATGCTTCGAAGCCTAACGAATTGTCTCGCCACTACGTCGAAGCAAAAGCAGTCGTCGCCCTTTGGGATTAGAAATCCGTAAGATACATGCATGTCGTAATGATCGCATCTCGTATCATGGCAAGGACTACGAATTTGGATGAATGCCCCGTATGCAAAGCGTCGCGATATAAGATCGGCGAGATGACCTGGCGATGTTGAGGGCGTAAGAACGCCCGGTGAAGAAAATCCTCGCCCAGGTTATGTGGTATGCTCCTATAATACCACGCTCAAAGCGTCTGTTCGTAAACAAGGACCATGCAAAGTTGTTGCGATGGCACAAAGAAGACCGTAAGGTAGACAACATGTTGAGACACCTGGCGATGGGTCCCGGTGGAGAGCAATAGAGCGAGAGAATTCCGGAGTTTGCGGATGACGCAAGAAACCTAAGGTTAAGCTTTAAATACGGATGGTATGAATCCTTTTGGGGACGAGCACTAGTCATAGCACTTGGCCTGTTACTCTATGTATCTACAACCTTCCTCCATGGTTATGCATGAAGCGGAAGTTCATTATGATGCCGGTGCTCATCCAAGGCCCGAGGCAACCGCAACGACATCGATGTCTACCGAGGCCATTAGTTGAGGAACTCCCGCTTTTATGGAGCAAACCAGTGTGCGTGTGTGGGATGAGTACAACAGAACACTTCGACTGCGAGCATTGTTGTTCGTAACAATCAATGATTGGCTGCTCTAAGTAATCTTTCGGAGACAGACAAACAAGGGATACAATGCATGCACACACTGTTTTGATGACATTGTGAGATATATTTGAAAAAATGTCGAAAGGTCGTGTACCTTGGCCATCGTCGTTTTCTTCCTATGAATCACCAACTAAGAAAGAAAGGCAAGCATTTTAAAGGTAAGGCAGACCACCGAACCAAGCCTCGCAACCGAACTGGGGAGGATGTACTTGATATGGTCAAGGATGTGCAAGTAGTCTTTGGAAAGGGACAAGGCAGCGAACCTGTTCCAAAAGATGCTAAGGGACACGCACCCATGTGGAAGAAGAAGTCCATATTTTGGGAGCTACCCTATTGGCAAGTCCTAGAGGTCCGCAACGCGATCGACGTGATGCACCTGACAAAGAATCTTTGTGTGAACCTGCTAGGATTCATGGATGTGTATGGAAAGTCTAAGGATTCACTCGAAGCACGACAGGACTTGCAGCACATGAAAGAACGAGACAACCTGCATCCAGAGAAGACAGACGATGGACGCCATTACTTAAGACACGCTAGCTTCACTCTTAGCAAAGAAGAGAAGGAAAGCATGTTTGAATGCCTAAAAACATCAAGGTCCCATCTGGATTCTCCTCCAATATAAAGCGTATAATAAAAATGCCAGAGAAGAAATTCCTACACTTAAAGTCCCATGACTGCCACGTGCTTATGACGCAATTGCTTCCGGTTGCTTTAAGAGGAATTCTACCTCCACATGTACGTCTGGCCACCGTGAAGCTATGTGCATTCCTCAATGCAATTTCTCAGAAGGCAATCAATCCAATGGAACTAGCTACTCTACAGAATGATGTGGTTCAATGTCTTGTCGACTTTGAGTTGGTGTTCCTCCATCCTTCTTTAATATCATGACACACCTCCTAGTTCACTGGTCAAGGAGATTAATATTCTCGGTCTGTGTTCCTACACAACATGTTCCCTTTGAGAGGTTCATGGGAGTCTGAAGAAATATGTTCACCGGCGTGCTCGGCGAGAAGGAAGCATCGCCAAGGGCTACGGGGCGAGAGGAGGTCATTGAGTTCGTGTTGACTTCATTCCCGACCTTGACCCGATTGGTGTTCCCGAATCGCGACACGAGGGAGACTTAGTGGAAAGGGAACACTAGGGAATAAAACATATATCGATGCGGGACGATTATTTCAATAAAGCGCACTACACGCTTCTTCAAAACTCCTCCGTGGTGGAGCCGTATGTCGAGGTACACAAGGAATTCCTACGATCCCGGTTTCGTGGAAGAATGAAGCTTGGATTAGGCGTCATCACATGGAAACTTTCAGCGGTTGGTTGCGAAAAGAATGTCGAGTGATGACAATATTGATGAGCAAGCTGTATTTGTTGGTTAGGCAACCGTCGTGGCACATCCTCACGTACAAAGTGCGAGATAAATGGAAATACATTTTACACAGTAGCCCAAGATAAAAGGAGCACGAACCAAAGCAGTGGTGTCGCGTAGATGCCACAGACCCAAATGGAAAGAGGCAAACATATTATGGCCGCATAGAGGAGATTTGGGAACTAGACTACGCACCTAATTTTAAAGTCCCTTTGTTCCGGTGCCAATGGGTGAAGATGACCGGAGGCGGGGTAACGATCGACAAGGAGTATGGAATGACAACGGTGGACCTCAACAATATTGGGTACAAAGACGAACCATTCGTCCTTGCGCTGATGTGAATCGGTGTTCTATGTGAAAGACATGTCTACAAAACCCAAGAGAGGAAAAATGACGACAAATCAACCAATGAGCCAAAACGCCACATAGTTCTTTCGGGGAAAAGAAACATCGTGGGAATTGAGGACAAGTCGGACATGTCAGAAGATTATGAAAGGGATGATCGAATCCCGCCCTTGGTGTGACCAAAGACCAAGCATCTGCTAAATGCCGAGGACACTCCATGGTTACGGCATGATCATAACCAAGGGTCATACGTCAAGAAGAAGTTCACCCATGTGCCGCTTGATATATAGTGATGTTTAATAAATAGTGTGTATTAGAGATTTTATGTAATAATTGTAACTTCAGATGTTTCTATCATATTTTTCTTGTTTTTTATCGTTTCAAATGAAATTCCTATTCGATAAAAGGACACATGTACCTCTGTGAAGCATGTCTTCTCCACTGGTGTAAAAATGACTTGAAATTTTTTTAGCAAGTATTTATGCCTTCAAATGAAATTCCCAGCTTGTGGTTTGAGCCCTTCATTTTGTTTATAGTTGGCTCTTCACTTCCCAGCTTGTGGTCACTATAAAAGTCGTTTGAAATGTCAATAAGATCTCTGTGCTTTCCTGGGACATGATCGCAAATGTTCTCAGCAACATTTGATGATTCTTTTACACAGCAACTTGGATCGAAGATTAAAACCTCAAACTGAAAGTTTCCATTGTATCTGAATACGAGGAAGTCACACAGCCTTATATCATTAGTGCTGACAAATGCCTCCCAACCTGCTTCGAGGACTAACTTATTCGGATATCTGGTGACTACAACTGTGCAAATGCTTCCATTACATGCTTTCAATTTTATCTTTCCTGGGATCTTGTCTCCAAAACGCAGTGCAAATTTTTTTGGTATGATCTGCAAACATAAGGGGGGTAAACTCATATAATGTCAGGAAATGGTAAAGTGCAACTACTATGCAAAGGAAAAAATGGAAATTTCTCCTTAGTGGGGTATTGCTACATAAGGATTAAATTGCTTTTGGGGTTTTAAAAACGGTTAGTCAGAATTTACTGCACTTTAAAACAGGCCTAAAACAAGATGATCAAAGTAGCACAAAGGCTAATCAAGAAGACAAGAAGAGTAAAACCGCAAAAGTCGCGAATAAAGTACTAGTAGCAGTAGTAGTTCCAATCTCACCTATAGTTCCAATGAAATTCCTATTTGATGGTGGATTTCTCTCACAAGCATTTGGACAATGAATGATGGAAAACCAAAAGATTAACGTTAAAATGATGCAAAAACAAATTTCCTATCGAAAACCAATAGTTTTATTTTTAAAAAACTATTATTTTTAAAAATTTATGCCTAATATTTAATTTATTATGCATTTAACAAGAATTAGCATATTTATACAAATAAACTTAATACAAAACCCAGCCGGGACTAAAGGTTCTCCGGAAAATAGTGGCGGGAAGCTGAATAGTGGGACCTTTAGTCCGGTTGCTAACACTGACCGGGACTAAAGGTTCTCTGTATGTAATTGAATAGTGGGGACCTTTAGTCGGTTGCTAACACAGCCCGGGACTAAAGGTTCTCTGAAAATATGTCCCAGCGCAAAATTCACCTTTAGTCCCGGCCGTGGCACCACCCGACTAAAGGTTCTCTGAAAATATGTCCCGCAAAAATTCACCTTTAGTCCCGGCCGTGGAACCACCGGGACTAAAGGTCCACCTTTAGTCCCGGTCCGTATTACCACCGGGACTAAAGGTCTTTAGTCGGTTGGTAAAACCGCCGGGACTAAAGGTCCCCTGGCACTTAAGCAACATTTCGTCTTCCATTCTTCCTCCACTTCCCATCGCGCGCCTCTCCTCGCCGTCTCCTCGCGCGCCTCTCCTCGCCGTCTCCGCGGCGTGCGCCGCTCTGCCGACCTCGCGCGTCCGCGGCGGCGTGCTCCCCGCCGTCTTCTCCGCCGCGACCCCGCCCTCTCCCTCGCGCCCGGCGTCGTCTCCCCGCGTCGCCGGCGCCCTCCCTCGTCGCCGGCATCCTGACTGAGGTTTGAAGGCAAACAATATTCTCCCAAATAATGCAAGACTAGCTATTTGAGTTTGCATATGGGCGGCACATTTACTTTCGTTTAATTCCAAAACCGAGAGAGTTGAACTTGGTCTTAGCTCACTGATTCTTGGTTCTCGGTTTCGGTTACTAGCAAGCAAGAAAGAAAGAAAAATAGAAGTAAAACAAAAGTGGTGACCGAACACCATTCAGCTAGCTTGAGCATTGTCCTCTCGAGTTTAGTTGATGTTTTGTGCAATCTTGTGCCCTAGATATCAATTGCAACAAGCTAGCATCTTTCTATAAATTTTACAACATGAGCTATATATTTAGTTTTCACTTATATCTTGTTAGCTCATTCTTTGGTGCCAGTGATTCAAGATGACGCAGGGCTGCGCTTCCCCGTGGATGACATCACCGATCCTCTCACGACATGTGAGCTGCACATTCCAGAGGGGAATGCCACCGTCATGGTGGCTATCGGTGTTGTATCTCGTATCGACCCTACGAAGACACCAAGATGCCATGGGGCATTAATACCTCCTGGATATGCTAGCGTATCGGTGGATAGAGTTGTGAAATGTTATAGCAATGTGCGTCTTGACATTGAAGGAGGTGATGGGAGAAGACTTTAGGAGAAGCGGAGAAGACATTCATATGTTGGCGCAAGCGCTATATCATTATTCTGGGCGTCACCTCCTCCTCCTCAACAACCTAACCCTAGGTGCGGATGAAAGTGAACGAAACATTTTTCACTAATTATGTATTGGCTTAAATAACGGTTTACTCATACCACGTTGTTTTCACAGTGAGAACCTCCCCAACCTAAGTTCAATTATCCATTCACCACCGGTCACGGTGTTGCGGGCGATGACAATGAAGTGGAAGACACGGCCGCATCCCCACCGCCCCATCTCCTCCACGACGGGATCCAATGCCGCCACCGCCCCATCGCCTCCACGGCGGGCTCCAACGCCGACACCGGTCGCCCCATCGCCTCCACGGCGGGCTCCAACGCCGCCATCGCCCCATCGCCTCCACGGCGGGCTCCAACGCCGACACCGCCCGCTCCATCGCTCCACGGCGGGCTCCAACGCCGACACCGCCTTCGCGACGCCTCCACGGCGGGCTCCAACGCCGCCACGGCCCCATCGCCTCCACGGCGGGCTCCAACGCCGACACCGGCGGCCTCTCGCCAAAGAAGAGGCCCACCCCACAACAGCGTCGGCCCCACCGCCGCCAAGAAGAAAGCCTCGGGAGAACACCGGCTATTTCTAAGACGACGAAACTTTCCTATGAGAAGACCGCCGAGAAATAGATGCTTGATAACAGATGTGGACGGTTTCTTCGCGAAAGTCAAGGCTAAAAGTGAAGCGAAGCGAAACCCTGAGAAGCCGTACTTCTTCGTACGTCCAGAAGTTCTAAGGCAAAGGGTGGACGCTCACCAGAAAAAGTTACGTCATGCTCGTAAGGATTCGCCACTATCGACTATGACCGCACTCTCACCAAGTCAATTGAGGAGGCGAAGAAGAAAGAGAAGAGAGCACGGAAGGGTGTTGCACGGCTCGGGAACAATCACAGCAATCGGTGCCCCACTAGTTATTGGGAATGAATATGGTTCAAACACGAACGTGCTAGAACAGATATCCGAAACGTGCATTTGGATCAACTTGATGAATTTTTCGCGAAACTGGTCTAAGCATTTCCCAAATGCTCGCAGAGCACACATCGAAAGTGCTCGGAAGTTGATCATTGGAAGAAGGAATATGTATATGGCAAGAGTCTATACAACCCGAGAAGCTCATGGAACCAGATGCAAATGTACTTGTTAAACAAGTGGTACATGGCGGCATGTCGCAGAAAAGCGGATGACTTTATTTGCGTCAAAATTATAAACCATCATTACTTCCGTGGCGATGACATTATAATGGTTCAGTTTAATGAGTTACACCAGCTATGCCACATGGACGCTCTAGACAAATCTCTCATCAGCTGCTTTTGTCTGTACGTGATTCTTTCTTTTAATAATCTCACTCTAGCATATGTATATGTATAAGTAATTATCCTCACACTAGCTAGCATGTCTATACATATGCAGAGACATGATGAGAGACCTCACACGTAGAAATGACAAGAACTGTAATACCTCGAATATCAAATAGAGAGAACATATTATTCGGAAGAGAAATTTATTCAAATTTGAATGCATTAAAGTTTAGAGGAAAAATTGAAAGAAAATTCAGGATTTGAGAGATTGGACCTTTGGCTTTTAGCCCAAGGTGTCCTAGCCAAGTGGGCCGGCCTTGTAGTGGAGTCAAGAAGGGGGGGTCTCCTTCCCCAAAACCCTACCCTCTGCTACAGTACCGCGCCGCACTGTAGCACGCGGTACTGTAGCAGCCCCCCCTCCGTGCTGCTCTACCAAGATGAGGAAGAAGCTCCAGGTGCCGCCGCCATGGTGGAAGGAGAAGAAGGGAGAAGGAGAAAGGAGGAGGAAGATCATCTTCTCCAAGGTTCTCCCACCTACGTCCTGGTTGCTACAAGGGTAACGAGTGCCGATCCTCATCGTTTGATTAGTGGTAGATGTGTTTTGGTTCAATTTTGATTATATCGATTTGCTGCGGGTAGAAATTGATTCTGTCCAGATTGTTGCGTGGACTTTTTCGTGATGTTAGAGGCCGAATCTGAGTTTCCCATCTCCTAGAGATATGTAGGTCTTGTTCTTAGCTTTCGGTGGCCGCCAAGATCACCTAATTCCGACTTTCGAGTCAAAAGTTATGATAGATTTAATATCTGCTGTCCAGAATCCTGACGAGAATTAGCAGTCTCTGTTTAGGTTGATATATGGCCTAGTTAGAGGGTGATTCAGAGGTCTTGCCCATAACAAATTTTGAAGGTGATATCACTAGCTTTCAGGATTGATAAAGAACACCTCATTTGGATTTATAGATCAAAAGTTATGCACTTTTCTTTGTGACTGTCCAGATTGTAGATCAGTCTGTCCAGATTGTATGTCAGTTTCTATCTTTAGTTTTGACCTGTGTGCCACTTTTTGTTAAAGGCAAAATTTGAATGTCGTGCCAACTAGTTTATTGTAGGTAATTTCATAACCTTTTCAGATTGTTAAAGAACGCTCAATTCGGAGTTGTAGATTAAAAGTTATGGTTGTTTTAGTATTGCTGTCCTGTTTGTTCAGACAGAAGCTGTGCTGCTGTTTTGTTTTCTTTATTAGAGAAGTTTATTGGCGAATTGGGAAATCTCATCAACTTGAATGTTATAGATATGTTCGTTAAGATGAGGTAGGATCTGGACTCATCTCATTTCGAGTCCCACGTCATTAACTACTGTCATTTTCGTGCTGCTGTCCCGACACGCTTTTGGGTTGCAGCCTGTTTTTCAGATTAGGTTTTATGGCGATTCCTTGGGAGTTCAAGGGGGTATTGTAGACTATTAATTCGGTTGGATTCTATGTTGTTCTTATTTGGTTATTTAATTGTTTAGCCACGAGGCTACGGGTTTGGGAGCGCCATCGTTTGCTGCTAACGCGTCGCAACGCGGAAGGCAAGTACTTTGTTGCTTTTGAGTCTTTGTGATTGTGAATGTTTTCATGAATATAGTGTGACATATTGTGTTACCCGAGATGCGGAATTGGTTATGTTCTTTCATTATGTGGAGTATATCTTGAGAGATGGTATTATCATTGTTCATGTTCATATCATGCATCCTTTTATTCATGTTATGTCCACGGGAGTGGATTGTAAGTCCCACCATTCCAATGTGGGCAAATTTGGACATTGTCATGTCCGTCCACGGAGTGGATTGAAAGACCCATCAATTCCAGTATGGGCACGTAAGACCCATCAATTCCGGTATGGGCAGCTTTGGACACCTATATGAAACGTTCTTCATATAGGACTTGGATCCCGCAATTTTGTTAAGGTGCGGGCTTAAGTGAACACCGACGGTGTGTCACTCACTATACCAGTATATGCATGTGTGCAGTCCATCCTGATTACATTCATTCATTTCATGTTTTCATAAGTGTTCACTCGATGCAAGGTTCGCATTCTTAAATGGTGATGTCTGTTTGTATATGTGTTCTTTTCTTTCATGTACTTGCTGAGTCATGGACTCACTCTTGCGTTGTTTGTTTGTTTTAGGTAACCCCGATGTTGGCTCACTTGGGAGGGAGTAGACACGCACTACTCGTTCACATCATCCTATTCATGTTCAAGATTAAATTTAGTTCTATCTTACATTCGTTAATGATGAACTGTAATAATTAAATTATAATTGGTGAAGGAAGGATATCTTCTCCACATGGATGTTGATTTATTACTGCGTGTGAACCTTCTTTATTGATGATCGGTATAAATAACTTAGAAGGTGAAGGAATGATACCTTCACCATGTCTGTTTAATTTAATCTGTCTTTAGTTGAAATACTTAGTTCAAATTCTTACGCATTATGGATGTATGTTAGATGTTTTAGGTGACATCTTGGCTTCCGATTAGCTGAGTGTTACTGGTTGGTATCGAGCGGGCTTTAGGTCCGTGGTAATTGAATATTAAATTGACACACCGTACAGTAGGTGGGGTTGGGAAATCCATTGTTTCGTATTTCTATTGTTATGTTTCATTCGTTGAGCAATTGTTGAATTGCTTTTGTATTATCTTTCTTGTTGTTAATCTATGATATGTTATGATATTCCATATCTATGAATCTATTCTATGATTGTCATGATATGATCATGTATAATCATAATTGATTATATTGTTTAAACGTGTCGATGATGGAGGTTAAGAAGTGGAGGCCGTGGTTGTGGCCCGGACTTTGTCGATTGCACCGTATTTGTGGTAGCGAGAATAGAGTAGTATCTACCCGAATACCATAGTGGAGTGTTGAGGTGAGATTCTTTAGAAAATATTATTCTCTTCCTTGGTTCCGTATGTGGCGATTCGGTAATAGTTGCGTTTGATGAAGTTTTCTTGAGTTAGTGTTTTACATTTCTTCCGATGAGTTCTCATTGGACTTTCTTGGTTCCATAAGTCGACTACTTGTTCTCACATTCTTTGGTCTAAAGTTGTTCTTGGGATCGTTGGATATCGGCAAAAAAAACTTATCTTTTCTTGGGAGTTACGCCTTCTTATTGGAGAATGTGAATCATTTATTATTTGAGTATTACAGTCTTGAAAGTTTTCTTGCAAATTCTTTAACATGTGAAAGCTTTGACTTTATGTATTTCTTTTGGATTAGTTCCAATGTTGGAATGTAATGCCTCTTTTACGAAAGATTAGGTTAAAATCTTTAAGTGATGTCTTGACATGCTTAAGTACGAGGTGTTAATTAAATGAATTAATTATTATGGTATGAGTTATCGATTTGGGTTATTAGCTTTGTGCAAGCAATCTATTCTTAACTAGTATCCGTGGAAGTGAATTGCTTAAAGTGAAATGTCGTTGTATTTGGTACAGGATGAGTTTTAGATAAGAGGTTGTTCATATTTGTTCAAGAAGCTATTGTTGTTAAGAATTGTGGAAAAAATGTGGATGTATCGGGTTGATCTTTACGATCGGATAATCTGATAAATTTGTTAGATAAGTTTAAATCTAGGTCCTCTTCGATTATTCTAACCGCTAGTGATGGTTAAGTTAAGGATGTGTTGAATGTTGTCTTGATAAATATTAATCTTGAATTTGTCTTCTATTTGGATCTTGATGATCTTATTTAAATGATAGCTTTACTTGATTCTTGCCATGCTAAAAATTATTGAAACATGTTTAAATGACTAGATGAACGATGATGTATCGCCTTGTGAAACCTTGACTTATGTGTCCTATATTATTGAAGTTAAGGACATTTTATTCTAATTGCCGATCATAAGTTAGAATGCTGATTATATCCTCTTAACTGTTGTTGAGGTTGCAAACAGAGGTAGGATCATGTTTGTGCCATGTGTGGCTAGAGAGCATTTAGTGTGTACTATCTTGGCATCGAGTGTCACTAAGAGTTAAATGGATGAAAGCTAATCAGAGATTTCATTGGTGTACATTGGTGAGATTGTCATGTTCTATTATCATCTTGTTGAAAGAGTTTGTTTCAATTATAAGGTTTTGCACTAGGTTTTCCTAGATCAAGTATAGGTAACCTTATCTAGATTTTAGAGACATGATGAAGTAGTTCATTGTGATTCTTTTCAAAAGTTCATGGAGTGTTAAGAGATTTGATGATTCTCGCCAATAGCATATTATTTCGTTGATTAGTGTGATTGTCGATCGTGGTTGTGATGATAATGTTCAACGAAAAAATCATTTGCATGATCTTGTTTTAGTGAAAGTGTTTGAGTTTTGCGTTTGTTATATTTGGACCTCATGAGTTATGTGGTAACTTTGTCATTTCGACCAAAGAGACGGGTTGAAAGATTTTATTGGTTCTTAAGTGGTTCTTATGATTTGGTCTTAAGAGCTTATCTTGTTTAAAGTGGCAAAGTGATGTAGTAATCATGAGAAAATAACTTTCTGGTTAAAGGAAGGAGTGAAGTAAAAGTATTTGAGATTTAAGTCGCGTTTCGCCACTTGCGTTTATTTGGGTGTGCTTAAACCTTATGCATTTGTTCCATAAGAGTTTATCAAATTTTCAAAGGGCATTACCTTCTTCTCATTTGTGGTTTGGTATTTGCTTTCAATAGGGCTTGAGCCCTCGACTATTGATTTTCCTTATGTTTTCCGAGTACTTTGCCTAAGTGACTATTTTTCTTGATCCTTTGTTCATTGGGTGGCACATGTTTTCCTAGTTGAAGAAAATTGATTTCATTCGCTCTTCCTTTTGAGAAAGAATCAATCTATTCGTTTCACCTGAGTCTTTTGAGGTGTTTAATGATTGTAGTTGTGAAACTTTGGGTTGGAAATTATTCGATGAGCATTGGAGGATGAAATAATTTCGTAATATAGTTATTTAAGAGGAGTTTATCTCATTAGAAGGTTGCCTTTGGAGGTTAAACTGATTGCATGGTTACAACTAGTAGAATCTATAGCGAGGCGTAGTCCAAGTTCTTTTGTTCATTTCAATGGAACATAGAATTATCCAAAGTATGAAAATCTTGATCAATGTATTAGAGTGTCGCGGTTGAGTACCTTGCGTGGTTGTGTAGATGAAATATGATGGTGTTGTAATGGGAGTAATATTAGCAAAGTGATCGATCGTTAAAGAGATTAAAGAGATAGCGAGATTGTTGGATTATTGCCATGAATGACTTGGACGTAGTAAGTAACTCTCTAAGAATTAGAATCTTGATAAAGATAATTGGATCGAAGAAATGTTTTTGTGTTGATGTCAATGCGCGAGTATGTTTGGATTGTGAGAATTTTAGGGATTTAATTTGAGGCTCCCCTATCTTCTATATGAGAAGTTCATGGTAGGAGTCTTGGAGTTTAATTTTGGGCTTCACATTCTTTTTGCTAGGACCTTGAGTCTCCCAATGATTATGTGTAGAGAAAGTAGAATAAGGGTGGATTCCGAACAATGGGATGGTCATTGATAGAACCCTTTTGAGGAAGTATATGAATGTGTGTCTGGGATTTGAGTTGTTTATTCTTAAAACATTGAGGTGATGTGATTGCATGTGATATCTATTTTGAGATGCATTGGAAGTCATCTGTCAAATTAATTCTATCGGTAGAGGAGTTGTTGAGAGAAAGTTTCAGTGTAGTCGATAGAGCCTCTATACCGAGGTGTGGATGATGTATTTCGACTTGAGCATAGCGTTGAGAATGCCAAGTTAAGAGAGATGAGTTAGGGTGTTATGCGATGAATTGGAATTCCAAAGTTTGAGAGAAGTTTTATTCTGAAAGAGAAACGAGAAATTGATGCTTCCTAAAGTAGAGACACGTTTTCTTGATTCTTGTTTGAGCTATGTGTTTTGACAGATGTCTTTCGCAAGTTGAGCTCGACATTTATGTTGATATGTGTGATTCTTTCGGTTGAACGGAATAAATGATTTTTTTGGGCATTCAAGTGATTTCTCCTTTGGATTTCGTGACGTTTATTCGCAAACCGCCACTTGGAGCGTGGAAAGGTTTTTCGTGATGAAATTCGATTTCTGTGTTTGACTCTTTAGTACTGAGCTGGTAACGCATAGATGCGATGTGAATCTTTCTTTTTCAGATGGGTTTTGTCGGTAAAAGAGTTTGCTTAAAGAGAGCTCTGTTGTGTGTTTTCAGTTAAAGGAGGTGATCCTTATTTTAGTGAAGAGTTCAATTGAGAGGTGGAACAAGAGTTCGTGTTCTATGTGCATGTTGTGTGGTTCAGTATCAATTGGAAGGTTAGCCAAGGTACTTTGGGTTGTTTTCGTTAGCTACGGAATCGGAAGTTGGCGTATCGCAAGGACCGTCTCGGTCCATATGTGGTGTACTACATTTAGCATGTTTGGTGCCGAGTGAGTACTGTGAGAACTAGAGTTTGAATATTCGTTAACGTCATTGACCATCGAGTAGGATCTTACCTTTGAATCTCTTCGATGAGTGTACTTGGCAATGTCGGATTGAGTGTTAGGTCGAGATGTAGTTTACGTCAATGTCTTGTGGTCTTGTCGATCGAGAGATAGGTCATTTGGGACTGAGGTCGCATGCGCGAGTTTTATCCGTACATGTTTGCTCGGGCATATGTTAATAGATGTTTCTTTTAGTGGCAATTATTCTTTCGTTTATTTCGACGGTTAGAATTCGAGGTCGAATTCTGTTAAGGGGGGTAGAATGTAATACCTCGAATATCAAATAGAGAGAACATATTATTCGGAAGAGAAATTTATTCAAATTTGAATGCATTAAAGTTTAGAGGAAAAATTGAAAGAAAATTCAGGATTTGAGAGAGGATTGGACCTTCGGCTTTTAGCCCAAGGTGTCCTAGCCAAGTGGGCCGGCCTTGTAGTGGAGTCAAGAAGGGGGGGTCTCCTTCCCCAAAACCCTACCCTCTGCTACAGTACCGCGCCGCACTGTAGCACGCGGTACTGTAGCAGCCCCCCCTCCGTGCTGCTCTACCAAGATGAGGAAGAAGCTCCGAGGTGCCGCCGGCCATGGTGGAAGGAGAAGAAGGAGAAGGAGAAAGGAGGAGGAAGATCATCTTCTCAAGGTTCTCCCACCTACGTCCTGGTTGCTACAAGGGTAACGAGTGCCGATCCTCATCGTTTGATTAGTGGTAGATGTGTTTTGGTTCAATTTTGATTATATCGATTTGCTGCGGGTAGAAATTCGATTCTGTCCAGATTGTTGCGTGGACTTTTTCGTGATGTTAGAGGCCGAATCTGAGTTTCCCATCTCCTAGAGATATGTAGGTCTTGTTTTTAGCTTTCGGTGGCCGCCAAGATCACCTAATTCCGACTTTCGAGTCAAAAGTTATGATAGATTTAATATCTGCTGTCCAGAATCCTGACGAGAATTAGCAGTCTCTGTTTAGGTTGATATATGGCCTAGTTAGAGGGTGATTCAGAGGTCTTGCCCATAACAAATTTTGAAGGTGATATCACTAGCTTTCAGGATTGATAAAGAACACCTCATTTGGATTTATAGATCAAAAGTTATGCACTTTTCTTTGTGACTGTCCAGATTGTAGATCAGTCTGTCCAGATTGTATGTCAGTTTCTATCTTTAGTTTTGACCTGTGTGCCACTTTTTGTTAAAGGCAAAATTTGAATGTCGTGCCAACTAGTTTATTGTAGGTAATTTCATAACCTTTTCAGATTGTTAAAGAACGCTCAATTCGGAGTTGTAGATTAAAAGTTATGGTTGTTTTAGTATTGCTGTCCTGTTTGTTCAGACAGAAGCTGTGCTGCTGTTTTGTTTTCTTTATTAGAGAAGTTTATTGGCCGAATTGGGAAATCTCATCAACTTGAATGTTATAGATATGTTCGTTAAGATGAGGTAGGATCTGGACTCATCTCATTTCGAGTCCCACGTCATTAACTACTGTCATTTTCGTGCTGCTGTCCCGACACGTTTTGGGTTGCAGCCTGTTTTCAGATTAGGTTTTATGGCGATTCCTTGGGAGTTCAAGGGGTATTGTAGACTATTAATTCGGGTTGGATTCTATGTTGTTCTTATTTCGGTTATTTAATTGTTTAGCCACGAGGCTACGGGTTTGGGGCGCCATCGTTGCACGCTACTTGCGTCAACGCTGAAGGCAAGTACTTTGTTGCTTTTGAGTCTTTGTGATTGTGAATGTTTTCATGAATATAGTGTGACATATTGTGTTACCGAGATGCGGAATTGGTTATGTTCTTTCATTATGTGGAGTATATCTTGAGAGATGGTATTATCATTGTTCATGTTCATATCATGCATCCTTTTATTCATGTTATGTCCACGGGAGTGGATTGTAAGTCCCACCATTCCAATGTGGGCAAATTTGGACATTGTCATGTCCCGCCCACGGAGTGGATTGAAAGACCCATCAATTCCGGTATGGGCACGTAAGACCCATCAATTCCGGTATGGGCGACTTTGGACACCTATATGAAACGTTCTTCATATAGGACTTGGATCCCCGCACTTTTGTTAAGGTGCGGGCTTAAGTGAACACCGACGGGTGTGTCACTCACTATACTGATATATGCATGTGTGCAGTCCATCCTTGATTACATTCATTCATTTCATGTTTTCATAAGTGTTCACTCGATGCAAGGTTCGCATTCTTAAATGGTGATGTCTGTTTGTATATGTGTTCTTTTTCTTTCACTTGTACTTGCCGAGTCATGGACTCACTCTTGCGTTGTTTGTTTGTTTTAGGTAACCCCGATGTTGGCTCACTTGGGAGGGAGTAGGCACGCACTACTCGTTCACATCATCCTATTCATGTTCAAGATTAAATTTAGTTCTATCTTACATTCGTTAATGATGAACGTAATAATTAAATTATAATTGGTGAAGGAAGGATATCTTCTCCACATGGATGTTGATTTATTACTGCGTGTGAACCTTCTTTATTGATGATCAGTATTAAATAACTTAGAAGGTGAAGGAATGATACCTTCACCATGTCTGTTTAATTTAATGCTGTCTTTAGTTGAAATACTTAGTTCAAATTCTTCTGCATTATGGATGTATGTTAGATGTTTTAGGTGACATCTTGGCTTCCGATTAGCCAGGGTGTTACAAGAACATTGGTTTCGTTGATCCATATATCGTATTCAAGGACCCAAACACTCCCCACGATCAATGGAGACCTCAAATGGAGAGGAATTTTCGGAGGTTCTTGATCAACCAAAAGAACAA
Organism: Ampelocalamus luodianensis; assembly: GCA_036346255.1. Classification (NCBI taxonomy): domain Eukaryota; kingdom Viridiplantae; phylum Streptophyta; class Magnoliopsida; order Poales; family Poaceae; genus Ampelocalamus; species Ampelocalamus luodianensis. The sequence continues at coordinate 10,890,422 of CM070627.1, read as the reverse complement.
AAGATTTATACTCTTCCCCTACAACTTTGGGTGAGTGTTGTTATCGTGTGCACATTTTACTTTACTTACTCAATCCAACATAAAGATATATATGTTGACTCTATAAACAAATGCACTTTCTTTGGATATCGATTGTCTTGATCTCTCCGCGGTCATTTGCTAATCTATGACTTCGAGAAAACGCGGGAACATTACCAAGATATGATAGACATTATCGAGGGTAACCGATCTTTAAATATTTATTCCTGCTCTTTAACTCGCAATAGTTAATTAACGATCCAATTATTGGGCGGGGTTTGGGCTTGGTTCGTTCGGCTACACCGTCCGGATCCGAAAGCGCCACTTCACGATCCACACCGATGGATGTAAGTTGTACTAGCTCCCGCGTCTTTACCTTATCATGCTTCACTCACGCGCGGGATAGCGAGAGTAATCTTTTATATCGCATGCGATGGGTTCTACGGCGACCACGGGCAACAATTTGTGTGGATACTACGTTCCGAGTTCCTCATGGTGTATGCAAAAGAACCCATCTACAGATGCTGAAAATACGTAACAAGTATATATAATAAATCCATTTTATTTATTTGTTGCTATTAAATAAATCTTATGTATATTAATACTTCTTCGTTTAATGCAAATTGAAGGAGATATGGTTGAAGGAACAGTGTTGGATATGGACCGCCTCAAAGGAATTCAAGAGACAATCGCAGATTTCTTAATGAGCATGTCCTCAAGCAGACACCGAGTTCTACTTAACCTGAATGAACCATTGAAGCCAAACCAGACGAACATTTGTATGACATTTAAGTGGAGGACAACATTTGTGTTGTAAATACCAAGGATGCATGAATAATTTTGTAAATTTTTGTGCATATATATATATTATACATATATATAGCTCCATAATATATATAGTTTCATACTTTATTTGTGTGTAATAATGTTCCAAACTAAATTATATGTGCGTATACATATATTAGCAATGAAGAATACGCATTTGAAAACCTAATGTAATTGTAAAACCAAAATCAATAATGAATTGAAATGGAAACAAAAAGAAAAAAACACCTTTAGTCCCGGTTGGTAATACCAGCCGGGATTAAAGGCCAGCCCGTGGCTCGATCAGCGGACCTTTTAGTCCCGGTTGGTATTACCAACCGGGACTAAATCGACCTTTAGTCGGGCTTGGGACCGGGACTAAAGGTGAGACATTTAGTCCGATTTCCTAGTCCCGGCTCTATAACCGGGACTAGAGGCCCTTTAGGCCCGGGACCAAAAGTCTGTTCTGTAGTAGTGAATTACCCATATTAGGTTTTCTCTCCCTCTTCCATGGTGATGACCTACATATCTGCTACTGTTGGCGAGCTGTCCGATGACCAAAGATGGAGCCACTGCCAACGATGTTGGTAAATTCTTTTGCAAATCCCTGTATTCCCCTTCCCAAATCTATCGCTGCCAAAGTTGGAGCCACCCAAATAAGTCAATATTCTACATTGCTGAAGTATATTGCTCAAATTTTCTCATTAGCTTAGATTTTGGTGGAATGGTTGGTGCATACAACTCAATATGGTATTAGAGTCAACTCTGTCTTGAGCTCGAGACCGAGCTTGCGCAATATTAGAAAAAAATTATAGCCCACTTCGAGTCCACATCCGAGGCCAAATGCAACCTAGACTTGGGCGAGTGTTAAAGTATATTGCCCACTTCCCCTTGCTATTTAAGCACATGATTTGAAACCGACGGTCTGATTGGACTTCCACCCGGTAAAAAGTTGCATCGCCTTAATTTGAAACAAGTGATCCGGTCGTCACCCAGTGGAAAACAATTCTCTAGGACTAGGCCTAAAACTCCACTGTTGAAGGCCTCTATACCAGATCTTGCTACCTAAGTATCACCAATCTCAAAGCACCTAACTCAAAGTTCTTCTTCCCCACTTCTCTCCTTCGACCGCCTCCAGGGCCTCACCGCCTCCGCCTCTTCCTCTTCGCCGCTTCACCAGACCACTCCTCTGTGGGTGCGTTCGGCCCTATCCTTTCCGGCACCAGCCGCGTAGAGATCTCCCGGTGCCTCGCTTCCTCTGCCACCAACAATGTTGTGGACCGGTTTGGGCATGTAGCCAGGGCAGAACTAGAATGAAAATAACCGGAGCTCATCACTTCACCATACATATAACAATGTATATAATTTTGAAGTAACAATGTACTAAATAGTAATTTAGGCGACAACCATTGGCAAAATACATCATCCAACCGGAGGTTGGGCTGAACCGGGGTGCACAACTTTTGGACTAGGGGGTGCACACGTAGTATATATGGGCTAATCTCTACTAATTTTTTTTTGACCTGGAGTCCTGTGACACTAGGTCGTCCCATTGAGTTCCGCCCCTCCATGTAGCCACCGTCCTGCTAGCCGGGTCGAGGTAGTGGACTGGCCGCACGGACACGTAGTACATCGGCTGCAGCATGTACGGTGGCGACGGGGCCGACCACGGCTTTGCACCCACCACGACGTATGGTACCGGAGGCGCACCTAGTGCGGGAGCCAGCATGTTGTCCTCACCATGCGCCATCTCGTGTCGAATTTGGGGCGGGCCCTAGGGCCGGGGCTTGGCTCGTCGGAGGTGGTGTGGAGGTTGAAGATGTTGGCCGCGCTCGATGGGCACGGCATGGGGGAGGCGTCGTTGGTGCTAGAGAGGACGAGGCCGATGGTGCCCACGGAGGAGTTGTCCGGCGAGGCGACGAAGAGGAAGAGGCGAGGCGGGGTGGCTTGATGGGGGGCGGCGATGAGGGCCTGGAGACGGTCGAAGGAGAAGAGAAGTAGGGAAGAAGAACTCTGAGTTAGTGCTTTGAGATTTGGTGATACTTAGGTGGCAAGATCTGGGACAGGGGCCTTCAACAGTGAGCTTTAGGCCCTGCCCCACAGAATTTTTTTCCTCACCCAGTGAGGCAAATTCACCGCGTACGTGGGGCAAATTAGCTGAGTTGTATCAAAATTTTTGTGAGGAGCACAAAGTTGCGAATTTTGGGCACTATTGGTCCCCTGCTCATCGAAAATTCCAAATCTAGTCCCCCTTACCTATAATTTCCACTTCTAGCCCTCGTCTCCTGCGTGCTGCGCTTGGGGTACGCAGCAGCTAGCCCCCCTTATCCATTCTGATTTTTTCTCGAAAATTCATTTAATTATACTATTTGTAGGAATTTTCTAATATAGAAAATAGGTCCAAATATTATGAATTTTTTTCATGCTCCTTACATAGTGGAATTGATTGTGTAATTTTTACAGAATTTTATATGCTCTGAAATTGTCTCAACAATTAAGGGTTTAGGTATCAAAAATTAGGATAAAAAGTTTCAGAAATTAGGGTTTCATGATTTCATGTGACTTGGAATGTAAGAAGTTTAGTACCACATGACTTCTCTAGGTAAGAGACACTCCCTCCTCCACACATCTGTCGCCCGTCGCTGCTGTCCACCTTACTGTAGTGGAAACAAGTATCAGGCTGAAGGGAGAATTTAGGGTAGTCCCTAGACCGGTGCCCAACCTCACCGCATCAGTAACAAGGCTGAAGTGGCTTAGGACAGTTCTTGTACCAGTGTCCTTCACCACATCCGAAGCAATTGTTTGATTGAGTAATGAGACTGATGGTACCAGTAGGTGGCATGGGTGATTTTGTTGGTGTTTCCAATTCTACCATAGAAATAGGTTTATGTAGCATACTTGGTGATTCCCGAGCAGCTACAACAAAGGTTATAGGGTGAGCAAGTGCCAAGCGATCGTTGGGTACAATATTATCGTTAGCAATGTCAAACGACCATTCATCATCTTTTGGTTGATCAGGATTGACTGTTCTGTTTTCATTGTTCTCTCCTATGTCAACAAAATTGTGCTCATTAGCTTTCTTCTTAAATGCATTGTACTCCAAATGATCATTCTCCCTTGAATTGTTGTTTCCAATTTGTAGTGGTTTTTCAGCAGCAGCGTTCACTAGCACACGGTAAGTGCATGCACCTTGTCCTTGCAGAATGAACAAATATAGTTACTGGGATACGATGGTAACAACAACACCATATAGGCTACATATGGAAGGTAATTGTAGAATTTCCACAGTAGATTCTAAACTCACGTATTGAATAGTAATTCATATCAATCATGTAAAAAGAAAACATCTCTTCACAACTACTCCGTACAACTTAACAAATAAGGTAATAGCATAGGGAGGTATAAAGGAACTGAATAGCTCACTTGTGTCTTATCTAAACCTGTTTAGTGTGAGATAGGACATTTCAACACATAACAATTCACACAGAAGCGGTTGACATCAGTGGAGGAATATGCATGAGCACAGACAAAAGGGCCCCATGAAGAATTAGGTGGCGGGGTCATGGCAACAAATCTTTGAATTTTTTTAAATAATCTATTTCTTATTCTAAAATACAGTAATATACCTACAGTTTTTTATTTTACAAAAATAATCCTCTGCGCTCCACCGTTGGGCGACTGTAGAAGTCGCCCAACGGTTGAGCGACAAGTGCACAAGTCGCCTAATGGTTGAGCGACTTGTGCTGGTCGCTCGACGGTTGAGTGATGCATCGACAAGTCACGCACCGGTTGGGCGATTTAAAATAATAATATTATTATTTTATTAATTCGATGGAAATAATTGTGGGGAATAAATGGCAATTTTTGTAGGTAATATATTTAGCAAATCTTGTTCGTAGATTGTTAATTTTTTTTGGAAATAAAAGGGTGGTGACAAGGTTGGTTGGTATGTTTCGATTTTCGTAGATTCTCAACGGTACGAAATCTGTTAGACTTGTAATAACATTTTGTGATCGTCGTATGTTGTTGTAGTGCGGCAAATTTCTAAAGAGCTTTGTGAGGACGATTGAGGTAGTAATGATTCATAAATAAGAATGTAAGTGGTATTGCGATGTGCTAGGGAATTCTTACACGGTGGAGAACTTTGGAGAAATGGTGCAACGATAATAACATAATAGTTGTTTCGACAAGGGGTTTACATAGCACGTCGGCTAACGAACCAAGGACGGTACACACATGCCTTTAGAGAATTATAAATACATGGGACATATGGATGAAGAGGGTCGAACTACTGCATAGAACGTGGCCATTTGCCCTTGCGGTCTAGGTCGATGTTGTACTCCTCACCTTGCGCCTTAGCTTTTGCCGCGATGGGCCCTCTTCCGCGCGTCGCCTGGCATGCTCGTGCTCCTACTCCTCGTGTAGCCTCTCACGTGTCTTCTTCTCCTCCATCTCGGCCTGTAGCCCTTCAAGGCGCCTTTATGGCCCTCGCAGTCCTCCCTAGCCCACCTCTTCCTTGATAACAGCATCCACATGTCGTAGAGGTGGATCTTGTCATCCACAGAGATGTGGTTATGGTGTAATGGGAAGTAAAATAGTGGCGTGCACTGAAATACGATTTCATTACTAGCTGCCTGTGACTCGGTGTATCAAACTGCGATCGGGGTAGTCCGTGCAGAAGTTTGGGCAGCACCAATAGCATTGCCCAATGGTCCACTCGTCAGTTGATTTGACGCATTTGCAGGTGTCCCGACACCAGCAAAGGGGTGGCGCCACCCCCATCAAGGGCCCTTTCGGAGGGCGTTCAGCGGGCATAGGAGGGGGCGTTGCTCAACCCAAAATCGTTGGGCGTACTGTGAGGTGGCTATTGAGGAGGTGGGTGGTGTGTGTAAGGCTACTAACTAAACACTCTATGGCTAGCGGCGGTCTGCTGGGGAGCCACCTAGTCCTTCAATAGCTCATAGATGTGCTTCCATTCCTTCTCCTTGTCCATGTTACCTAGGTAGTGTTGTTGGTGTATAGTTCCTGACCGAGTAGCGTTGTATTTATAGCGGAAGCAGACACATCTATAGGGCTCCATTGCAATAGGCACGGATGTGTTTCGCGTTCGTGTGCCGCACCCTTTGAGGAGGAAGCTTGCGGCAGTCAAATGGTCTCTTTGTGCTTTGCGAGCGAATGTCCTGCTTTGCAGAAAGTGGTAATGTCCTGCTTTGTAGAGAGTGGTCACGTCCAGCTTTGCAGAGCGAGGTCACGTCCTACTTTGTAGAGCGAGGTTAAGTCCTGCTTTGCAGAGATAGGTAACGACGACAGATTGACACTTTAAATGAAGTTAAAGTTTACAATTACGATACAATTAGTTCCACACTACGTACAATAAGCAAAGTACTAACTGAAGTACAAGTTACAACATGCTAGCATTTCTAATCTTAATACCACTACACACACAACAAGAAGTGGTGCTACACTTCACACCGGTGTTCCTACTTGTCGGCAGGCGCCTTACAACTTCTCGCAGTGTAGCCTTTCTAGCCGCATTGGCCACAACGTCTACCCGCCGCTCCAGCTTTCCCTTCATCATATCGTTCCTAATGCAACGACTCTGCAGACGGCCCTTCTCACCCTTCAGCATGTCAAGATCCGGAATTCAAGTCCTCTATGCCATATCCAACGTGGCGAAGTTGCCCAGAACCCTGAAGCCTCTTAGCTCGCCGCACCACGCCTGCAGCTAATGTTTTTCCCTTCAACAAGTCATTAGGACCCACCAAATTGATGGCTAATGTTTTTCCCTTTTTGTGAGAAGATTTAGCATATTTCTCTTTTTTATGAGAGCATTTAATCATGCATCATCGTCAGCTTTTATTGTGTAATAGATTATCAATTGAAGCTTCTCATGATTTTTTTGTCAGCTTTTCTCAGGACTATACAAACAAATAGAAGAAACATATGCTATCAAGAACTAAAATATCTTGTAAATAACAAAATAGTGTAACTTGGGTATAGTATTCTACCCCTTTAATTGTTAATTTTCTGCACTTCCCAGCAGCACACTTGCAGATCGGCGTCGACCAATTACCATTGGATCTAGCACCTTGGGGACTAACATTAACTAGAATTGTAGGTCCAGCACCTTGGGGACTAACATTAACTGGAGTTGTAGCGCATGTTAGGGAGATGTTGTCTTTAAAATCTTTGCTGTGGAGGAACGACTACAAGGTGAGGGTTACTGAACGTGTTGTGAACAGTCGAACTAAAAATAAAACGATCTTTTTTTATTTTTTAATCCATTTAAAAATATATTTTAAAGATAACATCTCCCTAATTTTATTCCCAATTCTGACCGCTTTAGTCACACCGTGACCCACGGTGTGACCAAACTGTGCTGTCACGCTACAACGCCATATACTACAAGGAGCACATAGCACACAACAAGGTTTGGTTTAACACTGGTATGTCGCCGCAAAGCATCACACAACACCCTTGCTAGTGGAGGCGTGCGAGCGAATCAATCGGGAGTCGAGTCCAGAGATTCGGCATGCCATAAAAGCGAGCACTGCGGGCAAGGGGGATAGCAGCGACGGGGCGACAGATGTGCAGAGGAGGGAGTGTCTCTTAACTAGAGTAGTCATGTGGTACTAAACTTTTCACATTCCAAGTCACATGAAATCATAAAACCCTAATTTTTAAACCTTTTGTCCTAATTTTCGAGACCTAAACCCTTAATTTTTAGATAATTTCAAAGCATATAAAATTCTATAAAAATTACGCAATCAATTCCACTATGTAAGGAGCCTGAAAAAATTCATATTGTTTGGACCTCATTTTCTATATTAGAAAATTTCTACAAATAGTATAATTAAATAATTTTTTGAGAAAAATCAGAATGGATAAAATTTTAAAAAAATTACACAAGCAAGTAGACTGTGTCGGGAGGCTCCATAAAAATTTCATAATTTTTTGTGCTAATTTCTATATGTATAAATTCCTCTAAAAATATACTTAAATGGATTTTTGATGAGTTCTGCTATAGTGCTACAGTAATTGCTACGGTTCCCGTCGCAGTAGGCATGCTACTGCAGCCACCGAGTGCAGCAGCTACCTGCTGTGTACCCCGAGCGCAGCACGCGGGAGATGGGGCCTAGAAGTGGAAATTACGGATACCGGGGCTAGATTTGAAATTTTCGATGAACAGAGAGCCAATAGTAGTGCCCAAAATTCCAAAGTTGTTGTTATATAGCTGCAGTAATACAGCAGAGATTACCTTGGCATCGTGAACAATTAAATATTTACTGTTAGTAGTAATTATTACAAATGACAATGATCAAATCCGTAGCTCTTTCTTACTTTAATTGGACAGTTAGGAGGGATAACTGCATTAATTGAGGAAATGCTGAACTAAAGAAGGGAATTTATGTGTGTACCATTCAACGTACGTTACCAATATTTTCGATGCGGCGTCGCCCTTTTACATAATTTTATATATCGCAACAACTTGGGGAATTTTGGAAGGATGCATGCAGGTGGTTAATACGGGGATTAAAACCAGGTGGTGGTCAAGCTCGCCTTGATCTAGTGAACATTCACAATTAGGGTGCTTGGAGTGCTTGTGTTTAGCTTAAACTAGCTAGTAATCGCATATTTAATTGGATATCTGATATAAGACAGGAACATCTTTAAATGTACCTAGTACATTGGATGTGTGTTTTGAGATCGGCTCTAAAAATCTTGGCGACGTGTTCTTATAAAAAGTATATGAACTAATTGGAAATCCAGTACATGCATGTCAATTGGAAAAGTTGTAGGGATGGGAGTGGTTTACGCCGACTCAATGGATCACCGATCCGACCCAAAAATTTCACCATTGCAGGCCAAAGGTGCGACCCAAAAGAAAATAAGGGCAAACGGTCCAGAATCCTATTGCTCTGTTGGATCAAGTGGGTCGACCCCTAACCGCTTGATCGGTCATCCTCTGTAGCTCCACCCTGAGACGCACACCTCCACGGCTCTACGGTCTCCAACGCGTTTCGCCACTCGATCCGCCGCGCCATCGCCTCGATCTTCCATCTTGACACACCACCACCTCGATCTTCAATCTTGATTCTTGACACGTCGTCGTATGTGCGGGAGCTCGCCAACGGCGGTGCACTGTTGGACATGTGCTGGCAGGGAAGGGGGTACCTACACATGGGGTGCGACATGGGGCATGAGCAGGCTGGGCACAGGAGGGTGTGGATCGGAGAGGTGTGCAAGTTTGTGCCAGCCGTAGTCACCTACATGGCCGATGCGGCGGCGCTCTGCGTGGTTTGCGACACAGACATCCATGACACCAACCCTCTCGTGCGACTCCATGAGCGCATCCCCATGGAGCCCATTGTGATGAGGACATCAACCCTAAGGATGCATCCACTGCTTCAACTGCATCCCCTGCTTCGATTGCACCCACTGCTTCGACTCGCTGCGCTACATCCACATCTTCGATCAGACTTTCGACGACTGTATTGCCATATTTTCCAATTGAACCGAGCTGCCTTTACACATATATGCCGGGCTACATCTACGGCTTCTACTCATACATGTCAGGCTACATTTACATGTCATGATGCCGCGTCACAAATTGTTGGTCCATAGGTTATGTAACGAATGAGCTGATTTGGCCACATTGGCCCATATAGCTTCCCCCTAGGGTTTTGGGGTACTGTTTATGTGGCACTATTCATAAGTGAACAGTACCACCGCCCCTCCTCTTTCTCCTATAGATAATGGCTCCCACCCTTTTGTTCCACGGTTTTGTTGTTTAAAGTTTAGCTTTACTACTTTATATTTTGTTCTCTTGGTCGGCGAAATCAACAGCGACATTGTTCTTCGGAACCCCACCTATCAATACATTCACTTCCTATTTGCAATTTCAGATTTCTTATTTACCTTGTTCTTACGTGCTTGTTCGGTGTATGCAGGAATCGATCTTCGTGATCAGGTCAACCGGGTATTCGTGCACGGTTGATAACGACTTGTCGAGCAGTTCAGCGATTGCGTGGTTTCGAGTCTTGCGTGTTCGTAGCCAGGATCGTGAGAGTTGAGCGACGCCTACCAAACTTATCGTTCTCATCGAAAGATCGGGCCAATAATCGGACCTTCGGGTTCATCACATTGGGTCCTCCTCTGCAGCTGCTACGATGGAGGACGCAATGATGTTTGGTAGCACGGACAGCGAGAAGGGCGATAGTGCCGCAGTGAACCTTAACGTTGTGGATGGCACCAGTGGCGCCAAGGATTGAAGCTAGTCTTCCTGTTTGCCGACGTCATGGATCCTTTCCTCGGCTCTGAGCTCATGTACTTCCCACGCGCCGACAGCATGGTCTTCAACAACAGATCAAGCGGCAGCATCAACAGCGGCGTGGTGGAGCTGGACTTCGGTGGTGTCGTCGCCACCGGCAAAGCGTCCTACAGCTCTCACACGGGGGTGTCACTCGGGGCTAGCTTAAGCGCTAGCTCTCTGCTTCAAGAATTTAGCAACCTTGTGTACTATGTGTACGTAGATCTTCCTAATCTTTCTTTGCTTTGCTTTGAATTGATGGAGCAGGGCTCCTCGTCGGAGGTCGGGTTGGTGCCAGATGCGATATGCGGCCACGATGGAGACATCATCGAGCTCAACTTCATGTAGTCCTATACTTGTTTGCTGTTGTGTGATGAACTATTGAGTTAGCTAAAGGGTCGATCCTAAAGATCGAATGACCATAAGGTTCTTGCTTGTTTCATGTTGGGGTTGGCCCGTGAAACTCCTTAGGGGCAGATGGGGTAGGAAAGGTTTGGCCCGGTTTGAACCATTCCCATCCCTAAAAAGTTGTACCATTTCCAAAATTTTTGTAGAAAATGGCTCAGTGCTTTTTGTGCCAGTGGTATCGAAAATATTCCTGGAAAAAAAACCATTTGAGTGGATTTTATAGAAATACCGAAAACACACTTGCATACCCCTTCGTTCCTTCCTTTTCCTCCATTAATTCTCTCTTAGCATCTATAGCATCAACATCGTGGGTACGTCGAGTCTACGAGAGTCCACAAAGCGATCAACCTCAACGTCGCCGGCTGCAGCCATCGCTTATATCAGCGTGTTCTGCAGGGAACACGCGCGAGAAGAAGCGTATAGACAATGTCTATATATGAATGTGATATAAATGCACCTTGTTTTGTATATACAAGTCCAACTATACAAGCCTACAATTCAAAAAGGCCACGAAGGTATGAAATATATGAAAAAGTTAATAATATTGGATTATATACCCCTATTAAATCAGGCTAGAAGTGCTAGAAGTGCAATGCATGTGTCAACGAAAGCCGTAATAAATGCAATCATACGTGCCCGAAGTGAGGTGGTGTACCTGAACTTGATGTTTACCTTTTCCTTTTCTTTGCGCGTTTACATGTACTCGTATCTGTAGAACTAGTAGTGAACCAGCAATAGCGGCGGCGTACGCGTCTATGTACAACTAGTAGGGAACTAGTAACGGCGGCGGCGGCAACTGTGGTAGGAGGAGAAGAATAATAATTAGGAGAATTGAAATTTTCAAAACTTGAGCTCTGATTAATTCTCGAGGGATGACGATAACAAATCATCAACACGGGTAGTTTTGTATTTTTAAAAACTTGAGCTCAGCTTTGTTTTGTCTTTTTTTTATTGTTAAAGAATCGATGCAGAATTGTTCAAACAGATCAGGCAGCAGTTCGGGTAGTAATTAAGAATTCCTTTCGGCCGGCTGCTATTGTCCGGATTAGCAGACTCGAATGAGATGGGATTTAGGCGCTTTAGGTTCTTTATGATTTTTATGACAAGATTATCAACGTAGGTTTCTAAGTTTTAGTATAATCACTACTACAAAACAGTCTATACTGGACGTCTCATCACAGACGATTTCTTTGGAACTGTCTGTGTTATACTTATCACAAACGGTTCCTTAGAAACCGTCTGTGATACGTAACTATCACAAACGGTTTGTTAATAGAACCGTCTTTGATAATTCATAGAGGGTTCTTAAGAAAAACCATCCGTGATAATCGCTGACATCACAGATCGATGGTTATTATTAAGAATCGTATGTGATTATAATCATATCACAGACGGCTTTATAGAGAAAACTATCTCTGATATTTTTGTTTTGTTGGGCGGGAAAACAAAAATTTGGACTTAATGGGCGGGCAGCCGAAACTCACTTTATATTCTCCTCACACCTCTATCTCCTCCTCTGCCATCTCTCCTCTAACCGAGTGCCACCGTCTCGCCCTCACCTTGCGCTCTGGCCTCCCCCAAGCTCGTTGCCCGCAGCCTCCTCCACCTCGCCCCAGCCTCGTCATCACCGTCCTCCCCCGACTTTGTTGCCCTCGTCCTCCTCCACTTCGTCGACCCAGCCTCCCACGACCTCGTCGCCCCCAGCCTCCTCCACTTCGTCACCCGCGGCCTCCTCCACCTCGCCCTGGCCTCGTTGTCGCCGGCCTCCCCCAACCTCATAGCCCATGGGCTCCCCTCACATTGTCGCCCCCCGTCCTCCTCTACTTCGTCGCACTAGCCTCTCACGATCTCGTCACCCCCGGCCTCCTCCACTTCGTTGCCCTGGCCTCCCACGACCTCGTCGCCCCCGGCCTTCTCCACTTGGTTGCCCCTGCCTCATCGTCGTCAGCCTCCCCCAACCTTGTCGCCCCCAGCCTTCCTCGATATCGTAGAACTGCAGTGGTCGTAGGACTAAAGTGGTCGTAGAAGCTACAATGGTCGTAGAACTGAAGTGGTCGTAGGAGCTACAGTAGTCGTGGGACTGAAGTGGTCGTAGAGGTACAGTGGTCGTAGGATTTTTTTGCAATAGAAAATACTATCACAGACGGTTTTGAACAAGAACCGTCTGTGATAATCAATTACCACAAACGGTTCTTGTTCTGAACCATCTGTGATAACTTTTTTCACAGACGGTTATTGTTTAGAATCGTCTGTGATAGCTTTTTCACAGAAGGTTCAAAAACCGTCTGTGATGACCTCATGTCATCACAGACATATAAATTCAGACGGTTCAAAAATCATCTGTGATGATGGTTCCAAACAAGAATTGATCCTATTGCATGGAGAGTGATCAGAATCTGTAGAGAGGGCGAAGACGTCCTAGGTGTTGCTGTCACTGCAAGTGGTCGAGCCCTCCTGACTTGATGTGTAGTCAAAAGACAATACCTCATGACTCGAAGTAATCCCTACCAACAAAGGGAATTCTGGGTTATAACCATCTTCAGTTGAATGCGAATTCTCTGGGTGTGTGGTCGGACTTGCAACTGCAAAGTGTTCGATCGTGTTCCGGGTAGTGGTAACCGCACAGTGATAGTTAGCAGATGGTGATTGAGCCCTAGAATTGTGTGTTCCAAGACCTCCCGAATGTAGTTGGGCATCCTCGGATGGGCTCACGCTGTGGTCACTTGGACTCTTGCCCTGTGAGGATTCTGACTTCCCATGTGAGCGTAATGGTGCTGGTGAGAGTGTTAGAGATAGCGCATCCTCCTACAACGTGTCCATGGTGAAGGATCCATGGAGTAGGCATTGCCCTCGAACGAATAGATGCTTGACTCATAGTCATAGCAGGTATCCATGTCGATTTCTATATAATTTATGAGATGGAACCAATTCTCCTCATTTCACTCGTTTGCCATGGAGGCATCTGAGTAGAATCAACGAATATCACCCTATTTCCCATGGACGACGCCAACTGTCGATGAATTACTATCGATATTTGTAAGTCAAATGCTGGGGATATGACTCTCGAGATCATACAGGAAGAGATAGGGTCTTTTAGATAGATACAAGCCTTCTCCGGAGAGAATAATAACCATACTCTTGTGTTCTTGTATTGAATGAGATTACAAAGCACAAGAAGCCACCGAAACTATGAAATATTGTCAATGGCTTCTATTTGTGTGTTAGTCTCCTCCCTCTGTCTACCGGCACCACCCCTCATAAAGTATTGAATGGGTGGTAGTTGTTGTGTGTCAGGAGGAGCCTTGACGATTGCTTGAATACGTACGTTGATGATGGTTATTGTCAGTGAGGCGTTCTCCTTGCACGTTCGCCAAGCTGTTATTGCCAAAGACGAAGAGAAGTGTGTGCAGTTATGTCAGAGACATATATGTGCACGTGTTGTATTAATTACCACACATAGTCAAGTGTAGTATACATGGTCCCTAGTCGATCAGATTGAACCCACATGTCTAAGATTTATCGATCATACGGTGGTCGTGATTTGACCATGTCGTAATAGACCTTCCGACTAGGGGATGATTGTAACCTGAAGTGGTTGTAAGCTTCCCTAGCCGTGGCAAGTATCATCGACCAGGGATGTATTCGAGGGTATTTAGAATACTATTATCCATAATGAATATTATGGATAAATAGCTTCATTAACTAAGGATGAGTAAGTATTTGCAAACCAAAATAAAATTACTAAAATGACACATACTTTTTTTTTACAAGAGGCAGCACTTTCTCTATTTTTCTTTTTCATGTCATTTGAAAATCGACCTGTTATCCAATACACACATTTGATCATTATATTTATGTTAGCAAAAGTTATTTAAAATATGATATTTCATAATATAAGGCATGCGTGTGAATTGAATGACGTATTTTTTTTCTCTTATTTGCCCTTATATATCGTATCTCCTCTCTCATGCGTTTATATGTGACACTCAATAACTATTCTTTCCCTATTTCCAAGGCTTTTATAACAAGGATATAGCACGGTCATTTTCTCATCTTTCTCTTCATTCATAGAATCATAGTGTTCTTAATTTTGTGCCAACTCAAAATATGTCTTGAAGAAGGGAGTGTATATATTTGTTATCAAAGATTTAAAATATTGACCACACCAATTATAGAATGACGAGTGAAAGAGTACTACTTTATTCTCTGCCTCAAGTTGACCTCTCACCCTAATCACAATCAGGCTAGAAGTGCCAGAAGTGCAATGCATGTGTCAACGAAAGCCGTAATAAATGCAATCATACGTGCCCTAGTGAGGTGGTGTACCTGAACTTGATGTTTGCCTTTTTCTTTTCTTTGCGCGTTTACATGTACTCGTATCTGTAGAACTAGTAGTGAACCAGCAATAGCGGCGGCCTACGCGTCTCTGTAGAACTAGTAGGGAACTAGTAACGGCGGCGGCGGCGGCGGCGGCAACTGTCGTAGGAGGAGAAGAATAATTAGGAGAATTGAAATTTTCAAAACATGAGCTCTGATTAATTCTCGAGGGATGACGAGAACAAATAATCAACACGTACGGGCGCAATTTAAATACACAGCTTTGTTTTGTTTTGTTTTTGTTTTGTTTTGTTTTTTTTTTTTTTTGTTAAGAATAGATGCAGAATTGTTCAAACAGATCAGACAGCAGTCCCGGTAGTAATTAAGAATTCCTTTCGGCCGGCTGCTATTGTCCGGATTACCTGACTCGAAAGGGTTAATTTCTTCGTTTCTTCGAAGGTATCTGTTAAGAAACCGGGCCCGACAGTTCTAGTATAAGATGGACTCCTCATCCATCTAGTAGACTATATAAAGGCGTTTGACCCCAACCATTGTACTACAGATTTACAGAAGAGCAATAAAGAGAAACCACAAGTCCCCTTATATCTCTTTGTTAATTCAATCTATTATTCTGTACGCTCATAAAGAGAAGTCAGAAGTCCCCTCATGTTACTCTCTCCGTTTCGAAATATAAGTCTATTTTCTCCGTGAGTGTTATTCCAAAATGTAAGTTTATTAAAGAAATCAAGAGTGATTTGTTGTAAAATTCTCGGCATGGTGGAGCTGGACTTCGGTGGTGTCGTCACCGCCGGCAAAGCGTCCTACAGCTCTCACATGGGGGCGTCACTCGGGGCTAGCGTAAGCGCTAGCTCTCTGCTTCAAGAATCTTGCAACCTCGTGTACTATGTGTCCGTAGATCTTCCTAGTCTTTCTTTGCTTTGCTTTGAATTGGAGCAGGGCTCGTCGTCGGAGGTCGGGTTGGTGCCAGATGCGATATGCGGCCACGATGGAGGCATCATCGAGCTCAACTTCATGCAGTCCTATACTTGTTTGCTGTTGTGTGATGAACTATTGGGTTAGCCTAAAGGGCCGACCCTAAAGATCGAATGGGCCATAAGGTTCTTGCTTGTTTCATGTTGGGGTTGGCCCGTGAAACTCCTTAGGGGCAGATGGGGTAGGAAAGGTTTGGCCCGGTTTGAACCATTCCCACCCCTAAAAAGTTGTACCATTTCCAAAAATTTTGTAGAAAATGGCTCTGTCAGCGGTATTGAAAATATTCCTGGAAAAAAAAGACCATTTGAGTGGATTTTATAGAAATACCGAAAACACACTTGCATACCCCTTCGTTCCTTCCTTTTCCTCCATTAATTCTCTCTTAGCATCTATAGCATCAACATCGTGGGTACGCGCGTCGAGTCAACGAGAGTCCACAAAGCGATCAACCTCAACGTCGCCGGCTGCAGCCATCGCTTATATCAGCGTGTTCTGCAGGGAACACGCGCGAGAAGAAGCGTATAGACAATGTCTATATATGAATGTGATATAAATGCACCTTGTTTTGTATATACAAGTCCAACTATACAAGCCTACAATTCAAATAGGCCATAAAGGTATGAAATATATGTAAAAGTTAATAATATTTGATTATATACCCCAATTAAATCGCATACTGCAACTAATTAATCAACCTCTTTTACTGTATTAAAATAGGTGCAAATACCGAGAATTTTACAACAAATCACTCTTGATTTCTTTAATAAACTTACATTTTGGAGCAACATTCCCAGAGAAAATAGACTTTTATTTCGAAACGGAGAGAGTAACATCTTTCTCAACTTGTTGCTTGTTCTATTTCTTTTCAAATGTTGTTTTAGAATTTCTACGGTCAAACATTTTATAATAGCATGTATGAGTATCTAGATCGGCCACATAAAAATAATAATTTAAGATTTTTCATTGATAATGCTCTCATAGTATTATAATTTTATTTATTTATTTATTTTAATATATAGTTATACAATCTAATGGTTAAAGTATCGCCTTGAAGTATGTGTGAAAACAGATGGGGCAATATCCGTTGGTATATATATATATATATATATATATATATATATATATATATATATATATATATATATATATATATATATATATATATATATATAATACTTTCTACTCTCGGAGTATATCTAAAAATTGTACATACCACCCACGAAAGGTGTGGATACCACCTAGGTGGTCTTATATATTCGTATACTACACATACTCTCGGTTGCATAAGATACTCCTTACGTTGTGAGATGAGAATAGAGAGTAACTACACACAGGAGTAGAAAAAGGCTTCATATATATATATATATATATATATATATATATATATATATATATATATATATATATATATATATATATTATGCAACGAGGATCTGATATCATATTTGAATGTGTGGGTTACAATTTTTTTAGGTCCTATTCATATTTGATATAGGATATCCGGAATTTACCCAATAAATCATTAAAATAGATATCTAATAAAACCTCAAAATGAATATATATATACATTAAAAATGATTTGCAACCTTTCTTTCACTTTTTACCTCAAAGACCATAAGGACTGAATAATGTTTTTAGTAAACTCTGTTTTTATTTAGATGTCGTGTTACCTCTTTTAATTGTAAGGATTTGAATAAATACAGGTTTTTTTGGGCATATATTGACCATATCAATGGTATTTTCACGTCTCTAACAACATTACTGTCAACGAACTAGTGGAAACAATTGATAAAAATGTTACCTCGAAAAACCAAAAATAGTAAGTATTTGCAAATCAAAATAAAATTACTAAAATGAGACATTTTTTTTTTACAAGAGAAAGCACTTTCTCTATTTTTCTTTTTCATGTCATTTGAAAATCGACCTGTTATCCAATACACACATTTGATCATTATGTTTATGTTAACAAAAGTTATTTAAAACATGATATTTCATAATATAAGGCATGCGTGTGAATTGAATGATGTATTTTTTTTCTTATTTGCCCTTATATATCATATCTTCTCTCTCATGCGTTTATATGTGACAGTCAATAACTATTCTTTCCCCATTTCCAAGGCTTTTATAACAAGGATATAGCACGGTCATTTTCTGATCTTTCTCTTCATTCATAGTGTTCTTAATTTTTGTGCCAACTCAAAATATGTGTTGAAGAAGGGAGGGTATATATTTGTTATCAAAGCTTTAAAATATTGACCACACCAATTATAGAATGACGAGTGAAAGAGTACTACTTTATTCTCTGCCTCAATTTGACCTCTCACCCTAATCACAATCATGCTAGAAGTGCTAGAAGTGCAATGCATGTGTCAACGAAAGCCGTAATAAATGCAATCATACGTGCCCGAAGTGAGGTGGTGTACCTGAACTTGATGTTTACCTTTTCCTTTTCTTTGCGCGTTTACATGTACTCGTATCTGTAGAACTAGTAGTGAACCAGCAATAGCGGCGGCGTACGCGTCTATGTACAACTAGTAGGGAACTAGTAACGGCGGCGGCTGCAACTTTGGTAGGAGGAGGAGAAGAATAATTAGGAGAATTGAAATTTTCAAAACATGAGCTCTGATTAATTCTCGAGGGATGACGAGAACAAATAATCAACACGTACGGGCGCAATTTAAATACACAGCTTTGTTTTGTTTATTGTTTTTTTTTTTGTTAAGAATAGATGCAGAATTGTTCAAACAGATCAGACAGCAGTCCCGGTAGTAATTAAGAATTCCTTTCGGCCGGCTGCTATTGTCCGGATTACTGACTCGAAAGCGTTAATTTCTTCGTTTCTTCGAAGGTACCTGTTAAGAAACCGGGCCCAACAGTTCTAGTCTAAGATGAACTCCTCATCCATCTAGTAGACTATATAAAGGCGAAGGACTTCAACCATTGTACTACAGTTTTACAGAAGAGCAATAAAGAGAAGCTAGCGAGAAGTCCTCTTATATCTCTGTGTTCAATGTATTATTATATTCTCTTGTTCTTTCATTGTTCTTACGATTCTGACTTTGTCTACGAGGTAATCGCTCGAACTGGACTCGCCAACGATGGTTCCTCAACACGTTATCAGTACGATCGACTCACCTCGGATCGAAAGGTAACCATCGTAGCACGACACTCGTAGTTCGAATCGGTTTCTAGATCGCTTTCAATTCTGCATTGTTGCTTTCTAGATTATTTTATCCTACGATGCAAATCCGCTCTAATCTACCGCGAGCCGACTTAAAGTCGTCAGCACAATGCTGATCGGTAGATTGTATGAAAGAGTAGATGATGATTGCACTGTGGATTGCAAATCCGTTCTAATCTACCACGAGTCGACTTAAAGTCGCCGGCCAAGCCGATCGGTGGGTTGCATAAACAATAATTGCACGTGAACAGCAATCACGCATGTACAATAATCGCACATGAACAGTAATCGTGCATGAACAGGAAGAGAGAGAAAAAGGATCACGCACGGCATCTGCAACACCACCATGTCGGCCAGAAGCCGCGGTGCCACCTTGCACCCGAAGCCGCGTTGGCGTCGGCGTCGGCCATGCCGCCCCCGAAGCCAGGCTCCGTGCCGCGAGCACGGGCTCCGCGCCGTGTGCGCTTGAAGCCGTCGGCCCCCGCCTCTAGCAAGGGGCACCGCGCATGCGCCAACACCGAAGCTCGCATGCGCCGCCGGGCAACCTCGCGCCGTTCCCGCGCCCGACCGCCAATGCCCCGTGGCGCGCGCGCTGCGCGACCGCCTCGGTCCCATCGACCCCTACTGAGCGGTGTCGCCGGGACCGCCGGTCGCGCGCGCCGCATGGCCGGACCGTCGCCGCTTCTCCCCGGCCGCCCGCACACTCCGCTGGCTCCTAACTACTGCCGCACCACGCATCTCAGGCCTCGCACACCCACAGCATGGGCTCTGGGCCGCTCCAGCTGGTCGAAACGCATGGCGCCGCTGGTATTGCCCGCCTCCGACGAAGGACCCACATGGTCGCTGTCTTCGCACAGGTAGCGCCGCCACTGCCGCCCTCACGTCATCACACCCACTTCCGTACCTGGCTCCGTGCACTAGCAACCGCCGCCATTTTTTCCTTTGTGCGGCGCACTAAGGAAGCCGGGCAGCTAGGGTTAAAGAAAAACCCTAGCCACCGGTTGGGCCGAAGTAGGCTAGCGTTTTTGGGCCAGGAAAGGCCAACTGGGCCATAGGAGTAGGCCCAGAAATCGAACTAGAAAAGAAAGGGTCCGGTTGAAAGAAAAAAAATGGGAAATAGAAAAATCCCAAAATTTGCAAAAAGACCCACAGAGTTCTAAAAAATTATGAGGAAATATTTTGGGAAAGAAATTCTTGCAGAATAACCCCTCAACAACTGAAAAAATCGCGAGAAAATTTCTCTGAATTGAACTTTAGCGGTTTAACCCCTGAAAATTGTAGAATTCGCCGAAATTCATATTCCAGCAGAAAAGGGCCTTGGTAATTCATTTTTGAATCATTTTGAGCATTTAAAGCATGTTTTAACTTTGTTATTATTATTTCTATGTAATTTATTTATTGTATTTACTATTTTGATTATCTGTGATTGTTTATATTGCTTTTAATCACTAAAAATAGCAGTAAATCATGAAAAATACATAGAAAAATACGTGATCACGAACTGTGAGTTCGATGAACATTATGAGAATTTTGCAACTATTTTAACGCAAATTATCAACAGTAATCTTATGAACTCTTTGCATGAATATGAAGATGACTGGCATCACGAACCAGGAGTTCAAAGAACTAACCCAGCATGGCCAGAATTTGTATAGAATTTGTACCAGTCTTCAACTCTGTGGTAATATAATCACGATTGAGCAGAAGATTAAAAAGACTCTCTCTACCCTTCACCCAAATACGGTGAAATCCGCACGCAACTACCGTCAAGACGGCTACAAGGAGTATGCCGAATTAATTAACATCATGCAAGTTGCAAAAGCTCAAGATGATATTCTAAGGAAGAACTATATCTCACAACCACCTAGTAGCAATATTGGCCATAAAGCTAATGTTAGCAGCTACAAAGTGATGAAGCCTCTCTTGTAGGAGAGGGGCAATAAGGGTAAGGCCGTGGGTCACATGTTATTGATGCTTTTCAGTCTAAGAAGAAGGGCAAAGGACAGTATGAGGCACACCTCGCCATTGCAGGCATAGAGGGTCCATAGCCATTAGTTGCACTCATGAATGTGTACATCCCAGTAGCAGCCCCCATCATCCCTCCTTTGGACATCGCAGTGGCTGCAGTCATAGTTGTCCAATAGGAGAAGATCGCCATGGAGCTATTGAGGTAGAAGTTTTTGAATACTTCGCTGATTCGATCTAGTGCACGCATTGCACTTAGATCTTTTATAGTAATTTGCAGTTTGTAATTGAAGCAGAACATTGAATAATTTTATTCTTTGAATAATGGTTGAATTATTTTATTTTTTCGTATTTATAATAGCAAGTTATGTTCTGATATTTGAAGTATTTTATTTATGTATTGCTTTTTGCTGCATATTAATAAAGTAAATTATATTAGAACGCGTGTGGTGCCCTATAGAGGAAGTGTGCTTAGCAGGTAGCGGCATAACAAGTACCACCTTGAGAGAGACAAAACTCTTTCAATCGATCAGCAAGAATGCTAGTAGTCTTACGACCATCGTGAGCAGCGATACTTGTATAATAGGCTCAGGAAGGGCCACAATTATACTCCCGATGGGTACAACTTTGGTCATTAAAGAAGCCTTGTTGTACCTAGAATCGACCAGAACTCTCAAGGATATTCGTGTTAACGGTTTTCACATAGAGACTGAAGAATAGTATGGTAAGTAATACCTGCTCATTACAAAGCGTGAAGAAAGTAGAAAAGGGGTATTAGAATGACTTACTTCATATGAAACTGGGTTATACTACACTAATATTAAGGCACCCGTAGCCTATACTGTCCTAAAAACCGTATTTAGAAGCTCTGAACTTTTCTATCTCTCACATGATAGATTATGCTGCCTAGGTCTTAGGATGATGATAAATATAATTAACAATTCATAGGGACATAATATCGATGTCAATATTTTTTTGAATCAGGAAGATTTTGTGTGCCCCGCATGTGCCACTGGAAAATTAATTACTAGACCTTCTACTATGAAAGCGAAGGATGAAGTCCCTGTATTCCTGAACCGTATCCATTGAGATATTTGTGATCCTATACAACCCCTGTCAGGGCTATTTAGAAATTTTATAGTGCTTATCGATGCTTCCTCAAAATGATCACACGTATGTTTATTGTCTACGAGAAACTATGTTTTTGCAAAGGTAGTCTCACAGATAATTACAATTGGAAAAATAATTTCCCTGATAATCATATGAAGTCCACCAGAATGGACAACGCCGGATAATTTACTTCAAAGGCATTTGATGATTATTGCATGAAAATAGGAATTATAGTTGAGCATTCCGTACCGCATGTCTACACCCAAAATGGACTAACAGAGGCATTAATTAAAAGGATTAAATTTATTGCCCAACCACTTTGAAGAATTTTAATTTACCAAGTACATGTTGGGGACACACAGTCCTGCACGCATCAACTCTCATCAATTTTAGACCATCGGCATATAACATCCATTCACCTATGCAACTAGTGCAAAGGTCAGCATCGAAAATTTCTCATTTTCGCAGATTTGGTTGCAAGGTTTATGTATCTATGCCAACACCGTAGCGAACTACAATGGGCCCTCTCCAAAAGTCTGGGATATACACTGGTTATGGGACAACATCTATAATCAGGTATTTGGACCCCATGACTGGAGATTTGCATACAGCCTGCTTCGCTAATAGCATATTTGATGAAGATAGTTTCTCGCCATTAGGGGGAGGAAATCAACCCCTGGATGAAAAATATCGAGAAATAGAGAAGTCCAGAAGATAATTGAAGTCCAGAAGAAAATTAAAATCCATACACATGACCCACGCACTAGTTGTAATACCCTGTTTAATCTTTAGAATTATAATTGAATTTTAAACTTTTTATCAGGATTTAAAATAGAATTTCAGAATTTCTTGAGAAGAGGGATTAAATCTTGGGCCAAAGATCCATAGCCTTGGCCCATTAGGGGTAGCCAAAACCCTAGATGCACTGTTGCACGCCTATGTTGCGTGCTACAGTGCCACCGCCAACTACAGTAATCCCATCGTCTATAGTACCCATCTCCTACCCTTGCTGCTGTCCAAGAAGAAGGAGGGAGGGGGATGAACCATTCGTGTGCCGTCGGCCAAGGGAAAAGAGGAAGAGAAAGGAGGACAAAAGGATATCTTCTTCGTGAGTTTTGATCAGCGATCTTGGGTGGGTCTATAAGGGTAACAATCGCTGTTCTTCGCTGGTTGGGTCATAGTAGATGCGATATCGTTTATGTTTAGTAGATCGAAGTCCAGGTGTGATTAAATTCAGTTCTGTACAGTGTAGTGTGCGACTGTTTTCGCATTCTTAGAGACCGAATCAGAGGATCCCATCTCCTAGAGTTATCTGGGGTTCGTTCTTAGCTTTCAGTGGACGCAAAGATCACTCAATTTGGAGTTACGGTTTAAGAGTTATGATGAATTCTTTTCTACTGCCCCGAAAGTCTAACGAGAATTAACAATCACTGTATTTATTAAAATATGACAAAGTTAGAGGCTGATTCAGAAGTGTTGCCCAAAATGATTTTTGTAGATAATATCATTAGATTTCTGGATTGATAAAGAACACCCTTTTTGGATTTATAGAACAAACATTATATATATTTCAATTTGACTATCCAGAGTGTATGTCGGTTTCTGTCATTAGTTTTGACCCATGTGCCACTTTTTGTTAAAGGAAAAATATGAGTGTCATGCCATCTAGACTTTTGAAGGTTATGTTCTTAGCTTTCCATAATGACAAGAATCGTGGATTTTGGTTAATTTGATCAAAAGTTATGATTATTTCTTTATTGCTGTGTAATTCTGCTAGACCGATTATTTATTAGTCTTTCATCTGAATGTTAGCCTAAGTTGTTTGCCGAATCAGAAGGTTCAACCAACTAGGTTAATGTGGAGATTTTGTTACCTTTCTATAGGATTTGAGATCACCCCTTTTCGAGTCTCAGAGCAAAAGATATGATGTTTTTAGTATCGCTGTCCAGATTATCGTTCTGCTAGACTATCGGTTAAATTGGATAGAACCTTAATATGAACCTTGGGTTTAGGACGATGGGTTTAAGCGTTGTGAGAAGTGTCTTATTCACGTGGTTTCTTATTCAAAGTAATTAATTTGTGTAGGAGGAGGGAATTCGAGTGTAGCGGCATCCCTCTTGCCTCCAAAACGCTTTGCAGCGCGGAAGGCAAGTACCTTGTGATTCATATTGTTGATGGTTGATGGTTGCTTGTTGTCCATGTTATTATTTCATTCGATGATCTATGAGTAGATTTCAATGCTTCCTATTCCTTCTACGTGTGTTAATCCATGATTCCTGATATTATGATTTCCATGTTCATATTCATTAATTCAATCACATGTTCATGAATTAAAAGACCCATCATTCTAATATGGGCACGTAAGACCCACCATTTCAATGTGGGCAGATTTGGATCCCCATTATGAAACGTCCTTCATACGGGCCTTGGATCCCCGCATTTTGTGGAAATGTGGGCCTGAGTGAACACCGACGGATGTTCACTAGCTATACCGGTATAAGCAGAAGTGTAGTCCATTCATTTCATTCATTCATTCATATGGTTTCTGTCATTCTACATATGAATTCTATTATATGATGTGATGTTGTCATTCATTCGTTCTACCTTCGAATTCTATTATATGATGTGATGTTCTTATTCATTCCTTCTAACTTTGAATTCTATTCTATGATGTGATGTTCTTATTTATTCATTCCAAATTCGTATTCTATTCTATGATATTATGATCTTATTTATTTGTTTTATATTCAAAATTCTATTATGTGATATTATGTTCTATTCATCCATTCTATATTCAAAATCCTATTTTGTGATATTCTGTTCTTATTCATCCCTTCCATATTCAAAATCCTATTATGTGATATTCTGTTCTTAATCATCCCTTTTATATTCAAAATTCTATTCGGTGACATGATGTTCTCATTCACCCATTCTACATTCGTATTATATTCTGTGATTGTTATATTCATATTTAGTATTGTTCATATTGTATTGTTGTACTTGCTGAGTCGTGAACTCATTCTTGCCGTGTTTACTTGTTTTAGGTAAACTTTGGAGACGACATGCTTGGGAGGGAATAGTCACGGAACACTTCATTCACATTACATGATTCACTTCTAACTAGATGAACTTGTCATTATCATTCCTTCGATAAATTTTGAATTGTAATATGGGGTTCGATGGTTGATGTTATCATCCCTTTTGTTATGGTTGAATTGGTAATAGCTTAATGATCTCCGTATAGACTATGATAGTTTTAGTATAGTTGATTCCTATGATTGGATGGTGAAGTTGGATAGCTGGTGGAATTCTGATTCAATTCTTATATTCGTTCGATTAGATGTTGATATTTTTATGTCATTAGTTGAAAGATTGTTGAAATTCTTCTGTATTATTGTTGTATGTTAATATTTTAGGTGGCATCTTGGCTTTCGCATAGGTAGGGTGTTATACTAGTGAAGCAAATAGAGAAGTCCAAAAGACAATTGAAGTCTAGAAGACAATTGAAGTCCAGAAGATAATTTATTTGCAAGCATTAGCGAATCAACTGCCTGACCATTTTAGTGATTTGAAGAGTGGGACCCAGTTACATGTGCCTGCACACAATGCACCAGAGAGGGTTGAAATACCGAAAAGAGAAAAAGGTATCCCTAATCCCGTCTAGAGGCCTCAGAAAAGGACGAGAACTCATGCCCCTCGAATCCGAAGTAATCGGGGATGCCTGGTGAAAAAGGATTAGAAGGACTTGACATAACCAATCACTGAAGTTCCCTAGAACCAGAAGGGAAGCCAGTTGAGACCTAGCAACAGTATGACACCTTCAGAAAAGGCATACCAGAATTGAACATCCCCATGAAGGGAGATACCAGCATAGATGTGTGCACACCAATCGGAGCTAGAAAACTAAAGGGACTTGTCCCCGTAATTGAAAGCAGCGGTGAGCAAGTAGAAGCATTAGAAGAATCGCCCCTTGAAGAAATAACTATAAACTTTATGACCTTAGGAGAATCTATGAATAAGACAACAGCCAATGTCGACAATGATTTTGCAAAGAAAATTGCCACAATCATCGATCTTGATCCAGAGCCTACGTCACTCGCTGAATGAAAGAAAAGATTAGATTGGGAAGATTGGAAGAAGACAATAGAAGCAGAATTATTATCTCTGAATAAAAGAGATGTGTTTTGGCCTATAAGCCGCACACCTCTCTATGTGTACCCCGTAGCGCATAAATGGGTATTTGTTCGAAAGAGAAATGAAAAGAAGCAAGGCTCGTTACACAAGGTTTCATTCCACATCCAGGAGATGATCATGAAGAAACTTATTCCCTGGTCATGGGCGGAACTACCCTTTAGATATTTAATCTCAATAGCAGTAAACTTGAATTTAGAAATGAAATTGATGGATGAGGTAACTGCATACCTTTATAGAAATTTGGATTCAAACATTTATATGAAGATACCTGAATGTATCCCTATCCCAAACCAAGATAGAGCAAATAAAAATCTGTACAGTGTGAAACTCAGAAAGTCACTGTACGGACTTAAGCAATCAGGCAGGATGTGGTATAATCGCTTGAAGCGACTTTCTGTGCAAGAAAGGCTACACGAATAATAAGAATAATCTATGTGTATTTATACAATGATCCCAGAATAGATTTTGTATAATCTCAATATATGAAGATGATCTGAATATCATCGAAACCCTAAGGATATTAACAAAGCAAGCTCTTACCTAGAGTCGAAGTTTGAAATGAATGATTTGGGTAAAACCAAATATTGCCTAGGCTTGCAGCTTGAGCATGCCCTTGAAGGGATATTAGTGTATCAGTCAACCTACACTCAGAAGATATTAGAAAGATTTGACTTTGAAAAGGCATATCCTTCGAAAGTGTCGATGGTCGGGAGACCGTTGCTGTAAGACAAGGACTCGTACAGACCTAGAGAAGAGAGAGAGAATGTCCTGGGACCGGAATTCCCATACTTAAGTGCAATAGGAGTACTCATGTATTTAGCGAACTATACTAGATTGGGCATTGCATTTGCTGTGAACCTATTAGCAAGGTATAGTGCAAAACCTACCAAAGGCATTGGCAGAGAATGAAAGATATCTTCCGATACCTCCAAGGAAGCAAAGAACTTGGTCTATTCTTGTGAGAGCACCAGGGATATTTGGCTCATAATAGTTAACCATCCATTGGTCCTAGCATTACAAATCAAACATCCCGACTCTCGGGATAATATGTACCTCCCAAAATAGTGGTACACATACCCCTTTACAAAACATTGTATCAATTCCATACACAACACATCACATTATCGAAAGATTTGGTACATTATCCAAAAGACATACACATACTAGAGTTATTACAAAACGGGTCAACCGGTCAAATGACAAGTAAATATCCAAAGTAGCAGCAGAAGCAAAGGCAATAAGATGGCGATAAGACAAAAGGCAACCGGTTTGCCTATAACATCTCAATTTTGGGCTTGTGTTTCAAATGTAACAAAATGAGTAGAAATTAAAACTTTTTCTTACATCATGTATTTCCTGTTTGTACTGAACAAGTATTGTACAAGAAGTTATGGAAATACAAAGTCACAAGTCTGTTTATCCAAATCTTGATCCTTCAAAAACATTCTTGTTCCATGTTGTAATGATCTCCTGGAAATAATTTTCCTAATTTCTTGGGTTCATATGTAACCCCTCTGAAAAATTTCACAATTTTCTAAAATTGTTTGAATATGTTTGGAGGTCAGTCAAACCCAATTAAATTCTGGTCAAACCTTGGACCAGCACCTTGTTAAGATTTTTGGAGGAAAATCCACAACACCAAAACCTCTACAAATTTTATTCAAGGTAAATAGCTCATCCAGCAAGCTTCTGCAAAAATCTCGTGATTTTTGAAGTTGAATTGCTACTCTATTTAAGTCTCCAAAGGTCAGCTCCTTTGAAGTTTAAATTCTGGAACCCTAGACCTGAGTCTGACTCAGGCCCGAGTCGGGCTCAGTTTGTCGGGCTCGGTTGAGCCAGCCCCTAGACCTCCTCACTGCAAAGATCTCCCCACCTCGGGTGATCTGGGACGTCCAGGACCACCCCATGACAATCGGGATCGTCCAGGACCTCCCCTCAGCCCTGTTCTTCTCCCTCACGACCTCCTGGAGGTCTGGTCGTCATGATTTTCACGCGCCGCGCGTGTGTCGAAGTCGAGCGGTTGGTGCGATGGCCTGTCACCTTTTTGGCCTTTCCAACGTCTCTTTCTGCCATGCATTAAATGCGGCAGAAGCTTTGCCCTAAAAGGAGTCACCCTTTCTGCCTTGTCAAATCTGGCAGGTCCTTGGGCATGGACTTTGTTCACAGTAGGCTTTTGCCCACACCATTACCAAGCTCCCAGGCTATGTATAGCCTGAGACCTCCTTTCTCCTTTCTTCTCCGTTCTTTGTTGTGCTTGAGCTCCCTCAGGGTGAGTTGGTCCTCAAAGTCAAGCAAACCTCGAAAGACCTCCATTGCTAGGCTTTGGAGCTCCTGTCGAAGCTCGAGCTCCGGTGGTCCCAACAACGTTCTTGCCTTTTCACTGTCATCTTGATCACCTAGGGTTGCTCTAACTTAGCTCGGTTCACCATTGCAGAGGTGGACAAGTTGGGGAGCCGCTTTTCGTGGTCGGGATCACCTTCTTCTCCATCGCCGGCAAGCACTTCATCGCCGGACTTTGTCAACCTTCTCCGGCTCCTCCAGACCACCTTGGTCCCCTCTGCTGCTGCGGTGCCCATTTCTTAGCTAATTCGCATTCTAGAGCTCGTGTAGATTTTTGTAGTGTTTACCGTATGGGGTGTCCTTCTCTCTCTCGGCTCGCGGCGTTCAAGGCGTCGCGCCGTCAAAGTACGTCCTTTAGGTTCTTGGCGTTATTTGGAACTCGATCGTGTCCTTGGTGGCGCCGCGAGTCCCCATCGCGCGGTGAGCTTATGACCGAACTCGTGTTTTGCCGTGTCGTACTAGGACAGGAATCATGGTTTTATGATTAGCATTAATGCTGTTCGAGGTCGCTCTTTATTGCTGTCTTGCCGGCAAAATGCGCGCGCCGCTAAGTCCTAGGACCTCCTTGGGTAATCGTGGCCGCCCAAGACCACCCCGGGTTAGATCCGAGCCTTTGGCTCCTTTCCGAAAAACTTAGCCTCTGGACCTCCCCCTAGATGCAATCATAGCCGTTGAGATCACCTCCATGTAGATCTGTACCGTAGAGGGTTTTCCGTGTATTTTCTTAGTGCCAGGACCTCCCCGCTGAAATCCTGGCCGTTTAAGACCAACGTAGTTTAAATCCCAGCCGTTAGGATCACCCTCCGCCTTGGGGTCCTCTTTGCAAAAGACCTCCTTGAGGTCCTCTTTGTTAAAGACCACCCCTGGACCTCCACCGAGGTCCTCTTTGCAAAAAGACCTCCCCTGGTCATTTTGCAAAGACCACCCTTAGACCACCCTCGGGGTTCTCTTGGTAAAAAGCCACCCCTGGTCGTTTGCAAGAAAACCCCGCTCAGGACCTCTTAGGCTCAATCCTAGCCGTTCACGACCTCCCTGGATTTAGATCTGAGCGTTAGATCCCTTTTGTAAAACCCTTAGCCTTCGGACCTCCCTCCGCGTTGATCTGGACCGTTCAGGACCTCCTAGGTCTGTCTGAGCCGTCCGGATCTCCTCCGATTAAAACACTATCGCTTAGGACCTCCCCGAGTAGATCTTGGCCATCCAAGACCTCCTCGTGTTGATCCCAGTCGATCAAGACCTCCCTCTGGAGATCTTGACCATCTAGGACCTCATCCTTTAGATCCGTAACTTTAGGACCTCCTCCTCTGGTCTAAACCGTTAGATTTAGATCTAACGGGCTAGACCTCCTTCCGCAGATTTAAAGCCTTAGGACCTCCCCTAGTGCTCGGGACCGCGGATCTTGATCGCGGTCCACGACCTCTGATAAGCGCGAGGACCTCCTTTGCGTGCACTGTGCATGCACTGGTCGTGGCCGTTGGATCAGATCTCAACGGTCCAGACCTCCCCAGTGCGGGAGGAGGTCTTCCCGTGCGCTGTGCTTCGAGGTCCGTGGCTGTGCGATGAAGGATCGACGGCCCACGACCTCTCCTTTTTCCTTCAGTTCATTTGGACCTCCCGAGAGCTCAAATGTTCTAAGTCTTTTAATGTTTTAAATTTCAAAAGTGCATAACTTTGTCATTTTAGCTTCTTTTTGAATGATTCCAGTTGTTGTAGCTCTGTTAGAGTATGAACTTTAATCTGAGGATGAATTTAGGCACTGTTATGTAGCAGAAAATGTTTGAAACTGCATGATCTTGTTTAGTGAAAATAGTGGCTTAGAAATTCATTGAAAATTTGTAACATGCATAACTTATTCTCTGTTATACCAAACTGAGCAAACTAAGTTTTGTTAAAACCCACTAGGAATGTACTGTAATGTAGGATAGGTCTTCATATGATCCTGGCCATTGAAATTAATGATTCACTAGTTCTAGAACTTAGAAAAATCATAACTAATTCATTATAACTCCAAATTGTGCAAACTCAGTTTTGCTGTTGTTAGGATAACCATATCTACCTACCATAAAAATTTCAAGTTCCAGATCATTGTAGAAATTTTTGCCATGAGCAGTAGCCGTAATTAATTTAATTAGGATTTTTCAGGCTGAGAGAACTTAGTTTAGCCATAACTTTTTCATGCTAAGTCCAAATGAAGTGATTCTTGTTTCTAAAATTGTCTAAAATCAACCTCTAGCTGTTGTAGAAATTTCATTGGATTTGGATGTTCTTTGCTGTTGAGTTCCTTTTGGTGTTCTTCGTTCTTATCGGTTTTTATCGCCTTTTCGCGTTAGGTTCCGAAGAATTTATTGAACCTGAGCACTCCCCTCTGCAGCAGGAACAAATCCAGCAAGGCAAGCATTTTGATCATGTTAATCCCAGTATTTTAAGTATTTATGTTGATTACAAATTCTATGTATGCATTGCTACTTTGTATTAAACTATTGTCGTTAGTTGGCCTAGTAGATGCATTTTCTTAGGTAAATGATTATCCTTTACTACCATGAGCCTAGGTATTGCTGTGATTTAGAGTTCGTGGATGAGCTCTTGTCACTTAGTAGTTGCGAATTAATTGCTTAGCCATGCTTAGCTTCCGGTAGAAATGGGCGGTTATCGACTTGTCGATAACCTTGATCACATAAAAACTTATTATGATTTATGATTTCAGCCTTGTGCCATGTCTACTTATGAAAACTAAAACTGAAAACAAAATGATTTAGACTTGGGCACAATGGTATGATTGGTGTGCTTCTGGGTGTGACTGGAATGGTGCCCGGGTCATTAAGGACCGAGTTACTTGCGCCACCGTACTGAGCATTCTTGCGTGCTAACCACACTAGAGGGAATGGGACCTCTCTTGACTTAGTACTTTGGAGTGTATTGGCTTCAGGTCGCAGGGAGTCGCAGGAGGGATGGTGTTGGGAGCATTGTAGAGTCCGAAGGCTTCCCCAACGGTGGTTGTCTTTGGTGGCAATGTAAGCGTATGGGTTTCTATCCATACGAGCGGCTCGTGGTTAATACACAATATTGGAAAACGTCTCGTAGGACTTAGCCGTGCCGGCATACCTTGGAAGTGTGCTTTGTGGCTTAAAGCGATCTGAAGTGTGGGTACATTGGTACACCCTGCGAGGTTAAAACTATTCGAATAGCCTCGTCTAGGTTATGGACACGCTCGGATCGCCCGTGAGAACTAGACTACAACCTTTTAATTAAAACTTGATGGGTGGTACGAATCAGGGATTCGTGCTATGTTGTGGTGGCTATTGGGATAGTCACTTCTAGGTGGTTACTTGTATTTATCATTATTTTCGCGGTTACTTTCAACATTAAAATTTATTTGTGAACTTGCTTTCAAATGTATTACATTATTGCAAATAAAGTTGGCTTTATGCAAAATGAGACATACAACCTCCACCTAAATAAGCTTGCATGTAGTTTATGAATAGGTTTGCTACTCCACACGTCAGTCTTGCGAGTACCTTGTGTACTCAGTTATCTTGCTTAAATGTAATTGTTGCAGAGGAAGAAGGTGAGCTTGAGGGCCTCATACGTGAGTTGTCTTTGTGGTAGCTTATGGGCGACTAGCTTGGCGGCCCGGTCGGTTGCCTTGTGGGTTATGTTGGCTAACCGGTCGACTTTTGTTCTAGCCATCTTATGGCACCTTTTGCTTCCGCTATTATTCTTGTATATTGTTCTATTTGGCCGGTCGGCTCTTTTGTAATAACTTTACTTTATGTATGTCGTTGTTGAACTTAGTGATGTATGTTGTATGGATATGATGTGTAATTTTGTGATGATGTGCATATGCTGCAATTCTGGGGAGCATATGTCCATCGAGGCTTAGAATGTTTAATTAGTAATGCTAGAACCATTTGGAGGTTAAGTGTTACTAGTTAAATATTCCGGGTCCTCACATTGCCCTTACTCACAAGGCAATCGACCGGGCCGCCAAGCTAGTCGTCCTGTTGAAAGTCAGTCTCACAAAAGTCGATCCCTTGGGGATCAACCTCCTCTGCAACAATGAAGTAATGCAACTAAGTACAAAAATGTACTCACAAGACTTACGAGTAACAAGCCTATACATAGCTACATGCAAGCTGAAACAAAAGAGATGGTCATATGGTTCATTGGACGCATCAAGCAATTTTCATTTGCAATATAGTAATAGATTGAAGGTAATTTAACAAATCTGTTTTTTATTCATTGAAATAACAGCGAGACAATAATTATAAGCATAAATAACACCCTAGAGGTGACTTCCTAATAGCCACCACAACATAGCAGGAATTACCCATTCGTACCACCCAATTTCAAATTTTAATGAAAAAGTTATAGTTTAATTCTTGCACGACCTAGCCAAGCATGTCCATAACCTAAGACGAGGCTATTCAAATAGTTTATACCCTGTAGGGGTGTAAAAATGTACCCACATGTCAGACCGCCTTTTTGCCAAGCTATTTAGCACACTTCCTTAGGTATGTCGGCACGGTTAACTCCTACGAGACGTTTTCCAATGAAATGTACTAATTAAGAGTCGCACGTATGGGGGTTAACCCTTAGTGAACTGCCGTTACAGGCTCCCACTAAGGACCCATACGTTGTGTCAGATGCATCGGCCCTGTCTAAGCAACTGCGGATGCTCCTGGGCATGGAGAACCTAGACAGAAACCCACCCCTCACATGCCCAACAACGAACATTTTTCTCCTACAACTACCACCAACGACTCATTAATTAACACCTCCCAAAGTACTGAGTCAAGAGGGGTTCCCAATACCCTCATGTGGAATGCACGCGATAATGCTTGGATCAGAGACACAAGTAATTCA
Organism: Ampelocalamus luodianensis; assembly: GCA_036346255.1. NCBI lineage: Eukaryota > Viridiplantae > Streptophyta > Magnoliopsida > Poales > Poaceae > Ampelocalamus > Ampelocalamus luodianensis. The sequence continues at coordinate 10,856,919 of CM070627.1, read as the reverse complement.
GTGCTGGTTGACTCGGGCACCGAGCACACACCCCACAATCACACCATCTTATCAATGTGCCCAAGTCTAAAATATTTTATTTTCAATTTTAGTTTCTCAAATATAATACATACATGAGTACCCTGACTCAAATATTTAAAGTGATGATGTAACGGCCACCACCGAAGCGATGATCCCCATTCTACCGTTCTAAGTATTTCTAAGCGACATCAACTCGTACTACAAGTAAAGTGAGTAGAGCCCATCCATCGATCTCTAACTCATAGAGGATATGACCTAGGCTCAGTAGTAGAGGATGAATATTTATCTACATTTTAATGCAACTATTTAGGATCAACCACGCGAACGATAATTTAAACATCAAAATAGAGCATGCATACATACACTTTGCAAACAAGATATTAGAATTTGAAAGTAATGAGATCAATATGATCAAATGAAATTGAACATCTGCTTGCCTTGCTGGAGATGACTTTTTTTGCTGCAGAGGATCGTTCTCGTATTCAATAGAATCATCGGAACCCATCGAAAGAATTGAGAAGTACAAATAAGAACAAATAATGTCGAATAAAACCCAAAATTCAAAATCATCCAAAAATCATGAAATTCACACAGAAGGTAGATCATGCTTTTAAATGAATTTAGAAACAAAAATCAAATGATTTGGATGATCTATGCAAAAGTTATGACAGTTTGAAAATCAGATTTCCAGAAAATCCAATTAAAAAGCCGACTGTTACTATTCATGCGAAAATTTCCAGAGAGTTGGTGAACATGAAATTTTAATGGAGGCATAGCATGACATTCTAAGCACAACAAAAATTGGTTCACACCTCATTTGGAGCCAAAATGAATTTCTTATGATTTTTCAAAGTTATGAAAGTAGTGTAAAAATAATTTACTAAATAAGTTTTTCAGTGATAGCAATATGATCAAAACCTATTCTAAAATAAATTACACTAACATAGGAATCCAAAAAATTTGATTTCACTCAAATTGGAGTTATAGAGAAATTCTTATGTATTTTACAAGTTTGAACAATTTTTAGAGCAAAATAAATCTAAACCTAAAGTTATTTTATTAACAAACATTTTTTGGAACATCAACATGATTCAAACCATTTCTAGACTAAAGTTCATTAAAAATAGAAACCAACAAAATTGGAATCATCCAAAAAGGAGTTAAAATGAATTAGTTATGTATTTTAGAAGTTAAAGCAAGTTTTCTGGGTGTAAATAACTATTTCGGATTTTGTAAAGCATTTATTGCTTTTCTTACTGGCGCTGCGCTAGCCGCAATCACCGATCGATGGGACCTAGTGAATAGCTCATGGCGCTTACGGCGGCTAGGCCCACAAGACAGTGGTCGAAGCGAGCAGAGGTCGTGGGGGTGGTCTTTGCAAAAAGACCAAGGGAGGTCGTGAGAGTGGTCTTTACAAAATGACCGAGAGGAGGTCGTGGGGGTGGTCTATAGGGTGGTCTTTGCAAAACAGCCACAGGGTGGTCTTTAGGGTGGTCTTTGCAAAACGGCCACGGGGGTGGTCTTTAGGGTGGTCATTGCAAAATGACCCCGAGGGAGGTCCTTAGGGTTGTCCTTGCAAAACGACCCCGAGGGAGGTCCTTAGGGTTGTCTTTGCAAAACGACCACGAAGGAGGTTGTGGGGGTGGTCTTTGCAAAACGACCGAGGCTAAAAGCTCAATGCACAGGGCACTTAAGTGCGGTGGCCCACAAGTCATAGGCTCTAAAGAAACCAGGTTTTAAACTCTCCTCTAATTCTGTTCCCAGGCCCGCATGTCGGGGGGACATTAGTGTATTTAAACCCGAATCTACACAGTGATCCACGCTTAAGACAGTGATTAAATGCTAATGATGAAACTACAGTTTTGGTCAGAACTTCCGACACAGGGGAGCTCGAGCCCGCGAGCTTGCCACGGCTATCGCCGGTCAATTAGTTCATGGTGGTGTGAGCTAAAGACAAAAATGGAAAGCTGAAGCTACAGCGAAGCTAAGGGAGGTCAGAGTATCACCGGAGGTGGTCCGACGCGACGACGCTACGATGGAGAGCGGAGATGGTGCTACGGCTGCAGTGCATGTCGCCACTCGGTGGCTAAATGAGCTAACTAGCATGCGCATAAGGTACTAGGGGGTCCAGTGAACCTACCTGAGAGATGAGGAGAGGACCAGCTGGTCGGAGGCTCGCCGGCAACGAAGACGGTGATGGCTAGTTGGATCTTCACCGTGGAGGGGATGCCCTGAGGAAGAAAGAGCAAAAATGAAAGTATAGATAGTACCAGTGAGGCTAAGAGATGGTGTACGAGAGAGAAATTTGTTAGGGGCTCACCATGCTGAAGATGTAGACGAAAGGGGCACTTGCGGCCAAAGAAAGGGAAAACTCAAAATTCGATGGTCCCTGTGAACAAAAGCTAAAATCAATGGAGGGGAACACTTCCTAGTGTCTAAGAAGTTGTGCTAATGCACCTAGGAGAGAGAGAGGCTCACCGGGAATGAAGATGACGAAGGGGTGCCACACGGGGCGCGCTCCGGAGGCACTAAGCCGAGCTCCACGTTCTGGATGCTACAAGAAGAAACAAGATTTGAGTCTTGAAAGATGGAGACGGCGATCACCGGGGATGGAGAGGGACTTAGTGGAAGGAAGCCTACCCAAGTGCACCACAAGAGCTAGCTTCCTTCTCCTCAATGACCGAGAGGAGAAGTGAGGTCTAACAGGGAAGAGAGAGTTAGATATAGTGCTACAACGGCTGGAATGGAAATGGCGTGAGGAGGCTATGTAGTCCATTGGGTTTCACGGGCGGTGGATTGACGGCGTTGACAAAGGGATGGCAGAGCGGCGCTACCACGCTCTCGGCGAGCTCTGAGCTGCGCACGCACATGGAGACGAAAGCCTGGAGTGTGGGCCTAGCACGTCAGCGCACTAGGTAAGTGATGCGCGGTCGGATTGGCTCGGTCGAGCTGGACCGTTGATTTAATATCAGACGGTTAATAGAGAGGGGGGATGTTAGGATGGTCCGAACGACCCACTCAACTCGGGCGACTAAGATCAAAATAGACGGCTAGGACGTGTGAGCCGGACTCTAGTGCGATGCGGTGCAGCTAGGCGGCTAGATTGAGACGGGTCAACTGGTTGGGTTCGGTCAAATGAGTCCAACTGATTTGACTGAGATTCAAAACTAAACCTCTAATTTGACCAGGGGTTCAAAAATAGAAATAAATTTTTAAATCTTAAAATAAATCAGAGGGGTTCCTGGGGTGACCTAGTATCCACAAAAATTGTTAAACCTCACTGCTCACATATTATTTGCTTATTTTAAAATCAAACCTACAATAGGTCTTAGATTTGAGTTTGAAATTACTGTGGGTTGAGTTTAGCTCCAACAATTTGGGAAAAAAATATATTAATTCATGATAAATAATTTAGTATTTGAGTAAATTATTTTCAGAAGATGATCTCAAATTTTTATTTCTATTTTTATTTAAAGCTTCCAAAAGAGTTGTATTCTTTCTTTGATTCCAAAGCTTTCAAAGGCAAACAACTTATGCAAAAACTCTAGAAACACCAATGCAAGTTCAAAAGCTTTAAATTATCCTCATTTTTATACATTTGAAATACAAACCCAAGATTGAGATGTTATAATTCTACAAAAGAACCAAGACCTAACTATAAATGGCTATGTAGATGTCGGGTACCTATCGGACCCGCATACAACCAAATTACAAACAGACTATGTATTCCTATGTGGTGGAACTGCAATTCCATGGAAATCGTCTAAGCAATCTTGTATCGACTTCGATGAACCACTTCGAAATAATAGCACTGTACGAGGCCTCACGAGAATGTGCTTGGCTTTGACGGATGATTCACCACATCAACAATCGTGTGGATTGAATATCGCACAAACCCCACTATTATCTATGAAGATAATTAATGCAGCTTGTGTTACACAAGTATAAATGGGTTATGTGAAGAGTCCTCTCACAAAGCATATCAACCCCAAGTTCTTCTATGCTCATGAATTGCAAAAGATGAATGAAATAAAAGTACTGCATACTAAGTCATGTGAAAATCTTGCAGATTTATTCACTAAGTCACTTCCAGCGTCTAGCTTTGAAAGATGCATACGTAGAATTGGAATGATGAGACTTAGAGAAGTGCAGAATTCAGGGGGAGAATCTTCATGAACTCATTATTGAAACTTGATCATGAAGATCGATTACCCAAAGAATAAATCCTGGAGATTAATTAAAATTGGGTGGATTGTACTCTTTTTCCCTTGACGAGTTTTTCTAAAGTTTCTCAGCTAAGGTTTTTAATGAGGCAATTCATGCAACATAAAAGAACGTGTTTAATGTAATCTTTCTCTAAATTTTTTCCACTAGGTTTTTATGGAGTTTTGATGAGACATGAACATGATGGATGAGTGCCCAAGGGGGAGTGTTAAGAAATCGGGTCCAGGCCAACAGTCTTGGCCCAAGGTGGGCTCCTCATCCATCCAGTAGACTATATAAAGGAGGGGGAACCCCAACCATTGTACTACAGTTTTACAGAAGAGCAATAAAGAGAAGCTGGAAGTCCCCTCATATCTCTGTGTTCAATCTATTATTTTGTTCTTGTGTTCTTGCATTGTTCTTACAATTCTGAGTTTGTCTACAAGCTAATCACTCAGACTGGACTCGCTAGCAACGGTTCCTCAACAATATCCATTTCATGACGATTGGGCTCCTATACAATAAGTGGCATTGGGCATATATTCGAGCTTCTCCTATTAGATAATGTCATCGAGAGGGTTTGTCGTGGTTCTTGGAGTACATCTTGGTTGCTAGAAGAGAGGTACGAGCCATCGGATGGGATGATATTGTTGGAATGTATATCTTGTGCATATACTAACTGAATGTATATTTGATATCTTGGATAGCATGTGTAATTTGTTAGAGATCATTCGGATAGAGATTTTACTTTGTTGTTGATTTCCTGTATTGTTGTATGTACCGATCATTGCTTAATGAGAAAGTTTCGTGTGTTTTCTTTCCACGCTTTCATGGTATCAGCGACCTCCTAATCCTCCTTTCACTCACCCTTTCTTCCTCCTTTCTCCCGTCGCCATAAGTGCCAACGCCAAAGCTTCCGCCCTTGCACTTTCCATCACAAACACCAAGTCATGCATTTCTTCCACTCTTGAATTCAATCCTCCAAACTACACCAAATAGCGTGAACTTTTCACATTTCTTGTCAGCCGTTTCTACTTCCAGAACCACATTGACGGCACTGACAAGCCTACCAATGACGCTGATCGGAATCTCAATGATTTCTCCGTCGTCTCTTGGCTTTACAACTCCATCTCGGAAGAAATCCTCGACATCATCTTGTCTCCTGGTGCATCTACACATGAGGTGTGGGTACGCATCGAGGCACTCTTTTGCAAGAATATGGTGCGTATCCTTACCATGGAGGCTAAGTTCACGAACACCTCTTACGGCGATATGCCTGTCATGGCATATTGTTAGAAGTTGAAGACCTTTGCCGACACCCTTGGCGATCTTGACAACAAGATCTTCGATGACAAACTCGTGATGACCATTCTCCGGGGACTCAATTAGCGTTTCTCCACCATCAAAACTATCATCACCACCAAAAATCCCTTCCCAGATTTCCTCGAGATGCAATCCCTCCTCGTCCTCAACAATGCTAGCCTTGCCAAACCATCCACCCTCTCCACCGAGCTCTACTCCAATACAAACCCTAAACCTACACCTTCCAACCATCCACGACCACCCAGCAATTCTCATTGAACTCATCTGGTGGCTCCTATAATTTCTGCGGTAATGGCAAGAAACATAAGTCGTGCAATGGTGTTGGCTCCTTCTGTAACACCCCAGCCCGACATGAGCCTGAAATGCTACTAAACAAACTCTAATAATTCCAAACTAGACAATCTTAATAAATTTAGTGAGAACCTCCCTTGTAAAGTTAATTACGAAGGTTCCAACACACTGAACAATTCAAATATTAACTAAAACCTTCTTCCAAAGACATCAAAAGATAATCAAAGACATGCTAAGTATCTAACATAACTAGAGGGATATGAATTTCTACTACTCATCATTATTACATTTAATCCATTGCATGAGACGAAACATAATAAATCTTTGGGCATCTCGCCCAATTACTAAAACAATTACGTTAGAAGATCATTCATCTTTATTTAGTTCATGTGGCAAGTGTGTGACTAGCGGACTACTTCCCCCATGCATGTTGTTCTTGGCTGGGTACCTAAAAACAACAATAAAAGCAAGAGTGAGTCCACGGACTCAGCAAGTACATAAAGAAACTATAACATCAGCATCCATGTAAAGGAGATCAACAATAGAACATCTCATATGCAAATGCAATGCTCAAGGGTCCTTTCTCTTTATCTTTCTTTGTGCATTACACGGTAATGCAAAGTATGCAACCGTCGCCGCATACCCATGCTGTCATGCGGCATGCGCGCACGAGGACCAATTGCCCAATACTCCGCAAGTATTGGGGACCTCATGCCCACACTCCACGAGTGTGGGGATCTCGTGCCGTCACATTCATGACGGGGATCTCAAAGAAACATACTTGGTCACCACGTGACCAAGCCTCAACATGATGTCAATATGCACATGCTCATCATTTAATCATCATCAATTTACCACAAAACGATAACATCATACCACAACAGAGCATAAACATATTTGGAGCATCCACCAATCTTAAACCAACATCATGCCATCAATCTCACTATACTATCACATATCGAAAAAGCACACAAACACCAATCAATCGCAACCACGAATCAAACAATGCACTTGCCTTTACTAGTTGCGACGAGCAGTCGGCAAGAAGATGGCAACAAGCACGACGTTTCTCCTACAATAAGCACCCAAATTTCAATACAAGCTACAGCATCACAAGAATAATAATTAATTGACATCGCTCCTACACGTCCCCCAAATCTACAATGTTTCTCCAATACCGAACAGTCACCCCTTGTGTCACGGTACTAAAAAAATGGCGTAACTTTTGACTCATAAGTCCGATCATGGCAAACCACCCCATTCGGAATCTACACAAATTCTCCACATTTTCTTAGATTACCACGACTTCTAATTAAATCATCGACCACCGTTTTATTCGGAAGACCAATCTGTCATCTTAGGACAATGAGCCTTACTAAATTCATAACTTGAAAAGTACTGTCCGCTCAACATGATTAAATACTCTATGGAAAGATACCAAAATTATCTACAACTAACTAGTAGATGACATTCCCAAAAATTCGCCATTAAGGTACTCAAATAAATCTTACAGAACAGATTAACCAATCTCATCGTTCGATTTCTCTGACTAGAAACATGCTAATATTTTCCCTTCTGTTCCAACAAAATTTGCTAATAAAACATCTGCACTAACTAGCTCTCTCTCCTCTCTTTTCTTGTTTCAAAGAAAAACATACATGCAACGCTTTGCTAATCTCTCCTAACTATCCAAATTAATGAAACACTTGCGTGCATGCAAATCCCATTAAACAAAGATGGCGGTGCCTTTTATCTAATCAAGTAGTACACCTCTAACTAGTCATAGCAACACACAATTAATCTATCTCACCTACTAACCTAATTAAATATTCACATGCACAGCACTACCAAATTAATTACTCTCGTACAAATCTCTGGAGAACACATGCGGCACTACCCAATATCTATCGCGCGATGCAAGAAAACCATAAAGAAAACAAGCGCGACGGCTCGGAAACAAAGCGCGACGATCGAGTCGGCGGTGATTCCGCGTCTTGGCGAAAAGACTCGCGCACACATGAACCGGACTTCCACGCGCTGCTGCGAAATCAACACATGCACTCGGCGCCGGTAGCTATGCGCCCGCGGCGTGGCGTTGGCCGTAGCGCTCACGCGTAGCAGCGAGGCGGTGTACCTGCACCGCAGACGGCAGCGGCGGGGCGATGGCCTAAGTGCGTGCGAAGAAAGCGATGAGGTGGCGGCGCGGGAGAAAGAAAGAAAAGGCGCTAGGGTTTCTAGAATCCACCCTCCCACGATCCTTTTATTACGAGTGCGAACCAACTCTTCCTAAAACTCTAAAATATTTCATTTTTATGTATCCCCTTTCACTAATTACACAAAGGCCCTTAAGGGTATTTTTTTAGGATATTACATTCTACCCGCTTAACAAAATTCGACCCGAATTCTATTCGCCATTCTACGAAGAACAACGACAAGCTGAAATTAATCAACAAATCATACATACTCGGCGTGAACAACTCGGATATTGCTCACGCATGCGAGACTCCAACTCCCAAGTCGCCTCTCTCGATGCGATCGTCCACGGCACCTTGGCGTAAACCGGCGTCTTGTGCCTCAACACTCGCTCCGACCTCTCCAGAATACGCACAGGACGCGACTCAAAAGTGAGGTCTTGCTCAAAAGTCAGCGGCTCCAACGAAATCTCATGCTCTGGGTCTCTCAAAAACTTTCTCAGCATCGAGACATGAAACACATTGTGAACCCCACGCATGGCCTCAGGAAGGTCCAAGCGGTAAGCCAACTTCCCAATTCTTGTAATAATCGGGAACAGTCCAACGTACCTCGGGCTAAGCTTCCCTTTGGTACCAAACCAGACAATGTCTTTGGTGGGAGACACTCTCAAGAGCACCTGATCACCCACCGCAAACTCCAAATCACGCCTCCTAACATCTACATAGCTTTTCTGTCGGCTCTGAGCTGCTAGCAGATTCTGCCTCACTATGGCCACGTGCTCAACGGTCTTCTGAATCCAGTCCGGACCCAAAACTGCTTTCTCACCCACTGCATCCCAACAAAGTGGCGATCTACACTTCCGCCCATACTGAACCTCGAATGGTGCGGCTCTAATACTAGAATGGTAACTATTATTATAGCGAACTCGCAAGTGGCAGTGATCCTCCCAACTACCCTTCAAGACAGAACACAAGTCGCAACATATCCTCCAAGGTGCGAATAGTGCGCTCATTGCCCATCTGCATGCGAGGTGAAGCGCCATACTGTCTGTTTGTGTGCCCAACGCACTCTGTAGACTCTCCCAGAACTTAGAGACGAACTTCGCGTCCCTGTCAGAAATGATGGTCTTTGGCACACCATGCAGTCTCACTATTTCACGCACATAAATAGGAGCTAGATCAGTCGCTGAACTTGACGTGCGAATAGGAATGAAGTGCACAGACTTGCTGAAACGATCCACTACTACCCAAACTGCATCCTTCCCTCGCGGTGAATGAGGTAATGCCACCACAAAGTCCATAGAGATATCATCCCAAAGCCACTGGGGAACCTCTAAAGGCTGCAACAATCCTGCAGGGCGCTTATGCTCGGCTTTCACTTGGCGACAAACACCACAGAAGCCACATAATTAGCAATGTCCACCTTCATCCTTTTCACGAAATTTTATTTCAGATCTCGATACATCTTAGTCTCACCGGGATGAGCAGGTGTATGGAGTGCGATGAGCCTCCTCAAGATGTCATCCTTGATCTCCGCCTTTGTGGCACACAAAGCGGCCTTTAAACCATAAGCACCAGATTCATCAATCTGAAATCATCGCATAACACATTAACTCATTTCTCTTAAATTGGCAATCCCAAACCTATGCTCTACCGAACACAAAATCCACAATTATGCAGGTAGACTCTTCCAATCCACAATATCGTACTCTAGCCAACTTTCCCACCGAATGAATTACTTGTCAAAATAATTTCCAACACAACTCAATAGATTTCACCCACCATCACATCCCTTAATCCGTTAAGGATGAGCAATTTGAAATTCACATCACACACTCTCATATACTAGCCTCAAAGGATATTATCAATGATCATCCCACTACTCGGAATCCACTCTTATTCTACCATCTCTACACATAATCATTGGCATCCAAGGTTCTAACATGAGAATGCAAAACCTAAAATCAACCTCAAAGTCTCCTACAATGAATTTCTGGTATGATTGATAGGAAATCTTCCAATTCATTTACTAAAATTTTACATAGCTCAACAATAACCTCAATCATTAACATCCACGTTCCTCACTAATCAAGTAATTGCTCAAGGCGTTTCATGTCACCAATCTTGGACCTTCACTAAACCACACTAATCAAAATTCAACTACACGACCCCAATATACCCATTCGTCATACCCTCACTATAACAACCACCAGATTTTTGAAGGAACCTACTACACAATTTACAAGGTTACACCAAAACCCTTTCATCAAAGACATACTATTATCTGACAATTTTTACCATCGAGCAACCACATGTCACCTATAAAATCCCATCATAAACCTTTCCAAAACAAACCACGACATATTATTTCATAACATTTTTGTTATCTCAATAAGATTGCAATGATCAACCTGTTCTAGAGTATATCTAATACACCACTACACTATCGACAAGACCTCTTTTAACAATGGCATGCAACCACAATACATCCTCGTGAAACACTCGTGAATAAATCACTTTCAAATTTCAACCCTTTAACTATTCGGAATGCTCATACTTATTTAGTACCCGCTAACTCCAATCTAGAGGTTATCATAAACTTTTGATGATTATTCAATCATGGATGAATTGTTGGTCCTGTATCTATTTGTACTCCCACGAGCATAAATAAGATCATCAAATAGCCAATTAAAGAAAAATTCTATATTAATATCTACCAAGACGACAGTCGAACACATCTTATATTTCTCTTCCCGCACAGTTAGATTAATCCATTGAGATCAAATAATCTAACAAGTTTAGCAAACTAAACAACTCTAGGGGTCAAGCACTCCGTTAAAGTTACACAGTTGTTAATAACTCTATTGCTTCCAATTAGGTATAGCCATACACTTAATCACAGTTCAACAAGAACTACTACATGGCACCATCAAATTAGTCAACTTTCCTTCCAGAGATCTTAGTTAGGATCGATTATACACCACACTACTGGATCCAACTTGATAACTCATATCATATTCACTAATTTCTCGATTATAACCTCTCACTTAACCACGAGACAACATCGCTAAAGAGTTTAGCGTTTTCTTTCATAAAAGAACTTTTCAACTTCAAAACTCAAGATACCCAAAGAGATATATTGAATCAAAACTTTCACGTACTACAGGACTTGCAAAAGAAACTTTCATTATCAAATCATCAAGTGAAATAAATGGATCATGCTTTCCAAGAAGAAAAACGGAACTCCAATACAAAGGTCGGTATTGACAACTAACCAAGTCCACCGACCACAAGAATAACTCAGCAATTGGAAAAACAATAATTGCTTTATGGGACGATTAAGCCAATAAAACATAACAACCTTTCTCAAAGAAACCCATAAACTGAAATGAACTCTGACCCAAAGAAATTCATCGACCACAATGAACAAGAGTTGATCAAATTCAAAGTCAAGAAGTGGACAAATTTTTTTCAAAAGATACTCACTATTAACGCTTTGCGACGAAGATATCGAGGTAACCTCTTCCCTTTTCTCTTACCACGAACAATGGTGTAACTGGTAAAGCCAGGGCCACAACCATGACCTCAATCCTCTCAACAAGAGTGCTCTCACTCATAATAATCATATAATCATATTATAGGTATGTAAGATCATCTCATAACAGAATCATCATTACAACATGACGAGCGTAAATGCAATGCTTGACCCACCCCATCCTCATGCACGGTGTGTCGAGTTTGATTAATTAACCATTAGCAAATTTTTAACAAGCTAAGTTACCGAAGTTATTAATCTGTTCACCACGGACCTCTGACCGCTCGATACCAAGCTGTAACACCTGACCCGACATGAGCACGAAATGCTACTAAACAAACTCTAATAATTCCAAACTAGACAATCTTAATAAATTTAGTGAGAACCTCCCTTGTAAAGTTAATTACACGAAGGTTCCAACACCTGAACAATTCAAATATTAACTAAAACCTTCTTCCAAAGACATCAAAAGATAATCAAAGACATGCTAAGTATCTAACATAACTAGAGGGATATGAATTTCTACTACTCATCATTATTACATTTAATCCATTGCATGAGACGAAACATAATAAATCTTTGGGCATCTCGCCCAATTACTAAAACAATTACGTTAGAAGATCATTCATCTTTATTTAGTTCATGTGGCAAGTGTGTGACTAGCAGACTACTTCCCCCATGCATGTTGTTCTTGGCTCGGTACCTAAAAACAACAATAAAGCAGAGTGAGTCCACAGACTCAGCAAGTACATAAAGAAACTATAACATCAGCATCCATGTAAAGGAGATCAACAATAGAACATCTCATATGCAAATGCAATGCTCAAGGGTCCTTTCTCTTTATCTTTCTTTGTGCATTACACGGTAATGCAAAGTATGCAACCGTCGCCGCATACCCATGCATGCGCGCGCGCGCACGAGGACCAATTGCCCAATACTCCGCAAGTATTGGGGACCTCATGCCCACACTCCACGAGTGTGGGGATCTCGTGCCGTCACATTCATGACGGGGATCTCAAAGGAAACATACTTGGTCACCACGTGACCAAGCCTCAACATGATGTCAATATGCACATGCTCATCATTTAATCATCATCAATTTACCACAAAGCGATAACATCATACCACAACGAGCATAAACATATTTGGAGCATCCACCAATCTTAAACCAACATCATGCCATCAATCTCACTATACTATCACATATCGAAAAAGCACACAAACACCAATCAATCGCAACCACGAATCAAACAATGCACTTGCCTTTACTAGTTGCGACGAACGGTCTGGCAAGAAGATGGCAACAAGCACGACGTTTCTCCTACAATAAGCACCCAAATTTCAATACAAGCTACAGCATCACAAGAATAATAATTAATTGACATCGCTCCTACACGTCCCCCAAATCTACAATGTTTCTCCAATACCGAACAGTCACCCCTTGTGTCCTGGTACTAAAAAAAAATGGCGTAACTTTTGACTCATAAGTCCGATCATGGCAAACCACCCCATTCTGGAATCTACACAAAATTCTCCACATTTTCTTAGATTACCACGACTTCTAATTAAATCATCTGACCACCCGTTTTATTCCAGAAGACCAATCTGTCATCTTCCGGACAGCGAGCCTTACTAAATTCATAACTTGAAAAGTACTCGTCCGCTCAACATGATTAAATACTCTATGGAAAGATACCAAAATTATCTACAACTAACTAGTAGATGACATTCCCAAAAATTCGCCATTAAGGTACTCAAATAAATCTTACACAGAACAACAGTTAACCAATCTCTATTCGATTTCTCCCCGACTAGAAACATGCTAATATTTTCCCTTACTGTTCCAACAAAATTTGCTAATAAAACATGCTGCACTAACTAGCTCTCTCTCCCTCTCTTTTACTGTTTCAAAGAAAAACATACATGCAACGCTTTGCTAATCTCTCCCTAACTATCCAAATTAATGAAACACTTGCACGTGCATGCAAATCCCATTAAACAAAGATGGCAGTGCCTTTTATCTAATCAAGTAGTACACCTCTAACTAGTCATAGCAACACACAATTAATCTATCTCACCTACTAACCTAATTAAATATTCACATGCACACAGCACTACCAAATTAATTACTCTCCCGTACAAATCTACAGGAACACATGCAGCACTACCCAATATCTATCGCGCATGCAAGAAAACCATAAAGAAAACAAGCGACGGCGCTCGGAAACAAAGCGGCGGCGATCGAGTGGCGGTGATTCCGCATCTTGGCGAACAGCACTCGCGCACACATGAACCGGACTTCCACGCGCTGCTGCAGAAATCAACACATGCACTCGGCGCCGGTAGCTATGCGCCCCGCGGCAGCGTTCGGCCGTCAGCGCTCACGCCGTAGCGAGGGGAGGCGGCGTGCACTGCAGACGGGCAGCGGCGAGGCGATGGCCTAAGTGCGTAAGAAAATCGATGAGGTGGCGCGCGCGGAGAAAGAAAGAAAAGGCGCTAGGGTTTCTAGAATCCACCCTCCCACGATCCTTTTATTCTGGTACGAACCAACTCTTCCCTAAAACTCTAAAATATTTCATTTTTATGTATCCCCTTTCAGCTAATTACACAAAGGCCCTTAAGGGGTATTTTTTTTAGGATATTACACCTTCAACAATGGCATTCCATCCTCGACACCATGGTTCAATCTATGGACCGGCATGTTCCAGGTGTGGCTGACCCAGGGCAATCCTCTGTGCCCTTGGATGATGCCATCGTCAACCCCTGGCATACTCAGCCAGCGTCCTCCTCAGCAGACGCATTTGGCCACCGCCTCAACCTTCGGCGCTCTTCCCTTGGCATCGACCACCCTGCAATGGAACACGTCTTCCCTCGTCGGTGCCATGAACACCATGTCTCCATAACCAGCCTTGTCCGATTGGTACATGGACTTTGGGGCTTCCGCTCACCTCACCTCCAACCCTAGTATTCTTACCTCTCCCCACCCCTTCATTTCCTCAACATGTCATTGCCAGTGATGGCTCTTTCGTACCCATCACAGCCACTGGCACAACCTCCCTCCCCACTAAACACCTTCCTCTCTCGCTACATAATGTTCTTGTTTCTCCTGACATAATTAAAAATCTTATATCTGTGCATCAGTTCATCACAGATAATCATTGCTCCATTGAGTTTGACCCTGTTGGCCTTTTTGCGTAGGAGCTTCGCACCAAGAACATAATTCTCAAGTACAATAGCTCAGGAGCACTGTAGCCCCTTCGGCCAGCACCATCTTCTCCTTCATTAGCTCTCACGACATCCACCTGTCTGGAGAACATCTAGCATCGTCGCCTTGGCCATCTTGGACGCCAAGCCCTTTCCCATTTAATGTTATCTTCAGTCATTTCATGTAATAGGCACACTAGCCCAGATATTTTCCATGCTTGTCAACTGGGAAGACATGTTCGTCTCCTGTTTCAAACCTCGACTTCCCTCATGAATAAAGCTTTTGAGCTTATACATTGCGATTTATGCACATCACATCTCCTCAGTGTTTCAGGATATAAATACTACTTGGTATGCTTGGATGGTTACACTTATTTTTTATGAACTTTATCTTGTCCACACACTTCTCAACAAAATGGCAAAGCCAAAAGGGATCATTCATACCACTAATAACATCATATGATCCTTGTTATTCCAAGCATCCATGCCATTATCCTATTGGGCCGAAGCCCTACACACTACCAATCACCTCCTAAACCTCGACCCAATAAAAACACAGCATAAACTCACGCCATTCCAGTTCCTGTTCGGCCGCCCACCAATATACACTCATCTTCACGTTTTCGGCTACAGATGTTATCCAAACCTTTTGGCAAAAGCTCCAAATAAATTGTTACCTTTCTCTACTAAATGTGTCTTTATTGGTTATCCCTCCAACTACAAAGGATATAGGTGCCTCAATCTATCCACAAATCACATCATTTTATTTCGCCATGTTGTTTTCGATGAAGATACATTTCCCTTTTCTAACAAACCCACCACTCCTACATCTTCATACGATTTTCTCTATGTTGATGCTTCTGGCCTGCCGCACCTCCTGCGGCAGATGTATTTCCTATTGTGCCTCTTGGATCCCCTATCGTGTCACTAGGATTTCCTACCGCGCTAGCTAGCATTCCTTCAGCATTTCTTGGATCCCCTATTGTGTGAGTCGGATCCCCTGCCGTGTTAGCCAGTGTGGTTGCCACATCTGTCGCGCCACTTGGATATGTTGCCGCACCAGCCGGATCCCCTGTCGCACCTGTCACGTCAGTTTTAGCAGCTGTCGCACCTCCTGCGATAGACGGATCTCCTACCGCACCAGCGGATTTTTCTATCGCACCTGCTAATTCTTTAACCACACCCACTAATTCTTCTGATGTGCCTAGCGTACCACCTACTGTAGCAGCTCGAATCATTTCCATTCAACCCACTGTCAACAATCACACCATGACCACTCGTGCCAAACTTGGTCACCGTGTGCTCCCTCATGACACCCTCGATCTTCAGACTTTGGTTTCCTCTACACCCTCTCCTCTACCAAAAACCTACTGAGGTACCTTTAATGACCCCAACTGGCATTCGCCCGTGCTCGACGAGTTCCATGCCCTGACTTCCAATCGCACATGGGACTCGGTTCCTCGCCCTCCTAATGCCAATGTTGTATTTGACAAATGGATATTTCACCACAAACACAATTCGGATGGTTCCCTTGAATGCTACAAAGCATGGTGGGTTCTTTGTGGCTTTTCACAACCAGACATTGACTTTGATGAAACATTCAGTCCACACGTCAAACCAGCCACCATTCGCACTTTCCTTTCTCTCACTCTTGGCAAGGATTGGCTTGTCCATCAGTTGGATGTCAAAAATACCTTCCTTCATGGCACGCTTAAAGACACAGTGTATTGCCAACAACCTCATGGCTTTTATGTATCCTGACAAACCCAATCATATCTTTCACTTAAACATATCTCTCTTTGGCCTCAAACAGGCTTCACGTGCCTCGGTCGCTTCACCTCCGACATCCTATCTGTTGGATTCACTTAGTCTCGGTCTGATCCTCTGTTGTTCATTTACTTGAAGGGATCTAACATAGCCTACCTTTTGTTGTACGTTGATGATATCCTTCTCACAACTTCCACCACTTCCTTTATAAATAAAATCATCAACCAACTTCGACATGAATTCTCCATGACCAACCTGGGTGCTCTTCACAATTTTTTTGATGTCTCCATTCGTCGAGATTCCCATGGCTGTTTCTCTCCTAAGAAAAACACACCTATGAAATACTACAACATGCCAACATGCTCTTTTGTAATCCTTATGCCACCCCTATTGACACTCGAACTAAACTTCATGCCAGAATAGGTTTCCCCGTCCAAAATCCCACCCTGTACCGAAGCCTCACTGTTGTGCTTCAATATCTCACATTCACACACCCGGATATCACTCACGCCGTTCAGCAAGTATGCCTTCACATGCATGCACTATGTGAGCCTCATTTCCAGCTTACGAAACACATTTTCTGCTATGCCAAGGGAACCATTGGTTTTGGATTAATGCTCACTCGATCTTCGACCCATGATCTTGTAGCTTACTCCGATGCTGACTAGGCTAGTTGCCCGAACATTCGTCGCTCCACCTCTGGCTACTGCATGTTCTTAGGGGACAACTTGTTCTCGTGGTCTTCGAAGTGCCAGCCCACAGTATCACGCTCCAGTACCGAAGCTGAATACCGCGGTTAGCCAATGCCGTGGTTGAGGCATGTTGGTTACGACAACTGTTGATCGAGCTTCAACAACCGCTATGTTAAGCCACCATTGTCTATTGCGATAATATCAGTGCCGTGTATCTCTCCACAAGTCTAGTGCAGCACCAGTATACTAAAATGTGAAGATTGATCTCCATTTTGTCCGTGACAAAGTGGCCTTTGGTGATGTTCGTGTTTTGCACGTACCTTCCTCGTCGCAATACGTTGATATCTTCACAAAGGGTCTACCGACTTCACTATTCAACGACTTTCAGTCCAACCTCAATGTCCATGCTACTCCAAGTTGTCACTGCGGGGGGGGGTGCGGTGGGATGTTGGAATGTATATCTTGTGTATATACTAATCGAATGTATATTTAGTATCTTTGGATAGCTATCACGTGTAATTGGTTAGAGATAATTCGGATATGATTTTCCTTGTTTGTTGATTACCTATACTGCTTGCTATACGTACCGACCATTTCTTAATGAGAAAGTATTGTGTGCTTTCTTTCCACGCTTTCGGATATATCTATGTCGAGACCCTGAATCTCTGAATCTGAGCCCTTTGTGTATTCTGAATTAGTCCCATGATCAGTAGCTAGTTCACATAGTGATAACATCAATGACAATAAAATCCATACAATAAAATAGCTAAGAAATAAGCAAATTATTATTAAATAGAAGCAGCTGACCTTAAGGTCAAAGTTTACATACTTTGCCAAGCAGGGCTTAAAAGACAAATAAAGAAACTTGCTGCAGAAGAACACAACTCGTGGTAGCCATCCGACATGCCCACAGGCAATCGAATCGAGAGTGCATCCTAGCACGCATGGTCTTTGAAGCACTCCTCGTGGAACTCTATGTTCCCCAGTTCTTTCTCTGTGATTGATCAACAAAGGCACAAAGCCGTGAGTGCATGAAGTACTCAGCAAGTTGTAGGGAAATAGTATGCACATAGTATTCATGCAAGACTTGACAAGGAATAGCTACATGGTTGTTTTGCAGTAAGCAGTATTGACAATAAATACCGTAAATAGATAGAAAAGCATAATTAAAAGAAATAATAAATAAATAAACAATTGATTTGAAACAACCAGTGAACTACCCGTTCACTTCCCGACCAACAACTAGTGAACTACCCGCTCACTTCCCAACCATACCACCATCCGAATATTTTAAGAAAACTCTACCCCTCGCGTGAAATCACCAGGCATTGTCCATAACTGGGGACACGACTATTCGAATAATTTTTAACACTCTGCAGAGGTTGTACAGCTTGACCCACAAGAGATAATCAGTTCATAATGTTCGTCTAACACACTTTCGAAGGTGTACGACTAAACGATTATCATAAGGCTTTTTCAAAGTCCTGTTTTGACCCAGTTCTGCTCGCTAAGGTTTCACCACCGACTGATTCCACAAACTCATAACATTCCATCTCATAAAACAACACCACAGTCAAGGCCCCCTCTTGCGCCAAGCACTTCAACCCAAATAGAACCAAATCAAAATATTGCTAATTAATTAGCCAGATCTGTCCCATACTAGATATGTGGTTGTACGGTAAGGCCTAAATCAATGACGCACAATGTTAAGTCCTTAGTGACTACTCAGGCGAGGCAACCACATCCTAAGTCCATCCCCTTTATTGTACGATCATTCACCTAAGTATGAAACCATTTTTGTTCAACCCAACCAAATGACATCCTGTAACAGCCCTAACTTAGGGTTTGTATTTCAAATGTAAATTTTGAGGGGAAATAAAAACTTTTATTGTCTCTTCAAATCATTTGAAAGTTTCTACATTTTTTCCCTAGCAATTTCCATTTTCTAGAATTAAATTCTTGTGAATGGAGATTGTTGTCAGCAGATTCTTAGCTTTCAAACTTGTGATCATCCTCTGAAATTATTTTTCCTACCATCTTGATCATCCTATCTACCTCCCTGAATTATTTCACAATTTTTAGATTTTGTTTGCTATTTCAAATGGCCAAGTCAACTCTGTTTGAAATCTGGTCAAACTCCTGTACAAGCAGCTTGTGAATTTTCTCTAGAACAATGCAGTGCATAAAAGTTCTGGAAAAATTATACAAGGTTGTCCTCTGTCCCTAGTAGCTACCATAAAAATTTCGAAATTCTTGGAGCTCAGGAGCTACCTCTAAAATTCCCAAAACCTTCTCTGTCTTTTAAATCAAATTCTAAAGGTACTGTTCCTCGGGCCCGAACCCAACTCAGGCTCGAGTCCGACTCGCACACTTGGTTCGGTCGCGTCAACTAATCGCACCGCCCAAGTCCAATTGATCGCGACCGTCCGATGCAAATCGAACGATCCACGTCGCGTGCGCAACCGACCTGTCCGAATGCATACATCAATCTCGACCGTCCATCTCAGATCCAACGGTCGACGCGTTCTGATCGAAGTCAAACCACCTAATCGCACCGTGCGGTCTCGAGCTCGCACCGCTTTGCTCTGCTGCCGCCGACATGTGGGTCCCACTCGCCAAGATCGACCTCGTCTTCTCCGCACCTCACCGGAGCTCACGGCGTGTGCGCATGCTTGCCCGCGCCTCGTCGCCGCCACCTTTTGTCCTCGTGTCACCGTGAAGCATCGCCGGATCTCATCTACCCATCGAGCCCATCCACTACCCTTGCGTCCATTCGTGTTTTCTCCGCCCAAATTTCCTTTCCGTGGGAGAAGAACCGAGAGCAACGCCGCCGTGTTAAGCGCCGCCCTCGAGCCCGCGACCGCACCGTGTGATCCACTCTCTCGCCGCATCCATTTTGCCCGTTCAAGCTCGTAGCACCAGTGAATCATCCGAGCCGCCGTCGTCTCCGCCTCCGGTGATCTCGGCTCGCAAGCTTATTGGCGCTCTGGTGAGTTTCGGCCGTCACTTGGTCCCTTAGGATCGCATCATGTCTTGAAGTCTAACCGTGACCTTGTTTCGCTCTTTGGTGCATCACCGAGGTCGCGTCGCTTTCTTCTCCAAACTCGGTAAAGCGCCGCGTGTCAATTCCGGCGCCACCGTCCTCCTCCATCATCAAGATCGTGGGCTTATCGTTCTGGTGTCTCGCGATCTCGTGGCGCACCTTCTCGAAGCTTCTCATCGTCTGTAGCGTCATCTCCGCGCGCACCGCACCTTCTTCTCCGCCTCCGTTCGCCGCCAGCTCGCCGCCGGCATCTTCGTGGGTCCGCGTCACCGTCGTCGAGTTCGCTAGGTCCTTGCGAACCAGAAGGTACCACTCTTTCGCCCAGAAACCTCCTGGTTTGCAAGATCGATTCTGCGCGCCGCGCCACCGTGCCGTGCTCGCGGTGAACCGCCGGTGAAGATTAGTTTAACTCTAATCATGTCTACTTTGAGTCTCTGATTCGTGGGCCCTCTTTGGTTAATCACGTTTAGAAATCGTTTAATCCAACCGTTGCATTTCACTTTGTGTCACTGCCATGTGGGTCCATGTTGTCAGTTAGGTTTGTGTAGTTCTGGTTATGCGTTTTCTCTGATGGGAAGCGTATTTCACTGTGTGAGTGTTTTGGGTTTGCACCTTAGTGAGCCGAAGACGTATTCTTTGAATACGCCGACGTCACTTTAGTCGGTTTGTCTGCCGTCGTCGTTATTGCTGGCCATTGTCGATGGTGGGGCTTCTTGTTGGCGGTAGAAAAAGGATTTAATGCTTTAGTATTTCGTAATATGTTTTCATTGCCTTTGTTAATTCATTTTAACTTAGAAAATGCATAACTAATTCAATTTTATCCAAATTGCATGAAACCAGTCTTTGTTAATTTTCATTTTAAGTGTGCTACTTGATAAAATTAACTTCACCCATGTCTCTGTAGCAAAAATCTGTTAGCTAATAAAATGATGTCTTATGTATCTTCTAAATTAGAAAATGCATATCTCTTCCAATAATTGTCCAAATTAAATGAACCCAATTTCAAAATTTCATTTTCAGTATACTAACTATTAGGATAGGTTTTATACACTGGTTCTGTTCATGAGAATTTGTTAAGGAATTAACTAGTGACTTGTTGTGTTTTTAGCTTAGAAAATTCATGGAAAAATTGCTAATAACTTAAAATGATTTGTTCTCTGTTTCTAAAATTTTGTTATTGCATGCTTAGTCTGCTGTGTGAGTTTTGGCTTGTTTGATGTTGTTGAATGTTTGAGTTTTGTCGGTATTATTCGTTCTTATTTGCTGTTATGTTCGATCGTTAGGCTTCGATATTTGCGGCAACCCTGAGGACGATCCTCCGCACCATATCGAGCAACAGCAGCCAGGCAAGCAGTTTGATCATGATAATCCCAGTATTCTAAAGTCTAATATTTTGTTTCAGCTGTATGTATGCATTGCTTAATTTGTGTTAAATTGATTAGTTAAATTCGTAGTTGCATATCCACGTAGACAAAATATTGATCTCTACTACGAGCCTAGGTTATTTGCTGTGATTAGAGGTCGCTGGATGATCTCTTGTCACTTAGTAGATCCGGGTCAATTTGCTTAGACATGCTTAGCTATCGGTAGAACTAGGCGGTTATCGACCTTAGTCGGTAACCTTGATCACACAAAATTTGCTATAACTTTATGTTTCAAACATTTCGCTATGTTTAATTGCAAAATTAAAAATGAAAACAAAAATGATTTAGACTTGGGCACAATGGTAAGACCGGTGTGATCATTGGGTGTATTTGGAAAGGTGCCCGAGTCGATTAAGGACCGAGTTACTTGCGCCACCGTCTTGAGCATTTTGCGTGCTAACCACACTAGAGTATATGGGACCTCTCTTGACCTAGTACTTTGGCGTGTATTGGCTCAGGGTCGCAGGAGGTCGCGGGAGGGATGGAGGTGGGAGCATGGTAGTTGTCCAAAAGCTTTATCTGAGTGGGTAGTTGCCTTTCGGCTTTACCATGTAAGCGTATGGATTTCTATCCATACGAGCGGCTCGTAGTTAATACACAATATTGGAAGCAGTCTCGTAGGACTTAGTGTGCGTGCATACCTTCTAAGTGTGCTTTGGCTTAAAGCGATCAAGTGTGGGTACATTGGTACACCTCGCAGGTTAAAACTATTCGAATAGCCTCGTCTAGGTTATGGACACGCTCGGATCGCCCCAAGAACTAGACTACAACATTTAAATTAAAACTTGATGGGTGGTACGAATCTGGGGATTCGTGCTATGTTGTGGTGACTATTGGGATAGTCACTTCTCGGTTGTTTACCTTTACTCTTTTGTTATTATTACCTTACTGTTATTTCAATCTTTAAAAATGAATTGCAAACTTGCCTTCAACTGTATTATATTATTGCAAATGAAAATTGGCTTTATGCAAATAAAACATATGGCCTCCACCAAATAAGCCTGCATGTAGCATATGAATAGGTCTGCTAGTTCACACGTCAGTCTTGCGGGTACAAAGACAATCTTTGTACTCAGGTGCTTTGCTTAATGTTTTTGTTGCAGAGGAAGAAGGTGAGCCCCAAGGGCCTCACTTCTGTGAGCTGTGTTGCCGCTTCTTGGACGTCTAGACTTGGCGGTCCGGTCAGATGCCTTGTGGGTTGAAGGCACGCTGATTGGCTTTGTTTATAGCCATCTTATGGCACTTTTGCTTCCGCTGTCTTTCTGTTGTTATTTGTGTATCTGGTGGCCAGTCGGCCATTGTCTGTAATAACTCTACTATTTGTTTATCTTCCGTTTGGTAGTGGTGTGTTTGGACTCTATGTTTGGAATGGAGTTGATGTCTAATTTTGTATCGAGGTGTGTATACTGCTTTCTGGGAAGTATACAGATCTCGAGGATCAGTTTATTTGATTTGTGATGCTAGGACCAGGTGGTTGGTTAAGCATTACAAGCCAAATAAATTGGGGTCCTCACACATCCCTTGCCATGGCACAACAAATTTTAATAACAGTGGCCTCTGTCACAATTTCATATTTCATTAAGTCAAATTTTCATGATTAACCATTGTGAAGGAACCCATCGTACAACTAAAGCATGACTAAGCATATTTATATTTTCCCATGTTGGTAATAAAATATGTCCAACTAAAATTAGCCATTTATAGAGTTTCAAAGAAAACATGGCATTCACAAATTATCAAGGTGGTCATACTGTCGAATAGGTATTTAGCTACCCCAAAACAATTGATATAAAATTAGCAATGCATTTTGATATAAAATAATATAATTTTATAAAAATAGGTACAACATGATCAAAGGTCTACAACTTGCCTTCGTTGAAGGATGATGATACTTCGGCAGACTGATCGAGGAAAGCTTCAGACATGACAAATTCTATATGCGCAAAACGAGGTGAATAAATACAATAAATCCAAATAAAATCCAAAAATTATAAAATTAGGACCATTAGATATATATTGAATTTAGATGAATTTAGGAACAAGAAGTGATGGAATCGGAGTTCGTATGAAGGAGAACGAACACCCAGAAGTTTGAATATCACATGAAATGATAGAAAAAGGAAAAGAAGGGAATATTCTAAAGAATATTCCTTTTCAGGATTAAATGAGTAAAAGAAATGGCTGACACTTGGGCCCCATATGTAAGTGACCGAAGGAATAGAAAGAAGAAACAGAGCACTGACAGATCAGGGGAGACGCACAGCTCTAGTGGCGGCGCTGGCAAGGGAAGGTGCGGCGCCGGCGGGTGAACGAAAAAACAGAAAGGTGGCGAGGTGGGGAAAAGGTAGGAGGTAGCGGCGCTGGCTGCGATGGCCGGTGGCGACGCCGGCGGGGCCAAAGGCGCACGAGCGGCGGTGTTCCGGCGCTGGCTCGACGAGGGGAGGTGAGCATGGGCATGACGACGGAGTGGGGAATGTGTAGAGCCGGTCGAGGTAGCTGGAGAAAGTCCATCGAGGTGCAGCAACGATGACTAGAGACAGAAATGGTGGTGCAACGGTGACGACATGCTCCGGCGTTGGGAAAAATGAAATTGAGGTGGGGGATAGAAGATGACCGAGAACACGTTATGACGCGGTCAATACCTCACGAAGTGAACCAAAGAGGGAGATCAAGGCAAAGGAGGCACGACCGGACTTGGGGAAGGCGACGGCAGGCGTTCCGGCCGAACGGAGGCGAGGTAGGGGATGGTGCTTGGGGCAAAAAGAAGTGGAGGATGAGGCGATCATGGTGCTCTCTTTATAGGGCGAAGGCGGCAAAGTAATTGATGGGGACATGAGCGGGATTCTCAGCGGTGGGAGAGGCGCACGGCGTGGCATTGATGGCATGGTGAAGAGGGATTTCATGCCGCGATTGATGGTGGACATGATGGCGAGCGTTGATGATGGGCACGACGTGGGCGGCAGGAGCGGTGCACGGTGCGGCATGAGCGGCGCTGGCGGGCGTGTGGCACAGGCGAGTGCGGGTTGAGCGCTGGCGCGACTCGGGTGCAGCTGTAACACCCCAACTCACATAGAGCCTGGAATGCTACTAAAAATTACATTAAACCAATTTGAAGTAAGACCAAATACAAATTTTCGGCAGAGCCTCCCTTGTATAGTTAACTATACCGAGGTTCCGACAATTAACCATACCAATAAACAATAAATTCCATATTCAAGTTCATTCAAGCATGCAAGATAATCTAAATAACATAAACAAATCGTACTATTCTCATCATTACAATTAATTTGAAACTCAAGACCATCCTTAAGTGATTCTAAAGCAGTTCATTTATTATTGGAATAAAACTAATGGCAAACGCCTTAAGATTGTGAGGTACTGAGTGCATCCAACGTCTAATCCCTCCCATGCATGTTGTTCCTGCCAGATGTACCTAAAACATATAAAAGCAAGAGTGAGCCCAAAGACTTAGCAATTATCAACAAGGTTAAAGCAAAGATCATAGTCATAGCATCAACACTCCACAACATCATTACATTAATCAAAGCTTTCATACTTATGGAATGCGACCAAATGCAATGCACCTTTTGAACTTTATCTCTTTTCGCATTTTACCGGTAATGCAGGATATACATCCGTCGATGTATACCCTTGCCTGTGCCCTCTGGCACAGGGATCAAGAGCCTATACACCACATGTATAGGGACCTTTGCCCATCATCTCAATGATGGGGACCTCTTTTCTCACTTGCCCACATTCCGCGAATGTGGGGACCTCGAGCCCGTCATTGCATGACGGGGACCTCAACAAAGTATACTTAGTCACCACGTGACCAAGACCCAAACATGCACAAAACATGCATATGCACTATGACATCATCTTTCATACATACGAATTCAACGTGTACACAATAACATGTAAGCATTAACATCATACGAAGGAAACTTTAACCATAACTTGCATTCATCAAGATAGATGGAAGCTCATCACATTAACATAGACAAAGGTTATTAGATCATAATTCGCCATAGGTTCCACTAGTTGAAACACTTTTATTTCATCACCAAAACATTCCATCGAATCCTCTCCGGCTGTTAAAGGTCAAAACCAATCCACTTTCTACTGCTCTTCAAATAGCTTGGTTCCCAAAATCTCACCACTATCATATACTTATCCACTGCCAACCAGTTGCCAAATTACACTTTAAAAGACTCTGCAACACAAGTTGGTTAATTCCTTTCTCAAAAGGAAGAAACAAACAAATATGAGTTTCAACACACAAGAAAACGTTGCTCCTCAGAGTGAGCACGAGACCAAGAGAAACAATCAAATAGAAATGTACTCGGAAAACAAAATACGAGTCCATAGTTGAAGGCACATGTCCCATAAGAAGGAATTTCAACCTCGAAAAAAGAAATCATGATAAAACATTGCTATTGAAATTCGCGAAAATCTTAAGCTGTAACGACAGAAAAGTTGCAAATTACAATTCCTAACTACAACCTCAAATACTTAAGGTACACCTTTTTCGTTAACGGAGAAAGCAATTTCCTTTGATTACAACATCATTAAGCCAACTCAAAATAAAAGAGCCTCTAAGTTCAAATCACATGAATCACTTAAGAATCAAATAGAACTTTTCCAACACTTCGCTTTGCTCAACAAATTTCAGCTACTACCCGAACCATCTCATACTCACGGTCTTACTAACCTCGTCATTATATACTCTTAGCATGAATCATCATAGCCTACTATCCCATCATAAACATTTCGAAAAGAACACGATGACTTATTTCAATTTTTCTTTCTATAAGATTGCAACAATCAACTTGTTCAAGAGAATAACTCATACACAAACTACCTTATCGAAGTAAACCTCTTTTAATAAGGGCATGCTGCCCCAAGTCATCCTCGCAAAACACAGATACATATATTACTTTTATTGTCCACCATTCACCTGTTAGCAAAAGCTCAATACCAATTTAGTGCGCACTAATTCCAATCTAGAGGCTATCATAAACAATTGGTGACTATTCCATCATGTAAACAAAGATCACCAACTAGATCCCATCAGTTCATCTCTTAGCGATGCTCAACATCATACTTCGATACATTATAATTGCACATAGCACTTACATATGATAAGTACTTATCCATAAAAGATAACTCCAAGATTAATATCCACTATAACAATAATCTAACACCTTCTGGACTTATCCATCCCAAAGGGCTAGATTAATCCGTTGAGACCCGCAAATCCAATCTAACTGAGAAGCTTACCCAATTTATCATCCATAGTGATCAAACCAGTTTCATCAACGTTCCATACTTCTTAATAACTCTTTTGAACCCAATTAGGTAAGGACATACTCTTAGTCACTACCCATCAGGTAATTACTCTATGTCAACATCGAATTAATCAACTTCAATTCCAAGGATCCGAGTTAAGACCAATTATGCACCACGCTACAAATCTGACTTGATAACTCAAACCTTATCAATGAACTTCTATGTTTAACACCTCTCGTTTAAACATAACAAGACCTCACAAAAAGATTTTAACTCCTTTCAGAAAAAGGGGCATTAACTTCAACACTTGAAATAATCCAAAAGAAATACGTAAAGCCAAAACCTTCACATGATAAAGAACTTCCAACAGAAAACTTTCAGTATCCAATACCAAGCGAATAAATGAATCAGATTTTCCAATAAGAAGGGCAGAACTCCCGTGACACAAATAGGGACCAAGTGAAATCCCAACCACTGCCTTGTAACCAAGACCCCAAGAAAATTCGTCATCCTCATTTATACCCAGAATTGGCCTAAATCAAGCTCAAGAAGAGAACAACTTTTCTAAAAGAATTCACCCACAGTACCTATAGCTATGGTACTCGGGGTAATCACTTCACTAATTTTATACCACGAACGGTGGTGTAACCTAGTAAAGCCCAGAGCCACAACCACGACCTCAACCTCTTAACACCAACTATAGTTACATAACCATCATAATAATCAAATCATAAGCATTCATATTCAATTCAAAACAGCAATGATCAATGCGTTAGAACGAAAACGTAAATGCAATGCTTGACCCAAACCCCAACCTACTGTGCATAGTGTGTCAAGTTTAACAATTCTATTACCACGGACCTACAGCCCGCTCTGATACCAACTATAACACCCCAACTCACATAGAGCCTGGAATGCTACTAAAAATTACATTAAACCAATTTGAACTAAGACCAAATACAAATTTTCGGCAGAGCCTCCCTTGTATAGTTAACTATACCGAGGTTCCGACAATTAACCATACCAATTAACAATAAATTCCATATTCAAGTTCATTCAAGCATGCAAGATAATCTAAATAACATAAACAAATCGTACTATTCTCGTCATTACAATTAATCTGAAACTCAAGACCATCCTTAAGTGATTCTCAAGTAGTTCATTTATTATTGGAACAAAACTAATGGCAAACGCCTTAAGATTGTGAGGTACTGAGTGCATTCAACGTCTAATCCCTCCCATGCATGTTGTTCCTACCAGATGTACCTAAAACATATAAAAGCAAGAGTGAGCCCAAAGACTCAGCAAGTATCAACAAGGTTAAAGCAAAGATCACAGTTATAGCATCAACACTCCACAACATCATTACATTAATCAAAGCTTTCATACTTATGGAATGCGACCAAATGCAATGCACCTTTTGAACTTTATCTCTTTTCGCATTTTACCGGTAATGCGGGGTATACATCCGTCGATGTATACCCTTGCCTGTGCCCTCTGGCACATGGACCAAGAGCCTATACACCACATGTATAGGGACCTTTTCCCATCATCTCAATGATGGGGACCTCTTTTCTCACTTGCCCACATTCCGCGAATGTGGGGACCTCAAGCCCGTCATTGCATGACGGGGACCTCAACAAAGTATACTTAGTCACCACGTCACCAAGACCCAAACATGCACAAAACATGCATATGCACTATGATATCATCTTTCATACATACGAATTCAACGTGTACACAATAACATGTAAGCATTAACATCATACGAAGGAAACTTTAACCATAACCCGAATACTTGCCTCAACTGTGCGAGAACGGTGGACGCGAAGAGGGTGCTGCCCCTAGGATCACGCTCCCACCTGCACATAAAGATAACCCCAATCTAAGGCCAACATACTGGACTAAAAACATAAGTAACATCACAATTGAACTCGATAAACTCCTAAGCGTTTTCTAATCTTCTAATTTCTAGCGATCGATTTGGTGCCCACTGCGGCGAGTCAACTTCTAAAATAAATAACTTTCTTCTCAGGAGTCCAAATAAGATGATCTTATACTTTCTGAAAAGTTAATTAAATTACCTAAATAAACTTAGTTGGGGAGCCCTTTTGATTCTACAATTTACTGCCCCTAGCAAGCCAATCTATCATACATCAGAATTCACGTCGGGTTCTCTGGATAGTACACTAAAACCACCATAACTTTTGATACGAAAGTCCAAATCTTGCGTTCTTATTTCGTCTTTAACTAATGGTGTAACCCCATTTCCTACAGACTGTCCAAAAACTGACAGATCAACAGGACAGCGACACAAAAAAATTCATATCTTTTGATCCGTAAGTCGGAATCCGGTGATCTTGGCGGCCACTGAAAGCTAAGAGAATTATCTAAATATCTCTAGGAGATGGGATCTCCAGATTCGGCCACTAAGGACACGAAAACTGCCCGCCAAATCTCTGGACAGAAAGCAATCTAGAACCGACATTGCTAAGATACACAAATCTATGACTTTAACGAACGATGAACAGGGGTTACCTTTGGAAAACCCGCTGTAGAACACGATGAACATCACCAGATCTTTCTCCTTCCCTTCTCCCTTCTCCCACTTCTTCTCCCTTTCTTCCTCTACCTTCCTCCCTCTTCTTGCTTGGCGCCAGCACACAAGAACAAAGAGGTGCGCTCGGAGGAGATGGGCAAGGCCAAGGGGCAGCTACTATAGCACCGTGGTACTGTAGCAATGACGGTGGAACTGTACCAGGTGCGAAGGTACTGTAGCAGATTAGGGTTTTGCCCTCTCCCACTTGTAGCTAGCTGCTCCCTCTCCCACCTTGGGCCAAAATCAAGTGGGCCAAAAGCCCCGGCCCAGGTTGTCTACCTTTTGTAGAAATCCCCCTCTAATCCTCTATTAAATCGCTTTGCTAATTGGTCCTTCTCTCTAATTTATTTCTTCTTAGCAAATTAAATTTGGGATATTACATTCTACCCCCCTTAAACGGAATTCGCCCCCAAATTCTAATCACGCTTAACGCCAAAGAAGCACCCAATTTACCAACAATACCACGAACCTGCTATGAACAATTCCGAATATTGCTCGCGCATGCAGGACTCCAACTCACAAGTCGCTTTCCTCTCGAACTTGGGGGACCACATCACCTTGATGGATATCAACGTCTTACACCTCAACATTCGACTCGACCTTTACAGGTACAATCAACACACAACTCTCAAAGGCAAGGTCTTACTCGTTGGCCAACGGCTCTAACAAAAACTCAAGCTCCGAACCTCTTAGGTACTCACTCCGCACTGGAACATACAAGAAATTGCGTACTTCGCGTATGGACTCGAGACGGTCCTAGCAAAACGCCAACTTACAAAACCCCGTAACTATCGGGACCTATCCAACACACCTTTGGTGAAACTTCTCTTTGGTACCGAATTACACCGTCTGCACAAAACACACGGAACTCTATTTCCAACTCTCAGTCGATCACTTTACCTATGCAAGCAGCATCTCCTTTAACAAGGGACGCACAAAGAACTCGCCTACCAACTCCTTTATCTGAAGAACTCAACTGAAAACAAAGGAGTCATAATGCAACCAACTCAAAACCATGTTCCCTTCAGATGAGCCCAATCCAAAATCTATGGATTTAACATGAAAACTTTTCCACTTTTCAATTAAGGAGTTTGCAAATAACACCACGTAAGCCAAAGGAGAAATCACTCGAATGCACAAATCAATCTTTTTTTCTAAACCAGAAATAATCACACATGTGAACATAAAGCCAACTCAAATTGCAAACGACCTCTGTCATAAACACGCAGCTCAAACAAGAATCAAGAGAGTATTTTATTACCCGAGAAAACATTCTTTTCTCAATCCTTTCTTTTAAGAATTTAACTTTCCTTAAACCATGGGATTCCGAGTCATTGTACCACACACTAACTCATTACTCTTAAATTAGCAACCTCACGCGATGCTCAAACCGAATACGTCATTCACCTCTTATAGAGAGACTCTACTGACCCCACCAAACATTCTCTAGCCAACTCCTCTACCAACGGAGTTACTTTGGTAAATAATTTCTAATGCACCTCAGCATGGACTTCGCCCACAAACACATCACCTCAATCTGTTAAGGATAATCAACTTCAAATTCACATCACACATTCTCATTTATTATATCAAAAAGATTCTACCCATGATCAACACACTATTTAGGATCCACTGTTGTTCTTCTATTTCTACATATAATCAAGGAGCGACCAAGATTCTAGCATAAACCACAAGCCCCATTTCGACCTCTAAGACTCCTACAATTAAATTCTAGTGTAAAAGATTGGGAAATCCTCAGATTCGAGTACTAAACCCCCACAATCTAAACATACTCAATCCTTAACATCATCATGTAAACATATTCCCGACCAAATTATCTTTAGAAATATTCTAACTCCTAGAGGGTTATTCACTGAAGCCAAGTCATACCTAGTAATAACTCAACAATCCCTACTATCCCATTAATCAGCACGACGCTTAGATTTCTCCACATCGCTATTCTCATTAAACTTCACCATCATAACTCTTCTACAATCTTACTAAGTACCCAATCGCGATACTCTAATAAATTTATCAAGAGTCCATGCTTTCGTGAATTCCAACATTCCAACATAGACAAAGGTTATTAGATCATAATTCGCCATAGGTTCCACTAGATGAAACACTTTTATTTCATCGAAAAAATATTCCATCGAATCCTCTCCGGCTGTTAAAGGTCAAAACCAATCCACTTTCTACTGCTCTTCAAATAGCTTGGTTCCTAAAATCTCACCACTATCATATACTTATCCACCGCCAACCAGTTGCCAAATTACACTTTAAAAGACTCTGCAACACAAGTTGGTTAATTCCTTTCTCAAAAGGAAGAAACAAACAAATACGAGTTTCAACACACAAGAAAACGTTGCTCCTCAGAGTGAGCACGAGACCAAGAGAAACAGTCAAATAGAAATGTACTCGGAAAACAAAATACGAGTCCATAGTTGAAGGCACATGTCCCACAAGAAGGAATTTCAACCTGGAAAAAAGAAATCATGATAAAACATTGCTATTGAAATTACAAACTCTTAAGTCAGAATTCACGAGAAAAGTTACAAATTACAATTCCTAACTACAACCTCAAATACTTAAGGTACACCTTTTTCGTTAACAGAGAAAGCAAATTCCTTTGATTACAACATCATTTAGCCAACTCAAAATAAAAGAGTCTCTAAGTTCAAATCACATGAATCACTTAAGAATCAAATAGAACTTTTCCAACACTTCGCTTTGCTCAACAAATTTCAGCTACTACCCGAACCATCTCATACTCACGGTCTTACTAACCTCGTCATTATATACTCTTAGCATGAATCATCATAGCCTACTATCCCATCATAAACATTTCGAAAAGAACACAATGACTTATTTCAATTTTTCTTTCAATAAGATTGCAACAATCAACTTGTTCAAGAGAATAACTCATGCACAAACTACCTTATCGAAGTAAACCTCTTTTAATAAGGGCATGCTGCCCCAAGTCATCCTCGCAAAACACAGATACATATATTACTTTTATTGTCCACCATTCACCTGTTAGCAAAAGCTCAATACCAATTTAGTGCGCACTAATTCCAATCTAGAGGCTATCATAAACAATTGGTGACTATTCCATCATGTAAACAAAGATCACCAACTAGATCCCATCAGTTCATCACTTAGCGACGCTCAACATCATACTTCGATACATTATAATTGCACATAGCAATTACATATGATCAGCACTTATCCATAAAAGATAACTCCAAGATTAATATCCACTATGACAATAATCTAACACCTTCTGGACTTATCCATCCCAAACGGCTAGATTAATCCGTTGAGACCCGCAAATCCAATCTAACCGAGAAGCTTACCCAATTTATCATCCATAGTGATCAAACCAGTTTCATCAGCGTTCCATACTTCTTAATAACTCTTCTGACCTCAATTAGGTAAGGACATACTCTTAGTCACTACCCATCAGGTAATTACTCTATGTCAACATCAAATTAATCAACTTCAATTCTAAGGATCCGGGTTAAGACCAATTATGCACCACGCTACAAATCTGATTTGATAACTCAAACCTTATCAATGAACTTCTATGTTTAACACCTCTCGTTTAAACATAACAAGACCTCACAAAAAGATTTTAACTCCTTTCAGAAAAAGGGGCATTAACTTCAACACTCGAAATAATCCAAAAGAAATACATAAAGCCAAAACCTTCACATGATAAAGAACTTGCAACAGAAAACTTTCAGTATCCATAATACCAAGCGAATAAATGAAACAGATTTTCCAATAAGAAGGGCAGAACTCCCGTGACACAAATAGGGACCAAGTGAAATCCCAACCACTACCTTGTAACCAAGACCCCAAGAAAATTTGCCATCCTCATTTATACCTGCACTGGCCTAAATCAAGCTCAAGAAGAGAACAACTTTTCTAAAAGAATTCACCCACAGTACCTATAGCTATGGTACTCGTGGTAATCACTTCACTAATTTCATACCACGAACGGTGGTGTAACCAGTAAAACCAGAGCCACAACCACGACCTCAACCTCTCAACATCAACTATAGTTACATAACCATCATAATAATCAAATCATAAGCATTCATATTCAATTCATAACAAAGAATGATCAATGCGTTAGAACGGAAACGTAAATGCAATGCTTGACCCAAACCCCAACCCATCGTGCATAGTGTGTCAAGTTTAACAATTCTATTACCACGGACCTCACACCGCTCGATACCAACTGTAACACCCCAACTCACATAGAGCCGGAATGCTACTAAAATTACATTAAACCAATTTGAACTAAGACCAAATACAAATTTTAGAGAGCCTCCCTTGTATAGTTAACTATACCGAGGTTCTGACAATTAACCATACCAATTAACAATAAATTCCATATTCAAGTTCATTCAAGCATGCAAGATAATCTAAATAACATAAACAAATCGTACTATTCTCATCATTACAATTAATCTGAAACTCAAGACCATCCTTAAGTGATTCTCAAGCAGTTCATTTATTATTGGAATAAAACTAATGGCAAACGCCTTAAGATTGTGAGGTACTGAGTGCATCCAACGTCTAATCCCTCCCATGCATGTTGTTCCTGTCAGATGTACCTAAAACATATAAAAGCAAGAGTGCACCCAAGGACTCAGCAAGTATCAACAAGGTTAAAGCAAAGATCACAGTTATAGCATCAACACTCCACAACATCATTACATTAATCAAAGCTTTCATACTTATGGAATGCGACCAAATGCAATGCACCTTTTGAACTTTATCTCTTTTCGCATTTTACGGTAATGCGGGTATACATCCGTCGATGTATACCCTTGCTCGTGCCCTCAGCACGGGGACCAAGAGCCTATACACCACATGTATAGGGACCTTTGCCCATCATCTCAATGATGGGGATCTCTTTTCTCACTTGCCCACATTCCGCGAATGTAGGGACCTCAAGCCCGTCATTGCATGACGGGGACCTCAACAAAGTATACTTAGTCACCACGTGACCAAGACCCAAACATGCACAAAACATGCATATGCACTATGACATCATCTTTCATACATACGAATTCAACGTGTACACAATAACATGTAAGCATTAACATCATACGAAGAAAACTTTAACCATAACCCGAATACTTGCCTCAACTGTGCGAGAACGGTGGACGCGAAGAGGGTGCTACCCCTAGGATCACGCTCCCACCTGCACATAAAGATAACCCCAATCTAAGGCCAACATACTGGACTAAAAACATAAGTAACATCACAATTGAAGTCGATAAACTCCTAAGCATTTTCTAATCTTCTAATTTCTAGCGATCGATTTGGTGGCCACTGTGGCCAGTCAATTTCTAAAATAAATAACTTTCTGCTCAGGAGTCCAAATAAGATGATCTTATACTTTCTGAAAAGGTAATTAAAGTACCTAAATAAACTTAGTTGGGGAGCCCTTTTGATTTTGCCATTTACTACCCCTAGCAAGCCAATCTATCAGACATCAGAATTCACATCGGGTTCTCTGGACAGTACACTAAAATCACCATAACTTTTGCTACGAATGTCGAAATATTGCGTTCTTTATCTCTATGAAAAGGTATAGAAATTACCTACATTTTTTGTTATATCTAGATCCTCTGATTTCGTCTTTAACTAATGGTTTAACCCCGTTTCCTACAGACTGTCCAAAACTGACAGATCAACAGGACAGCGACACTAAAAAATTCATATCTTTTGATCCGTAAGTCGGAATCCGGTGATCTTGGCGGCCACTGAAAGCTAAGAGAATTATCTAAATATCTCTAGGAGATGGGATCTCCAGATTTGGCCACTAAGGACACGAAAACTTCCCGCCAAATCTCTAGATAGAAAGCAATCTAGAACCGACATTTCTAAGATACACAAATCTACGACTTTAACGAACGATGAACAGGGGTTACCTTTGGAGAACCCGCTGTAGAATACGATGAACATCACCAGATCTTTCTGCTTCCCTTCGCCCTTCTCCCACTTCTTCTCCCTTTCTTCCTCTACCTTCCTCCCTCTTCTTGCTTGACCTGCGGCACACAAGAACAGCAGGGCTGCGCCTCGGAGGAGATGGCAGCAAGGGCCAAGGGGGGCAGCCATCAGAGCACCATGGCATGTGAGCGAACGGTGGCACTGTGAGCAGAGCAAAGTGAGGCTTAGTGAGCAGATTAGGTTTTGCCCTCTCCCACTTGTAGTGGGTCGCTCCTCTCCCACCTTGGGCCAAAATCAAGGGGGCCAAAAGGCCCAGCCCAGGTTGTCTACCTTTTGTAGAAATCCCCCTCTAATCCTCTATTAAATCACTTTGCTAATTGGTCATTCTCTCTAATTTATTTCTTCTCAGCAAATTAAATTTATGGTATTACAGCAGCCCAGCCAATCGGTGCAATTGGCGACGCGATTTTCGGCCCGAGAATAAAAATAAAATAAATTCTGAGATTTACATTTCAGAGAAAATTCAAATAGAAATTTGAAATTTGAAATTTTTGACTGAGGTTTGAATTTGAGATGAATTCAAAAGGACAATGAATTCGAAATTGGCTGCAAAATGAATTGGATTTTAGGACAAATATTTGAATTGAGACCTAGAATTTGGATTTTGATTGGAGTTGAAATCAGATTCAAGATTTAATTTGAATAATATTTATATAAGCAAGAATTCCAAATTAAAAGCCAACACTTTGAAATAATTAATTAAGTTAAATTTTAGAACAAAGAAAAGAATTTTTGGGTAAACAGAAAATAAATAAAATAAACTTAACTCCAAGAAATAGCAAAAGAACTTGGAGAAATCCAAGAAAACCCAAAAAATCAAATAAACCAAATTTTGAATTAATTGAAGTTTGATTTATTCATATTAAATTGTTTTAATTTCTAAAATTTTAATTTAAGCTTTAAACAAATCAAGAAAATTTAATTGGTTCTTTTTATTTTAAATTTTTTAGAAAGATCCGAAAATTAGAATGTTACAATGACACGACGAAATTCAGATGGTTGTCTTGCCATTGGTGCCCTTGACATCGACCAGTTTCAGGAGAAGCACACCGGAGATGCAGAGGATGATAAAGGGTAAAATCGTCCAAAATGGTATTGCTTCAATGTTTTCGACGAATTTGGTGGTCTTTTTGGTAAGCCTAGCATTCGAGTGGTATATTGGAAAATTGTAAAGATCATAATGATACGGAGGCAATTTCCCTTGAAACTGTGCATCCTTTTCTTCTAAATGAACAATAACCAGAGCTTTTAACCGTTCTAGTGGTCAGGGGCTAGTCGCGCGGCCGCCACCGCCACGATTAAAGCATTTCTCACATGTTTGTTTTCTAAGATGTGTAGATGCGTGACTTCTATGTTTTAGGGGTGTATCACTTCATAATGTTGCGCCCTGTTCTTCGTTTTGTGCCTTGTCATGTCAAAGTTAACTTCCGCAATTATGGACCCGCTGCAGTTTGAGTTACAGTTAAAACAAAAAGGTGGTAAAATTAGGACCTAAACCTAAGATGATGACATGAAGGTGCCGCAGCCACATTCTGCCCCTGTCACTTGTGCTCTCCAGAAATATGGAAGCCCCTTTCTAGAAACAGTGGCAAACTTAGGTAATGAAACACCGAGTTTCAACTAAACTGAACACAAAAGCGATGTTCTAGAGGGTTCCTTCCTACTCATAGATTCACACCTATCTACCGAATTGTGGCTAAGTTAACAAGAAGCAAAAAGGCAGTTCAACAAATATGAATTTGATTTCTCAAATTTTCCTCACTTGTATCTTCTCATTTGCTGGAAGGGGGTTTGCCCATAGTTCAGTATGTCGATGATACTATCTCGTTTGTCGATGATGATGACGTGGAGAAAGTTATGAAGTATGAAGATTTTGTTAGTATGCCTCTTTTAATAACTTGACCTTCACGAGGGTTAAGTATATTTACTGGAGATGCTAAGAATAAGGAAGAGTACAATTGTAGTACTACTACTATACTGCTGTAGGCAAGCAATATGCCTTTCAATTATTACATGGGGTTCCCTGTCAGCAAAGGTAGCAAGGATGAAAAGTTCATGCTTGAAAGATACAAAAGGTAGGTTGGATAGAAAGGATAAGTTGGCGGAAAGGGAAATTACTTTCAATTGAGGGCAGGGTGGTGCTGATTAATGCTTGCTTGAGTTGTATCCCTATTTATGTGCTATCCTTTTACTGTGCACCCAAGAGGGTGTTACAAAGAATGGAATGCATCAGAGCTTGACATCTGTGGCAATAAGACATAGGGTACTAGGAGCAACATGTAAGTAATTGACATGCTGTTTGTCTAGCCTGGGGCTGTTGAACTTAAATTCCATGAACATATATAAGGAAAAAAAAAATTATATGCCACTGTAAATGTTTTAGATCCCTAATCTTTTATTACAAAACAACATCTTCCTTCCATGCCAATTGTGTTGCAGGGGTTGGTGTTGTCAATCAGCTGGCGGCTGAGAAGCCTTGTGTGGTCGCCGCGCTGTTACTATCCCCAAAGAACAATTCAAAGAGGCAAGATGCTCCAAAATAGCAGCCACCACTGTGGCGTCGATGCCGGCGTCGAAGACCCATCAGCTAGCAAAACCGGAGACCGCGGCGTCGGATGTTAATTTTGGATCAGCCGGCAGCGACGAACGCCATGTATGGTACTCCACAATCAGGCAATGTAGTGCTCTCGCCATACGATGGTTCCGTTGGCAGCACCGCTGCCGCTGGATGCCTGTGCCACGAGAGCTGGTGCCGTGAGGAGCCGCCACCGGATTGATTAATTGAAGGAGAGGAGCAGGTGGTCGATGAAGACGCAGGCGGAACTGCCGAGGTTTGGTTCGGTGTGATTCCAACAAAATAGGTTGACGACAACTAAATCTCAATTTGAATGGCTTTTCTCTTAATTTCCATAATTTTTTTAGACAAAACGGTCCGTCCCATGCAACCAGTAAGGTGGCATACGAAGCAATCTAGATCGGGGGAGGTCGATCAATGGCTGATGGAACCGGGAGTACGTACTCCTAGTGGTATTAAGCCATTTTCCTATGTGTGTATATATATGTATGTATGTATGTATATGTATACATGTATATGTATACATGCATGTAGGTTCCATGCAGTCATGCGATTCGTTGGAAGAGCAAGATGCCTTTAGACATCTTGGTTTTCATTTGGTTGTTGGTTAGAGGCCTGATTTTGACAAAAAGATAATCTAATCAAAAGAAAATGGAACTGCGATTCGTTGGAAGAGCAAGATGCCTTTAGACATCTTGGTTTTCATTTGGTTGTTGGTTAGAGGCCTGATTTTGACAAAAAGATAATCTAATCAAAAGAAAATGGAAGCGAAATGCTCCGCGTTCAACAACGTAATCTAATCAAAAGATAATGGAAATGAAGCACTTCCGGTAGATCAGTGCATGCCTAATCATACCTGCAGCAACAGGCTGGTAGTGATTAATTAAAGATAATTGTACCGTGCACAACACATTTGTATTTTTCTTAATGCACTCATGCAAAATGGTTAACCAAGTGTGGCTGACATGGCACCCTAAGAGTTTATATGTTGGCCTCCTTTGTCCTAAACTAGCAAGGTGGTACTAAACTCAATACTCATATGCATACATATACATGGGCCACACATGGGCTCTATTCATCTTGGGCCGGGATATTTAAACTCTATTGGAGACATTAAGCCATGCGTGGTATGGTATTATAATACTATTGGAACTGTAGCTATTTTTGCTGAATATATAAGCATTTTTCGAAGTATTTTAATCCAGAAATTTGCTAGATAAAACATGAAAATAACTATAACTAAGAACACTATAGTTATACTAGATTCTACAAAACGAAGCTAGCATTCCTATCTCGATGTTCATAACAATAATGAGAAAATAAAACTAAGTAAGCGACAAGCGTGAGATAGGCATACCGGATCTTTCGGTGGAAGGAGTAGAAGAAGTAGAAGCAGGAGTCTTGGTGAGGTCGTGCGTTAGTCATGGCGTAATGGGCGTCGTGGTAGTAGTTGTTCGATTGATGTAGATGTAGCAGAAACCGTGGATGTTGTGGTAGTAGTCGTGCGGATCAGTGAGAAAAGGATGAAGCGAGCAGTCGCGCGAACGCTTCCCAAAAACCTTATTCGTCCTCGCTCGTGCAAGCCTTCGAGGACGGGGTTCCGGAGGCCTGCTCTCCCGGTGCGACCGTACACGTGACTCGCCGGGATGGAGATCGCCAGAGACAACGAACAAACTGTGATTCTGTATTGTGGAAGTGAAAACTTGTGAACCAGAACCAGTACTCTCAGTTTCTCTTAAATAGCCAAAAGAAAGGAGTCCAAAGGCCAACAGTTACCATTGATTCAACAGAATCGAAAGGCCAACAGTTGCCATTGATTCGGCAGAATCGAAAAGCCAACAGTTGGAATCCGAAAGACCAAAGGTTGCCATTGATTCGCCATCAGAACTGAAACCTTTTAATAGCCAAAAATAAAGAGACTGAAGACCAAAGGTCACCATCAATTACGAGTCAGTGCATTTCGATTTTCGAATAGATAAAGAAAATCGCGCCCGCACCTGACACGCCTGTGTACGCGCGCACACGCACACGCACACACGCACCGCACCGCACCGCACCGCACCGCACGGCACGGCACGGCTCGGCTCGGCGAGGCACGGCTCGGCGAGGCGAGCGAGCGCGCGCGTGTGTTGGCTCTTTCCAA
The DNA here is from genome assembly GCA_036346255.1 of Ampelocalamus luodianensis. Classification (NCBI taxonomy): domain Eukaryota; kingdom Viridiplantae; phylum Streptophyta; class Magnoliopsida; order Poales; family Poaceae; genus Ampelocalamus; species Ampelocalamus luodianensis. The sequence goes on along the minus strand of CM070627.1, from coordinate 10,816,588 downwards.
TTCCACAATAGGGCTACCACGTTCCACCTTATAAAGTGGTGTAACTCCCCTTCATCTGTCCATATGGGACTAAACAGTCATGCACATGCACATGGGCCTTTGAGATTTACCAGGAATTAATTAGAATATAATATTTGGGCCTAGCCCAGATTAATTCCAACAATCCCCCATCAGATCCCAATGGCACATGTCAGATGCCTTGATCCACAGTATTGTTTTTAATATACCAGTGTTTTGATGGAGACCGGTTAAAGTTGAACATCCACCTAGAACAGAAGTTACACTTATCCACAACTGCACAATGGACTAAGCCTTGAATTGACAGTTTTGTGTGAATAAGTTTTACTTAAGTCCTTAACTGATACTAGGCTGCCAGGCATCCCCGCGGGTTGGAGCATATAAGTCATACTCCTGACCTATTCATGAGCTTCCTAGAAATTACCCTATTTCATAGACTGTGACTAGCGATCGGGCTCATATAGGTGTGTTCTTCAAGAGCGCTCTGTAGGATAGCATCTTTGCTTTAATAAGCCACAGAACACATTAAGATAAAAATCAACCTGCCATACAGATTTAGGAGAAAATTGCATCTCCAATGGAGTGGGTCTATAAGGTACTCTCCTCTCAGTTAACCAATAGCTTGTTTCGCCAATCCTACTTCACGGGATCTCCGATCATATAGGATGGGTTACCACTATGGTATAACTCACGTGGGTCTCAAACCCATCTCCCTCGATGCATTGTCTATCACATTTCGTGATAAACCCTTTGTGAAGGGATCTGCCAGATTCTTAGCTGTTTGGATATAATCCAAAGCTATTACTCCGGAGTTTCTCATTTTTTCGCGGACTTGATCTTCTCTTCACATGTCTTGATGCCTTCATATTATCCTTAGAAGCTATTCACTTTGACAATCACGATCGATTGTCACGATTCATCGAATAGCCGTGCATCGGTTTTTCAACCACCGCAAATCCATCAAGAGCTCACGAAGCCATTCGGCTTCAACGATGGCGATATCTAATGCCGTGAGTTCGCTTCCATTGTTGACCTCGTTAAGATGGTGCGCTTGCAAGACTTCCATGAAACAGCGCCACCTCCAAGTGTGAAGACATATCCACTTGTGGCCTTAATCTCATCGACATCGATATCCGGTTTGAATCGCTATAACCCTCTAGTACCCTAGGGTACCGGTATAGTGAATGCCATAACTCATATTACCCTTTAGATAGCGCATTACCCTCTCAAGAGCATGCCAATGATCATCTCCCGGATTAGAAACAAACCGGCTTAGTTTGCTCACAACAAGCGAGATGTCGAACTGGTACCGCTAGCTAAATACATAAGTGAACCAATTATCGAGAATATCTCAATTGGTCTCGGCTATTCTCCGATTCTTCCTAAACAACACGCTAGGATCATAAGGTGTTGGAGAAGGTTTGCAGTCGCTATAACCAAAACGACTCAGAACCTTTTCCACATAATGAGATTGCAACAATGTAATTCCACCATCATCACCTCTCAACGACTTGATGTTCAAGATAACATCGGCTACTCCCGGATCTTTCATCTCAAAATTCGAGACAAGAAATTCTTGACCTCCTTAATCACATTAAGGTTGGTCCCAAAGATCGATATGTCATCAACATACGGACATAGAATGACTCCTCGCCCCACCATGGCGATAATACACACATCACATCGACTTCATTCACAATAAAGCTGCGGATGTTAAGGTTTTGTCGAACTTTTCATGCCACCGCTTAGGTGCTTGTTTAAGACCATACAAAGATTTCAATAACTTGCACACCTTTCCTTCTTGACCATTTACTACAAATCCATCCGTTTGTTCCATGTAAATTTCTCGTCCAATTCTCCATTTAGAAAAGCCGTCTTAACGTCCATCGATGAGCGAGAAGACCGTGTGAGGCAACCAGAGATAGTAGTACACGAATAGTGGTCAATCTAGCCACAGTGAATAAGTATCAAAGAAATCTTCGCCTTCCTTTGGGTATAACCCTTGGCCAAGCCGTGCCTTATACTTCTCGATAGTACCATCGGGCCTAAGCTTCTTTTTGAACACCCACTTACATCCTACTGGGTTTACAACCATAAGGACGCTCGGTGATCTCCCAAGTTCCATTAGAGATAATGGAATCCATTTCACTACTGACAGACTTCCTTCGAGATTCGCATGCGGAGAAGCATACGCCTGAAATGGTACTTGGAGTATCATCCACAAGGTACACAATGAAATCAGGACCAAAAGACTTTGCAGTCCTTTGTCTTTTACTCTTCCTCAGAGTTTCATTGTCTTCCTCCTCAGGAATTTGCTCAGGGGTTTGCTCAAAATATTCCATTGGAATGGCAGTTCGGGAGTTGTATCGGGCTCGACTCGATGAATTAGTCATATCTTTCATTGGAAAAATATCTTCAAAAATGTAGCATCTCTGGACTCCATAATTGTACCGACAAGCACGTCAGTACTCAGATTTCACCACTAAAAATCTATATCCAACGCTATGGTGAGCATAGCCTAGAAAGACGCAATCCACGCTTTTTGGTCCAAGCTTACGCTTTTTGGAAATTTGCACGTTTACTTTCGCCAAACAACCCCAAGTGCGCAAGTATGAAAGTGATAGTCTTTTCTTCTCCCATTGTTCAAATGGAGTTATCTCTTTATTCTTTGTGGGAACCCTATTTAGGACATGACATGAAGTCAATATAGCCTCCCCACCATGCCTTGGAAAGACCATTGTGTCTAACATGGCGTTAACCAAATCGATTAGAGTACGATTCTTTCTTTCGGCAACCCCATTTGGTGGGGTGAATAGGGCGTCCTCTCATGGATTATACCATGTTCCTCACAGAATAAATTGAACTCATTAGAAAAGTACTCGCCGCCACGATCAGACCTAACCCTTTTGATTTTCTTTTCAAGTTGGTTCTCAGCTTCTGCCTTATAGATTTTAAAGTAGTGAAAAGCTTCATCTTTAGTTTTTAAAAGATACACATAGCAGAACCTAGTGGAGTCATCAATCAAAGTCATGAAATATCTCTTACCACCTTTTGTCAACACACCATTCATCTCGCACAGATCTGAATGTATGAGTTCTAATGGTGCCAAGTTTCTTTCCTCCGCGGCCTTGTGAGGCTTACGAGGCTGCTTTGATTGCACACAAACTTGACACTTAGAGCCTTTGGCAAAGATGAATTTCGGGATTAACTCTAAACTGGCTAACCGCGTCATGCAACCAAAATTTATGTGACAAAGTCGTGAATGCCAAATAGTAGTCTCATTACCACTGAAAATATGGTTCACAACATTAGTACATAAATCTGAAAGAGATAGGCGGAACAAGCCTCCACACATAGCCTTTACCAACAAATTGTCCACACTTGGACATTACAAATTTATTGGATTCAAATACCGATCTAAAGCCATCTCTACAAAGAAGAGATCCGCTCACGAGATTCTTATTGATAGATGGCACATGATGCACGTTCTTGATTGCACAATCTTCCCAAGTAAACTTGGATCGACCGTGCCAACACCATGAACGATGGCATGTGACCCGTTCCCCATTAGAACGGCTGAATCCCGAGTGACACGTAAGAAGAGAACAATGAAATATCAGCACACACATGTATATTAGCACCGGTGTCTATCCACCAATCGGTAGATTGACATACGGAAAAACAGTTGGTAAATTACCATACCACGATGTTCCGTCTCAAGAGTACCAATAACAACATTAGCGGACTTAGAATTCGCCCTTGCGATTCTTCCCACCCTTGCGTTGACTGCAATCCTTGGCCCAATGACCATGTTCGCCACACACAAAGCAAGGACTATCCTTTGTGTTCTTCTTCTTCTTCTTGAAGCTAGTTGTTTGTGCGATCTTGTTCTTGCCTTTGAACTTTTGAGCTTGGCCATTCTTTTTCTGTACCACATTGGCACTAGAATGTCCCTCATTACCTCTGATGTGTGTATCTTTTGCCCTCGCCTTCTCTTCAACATCAAGAGACCCGATGAGATTTTCAACAGAAAACTCTTGTCTCTTGTGTTTTAGGGAAGTAGCAAAATTCCTCCAAGAATGAGGAAGCTTGGCAATAATGCCTCCCGCGACAAACTTGTCCGGTAACACACATTTGAAATGCTCTAGTTCTTTGGCCATGGATTGTATCTCATGAGCCTGCTCAACTACAGAACGGCCATCAACCATTCTATAGTCATGGTATTGCTCCATAAGATACAATTCACTGCCTGCATCCGAAACCCCAAATTTGGCCTCGAGTGCATCCCACATCTCTTTCCCATTTGTGATCACCATGTATGCATCAACTAACTTCTCACCAAGAACACTAACCACGGCACCTTTGAAAAGGTTATCGTGACCTCGAGCGCTTGCTCTGTTCAGAGTAAGTGTTCCTTCGAGCTTGCCTTTTGCCACATGGAAAACGTTCATGGCGATTAGCAGTACCATCTTGGTGCGCCACCTCTTGTAATTCGCACCATCGAATTCATGGGGTTTAAGCGCGGCAGCAAAGCCAGTTGTCGAAAAATGCCTAAAATAAGGTTTTTGGATTGCTGAATATATAAGCATTTTTCGAAGTATTTTAATCCAGAAATTTGCTAGATAAAACATGAAAATAACTATAACTAAGAACACTATAGTTATACTAGATTCTACAAGAACAGAAGCTAGCATTCCTATCTCGATGTTCATAACAATAACAGAAAATAAAACTAAGTAAGCGACAAGCGTGAGATAGGCATACCGGATCTTTCGGTGGAAGGAGTAGAAGAAGTAGAAGCAGGAGTCTTGGTGAGGTCGTCGTTAGTCATGGCGTAATGGGCGTCGTGGTAGTAGTTGTTCGATTGATGTAGATGTAGCAGAAACCGTGGATGTTGTGGTAGTAGTCGTGCGATGCGTGCAGAAAAGGATGAAGCGGCGATCGCGCGAACGCTTCCAAAACCTTATTCGTCCTCGCTCGTGCAAGCCTTCGAGGACGGGTTCCGAGGCTGCTCTCCGGTGCGGCCGTACACGTGACTCGCGGGATGGAGATCGCCAGAGACAACGAACAAAGCGTGATTACGTATTGTGGAAGTGAAAACTTGTGAACGAACCGGTACTCGTTTCTCTTAAATAGCCAAAAGAAAGGAGTCCAAAGGCCAACGATTACCATTGATTCAACGAATCGAAAGGCCAACGATTGCCATTGATTGGCGAATCGAAAAGCCAACGATTGGAATCGAAAGACCAAAGGTTGCCATTGATTCGCCATCAGAACTGAAACCTTTTAATAGCCAAAAATAAAGAGACTGAAGACCAAAGGTCACCATCAATTACGAGTCAGTGCATTTCGATTTTCGAATAGATAAAGAAAATCGCGCCCGCACCTGACACGCCTGTGTACGCGCGCACACGCACACGCACACGCACGGCACGGCACGGCGAGGCGAGCGAGCGCGCGCGTGTGTTGGCTCTTTCCAATTCCACAATAGGGCTACCACGTTCCACCTTATAAAGTGGTGTAACTCCCCTTCATCTGTCCATATGGGACTAAACAGTCATGCACATGCACATGGGCCTTTGAGATTTACCAGGAATTAATTAGAATATAATATTTGGGCCTAGCCCAGATTAATTCCAACATTTTTATGCTGCAATATCTGATGTGGCTTATTATTCGAGGAGACAAGATGTTGTCGAATAATAATCCACTGGTACTCTCATCCAAGGTGATGATAGTGCGGATTGTCACAATAATGAATGGGCTTGACGGTGATGGCTATGTGCTCGATAGACTTAGCTTACTTTTTTGGTAATTCTGAACTTGTGGAATGTTTACGTTTCTCTAATGGGAGCCAGAGAGGACACCACATTCTTGAAAAAAAAAGGTCTTCTTTATATATAAAAAAAAGTATACACGGATTGTCTCTGAGTTTTGGAACCTACCCGATCCAGTGCAGAGAGTAGGATGGTTCGTCTAACGAAAATTAGTGAAAACATCGAAAATTAGTGCAGAGAGTAGGATGGTTCACGTCAGTCCATGATTCTTTCTTTCATACAAGAAAAATTAAAGTGTGTTGTTCGATCACAAATAAGGACCGAATGGGCCCAGGTGGCTGAGAACCGGGGTGCAAACTAGTACGCGATGATGTTGTTGCTGTTTATCATGTCAGTGCAGTCTATTATTCTCTCAGAATGGTTTGGCTAAAAATCCAATAAATTTTCACGCAGTATTTTGTGCGGCACTATAGTATGTAGAAAGTCGTTAAATTACATTAACTAGAATACCATCCTCGCGAGAGAAAAAAAAAACTAGGTAGATAGTCTAAGTACGTCCTAGCATAAAGGATGGTCATGAGTTCTACTTACAATTTTCATGTATGTGCTTGTGTTGCGTGTGCGTGGACAGTGTGGCATGTAAGTAGTGCGCATTGTCGACAGAACAGATACTATCTCCAATAACTCATTATCTACGAAAAGAAAGTTAAAAGTATATGGAAATGTCGTATGCCTATATCGTATAAATAGAGTTTGGCTCTTTTTTTTTTTATATATCTTCAAAATGCGATTGAGTTTGATGTTAAAATTTTATATGGCTGCAGAAGATTCCATCGCTACATCTTCAAATTTTCTCAGATTATCTTTTTTATATCTTTAAAAATACGATTGAGTTTGATCTTAAAATTTTATATGGCTGTAGAAAACTCCGTCGCTACATCTTCAAATTTTCTGAGAATTCTTGAAAACTCTTACACGTAGGTAACACGAAGTAACATTGTAGTAGCACAGGATATTTCCTCCTACTCTTCAAGACTACGCGGCAAGGTTAGCTTGTGTTAGACCCGCATAAGGGACATATCTGGGCTAGGTTTACTATAGGACATATCTGGGCTAGGCTTTTGTACAGGCCTAATGGCAATAACCGGGCCGGGCCGGGCCGGGCGAAATTCTCCACGAGCCTGTCCACCGGACGATCGACTCTCCGCGACTCCGTCGCTGCTGCTTTGCGCCGCGTATCTTTCTTACTCCCCCTCTCTCGATCCCCTTGTCGGTGCGCGCGCGCTCGCACGAATGGGCGGGGGACGCAAGGCGCGCCGCGGCCGCGCGAGGGCTCTTCGCCGGAATCCTCTCCCGTGGGAGAGTTCCTCTCGCGTCGTGCCGACGTCTCGTTTGCCTCTTCGATGGCGCAGGCCGGGCTGAATGAGGCCAGGTGTTCGTTGGTATGTCCGCGAGCAGGAGGCGGGGGCACGGTGCGACGCGCGTGGATAAAGTGGCGTCACGATCAGGTCAGTTTGCACGCGATGTGAGGCTGTGAGCGGCCCTTAGCTGCATTTCCCTTTCCAACATTACAAATGTAAATATATTACAACGCAAATGCAAATTAGTGGTCAAATTTGTAGAAGGGTCGAGCTAATGTCTAAAACATCAATTTTTAAAATTAAATTGGAGGGAGTATATGTGAATTATATGCGAATTTTGGTTCATACGGTTGCATGCGGGAGTTGTATCAGAACCTTTTTTTAATCATATGAGTCGACTATTTTTTTTTTCCTGAAGAGAAGATGGGTGTCGAATTCTGAATCAATATCAGCCTTAAAAGTTCGATCGGTTTCAGGATGATAATCACCTATTTCATCATGATGCATTAGCATTAGCAGCGCTAGTTAGGTCGCTGACCATTGACATTTCTGAGGAAACTGTTGGTGATATGTCCTAAAGACAATCATAGAGATGATTATATCACATCTATGTTTATAAGTTATAGAATAAATGTTATTATATTTTTTGAATGAACTATCAGTTATAAAGATTAACAAATATGTAACTTGTTAGTGAAGCACTTTAACTTATATGATGTCATTCTAAATGTATCTCTGGTCGGATATCACTGATCGGAACACTAGTGACTTATCGACCAGCACATGTATTGATTGATGATTGTAAGATCGAAGAGGCCGACTAGAGGGGGTGAGTAGGCAGTTTTAAAATCTTTTGGCTAAAACCAAATTTTATGCGGAATTGTAAATCAAATCGGTTTTACTCAATTAAAACCTAAATCAACTAGTTTCGATTAAGTGCACCAACAAACAAAAGACTATTGATAATGATAGCAATTTAATACAAGGAATGTAAATTTCACAAAATAAAATATAAGAGATCAAACCATAATGACACAATGATGTTTACCATGGTGTTCGGAGACATGCCGGTCTCCCCTAATCCACGTTAAGGTAATCCTAACCATATTGGACCAACTCCACAAATTGAGCCAACACCTCCGAGGTAAGTCCAACCACTTGGACCGGTTCTCACAACACGAACCAACACCTCGAGCCACTCAAGGTTGCTCTTCCTCCACTCCGGAGATGGCGAGCACCAAACCACTCACAACCGTCGGACCTTCTCACAAGCTTCTTGAGAAGATCACTGAACCACAACGCCTTCATGTCGTCTAGGTGTCGGCAAACACCAAGAGTAATAAGTCGAAGCCTCTCGCTTGACTCTCACCAAGTGCAACAATTGCACAAATGGATATACAATCTAATTCTAGTTGTAACACATGCAACTAGAGCTTCTCCCTTTACTCATAAGGCGCAACACATGCACAATTGAGAAGAGAAGGCTTGCACTAGCTCAAGAGAATAGAATGGGGCATCAGCAACCCTCCCACAACTGACCAAGGCGGGTATTTATAGCCCACAGACAAAAACTAGCCATTTAGAAGAGAATCTGCTGATAAACAGGGACCACTGGTCTGATCGCCAACCAATGGCTGGTTAGACCGCCTAGCTCCAATGGCTATAAAACTAGCCGTTGGACCACATCCAGATTGACTGCTAACAAATGGTCGGTCAGACCAGATCAAGGTCAGTCAGACCGCCAAGGGGGCGGTCAGACCGCTCCAACCAAAACCAGAGAAACATATTATCTGGAAAAAGCTGATCGGGTCCAAGACCCAGAGGTTCGGTCAGTCTGGACTTCCAACTGCGGTCAAATCGCTCCACAGAGGAACCAATAAATCTAGAAAAACACATCTTCTATAAAAAGCTGATCGCGCGACCTTGACCAGGGGTCCGATCACACCGGCCAACACATGGCGGTTAGATCGGTTTCCCAACGGTCAGACAGATCAACCATGGTGGTCAGACCGCCAGAACAAAGGAACCGACACACAGCCCAGTCAACCTCTAAAGGGTCGGTCAGACTACCCAAAGGCTTGCGGTGAGATTGCCAGATATGAAAAACACAGATTTTTTGCATTCCGCTTCAACTCAAATTGCAAAACACATTTGCCAATTTGATGCGTGATGCAAACAAGGAATGAAAGCATGATTTTCAATAAGTTACAAAACACATTTGCTAACTTTTAGAATCAAACCACAAGAAATAAGGTACATGGACTTAAACCCTTTGCAAAAACACATTTGCAAAACTAAAGTCACATACTACAAGGAACATGCATGAGCCTCAACTATTTGCAAAACGCATTCGCAAACAATAGCATCATGCCATAAGGGGAAGGTGCATGGATTTCAACCATTTGCAAAACACATTTGCAAATTATAGTCTCCTGCTACAAAGATTTTGCATGAGCTTCAACTATTTGCAAAATATATTCGCAAATAATAGCATCATGCCTAGATGAGCTAGAGCAAACGGGATTGAGCTATCAACACATGATGAGACTCAAGTTACTAGACATGACCCCTCTTAATAGTACGACAACCTATACTAACAATTCAGTCTTCTAACTAAACACTAAGACTAGTAAAAGACTAGGAACACATTCTTAGCCCTATCTAGTCATACCTTTGCCTTGCACATTCACTTGAAGTTTGATGACACACATCTTCACTTTAAATCTGGGTCATTGACTTGGTAATCATCAACACATGATGATTTTCTTTACTTCAAGTTCTTGACTTGAATATGCATCAACCCATGATGCACTCTTTCACTTGACCTCCATCAATACATGATGGGTCTTCTTTTGACTCGATGATCAACTTATGATCATTTCCTCTTTTTGAACATCATCAATACATGATGATTTCCTTCATCTTCGGAATTTTGATATGCATCAACACATAATGATTTTCTTCATCCTGAGTCTTGACTTGATGACGATCAACTTATGATGTTATCCAAAGTCTCCATCATCATGTAACATAACCTATTCATCTAACTCATGGAAAATGTTAGTTCCATATGACATTTTCATTAATTACTAAAATACTCCATTAACTCATAATGGTGGGGTCTAGATTCTTCAATCTCTACATTTGTTGTGATTGATGACAATCCTCTTGCAAATAATTAAAATTGAATTAACATGAGTATATATCAAATACACAAGCTTTATATACTCGAGGATACATTTTCAAGTAGAGATCCTTAATATAGGTGGATGGAAGAAAGGGATCAATACTAGTGAAGTGAAAAAATATAGAGTGAACTCTCCCAAAATGTGTGCATTCAAATATATGAAATGAAACAAAATACACATATTCATGTTTGACTTTTGGTGGAGTTCGTTCTATATTTTAGATCCAAAGATTGCAACAATTGAAGGATATGACTATTTAGCTCATGCTTATGAGAAAACATGCATTTATAAAGATCCATAAACCATTTTGGGCAAATAGCAAATTAGTTTTCCCATATAATAGTTTACCCATTTTAAACAAAGCCAAAAACGTTTTTCATTTTTACTAAGAAAACCTTTTTTAGAAAAACTCTCCTTACACAAAGGTTGTACTCCTTTGGCTTTCTTTATCCAATCAAAATATCCCTCTTTCTCATTCCTTTGAAATATATCCATCCAAAACTCAAACTCTCTTATTTGACCATTATTTTCAACCAAATTCTCCCCCTTTGACATTAAGCATAAAAAATGTCTATATGTGGATCACTCTTGAAAGATAGTCATTAAACATCACTTGTAAATACCACGTGTAAACAAGATTTAAAATTGTAAAGTGTTTGAACTTCTCTCGCAAAGATTTTCAAAGAAAGCATCCAAAGAGAAGAGGGAATGAGAGAATTCACTCGTACACGAAGAGTACTTGAGTTTGGTCAAGAAAGGTAATATCGGCAAGGAATGAAATTATATACTACTTTGAAGGAATAAGATGATATCACGTGTAAAGATGAATCTTATGCCGATGTCAAGATGATTAAGAGAAGCTAACATTTGAAAAAATACCACTTGAATAATTGCATTTGCAATCAAGAAAAAATAGTAGAGGGTAGCTTTTAGGGATAGCAATAAATATCATGACCAAAGGAAGCAATTAAGTTGGTCGAAAGAAGTAGAAATCAACACATATGCCATCTTTTGTTGCTAACAACAACTACCGGTCAGACCGGAGTTTAGTTGGCGGTTAGACCGGAGGGCTAGCGGTCAGACTGCTAGGGGGTCGCCGGTCTGACCGGCTGAGACTAAATCTAACAAAAGATTCCAGTTCTGATTTTGGAGAAAAGAATGGGGTTGTTGTATTTTGCTCTAAACTTTCACACAATCAACAAAATAAACACATTTGGAGCATTTCCAACTTATATAGCCCTTAAAAATTCAATTCTTAAATAGTTTTTATGAATTAAGCTTTTGTTTTCACAAATGAAATCTTATTTTCATGAAACTTCTTTAAAAGATCCAAATTGAGCATATGATAAAATTTAGAGCATCCAATTTTATGTATGAGTCATTAATACCATTATGGACCTATTCATGTGAATAAATTTGGTTCAAATGACAAAACTCACTTAAGTGCTAGAAAGTGCATTTAGGTCAAGAGTGGATTTTGGACGAGTTTCGAAATCAAATAACTTTTGCTAGGTTGGTCTTTTGGAAATCTTGTGAATACAAAAAATGTTTAGAATAGCCTACTCTAGGATTTTCTTTTGGGATGATTTTCAAAATCCTTTTAGAATAGCTTTTACACAAAAATCTAGTTTATATAAAAAACAAGATACTATTATCTAGAATTTTAGATAGAAACTCATTTTCACTTGAAATAGATTTTTTCTTGAACCAAAACCTTTGAAAAGTATTTGTATACATTTTGCAACTAGTTTTTCAAAGGATTATAATAGTCATGAAATTTTTAACTTTTGGCTAAAAGGCTCAATTTTGAAAAACATTACTAGCACTAAATTTATTTAGGCACACATAGTGATGTGATAGACATGATAATAATTTAGCACTCCCCCTTAATGTGCCACACCCATCTTGCTCAAGATTTTGATAATGAAGTTTTTTTTGAATAAGAGCAAGAATACCCTTTCTAAAAGATTTTTATGGAATACAACCTACACAAGGTAAAAGGGCTAGATGCTTCAATGTAAATACTTGTTACCAAGATGACATTGGTTCTTGATATGAAATGATCATCCTTAAGCTTGGCTTCAATTTTGCACATGGTGGAATCCACCTCTTCATGAATAAGTCAATCCTCCAATGTCTCTCCAAGTACCTATTTATCATTTAAGCACCTTTTGGTACCCAAACTCGGTTGGGTCCTTCAATGTTAGTCACAAGAGATTTGGGCACTAAAATGGCCCTAGCAATAGATTTATGTAAGCTAACAATTCTAGCAAACACATTATCATTTTTATCCTTCGTAAGCAAATAATGATTATTGTAGATAATAAGCTTAGGAGAGATACATTTGGGATAATCCTTACTAAAATATTTCTATTCCCAGCAATTGTAACAAGTTGGGCTCTTACTTCCCCTTCTTGTCTTCTTTTCTTGCTCCTTGTTGATTCGCTTCTTCTTTGAATGTCTTGACTTGACATCCATTTGATTTGGGCACACCGAGGCGTTGTGGCTCTTCTCATTGTATCCAAAGCACTTGGCATATTTCTTAATGTGTCTTGTATTGTGCCTTTTTGTAACATCCCAATTTTGGATTTGTGCTTCAAATGTAAGAAAATGAGTAGAAATTAAAACTTTTTCTTACATCATGTATTTCCTGTATGTTCTAAACAATCCCTGTACAAGAATTATGGAAATACAAGTCACAAGTCTTTTGATCCAAAACCTTGTCTTCCAAAAACAATCTTGTCAAATCTTTTGATCATCTCCTGGAAATATCTTTCCTAAGTTCTAGGGATGGTATGTGACCCCTCTGAAAAATTTCACAATTTTTAGGAATTGTTTGAATATTTTTAGAGGGCAGTCAAACACTAAAACAGAACCTTGCAGAATTTTTGGAGAAAAATGCACTGCATAAAAACATCTAAAATTTTTACACAAGGTTAATATCTAAGTTAGCAAGCTCCAGTAAAAATTTCAGAATTTGTGGATTTGTTTTGCTATCTCAAATAAATCCTCAAAGCCTCAGCTCAAATTAAAAACCCAAAACCAGGTTTCACTGTTCGTTGGGTTCGAGTCAGACTCGGGCTCGAACCACTTGACTTGGCTCAGTCAACTAACTGCACCCAAGCTCACTTAAAACGTGCATTCGATCTCAGCCGTTAGATTTAAATCGCACGGCCCCCGTTCACGAGAACATTCGGACCTCCTCATCGTCCATTTAAATCTGAGCCGTTCATCTTCCATCAAACCGTCCACTTTGCTTGATACAATCGGACCTCCGATTGTTTCGTTCGATCTGAGCCGTTGGATTAAAATCCAACGCTCACAATCTCCTCTTTTGTTTTAAACCTCAGAGGCTTTGGGGCAATCTCAACCGTCCATTTTTTATCGGACCGCCCACAGCCACCCTAGCTTTTCTCTGGTCATCTTCTTCCTCGCTCCGTGCATAGCAGAGGGAGAGGCATGGCCTGGTCACATCGTGCTCCCTTATCAACATCTCTTTTTGGTCGGCAATTCGTGGGCGCAGGTACTTTCGGTCGTAGGCATGCCCTACCCTGCACCCCATCATTCCTTTTTTCGGTCCATGGTTGTGTTGTGAGCCAAGCTCACCCGAAAATCTCATTTTGTTGCCAAACCCTAATCCTCTAGCTTTTTAAGCCCCCAAAACCCCTCATGGTATTCCTTTACACCACCCCTAACTCCTTCTTTGCTTGTGGAGCTCAAAACACCAAAAATACCAAAACCACCATTTTCGGCCATGAAGCTCCATTGTGGATCTTGATGCTCCCGTGGTTCTTCTTCAAATCTTTTTGTACTCTTTTGAGTTCCTTAGTACCCTAATCATTTCCCCTAACTTAATTTTGGGTTTCATTCACAGGAATTGACCAATTTTAAGTTTGCATCATTTCGGCTGATTTCACCCCCTTTCTTTCTCAGCTCTAGTAAGTGATTCATTTGGCAATTACTTGCTCCTGGAGTTTCTCTGAGCTATAATAAAGCTATAATGATGATCCGGTATCACTCATTTTGCTCAGGGCATCTTTTTCTTATCATCTTCTTCAACTCCGCGAGTTTCTCCACTGTCAAAGCCTCTCTGGCCATCTTTGAAGCTCATCCTGCTTAAGGTAGCTTCTTATTAGTCCTTAGATGCTGTGGCACCCGCTTCTTTGGACAATGCGGAGCTTTCTGTGTATTTTCGCTTTCGACCGTTTTGGTCACCGTTGCTCTTTTCCGGCTCGCCGATGTTCTAGGCCGTTGCCACCGGCGAGGTCATCACCATTGGGTCCGCAAGGTTATTGCGAACCCATTTTAGCCTTTAGGTCGCGCCGCCGTGGCTGGAGCCGCCGACGGCGAACCTCTTTTCTCCTCGGGTTTTGCCGGACAAGAACTCCCTCTGTGCCGTTGTCATTAGGACATCATTAATGGCTTAATCATTGTTAATCATTGATAATTAATGTTTAGAATTAATGGCTGTCGGAATTGACTCTTTCAGTCACTGACATGTGGGCCCGTAGGCCTCAATCCGCAGTGACAAGGTCATTAAGACAAAGATTGGGTTTAATTAATTGCTAATCATAGGAAGCAATTAATGTGTCCTAAACCATCCTAATGTGTCACTGCCAGGTGGGCCCCCGCCCGCTTAAACCTCCTCAATGCGAAATTATTAGGACATAATTAATACTAATCATTGGATTTAGTATTTAATAGCTGTCCTAATTAGTCCCTTGTCTCACTGACATATGGCCCGCACTTTTAAAAACCTATCTGCGCTCTTAAACCGACATGTGTTGTATGCGCAACACTTAGTCGATCGTGGACCGTCAATTCTTAGATCAACGGCCCAGATCTGTGGGACTTTCAGACCCCCAAATGTCCCAATCACTCGGAACCGTCTATCTCACGATCTGCGGCTGAGATCGTGGGTGCTTTCGGACCTCCTGAAGGAAGCATCAATATCAACCGTCCGATTTCCTTTCAGCGATCGAGATCGATTGGGCCGTTCGGATCGCCGAACGTCCCATTCATTTTCGACCGTTGGATCTTGATCCAACGGTGGGATATGTGGGCCTCCTCGCGCGTGCGTTGTTCTGCGGAGCGCGTGGGCCGTTGGATCTCGGTCTACGGCCCACGTTCGTCCACGCCGTTATCTTTTAGATAAGTTTGTTTTTATTTCGGTAAGTCTTTATTTGTTAGCTGAAAATTATATTAAAACTTTGAAAACTCATATCTAATTCTTTTTAAATCCTTTTTAGATGGTTCCAATTGTATTAAATTCATGTTTCACTAAAGTTTAATCTAAAATGCATTTAGACATGTTTCTGTAGCAGAAAATTTTATAAACAATATTAACTTGATTTCAGCATTTTAGAATATTCCACAAATTGAATTAAAACTTGTAAAATGCATATCTTTTTCTGTATAACCCCAAAATTCGCAAACTCAATTTTGATAAATTCCTCTGTTAGCATACTTTATTATGAAATAGGTTTTGATCATAGTTTTATTTCTGGAAATTGTTATGTGCTAGTTTTGCAACTTAGAAAAATCATAAGTATTTCATTTTAACTCCAAATTTGGTAAACTCAACTTTGCTGACCTTAGGATGTCATAACCTGCGTACCATAAAAATTTCAGACTTTAGATCATTCCAAAAATTTATGCTATGAATAGTACTAGTAATTAATTTAGTTGAATTAACAGGTTGAGAGAAATGGTTTTAGTTATAACTTTTTCATACTTTGTCCAAATGACTTGATTTTTATTCCTAAAATTATCTAAAATCATACTCTTGCTGTTGTGTGAATTTTATGAATTTTGGTTGACTTTTTCTGTGGAGTTTTGTTTGGTGTTCTTCGTTTGTATTGGTGTTATCGTATTTTACGATAGGTTCCGAAGAGATTATTAATCTTGAATCTGATCCACAGCAGCCAGACCCTGCCCTCCAGCAAGGCAAGCAGATGTAGGATCATTTGATCATGTGATCCTATTATTTTCAAATTCTAATATATTGTTTGCAAATTCTACGTATGCATTGCTATGTTGTGTTAACTATTGTCGATAGTTAACTCATTAGATGCATTATCAGTAGGTAAATGTTTATCCTCTACTACTGAGCCTAGGATTACTTGCTGTGATTTTGGGTTCGTTGGATGAGCCCTTGTCACTTAGTAGCTTTCGAGTCTCTTGCTTAGACATGCTTAGCTATCGGTAGAAATGGGCGGTTATCGACTTGTCGATAACTTTAATCACACAAACTTATAATGACTCTATGTTTCAGCTTTGTGCTATCTTTAAATTGTGAAAACTAAAAAACTAAAAAAATAAAATGATTTGGACTTGGGCACAATGGTAAGATGGTGTGATTTTGGGTGTGACTGGAATGGTGCCCGAGTCATTAAGGACCGAGTTAATTACGCCACCGTACTGAGCAATTTGCGTGCTAACCACACTAGAGGGAAATGGGACCTCTCTTGGCTAAGTACTTTGGGGGGTGTTAATTAATGAGTCGCGTGGTGGGTTGTATATTTAACTATATGCAACATGGACATGTTTGTAGGGAGGGGAGCACCCGCCTAGGCCGGTGTATCCTACTCTACGTATGGGTCCTTAGTGGGGGCCGGAAAGGTGGTCCACTAGGTGATAAACCCCATACGTGCGGCTCTTGATTAGCATTTTCCATTGGAAATGTCTCGTAGGACTTAGCCGTGCCGGCATACCAAAGGAAGTGTGCTTAATAGCTTGGCAAAAAGGCGGTCTGAAGTGTGGGTACATTGGTACACCCCTGCATGGTTTTGAACTATTCGAATAGCCTTGTCCTAGGTTATGGACATGCTCGGATACGCCCCGTGAGAACTAGACTACAACATTTTTAATTAAAACTTGATGGGTGGTTTGAATCAGGGATTCATGCTATGTTGTGGTGGCTATTGGGTTAGTTACCTCTAGGTGGTTACTTGATTATTTATTGTTACTCGCTGTTATTTCAATGATTAAAAACTGATTTGTTAAATTGCCTTCAATCTATTACATTATTGCAAATAAAACTTGCTTTATACGTCGAAATAACCATATGGTTATTTCCTTTGGATTCAGCTCTCATGTAGCTATGTATAGGTTTGTTACTCGTATGTCTTGCGAGTACATTATTGTACTCATCTGCATTGCTTGTTGTGTGCAGAGGAAGAAGGTGAGCCCGAAGGGCCTCACTTTTGTGAGTTGTGCTGTGGCAGTGTGTGGGACGACTAGCTTGGCGGCCCGGTCGGTTGCCCTGTGGTTATGTGGTTAACCGGTCGTCTTTTGGTTTGAGCCATCTTATGACACCTTTTGCTTCCGCTGTTACTTAATACTTATGTCATTTGGCCGGTCGGCTGTCTTGTAATAACTTATTATTATGTATGTCTTTTGGTAGACTTCTTATAATTTGATGTATGGAATTGATGCATGCTTTTGTAAAGATGTATGTGTGCTGCATTTCTGGGAAGCACATGTCCATCGAGGCACGGGTTATTTTGTTTGTGATGCTAGGGCCGATGGAAGGCTAAGTATTACAAGCTTAATAAATCGGGGTCTCACACTTTTCTTGCTATTCTCCCTTTTCTTGAGAGTGAAGCCAATTCCACTCTTATCTTGTAAGCATCTTTGCTTGCTCAATATCTCATCGAGAGTGGCCTTCCCTTTGAAACTTCTTTTCATGTCATTTTTCAATTTTATGGCTTAGGCCTTGAGTTTTCTTTGTTTTCCTCCATAATGTTAGTCTCAACAAGCATAGAGGAAATAAAAACATCTATTTTTGAGCAATAAGGCATATCAAATAAATCATCACAAGAAGTGGATATGCTAACCTTAGATGAAATGCAAGAGCTAGGAGCTATACACGGCATATCATCTAGTAAATTACATGTAATGCCTATATCCACCTTAGAGCTAGTGACTTCCTTGAGAATGATAGATTCATGTTCTTCTTTTATCATATCATAATTATTTTGAAGAGAGATATGCTCTTTCTTTAAAACCTTGAATGTCATCTTCTCTTTCCTAAGATATTCATTAAGCTCTTCTAACATACCCATCAACTCATCATATGAAGGTTCAACATCATCATTTACCTTCTTATTACCTTTGGCCATAAAGCAATGAGATGGTGTGGATGGGGTTGAGGGCTCCTCATTGTCGGAGCTAGAAGTTGAGAATTCTTCTCCTAACTTCTATTCTTTTATGCAATCATCGTTAGTGGACCTTTCATAATGATCTTGAAGATGGGTCCACATCTCATGAGCGTTCTTGAGATTGGATACTTCATTGAATACCTCTACACTCAAAGCACTAAATAAAACGTTAATTGCTTGAGCGTCAAGATGTAAGCATTTCTCTTCCTTAATAGTTGGAGCAAGAGGATCCTTTGGAGGAGAAAAGCCCACATCTACAATCCGCTATATTTTAGGGCTCATAGCCTTAAAATAACAAGACAAGTGGATTTTCCAACTATCATAATTTGTGCCATCTTCATGAAGCACTTCCAAGCTTTGCCACGTGTAGGTTGATCAACGACTCTTTCATGTCGGCAAGTCTCTCCCATCTGGTTCCCACCAAAACCACCATGGCACTTGCACCGACCCCCGTGCCGCTTGATCCAACCCGTCGCACTGAACTGTCTGTTTGGTCATCCTTGTCCATTCTGCACCATGTTTGAGTCCATTGACTTCACTCGGCATCCTCGATCGTTCTGAACCTCAGCTCTCCAAGCCTAGTCCCGATCATCTTCGTCGTTGACCGTTGTTGACCACCAAGCTTCCTACACAACAATAGAAAAAGAAATCGATTTTGGGAATAAGTTCTTCGTAACTTGACCCATGTTAGTCAAAACATGCATCATGCAACACATATGAAATGAGAACCATGAACTTGACCTAACTCAAAACCAATTCACCAAAATGGTCGAACTTGAAAACACAATTGGTACTACCGCCAAGTAATCACCGGTACTACCGCACTGCGGTAGTACCGCTCCAATAACAGCGGTTGTATTGTTTCTCTAAGAGGACCAAAACTTCCAAGAAACATGTTCTCTGGAATTTACATACCACACACTTGCGGTATTACCGCCATGCGGTACTACCGCCAACCAATGTGCGGTCGTACCGCTCCAGGAGAAAACCAAAACTCCCAAAATACCATCTCTGGAATTTACGTACCGCTCTTAACACCAGTATTACCGCGCTGTACTAATACCGCCAAACAACTAGCGATCGTACTGATTGCCAAAACGTTTGGACCGAACGTTTGGACTACTCATTTGGACCGTCCGATCCACCTCGTGAACGTTCGGACCATTGTTCGGACCGTTCGATCTGACTATCCATTCCGACACTTGACCTGCGGTAGTACCACTTCACTCTTGCGGTCGTATTGCTCTGCCATAGTACCGCGCCTCACTTGCCGGAACTACCGATTCTCTTGATGCATTGCTGAAAAGACCGACAGTTGGCGCCGTCTGTGGGGATCTTCTGGTAATTCCTTATCAACAGTTCTTTCTTTTCTCTTTGATACTTTCATGGCAGGAGAGTGGAACAAGAAGAACTAGTTCGACTTGAATGATTACGCAGACGTCGACATGGATGCCGATTTCGATTACGAGCAGAGTATCGAATCATCCGATGGTATTGCCGCCTCTGGAGATCTTCTATTAGATCTCGGAGACCACATTATTGATGGAGTTGAGGAGAGATCCTTATCCCCCACAACAGTATGCCCAGCCGAGGAACCAGCTTCTTCAGGAGGCAAGGGTCAACACGACCACAAATAGGGCTGCCCCAAGACAGACTCACAACACGACGAGAGTTTTTCCTCCGAGTGTTCGAGTCCCCTTAAGGTAGTACGACCTGGCGAGACAAGTTCTGGAAGCCATAATTCCAAAGCTTTATCGGTACCTGATGGTCCTTTCTCTCCGGATAATCCTGCAGAGGAGGGGATCAAACATGCTTTTCCTACAAGTTCGACCATCCCATCACAGGACACACCTACGGACGGAGACAATTATAACCCAGAGTTCCCCTTCGTGGAGTGGTTTACTCCAAGTCGCCAGATGGTATCTCTCGACTACTCCTCAAGTGAGGAGGCCTCGAGCGCAAGTGGAGGTCATCAACGGGAGGTCTTCGTCATTCCCTCTGATAAGAATCATTCCCCTAGAAGAAGGATTGACGATGCTCTCCAACGGGCACACACTATGTCCCCTCGTGGTAATGGCAAGAGCACCACGCTGGTGAACAGGGTGAATACCCTGATGAACGTGTGGGAAATCCTCAACATTCTCACACTCCACTGAAACCAACTCAAGGGTCTGATATGGGCGCTTATTATCAGTCAGAAGAGGCTCAGGAGCTCCGGTACATCAACGACTTGCTTGAGAATCCAACTGATACGGGGGAAGGCCCGATCTTCTCAGTGAGGAACCGTGGATAGTTGATGCGAAGTAGACGATGTCGCTAGCTGAACACTCGCGCCAATGCACGAACCCTCAACTCTTCGGAATACGCCCAAAACACACCGGGTAGTTGTTCGTCGCGAGACCACGAGCAGCGAACGCCAAGTCCCAATTCCCAATGGAACAGCGGCTTTACCTTGGATTGCGAACAAAACAAGCGGATCGCCTAATTCTCTCTCAAAGTCCTCGCATGAACTCGGTGTCGAAAGAACAAGCAATAGCTATGTTTCAATCTTATGCATAAACTGGTCTACCTCTATGGTGCGGCCATGGGGGTTTATATAGCCTCCCACGCAAGCACAAAGCTCGGATGAACGATGGCAAAGTGCTCTGATAATCCGAGTCCGACATCATTCCATCTGCTCTGATGATCCGAGCCGACATCGTTCACGTGAACGATAATCCGATTCAAAAAATGTCCTACTTTAATTTGTAAATTTAAACTAGTCTCCCTCTCGGTTTCCCTTGTATTGTGAGCTTTCCTTCTCTTAGCTTTGCGAATTTGTTCGATGCACTTGATGCTTCTTTTATGCCAATGTAACCCTTGTTGCCATGTCACCATATGTCTTTCTTGACCGCCCGCATGTGCTAGGGTTTTATCCTCGAGAGCACGTTCCTCTCGTTGGCCACATGGGTTTCTTCTCCCTTGTTGGCCGCATGTTTTTCTCCTCCATGAATTTGTTCCCGGCCTCCTCTCCTCCTCTCGGTTCCAAAGTCTTTAAATTTGTCAAACCCGAGAATGCACCAAGTATTGCTTTAGGTAGTAACCAATTCTCATTGGCAACAAAAGGAAATTCATTAAGAAACAAATGCACCTGTTGTTTGAGAAGTTTAGCTCCTGCTTCACGAATAACCTCATAAGTAGTAGGGATATCCTCATCACCAACTCAAGAGCTAGCTCGAGCACCAGGCTACGATCACGTCGCTCCCCTAACTTGAGGAAAGATCTTCGAACATCTAGAGATCGACAAGCACCCAGGAGAGGTGATCTTTCACCACTCCAGGGTCGAAATCTGTGGCAGCAGACAGAATACGAGGAATATTTCCCTCGTAGATTGAGGCCTACCATAGGTCAAGTCCACCTGTGACTGGGTATCGTCGAGTACGATCACCTGGTGACATGAACCCTTTTTTCCTGCAAAGAAGGCGGCAAGAAGTTATCTCTGGATGTCGAGCGTTTTCACCCAATCTCCGAGCAGTTCGCTGGCCACCTCGCTTTTGACCAGCGAACATGGAGAAATTCGATGGAACCCAAAATCCTAATGAATTCCTCCAGATCTACACAACAGCTATCCGAGCAGCAGGAGGAGGAGAGTATGTAATGGCGAATTACCTTCCGACTGTGCTTGAAGGATCTGCTCAATCATGGCTATTGAACCAACCATTTGAGTCGATCTACTCGTGGCAGCACCTCTGCGATCTTCTACTGGCGAACTTTCAGGGCACCTACAACTGCCCTGAAAAGGAGGATGACTTGCACCGGATAAGACAGAACGATCATGAGACTCTATGTCAATTCATCAGGCACTTTAGTCAGGTTCGTAATTCCATTCCGGAGGTTTCTGATTCGTCTATTATCAGGGCTTTCAAGCAAGGAGTCCACAGTAGAAGGATAACAGAGGACATCGCTTTGAACCCTCCTGCCACTATCGCCAAACTCTTCGAGATGGCCGATCGATATGCCACTACCGCTGAAGCAGTCGAGTGGAACAACACTATCAATTGCGAAGATAACATCGCTCAAGAGACTGGTGAAAGTGGTAAGAAGAAGGACAAAAAAGCTAAGAAATCCAAGAACAAGGTGAAGAGACATAAGTCTCCAGCTACTGGTTCTAAGAAGGTTCTAGCCGTAAGTGACAAAGAGCCACGGAACTCCAAGCGAAATTCTGATCGAGGCAAAGGTAAGCACCCGATCAGAAGAGTGACAAACCTAGGTGGTGTCCTTTGCACAAAAAGGGCATGACTTTCACAACTGCCGAGTTTTCCTACGAAAACTCGAAGACTATTACTTTGGCAAAGGGCCACTTCCTACTCTTGAATAGGTAGGTCAAACAAGTGAACGGAACGAGTCAGATGACGATGAGGAAATGTCGTTTCAGGATCCACAACACACCATCGATCACATCTATGGGGGATCATCGGCAAATGAGTCAAGACGACAGCTTAAGGCTGTCGAGCGCGAGGTAAACACAATTGACTCTGCTCTTATCAATAAGTTGCCGAAGTGGTCGGAAGTCACCATATCTTTTGAAAAGGGTGACTGTCTGATCCCTTCGACTAGACCAGGCCAATTTCCGACTGTGATTGAACCCACCATCAACAATTGTCGAGTAAATCGAGTATTGGTTGATGGTGGAAGCTCGTTAAACATACTGTTTATGAGTACCCTGGATGAGATGCAGGTTCCCAAGACAAAGGTAAGGCCTGTACGATACTCTTTCCATGGAATCGTACCGGGGTCTTCGGTCAAACCAATTGGTCAAGTTTCTTTTCCTTTAACATTTGGTTCACCAAGTAATTTCAGGACAGAGAAGATCTCCTTTGATATGGTCGATTTCGATACGGCATATAACCCCATACTCGGACGACCAACTTTGGAAAAATTCTTAATAGCTACTCACTATGGGTATTAATGTCTTAAGATGCCAGGTCCCAAAGGAGTAATCACAATTTATTATGATAAGAAGATGGCGCATTCCTGCGACCGTCGGTCCCTCGAGATGGTTGGACAGATACCAACTCGAGTTGAAAGCCACCCTTTTACTAGCAAGTCGAAGCCTAAAGCTGCACCAAAGCCGAACGACCAAGTCAAGGAGGTTCCTCTGGACGCGGAGGAGCCCTCGAAGACTGTTCGCATCGAGGATTATTCCGACCCCAAATAGGAAGTCGCACTCGCTTTCCTCCAAGCAAACGAAGATGTCTTCGCGTGGCAAGCATCCAACATGCCCAGAGTCCCCAAGAAAGTGATCGAGCATAGGCTAGCCTTACGGCCTGATAAAATACCTGTAAAACAAAAGTTACAGATATTTTCCACTGATCGTCGAGATGCTATTAGGTTAGAATTGGACAAGTTGCTTAAGGTAGGCTTCATAAGAGAAGTCAGCCACCCAGAGTGGTTAGCCAACCCTGTAATGGTTAGGAAGTCAAACGGCAAATGGCGTATGTGCGTAGACTTCACTGATCTTAATAAAGCTTGTCCAAAAGATGATTTCCCTTTACCTCGTATCAATCAGTTGGTTGACTCTACTGCTGGTTGTGAAATGTTAAGCTTTCTAGATGCATACTCTGGTTACCACTAGATCAATATGTGTCGAGAAGATGAAGAAAAGACCGCATTCATTACACCATTTGGAATATTTTGTTATGTAAAAATGTCATTTGGTTTAAAGAATGCCGGAGCTTCTTTTCAGCGTTTGATGCAAACGACTTTTTCACCTCAACTAGGTCGAAATTTGGAAGCCTATGTTGATGATCTCGTCATAAAAAGCAGCAAGCGGCTTAATCATATTGCAGACCTGCAAGAAACATTGACAACCTCAGAAAACATCGCTTAAAACTCAATCCGGAGAAGTGTGTGTTCGGAGTCTCTTCAGGAAAATCGCTTGGATTCTTAGTCTCTGCATGAGGAATCGAAGCAAATCTTGAAAAGATAAACGCCATCATGCAGATGCACCCACCGACCACGAAAAAAGAAGTTTAGAAACTCACAGGATGCATGGCGGCATTGAGTCGTTTCATCGCACGCCTGGGAGAAAAAGGACTACCTTTCTTCAAACTTCTAAGGAAGCATGAGGGTTTCGAGTGGTCAGAGGAGGCTAACGCAGCCTTTGAGGATGTCAAGAGGTATCTTATGAGTGCTCCTGTCCTGGTTTCTCTGAAACCAGGACAGACGCTCTTAATTTATCAAGCTGCCACGCCACAGGCAGTAAGCGCAGTACTGGTCGTAGAACGTGAAAACATACAACGACCAATTTACTACGTTAGTGAAGTTTTACATGGGCCTAAGGAGCGTCACCCTCAGGTCCAAAAACTTCTATATGCCCACCTCATGTCTTCGAGGAAACTGCGGTATTATTTTTTGGCGTACAAACTAGCTGTGCCATCTGAGTTTCCTTTGAGAACGATCCTCCAAAATAGGGAAACAGCGGGACGCATGGCAAAATGGTCAGTCGAACTTGGGAGTTCGACATCCATTTCGTGTCCTCAACGACCATTAAATCCCAGATCTTAGCAGACTTTGTCGCCGAATGGACAAATTATGAACCTGTTCAAGATCCCTAGTACGATTCCCATGACCAGTGGACGATGTACTTTGATGGGTCACTTACTATAAGTAGCTCGGGGTTTAGGGTTGTCCTGGAATCTCCTAATGGAGAGACCTTAAAATATGCCATACAATTAAACTTTCAGGCCACTAACAACGTGGCAGAGTATGAAGGTTTGCTAGCTGGCGTACGAGCCGCGAAAGCGCTCTCGATTCGCCGACTACTCATGAGAGGAGACTCTCAGCTGGTCGTGAATCAAGTTGGAAAAGTGTATCAATGCTCTAATCCGAAAATGTCTCGGTACTAATCGGAAATCCAAAAGCTTGAAAAGCATTTTCTTGGTTTTGAGGTACAATTTATCCCTCGAAAGGATAATTTCCTCACAGACCAACTTGCTCGTATAGCTTCTTCCCGATCCATAGTACCAAAAGGAGTTTTTCTAGAGCAACTCCAGAAACCGTCTCTAGTCGAAGAATTAGAGACACCTCCTATTGAAACAGCCTCTCTAGAGTACAAGGATACCTGGATGACACCCATCTACGAGTATCTTCAGATGGGTTCCATGCCCGACGACGATCTCGAGGCAGATCGATTATCCCAAAAAGCCAAAATGTATACTTTGGTCGATGGTGTCCTCTACAAAAGAGGCACTCAAGGGGTGCTCATGCGATGTATTCCGCAGAGCGAAGGATCAAAACTCCTTCACGACATACACAGAGGCATCTGTGGGACTCATGCTTCCTACAGAACGCTGGTCGGTAAAGCCTTTCGACAAGGTTTTTGTTGGCCAATAGCCCTCTACGATGCCAAAGAGCTAGTTAAACAATATGTAGAATGTCAGTTTCATAGTAGGCAAATACACCAATCGGGTCAGACATTACAAACAATCCCTCTATCTTGGCATTTTGCGACCTGGGGTCTCGATATCCTAGGACCGTTACCCAGAGCTCTAGGTGGATTCGAATTCCCTTTTTTGGCTATTGATACGTTTACAAAATGGATAGAAGCCGAACCTGTGACTGGAATAACAACGAAAGTAGCAAAAAGGTTCATGATGAGATGTGTGATAACTCGATTTGGAGTACCTAGTCGAATCATCACAGATAATAGCAAGCAATTTTCAAGAATTTTACGACGAGTTGGGTACTAAGTTGTGTTACGCTTCCGTCGCCCACCCCCAAAGCAATGGGGCGGTCGATAGAGCGAATGGCCAAATAATGCAGGGAATTAAAACTCGAATCTTCGACCAACTTGTCAAGCGCTCGGGGGCTTGGGTACAAGAATTACCCTCAGTGTTATGGGCAAATCGTACGACTGCTATTCGGACTACAGGAGAAACACCCTTTTTTCTAGTTTTTGGTGCCGAAGCCATGCTTCCGCCAGAGCTAAAGATCAGGTCGGCACGAGTCGATAATTTTAACGATTCTATCCAAGAACAACTTCGAGCAGACGACATCAACCTACTCGAAGAGAGGAGAAACCAGGCTCTAATCCGTTCAGCAGTCTACTAACAAGCCCTGCATAGATACTACGATCGTGAGGTCCAACCTTGCAGCCTCGCTGTAGGTGACTTGGTATTGAGGCTTATCCAATCCCAGTCTAATTGGAATAAACTTTTCCCTAAATGGGAAGGTCCTTACATTGTGGTCGAAGTTACGCATCCAGGTTTGGTATGACTAGCAATGGAGGATGGCCGAGTTCTCTCAAACTCTTGGAACATCGACAAGTTACGCAAGTTTTTCGACCATATTTTATACGCTCCATTTTTCTTTACACTGGTCGAAGAAAGGACACAATAGCTAGTCAAAGTCTCTCCTCTCTACACGTGGTCCTGCCCGCTAGAAGGAGCTTCCAAGTATCGCCTTGTTCCTAACTTTTGCTGCCAATACAAAGGTTTTCGGTTCAGAAACATGGTCGAAAAGTTTTTAAGCAAACTCTTATCACCTTAGTTTATTTATTCATTTCGAAAAATACTTTAAGAAGAGGGCACTTTTGAGATTTGTACGACTGCTTTTGGTAAACTTGGTCGGTTTTAACTGGTCAGAGGAAGAAACACACCTAGTCGAAGCTTCTCCTCTCTACATGTGGTCCTGCCCACTAGAAGGAACTTCCTAGCATCATCCCGTTTCCTACTTTTGCTACCAGGACAAACTTATCGAGTACACTAAGAAAGGTCGAATGAATTTTTAAAAAGTTCTCTAGATGTTTGTTTCACTCAAGTTGTCGTTCTTAATTTGATTAATCTGGTCGGAGATGGTAACATCACCTAGTCGAATCCTTTCCTCTCTGCACGTGGTCCTGCCCACTAGAAGGAACTTCCTAGTGTCGATTCGTTTCTACTCTTTCGACTAGTGTAAGATAATCGAAATCGAAAACTATAAGTCAAACAAACCTCTCTGTTTTCAGAAACCCTTTTTTCACTATTTCCTTGGTTTATTCAAATAAACAAAGCAAATAGTCGGGGGCTAGGATAAAGTTATAAACATGACTTCAATTCTTAGTCTTGGTTTCTTTTTTCGTTCATTATCTTGCGAGTTACTAACTACACCACAAGATGATTTGCAGGAGAAAGGAAGAAGGAAGGAAGGATCACAGATATCTGGTCTAGTTATCTTTTCCATTTATTATCTTATGAGTTACTAACTATTCTACGAGATGATTTGCAGGAAAAAGAAAAGATCATATATTTATACATCAACAAAAAGCCTGTCTTTACACATTCCTATTACAGACTACTCTGATGAAGGAGATCCTATTTGCATCTCCTTCGCGATTTTCTCGCCTACCGACTGCATGTCCTCGATCAACCGCTCCGCTTCGGCTTCGGTGCAGTCGAAGTCGGCTTCAATTGATTGAGTGTTAAGATTGGGGTCACGGGCTTTATGTTTTGCTAAGACGTAGCTTACAACCCCTTTGACCGCTTCCTTTATCGAGTCGGTCTGGTTGGTCTTCAAAGTGGTCACCAATTCTTGCAAAGTACTGACTTGCTCCCCAATGGCACTCGTATGGGTGGTTATCGTGTCTTCACGAAGGGTGATCTTCTTAGCACGAAGCCCACCGAGCATGTTGTTCAAACGTGAAATGTCGTCTTGAAGTTTGACCTTCATTGACTTCATCTCCTCCTGGGTGCAAGACGAAGCCTCGTGGAGTCGTTTTATTTCAACTAATTGTCCTGAAAAGAGTAAGGTTGGTTAGATAAAATGACTTTACGAGAAAGAAAAAATAATTTAATAGCAGGTAAAAGATTACTTACCCGCTAATTGAGAATCTAATTTCTCAATTTCTTGATCTTTGTCCTTGGTAATGCGGGTGATTTCATGAATGACTAGGGACTTTTCTCCGACCTCAGTCTGAAGAGTTCCCACTTCGGCTTGAAGAGCCCTTGTCTCGATTTATTTTTCTAAAAAAGAACGAGAAGTTAGGAAGGTGAAGAAGATCAAGATTATAAGCAGCCGTAACTTCATGGGCGTACTGTTTATTTTTTTCTGCAATTGTTGGGTCGCAGAGTTGGCCTCCGGAAGCTTCTTCAGAAGGTTGGTTACTTCATCTCTTAACTTTTTCGTCTCGGCTTTTTCGTAGTCCAGCGAATTAGCTAGGGTCTTTTTGTCACTCTTGAACCTGAAAAAGTTAAGAGTATACATGAACATAGAGGCAAGTAATCGTAAATATTTCTGCGACTATCACGTGATCGTAAGTTCTTCTACGATCACTCCTGGTCGTAAGTTTTTCTATGACCAGTACCAAGTCGTAAGGTTTTCTATGATAATCCCTACGAGTACTGTACGAGTAGTCGAAACATAAGATGATTACTATTATCAGTTACTCACCACCTCTCTGTTTGCTCGCAGAGTACTGCTTTTTCTTGTCGTAGCCTAACAAGTTGTCGGTTGTACTCGCAAACTGTGGTAATTTGTTCCAAAGCTTTTTGCAAGAAAGAAAGACAATAAGAAGCGAGGATAAGACCATATTTATAGGTATCGACATATACTTACATTCATGCTCGTCCGAGCGAACATGGAGACTATTCTTGTCGGATCTTTCAGCCCATCCATCTCCTCGACATGATTCCACCAAACCCTTTTGAGACATTCGTCATCGAAGACATCCCCACAGTTGGGAATGTTACTGCGGTGAGGGACTCGGTCGCGAGATCTGTAGGCGGAAGATCCTACGATGGAAGCAGGGCCAAAGAAATCAGAGTAGAAGTTAAAATACTCCTCTTCCTCGACTCTGTGATGGTAGCACCACCTAGAGGACCGGAAGGAATGTCCTCCATAACCTCTTTACCAGTGCGGTGGTCGGAGCTCTCACCACCACCTTCTCCTGGCGTCTCCTTCATGACCTCCCCTATCTCTGCCTCCATTTCTACGACTACATCAGTGGTCATAACAACTTCAGGAGCGACAGCTTCTTCCACCGTGGGAATGGCGAATGGTGCTTCTCTCTGGAGAAGGCCCGAACCTGTATAAAAATCCCCATGTCTTTTCTGTCTGCGTGATCAATTGTGGAGACCCCCCGAATCAAACAATCTTTACGTTAGATCGGTTCTAAAACACCGACAGTTGGCGCCATCCGTGGGGATCTTCTGGTAATTCCTTGTCAACAGTTCTTTCTTTTCTCTTTGATGCTTCCATGGCAAGAGAGTGGAATGAGGAGAACTGGTTCGACTTGGTCGATTACGCAGACGTCGACATGGATGCCGGTTTCAATTATGAGCCGAGTATCGAATCATCCGATGGTATTGCTGCCTCTGGAGATCTTCTATTAGATCTCGGAGACCGCACCACCGACGGAGTTGAGGAGGGATCCTTATCCCTCACAACAGTACGCCCAACTGAGGGACCAACTTCCTCAGAGGGCAAGGGTCAACATGACCGCGAACAGGGAGGCCCTAAGACGGACTCACAACACAACAAGAGTTTTTCCTCCGAGTGTTCGAGTCCCCTTAAGGCAGTACGACCTGGCAAGACAAGTTCTGAAAGCCATTATTCAAGAGCTTCATCGGCACCTGATGGTCCTTTCTCTCCAAATAATCCCGCAGAGGAGGGAATCAAACACGCTTTTCCTACAAGTACGACCATCCCATCGCAGAACATACCTGCGGACGGAGACGGTTATAACCCGGAGTTCCCCTTCTTGGAGGGGTTTACTCCAAGTCGCCAGATGGTGTCTCTCGACTAGTCCTCAAGCGAGGAGACCTCGAGCACAAGTGGAGGTCATCAACGGGAGGTATTCGTCAATCCCTCTGATAAGAATCATTATCCCAGAGGTAGGACTGACGATGCTCCCCGACGGGCACACACTACGTCCCCTAGTCGCAATGGCAAGGGTACCGCCGTTGGCGAACGAGATGAACACTTTGATGAACGTGCGTGGCATCCTAAACATTCTTGCACTCCATTGAAACCAACTCAAAGGTCTGATATGAATGATTCTGAGACAACTCGACAGAGAAAAATAGCGGCTTAGAAAAAACTCCCTGGACGCGCTTATTTCCACTCAGAAGAGGCTCAGGAGCTCCAGCACATCAACGACTTCTTGAGAATCCAACCCAAGAGCTCGCTCGAGCACCAGGCTATGATCTCTTTGCTGAAGAGATCGCACGAAGGCTTCGAAACACGATGGCAAGACTCGAGCGTCCTCGTCGATATCAACCCGGAAGTCGTAGTAGTACGACTCCATCTTCTGCCAGCCATTCAAACAACTCATCACATGGAGGTCGACATGATCATCGATCACATCACTCTCCTGACTTGAGGAAGGCTCGTCGAACATCTGGGGATCGACAAGCCCCCAGGAGAGGTGATCTTTCACCATTTCAGGGACGAAATCTGTGGTAGCAGACGGAATACAAGGAGTATTTCCCTCGTAAAACTGAGGCCTACCATAGGTCAAGTCCACCTGTGATTGGGTATCGTCGAGTACGATCACCAGATGACATTAACCCTTCTTTTCTGTAAAGAAGGCGCCAAGAAGTTATCTCTGGATGTCAGGCGTTTTCACCCGATCTCCAGGCAGTTTGCTGGCCACCTCGTTTCCGACCAGCGAACTAGGAAAAATTCAATGGAACCCAAAATTCCATTGAATTCCTCTAGATCTACAGAACAGCTATCCGAGCAGCAGGAGGAGGAGAGCATGTAATGGCGAATTACCTTCCGACTGTTCTTGAAGGATCTGCTCGATCATGGCTATTAAATCAGCCATTCGAGTCGATCTACTTGTGGTAGCACCTCTGCGACCTTCTGCTGGCGAACTTCTAGGGTACCTACAACCGCCCTGGAAAGGAGGACGACTTGCACTGGATAAGACAGAATGATCACGAGACTCTGTGTCAATTCATGAGGCGCTTTAGTCAGGTTCGTAATTCTATTCCGGAAGTTTCTGACTCGTTTGTGAACAGGGCTTTCAAGCAGGGAGTTCGCGCAAAAGGATAACAGAGGATATAGCTTTGAGTCCTCCTGCCACTATCGCCGAACTCTTTGAGATGGCCGATAGATATGCCACTGCCGCTGAAGCAGTCGAGTGGAACAACACTATCGACCGCGAAGATAACATTCCTTAAGAGACAAGCGAAAGTGGTAAGAAGAAGGACAAAAAGGCTAAAAAGTCCAAGAACATGGTGAAGAGACATAAGTCTCCAGCTGCTGGTTCTAAGGAAGTTCTAGCCGTAAGCAACAAGAGCCACAGAACTCCAAGCAACATTCTGATCGAGGCAAAGTTAAACGTCCCGATCGGAAGAATGACAAACCCAAGTGGTGTCCTTTTCACAAAAAAGAAGGGCATGACCTTAGCAACCGCCGAGTTTTTCTATGAAAACTCGAAGACTATTACTCCAGCAAAGGGCCACTTCCTACTCTTGAATAGGAAGGACAAACAAGAGGACGGAAGGAGTCGGATGACGAGGAGCAGATGCCATTCCAGGATCAGCAACACACCATCGATCACATCTATGGAGGATCATCGGCATATGTGTCAAGACGACAACTTAAGGCTGTCGAGCGTGAGGTAAACACAATCGACTCTCCTCTTGTCAATAAAGTACCGAAGTGGTCGGAAGTCACCATCACTTTCAAGAAAGGTGACTGCCCGATCCCTTCGACTAGACCAGGTCGATTTCCGATTGTGGTCGAACCCACTATCAACAATTGTCGAGTAAATCGAGTTTTGGTGGATGGTGGGAGCTCGTTAAATATTCTGTTTACGAGTACCCTAGATGAGATGCAAGTTTCCAAGACAAAGGTAAGGCCAGTACGATATTCTTTCCACGGAATTGTACCGGGGTCTTCGGCCAAACCAATTGGCCAAGTTTCTTTGGCAAAATTCTTAATAGCTACTCACTATGGGCATCAATATCTTAAGATGCTAGGTTCCAAAGGAGTAATCACAATTTATTGTGACAAGAAGATGGCGTATTCCTGTGATCGTCGGTCTCTCGAGATGGTTGGACAGATACCAACTCGAGATGAAAGTCAGCCTTCGACTAGCAAGTCGAAGCCTAAAGCTCCACCAAAGAAAAACGACCAAGTCAAGGAGGTTCGTCTGGATGCAGAGGAGCCTTCGAAGACTGTTCGCATCGGGGATTCTTCCGACCCCAAATAAGAAGACGCCCTCATCACTTTCCTCTGAGCAAACGCAGATGTCTTTGCGTGGCAAGTATCCGACATGCCCGGAGTCCCTAAGGAAGTGATCGAGCACAGGCTAGCCTTACGACCTGACAAAATACCCGTAAAACAGAAGTTACAGAGATTTACCCCTGATCGACGAGATGCTATTAAGTCAGAATTGGAAAAGTTGCTCAAAGCAGGCTTCATAAGAGAAGTCAACCACCTAGAGTGGTTGGCCAACCCTGTAATGGTTAGGAAGTCAAACGGCAAATGGCGTATGTGCATAGACTTCACTGATCTTAATAAAGCTTGTCCAAAAGATGATTTCCCTTTACCTCGTATCGATCAGTTGGTTGACTCTACTGCTAGATGTGAAATGTTAAGCTTTCTAGATGTATACTTTGGTTACCACCAGATCAATATGTGTCGAGAAGATGAAGAAAAGACCGCATTCATTACACCATTTGGAATATTTTTCTACGTCAAAATTCCATTTGGTTTAAAGAATGCTAGTGCTTCTTTTCAGCGTTTGATGCAAACGACTTTTGCACCTCAATTAGGCCGAAATTTGGAAGCCTATGTTGATGATCTAGTCGTAAAAAGCAGCAAACGGCTTAATCATATCGCAGACTTGCAAGAAACATTTGACAACCTCAGAAAACACCATCTGAAACTCAACCCTGAGAAGTGTGTGTTTGGAGTCTCTTCAGGAAAATTGCTTGGATTCTTGGTCTTTGCACGAGGAATCGAAGCAAATCTTGAAAAGATAAAGGCCATCATGCAGATGCGCCCCCGACCATGAAAAAAGAAGTTCAGAAACTCACGGGGTGCATGGCGGCATTAAGTCGTTTCATCGCACGCCTAGGAGAGAAAGAACTGCATTTTTTCAAACTTCTAAGGAAGCATGAGGGTTTCAAGTGGTCAGAAGAGGCTAACACAGCCTTTGAGGATGTCAAGAGGTATTACGAGTGCTCCTGTTCTGGTTTCTCCGAAACCAGAAGAGATGCTCTTAATTTATCTAGCTGCCACGCCACAGGCAGTGAGCGCAGTACTGGTTGTAAAACGTGAAAACATACAACGACCAGTTTACTATGTTAGCAAAGTTTTACACGGGCCTAAGGAGCGTTACCCTCAGGTTCAAAAACTGTAACACCCCAACTCAGAACGAGCCTGGAATGCTACCAAAGCTAAATACAACTAGAACGAATTTACAAATTTTCGACAGAGTCTCCTTTGTATATTCAATAAAACCAAGTTTCTAACAAGTAAACATAACATTTAACAATATTTCCAATATTCCAATTCAATCATGCATAAATGATAATCGTATGAGAATAAATAAGCAACACCAATCACACAATCCATAAATCATCCTACATCCATCATCATAAAAGCATCTATAGGTGGTTATAACATAGTTATTTATTCTTTTGTGTGGAACTAAGATAACAATTGCATAAAAGCTGTGAGGTAGTGCGTGCTCTCCAAAGTCTACTCCCTCCCATGCATGACGTTTTTGCCAGAGGTACCTAAATCAAAACAATGCAATGGTGAGCCATAAGACTCAGCAAGTATCAACAAGGTTACATGATCATAAAGACATAACAGCATAAACAACTTTAATCAACATCATTCATGGCATTTCGAATATTAAAAAAATAATGATAATGCTATGCACTCTTGTTCTTTATCTCTTTACGCATTTTACCGGTAATGCGGGGTATTCATCCGTCAATGGATACCCATGCCTGTGCCCTCTGGCACAGGGACCAAGAGCCTATACATCAACTTGTATAGGGACCTTTGCCCATCATCAAAATGACGGGGACCTCTGTACATATTGCCCACATTTCATGAATATGAGGACCTCAAGCCTGTCATTGTCTGACAGGGACCTCAACTGATTCACTTGGTCACCTTATGACCAAGTTTCAATATGCTCAAAATATGCATGAATATAATATCTATACCTTCTCATTCATCAGATTCAACATATACTTTAATCATGTAAATGTGAGCATTATGATGTAAGCGCAATCATAATATGCAAACATCAACACCACTAGGGTCATCTCAACATCACTTTCATATAGCAACAATGAACATTACACCCCTCAATCATAGCATGCAACAAGAATTCTACTTAACCCGAATACTTGCCTCAACCGTGCGAGAACGGCGGACGCGAAGTGGGTGCTGCCCTTGGGATCTCGCTACCACACTGGACAAGAAGATAACCCCAAACTAAGACTAGCATACTGGACCAAAATCATACATAACATTACAATCGAAATCGCTAACTTCTTATCATTTCTAACTTTTCTAATTTCTAGCGATCGGTCACTGCAGACAGCAGACTTCAAAAATTCATAACTTTCTGCTCAGGAGTCCAAATAGGATGATCTTGGACATTCTGGAAAGGTAATTAAAATGTCTAAATAAACTTATTTGGGGAGACCCTCTGATTCGGCCATCTACCAGTCCTACCAATCTATTTAATCAGAGCAAACATTTCACGTCGGGTTTCTGGACAGCGACAAAGAAACTATCATAACTTTCTCTACGTTCGTCCGAATTTAGTGATCTTTAGTTTTTCTGAAAGCTAAGAGGATTAGCCTAGTTTTTAGTTATAGTGAGACCCTCTGGAAACCCCTCTAAATATGCGCTTCTATCAGGTTAACCAACACTAGCAATTCTGCTTCTCTCCAGAAACACAGAAATACTAAGAAATTCATAACTTTGGGTACCGAAGTCCGAATGACTTGATTTCTGTCGGCTATGAAAGGTAACTACGATATCTACAACTTTCTAGGAGACACCGAGACCCAATTCTGCATCTAACCTAATCAAAATCAACAATCTTCTCTGCTGCAGAAAACCGACGAACTGACAACCGAAAATGTACAACTAGAAAACGACCCCAAAACAAAGAATCATGGGTTACCCTTGCCGAAACGACGAAGGCACGCTGCGCCGATGACGATCACCACGAGTTCCCGGTTGCGGATCCTTCTTCCCTTGTGAGGACCCCAGTTTATTAGGTTTGTAATGCTTAACCAACCACCTGGTCCTAGCATCACAAATCAAATAAACTGATCCTCGAGATATGTATACTTCCTAAAGCAAAGATACACACCCCGGCACAAAATTAGACATCAACTCCATTCAAAACATAGAGTCCAAACATTACACTACAAACGGAAGATAAACAAATAGTAACAATATTATGTATATAGGCCGATGTGCCACAAGATACACAAATAACAACAAAAGACAATGAAGCAAAAGCGCCATAAGATGGCTATAAACAAAGCCAATCGGTGTGCCTTCAACCCACAAGGCATCCGACCGACCGCCAAGCCTAGTCGCCACCCACGGCGACAAAGACACTCACGA
The DNA here is from genome assembly GCA_036346255.1 of Ampelocalamus luodianensis. Lineage (NCBI taxonomy): Eukaryota > Viridiplantae > Streptophyta > Magnoliopsida > Poales > Poaceae > Ampelocalamus > Ampelocalamus luodianensis. The sequence continues at coordinate 10,780,502 of CM070627.1, read as the reverse complement.
AGTGAGGACCCCGAGGCTCACCTTCTTCCTCTCGCAACAAAAACATTAAGCAAAGCACCGAGTACAAAGATTGTCTTTGTACCCGCAAGACCGACGTGTGAACTAGCGCACTGCTAATATGCTACATGCAAAGCTTGTTTAGTGGGGCCATATGTTTTATTTGCATAAAGCCAATTTTCATTTGCAATAAGGTAATACAGTTTGAAGGCAAGTTTGCAATTCATTTTTAAGATTGAAATAACAAAGAAGGATATTAATAACAAAAGCGAAAGATAAACAGCCTAGAAGTGACTATCCCAATAGTCACAACAACAATAGCACTAATCCCGCATTCGTACTCACCCATCAAGTTTTAATTTAAATGTTGTAGTCTAGTTCTTGGGGGCGATCCGAGCGTGTCCATAACCTAGACGAGGCTATTCGAATAGTTTTAACCCCGCAGGTGTACCAATGTACCCACACTTCGCATCGCTTTAAGCCGAAGCACACTTCCAAGGTATGCCGCACACACTAAGTCCTACGAGACTGTTTCCAATATTGTGTATCAACCTCGAGCCGCTCAGATGGGTAGAAACACCATACGCTACATGGTAAAGCCGAAAGACAACTACCCACTCAGATAAAGCTGACAACTACCATGCTCCCACCTCCGTCCCTCCTGCGACCTCCTGCGACCCGGGACCGATACACGCCAAAGTACTAGGTCAAGAGAGGTCCCATATACTCTAGTGTGGTTAGCACGCAAAATGCTCAGTACGGTGGCGCAAGTAACTCGGTCCTTAATTGACTCTGCACCTTTCCATCACACCCAACAGATCACACCGCCTTACCATTGTGCCCAAGTCTAAACCATTTTTGTTTTCATTTTTAGTTTTGCAGATAAACATAGCAGAAATGCTAAAACATAAAGTTATAGTAAATTTTGTGTGATCAAGGTTACCGACTAAAGTCGATAACCGCCCAGTTCTACCGATAGCTAAGCATGTCTAAGCAAGTTGACCCGAATCTACTAAGTGACAAGAGATCATCCAGCGATCTCTAATCACAGCAAATAACCTAAGCTCGGGTAGTAGAGATCAATATTTTGTCTACGTGATATGCAATACGGATTTAACTAATCAATTTAACACAAATTAAGCAATGCATACATACAAATTAAACAAAATATTAGACTTTAAAATATCGATAGGAATGATCAAACCGCTTGTTCGTTGCGTTGCTCAATATGGTGCGAAGGATCGCCCTCGTGGTTGCCGCAAATATCGAAGCCTCAACGATCGAACAAAACAAATAATAAGAACGAATAACACCGCAAAACTCAAACATCAAATACAAACACCAATATATACACCAAGGCTAGACTATCACAAGGAATGACAAATAATTGCTACAGAGACCCATCCACTCATTTGCTAGGTTAACCACAAAATCAAACTTCTAACATGCTTTAAACTTTGGACAAAGCTTTGATGGTGATTGTATGCACATCTATTATTTAATCATCAAGTTAACACATCAAAATCAGCTAGCTATACTAAAACCACTATTGACAGGTGAGAGCACAAAATCTACAAGAAGCTATTGAAAGCATAACTAGCCAAGTATCCAACTAAGAAATGCTAAACAAAAATCTTCTACCTAAGATAGGATGCTAAGGATGCTCAGCTATTCATACCCCTAAGCATCACACCTAGATTTTGCAAGGCTAACAAGTTTCAACATTTGGTCACTACCCAAATCTCATAACACTGACAACTCAAAAGTACAGAGGCAAATAAAATGAGCAGCTAACTATCCCTATGATCAAGCATGGCAACAGAAGCTTAGAAACTTAAAGATACCAACTAAATGATTTCATGCTAACCACCACAACAAAAAGGAGACATCAAGCCTAACAAAACCTAATAGCAAGCATGATACAAATTTTCAGATTACTGACAACAGCTAAAACTGACAACAGAGAAAAGATACAGAGAAACTTGCACTAAAATACTTTCAAACCTCAATTACTAACTTTGATCATGCATGAGAGTGAACTAAAGAACAATCATAAGCATGATTAGCAGCTAACTAATTGGTTTTGAAGGAGTGGGCCCCACCGCCGCATGCATGCAGAGGATCACAATCAAAAGAACAGAGGATCTCGCGCTCGACTGGATTCGCCGCCGGCGGTGGAGGCGCGAGGTGGAAACCAAGGCCAAAATGGGTCGGAGGATCACCAAATCGTAGGTGGTCACGAGGCACGGAGATGCATCGAGGTGGCGCGCGACGAGCACCGCGGCGGCAGTGAGGGTGACAAGGTGCGACTGCACCAGAGAAGAAGAAGGTGAGAATTAGCGCGCGCATGAGCATCAGTGGGTTACCAGAACTCACCGGTGTGCTCGGCGACGACGAGAGGCACGGAGTGGCCCGCGACGAGAGAGCGCGGCGCAAGGCGGTTAACGGCGACAGAGACTGGGTGAACGAGAGGACATGTGAGTGAGTGAAGAAGAAAGGTGGAGTCTGTGGTGCTCACCGAGCGAAGAATTGAGCCGAGCTCACCGAGAAGACGCGCGGTGGAAAAGGCGGTTTCGGCCGACTTGAGAAGAAAGGCCACGCGCAGCTCCACAAGCGATGAAACCCGAAATTCCTTGAGGGGTTTACTTCTGTGGATGTGGAACACGCCGTGACGCGGCTCCGCCGTGCTCGGAGATCACCGAGCAAGCAGAACGCCGAGGCGCGCAGCGGCGCCACGCCCCGGAGCTCGTGGAGAAAAACGGCAATGGAGACGAAACGAGGTAGGGAAAGCCTTCGAGGGTTTTGTAGGAGCAAAGGAGGCGGCGAGGTGAGACGGCGGTGAAAAGACCGTGAGGTGAGGTGGCAAGACGCATGTAGCGCGGCGGCGCGAGAGCGCTGCGCGAAGCGGTGCGCTGGAGCATGGCGGCGACGTGGCGAAACAACCTGCAGTGGGACCGCCGTCGGCCGATCGACGAAACGGTGCGAACCGGTGGCTTGACTCGATCTGAATCGCCCGACCGTTGGATCCGAGATGGACGGTCGAGATTGATGTATGCATTCGACAGTCGGTTGCGCGACGCAACGTGGATCGCTCGATTTGCATCGGACGGTCACGATCGATTGGACTCACGCGCGGTGCAGCTAGTTGACGCGACCGAGTCAAGTGGCGCGTCGGACTCGAGCCGAGGTTGAGTTGGGCCCGAGGAACAATATTTTTAGAATTTGATTTAAAAGACAGAGAAGGTTTGGGGAATTTTTAGAGGTAGCTCCTGAGCTCCAAAAATTTCTGAAATTTTTATGGTAGCTACTAGAGACAGAGAACAACCTTGTATAATTTTTCCAGAACTTTTTATGCACTGCATTGTTCTAGAGAAAATTCACAAGCTGCTGTACAGGGAGTTTGACCAGATTTCAAACAGAGTTGACTTGGCCATTTGAAATAGCAAACAAAATCTAAAAATTGTGAAATAATTCAGGGAGGTAGATAGGATGATCAAGATGCTAGGAAAAATAATTTCAGAGGATGATCAAAGTTTGAAGGCTAAGAATTAGCTGACAACAATCTCCATTCACAAGAGTTTAATTCTAGAAAATGGAAATTGCTAGGGAAAAATGTAGGAACTTTCAAATGATTTGAAGAGACAACAAAAGTTTTTATTTCTCCTCAAAATTTTACATTTGAAATACAAACCCTAAGTTAGGGCTGTTACAAACCTCCCCCCCTTACAGGAATCTCGCCCCGAGATTCTGATCACTGGGAGAAGAAGGATGGGTAATCTCGGAGACGATCTTCCCGCTCCCAAGTGGCTTCATCCTCGGAGTGGTTCGACCACTGAACTTTGAGGAACTTGATCACCCGGTTCCTTGTTCTGCGTTCAGCTTCTTCGAGGATACGAACGGGGCGCTCACGATAAGACAGATCTTCCTGCACATCAATATTTTCCAAGGGCGTTTCCTCCACTGGAACACGGAGGCACTTCTTCAATTGTGACACATGGAAAACATCATGCACCCCCTCAAGTGTAGCTGGCAATTCTAACTTGTATGCAACAGCTCCCACTCTCTTGATGATGCGATATGGCCCGACATATCGAGGAGCCAGTTTGCCCTTGACACCAAAACGACGATGTCCCTTCAGAGGCGAAACTTTGAGATACACAAAGTCATTGGGCTGGAAACTCAGCTCACGACGACGCCGACCGCATAGCTCTTCGCTCGATGAGCTACGCGCAAGTGCTCACGAATCGATCGCACTTGACTTTCAGCCTCATTGATCGAATCCGGCAAAGAACCGCTTTCACCGCCACCAGTTCAATGGTGTTCGCAGCGCCGCCCATACAAGGCCTCAAATGGTGCCATACCGAGACTAGCTCGAAGCCGTTGTTGTAGGAGAACTCGGCAAGTGGTAGGCACTTCTCCCAATTCTTTCCATAGGAAAGAACACAAGCACGAGCATATCTTCTAGCACTGATTGACGCGCCCGTCGACCATCATCCCGAGGATGATAGGTCGAGCTGAAGGAAAGACGGTACCCATGGCCTCCCGCAGTCGTGCCAAAATCGGAAGTGAAAAGAGAGCCACGATCCGACACTATCGCTCGTGGCACACCATGCGCACTCACAATGCGGATATGTAAAGATCCGCTAGCCGATTCACATCAATCTTCGATCGCGACCGAAGGAAATGGGCCACCTTCACAATCGATCAATGATAACCCATAATGCATCCTTCCCCAAGAAGCACGGCGCACAGCTGATAAAATCCATGCCTACGTAATCCCACTTCCATTCTCGAATAGGTAAGGGTCAAGAAGACCACTGACGCCGATGCTCGCCTTGACGCGACAACATACGCCACATCCGCCACGAACCCGCAATCTCGCGCTTCATGCGAGTCCACCGTAATCTCTCGACGCAGATCTTGGTACATTTTAGTGGCCCCGGATGGATGGATAAAGGCGAATCATGGGCCTCTCGCAGAATCAAATCCCGCAACTCGGGACCTTTGGGACCACAAGCCGCCCAAACCATACAACACCGTGTTCATCTTCTCGTGAAACACTTGGCTGAACCATCCTCGATGTTCGCTGATTTTACCCACGCCATCATCGATTGTCGTGTCGCTTGATCTCGATCCACCAAGGTTGGTTGCACAACCAAGGCAAAGAAGGAACCATGCTCAACCAAACCCAAGTTGAGACGCTGAATTTCGCAAGAAGCGCAGTTGTCGCTCTTGGATCATCAAAGTATTGCAATACACCTTTCGCTAAGTGCATCAAGAACCACATTGGCCTTGCTGTGGTGATATCAACACCCATGTCATAATCTTTGATTAATTCTAGCCATCTCCTCCGCTCGAGGTTCAGATCCGCCGAGTGAATAAGTATTTCAAACTCTTGTGGTCGGAATACACCTCACACAAGCATTCGATCAAATAATGCCGCCAAATCTTGAGTGCATGAACCACCGCAGCAAGCTCTAAATCATGGGTGGGATAGTTGAGCTCGTGAGGCCTCAATTGCTGGATGCATAGGCAACCGCCTTGCCTTCCCGCATAAGAACACACCCAAGCCCCGACGACGAGGCATCGCAATAAATATCAAGCTCTTGTGGATATCGTGAAGAGTGAGGACTGAGTCAAGTCAATCGCTGCTTGAGCTCCCAAAGCTCTCATCACAAGCAGGGGACCATACAAACTTCTTGTCCTTCTTAAGCAATTCGGTCATCGGCTGCGATTTTGGAGAAGTTCTCGATAAAGCGCGATAGTAGCCCGCTAAACCAAGAAAACTCCGCACATCGCTGGATCGACTTGGCCGCCCCAAGATAGAACATCGCCGACTTTGCCGATCCACAACTATGCCTCCACTGAAAGAACATGGCCCAAGAATGCCACTTCCTTCAACCGTAACTCACATTTGTTGAACTTTGCATATAGCCGATGTTCCCGCAACTTGCCCAAAACAATCTTCGATGCTCAAGATGCTCGCTTGATCTTGGAATAGATAAGAATGTCATCAATAAAAACCACCACAAATTTGTCCAAAACTCCATGAATACTGAATTCATCAAGTTCATGAACAAAGCCGAGCATTGGTTAATCCGAAGACATGACGGTGTACTCGCATGTGCCATAACGAGTAGTGAAAGCCGCCTTCGAATATCCTCGATCCGATCCCGACTGATGATAGCCCGATCTCGCATCAATCTTGGAGAACACCGAGCTCCGCATAACCGGTCAAAAGATCATCAATGCGGGCAGAGGATATTTGTTCTTCACCGCCACCTCATTGAGAGGACGGTAATCAACACACATGCGCAAAGTCTTGTCCTTCTTCTTCACAAAGATCACCGGACAACCCCAAGGAGATGAACGGGGACGGATGAAACCCTTTGCTTGGAGCTCGCCAAGCCGCTTCTTCAATTCTTCTAGCTCATTGGGAGGCATCCGATACGCGCTTCAAATCGGGCGATGCACGGCAGCAACTCGATGACAAACCTGTGTCTCGAACCGAGGCATCCCTGCAAATCTTCGTGAAAGACATCCTCAAAGTCGATACTATGGGAACATCTTGAATTTGCAAGGTGGCTTTGCTTCTAATGCACATAGACACGGGCCCCAAGCCGTGGCGAAACCCGACTTGCTCACCCGAAGGGTCGGTAAGATAGACAATCTTCCGGCACAATCGATTTGCCCCAAGTGTTGGGACAACCAATCCATGCCAAGAATCACATCCGCACTCATTGAATCGAGCGTAATGAGATTTGCCAAAAATCCCACTCCTTCAACTATGATAGGAACATCCCGACATCAGAATCGCTCTCATTTCCGAACCCGAGAGCGGATGAGCAAAGGAACTTCCAAAGGAACACAAAGAAGACCACTAACAGCAGCAAATGATCTTGAAATAAAGAATGCGATGCTCGTAATCAAATAATACCGCAGCAGAACGAGAATTAACAAGAAGTGTACCCATCACGACATCCGGTGCCTCCCGAGCCTCCTCACCAAAGGTGGTTGACTCGACACACGCCGCACTCGGGCTTCGGATCATCTTCTCGTCGTGGGTGACCACTCCCGCCGCGCCCTCCATTAGGACGAGGGGCTACGGCAAAGACTCGAGGGCGTGCATTCGCATAATGGCCCTTGTTGTGGCAAATAAAACAAGTAACCTCGGCCGCCGGATTGCGAGGCCGCTCGTCGCTGGATCGCAGGCGCACGTGGCTGAAACACGGCCTGCGGTGGACGAGGAGCTGGTGCAGATGGCCTCGGCGCCGGTGGAGCAAGAGAACGGGCCACTGGTGCCGGCCCAGCCCGAGGACGAACGAGGCTGGTGTGAGTAGACTGATGTGCCTCCCATTTGCGCTTGCGGGACTCGCCCAGCGCCTTTGCCTTATGCTCAGCAACAATGGCCTTATCTACCAAGGCCTGGAAATCAGAGAAGTCTACAATAGATAGCTTGTCCTGCAGTTCCTCGGACAAGCCATCCATAAACTTCTCCTGCTTAGCCTCATCTGAGGCCACCTCTCCCGGAGCATAACGAGCCAGATGATTGAACTCGTACAGGTACTCCGTCACAGATTTGCGCCCTTGCTTGAGCGCGAGGAACTCCTTCTTCTTCGCCTTCATCAGCCGCTCGGGATGTGGGCCCGACGAAAAGCCGATCTCGAACTCCTCCCACGCGACCACATGGCCCGCGGGCCGCATGGCGAGATAGTTCTCCCACCATGAGAGTGCCGCGCCTCGCCGGTGGGACGCGAAGAGTGCCTTGTCTCGCGCTCGCATCGAGCTATGTTGAGCTTCGCCAACCATGCGCAGCCAATCATCCGCATCGAGAGGGTCCTCGAGCGGAGAAAGTCGGCGGCCGTGTACGGAGGAACTCGCAAGTCCTCGCGAGTCCGTGGCTGCCACCATCGGCAGGAGTGGAGGTATTCCTAGCAATAACCTCCAAGATACGCTGTCGTCCATGCGGTTTCGCCGATCGAGCGAGAACCTCACCATGGTCGGAGGAGGGGAAGCTCCTCATCATGACCACCGCCGATCGCCGCGTTCTCCCGCCATCCTGTTTCACTAAGACAAGTTAACAATAGCCGAACACAAAGTTGACAATCCATCGCAAATAACGTACTAACAAAGACAAAACAAACACAAGATTTTTGAGTTACAAAACCAATTGACAAACAAAAAAAAAAAAAATCGACACTTAGCATACTCAGATATATCTTACCCTTATACTCCCACAAATTTTAATTAGACCAATTCTCTATGGTTCTCCCAAAACTGATTCTACCCAGTAGCAACTATCTTTTGAAAGGGAAGAGAGAAACCAAGTTTTAAACTCAAATTAGAGCAAGATGAGAGTAGAAGGCTAAGATAGGTAAGGAGTAAAATCTGAGAATCTGCCTAGGTTTTCATAAACCCTTTTTATACTTTGAAATTAAGCTCTTTCAAAATATCCTAAGGACGACTATGCTTGGGTTACTACGGTCAGAATGGCTCTGATACCAACTTTGTGAGGACCCCAGTTTATTAGGTTTGTAATGCTTAACCAACCACCTGGTCCTAGCATCACAAATCAAATAAATCGATCTCGAGATATGTATACTTCCTGCAAAGCAAGATACACACCCTGCACAAAATTAGACATCAACTCCATTCAAAACATAGAGTCCAAACATTACACTACAAACGGAAGATAAACAAATAGTAACAATATTACGTACATAGGCCGATGTGCCACAAGATACACAAATAACAACAAAAAGACAATGAAGCAAAGCGCCATAAGATGGCTATAAACAAAGCCAATCGGTGTGCCTTCAACCCACAAGGCATCCGACCGACCGCCAAGCCTAGTCGTCACCCACGGCGACAAAGACAAACCACGTATGAGGACCCCGAGGCTCACCTTCTTCCTCTCGCAACAAAAACATTAAGCAAAGCACCGAGTACAAAGATTGTCTTTGTACCCGCAAGACCGACGTGTGAACTAGCGCACTGCTAATATGCTACATGCAGGCTTGTTTAGTGGGGCCATATGTTTTATTTGCATAAAGCCAATTTTCATTTGCAATAAGGTAATACAGCTTTGAAGGCAAGTTTGCAATTCATTTTTAAGATTGAAATAACAAAGAAGGATATTAATAACAAAAGCGAAAGATAAACAACCTAGAAGTGACTATCCCAATAGTCACAACAACAATAGCACTAATCCCGCATTCGCACCACCCATCAAGTTTTAATTTAAATGTTGTAGTCTAGTTCTTGGGGCGATCCGAGCGTGTCCATAACCTAGGACGAGGCTATTCGAATAGTTTTAACCCCGCAGGTGTACCAATGTACCCACACTTCGCATCGCTTTGCCGAAGCACACTTCCGAAGGTATGCGGCACAACTAAGTCCTACGAGACTGTTTCCAATATTGTGTATCAACCCCGAGCCGTCAGATGGGTAGAAACACCATACGCTTACATGGTAAAGCCGAAAGACAACTACCCACTCAGATAAAGCTTTTGGACAACTACCATGCTCCCACCTCCGTCCCTCCCGCGACCTCCTCGCGACCGGGACCGATACACGCCAAAGTACTAGGTCAAGAGAGGTCCCATATACTCTAGTGTGGTTAGCACGCAAAATGCTCAAGACGGTGGCGCAAGTAACTCTGGTCCCCATTGACTCGGGCACCTTTCCAGCCACACCCAACAGATCACACCAGTCTTACCATTGTGCCCAAGTCTAAACCATTTTTGTTTTCATTTTTAGTTTTGCAGATAAACATAGCAGAAATGCTAAAACATAAAGTTATAGTAAATTTTGTGTGATCAAGGTTACCGACTAAAGTCGATAACCGCCCAGTTCTACCGATAGCTAAGCATGTCTAAGCAAGTTGACCCGAATCTACTAAGTGACAAGAGATCATCCAGCGATCTCTAATCACAGCAAATAACCTAAGCTCAGGTAGTAGAGATCAATATTTTGTCTACAGGATATGCAGCTACGGATTTAACTAATCAATTTAACACAAATTAAGCAATGCATACATACAGCTGAAACAAAATATTAGACTTTAAAATACTGGGATAGGAATGATCAAACTGCTTGCCTGGTTGCTGTTGCTCAATATGGTGCGAAGGATCGTCCTCAGGGTTGCCGCAAATATCGAAGCCTAACGATCGAACAAAACAGCGAATAAGAACGAATAACACCGGCAAAACTCAAACATCAAATACAAACACCAATATATACACCAAGGCTAGACTATCACAAGGAATGACAAATAATTGCTACAGAGACCCATCCACTCATTTGCTAGGTTAACCACAAAATCAAACTTCTAACATGCTTTAAACTTTGGACAAAGCTTTGATGGTGATTGTATGCACATCTATTATTTAATCATCAAGTTAACACATCAAAATCAGCTAGCTATACTAAAACCACTATTGACAGGTGAGAGCACAAAATCTACAAGAAGCTATTGAAAGCATAACTAGCCAAGTATCCAACTAAGAAATGCTAAACAAAAATCTTCTACCTAAGATAGGATGCTAAGGATGCTCACTATTCATACCCCTAAGCATCACACCTAGATTTTGCAAGGCTAACAAGTTTCAACATTTGGTCACTACCCAAATCTCATAACACTGACAACTCAAAAGTACAGAGGCAAATAAAATGAGCAACTAACTATCCCTATGATCAAGCATGGCAAATGTAAGCTTAGAAACTTAAAGATACCAACTAAATGATTTCATGCTAACCACCACAACAAAAAGGAGACATCAAGCCTAACAAAACCTAATAGCAAGCATGATACAAATTTTTGACATCGACAAAACTAAAATCGACAACAGAGAAAAGATACAGAGAAACTTGCACTAAAATACTTTCAAACCTCAATTACTAACTTTGATCATGCATGAGAGTGAACTAAAGAACAATCATAAGCATGATTAGCAGCTAACTAATTGGTTTTGAAGGAGTGGCCCCACCGCCGATGCATGCAGAGGATCACAATCAAAAGAACAGAGGATCTCGCGCTCGACTGGATTCGTCGCCGGCGGTGGAGGCGCGGCGAGGTGGAAACCAAGGCCAAAATGGGTCGCCGGAGGATCACTGAAACTGTAGGTGGTCACGAGGCAGCCGGAGATGCACTGAGGTGGCGCGGCGACGGAGCACGGCGGCCGGCAGTGAGGGTGACAAGGTGCGACTGCACCAGAGAAGAAGAAGGTGAGAATTAGCGCGCGCATGAGCATCAGTGGGTTACCAGGAACTCACCGGTGTGCTCGGCGACGACGGAGAGGCACGAGTGGCCCGGCGACGAGCCCGCGCGGCGCAAGGCGTTAACGGCGACAGAGACTGGGTGAACGAGGACATGTGAGTGAGTGAAGAAGAAAGGTGGAGTCTGTGGTGCTCACCGAGCGAAGAATTGAGCCGAGCTCACCGAGAAGACGCGCGGTGGAAAAGGCGGTTTGGCCGACTTGGAGAAGAAAGGCCACGCGCAGCTCCACAAGCGATGAAACCCGAAATTCCTTGAGGGGTTTACTTCGAGGATGTGGAACACGCCGTGACGCGGCTCGCCGTGCTCGAGATCACCGGAGCGGCAGAACGCCGAGAGCGCCGCAGCCGCGCCACGGCCCCGGAGCTCGGTGGAGAAAACGGCAATGGAGACGAAACGAGGTAGGAAAGCTTCGGAGGGTTTTGTAGGAGCAAAGTGAGGCGCGAGGTGAGACGGTGGGCGGTGAAAAGACCGGTGAGGTGAGGTGGCAAAGACGCATGTAGGCGGCGGCCGGCGAGAGCGCGCGCGAAGCGTGCGCCGAGCATGGCGGCGACGTGGCGAAACAACTCGCAGTGGGACCGCCGTCGCCGATCGACGAAACGGTGCGAACCGTGGCTTGACTCGATCTGAATCGCCCGACCGCTGGATCCGAGATGGACGGCCGAGATTGATGTATGCATTCGGACAGTCGGGTGCGACGCAACGTGGATCGCTCGATTTGCATCGGACGGTCACGATCGATTGGACTCACGCGGTGCAGCTAGTTGACGCGACCGAGTCAAGTGGCGCGGTCGGACTCGAGCCGAGGTTGGGTTCGGGCCCGAGGAACAAGATTTTTAGAATTTGATTTAAAAGACAGAGAAGGTTTGGGGAATTTTTAGAGGTAGCTCCTGAGCTCCAAAAATTTCTGAAATTTTTATGGTAGCTACTAGAGACAGAGAACAACCTTGTATAATTTTTCCAGAACTTTTATGCACTGCATTGTTCTAGAGAAAATTCACAAGCTGCTGTACAGGAGTTTGACCAGATTTCAAACAGAGTTGACTTGGCCATTTGAAATAGCAAACAAAATCTAAAAATTGTGAAATAATTCAGGAGGTAGATAGGATGATCAAGATGCTAGGAAAAATAATTTCAGAGGATGATCAAAGTTTGAAGGCTAAGAATTAGCTGACAACAATCTCCATTCACAAGAGTTTAATTCTAGAAAATGGAAATTGCTAGGGAAAAATGTAGGAACTTTCAAATGATTTGAAGAGACAACAAAAGTTTTTTATTTCTCCTCAAAATTTTACATTTGAAATACAAACCCTAAGTTAGGGCTGTTACATCCCTCTCCCTTTCTTCTCTTCCTTCTTCCCTTCTCTTCTTTTCTTCCCTTCTTTTCTCTTCCTCTTGGCCTAGGCCAACAAAGGAGTCCCTCCTTCTTTGGTCCAGCAGCAAGGGTTATGGGGTGCAAGGAAGATGGAAGGGGCGCAAGGAGATGGAAGGGGAGGCGCACGGGAAGGGGGAGAGGAGGGGCGGCAAGGAGGTGGGAGGGAGCCGCGCAAGGGGATGGGAAAAGGGGGCGCCTAGGTTTGCCCCTAAGTAGCCGCCAAAGCTTCCCCTCATGGGCCAAAAAAGCGAGCAACAAAGCCTTAACCCACGCTGCCCAGATTTTCCTATTTTCCCTGATAAATCGCTAATTGGTCTTTTCTTTACGCTTCTTTTCTTAGTCCTTTGCATCCGCACTGACCGAAACCGGCAAAAGCTTTTCGGGATATTACGATCTACTCCTCCTTAAATGCAATTCGACCCGAATTCTAAACGTCTACGATCACGAGGAATTGGTTAAAACTTAGTAACAGAGAATACACACACGAATCAAATAATTCGGATAAAGCTCGCGATACGAGACTCAAATTCCTGGTGGCCTCTCTCTCGGCTCATCTGCGACAAAAACACCTTGACGCATCGCGTACACGCCTTACTACTAGTCCCAACCTTTCAAGAGTCACTGACAGCACGCCTCAAGGCATGGTCTTTCCTGTAGGTCAACTGCTCTAAGGAAACTTTACTCACCGATTTCTCCAATACCCTTCGACAATAGGTCATACAAAACATTCCGTGCTACACACTAGGGCTCCAAATGGTCCTAGTGACGCAATCCCCAAATCTCCGCAACTTCCGAAACAACCCGATGTACCTTGGGTCAACATTCCCTTGTACCAAATCATACAACCTGCACATAACACGTGGAACTCTTGTTCCATCTCTCAAGCATTCTCTTCACCTTAACAAGGTGCACCTCCTTTAACGAGGACACACACGCAGAACTCGCTTGAACAAGCTCTACTAAAAAGAGACAATTGAAGGTAAAGGATCCTCATCGCAACAACGCAATGCCAAGTTCCCACCAAAAGGGTCTAACCTAAAATCGCAGATTCATCACTAAAATCATTCCACTTTCTAATTAGGCATTTTGCAAATAAACCTCACGAAAGCCAAAGGATAAATCACTCAAATATCCAATTCCTCATTTCCTTTATTCTTTCTCGAATAGATAAGAACCACACAAGCCAACATAAAGTCAAGCCCAAATTATAAAGACGTCCACAAAAACTCATAGCTCAAACAAGATCAAGAGAGTGTTTCAGATGCTGAGGAAGTAATCTTTTCTCAATTTCTCCTTTAGAAATAAAGTTTCTCTCAACTTTTGGAATCCCGATTCATCGCATAACCCACTAACCCATCTCTTAACGTGGCATTCTTAATGCTATGCTCCAACGGAAATACATCAACCACACCTTCAGAGAGGCTCTATCGACCCCACGTAAACAATACTCTAGTCAACTCCTCTACCGACAATTATTTTTGATAGATAACTTCATGCATCCCAAAATAGATCTTCACACATAATCACGTTACCTTAGTCCTTTAAGAATGAGCAACTCGAAATTACATCACATATTCTCATGTATTTCATCAAGAGATTTCTATCAATGATCATCTCACTATTTGAAAGCCACCCTTATACTACTTCTTCACATTATCATTGGGCGATCAAAGTTCTAGCATAACAATGCTAGGCCCCAAATTTAACCTCCAAGACTCTTGCAACTAACTTCCCATATAAAAGATAGGAAATCCTCGATTAAATCCTAAAAAATTCCATAATTCCCACATACTCACTCATTAACATCATCATGAAAAAAATTTCTTGACCCGTTTACCTTTACAAAGATTATAATCTCTCAGAAGGTCACTCATTTAAAGCCAAATCACTCTTGACATTAATCAATATTTCCTATTATCCCTTTAATTGACATAACGATTTGATTACTTTGTAATCCCACTCTCATTAAACCACATCATCGAGAATAACCATTCACAACCTCGCAATACTACCAAAATTACGATACCCTATAAAATTGATCAAGATTTCCATACTCTCAGTAATTCTAATGTTCCACCCTAAGTGAACAATAGATCTTGGATCACAAAGTGAACAATACTATCTATAGGTTCTACTAGCTGTAACAATGCAATTCGTTTAACCCCATAAGACAATCTTCCATTGAGATAGACTTCTCTCAAAGAACTATATTACGAAATTATTTCATCCTCCAATGCTCATCGAATAACTTACAACCAAAGTCTCACACTACAATAATTAAACACCTCAAAAGTCTCAGGTGAAACGAATAGGTTGATTCTTCTTCAAAAGAAAGAGCGAATGGAATCAATTTTTTTTTCAACTTGGAAAACATGTGCCACCCACAGTGAACACAAGACCAAAGAAAACTGTCACTTAAGCTAAGTACTCGGAAAACATAAGGGAAAGTCAACCATCGAGGGCTCTAGCCCTACTGAAAGCGATTACCAAACCACAAATAAGAAGAAGGTACTTCCCTTCTAAAATTGATAAACTCTTATGGAACAACTGCATAAGGTTTAAGCAATACTCAAATAAACTGCAAGATGCGAAACGAGATTTAAATCTCAAATACTTATACTTCACTCCTTTTAACAAGGAAAGATATTTTCTGAGCTTACTACAACATTTTGCCAGCTTAAACAAGATAAGCTCTTAAAACCCAAATCACGGGTACCACTAAGGAACCAAATAAATCTTTCAATATGTCACTTTGCTCGAAACAAACTCAATCTCCACATAACTCAAGTCGCAACTTCTTGCAGATATTCTTACTAACATCAAGAATAATATACTCTACACCCGAATCTTTATCATCAACTATTCCATTAGAAAGCCCCCAAAGTTTCACCAAAAGTTCCCATACTATCCTTTCATCCCATCTTCAAAACGAGTGTATACCAAAACCATACAACATCAATACATCAACCTCTTAAACTTAGAAGGGGTCTACTATACAATTGAAAAGCTCCTACCATAACCCTTTCATCAAGGTCACATTATCAACTGTTTAATTCACAATTAGATGGGCATAAGCCTCCTATTACATCATATCATTGCAACTTTTAGTAATGCTCAACACCAAACTTCAAAGACACAATAGTTGTACTCAACCATTATCAAGTATCGACTAGTTTCATTATGAGATCTAGTTGCTACCTATTTTCCTCTCCAAATCACATAAGTATTTACAAGCACATATTCAATTGTTCCTCCTCATATTTAGATTTCGACAACATACACTAGAACTCCAAAAATCAAAATCTTTTATCGATCAAAAGTCTCAACAACACTATAACTGATTCATCGTGTTATTCTATTTAAAAGAACCATACAGAGTTCCTCCCATAAATTCATATCCACTGATCTTCAATCCATCCCATCGTTTGCACACAATTCCAACAATGAATCGTACTAAGAAATATGTAAATCTAGCATTTACTCTAGTTTCCCTCTCCACACAATTAAATTAATCCATTGGTACCAGAGAACCCAACAAGTTTAGCAACCTAAACGATTTTAATTGTCAGACTAATTCATCAATGTTCCATACTTCTTAATATCTCTTCTGACTCCAAATACGTATGGACATACTCTCAGTCACTACTCATATGCACAGTTCATCAAGAACTAGTAAAAATCAACATCAACTTAATCAATTTCACTTCCAGGGTTACTAATTAATATTAATTATGCACCACACCAATGGCTCAACTTGATACCCATACCATATCAAGTTAGTTGATTACAATCTCTAATTTAACCATAACAAGGTATCACAAAGGATCTTAACAATTCCACCAGAAAAGAGATGCATTAAACTTCAACACTCGGAATAATTCAAAGAAATACATAGAGCCAAAGCTTTCTCATGTTAACAAACTTGCAACAGAAACTTTCATTACCCAAACTTTCAAACAAATACATGAGTCATTATTTTTTTTCCAATGAGAAAGTAGAAACAACCATGGAATTATCAGTAATGCCAATTGAGGACGATCACAAGTAGTAAAAACAGCTCAACAGTCGGAAAACAATACTTGTTTCAGAGAACCATTAGAGACCATTGACACTCAACAACCACCATAAACCAAGAACCCCAGAGGAATTCATCATCCACCACAGATCAAGAATTTGCCAAGATTGAGGTCAAGAAGGAAAACAACTTTCCAAAGCAACTCACGCTCAACTCCTGTATCTACGGTATTCGGGGTAACTACTCTATTCGTCTACCACGAATGGTGGTATAACCTGACAAAGTCCAAGGTCACAACCACGGTCTCCACTTCTTAACAACCATTATCGACACGCATAAATAGTATAATCACATATGATCATCTCATGACAATCATAGCATAGATTTATAGATATATAATATCATAACATCTCATATCATAGATTAACAACAAGAAAGATAGCTCAGAGGCAATTCATCAATTGCTCAACCAATGAAACATAACAACAGATAATGCGGAAGCAATGCAATTCCCAACCCCACCCATCAGGTACAAGTGTGTCAATTTAATACTTTTCTATTAACCACGGATCTAAAGCCCGCTCTGATACCAACTGTAACACCCCAACTCAGAACGAGCCTGGAATGCTACCAAAGCTAAATACAACTAGAACAAATTTATAAATTTTCGACAGAGTTTCCTTTGTATATTCAATAAAACCAAGTTTCTAACAAGTAAACATAACATTTAACAATATTTCCAATATTCCAATTCAATCATGCATAAATGATAATCGTATGAGAATAAATAAGCAACACCAATAACACAATCCATAAATCATCCTACATCCATCATCATAAAAGCATCTATAGGTGGTTATAACATAGTTATTTATTCTTTTGTGTGGAACTAAGATAACAATTGCATAAAAGCTGTGAGGTAGTGCGTGCTCTCCAAAGTCTACTCCCTCCCATGCATGACGTTTTGCGTGAGGTACCTAAATCAAAACAAAGCAAGGGTGAGCCATAAGACTCAAAGAAGTATCAACAAGGTTACATGATCATAAAGACATAACAGCATAAACAACTTTAATCAACATCATTCATGGCATTTCGAATATTAAAAAAAATAATGATAATGCTATGCACTCTTGTTCTTTATCTCTTTACGCATTTTACCGGTAATGCGGGGTATTCATCCGTCAATGGATACCCATGCCTGTGCCCTCTGGCACAGGGACCAAGAGCCTATACATCAACTTGTATAGGGACCTTTGCCCGTCATCAAAATGACGGGGACCTCTGTACATATTGCCCACATTTCATGAATATGGGGACCTCAAGCCTGTCATTGTCTGACAGGGACCTCAACTGATTCACTTGGTTACCTTATGACCAAGTTTCAATATGCTCAAAATATACATGAATATAATATCTATACCTTCTCATTCATCAGATTCAACATATACTTTAATCATGTAAATAAGAGCATTATGATGTAAGCGCAATCATAATATGCAAACATCAACACCACTAGGTCATCTCAACATCACTTTCATATAGCAACAATGAACATTACACCCTCAATCATAGCATGCAACAAGAATTCTACTTAACCCGAATACTTGCCTCAACCGTATGAGAACGCGGACGCTTAGTGGGTGCTGCCCTTGGGATCTCGCTGCCACTGACAAGAAGATAACCCCAAACTAAGACTAGCATACTGGACCAAAATCATACATAACATTACAATCGAAATCGCTAACTTCTTATCATTTCTAACTTTTCTAATTTCTAGCGATCGGTCACTGCAGACAGCAGACTTCAAAAATTCATAACTTTCTGCTCAGGAGTCCAAATAGGATGATCTTGGACATTCTGGAAAGGTAATTAAAATGTCTAAATAAACTTAGTTGGGGAGACCCTCTGATTCGGCCATCTACTAGTCCTACCAATCTATTTAATCAGAGCAAACATTTCACGTCGGGTTTCTGGACAGCGACAAAGAAACTATCATAACTTTCTCTACGTTCGTCCGAATTTAGTGATCTTTAGTTTTCCTGAAATCTAAGAGGATTAGCCTAGTTTTTCGTTATGGTGAGACCCTCTGGAAACCCATCTAAATGTGCGCTTCTATCAGGTTAACCAACACTAGCAATTCTGCTTCTCTCCAGAAACACAGAAATACTAAGAAATTCATAACTTTGGCTACCGAAGTCCGAATGACTTGATTTCTATCGGCAATGAAAGGTAACTACGATATATACAACTTTCTAGGAGACACCCAGACCCAATTCTGCCTCTAACCTAATCAAAATCAACAATCTTCTCTGCTGCAGAAAACCGACGAACTGACAACCGAAAATGTACAACTAGAAAACGACCCCAAAACAAAGAATCACGGGTTACCCTTGCCGAAACGACGAAGGCACGCTGCACGGATGATGATCACCACGAGTTCCGGTTGCGGATCCTTCTTCCCTCTCCCTTTCTTCTCTTCCTTCTTCCCTTCTCTTCTTTTCTTCCCTTCTTTTCTCTTCCTCTTGGCGGCCAACAAAGGAGTCCCCTCCTTCTTTGGTCCAGCAGCAAGGGTTATGGGGTGCAAGGAAGATGGAAGGGGCACAAGGGAGATGGAAGGGGAGGGGCACGGAAGGGGAGAGGAGGGGGCGGCAAGGAGGTGGGAGGGGGAGCCGGCGCAAGGGGGATGGGAGAAAGGGGGGGGGCGCCTAGGGTTTGCCCCCCCTAAGTAGCTGGCCAAAGCTTCCCCCTCATGGGCCAAAAAAAACAGTGGGCCGAAAGCCTTAACCCACGCTGCCCAGATTTTCCTATTTTCCCCCCGGATAAATCGCTAATTGGTCTTTTCTTTACAGTTCTTTTCTTAGTCCTTTGCACTGCACTCGACCGAAACCGGCAAAAGCTTTTCGGTATTACAAAAACATCTATATGCCCTCCTCATGTCTTCGAGGAAACTGCGGCATTATTTTCAGGTGCACAAACTAGCTGTGCCGTCTTAGTTTCCCTTGGGAGCGATCCTCTAGAATAGGGAAACAGCGGGACGTATGGAAAAATGGTCAGTCAAACTTGGGGAGTTCGACATCCATTTCGTGTCCCGAACAACCATTAAATCCCAGATCTTGGCAGACTCTGTCGCCGAATGGATAAATCCTGAACCTGTTCAGGATCCCTAGTACGATTCCCACGACCAGTGGATGATATACTTTGACGGGTCACTTACTATAAGTGGCTCGGGGGCTGGGGTGGTTCTGGAATCTCCTACCGGAGAGACCTTAAAGTATGCTATACAATTAAAATTTCAGGCTACTAACAACGTGGCAGAGTACGAAGGTTTACTAGCTGGCATACGAGCCGCGAAAGCGCTCTCGATTCGCCGACTACTCGTGAGAGGAGACTTTCGACTAGTCGTGAATCAGGTCGAAAAAGAGTACTAGTGCTCTAATCCGACTATGTCTCGGTACTTATCGGAAGTCCGAAAGCTAGAAAAGTATTTTCTGGGCTTTGAGGTACAATTTATCCCTTGAAAGGATAATTTCCTCACAGACCAACTTGCTCGTATAGCTTCTTCCTGATCTATAGTACCAAAAGGAGTTTTTCTAGAACAACTCCAGAAACTATCTCTAGTCGAAGAATTAGAGACACCTCCTATTGAAACAGCCTCCTTAGAGTACGAGGATACATGGATGACTCCCATCTACGAGTATCTTCAGATGGGTTCCATGCCCGACGACGATCTCGAGGCTGATCGATTGTCCTGAAAAGCCAAAATGTATACTTTGGTCAAAGGTGTCCTGTACAAAAGAGGTACTCAAGGGGTGCTCATGCGATGCATTCCGTAGAGCGAAGGATTAAAACTCCTTCCTACAGAACGCTGGTCGGTAAGGCCTTTCGACAAGATTTCTGTTGGCCAATAGCCCTCTACGATGCCAAAGAGCTGGTCAAAAAATGTGTACAATGTCAGTTTCATAGCAGGCAAATACACCAGTCAGCTCAGGCGTTACAAATAATTCCTCTTTCTTGGCCTTTTGTGACCTGGGGTCTCGATATCCTCGGACCGTTACCCAGAGCTCCAGGTGAATTCGAATTCCTTTTTGTGGCTATTGATACATTCACAAAATGGATAGATGCCGAACCTGTGACTGGGATAATAACAAAAGCAGCTAAAAGGTTCATGATGAGATGCGTGATAACTCGATTTGGGGTACTGTGAGGACCCCAGTTTATTTGGCTTGTAATGCTTAACCAACCACCTGGTCCTAGCAACACAAATCAAATAATCGATCTCTAGATATGTATACTTCCTAAAGCAAAGATACACACCTCGGCACAAAATTAGACATCAACTCCATTCCAAACATAGAGTCCAAACACTACACTACCAAACGGAAGATAAACAAATAGTAGAGTTATTACGCATAAAGACCGATGTGCCAAGATACAAAAATAAACAGAACGACAATGAAGCAAAGTGCCATAAGATGGTCGTAAACAAAGCCAATCGTGCCTCCAACCCACAAGGCATCCGACTGCACCGCCAAGTCTAGTCGCCCACGAATCAAGCAACACACTCACGTAAGTGAGGCCCTTGGGGCTCACCTTCTTCCTCTCGCAACAAAAACATTAAGCAAAGCACCGAGTACAAAGATTGTCTTTGTACCCGCAAGACTGACGTGTGAACTAGCGCACTGCTCATAAGCTACATGCATTTATTTGGTGGAGGCCATATGTTTCATTTGCATAAAGCCAATTTTCATTTGCAATAAGGTAATACAGTTTAAAGGCAAGTTTGCAATTCATTTTTAAGATTGAAATAACAAAGACGGATATTAATAACAAAAGCGAAAGATAACCAACCTAGAAGTGACTATCCCAATAGTCACCATTAACATAGCACGAATCCCCGATTCGCACTCACCCATCAAGTTTTAATTTAAATGTTGTAGTCTAGTTCTTGGGGCGATCCGAGCGTGTCCATAACCTAGACGAGGCTATTCGAATAGTTTTAACCTGCAGGTGTACCAATGTACCCACACTTCGATCGCTTTAAACCAAGCACACTTCCAAGGTATGCCACACACCTAAGTCCTACGAGACTTTTTCCAATATTGTGTATTAACTACGAGCCGTCGTATAGATAGAAATCCATACGCTACATGGTAAAGCCAAAAGACAACTACCCACTCGGGATAAAGCTTTTGGACAACTACCATGCTCCCACCTCCATCCCTCCTGCGACCTCCTGCGACCCGAGCCAATACACGCCAAAGTACTAGGTCAAGAGAGGTCCCATATACTCTAGTGTGGTTAGCACGCAAAATGCTCAAGACGGTGGCGCAAGTAACTCGGTCCTTAATCGCCTGCACCTTCCAACACACCCAACAGATCACACCGCCTTACCATTGTGCCCAAGTCTAAATCATTTTGTTTTCATTTTTTTAATTTTGCAATTAAACATAGCAGAAATGCTAAAACATAAAGTTATAGTAAATTTTGTGTGATCAAGGTTACCGACTAAAGTCGATAACCGCTTGATTCTACCGATAGCTAAGCATGTCTAAGCAAGTTGACCGGATCTACTAAGTGATAAGAGATCATCCAATGATCTCTAATCACAAAGAAATAACCTAGGCTCGTAGTAGAGATCAATATTTTGTCTACAGGATATGCACTACGGATTTAACTAATCAATTTAACACAAATTAAGCAATGCATACATACAAATTGAAACAAAATATTAGACTTTAAAATACTGGGATTATCATGATCAAATCGCTTGTTCGGCTCTTTGTTGCTCAATTTGTTGCGGAGGGTCGTTCGTGGTTGCCGCAAATATCGAAGCCTAACGATTAAACAAAGCAAATAATAAGAACGAATAACACCGACCAAACTCAAACATACAACAACAACAACCAAAACAAACCAAGACTCACACAAGAACTAAAGCATGATATAACAAAATTTTAGAAACAGAGAACAATTCGTTTTAAGTGGTTATGAATTTTCTAAGAATTTTCCAAGCTAACAATACACATGAAAACACTAGTTAATTACTTAACAAATTTTCATGAGCGAAACAATGTCTAAAACCTAACTCGATAATTAGCACACTAAAAATGAAAATTTACAGAGTTGGTTTTACTGGATTTGGACAATTATTGAAAAAGATATAAATTTTCTAATTTAGAAGATACATAAGACATCATTTTATTAGTTAACAGATTTTTGCTACAGAGACATGGATGAAGCTAATTTTATCAAGTAGTACACTTAAAATGAAAATTAACAAAGACTGGTTTCATGCAATTTGATAAAATTTGAATTAGTTATGCATTTTACAAGTTTAATTGAATTAACAGATCAACGAAAACACAAACCGTAAATACTAAATCATTTCCAAATCTATAATGCATTTATACCATTTCGCACTCATTAGCCACTAGCCCCTCGCATCGATAATGGCCCGCGAAAATGCTGACGAACAGACCATTTCGCGAAAGTGACGTCGAAGGCGTATTCTAAGAATACGTCTTCGCTTACCAAAGTGCAAACGACATACTCACAAAGAAATACGCTTTCAACAGAAAACGCATTACGAGCTACACAACACTAATCGACAAAGATGGACCCACATGGCGGTGACTCGTAGAATAAATAACGGGCCGATTAAAGGATTTCTAAACGCGACTAACCAAAGAGGGCCCACAAATCGTGGATACAACTAAAGAACTTAATTACAGCTAAAGACGAGATTAGACCTTAACGTGGCGGCTCGACGGAGCTCCCGCGTGGGCTGCGTAAGGCGAGGTGGAGGATCCGAGCCGAGCGGTTCCTCGGCTCGCTAGTGGCCTCACCGGTTGCGCAGCGGCCCCACGAACACAATGGTGCCGGCAGAGCCAAATGGTCGCGGAGGTGAGCTCACGACGTCGAGGCGAGAAGAAGCCACCGCTCCCGAGGAGAAAACGCCATGGCGCCGAGGAGCTTTGGGAAGGTGCGCAATGCCTTCGCTTGACTCCGTGAAGGATAAGCCCAAGATAACGCCGATGAAGAGGACCGAGGCGGCGGAATTGCCACGCGGCGAACACCGTGCTCAAGAAGAACCGGTCGCACGGCCTGGGATGCACCAAAGAACAAAATAAGATCACCACTAGACTCGGTGAAGCAATGCGATCCTAAAGGACCAAGCGCCAAGCTTGATACTTACTAGAACGCCAGAAGCTCGTGGGGCCGAGCTCACCGGAGGCGGACGAAGACACCACCTTGGCGATCCATTGGAAGACAAGGATCCGGATGGCCAAAATGGACGCGCACCGAGTGTGGTTCACGATGGTGAGGTTGGGCTCAAGGGCTTCTCCAACGCGCGCAACACTACTCGTTTCCTCTCCGTGAAACAAGAAATCGGGCGGAGATAGCACGAGAACGCAAAGGAGAAGAAGTGGGTGAGCTCGTGGCTTTTATGAAGTCACGCGATGCCTCCCACCGGACACGAGGGCATAAAGGTGGCAGCGACGAGGTACGTGGCGCGCATGCGATTGCGGCCGAGCTCCGGTGAGGCGCGAGAAGACGAGGTGATATCGACGGTAGGGTCCACCGCCGACTAACGGCGGTGCGAGCCGATGGTTTGACTCGATCAAGAACGCACCGACCGCTGGATCCGAAATGGACTACCGAGATTTGTGTATGCATTCGACAGTCGGTTGCGCACGCAACGTGGATCGCTCGATTTGCATCGGACGGTCACGATCGATTGAATCGCGGGTGCGGCAAGCGGTGCGCACCGAGTCAAGTGGTGCGATTCGGTTTGAGCCTGACTCGGGTTCGAGCCCGACAAACGCTGATTTCGATTTTGAGTTTAAAAGTGAGAGAGCTTTAGGAATTTTTAGAGATAGCTCCCGAGCTCCAAAATTCAAATTTTTATGGTAGCTACTTGAGACAGAGCAACATTTCATAAATTTTCTGAAGAGGTCAAGGCAGAACGATTATTCTGTTGTTTTTCAACCTTCAAGACGGATAGTTGCTTTGTAGGGCATCTGTTGGCATAGTGGCCTTGCTTACCACACTTGAAACACACTAGTGACGAGACTGACTTGCTCCCCTTTTGAGGTGGGTTGCCAAGGTCAACATCCTGCCTTTGTGATTCTTTAGCTGACATATCTTGTATTGACAATAGTTTACCTTCATTTGCTAATGTTCTGACAGTAGCTCGAAAGTTTTCTCGTTGACGTTGCGTTGCAGAAGTCAACACGGAATACATAGGGCACTGGCTCGGACAATGGTCGTTGCCTTCACGTAAGAAACATGTGATCTTGCTTATCGGACATTCTCCGATAGAATGGTTTCCTTCGCAACTGGAACAATTGATATTGTGCTCATCGGCGCTATGGCCTATTTCTCCACAACGGGTACATGCACAATCTTCTAACTTATCTGATTGACAATACTTCAACTGACAACGGCTAGATTTGGTGTAGGATATCGAAATAGTAGGTTTCTCTTGATCACTTATGCTTGATATCGCATGTTGTTGGCACAAAGCGGTGGTGAACTCTGCCTAAGTGATGGTATGCTCATCCTGATGGGCAGCGCAAAAATTTCCACCAATCTAATGCAACTCTTTCTAATTGATGAGCGGCATAAAGAACTTTCTCATTATCGTTGCACTGCACAAGAGTAAGCTTTTCTTCTATGGTGTGAATCCAAGATTCTGCATCCTTGAGCTTGACTGATCCTTCAAAGATAGGCGGCTTGGTCCTTAAGAACTTCGCAAGCTCGAACTGAGGTGCGTCGTTGGGATGGCAATGAGTTGTGCATCCTTGCAAACATTACTATTGTCCAACGATCGCATCGTTGCTGGCATGAGTTGATTCTGGGTGGCAGGAAACTGGCTCGGGTTCTGATGTGTCACTACTGGCACTGGAGATAGTTGGTTGTTATCGTCTGCTCTAGTACTAACACTGGTGACGGTGCGATGGCTCATTTGATTATTCTGATTCAACAAATTGATTAAAGAAGCGGTGGTCAGATTCTGTTGTGTCATCATATTGGTTGTGTTCTGCATCATTGCGTTCATGGATTGAGTCTGAGCTACCAAGAATTGTTCCATGACTGGATCTGCTACTCCTGGTAGTGACAACTGTCCACCGGGATTGACAACATCTGAGCTGACTGTGAGACCCTGATTTATTTAGCTTGTAATACTTAGCCTTTTATTGGCTCTAGCATCACAAACAAAATACACTGAGTCTCGATAGACATGTGCTTCCCAGAATTGCAGCACATATACATCTTTACAAAATAATGCATCAATTCCACACATTAGTATAACAAGTCTAACAAAAGACATACATAATATAAAGTTATTACAAAAGATGCCGACCGGCCAAATGACAACAAGTACTAAATAACAGTGGAAGCAAAAGGTGCCATAAGATGGCTTTAACCAAAAGACGACCGGTTAGCCACATAATCTACAAGGCAACCGACTGGGCCGCCAAGCTAGTCGCTCCAAACTCTGCCACATCACAACTCACAAAAGTGAGGCCCTTCGGGCTCACCCTCTTCCTTTGCACACAACAAGCAATGCAGATAAGTACAATAATGTATTCGCAAGACTTACGAGTAACAAGCCTATACATAGCTACATGAGAACTGGATCCAAAGGAAATGATTATATGGTTATTTGGACGCATAAAGCAAGTTTCATTTGCAATAATGTGATAGATTGAAGGCAATTTAACAAATCAGTTTTTAATCATTGAAATAACAGCGAGTAAAAATAAATAATCAAGTAACCACCTAGAGGTGACTAACCCCATAGCCACCACAAATAGCATGAATTCCTGATTCATACCACCCATCAAGTTTTTAATTAAAAATGTTGTAGTCCAGTTCTCAAGGGCGTATCCGAGCGTGTTCATAACCTAGGACAAGGCTATTCGAATAGTTCAAAACCCTGTAGGAGTGTACCAATGTAACCACACTTTAAACCGCCTTTTTGCCAAGCTATTAAGCACACTTCCTTTGGTATGCCGGCACGGCTAAGTCCTACGAGACATTTCCAATGAAAAATGCTAATCAAAAGCCGCACGTATGGGGTTTATCACCTAGTGGACCACCTTTCCGGCCCCCATTAAGGACCCATACGTAGAGTAGGATACACCGGCCTAGGCGGGTGCTCCCCTCCCTACAAACATGTCCATGTTGCATATAGTTAAATATACAACCCACCACGCAACTCATTAATTAACACCCCAAAGCACTTAGCTAAGAGAGGTCCCATTTCCCTCTAGTGTGGTTAGCACGCAAATTGCTCAGTACAGTGGCCTAAGTAACTCGGTCCTTAATGACTTGGACATCATTCCAGTCACACCCAAAATCACACCATCTTACCATTGTGCCCAAGTCCAAATCATTTTGTTTTTATTTTTAGTTTTCACAATTTAAAGATAGCACAAAGCTGAAACATAGAGTCATTATAAGTTTGTGTGATTAAGGTTATCGACAAGTCGATAACTGCCCATTTCTACCGATAGCTAAGCATGTCTAAGCAAGAGACTCGAAAGCTACTAAGTGACAAGGGCTCATCCAACGAACCCAAAATCACAGCAAGTAATTCTAGGCTCAGTAGTAGAGGATAAACATTTACCTACTGATAATGCATCTAATGGGTTAACTATCGACAATAGTTAAAACAACATAGCAATGCATACGTAGAATTTACAAACAACATATTAGAATTTGAAAATAATAGGATCAATATGATCAAATGATGCTATGTCTACTTGCCTTGCTGGAGGGCAGGGTCTGACTGCTGTGGCTCAGATTCGAGATCAACAATCTCTTCGGAACCTAACACGAAAAGGCGATAAAACCAATAAGAACGAAGAACACCAAATAAAATTCAACAGCAAAACTCATCCAAATCTTATGAACTTTATACAGCAGCAAGGTTATGATTTTAAATGAATTTAGAAATAAGAATTACTTTATTTGGACTAAGCATGAAAAAGTTATAACTAAAACCATTTCTCTCAGCCTGTTAATTCAACTAAATTAATTACTGGTACTGTTCATGGCATAAATTTCTGGAATGATCTAAAGTCTGAAATTTTTATGGAGGCAGGTTATAACATCCTAAGATCAGCAAAGTTGAGTTTACCAAATTTGGAGTTAAAATGAAATACTTATGATTTTTCTAAGTTGCAAAACTAGCACATAACAATTTCCAGAAATAAAACTATGATCAAAACCTATTTCATAATAAAGTATGCTAACAGGGGAATTTATCAAAATTGAGTTTGCGTATTTTGGGGTTATACAGAAAAAGATATGCATTTTACAAGTTTTAATTTAATTTTTGGAATATTCTAAAATGGCTGAAATCAAGTTAATATTGTTTATAAAATTATGTGCTACAGAAACATGTCTAAATGCATTTTTAGATTAAATTCTAGTGAAACATGAATTTAATACAGTTGGAACCATCTCAAAATGATTTAAAACGAATTAGATATGAGTTTTCAAAGTTTTAATATAATTTTCAGCTAACAAATACAGACTTACCGAAATAAAAAACAAACTTATCTAAAAGATAACAACGTGGACGAACGTGGGCCGTAGATCGGAGATCCAACGGCCCACGCGCGCTGGGGATAGCTCACGCGCGCGGTCCAAAAGGAGCCCACCGTTGGATCAGGATCCAACGGTCCACGTGGATTGGGGCGTTTGGAGGTCCGAATGCTCCAACAGATCTGGGCCGTTGACCACAAGATCGACGGTCCACGATACGAGCATATAACACATGTGGATTTTAAGTGCGGGGGAGGTTTAAGTGCATGGGCCCACATGTCAGTGAGACAGAGGCGAATTAGGACATCTAATAAATGCTAAATCCAATGATTAGTGATGATTAGCATTAAATGTATCCTAACATATCACATGAAGAGGGTTTAAGTGGTTTGGGGGCCCACATGGTAGTGACACCAGAGTCAAATTAAGATAGCCATTAATTGCTAACTAATCATTAACGATGACTAACAATCATTAGCCATTAATGATGTCCGAACGACAATGACACAGAGAGGGATTCCCGTCCGGCAAAACCCGAGCGAGAAAAGAGGCTCACCGCCGGCGGCTCCGGCCACGGCGATGCGACCTAAAGGCTAAAATGGGTTCGCAATAACTTTACGCACCCAAAGGCGGGGACCCCGACGGCGACGGCGGCCCAGAACGCCGGCGAGCCGGAAAATAGCAACGGTGACCAAAACGGCCGAAAGCGAAAATGCACAAAAAGCTTCGCATTGTCCAAAGAAGCGGGTGCCACAACATCTAGGGACTAATAAGAAGTTACCTTAAGCAAGATGAGCTTCAAAGATGGCCAAGAAACTCTGACCACGGTGGAGCTTGCCGGAGCCGAAGAAGATGAAGTGAAAATTGAGGCATGAGCAAAATGAACACCACTGGTGGTCAATATAGCTGCAATAAGGCCCACAAAAAGTTCAGGAGCAATTAATTGCAAAATGAACCACTTACCGGAGCTGGAGAAGAAAAGGGGTAGAATCGGTCGAAATGATCCCAAACTTAAAATTGGTCAATTCCTGTGAATGAAACCCAAAATTAAGTTAGGGGAAATGAATATGGAGCTAAAGGGATGTGAAGACCCCCGAGATCGGATCCGTATCAAGCTAAGTGATTACGCTGTAAACGCAACACTTAACGTGAGACGCACACGATTCCGAGTGACCCGGATATGTGTCACATGCTAGCTCCCAAGGATCAGTGGCTAACATGCACATATCCTAGTACACAACATTGCAATCACATCCATACACAATATACAAGAATAAAAGAATTAATTACAACATCATTTAAATAGCACCTTATAGTACAAGGTTGCAAAAGAGGGTCGATCGGCCAAATCTAATTAACCCAAATAAATTGCAGCGGAAGATAAACTTAAAATAAAAAGGGAATAACCGAGTTGGTATGCCCACAATCCCACAAGCAACCAATTGGAGTTAAAGCCGTTGCACCCGTCGTTCTCACCTGAACAAATAGACATTGTTAGAGTACAAAGTTGTACTCGCGAGACTTTCAAAAGAAATTAAGATGCATGTAAGTATCAAAGGAAGGCTACTAAACTAGTCAATTTTCAGCATAAAGCAAGTTTTATATAAGGATAAACGATTCTAACTTGCCATTTGTAAAACATTTATAAATATTTTATAATAGTAAGTAATGATCAACAAAGGTATAATCTCCAAATATAATCAACACACGAACATCTCATTCGTGGCACAATTCATTCCTCAACAACATTAACGCGCGAACTACGCGTTCATGAGATAATTTCAGATTTGAACAAACTAACATAAAGACAAGACATTTCCAACCATAACCCAAACTTAAGTTCCCACAAGCTAATTGTGCCTGCTTTCCCACAAGTGTTGTCCATATCCTAGGACGAGGCTATTTGAATAGATTTAGTTACTCTGCAGAGTTGTACAGCTTTACCCACACGATATGAATACCTTATACTGTCGCCTGCACTCTTCTGAAGGAGTGTGACTAAGATATCATAACGAGGCCGTTACAATGTCATGTCCTAACTATCAACCCACCCGAGGATAGGAACCATAGTAGGCTATCGTACGCGCTAGAACCACGGTTCACCCCGTTGTGTAAGTAAGTCCCTATCAAACAAGAGACCCTTAAGGGCAAGTAAGGCAAAAATTTAACATGCCCCCACGAGATTGACAAAAGAACAATTAAATACATAACAATAACAATTATCAATCCCATTGTGTTTTGATTATTTTAGTGATGAATAATTGACAATGTTGGGTACTGATGTTATTTGAGACGTGTGGCGTGTGTGGACTTATGTCGGTCAAGTTGGGACGAACTTGTGCCGGAAAAAGATGGTGTTTTGGTCTTTGCATGTGCAGGTAACTCGGAGGCGATCGTGGTCTCTGGCGGTGACCGGAGGTGGCAGTGCGAGTCATGGTCCAGAAGGTCGAGGATGCTGGAGGAGACGGTCGGGCTTGAGATGGAGCGCGTGGAGATCAAAGATGGATGATGCGTGTTGGAGTTACGGAGGTGTAGTCCGGAGGCTACGACACGTGACAATTTTGGGGTGTCCAAAATGGGTTTTGTTAATCTGGTGTAAAAACCCATGCATTGGGCCATAGAATTTTAGTGGGTCGTATGTAGGTGTTTAGGTGCTAACGCTAGAATGTATAAAGGGCCAGCAGCTTGAGAGATCAGGGGGGCGTGGTCTTATAGGACATTAGGGCCGGCGGCTTGCAGGTTTTTCTAGCTTTGCGCATCAGAGCTATTCGTGGCGGCGGCACTTTTGTTCACATGAAAAGCTGACGGCTGCGGGCGACGTGGTGCTAGCGGCGGCTGCGGGAACTCGGCACAGGGAGGTGCTCTCGCAGTTGCACAAGGAGGTACCAGCGACAGGATTGGACGTGCTTCTGTTTTTAATTAGCAAGTGCATGCATGTCTTGAGGTAAGGGATTCTAGTTGGTGTCATTAAGAGCATGCTGTAGATGGCTTGGTGTATGATGGCATCACGAACGTGAAAAGTGAAAAACTCTTTTGGGTTGAGTTAATGAGAAAAGATTGATGTGATTGATGCCTTGGCTGTTGGTTGAATTCTCATGAAAATACATCAAGCAGATTTTGATCTAGGAGCTTGCTGCCGTTTGCCGAGCACGACGTGAGGCTTTGGTGGCCGAGGCTTTGTTCATGTG
Organism: Ampelocalamus luodianensis; assembly: GCA_036346255.1. NCBI lineage: Eukaryota > Viridiplantae > Streptophyta > Magnoliopsida > Poales > Poaceae > Ampelocalamus > Ampelocalamus luodianensis. The sequence goes on along the minus strand of CM070627.1, from coordinate 10,749,093 downwards.
TGCTGGTCGCTGGCGGCTTGGCTGTGTGTTAGTGGCGACAGGAGAAACAGGTGGTCATTGAACACGGCAGGCACAGCGGTGGTTGGATGAGTTAGACAAAAAGACAGCAGCAGAAGTGAGAAAGAGAGAGTTAGCTCGAAATATTCATCTACAATCATTCACCCCCCTCTGATTGTCATTAACGATCCTACACTAACACACAGCAAATTATTAAGCCAAGCCTTCACCATTATCCCGGTGTGTGGTTGCACGCAAGACTTGGTTCATCACACCACAGACCGGTTCTTAAACACTCAGACGGGGCTACACAATTTCGTAACAACAAATAACAATAATAATTCATCATCAACCTACACCCGTCCAAGTTAAGAACATAAAACACATGCCCAACAAGTCCACAAACCCCAGATGCGAAGATCTGGATACAACCCTCAAATCCAACATAATCCAATCCATAAAATCCTCAAAGTTCGTTAAGATTCAATTCGATCCATCGGCCGATGGACTAGCTCCATCAGCCGCTTTCGGCTATAACTACTAGCATGGCTAAGCATCGTTCTACAAACTAGCAAACAAACCCATATAACATATAACCTTAGTCATTCAAGGATAAAGGGGTAATCAACATTCAAAAGAGGGCTAATGCAGCAATTAGGAGATTAACTACTTCTACCCATAAACATACATATCAAAATAGTATACAATTGCGCTAATAAAACTCACACAAAGCATTTAAAAACACACTGGGAGCAATATGATCAAGAGGAGGGTGCTCGCACCTTTGCTGTACCACTTGTTAAATCTCAGGTTACTCATATATTTATCTCACGAATATAATGGTATCGTCGAAAACCTAATCGAACGATGACATTGCAATAAATATCAAATAAAGCCAAAACTTCAAACTACTCAAAAATGCAAGAAATTTATACGGTAGGTAGGTCATGATTTTAGATTAATTTAGGTGAAAGAATTATTCCATTTGGACTTAGCATGTGAAAGTTATGTGGTTTGAATCTCGGATTTCAAGAAAAATCCAAATTTAAATGTAATCTGTTATTGTTCACCGAATTAAATTCTTTGGTGAAAATTTGTAGAACATTTGTGGATATAAGGAGTACATAGGTAAATAGAGAATAAAAATATAAGATCAAAAATATTTGGGTTCATCTCATTTGGAGTTTCTACGATTTAGTTATGATTTTTTTGAAGTTTAACCAATTTTCATGTTGTCAACAATTTTTTATGGTGGATTCTTAATTGGGCGCATGATGTTAAGACCTTTAGGCCAAGATCATGACTTTATTCAACTGCGTACTAATGATTTCTTAACCTTTATTTCCTTTCCCAATTTTGTGTTATCTATCTTAATGTACTAGTGTTACTTTTATAACACCAGGCCTAAAGTTCTTTTTGAATAACTCTTTTTCAGCAAAGATCCTTAGATTAGTTCCCCCTTGCAGCCTATATATATATTAATAACTTGAGCAAGAATCCTAGTCTCAATCATTTCCCCTCATATTAATTGTTTGCCTAACAAGGCATTCACAGCTTGAATAGGGATATTCATATACTACTCACTTTTCAGATTTGCTTGCCACTTTTAACTTAAGGTCTAAGCTTTGCTGCACCAAAACCCTACTAAAACAAATACTAAGGGTTAGTTAATAAAAGGTTTACTTAATGGATCTTTGCATATGACAAGTCTTTAGCTTCCGTTTGTATGAGAAAAACCATTAGCTCCCTGCTTGTTTTGAATATCCATCCATCCATTGTTTGTTAGGTTGTTACTGTGAACTTAAGAGCTAATGATATCAAGAATAACTCTCACTACTAGAGTTAGTCATGCTACTAATCAACTTCACTCAGACTTCAACTTCCAGATTAACTATTTCAATTGAGTGACTTAGAGGGTATGCACAATATTTGTTAGCATACAAAACTGAGTTTGCAAATGGTTCCCCACCTAACATTCAGACTTTCTCCCAAACCACTTCTATTCCCTGTTGATTTCTGAAGTTAGATAATTGCCATAAGACTAATTGAATTAAGGCAACTCTAACCACTGCATTAACAAAGTTATTAGCCCAAAGACAAATTGAATCAAAACACTTCTAACTACTAGAATTGGTCATTTTACTAGCCTTCAGATAACTCTGAAATTATTTAGATTACTATTCATGCATCCTACAACAGCAAGCTTCTTCTAAACTAAAGAGCTATTAATTAACTTCTTTTAAACTCAAACTATCAATTTGCTAACTCAAAAGAGTGACCTAATTGACCTAAACAATTTGTTAGCAAAACACAAAAGGTTTTGCAAATGGGTTATACTCACAGTACAAAGTTTCTTCTAATCACATCTTGAATGGTAGCACAGTCAGACACCAATGTTGATCTCTGCTGTTTTTCTGAAAATTCACCTCCTTAAAGGTTTTCCAGATTTGATCATTCGAGGTGAATAAATGTCCAATTAGCTAATTGAACTACTAATATTTCTCACTACTAACTTAACTAAGACATTAGTCCAAAGGCAATTCTGAAACTTTTTAGATTACTGCTCTTATACCTACAACAGAACACATCTTCTCAACTAAGTGCTATTACTAAACTCCCTCTAACTCAGTCTTGCAGTTTGCTAGCAAAAGACAGTTGGTTCTCGAAAAGGGTTTCACTAAGATTTCAGTATTTCTCTTAGTTCTCTCATCAGATCATTCATTCAGAGTGATGAATAAATTTTAAGAACGAGAGTTTGCCAACAATTCCAATTATCCACTTAACCAATTCTTTTGAGTGATTAAGTTGCCATTCAATAGGTTTCACAAGTCCCCTGTCAATTCAGATTTTTCACCTACACTTCTCTGCTTAACCAGTCTATCAAAGGATCTTGCATGTAAGTGAAATGTTGTTAACAGATCTCCTAACTAATTCATTTATCTATTTGTTAAACAAATTTTTGGTGATCCAATAGGTAGGCATAACATTTAGCACTAATCCCTTACAAGTTAATCCTATTATCAGTGACAAAAGAGGCTACAAATAGAGGGCAAAAAGGGAGCAGAGCAGGGGAGGTGCGGCCGGTTGGGAAGGCGGTCATCGCCGGCGGTTGGAGCGGCGTGGAGGCTATGGAGATGGCCAAAATGGGTCACCATGGGGTCACTGGAGCTAGGGGTGGTGGCGTTAGGGCTCGAGCGGCGCTGAGGCGGCGCGGCTAGGGCGAGCGGCGGCCGGCCGTGGAGGTGAAAAGGGGCGATGGTACACGGGTGGAATAGAGGGCAAAGTAGGAGGAGCATGAGCATAAGGGTGCTAAGGGGAACTCACCGGAGTACTTAGTGACGACGGGGAGTGGCCGAGGGAGTCCGGCGACGCGAGCCGGCGGCGGCGCGGGGTGGTTCAATGGTGACGGTGACCTGCAAAGAGGGAGAGCCCGAGTGAGTGGTGGTACTAGGTAGAGGGATGTACAAGGATGCTCAATGCGGAGAGAATCGAGCTCGGGCTCGCTGGAGGAGACGCGGTGGAGGTGGATTTGGCCGGAACCGGAGAAGATGGCATGCGCGCAGCTCCTTGGTGGGGAATCCTTCGAATTGATGGAGGCCTTGGGTTCCTGGTGATGTAAGGCGCGCCGTGACGGGGTAGTGGGTGGTTAGGGATCGCCGGAGCTGCCGGAGAGCTTGGAGGCGGCTCGGCTAGTCCGCGAGCGGCATTCGGAGCTTCGTTCGAATGGAGCTCGGAAAGGGGGAATTGGAGGGCGAGAAGCAGGGAAGTGGAGAATAGGGTTAGGGGCATCCGCGCTCGGCTTAAAAGGGGGCGAGAAGTTTGGGGTTCCTTGAGAGAACTCGAGCTTCCCCTCTTCACAGCAGTGGCAGCCTTCTCGGGACAACTCGGCGATGACGGTGACATGAGCGACGGCGTTGGTTGCTGATAGCTACAGATTGGGTGCCCTCGGCGGTGGCTCAACGGAGCTGACGGAGGGAGACGGAGGAACGGCAGAGCTCGGCGAGCGCGTGGCGCTCAGCGCCTGAGCCCTCTAGCGCGCTGGAGAAGAAGGTCTGGAGCGTGGGCCCGACGCGTCAGCGACTCCAGATGGTGCGGCTCGGGCCAGAACAGTGCGTGCTTGGTTGGTCGATCGGTCCGCCTGTTTGGACCGCACGATTAAGATCGAACGGTCGATCGGGGCTAGATGGGTCTAGTGCAGCTAGGTGGTTAGGTTGGACCGCGTGGGTTTGGGTCCGGTCGGAGTCTGGTTCGGCTAGGAATAGGGTTTAAATCAGTTTGACCAAATAAGTAGAAGGTTTGACCTAGGCTTCAAAAATAGAAATAAAATTCTATAAATTCTGAATTAATACATGGGTGTTCCTGGGATGATCTAGTTCTCATATAAAATAATAAACCTACTATTCATGATATAAATTGTAAATTTTAATTTCAAACCTAAATTGTGTCATTGAAATGTGTTTGAATTTTCTAAGGGTTGAATCTAGTTCCAAAATTTTTGGAAAAATTATATTAATTCATTATAATTCATATAGTATTTGAATAAATTAATTTCAGAAGATGTTCACAAGTTTTTTTGTTGTTTTTAGTTGGAGTTCAAATTTGAAGTGTAGGTTTAAGATTTGATTGAGATTTTCCAAGTGCAATAATATGTACTGATGCTTCCAAAATGCTATGCATGCTAATAAGATGCATACTAATTCTCATTAATTATCTTGGGGATGTTACAAGGGCTCAAAAGGGTACAAGGAGAATTGAAGATGAACCACTGGAGCACCAAGATCCAGAGTGGAGCTTCACGGGTCAGCAATGGCGATTTGCTATTTTTCGGTGTTTAGAGCTCCACAGTAAGAAAGAGCTAGGGGTGGTGTAAAGGAGTACCAGGAGGGTTTTGGGGAGCTTATAAAGCTAGAGGATTAGGGTTTGGCAACAACACGAGATTTTCGGGTGAGCTAGGTCCATAGGGCTGCCATAACCCCAAAAAGAGGTGATGGGGTGCAGGAGTAGGGCATGGCCATGGCCGAAAGCACCTGCGCCCACTGATTGCCCCGACAAGTAGGCGTTGACGAGGGAGCACGAAAGGACAAGGCCATACCTCTCTCTCTGTTCATGCACGGTGCGAGGAAGAAGAAGACCAGAGAAAAGGATAGGGTGATTGTGGGCGGTCCGACAAAAAACAGACGGTTGAGATTGCCCCAAAGCTTCTGAGGTTTAAAACAAAAGAGGAGATCAAGAGCTTTGGATTTTAATCCAACGGCTTATCGAACGAAACAATCGGAGGTCCGATTGTATCAAGCAACGTGGATGGTTCGATGGAATATGAACAGCTCAGATTTAAATGGACGATGGGAGGTCCGAATGTTCTCACGAAGGGGGCCGCGCGATTTAAATCTAACGGGTGAGATCGAATGCGCGTTTTAAGTGAGCTCGGGTGCAGTTAGTTGACTGAGCCAAGTCAAGTGGCTCGAGCCCGAGTCTGACTCGAACCCAAAGAACAATGAAACCTGGTTTTGGGTTTTTAATTTGAGCTGAGGCTTTGAGGATTTATTTGAGATAGCAAAACAACTCAAAAATTCTGAAATTTTTACTAGAGCTTGCTGACATAAATATTAACCTTATGTAATATTTTCATAGGTTTTTATGCAGTGCTTTTTTCTCCAAACATTGTGCAAAGTTCTGGTTTAGGGTTTGACTGAAAGTCAAACAGGTTTGACTGCCCTCTAAAAATATTCAAACAATTTCTAAAAATTGTGAAATTTTTCAGAGGGGTCACATACCATCCCTAGAATTTAGAAAAAATATTTCCAGGAGATGATCAAAAGATTTAACAATATTGTTTTTGGAAGACAATGTTTTGGATCAAAAGACTTGTGACTTTGTATTTCCATAATTCTTGTACAAGAATTGTTTATAACATACAGGAAATACATGACGTAAGAAAAAGTTTTAATTTCTACTTATTTTCTTACATTTGAAACACAAGTCCAAAATTGGGATGTTACACTAACATAGACTGTCTCGAGATTACTGACAAGGCTGACTTCACTGGGTTCTCCATCTGCTGGCTGGCCAGGGTTCATACATACGAGGGAAAAGCACAAGTTAAGGGAAGAGAATCTACTAAGGGAGCAGGTTTAACCCAAAGAACAACAAGGAACACACAAATAGCTAAAAAGCTATTAAGAAGCATAAAACTCACAGCCAAACTACACCGAAGAAGGGAAACAAAGATCTAATCGTCTAGTCGATTAAACTCTAACTTAACACGACGACTTGATTCAACACACGGGAGGAACCTATGCTGATTTATCCTATATGGCTGGTCTGAAGAAAACTGGATCTGATCACGATCTTCGTCAAACGTTGACTGCTTGCGATCCTTGCAGGCGAAGCTTGGAGAAGACGGGGTGACGTACAACTTCTTCTTAGTCTTCAATTTTTGCGACGTACTTGTCTTGAACACTTGGGGCGATGTTGATACGTTGTTGTTGGTTGCGTGGTCTTCAAACAGTTGCTCAAAACTGCTCTTGGGCATCCACCGAGATATTTGACATGGATAACGATGACTATAAAAGTTATGAGGGGAGAGAGTCCAATTTAATACTCCAAATGGTGAGGACGAATATAGATGAGAAGGGAATATAATGGAAGAGTATAGAAGCTAGACAAGATGAGAATAGCACATCATTAAAATTTTCCATTTGTAAAATAGGTTTTGAAGTTTTCCTTAAAAACGGCCATTCTAACTAAGGTCACGACCTACAGTCAATATGGCTCTGATACCACCTCTCTTGGGACCTAAAAATGCAATTCTGGACCCTCTGTGTATACTGCACTAGTCCAGGATCACGCTAGTGCACATAGTGGCAACATCGATGAAATATCATTTCCATATACAAAGATGACTAATAAATAGGTAAATAACGATAAATATCAGAGTAAAGATCTTAAGATCAAAGCTTATAATTAATGCCTCAGAAGGTGAATAGCTCAATGAAGCTGCAGCGGAACGAAACGGAATAACTTCAGTGAAGTCCATCCATATGCCCACAGGCAATCGGTTGGGGTGCGTGTCGGGACCCAAAATTACGATTCTAGAACCCTCTGTGTATACTGCACTAGTCTAGGATCACGCTAGTGCACACGTGTCAACATAGGTAAATATCGATCCACACAAGCGATAAATAAAGTAAACGATTAGTTGGAATAACAAATAAGGGTTTTGACCTTATGGTCGAGTTTACACTTATTAAGCCACGTAGGGCTAACGGAGAATAAAACAGTAGCGGAACAGAAATAACTCCAGCGTAGATCCCATCAATTCACCACAGGCAACCGACTGGGATCCAGACCATAATGATCAGCAACCTTCGGTGAACTCATCCTCGAAAGCAAGCGTAGACTCCTCCTCTTCTGTAGGTTTGGGCGCAAGTCATACCACAGAATGCAATTTATAGATGCAGGCTTATTCCAAAGGAAATGGCTTCTGTGGTTATTTTGCATAAATACAATATTTGCAATTGAATATGAATAATAGATTGAAAGCATAATTCAAAACAAATAGACAATATTAATTTAACGTTTGATTCCACAAAGACACAAAGCTAAACAGTTTATTTCACATAGCCATATGCTTAAGGTCACATAGCTCCCATCCCAATATTTTATGAAAACTACCCCTCGTGTGAAATCCCCGAGCATGTCCATGACCGCGGACACGGCTATTCGAATAGATTGATTTAACACTCTGCAGAGGTTGTACACTTTACCCACAAGATACAAATAGTGTAGCAAGCACTAATCATAACAAAACGGTTCAGAAACTTCATCTCAACATTGACACTCCCGATGTGCTTACAAACCGCTATGCCAACCCAAACGAAGCGCTTTGGCATAACACACACCGCTGGACAGGGACACGGCGAACCGCCCCGTGATGCGACTACCTTGTAGTACACACCTCCACCCATAGTCTAACCTACCACCTGAGTAATCAATGCCAAGAATCCATAACCTACTAAGTTAGGCCCGTCCCATACCAGGCATGTGGTCGTACAGTAAGGCTCAGTTCAATGGCGCACAAAGTTAAGTCCTTAATTGACCAAGGCAAGACATCCATGTTCTAACTAGATCACAAAGATTATCGTTCCCATCACAAAGTCCACCTTATCACACAGTTTCCACCACTTGGCCCAGTCCAAATCCTTTACCACCCAGTTAGTTTTAGTGCAACACATGCCATCACGAAGTAATAACACATAGCACACAGTTTTACACAAAGTTCCGTAATCACTTAGTCACATTTGATAATTGCAACTTACATGAGATGTGAGACTCGTAGCATGGCTAAGCAATTGTACTCGCATCTCACCAACCCATGTTGGTGCTATAATATTACCAACTAGTAACCAATCTAGGGTGACAAGGAATTATGACATACAAGGCCAAGGTGTGATAACAATTTGGATAATAACTATGCCCAAAGCATTTAAATAAATAATTAAAGTAGAATGCAATACTTTGAAACAAAGTAATTTGAAAACTGGGTTCAAGATGATCAAAGGTATGACTTGCCTTGGAAAAGGTCTATGTACTTGTCTTGATCTTGGGGTGCTCCTTCTCCAAAGTCCCCTGACGAAACGACGTCTACTCGCGACCAAAACACAAACAAACAAAATAAATAAATAACAGAGGCAAAAAAAGCTCTAAAAATTAAATAAAAATCTTAGATAAATAGAGCTTGAATTTAGATCAATTTAGAAATTTGAATGGGCTCAATTGGAGTTAGGATGCAAAAGTTATGAGCTCTCGAAGATTGAAAATCTAAAGAATCCATAATTTGGATTTTCTGGAATTTTCCGAATTATTTCTCTAAAGAAAAATCGGATTATTGCGCAATGCTGACGTCAGCCCTCAGAATTTCGGAAAAAGATAAATAAAAGAAACCGAAGGTCCCGGCGAACGGCGGCGATTCACCAGCGGTGAGTGGTACCGGGAGGTAGAGGGTGCGACGGCGATCCTATTGAGGTGCTCACTGGTGCTCAAGGGTGACAAGAGTGGCCGGCGGCGAGCGATGAGCGGCGGAGGGGCTTCGGGCTCGACGGCGACGGTGCTGGAGAGGTCCCCCGGCGAAGGCGACGGCGGCTCTGAGATGCGGACGACGTGGCGGTCCCGAAGGTGGGGTCCGGTGGCGACGAGGAAGGCTGGAACGGTGGCGGTGATGGCAGGGTCCTTCGGCCGGAGTTGGGGATGATGGTGGCGGCTAAGGCTCCTGGTGGCGCTGTGCTAGCGGTGGCTAGGGTTTTCGGGGGCGGCGAGGCTCGCGGTGCGGGATACGAGGGTCCTCGGGGCCTTAAATAACCCCGGGAGGCGAGTCAGCGAAGGACACGGCGCAGCGGAGGCGATGGAAAGAGGAGAGTCCGAGTCGGGGATGATGAACAGTAACTCAAGGTGGGTCCTACACGTCAGCGATGGTGGCTCGGGCGCGGGTGCGTGCGAAGCGACGCGGCTGCGGCTAAGAAACGAACTCAAAGATCTGACCGTCCATCCCAGATCGAACGGCCCAAAATCAAAGGAACATCCGGACCTCCGAATCGATCACGCGCACCCAGCCGTCCATCTTCGATCGAACGGTGGGGAAAGGCTGAGCGCGCGGAGAGAGAGAGAGAGAGAGGGGCTGACATGCGGGGTCCGCATGTCGATCCGAGGCGCCGGCGTCTTTGGGTTGCACGCGAGTCGGGCTGCTGCATGAGGAAATGGGCCGGAGTTTTGGCATTCGGCCCAAAGCAATTTCTGAGATTTTAAATACATTTTCTATTTTAGAAAATACTAGAAATTCAAATAAGCAATAGAAAATAGCAAATGAACTCAGAAAAATTTGAGAAAAATCTAGAAAATATATCTAAGCACATAGAACCCAAATAAAATAGTTTTGGCTATTGTTCATGTTGGGATTATTCACATTAAATATTTTTGATTGTAAAGTCCAATATTAAGCTTTTGAATTTAAAATTCAGATAAATCCAAATGGTGACTTTTTCCCTACTAACTGTTTAAATGTTTTTTTAAACTCAGAAAATTGGGATGTTACAAACTTCCCCCCTTAAAGGAATATCGACCCCGAGATTCAGGCTAGCTAGAGAAAAGGCTAGGAAACTCGGCTTTAGCTCTTCTTCACGTTCCCACGTTGCTTCTCCTTTTGAGTGGTTGCTCCACTAGACCTTGCAAAAACGAACAGTCTTGCTTCTGGTGTGGCGCTCTGCGACATCCAAAATCTTGACTGGCTGCTCATTGTAGGTAAGATCCTCCTTCAAGTCAATTGATTCTAGCGGGGCTTGCTCTTCTAGCACACGAAGGCACTTCTTCAATTGCGAGACATGAAAGACATCATGCACTCCTGCTAACGACTGCGGTAGCTCCAACTGATAAGCAACTTCTCCACGGCGTTCCAAAATCTTGAACGGACCAACATACCTAGGGGCAAGCTTCCCTTTGGCATGAAACCTTTTGACACCTCTGAGCGGGGTGACTCGAAGATAAACGAAATCCTCGGGTTCAAAGCTGAGATCACGACGACGATTATCAGCATAGCTCTTCTGCCTGGACTGAGCTATCTTCAGTCTTTCTCTGATCATGGCCACTTGCTCTTCCGCTTCTTGAATGATGTCTAGACCGAAAACCAAACGTTCAGCTATTTCAAACCAATTTAACGGGGTTCTGCAGGCACGGCCATACAAAGCTTCAAATGGTGACATTTGCAAACTCGCTTGGTAACTGTTGTTGTATGAGAATTCTGCATATGGTAGACTTTTATCCCAACGGGTAGCATTTGCTAGAGCAAAAGCTCTCAGCATATCCTCCAATATCTGATTAACTCTTTCATCGTCCATCATGTCATGGATGATACGCGCATCGAAATTGGATGGGTACCCAATGCTTCATACAAACTTTGCCAAAAGCGAGGTGTGGCGAGATCCTCGATCTGATACTATCTTCTTGGGCACACCGTGCAAGCTGACAATTCTGGCCATGTACAACTCCGCAAGACGATCTCCTGAGTATGTGGTTTTGACTGGCAGAAAATGGGCGACTTTGGTCAAACGATCGACTATTACCCAGATCGAATCGTAACCCGATTGGGTCTTGGGTAAGCCGGTGATGAAATCCATTTCGTTCTCTTCCCACTTCCATTCTCGAATCTTTGGTTGCAACAAACCTCGCTGGTCTCGGTGTTCGCGCTTTACTTTACGGCGGATGTCGCACAAGGCAACGAACTCTGCGACTTCGCGCTTCAAATTCGGCCACCAAAATTTGTTCTTAACATCCTGATACATCTTAGTACTTCTAGGGTGAATCGAATACTTTGAGCCATCGGCTTCATTTAAGATTAGCTGTCTTAGACCATCGATATCTGGTACACAGATACGACCATTAATCCAGAGTATGTCTCGATCATCCCTGGTAAAGTCTTTGAATTTCCCTTCTGCCATTTTGACCTTGATGTCTGACAACACAGGATCCTTTGGTTGCGCTTCACGAATCTGCTTCTCCAGGGTAGACTATACCTCCAAATTGGCTACATAACCTTCAGATACGACTTCTAGCCTTAGCTTCTGAAATTCTTCATAAAGTTCTGGGCAACTCTTCTTCACTTCCAAAGCATTGCAGTAACTCTTGCGACTCAAGGCATCTGCAACTACATTGGCTTTTCCGGGATGGTAGTGGATTCCAAGGTTGTAATCCTTGATCAATTCTAACCATCTTCTCTGTCTCATGTTCAGATCCGACTGGGTGAAGATGTACCTCGTGCTCTTATGATCCTGTAGACTTCACAATGACACCGATGAGGTAGTGACGCCAAATCTTTAAAGCATGCACCACGGTAGCTAGTTCCAGATCATGAGTAGGGTAATTCTCCTCGTGAGGTCTCAATTGCCTTGACACATAAGCGACAGCTCTTCCTTCTTGCATCAGGATGCATCCTAATCCTTGACGCGAAGCATCACAATAGATATCGAAATCCTTGCGAATATCTGGCAAAATCAGCACTGGGGCTGAAGTCAAACGCTTCTTCAACTCTTGAAAACTTTCTTCACAAGCCGGGGTCCAAGTAAACTTCTTCTCCTTTTTCAACAATTGCGTAAGAGGCTTAGCAATCGATGAGAATCCTTCGATGAAACGGCGGTAATAACCCGCCATTCCCAAGAAACTGGGGATCTGAGTTACAGTTTTGGGCTGCTCCCAATGTAACACTGCTTTAACTTTACCGGGGTCAACTGCTACTCCCTCGGCTGTCATCACATGACCAAGGAAATCAACTTCCGTCTTCCAGAAATCACACTTACTGAACTTGGCATACAAACGATGCTCTTTGAGTTTTTCCAAGACTATCCTTAGACGTTCGGCGTGTTCTTCCTCCGACTTGGAGTACACTAGAATATCATCAATGAACACAACTACGAACTTGTCCAAATATTCCATGAATACTTTATTCATCATGTTCATGAAGTATGCAGGTGTATTAGTCAGACCAAAAGACATGACTAAGAACTCATAATGTCCATACCGTGTTGAGAAAGCGGTCTTCGGTATATCCTTAGGACAAATCTTCAGTTGATGGTAACTTGATCGCAGGTCGATCTTTGAGAACACTCCAGCTCCTTTCATCTTATCAAACAGATCATCTATCCGGGGTAGTGGGTACTTGTTCTTGATAGTAACTTCGTTGAGCGAAAGGTAATCAATACACATCCTCATACTTCCATCTTTCTTCTTGACAAACAACACTGGCGCTCCCTACGGCGACGAACTAGGTCTCACGAAGCCTTTCTCAAGAAGTTCTTCTATCTGTTTCTTCATCTCTACCAATTCATCGGCTGGCATCCGATAAGGTCTCTTTGAAATTGGTGCTGTCCCTAGCACTAGGTCGATGACAAACTCAATGTCCCGATCCGGTGGCATTCCCGGTAACTCCTCTGGAAACACATTTGGATATTCACTGACCACTGGTACTTCTTCCAAGGAAAGGGTCTTCAGACTGTTCACTATCAGATGTCCATCACGGACTGAGGTGGCTAGAAATTCTACCTTGTTTCCCTTGGTATCCTCGACTGTTACGACTCTTCGGCCACAATCTAGCACGGCTTTGTGCTTGGATAACCAATCCATGCCAAGAATGACATCTAAGGTTTGGGTGTCTAGTACGATTAGGTTGGCTAGAAACTCAACTCCAGCTATGAGTAACTTAGCTCCTAAACATCCCACCCTAGTGCTTAGCTTTGCTCCAGGCGACTGGACTAGCAACGTATGCTTAAGACGCATAACTTCCAAATTATTCTTGGTTGCAAACATTCCGGAAACAAACGAATGCGAAGCTCCAGAATCAAACAAAGCGATGCAGTATCGAGTTAACGAAACTTACCCGACGATGTCCGGTGCTTCCTGGGCTCCTTCCAGAGTGACGTGGTTGACACGGCCTCTGATCATGGACTGCGGTGCTCCTCCGGCTTGACCGGCAACTTGTGAAGCTCCTTGGTTGATGCATGGCGCTGGCGTCTTGGATGGCGTGGCTCCAAGGTTGAAGCGTACTAGAGTGATTGTACCCTTCTGACATCGGTTAGAAAATGTCTGCCGGCGGCGGTGTAACATACCCGTGGTACATTCTGCTGGTTGCTCCCTGGATTGGGGTTGGCAGGTGCAGGGTGGCGGAAGTTCGGCGGTGGGCGAGGTGCCGGTTGGTGCAGTGCTCGTAACGAAGTCTGCGGTGGAAACCGGTTGAACTGTGATGGCGTGGTTCTTGCCCTCTGCTGTGATTGCTGGTTTCCTTGCTGAGCCATCCGACGCTTACGGTTATCTTCCAGTTCCTTGCGTTTGTCCTCTAGAACAAAAGCTTTATTGACCAACTCCTGGAAATCAGGGAAAGTATGGGCATTTAGACTGACTTGCAGTCCAGTATTCAGCCCCTTCAAAAAGCGACTCTGGCGAGCCTTATCTGTGGTTACATCTTCTGCTGCATAGCGAGCTAGCTGAGAGAACTTGTTGAGATAGTCAGACACTAACATAGCTCCTTGCTTGAGAGCGTGGAACTCATCATTCTTCAGATCAATAATGCCTTCTGGTACATGATATTGGCGAAATGCTGTGGAAAATTCCTCCCAAGTGATATCCTGTGGCGTCTCATGGGCAGCATAGAAGTTCTCCCACCATTCGGCAGCTATGCCTTCCATCTGGTGAGTAGCATACAAAAATTTCTCACGATCGCTGCACTGGGTGATCAGAAGCTTTCTTTCAACAACCCTGAGCCAATCATCTGCCTCTACTGGAGAGATGTGTCCGGAGAATGTTGGTGGACGGGTTCTCATAAACTCCGCAAGTTTGGATGGTCCATGGTGACCATGAGCAGCTGGGGCTCCATCCTGTTGATTGTTGTTGTTGTTGACCTGGTTATTCATAGCTTGCATTTGATTCATCATAGTATTCATCAGCTGAGTCTGTGCTGCCATGAAAGCTCCAAAGTTTTACAAGTCAATCGGGGGTGCTTGTGGCGGAACTGCTCCTGCGGCTGGTTGCTCATTGCTTCTCGGTGCTGGGGTACTGGAACCACTTGCAGCAGTCTGACGAGTTTGAACCATCTGGCGAAGCTCCATGGGTTAGATAAGGTAGCAAGCATAAGATGAGTTAAGAACTAAGCAGGGGGTAGGTTAAACCCAACAAAACACAGCTCAAGAAACTCAAACGAAATACCTTTATTAATTAGGGTCTTAGCATGGTTGCAACAAATGCCTAAGGGCCTTTGCAGCTCATACTCGCACACAAAAGAAATAACGACCTAAGCACATAAAACTACCGCCTAAAGGGCGACTTACTAAACTGAAACTGCTAAGCCTGAAAAACTGAAGCCTAAGAGGAACTACTCAAGAAAGCCTCCACAGCCACGGCGACGCTCCTGATGACTGTAGACTCGGAAGTGAGCCGATATCTTGGCAAACTGATACCGATGTCTTGTCGTTCCTCCTGGCGTAGATCGTTAAGCGACATATCACTCCACGGTTTTGTCCATTCACCATCGAGTTGTTGCCGACGTACAGTGGACGATCAAAGCCTCCAAGAACCTGAAGTAGCTTCCAAAGCTCAGCAGCGTATCCTCCTGTGCGCTCACCATAGCTCTGGAGACGAGGCATCTGTCAAGACAGACGAAGAGGGTAAGAGCAATTTTAAAACAGTGGGGAGAGAAAAGATTATAGCCAAAGTTGAGTCGAGAGAGACATGAGAAGAGTTAAGCAATTAATTAACCTTGTAAGTTAATTTTTCTTTTAGAAAATAGTTTGGACACTCAAAAGACGGCCAATCTAACTAAGGTCAAGACCTACAGTCAGTATGGCTCTAATACCACCTCTGTCGGGACCCAAAATTACGATTCTGGAACCCTCTATGTATACTGCACTAGTCCACCGTTGGATCAGGATTCAACGGTCCACGCGCGTGGTCCAAAAGGAGCCCACCGTTGGATCAGGATCCAACGGTCCACGTGGATTGGGGCGTTTGGAGGTTCGAATGCTCCAACAGATCTGGGCCGTTGACCACAAGATCGACAGTCCACGATACGCGCATATAACACATGTGGATTTTAAGGGCGGGGGAGGTTTAAGTGCATGGGCCTACATGTCAGTGAGACAGAGGGCGAATTAGGACAGCTAATAAATGCTAAATCCAATTATTAGTGATGATTAGCATTAAATGTATCCTAACATATCACACGGAGAGGGTTTAAGTGGTTTGGGGGCCCACATGGTAGTGACACCAGAGTCAAATTAAGATAGCTATTAATTGCTAACTAATCATTAACGATGATTAACAATCATTAGCCATTAATGATGTCCGAACGACAATGACACAGAGAGGGATTCCCGCCCAAAGAAAACACGGCGAGAAAAGAGGCTCATCGCCGCGGCTCCGCCACGCTCGATGCGACCTAAAGGGTAAAATGGGTTCGCAATAACGTTGCGCACCCAAAGGCGGGGACCCTGACGGCGGCGGCGGCCCAGAACGCCGGCGAGCCGGAAAAGAGCAACGGTGACCAAAACGGTCGAAAGCGAAAATGCACAAAAAGCTTCGCATTGTCCAAAGAAGCGGGTGCCACAGCATCTAGGGACTAATAAGAAGCTACCTTAAGCAAGATGAGCTTCAAAGATGGCCAGAGAAACTCTGACCACGGTGGAGCTTGCTGGAGCCGAAGAAGATGAAGTGAAAATTGAGGCATGAGCAAAATGAACACCAGTGGTGGTCAATATAGCTACAATAAGGCCCATAGAAAGTCCATGAGCAATTAATTACAAAATGAACACGAAAGGACAAGGCCATGCCTCTCTCTTTGTTCACGCACGGCGCGAGGAAGAAGAAGACCAGAGAAAAGGATAGGGTGATTGTGGGCGGTCCGACAAAAAAATGGACGGTTGAGATTGCCCCAAAGCTTCTCAGGTTTAAAACAAAAGAGGAGATCATGAGCTTTGGATTTTAATCCAACGGCTCAGATTGAACGAAACAATCAGAGGTCCGATTGTATCAAGCAACGTGGATGGTTCGATGGAAGATGAACGGCTTAGATTTAAATGGACGATGGGGAGGTCCGAATGTTCTCACGAACGGGGGCCGCGCGATTTAAATCTAACGGCTGAGATCGAATGCGCGTTTTAAGTGAGCTCGGTGCAGTTAGTTGACTGAGCCAAGTCAAGTGGCTCGAGCCCGAGTCTGACTCGAACCCAAAGAACAGTGAAACCTGGTTTTGGGTTTTTAATTTGAGCTGAGACTTTGAGGATTTATTTGAGATAGCAAAACAACTCCAAAAATTCTAAAATTTTTACTGGAGCTTGCTGACATAGATATTAACCTTGTGTAATATTTTCATAGGTTTTTATGCAGTGCATTTTTCTCCAAACATTCTGCAAGGTTCTGGTTTCGGGTTTGACTGAAAGTCAAACAGGTTTGACTGCCCTCTAAAAATATTCAAACAATATGGATTATTCCATAGATGCATTTTGCAGTTATACCACAGAATGCAATGTATAGATGTAGGCTTATTCCAAAGGAAATGGCTTCTGTGGTTATTTTGCAGAAATGCAACATTTGCAATTGAATACAAGTAATAGATTGAAAGCATAATTCAAAACAAATAGACAATATTAATTTAACATTTGTTTTCACACAGCTCTATGAATAAATTCACACTGCTGTCCCTTCCCAAAGGTTTTATGAAAATCTATCCCTCGTGTGAAATCCCCGAGCATTGTCCATAACCACGGACGCGGCTATTCGAATAGATTATTTAACACTCTGCAGAGGTTGTACACTTTACCCACACGATATAACCAGTGTGGCCGCACTGATCATAACAAAACGGTTCAGAAACTTCATCTCAACATTGACACTCCCGATGTGCTTACAAACCGCTATGCCAACCCAAACGAAGTGCTTTGGCATAACACACATCGTTGGACAGGGACACGGCGAACCGCACCGTGATGCGACTACCTTGTAGTACACACCTCCACCCATAGCCTAACCTACAGCCTGAGTAATCAATGTCAAGAATCCATAACCTACTAAGTTAGGTCCGTCCCATCAGGCATGTGGTCATACAGCAAGGCTCAGTTCAATGGCGCACAAAGTTAAGTCCTTAATTGACCAAGGCAAGACTTTTAATTTCTAACTATGCCACAAAGATTATCATTCCCATTCACGAAGTCCACCAATCACTTAGTATCCACCACTTGCCTCAGTCTAAATCCTTTTCCACCCTGTTGGTTTAGTGCAACACATGCTATCACAAAGTAATAACACATAGCACACACATTTTATCACAAAGTTCCATAATCAGTTAGTCATATTCGTAATTGCAACTCAGGTGATGATGATGACTCATTGCATGGCCAAGCAATCTAGTCGTACTAACCAACCCACATTGGTAATACCATAGCACCAACTAAATATGAACCAATCTAGGGTGACAAAAGATTATGACATACAATAGACAAAGTGGATATAACAAATTGGGTTAATAGCTAAACCCAAAAGCATTTAAATAATTACTTAAAGTAAATGCAATAATTTAAATCAAAGTAATTTTGAAAACTGGGATTCAATATGATCAAAGGTATAACTTGCCTTGCTATAGCAATGGTGAGCTTATTTTATCTTCAATCTTCTACTTGCTTGATCTTCAGCTCCTTCGGACGATTCCAAGACTTCGGTGTCTAACGAGAAAGAAAGCGCAAAACAAACTAAATTCAAAAATACAAATCAAATAAACTCCAATTTAAAATTGAATGGTACTGGAAGACAGATATCGAATTTAGATGAATTTAGGAATTTTAATGGGCTCAATCGGAATTCGGATGAAGAAGATATGACTCTCGGAAGATTGGAATTCACATGAAATGATAAAAAAGCTCTACGGAATATTCTCAGAATATTCTATTCTGAAAATATTTAGGAAAAGAATGAGTGTATGACAGGTGAGACTGACTGGTATTTATGGATTTCTAGAATTAAAATAATTCCAGAAATAAGGTAGAGAGAGTGACATGTGGGATCAATAAGATAAAATGACTTTTCAAGAATTAAATTAATTCTCAAAATAGGATTAGGGGTTGACATGGGGGCCACTGGTCCATGGACTAGATCCACAGAGATATGCTAGTCCACAGTGGACCAAGCTCATGGCTAGGGTTGACCAAGAGTTGACTAACATGCGAGACCCGCATGTAAGAGAAATAATTAGGGTTTTAATTAGGAGGATGACATGTGGGGTCAACATGTAAGAGAGATGTGATATAGATAGTATATGGCTTGAATTGTTTGGATGACAAGTGGGTCAACTTAACAAACAGAGAAGATGTGACAGAAAGAAAAGTGTTTATGCTATAGAGCTTCAACACAAAACATCAAACAACAGAGGTGTTCGATCTTGCTCTTGCGCATGGAGGTAGGGCATAGTGGCATTGATTTTTGGCATGGCAAAGTCTAGAGAAAGAAGTAACAGAGAAGGATCAGTAGACAAGCAACAACAGAGAAGGAAGGAACAGACAAAGAACGTTATCAGACTTCAGACATGAACAGTGAACAGAGAGTTAGGTGATTCTTGTTCATGGAAGTGTCGATGAACGGAGATGAACCAACGGTGGCGAAGGGGCAAAACGGAAAGGAAACGACGAGCCGGAGATGATGACGCTGTCCGGGCGTTGAGATTCGGCTCCATGCGATGGCAGCGACGCGAAGAACGGCGACGACGGCGGCCTCACGGGCGCATAACACTTTCGGCGGTGCTCTGCTAAAAGGGAGGTGAGCACGGTGTAGAACGCGGCGACGCGAACTCAACGGTGGTGGAGTTGAAGGCAAGGGATCAACGGTTGCGGAGTAATTGGCGGAAAAGGACGACGGGCAAGAGGCGAGAGAACGCCCAATTCTCGGCGTACAGTGGATGCAACTTGAATCTACAAGATGGGAAAAATAGGTATGGACGAGGGGCACAAGATGACGCGATCGGATTTTGGAAAAACTCACTGAGGAAGCGAGGAATGCGATGAACACGTTTCGGCTTTATGGCTTGACATGGCGATGGTGCTCCGGTGATCTTTGGGCGAAGAGGAAGGAACCATGATTTAGAACGCGACGACGCGAAGCCAACGCCACTGACGGTTCGGCCGGAGGACGTCGGATGAAGGCGTAGTTCGCCGGAGAAGACCTTCCGTTGGAGCTCGGTTTTCTGGAGATTGCGACGAAAATAGACTGGTTTTGAGGAAACCAATTTGGAGGAATAGAAGAGGAGATCATGACGGACACGTGGGCACAAACGGCTCGCTTTTATATGCACCGTGAAGGAAGATATGGAATTTGGAAGGTTTGGTTGGAAACGTACAAAGAACGAACTCAGCTAGTCGTTCGGGCTGGAAGATGAACAGTAAATCGCGAGTTACTCTAGCACATGGCAGGAGAGAGAAAAGGCTGAATTTTCGGAATTAAAATAAAAGTCCAAAAATCAAGGAGATCAAATAAATAGCAAACAAATCCGAAAAAATCTTAGAAAATACCCAAAAATTCCTTCAAACACTAGGAAGCCAAATAACACAAATTTTTATTTAATTAATGTTTATATTAATCAAATTAAATATTTTTAATTTAGGAAAATTCCAGATTAAGCTTTATTAATTCAAATAAAATTGGTAAAATTTTCTAGGGACCTAAACTACTCAAAAGATTTTTGAAAAACCAAATTTTGGGACGTTATAAAGTTTTAAACATGACTTCATTTCTTAGTTTTGGTTTCTTTTTCCAATTCATTATCTTACGAGTTACTGACTACTCTACAAGATGATTTGCAACAAAATGGAAGGAGGAATCACAGATATTTGGTCTAATTATTTTTCCTTTCATTATCTTATGAGTTACTAACTAATCTACGAGATGATTTGCAGGAAAAAAGAAAGATCATATATTTATACATCAACAAAAGGCTTGTCTTTACAGGTTCCTATTACAGACTACTTCGACGAATGAGATCCTATTTGCATCTCCTCCGCGACCATCTCGTCTACCGACTGCATACCCTCGATTAACCGTTCGGCTTCAGCTTTAGTGCAGTCGAAGTCTGCTTCAACATAATGAGGGTTAAGGTTGGGGTCAGGGCTTTAAGCTTTGCTAAGACATAGCTTACAGCTCCTTTGACCTTTTTCTTTATCGAGTCGATCTTGTTGGTCTTCAGAGTAGTCACCAACTCTTGCAAAGTACCAACTTGCTCCCCAATGGCACTCATGTGAGTAGATATCGTGTCGTCATGAGGTGTGATCTTTTTAGCACGTAGCCCATCAAGTACATTGTTCAAAAGTGAAATGTTGTCTTGAAGACTGATCTTCATTGACTTCATCTCCTCCGGGTGCAAGTCGAAGCCTCATGGAGTTGTTTTATTTCAACTAATCGCTCTGAAAAGAGTAAGGTTAGTTAGATAAAATGATTCTACGAGAAGGAAAAATAATTTAATAGTAGGTAAAGGATTACTTACCCGCTAATTGAGAATCTAATTTCTCAATTTCTTGGTCTTTGTCCTTGGCGATGCGGGTGATTTCATGGACGACCAAGGTTTTTTCTTGAACCTCGATCTGAAGGGTCCCCACCTCGGCTTGAAGGGCCCTGGACTCGACTTATTTTTCTGAAAAAGAACAAGAATTTAGGTAAGTGAGGATCAATATTATAAGCAGTCGTAACCTCAAGGACGTACTGTTTATTTTTTCCTGCAACTCTTGGGTTGCAGAGTTGGCCTCCTGAAGCTTCTTTAGAAGGTTGGTTACTTCATCGCTTAACTTTTTTGTCTCGGCTTTTTCGTAGTCGAGTGAATCAGCTAAGGTATTTTCGTCACTCTTAAACCTGAAAGAGTTAAGGGTAGACATGAACACAAAGACGAGTAGTCGTAAGTATTTCTGCGACTAACATGTGATCGTAAGTTCTTCTATGATCACCCCTGGTCGTAAGTTTTCTACAACCAGTACCAAGTCGTAAGGTTTTCTACGACAATCCCCACGAGTACTAAACGAGTAGTCGAAATATAAAACGATTATGAGTGTCAGTTACTCAACACCTCTCTACTTCCTCGCAAAGTACTGCGTTTTTTTGTCGTAGCTTGATAAGTTGCCGGTTGTACACGCAAACCGTAGCAATTTGTTCCAAAGCTTTCTGCAAGAAAAAAAAGCAATAAGAAGCGAGGATAAAATCATACTTATAGGTATTATTAGATACTTACATTCATGGTCGTCTGAGCGAACATGGAGACTATCTTCGTCGGATCTTTTAGCCCATCCATCTCCTCGACACGTCTCCACCAAACCCCTTCGAGACGTTCATCATCGAAGACTTCCCCACAGTTGGGAATGCCGCTGGGGTGAGGGACTCAGTCGCGAGATCTGTAGGCGAAAGATCCTATGATGGAAGCGGGGCCAAAGAAATCAGAGCAGAAATTAAAGTATTCCTCTTCCTCTGACTCTGTGATGGTAGCGTCGCCTTGAGGACCGGAAGGAATGTCCTCGACAACCTTCTTACGGCGCGGTCGTCGGAGCTCTCACCACCACCTTCTCCTGGCATCTCCTTCATAGCCTCCCCTGCATCCGCCTCCATTCCTACGATGTCGGACCCAGGATTAACACTCCCAAATTCTCTATGCATTTTTGAACTAGTCCCATGATCAGTAGCTAGTTCACACAGTAAACAGATATGGTAATGTCGGTGTTTTAGAATCGATCTTACATAAAGATTGTTTGATTCGGGGGTTCTCCACAATTGATCACGCAGACGAGAGAGACACAGGGATTTTTATACAGGTTCGGGCCTTCTCAGGTGAGAATAATAACCCTACTCCTGTGTTTCTTGTATTGGGTATCTGGATTACAGTTCGTCAAGGATCTTACTCACTGTCCTTCTAGAAAAAAACCTCTCCTCACTATCTCTAAAAGACACTTATTTATACTATGCAGTGGTGACCGTTGTCGTTCCAGGCTAATTAGTCGCTCATTATAGCGTAATAATGAGAGTAATTACCGGAGTAGTAACCTCCCCATGCTGTCAAACAGTTATCAGTCAGAGATAGTGGAGAATTATCTGTAGTTATGTCAGGTATAACTATGTATTTTGACTGCTTAGATTCCCACTATTAAATGGGCCTTCTGACGAGTGGACCTAGTTAGTCGTGAGGAAGTCGTGGAAGAGCTGGTTATAGAAGAACTTACGACCAGAGGGGTAGTCGTAGAAAAGCTTTACAACTGGATAT
Source organism: Ampelocalamus luodianensis (assembly GCA_036346255.1). Classification (NCBI taxonomy): domain Eukaryota; kingdom Viridiplantae; phylum Streptophyta; class Magnoliopsida; order Poales; family Poaceae; genus Ampelocalamus; species Ampelocalamus luodianensis. The sequence continues at coordinate 10,726,292 of CM070627.1, read as the reverse complement.
TGGTCGCAGAAAGACTTACGACCGGACGTAATCGTAGCAGGACTTACGATTACACCATAGTCGTAGAGATGCTTACGACTAGGGGGGTAGTCGTTGGAGATCTTACGACTACCTGACTTGATCTCCCCTTATAATATTAGGGGGTATGCCATGTGATGTCATATTACATGATTATGGAATAATAAAATGAGGATTATTAGATCCTTATCATCTAGCCCCCCAGCTTCAAGTGAAAATGGCTTTCTTGACCGAAGGGTTGTGGATGATCTTTTGACCATTAGGAGGTCGTAGGAAGAACGTTGAAGGAAAAACTCTTCAACAAACGTTTCTCTCGACCAGAAATATGCTTGATCGAGGTAACTTGTTAAGAATATTACGATTGCAAGGTAGTCGTAGAATTTCTTACGACCTCGAAGCGATCGTGGCCTTATGATCGGAAGCAAAACTTTTTGATCGGCTTTGCATTTGGCCTGGGGGTCAAGACGGTAATTTCGCTTGAGGTGTGAAAAGTGTCTTGGGACTTTCGAACGGGTAGGTAAAAAGCCTGTCCGTCGGAGCAATTCCCGAAGCGGTGGAAATGTTGGGATCCCACGGCATTTCGTTCTAAGCGTGTGGTTATAAAATGGACCGTGGAGGTAAAACTTAGGGTTCTTACCTTTTCACCCAATAGTTTGTTGCTTTCTCGTCTCTTCCACCGCCGGTGATTCTGTGCACTTGCTTGGAGCTTTCCCAAATCCAATTCTTCCAGCCTTTGAGAGAAAATGGCTAAGATTGTCACTGAGTGGGCTGAGTCGGAGATGGATAATGCAAAGATGACCGCTTTGGTCACCGCCGAGAAGATCCCCGAGGGACTTCTCGTAAAGTGGATTGCGGCGAATGAGCAGCATTGGCCGTCGGGAGAGGAAGACCAAATTCCAGTTTTCCAGGCGTACTGTGAGTGCGGCCTCCGATTGCCTACTCACCCCTTCCTCACACTCGTGCTTGAGCACTTTGGGGTGGAATTAGTGAATCTCGGTCCTAATTCCATCACAATGCTGAGCGTGTTCGTGTACTTGTGTGAGGCCTACCTGGGGATTCTGGCGGATCTCGAGCTTTTCCAGTATTACTACGGAATGGCTCGTCTGCCGGATTGCCTTGTGAGTCGTGGTCCAAGCTCCATGACGGTAAGTCTAAGGACTATATTCAGATGTTTACCCGGTCATCATGGCCGGGGTGGAAAAAGAAGTGGTTTTATTGGGAGGTTACCAAGGAAGATAGCCTCTCATTCGCTGGAAAGGCCGCCGAGCGGTCTCCTTCCGGGACTCGATTCCTGCATCTCGACGGATAGCCCCTACATTCAAGCTATCAAAGACTTGAAGTCGGAGGGGCTCACCGGTTGGCACGTGGTGAAGGACTTCATCACGCGCCGGATTAGTCCTTTAAAGGCACAAGTTCCTCCCATGTGGAGGTACTCGGGAAAGGACGACCCAACCAGGGATTATAAAGATGGTGAGTAGAAAAACTTACTCTTTTGGTTCTGTCCTTGGTTAATCCTGATTTAGTCTTCTAATCGTACTGTTTATGTATACAGATCTTCCGCAGGCGGAGGTTGACGAAAATGGGTTTGGTCCACGGTGGACCGGCCTAAGGAATAGTGCCAGCCACGTGAGTGCACACATGGACTGCCACGTGGGCTTAGGGCGGTGAGGTGGCCGTGACATGGCAGTGATGAATTATTACGAAATTCAAAATTTTGTTTGAATAGAAAGGTAGATAATATTAAAAGGAACATGTAGGTAAAAGGGTTCAAGCAATTACCCAACGGATGAAGAGATCGGGCTCGACGAAGTTCTCGTCGGACTTGGGGAAGAAGATGTGGCCGGTGGTGAACAATTAAGTAAATCAGAATTCCACTTGAATAGAAATGTGGAGAATATCAATAGGATATCGCTGGTCAAATTTGCTGCACAACGGAGCAACGGATGAGGAGATCGGGCTCGCCGGAGTTGTCGCCGGAGTTGGAGAAGAATACCGTCGGTACTTTTGTTGCCGCGGTGAACCAATAGGATAATCAAAATTCGGCTTGAATAGAAATGTAGAGAATCTCGAGAGGAACTCACCGGTAAAATTTGGCGAACAACGGAGCTACGGATGAGGAGATCGGGCTCGCCGGAGTTGTCGCCGGAGTTGGAGAAGAAAGGCTAGCAGAGGGTGCTCCGGGAGGATTTTGGCAAATCTGAGCGAGAGGGATGTGGGGAATGGGGTGGAGAGGCTACGGTTCAATTTATATGGGCAAACGAGTAACAGTTTGGCGGGAATTGCTCGCGGAGTTATCGCTGCATTAATGCCGCGAGTTCTGTAGTAGACAGAATATTCCAAGGAATATTCCTTTTCAAAATTCGGAAAGACACCAATTAATTCCGGAAAAATAGCAAATTAATTCCAAAAAATCCGAAATAAATTACAGATATTAAATACAATATTTTGAATTCAAATAAAATAATAATAATAATAACAATTTTATTATTACACATTAATTATTTTATATTGCTAAAAATTGATTTTAAACTTGAAAAATAGTAATGGTCTAAAATTCAATGAATTTTCAGAGTAGTTAAATAGGGTATTTTGAGCTTAAATAAAATATTTTCAACACAAATTTGGTTTTTATTTATGGATGACAATTCATTTTAATTGCAAGATATTACAAAATCAAAAGGACTTTTAGAAAATAGCAAATAGAGTCAGAAATTCTAGAACAATTCACAGAAATTTCTAGAGTTATTTTGGACTTAAATAAAATAGTTCCAACTTATAATTGGTAATATTTTTTGCAAATAAATTATTTTGGCTTTAAAATATTTAGAAAAAAGCTTTTAAAAATTCCAGAAATTTCCAGAAATTATTTAAAATTTTATTTTTCACTTTAAATCCAATAAAAACTCATAAAACTCAATAAATTTTATTCTTGACTTTTACAATCTTATAATTTAAGAAAACCACGAAAATACTATTGAAACTCAGAAAATCCAATAAAAGAATAACTTTATTAATTTTTATTTTGGTAACAGAACTTTGGGATGTTACATACAACTTCTTCTTAGTCTTGAATTTTTGCGACGAGCTTGTCTTGAACACTTGGGGAGATGTCGATACATTGTTGTTGGTTGCATGGTTTTCAAACAGTTGCTCAAAACTGCTCTTGGGCATCCACCAAGACATTTGACATGGATAACGATGACTATAGAAGTTATGAGGGGAGAGGGTCCGATTTAATACTCCAAATGGTGAGGACGAATATAGACCCGGGCCCCAGGGTGGTCTTTGCAAAAGGTGCAAAGGAGGTCCTAGGGGAGGTCCTCGAGGGTCGTCTTTGCAAATAGAACCTGAGGAGGTCGTGCGGGTGGGAGGTCTTTTATAAAGACCGAGAGGTCCTTGATCGTTGGATTTGAAATCCAACGCCTGCACTCACCGCGCCAACCGACCGAGCCCGACATGGCTCAAGTGGCTCGGTGCGACCAAGACACGAAGGTCTGACACGGGTTTGAGTCTAAGTTTGACTCGGACGAGTTTAGAATTTTAATTTGAATTGAGATTTTGAAGGGTCTTAAGAGATAGAACTAGCTCCAAGTTTTATGAAATTTTAAAAGAGTCACTTGACATTGAGATGGACATTGCGTAAACTTTCCAGAGGTTTTGCATTGTACCTTTTCCTCCAAAAATCACACAATGTGCTAGGCTAGGGTTTGATGCATGTCAAACAAGTTTGAGTGACCCTTAAAAATATTCGAACAATTTCTAAAATTGTGAAATTTTTGGAGGGGTCACAAACCATCCCAAGAACTTAGGAAAAATATTTCGAGAAGGGTCACAAGATTGGACAAGATTGTTTTTGGAGGATCAAGATTTGGATCAACAGACTTGTGACTTTGTATTTCCATACTCTTGTACAATAATTGTTTAGTACACCCAGGAAATACATGATGTAAGAAAAAGGTTTAATTTCTACTCATTTTCTTACATTTGAAACACAAGTACAGAATTTGGGATGTTACAGACGTCAAAGACCTCCCTCGGCCCTATTCTTCTTCCTCCCGACCTCCCGACCTCCCTGAGGTCTGGTCGTCATGGTTTTTCCCGCACCTGCACATGTGTCAGGACCAGAGCAGTTAGGAGCAGTGATAGGTCACCTTTTGTCCTTCCCAACGGCTCCCGTGCACAGCATTAATTGCGGTCGACTTTGCCCGAAAGTCTCCTTCTGTCTTGTTTTGTCATCAGAACTGTGAGCGGACCTTGATCATTTCATTCCTCGGGACTCATTGTGGTTCACTTGCCATCTCAGCCTTATCGGTCACCAAGCCCTCCTCACTCTTTTGGTCACCATCTTCCTCGACCCTGGCACCACCATTGTCGGGTTTGGAGCTCGAAGGCAGCCAACTCCAAGTGGTCCCAGCAACTTTCGGCCTTTTTCATCGTCATTTTGATCACTAGGGCTTGCTCTAACTTAGCTCGGTTCACCATTGCGCAGGTGGACAAGTTGGGAGCTTTTTCGTGGTCAAGATCATCTTATTCTCCATCGCGGCAAGCACTTCATCGCCGGACTTCGTCGGCCATCTCCGAGCTCCTCCGACCTCCCTGGTCCCCTCTCTGCCCTCAGGTGCCCATTCCTTAGCTTTGTTATTGTTTTCTAGAGCTCGTGTAGTTTCGTAGTTGCGTTTTAGCCTTCCTAGCCTATCTCCGCCGCTTGGCGTTCAAGGCTCGCATGCCGCGAGGTTGCCACCTTTAGCCTGTGATGATATTGCGGTTCCATTCCAGTGTTTAGTTGGCGCCGCCGCGGTCGGAGTCGCCGGCGGCAAGCCGTTGAACGCGCTCGGGATTTTGCCGGTGCAATCTCCCGTTTTCGTCATTTTCTTAGGACAGCATTAATGCCCGATTATTGCTAATCATTGGGTGCATTAATCATGTCTTAAGTCGTCTTGTGTCACCGACGTGGGCCTTAGGCTTAGAATTAAAATCCGAAGCCATTAGTGTCCCTTTAGATTCTTTTATTGCCAATCATCAGCAGCAATAATGTTGTCCTAGCCGCCACCTTTTTGTCGCTGTCCTGAGGACCCGCACCTTTGAAGCACCTTAGACCTCCTCGGGTTGTTCTTGGCTGTCAATGACCTCCCCGGGATTAGATCTGGGCCTTAGATTCGTTTCTGGGAAAACTCTAGTCCCAGGACCTCTTAGACTCGATCCTAGCCGTATAAGACCTCCATGGATTAGTTTTTAGCCGTTGGATCTAGCTCTGTGAAAAATCTTAAGCACTAGGACCTCCCCTGGTTAGATCCTAGCCGCCCAAGACCTCTTTAAATCCAATCTGAGCCGCTAGGACCACTCCTGCCCAAAAAGACCTCTTCGTGGTCTTTTTGTAAAGACCACCCCTAAAGACCCTCCTCCTCAGGGTCCTCTTTGTAAAAGACCACCCCTGGTCTTTTATAAAGAAAGACTCAGGACCTCCCCCGAGGTCCTCTTTGTAAAAGACCACCCCGGGTCTTTTATAAAGAGAACCTCCGGACCTCCCTCCGCTTTAATTTGGACTGTTCAGGACCTCCTCCGTGAAGATGCTAGCCATCCAGATCTCCTCCCGTTAAAACCCTGTCGCGTAGGACCTCCTCGCTTAGATCTTGACCATCCATGACCTTCCTCGGTGAGATCCCAACCGTTCAGGACCTCCCCCGCGAGATCTTGACCGCCCAGGACCTCCCTCGTGTAAATTCCAACCGTTCAGGACCTCCTTCGCTCGATCGTGACCGTTAAGACCTCCCTTGCGAGATCTTAGCCGTTAAGGACCTCCCCCTGGAGATCTTGACCATCTAGGACCTCATCCTTTAGATCCGTAGCTTTAGGACCTCCTCCTCAGGTCTAAACCGTTAGATTTAGATCTAACGGGCAGACCTCCTCCGTAGATTTAGCCTTAGGACCTCCTCGGAGGTCAAGGTCGTCGATCTTGATCCGACGGTCCCGACCACCTCAGGCGCGAGGACCTCCTCGTGTGCCTTGCGACATGCATGCGATCGTGGCCGTTGGATCTAATCTCAACGGCCCAGACCTCCCTAAGGCGGAAGAGGTCTCTCGGTGTGCTGTACTTCTACTCGTCGGGACCGTTGGATTCGATCTCAACGGTTCAGACCTCCCCTGGGCGCGACGCGTGGTGCGGCCGAGGTCCATAGCCGTGCGATGAAGAATCGACGGCCACGACCTCCCCGTTTCCTTCAGTTCATTTGGACCTCCCGAGAGCTCCGGATTTTCAAAGTGTTTAAATGTTCTAGTTTTCAAATGTGAATAACTATTTCGTTTTAACTCCTTTTCGAGAAATTCGAATTGTGTTAGCTCTGTAGTAGCATGAACTTTAATTTGAGTATGATTTTAGACTCTTTTCTGTAGCAGAAAATAGTTTAAACTAGGTTAACTTGTTTCAACCTAAAATGTGGTCTAAAATTCATTGAAAATTTATGAAATGCATAACCTTTTCTCTGTAGTTCCAAACTGAGCAAACTAAACTTTGTTAAAATCCTCTAGTGCTGCACTTCAGTATAGAATAGGTTTTAATGTGATCCTTGCCACTGATATCAATGTTACACTAGTTTTACATCTTAGAAAAATCATAACTAATTCATTTCAACTCCAAATTGTGCAAATTCAGTTTTGCTGTTGTTAGGATACTATTACCTACCTACCATAAAAATTTCAGATTCCAGATCATTCTAGAAATTTTTGCCATAAACAGTAGCCATAATTAATTTAATTAGAATTTTTCAGGCTGAGAGAAATTGTTTAGGGCATAACTTTTTCATGCTAAGTCCAAATGAAGTAATTCTTGTTCCTAAAATTATCTAAAATCAACCTCTAGTTGCTGTATAAATTTCATGGGATTTGGATGTCTTTTGCTGTTGAGTTTTGTTTGGTGTTCTTCGTTCTTATCGGGTTTTATCGCATTTTCACGTTAGGTTCCGAAGAGTTTATTGAACCTGAGAATCCTCCTGTGCAGCAAGAACAATTCCAGCAAGGCAAGCAGTTTGATCATGTTAATCCCTGTATTTTTAAGTATTTATGTTGTTTGCAAATTCTATGTATGCATTGCTAGTTTGTGTTAAACTATTATCGTTAGTTTACCTAGTAGATGCATTTCCTCAGGCAAATGATTATCCTCTACTACCATGAGCCTAGGTATTGCTGTGATTTAGTGTTCGTGGATGAGCTCTGGTCACTTAGTAGTTTGCGGATTAATTGCTTAGCCATGCTTAGCTTCCGGTAGAAATGGGCGGTTATCGACTTGTCGATAACCTTGATCACACAAATACTTACTATGTATCTATATTTCGGCTTGATGCTATGTTCAAATTGCAAAAACCAAAAACCTAAAAACAAAATGATTTAGACTTGGGCACAATGGTAAGACAGTGTGATTTCTGGGTGTGACTAGAATGGTGCCCAAGTCAATTAAGGACCGAACATCTTGTGAGTACCTGTTATCCGAGCAATTTGTGCATGCTAACCACACTAGAGGGTATGGGACCTCTCTTTACTTAGTACTTTGGCATGTATTAGCTTTGGTCGCAGGAGTCGCAGGAGGGATGGTCTTTGGGAGCATTGTAGTGTCAGAAAAGCTTCCCCGTAATGGTGGTTGTCTTTCGCTTGCAATGTAAGCGTATGGGTTTCTATCCATACGAGCGGCTTGTAGTCAATGCACAATATTGGAAAGCGTCTCGTAGGACTTAGCCGTGCCGCATACCTTCCGAAGTGTGTTTGTGGCTTAAAGGTGGTGCAAGTGTGGGTACATTGGTACACCCCTGCAGGGTTAAAACTATTCGAATAGCCTTGTCCTAGTTTATGGACATGCTTGGGTAAGCTTTTCAAGAGTTAGACTACAACCTTTTAATTAAAACTTGATGGGTGGTACAAATCGGGGATTCGTGCTATGTTGTGGTGGCTATTGGGATAGTCACTTCCAGGTGGTTACTTGTATTTATTATTAATTCGCTGTTATATTCAACATCAAAACAGATTTGCAAACTTGCTTTTAAATGTATTACATTATTGCAAATAAAGTTGGCTTTGTGCAAAATGAGACATATAACCTTCACTTAAATAAGCCTGTATGTAGCATACGAATAGGTCTGCTATTCCACACGTCAGTCTTGCGAGTACCTTTGTGTACTCAGTTATCTTGAAGAGGAAGAAGGTGAGCTTGAAGGGCCTCACTTTTGTGAGCTTTGTTGTGGTAGCTTACGGGGCGACTAGCTTGGCGACCCGGTCGGTTGCCTTGTGGGTTATGTTGGCTAACCGGTCGACTTTTGTTCTTAGCTATCTTATGGCGCTTTTGCTTCCGTTGTCATTCTTGTATATTGTGTTATTTGGCAGTCGGCTCTTTTGTAATAACTTACTTTATCTATGTCCTTTACTAGACTTGTTAATGTATGTTGTATGGAAATGATGTGTAATTTTGTGATGATGTGCATGTGCTGCTATTCAGGAAGCATATGTCCATCGAGGCTTAGAATGTTTAATTAGTAATGCTAGAACCATTTGGAGGTTAAGTGTTACTAGTTAAACATTCGGATCCTCACAATAGGATGGGTTAATTTTAGTTGGGTATATTTTAGTACTAACTTGGGTATCATATATGCTTAGCCATGCTTTAGCTATCCGATGAATTCATGATCACATGCTCATGTGTATAAATTTGACTTAATGGAATATGAAATTGTGGCACGACCACTATTGTTAAAAGTTTGTTGTGCCATGGCAAGGATTGCCGATTGGTGAGTTGAACCAAAAATGATTTATACTCGAGGCGAATGATCGTGTAGTAAAGGGTGTAGGAAGCACATTGGAATGAGGATGTTTCACCCGAGTAGTCACTAATGACTTAACTTTGTGCGCTATTGATCTAGACCATACCGTACAACCACATGTCCGTGATGGGGTGGACACGGCTGAATAATTAGTAATGTGTTGATTTAGTTCGTTTGGGTTGTTGAATTGGCGCGAGAGGAGGCCGGTGTGGCGAATCCTTAGCGAGCAGAATCGGGTCAGGACAGAGCATTATAAAAGCCTAATGATAATCACTTAGTCACACACCTACGGAAGTATACAATGTCCGATATTATAAGATGATTATCTCTTGTAGGTCAAGTCGCATACAACTCTCTGATTGTAAAACTATTCGAATAGCCGTGTCTCGGTTATAGACAATGCCCGTGATTTCACACGAGGGGTAGTTTTTCATAAAAAATTTTGGAATGATGATTTGGTTGGAATGGTTAAGAAGTGAACAGGGGGTGTTCACTAGATGTTTCATAGAAACTTTATTACTTATGTATTAATCTTTTAAATTATACTCTTCAATCTATTTACTATAATTACTGTCAATACTGCTTTTTGTAAAATAGCCATAAAGCTATCATTATCAAGCCTTGCATGAATATTATTTGCATATATTTCTCTACAACTTGCTGAGTACTTTAAAGTACTCACGACTTTACAACATTTGTTGATCAGTCGCCGAAGAAGAACCAGGGAACACCGAGTTCTACGAGAAAGATTACTTGGAAGAATATGCAAACTAGGTCGTGTCCTCTACTCGATTTCCTGTGGGCATGTCGGATGGCCACCATGTGATATTTTGGTTCCGCTGCAAGTTACCTTTTGTTGTTTAGCCCTACGTGGCAAACTTTATAAGATATGACCATAAGGTCCTTTTGCTACTAAGTAATATTAATCTGTCTGCTTTATTGTCTTTTCGTTGTATGGATATGTTTATCATCGGTGATGTCACTATGTGAGCTAGCTACTGATCTAGGACTAGTTCAGAACACACATGTTAGACCGCAAATTTAGAACTTTGTACCTACTGTGTATATTTGTGCCATTCTCTGGATCAGTAAGATAGCACACATAGTTACAATATTGGTTCAAACACATATCATGTAAATATAAAGTTATTGCATAATATTAAACAAAGCGTAAATATACCTTACGGCTTTTGACTTGCAAAATGGTCGGACTAGCCAAATACTTTTCGTAAATCGAGAGTGGAAGCGAATCGAGTATAACGTGTGGAACCCTCTCGATATACCTACCGGCAATAGACTATGGGCTCATAACCTAGTTCTTGGCTTTCTTGGTCTTCAGTCTTGATCAACACTTATAATTATCCATGTAGCCTTCTTTTATGCTTACTGACTAAAAGAATGTAAATAGATAGCATGAGTACACAACAGTACTCGCGAGCCAACACAAAATGCAATTATTATAGATGCAAGGATAATCAAAGGGGAGGCTCATGGCTCTTTTATTTTGCACAAAGCCATTTATTGAAATAAGGTAAGTAGTAGCAAAAACTAAGACTTAGCATTTTAACTAACACAGGTTTTAGAAACTGAGTTTTCGTTGTAAAGTATTAGTGGAGGTCCCACCTCCTATACCCTCTTTCTCGGTTTACATCCCGTATTTACTACTGGTTCTCGACCAGGCCATCACAAATCCCTGGTTCCCAACCCAACTTTCCATTCCATCCATAAATTGTTTTATAAAAATAAAAGCTATATCCGGTAACTTCCTAGCACCGCTCTTGACCGTGAGCACGACTATCCAGATAGTTTTCTTACTCTACAGAGTTCGTACACTTTACCCACAAGAGATAATCATCTTGATATATACTCATGTTTCTTTAGACATGTGAATCAAGGGGGATTACTACAAGGCCTTTACAATACTCAACCTCAATGCAACCCCACACCGCTAGGCATCACCTCTTGGGCCATGCCTGGGAGGTCTTCATTTGCGCCGTGTAGTTTTACTGTGACTACTACCAATACACACACTACACATCCACCAATGGCGAGGTTGCAATGAGGCGAATAAATTAGTTAGCCAGGTCGTACGTGTTACCGACTTGTGGTTGTCTTGTTTTTACACGAGGTCATCACAAGATTCGATCCTTAATTGGCTTGAGCGGTACATCCACATACCCCACGGCGTGCATCATCAGACTGACCACTCTTTCCAGCCGCCTAAGTCTAAATCTGTTTTTCAGGTTTTATTTTGCTTTCAGAATAACCTTTCATCCAACACACCAGCCAGGCTCCCAACCTCGACTACCCAATTTTATTTTCAAAGTGTTGAGTGATGTCGGGCAACTTATTGCCCAAATGACAATGTATCTAAGCAAGGCTAAGCATAACACTTAGATACAGACTTATAACTAGTATGTAAACTATTAATTCTAGGGTGACAAGGATAATGTTCAAATTCAAGGATTGAAAGGTTATACACATTTATTATTAAGGCATTAACTATAAGCAAGACCAGTATAGTTGTACAAAACATAGTCATGCAATTTCATAAGTTAAAACAATATAATTGCAAAATTAGGTGCAAAATGATAAAAGTATTGACTCGCCTTACTCAATGTTCTAATAAAGCTCAATATTATGATATTAAGCCTTGCGTAGTATTTTGATAAAATCAATATTCGCAAATCTGGTCTCACCTCGTTCTTGTCGGAATTGTTGTTCCTTCATGGCTTGAGCCTAATTACGCATAATATGATTGAACTCCAGAACGACTGAAAGTAATCAGATGAAATCCAATAAACTCCAAAGGCATTCAAAGCAAATGGAAACACTTCAAGCAAAACTAAACATACTTACCGGTGTTTTGAAAGCAGGGGTACTTCAAATGAGACTTAATTATACTCATCTGAAGTTGATGAAGGAAATGCTACAGATGAATTATATTCAGAGGAGCTGATGAAGGAAATACTTCAGACGAAGTACAACAAAGGAGTTGATGAAGGAAATACTACAAACAAAACTAGGTAAATCCAATAGGGAGAGAGAGAATATCCGCAAGAATATTCCTCAATGGTTACATAGATGGGGGGATTACCAGGTTAGGTAATACTCACAGATCTGTTTTCGGATCATGAAGGGTTCTACTACTGAGAATGGATAACGACAGATGGTATCTAGAGCTTAGGTGATGTTGTTTTCCTTAATAGGCCACCTAGTACTCACAAGCACTCTCTCTAAGCATTCCACCTAGTACTCACAAGCACTCTCTCTAAGCATTCTATGTATACATTCACGATGATCATATAGTCAAAATCAATTCTCTTGTATGCTCTCATCTTTCAGCATACTTTGATGGTGATTGTGTACACATCTATTATCTGCAGATGTAATTTGCTAGTGACACATTCATACACTGAGGTTAACTAACTAATTATCCTACTAACATCCTCATGCAATGATGAACTAATTAACTTATTTTACAATGACATCCATCATTAACCTCTAGTTTCCCTAAACCATTTATTTTAACCAGGCCATAATTGACATGGTCTATTCATCATTATTTGGCATACAAGGCTATACATGTATATACTTTTTATCTTAGCCGCACTTTTAATTATGTTCTCAATTAACCCTGACGATCCACTAATTGGTTTAGCCATTAGCATAAATGGTAATGGAAACTTACTTCATCAATCTTTTTAACCTAACTACTGTTTATTTAGTTAACATGGACTTGCTAGTAGGTGATGCTATTAACTGGTTGTCATGTGGCTTCTAGGTACCCATACTATTCATCTTAAGTCACCTTCTAAATACATAAATCAAAATTAATATCCAACCCCCAGGCTAAATGCTCAATGCACTGATTCCTTTTGTTTAACACCTAATCTCCTAAAAGAATGGCCTATTATCAATTAATCATCCCTATTAACCAGTAACCAACTTAATAGAAACATAAGGATAACTTAATCTATTGGCTAACAGCAATCCTGCCAATTGAATTAAACTAACCACTTATCTGAACTTGCTTTCATACGTGCACACATACAGAGAGAGCAGACAAAGGGAGCCCACTATCAGCTAGTACAACTACCTGCCACCTAATGCATCTAACCACTTTGATTCACACTTCTAGTTGCTGACATTAGAATGCCACTCATAACTAACCTTCACTACTTAACTCAGTCATTTAATCAACTCAATTAAGCAAATGAAATGCTACTAGCTAATTTTTGAATATAACTTATACATTACAGTATTTAATTTAGCTAGTTGATCAATTAAGCTCTAACTATTCTTAATTAGCCTCTAACCAGCAAAATTGCATCTTGCTCACTGATTGTTTTCATCTAACCCCTAAGTACATAATTAAATTATTATATCACATTGCTCACTTGTAACACCCCAGCCAAACCTAGAGCCTAGGATGCTACTAAACTACCTAATACCCACTTTACTTAAACTTATTAACACAATTTCAACAATACATACAACCACGAATGATTTAATTCTAATCAATAAGATCTAGCACAAGCTACAACTAGTCAAGTTAAAGAATGCCATCAATCAATTGGTAATTGATAACCTTGTCATGGATTCCACTTTTTCTCAACCAATAATCGAACCAAGCGATTATAGGTACACAATGAGTAGCTCTTTATCAAACAAATTTAAATCATCAAGGTTCAACAGAATCACGAAGATGTAAGACTATCAAGTTATTCATTTATTCTATCAAATAGAAGTAAATAAATCAACATATGAGATTTAAAGCATAAATGAAACATCCATAATAAAACTTGATTATCACGATTACAATTAAATCAAACACCACGAAGGATGAACACAGTTTGAAAATAATATAATGGCAATAACATGAAGTTTTATCTAAATAAGCTAATTTATTTGCCATGGGTGATTATATGTAAAGTGCATCAAACTACCCCTTCCCATGCATGTCACTGCCTCGAGAGGTACCTAATAGAGCAACAACAACAAACGTGAATCCATAACTCAGCCAAGTACAACAGTGATAATAAACAAAATTTCACGAACAGTCAATGAGGGTATCAAGTCCTCATATGAACATCAGCAAGGAACCATAATAAATCTCTTATACTTGAATGCAATGCATATGTCAAAATTCTCTCTTTCTTCTTTGCAATTACCGGTAATATTGATTAGTGTATCCGTCGATACATACTAAAGCCTGTGCCCTCAGGCATAGGAACCTCAAGCTCACACTCCGCGAGTGTGGGGACCAATGCTCGTCCAATACATGACAGGGACCTCATGCCCATCCAATGTATGACAGGGACCTCAACAGAAACAAGGCTTGGCTACCAAGTAGTCCAAGAATAAAAAAATAAATGCTATGATGCAAATGAATTTCATTATCTCATTCCAACATGAGAGAAATAGCATTCAGCGACAATAGCTTTAGAAATAAACTCATAAGTAAACCATGGCATTTATCATGCATACTGCATCGCATGGCATTTATCATGCATACTGCATCGCATTTCATTCTATACTGTTTGCACTTGCCTTGACCGCAAGACGGACGACGAGCGGACGGCGGGAAGACTTTAACCCTAGTGCTCGCCACCACGGCAACCGTAAAGTATACTAAATATACCATTCAAAAGTGCATGAAGATAGCAATGAAACAAAATGAAATCAATCACTCCTAATCGCAACTGAAACTTAACCGTTACACTCACAAATCCTAATCTGTCCAAACAGACATCTATCGAATGAAAATCCATAACTTTTGAGTCAAAACTCCAAAAGTCATGAATCCAAATTTTCTAGAATCTACACAAGTATAACTACAACTTCTTATGTGACCGAAAGATCAAATTATCCCATCTAAGCCTTTGTTTTTAACCCCGAAGACCGTTATACCATCTTTGGTACTAGTGACATGGGAATTTCAAAACTTTTATTTGGTACCTCCAAACCCATTGTTCTAAGACTCTCTGGAAACTAAAGAAAACTGGCCTCCCCAATAAATTTCTCACAATTATCCCCTCTGTGCAACAAAGGTTGCTAACAACCCAATCTTCCTCCCCAATAAATTTCTCACAATTATCCCCTCTGTGCAACAAAGGTTGCTAACAACCCAATCTTTCTCTACTGTCCATGACAGAATGACATACTACAACATTAACTTCAAAAATTCATATCTTTCATTCTAAATGTCCAAAAAATATGAACTTAGACTCCCTTGATTCATCGTGAAGTTATCTACACAACTCATGGAGATCAACCGACCAGAAGTTATCTACACAACTCATGGAGATCAACCGACCAGATTCGTCCATCTGTAGACCCTAAATCATAGAACTAAGCTCACTACCCGAAACCAGGACTGAACGGGCGCCCAGACTTGCAAAAATCATAACTAATTCATTATCCAACCAAAAATTGTGAATTAATACTTCCCGAAAGCCAACACAATTCCCTACATAACTCTAGGAGATCCTAAATGCTGAATCCGCACGGAACTAAAATTGCGAATTAATACTTCCCAAAAGCAAACACAATTCCCCACATAACTCTAGGAGATCCTAAATGCTGAATCCGCACGGAACTAACTCAATCTTACGAATTAAGAGAACTACAGAAACACCGATCTACCCAGCAGATTTCTAATCTCATATAGGGGACAATTCGCATATGAATGATTTACAAAAACTAATGGGGACCATGGGTTTACCCACCAATCCTTTGCTGAATCTCACTGAAGCCCTCGCGAAGACTCTTCTCCTACCTCTTCCTTCCCCTCCATCTTCCCAATGGCCAGCAACAATGGAGATCACAAGAGCAGGGGAGGTGGCACCAGGAGGTGAGGAAGGTGTGCTACAGTAACAACAGCACTACAGTACCCACGAGCTACAGTACTTGTTTAGGGTTTCCCTCCTCTCCCCCCTTTTGTTGATGGCCGGCCCAACATGGGCTAGGATGCCTTGGGCCGGAAGCCCAAGGTCAAGACCCCTCAAAAATTTCTAAATTTTTGATTAAATCCCTCTCCAAAAAGTTGTTCCCTTTAATGAATAAAGGGGATATTACATCACTGACAACTAGCCTCTAACTATTCATACCATTCATCTTAAACCACCTCTAATCATAAATGTGACTCTAGGTTAATATCCATTCTCAGGTTGACTACTCTGGGCACTTATCACCTAAGTTTAATCCAAGTTTGGCCTCTTGCTAATTGGAGGCACTCAGTAGCTATTAAGTGAAAGTCAAACCATGGTTGCAATATTCCTAGGACAGAGTTCACCATTTCAGGTAAACTCAACTCTAATCAAATCTGTACTAGACATCTATGTTCATTAGTTAACACCATTGAGTGCTTACTAGTTAATTATTCCTCTAACAGACCTTCACTAGCAAACTGATTTATCTACTGAAGGTTACTATATGAAAATATAACCTGACAATTGAACATCTACAAATTAACTAACCCACTATTGGCTTTGGCTAATTAGAGACATCCAATAGCTACTTTATGCTACTCACTGCCATATGCTCACACACTGAGATGCAACACATAGAGGGAGCTACTGTCATCTATACATACATTCTCCAGCCAACATTCACACATAGAGTTACATATATACAGAGAGAGCAGATAAAAGGGAGCCCACTGTTACAAGTTCATTCAAGCATACAAATTTGCTATTGGAACACTGACTAGCTAATTAGCCAACTAACAGGTGCTAATCAGTTTTCTATCCAATTTGGGCCTTACTGACACTTAACTACTAACAATCCTAAGCACCACTTAACTATTATGTGAATGCTAACTAAATTTCCAGCATGTAGTTACCTTATTGCCTTAATACTCTGTAATCTGTTAACTTGCTACTAACTGACTAACCTTTAATGTTCTAAACCAATTACTAATTGATGTAACAAGGTATAAGTGTATGTTAGCAGTAAATCCTACAAACCGATTCACCCACTAATCTGAACTCTAAGCCATCATCGCAGGGTGGATCGTCATGCTAAAGATGCACTTAACTATGAATTATCTCTTTACTTGATTTATCCACTGACTGTTATTATCTTTGTAAGTTTTTCGACAAAAGTTCGCTAATCATTTCTTGTTAATCCCGCAGAGTCACTCAAATTGACCACTAACCATCCTAATCAAAATGCATATATACTCATTTACAACATTGATCAATTCACTACTAACCTAATCCAAGAATTCTGCTGTCATTGAGCCAAACACAGAGGAACAGCCACTGGAAGGGGAGCACAGAAGGAAAACAGAGGAGCTAGGAGGACGGCTCGGGCGACACACGTCGCCGGCGAGGGAAGCATCGGCGGCGGCCGGAAACGCCGAAAATGGAACCGGACCAGGGAGGCGAGCTCATGGGCGGTGGTGGCGCGGCAGGAAGTGGACTGTGGTGGCCAGGCGACTATGTGTGGTGGCCGGAGCCGGGGAGGAAAAACGGGTGGCGGCGCCGGAGGGGAAAAGGAAGAAGAACAGTGAGCGAATGAGCTACTGGGTAACCAAGGGAACTCACCGGAACCTGTGGTGGAGGAGGAGGTGGCCTGTGGCGGGCCAGCGACGGTGAACCACGGGCGGCATAGAGGGCTAGCCATGGGGGCGCCGTTGGGGAGAGGGGAAGCCGGAGTGGGTGAGGGAAGGAGGTAGAGGGAGGTGTGGTGGAGTTCTAGAAAGGAATAATTGAACGGAGACCTACCAAGCGAGAAGAAGAGGCCGTGGCGGCAAGTTCGGCCGGGGACGGGGAAGAAAGGCAGCGCGCAACACTCCGGTGGCACATATGCGAAATTGCTTGAGGGATTTTGTTTGGGGAGGTTTGGGACACGCCATGACGCGCTCAGACGAGAGAGAGGCTAGCCGGAGTAGCGGGAACGGCGAGCGCGGCGGCCGACATGGATGAAGTTGGAGCTTCGCGCTGGCTCTTCTCGGATTTGTGTTTGGAGGAGGAGGGTGAATGGCAAGGAGAGGTTAAGGCCGGCTCGGATGAGACTTTAGTAGACATGGGGGCGGAGAGCGCGAGGGTGGCCGGCGGCATGGGCATAGGGCGGCGTGGCACGCATGCAGGTCGACGGGAGAGAGCGAGCTGCAGTGGTGCTTTGGTGTGCTGGAGAGGAAACGCTGCACGTGGGGCCCAGCAGTCAGTGGGAGGAAGAAAGAAAATGGGTTTTCCCGATTTCAAAAGAATGGCTGAGGCTTTAGGGGATTATTTCATATAGAAATGTAAGTCCAAAAATAATGAAAATTTTATGGGAGGTTATTGGCATAGTGTAGATTTTTATGTAATTGTTTCAGAATTTTATGATCTCCATAACTAGGGTTTTAGTAATTAGGGTTTATGTTTTAGTGTTTTCTGCCTTACGCTACATGTGCCCGCAAAAAGAGAAAATGTACTCGAATAACTCTAAAAAATACAGGCAAGTAGAATGACAAAAGATAACATACCAAAAGTTTTTAAAATCCCACATTTTTATATTCTGGTACTTTTGGGATGTTACAACACAGAGTGCTCGAATTCAGTGATCCGGAGTCCCGACAAAGATGGTATCAGAGTCATATTGACTATAAGAAGCAACAATAGTTATCATAGTAGTTTAGTCAAAAGTTTCAAAATTTACTTTATAAATCAAACCAAGTCAAATTAATGAATAGTTATTCTTCTCTCGTCTTATTTTATTCCATTCTCATCAAATTGATGAAAAAGAACAAAGAAAGTAAGGCTACCAATTCAGGTATAAATGTTATAGAAATTAATCTTGCCACTTCTCCTACATATTCTTGGGTATTTGATACCGGATCGATTGCTCATATTTGCAATTCAATACATGGACTGATAAGGAGTAGAAGTTTGGCAAGAGGCGAGGTTGATCTTCGCGTGGGCAATGGAGCAAGAGTTGCTGCATTAGCTATGACACTTTACCATTAGCTTTACCCTCAAGATTAGTAATGGAATTAAATAATTATTATTATGTTCTAGCCTTAAGCAAAAATATTATTTCTGCTTCATGTTTAGGAGCAAAAGTTTATGAGATCAGAATAAAAAATAATTATTGTTCAATTATTTTGAAGATATACTTTTTGGTCATGCTCCATTGGTGAATGGATTATATGTTTTAAATCGTAAGGATTTTAGGTCATATAAATGAGAAGCACATGATAAAGCTCCATAAAGATGGTCTTCTAAACTCATTTGATTTTTGAATCATTTGAAATATGTGAATCCATTTTACTTGGCAATATGACAAGAGCACCTTTCACGACCGGAGGTGAGAGGGCAAGTGACTTACTAGTCGTAGTACATACGGATATATGTGGACCAATGAGCACTACGGCCAGAGGTGGTTTTAGTACTTCATAACTTTTATTAATGACTTTAGTAGATATGGATACATCTACTTAATGAGGCAAAAGTCTGAATCCTTTGAAAAGTTTAAGGAATTTCAGAATGAGATACAGAATCAACTTGGCAAGACAATTAAATATCTACGATCAGATTGTTGAGGTGAATATTTAAGCCATGAGTTTGGTGATCATCTAAAGCAATGTGGAATTGTTCCACAACTTACTCTGTCAGGAATGCCTCAATGGAATGGGGTGTCCGAATAGCGAATCGAACATTGTTAGACATGGTTTAGTCAATGATGAGCCAATCGATCTTTCATTGTATTTCTGGGGATATGCTCTAGAAATAGCTATTTTCACTTTAAACGGGATTCCATCAAAGATGATAGAGAAGACACTATATGACATATGGACCGGAAAGTATCCTGGATTATCTTTTCTCAGGATTTGGGGTTGTGAGGCATATGTAAAACGTTTGACATCTAATAAACTCATACCCAAGTCACATAAATGCTTGTTTTTGGGGTATCATAAGGAAGCTAAAGGATATTACTTTTATAAGCGGGATGATGACAAAATGTTTGTTGTCTGAAATGGTATCTTCTTGGAGAAAGAGTTTCTTTCCAAAGGAGTCAGTGGGAGCAAGGTGCAACTCGAAGAAATTCAAGAAACATCTAAAAATATTTTAACTCTTACTGAAACTCTCAGGATGAACAAAATATTGTAGAACCTGTAGATGATGCATCAGCCCCATGTAGATCTAAAAGGCCACGCCAATCGCCTATAAGGTATGGACATGAGTTTTATTATTGAATAATGATGAGTCTAAGACTTATGAGGAAGCGATGATGGACCCAAACTCTGAGTCATGGCTTGAAGCCATGAGATTGAGATAAAATCCATGTATGACAATCAAGTTTGGAATTTGGTTGATGCATCTAATGGTGTTAAAACCATTGAGTGCAAATGGGTTTTTAAGAAAAAGATGGATGGAAATGTGCACGTTCATAAGGCACGACTGGTAGTGAAGGGTTTCAAGGAAATTCAATGTGTTGATTATAATGAAACCTTCTCACCTGTCGCTATGCTTAAGTCTATTCGGATCATTCTAGCTATTCTTTGCATATTTCAATTATAAGATATGAGAAATGTTTGTCAAAACCGTTGTCCTAAATGGAAACCTAAGTGAGGATATGTACATAACACAACCTAAGGGTCTTGTCGATCCACGGGAAGCTAGAAAGATATGCAAGCTTAAGAAATCCATCTATGGATTAAAGCAAGCATCTCGGAGTTGGAACATTCATTTTGATGAAGTAGTTAAATTGTTTGACTTCATCAAGAATGAAGAAGAACCTTGTGTTTATAAGAAGGTTAACGGGAGCAAACTTGTGTTTCTGATCTTATATGTGGATGACATATTATTAGTTGGAAATGATATTCCTATGCTTGAATCTGTTAAAACTTTATTAAGAAATAGTTTCTCAATGAAAGATTTAGGAGATACAGTATATATTTTAGGCATAAGGATCTATAGCGATAAATCTAAAAGGCTAATTGGATTAAGCCAAGATAAGTATATTGACAAGGTGTTGAAACAGTTCAACATGTAAGATTCAAAGAAAGGTTTCTTACCCATGTCACATGAAATTAATCTTAGCAAGAGTTAGTATCCTTCAACCACTGATAAGCGAGACAAAATGAGTATAATTTCATATGCTTCGGCTATTAGATCTATCATATATGTCATGCTTTGTACACCGACCAGGTATATCGTTGTCGAACCAGGAGCGAAGGATCCCAAATTCTCTGTGTTCATACACTAGTCAGGATTTCTAGTGTACAGTCAAACAAAAGTGATAGCACAAACATAACACACACTTTATTAATTATAACTCGAGTTTATTACAAAGGGCACGAGGCCAAATAGATAAATAACACAATGAAAGCAAAATAAGTAGTAGACCACACGACTTGCCACAGCAATCGTGCAGAAGCGCGACCTAGTCGTCAAGATCCTCACCGTCCTAATAGAGGTCTTCTCTGAATAAAGATTATTCAGCAAGAGTAAGAACAACTACCGTGCTTGCAAGTTACACCCAATATTGAAAGATAATGCATGCATAAGGTGAACAAAGGATAATGGCAGGGTTCATTTTGCATAAACAACATTTTCAGGTTAAATACTATTAATAATTTCTAAGGCCAGTTTTTATACTATAACTAAAATCAGTGTGTAAAATGACAATTAATAGTGGATAACCTCCATTGATTGAATGGTGAAGGATACCCTCCTATCACTTGGCTAACCGCCCAATTTATACCATAGGATTATCCATCCTAAAATCATCTGTTGAAATCATTTTGTAAACCAAAAACAAGTCTAACTTAGAGTGGCTTTGCTAGCATGTTCATGACCACGGACGCGGCTATTCGAATAGTTTATACTCTACAGAGTTTGTACAGCTTTACCCACACGAGATAATTTGCTTTTAATGTCGGCCAATGCACGCTTCCGAAGGCGTGTGACTAAGCAATTATCATGAGGCCTTTACAATGCAACGTCTTAATGTATTCATGCCCGCTAAGGTTTCGCTACCATTGGACTAACCATCCTCCGGGAGCCCCCTCTTGCGCCAGGTGGGACTAATGTTTAACTGACACCCACACATACAACATAGCACAAATAACACCAAGACACCACAAATTATTTAGCCAAATCTGTCACATTCCAGACATGTGGTGGTACGGTAAGGCGTAGCAAAATACGCTCAAAGACCGGTTCTTAAGCGGCCAGGCGACTTCAATTAAACCCTAGGCCTTAATCCTAACAGTTAAGCGGTGCATGAACTGCACCCACCATCCATCCATCTCGCCAAGTCCAAACCCAATTTATTTTATTTAGAGTAAAATCCTCTTTATAAACCTTTTGTGGCAAGACCATACCACCAAAATCAAATTTTAACCAAGTTTGTAAAAGATTTGGCTAAAACCCTCCCAAATTTGTAAATGTGATCTAAGCATGGCTAAGCGTAAGACAAATTTTAGTAGCATTTTACCTAAGGGTGACAAGGCATTCATATTCAACACTTAAATTGGCCACACAATGAAGTTTGGAATAACTATATACGAAAACAGGGCATTCAAACAATTATATAAACATAGGCATGCAATAGTAATTTGAAAACAGAAATTAAATACTTTAAAATACTGGGAACAGTATGATCAATGGTGTAACTTTCCTTCGTTGACGTCTTGAAAATCTAAGTCTTCGGGCTGGTCAAACTCTCCGGAGTCGTCGAAGTCTATACGCGAAAATACGACAAATTCAGCTCAAATTCAAAAAGATAATTCAAATTAACTCCAAATTGAAATATTTTGGTTTAGTTAGCTAGATTATAATTTTATACAAATTTTACAACTTGAAACACCAAATTTGGAGTTCAGATGCAAAAGATATGAATTTTAGAAGTTTAAACCTAAATCTGCAATTTAAATGAATTTTTCGAATTATTTTTCTAAAAGAAATCTATTTACAGCGCAATGCTGACGTCAGCGAGTGAATTTCCTTTTTCCCGGCCGAATTCTTTTTATAAAGAAAATCATTTGAGTCACTCACAAGTGGGCCCAATGGTCAATGGACTGAGTCCATGACCGGTCAATGGTTCACGGTGAACCCAGTTTATGAAACAGTGAACTGATGCGGTGTGGTGGCGCATATGCCACGTGGGTGTCCATGTGGGAGGTGACTCAGCGCCGAGGCTGGTGTGGCACGTGCGTGGCGGTGACGTGGCTACGACGTGGCTTGGTCCACGTCAGCCCGTGACCTGCGGCGCTCTGATGGGCGGCTCGCCAGCGTTCTACACCGCGGCGAGCCCTGCGTGTGCAAAATGCGGCGAGTAATGCGATCCGTGGGTTACCAAAGCAGCGGCGGGCGTGGCGGATGGTCGTCGGCGACGAGTATTGGCGGCGATGAGCTTCGGTCGTCGACGAAGTCGATGTTGCGGGGCTCCTCCGGCGAAGTGGGTGGTCGTGCGGGCTTCGTGACGATGAGGCAATGCTGATGGTGAGGTCGGAGTGGTTGGAGTGTCGACGACGGCGCCGGAAACGGAGAAGAAGTGAAGTTTCACCGCCGGTGAAAACTTCGAATCTAGGGCGCTAGGAGCGAGGAGGGAGACGGTGGTTGGCCACGATGAGATGCGGTGAAGGAGGTGCTCCCGTAGCCCCTTTTTATAGGGAGCGGGCATGGCCGAGGCGGTGTAGGGAGCAAGAAGGTCCGCGCGGTAACGACGGCGAGACTTAGGGAATTTAGGGTGCCGGGATGGAAAGTGAAGGTCGTGTCGGAGGCGGAGGGGATCCCGGGCATAAATGCGCGCGACGATTAGGGAGATGCGGCCAGATTCGCCCGGTTTTGGAAAGGTTTTGAAACCCGGCAATGGCGAACGCTGCGCGAGGCAAAGGAAAGCGACAAGGAAGAAGAAGGAAAGGAGGACGATGACGCAGGTCCGTCGGATTTTGATCGGACGGTGGACAAGGTGGGAGCGAATCGGTAAGTGTGGGTTGGGCGCAGCCGTTGGATTTTGATCCAACGGTCGCGATAGATTGAGGGGGTGCGGGTGAGTGGTAAAGTCTCTGATGCACGTGAACCGTTAGATTTAGATCTGACGGTTGATAAGGTTTGATGTTTATAACTTACAAGCGAGCAAGCCGTCAGATTCAAATCAGACGGTCCCAATTGAGTGGGACATTCGGGCCGCCCGGAGGGGTCTTCAAGATCAGGCCGTCCGTTTTAGATCCAATGGTTGAAATATTCTGAGGTAGAAAATGTGTGGTGAGGGTTGCCCGTTGGATTTAAATCCAACGATGAGGATTGGGCACGCGGCGGAGCGGACCGCGTGGGCTGCGCGCGCGCGGGAAAAGGACTGGGCCGGCTAGATTTTGGCCCATTGGCTGTTTTGGAATTTCTTTTGATTTTCTAATTACTTTAATTCTGATAATTCAATTAGGCTCTAGAAAATAACAGATTAAGTCCAAAAAAATTGAGAAAATTCACAGAAATTCTTTGGAGCATTTAGGACTTGAATAAAATATTTCCAACTTTTATTTGGTAATATATTTTGCAAATAAATTTGTTTAGCTTCAAATTGGTTAAGTAAAAGCTTTTAAAAATTTCAGAAAAATCCACAAAAATAATTAAACTTTGTTTTCAACTGAAATTTGAAATTTGGGCTGTTACAAACCTACCCTCCTTAAAGGGAATCTCGACCCCAAGATTCAGACTTGGTTAGCAAAAAGATCAGGATAGTTGGCCTTGAGTTCTTCTTCATTCTCCCATGTGGCTTCACTTTCTAGATGGTGACTCCACTGCACCTTATATGATCTGATGATTCTGCTTCTGGTAACACGTTCTGCGACATCCATAATTTTAATTGGTCGCTCCACATAGGTGAGATCTTCTTGAAGGTCACAGCTTTCCAAGAGGGTGTGGTCTTCCGGCACTCGAAGGCATTTCTTTAACGGCGACACGTGGAAGACATTATGTACTGCTGACAAGGCTGCTGGCAGCTCTAATTGATAAGCTACTTCTCCACGTCTTGCCAAGATCTTGTATGGCCCGATATATCTGGGTGCGAGTTTTCCTTTCGTCTGGAATCTCCTTACTCCTCTGAGTGGAGTAACTCTGAGATAGACAAAATCTCCTACCTCAAAGTTTAATTCCCTCCGGCGGTTATCCGTATAACTCTGTTGTCGGGATTGAGCTACTTTCAAGCGTTCCTATATAGCCTTTACTTTACTTTCAGCTTCTTTGATCAACTTAGGTCCAAAGAGCTGATGTTCTCCTACCTGATCCCAAAGGAGCGGGGTTCGGCATTTCCTACCATACAAGGCTTCAAATGGAGCCATCTGCAGACTGGCTTAGTAACTATTATTATACGAGAACTCTGCATATGGCATATCTTTGTCCCAACCTTTTCCAAAATCTAGGGCACAGGCTCGAAGCATATCTTCAAGGAATTGGCTGGTGAGTTCTATCTGACCATCGATGCTGGGGTGATATGTCAGATTGAAATTGAGTCTAGTTCCCAAGGCTTCATGCAAGCTTTTCCAGAACCGCGAAGTGGCGAGAGCCTCATCGGATACAATCTTCTTGGGTACTCCGTGTAGGCAGACGATCCTGGCCATGTACAATTATGCTAACTTGCTGCTCTGGTAGGTGGTCTTGACAGGAATAAAGTGAGCTACTTTAGTTAACTAGTCAATTACCACCCAGATGGAGTCATATCCCGATTGGGTCCTAGGGAGTCCGGTGATGAAATCCATACCAACTTCTTCCCACTTCCACTCGGGAATTTTTAATGGTTGCAACAGACCAGTGGGCCATTGATGCTCTGCCTTAACTCGCTGACAAACATCACAACGAGCGACGAATTCAGCAATTTCGCACTTCATGCTGACTCACCAATATTTTTCCTTTAGGTCCTGATACATTTTGGTGCTTCCAGGATGAATGGAGTATGGTGATTCATGAGCTTCTTTCAGAATCAACTCCTTTATCTCCTGCTGATTGGGTGCACAGATGCGGTCTCCAAACCACACTGTTCCTTACTCATCCTCAGAAAAGCCTGGGGCTTTGCCTCTTCTCATATTCTTTTTGATTTCTTGGATGTCTTCATCTTCTAACTGCTTTATTCTGATCTGACCCTGAAGAGTCGATTGAACTTCCAGTGTGATGAGGATATCCCTACTACTTATGAGGTTATTCGTGAAGCAGGAGCTAAACTTCTCAAACAACAGGTGCATTTGTTTCTTAATGAATTTCCTTTTGTTGCCAATGAGAATTGGTTACTACCTAAAGCAATACTTGGTGCATTCTCAGGTTTGACAAATTTAAAGACTTTGGAACCGAGAGGGAGGAGAGGGAGGCCGAGAACAAATTCATGGAGGAGAAACACATGCGGCCAACAAGGAGAAGAAACCCATGTGGCTTAACGAGAGGAACGTGCTCTCGGGATAAAACCCTAGCACATGCGGGCGGTCAAGAAAGACATATGGTGACATAGCAACAAGGGTTACATTGGCATAAAAAGAAGCATCAAGTGCATCGAACAAATTAGCGCAAGCTAAGAGAAGGAAAGCTCACAATACAAGGGAAACCGAGAGGAGACTAGTTTAAATTTCCAAATTAAAGTAGTGCGTTTTTCGAATCGGATTCGTTCATGTGAGCGATGTCGGACTCGGATTCTGCAGCGATGAAGCGGTGTCGGACTCAGATTCTCAGTAGCACTCGGTTCATCGTTCATCCGAGTTTTGTGCTTGCGTGGGAGGCTATATAAACCCCATGGACGCACCATAGAGGTAGACCGGTTTATGCATAGATTGAAACATAGCTATTGCTTGTTCTTTCGACACGAGTTCATGCGAGGACTTTGAGAGAGAATTAGGCGATCCATTTGTTTTGTTACGCAATCCAAGGTCAAGCCGTCGTTCCATTGGGAATTGGAGACTTGGCGTTAAATCGTTCGTGGTCTCGCGACGAACAACTACCCGGTGTGTTTTGGGCGTATTCCGAAGAGTTGAGGGTTCGTGCATTGGCGCGAGTGTTCAGCTAGCGACATCGTCTACTTCGCATCAACTATCCACGGTTCCTCACTGAGAAGATCGGGTCCCCCCCCGTATCATATGGTATCACAGTGCGTTCACACAACCTTGGTTGACAATTTCTAGGTTCAGGTGCTTCAGTTCTTCATACAATTCTGGCTGATTCTTCTGCACCAATACGGTGTTGCAATACACCTTTCTACTCAGGGCATCTGCCACTACGTTGGCTTTGCCCGGATGATAATGGATTCCGAGGTCGTAATCCTTTATCAAGTCCAACCATCTTCTCTGTCGGAGATTGAGGTCGAACTGAGTGAAAATGTATTTCAGACTCTTATGATCCGTGAAAATCTCACAGCGGTTACCAATGAGATAATGCCGCCAGATCTTCAGAGCGTGCACAATTGTTGCTAACTCAAGATCATGAGTCGGATAATTCCCTTCGTGTGGCCTCAACTGCCGGGACGCATAAGCCACAACTTTGCCTTCCTGCATCAACACACATCCGAGGCCGTGTCGGGATGCATCACAGAGGATCTCAAAGTCCTTGTGGATGTCCGGCAGAATTAGCACCGGTGCTGAGACTAGCCTCTTTTTCAGCTCCTAGAAACTCTCTTCACAGGCGTTTGACCATTCAAACTTCTTTTCTTTCTTCAGAAGTTGAGTCATTGGTCTTGCAAGTTTAGAGAAACCTTCGATGAACCTGCGATAGTAACCCGCTAGTCCAAGGAAACTCCTCACCTCGGTGACTGATCTGGGTTGCTTCTAGTCCATTATTGCCTCAACTTTGGCGGAATCCACTGCAATTCCTCCCGCGGATACAATATGTCCAAGGAATGCCACTTGACTTAGCCAAAATTCACTCTTGCTGAATTTGGCATAAAGCTGGTGCTCTCTGAGTTTGTCCAGGATCATTCTGAGGTGCTTTTCGTATTCTTCTTCATCCTTTGAGTAGACGAGAATGTCATCGATGAAAACAACCACAAACTTATCCAAGAATTCCATGAACACTTTGTTCATCATATTCATGAAATAAGCAGGGGCGTTCGTCAACCTGAAGGACATTACTGTAAACTCGTACAGTCCATATCGGGTGGTGAAGGCGGTCTTCGGAATATCTTCCGGTCTAATCTTCAGTTGGTGATAGCCGGATTTCAGATCAATCTTCGAGAAGACACTTGCTCCCTTCAGCTAATCAAACAGATCATCAATCCTGGGCAACGGATATTTGTTCTTGATTGTCACCTCATTGAGTGATCTGTAATCAACGCACATTCTCATACTATTATCCTTCTTCTTGACAAATAGTACTGGTGCTCCCCAAGGTGAGGAACTGGGTCGAATGTACCCTTTGCTTCACAATTCTTCAATTTGTTTCTTCAGCTCTACTAACTCGTTGGCTGGCATTCTATAGGGCCGCTTCGAGATTGGAGCTGTCCCGGGGACTAGATCAATTAGGAATATTATGTCCCTATCCGGTGGCATGCCGGGCAAGTCGTCGGGAAAGACATCAGGGTATTCCCGCGCTACAGGTATGTCTTCAAGCTTCACTTCTTTCAAGCTGGTGAGGATGGAACTTCTTCCGGTGCGGGTCTTGGGCTTGAATTCGACTGATATTCCCTGCTCATTGGTGAGGGTGATAGACCTATTGGCACAGTCTATTTGTCCCTGGTTTTTGGCTAGCCAATCCATTCTAAGAATTACATCCAGACCTTGGGAGTGTAAGACTATTAGATCGGCTAGGAAGGATATTCCGGATATCTCAAGGGTAAGATTTGGGCATAGAGAATTGGTTCTCATTTCCGAGCCTGGGGAATGGATTATCATGGGATTGGCTAAGGAGGATATAGGTAACCTATATTTTGCCACAAACTTATTTGACACGAAAGAATGTGAAGCTCCAGAATCAAGTAGGCCGGATGCTGGTATTGAATTAACAAAGAACGTACCGAGGACCACATCTGGTGCTGCCTGGGCCTCCTCTGCTGTGACATGGTTCACCCGCCCCTTGGTGAACTGGCCCGTTGGCCTTGTGGTGCCGCCAGTGGCTGGAACTCCTGAGGTTGGATTGGCTGGAGTCACACCTTGCTGCTTCTTCGGGCATTTGTTGGCATAATGCCCGCCTCGTCTGATGGAAGCAAGTAACTCCCGAGGCCGAGGAAGTGGAGTGCTTCTGCTGGAACTGCCCTCCAGATGAAGTGCTGCGGAAGTTGGAGGGGTTGGAGCGTTGTGGCGGTGCCGGAGTGCGGGACGTGGAAGATTGGAATTTTCCACGTTGCGGTGGCTGCGGCGTGGTGAAGCGAGGCTTGGGCAGACCTCCTGTGTTGAACCTTTGAGCGGCCATCCTCTGCTTGCGGTTCTCCATCTCCAAGTGCTTGGCCTCCTGCCTGACTGCCTTGTCCACCAACTGCTGGAAGTCGGTGAAGTTCTGAGAGATCAGCTGAACAGAGATGTCATCGTTTAGTCCCTCTAGGAACCTTTCTTGTCTGTCCTCATCTCTCGCTCGTCCACCGCGTGAGCAAGTTGATTAAATCGGTGCAGATATTCATTCACCGTACGGTTGCCCTGACGGAGTGCGTGGAACTCCTTCTTCTTCAGCGTCATCATTCCTGCTGGGATGTGTGCGTGGCAGAAAGCTCGCACAAACTCGGCCTATGTAATGGACTGAGCATCATTATGGGCGATGCAATAATTATCCCACCATTCTGATGCGAGACCATTAAGCTGGTGAGAGGCGAACAGGACCCTCTCATGATCGGTGCACTGTGTGATGTCCAGCTTCTTCCCAATGGCCCGAAGCCAGTCATCGGTGTCCATTGGTTCCGTACTGCTCGAAAAAGTCGGCGGACGCATCCTCATGAACTCGGACATGGTCATCCTTTGGCTGTGCGGGGGTGGAGCCTGAGCTGCTACTGCTGCGGTGGCGGCTTGAGCAATCTGAGCATTGTGCAGGGATTGGGCGAGAAGGTCGATCAGATGAGTTTGATTTGCCATCATCTGGCGCCAGTCGGGTCCTTCTACCGGTGGTGGTGGTGGCTACGGAACGTGATTATCCTGATAATTCGTTTGATCATTCCCCTTGGCCATCGCGCTTTGCGCTCGTCTGCGGGTATTCACCATCTGCTGGATCCTCCAAGGATTTAGAAAAGATAACAAGAAATTCTAAGGGGGATAAATCTAAAATAGCCCAAGAACCAATAAACACGCAACAAAGAACTAACTTTTCAAAATAGTTCTTTTATTCATTTATTTTATTAATTGATTATGGCTATCACAAGTGTAATTGATAGCTCATAATTCATGACTAAAGTACGGACTAAAAGAAAATAGCTATGGGGTACTGGGAGTGTAGTCTATCTCATTAGAGTTGGCCTCGCCTGCCTTGTAGCTAGCCAACTCTTCTTCTACTGCTTTCAGCCTTGCTTCCGCATACTCCAAGCTATCCTGGGCGGTACGCAAGTCCTCCAAGGTGTTTCCGTAGGCATAGTCCAATGCCTTCGTCAAGTCCACCTGGTGCGTCAGCTCGGGGGAATCCTCTTCTTTGGCGGAGCGAAGGTCTTTGTCAGTGCAGTCGAAAGATGCATCGGGTAATAATGAAACCCGGTAACATTGGGGTAGCGATCATAGGTGTGGCGGAGACGACAGACTGCCTCTCTTGCTGCATCCTGGATACCGTCAGCGAAGGTGTCGCGTCTGATTAGAGCGTGGAAAATGTGGAAGACTGTGTTTGGCGAGAGGTCGGAGTAGATCAGCACTTCCACCCTCCAGAGACGCCGTTCTCCTACTTTGTACTTGTAGCCTTGAAAGGTTGGCCTCTTCTTGTACTCTAGATGTTGCATCATCTCCCAAAGAAGCTCGGCCCAGTGTCCAGCAAGAACTCCGTGACAGGTAGCGTCTGGTATCTCGACCATCTACAATTTTTGAGAAAGGGATGAGTCAATAACCGTTTTAAAAGAGAAGGGTTGAGAGAGGACTCTGGATAGACTCAAAATAGTTTTAGTTTTCAAAAATAATTCTTAGGGAAATGGTAGGGCCACGACCTACAGTCGATATGGCTCTGATACCACTTTTGTCGAACCCGGGAACGAAGGATCCCGAATTCTCTGTGTTCATACACTAGTCCAGGATTTCTAGTGTACACAGTCAAACAAAAGTGATAGCACAAACATATCACGCACTTTATTAATTATAACTCAGAGTTTATTACAAAAGGGGCCTGAGGCCAAATAGATAAATAACACAGCGGAAAGTAAAATAGTAGTAGACCACACGACTTGCCACACAGTAATCGTGCGAGAAGCGCGACCTAGTCGTCAAGATCCTCACCGTCCTAATAGAGGTCTTCTCCTGAATAAAGATTATTTAGCAAGAGTAAGCACAACTACCGTGCTTGCAAGTTACACCCAATATTGAAAGATAATGCATGCATAAGGTGAACAAAGGATAATGACAGGGTTCATTTTGCATAAACAACATTTTGAGGTTAAATACTATTAATAATTTCTAAGGCTAGTTTTTATACTATAACTAAAATCAGTGTGTAAAATGACAATTAATAGTGGACAACCTCCGTTGATTGAATGATGAAGGATACCCTCCTATCACTTGGCTAACCTCCCAATTTATACTATCGGATTATCCATCCTAAAATCATCTGTTGAAATCATTTTGTAAACCAAAAACAAGTCTAACTTAGAATGGCTTTGCTAGCATGTCCATGACCGCGGACGCGGCTATTCGAATAGTTTCTACTCTACAGAGTTTGTACAGCTTTACCCACACGAGATAATTTGCTTTTAATGTCGGCCAATGCACGCTTCCGAAGGCGTGTGACTAAGCAATTATCATGAGGCCTTTACAATGCAATGTCTTAATGTATTCATGCCCGCTAAGGTTTCGCTACCATTGGACTAACCATCCTCCGGGAGCCCCCTCTTGCGCTAGGTGGGACTAATGTCTAACTTACACCCACACATGCAACATAGCACAAATAACACCAAGACACCACAAGTTATTTAGCCAAATCTGTCCCATTCCAGACATGTGGTGGTACGGTAAGGCATAGCAAAATACGCTCAAAGACCGGTCCTTAAGCGGCCGGCGACTTCAATTAAACCACGGGCCTTAATCCTAACCAGTTAAGCCCGTGCATGAACTCGCACTCCACCATCCATCCATCTACTTGAGTCCAAACCAGTTTATTTTATTTAGAGTAAAATCCTCTTTATAAACCTTTTGTGGCAAGACCATACCACCAAAATCAAATTTTAATCAAGTTTGTAAAAGATTTGGCTAAAACCGTCCCAAATTTGTAAATGTGACCTAAGCACGGCTAAACGTAAGACAAATTTTAGTAGCATTTTACCTAAGGGTGACAAGGCATTCATATTCAACACTTAAATTGGCCATACAATGAAGTTTGGAATAACTATATACGAAAACAAGGCATTCAAACAATTATATAAACATAGGCATGCAATAGTAATTTAAAAACAGAAATTAAA
Organism: Ampelocalamus luodianensis; assembly: GCA_036346255.1. NCBI lineage: Eukaryota > Viridiplantae > Streptophyta > Magnoliopsida > Poales > Poaceae > Ampelocalamus > Ampelocalamus luodianensis. The sequence continues at coordinate 10,693,998 of CM070627.1, read as the reverse complement.
TACTTTAAAATACTGGGAACAGTATGATCAATGGTGTAACTTGCCTTCGTTGACGTGGGCATCCACGTGGGTGGTGACTCAGCTCTTAGGCTGGTGTGGCGCGTGTGTGGCGGTGACGTGGCTACGACGTGGCTCGGTCCACGTCAGCCCATGACCGGCGGCGCTCTGATGGGCGGCTTGCCGTCATTCTACGCCGCGGCGAGCCCTACTGGTGTGCGCAAAATGACGAGCAGAGTAGTGCGATCACATGGGTTACCAAAACGACGGCGGAGCGTGGCCGGATGGTCGTCGGCGGCGAGGATTGGCTGCGATGAGCTTCGGTCGTCGTCGAAGTCGATGTTGCGGTGCTCCTCCGACGAAGTGGGTGGTCGTGCGGGCTTCGTGACGATGAGGCGATGCTGATGGTGAGGTCGGAGTGGCCGGAGCGTCGACGACGGCGCCGGAAACGAAGAAGAAGCGAAGTTTCACCGCCGGCGAAAACTTCGAATCTAGGACGCTAGGAGCGAGGAGGGAGACGGTGGTTGGCGGCGTTGACATGCGGTGAAGGAGGCACTGCCGTAGCCCCTTTTTATAGGGCGCGGGCGTGCCCGAGGCGGCGTAGGGCGCAAGAAGGTCCGCGCGGTAACGACGACGAGACTTAGGGATTTTAGGGCGCCAGGATGGAAAGTGAAGGTTGTGTCGGAGGTGGAGGGGATCCCGGGCATAAATGCGCGCGACGATTAGGGAGATGCGGCCAAATTCGCTCGGTTTTGGAAAGGTTTTGAAACCCAGCAATGGCGGACGCTAGGCGAGGAAAAGGAAAGCGGCGAGGAAGAAGAAGGAAAGGAGGACGATGACGCAGGTCCGTCAGATTTTGATCGGACGGTGGACAAGGTGGGAGCGAATCGATAAGTGTGGGTTGGGTGAAGCAGTTGGATTTTGATCCAACGGTCGCGATAGATTGAGGGGGTGCGGTTGAGTGGTAAAGTCTCTAATGCACGTGAACTGTTAGATTTAGATCTGACGATTGATAAGGTTTGGCGTTTATAACATACGGCGGCGAGCCGTCGGATTCAAATCAGACGGTCCCAATTGAGTGGGACGTTCGGGCGCGGGAGAGTCTTCAAGATCAGGCCGTTCATTTTAGATCCAACGGTTGAAATATGCTCGGGTAAGCGTGTGGTGAGGTTGCCGTTGGATTTAAATCAACGGTGAGGATTGGGCGACGGCGAGCGGCGGGCGCGTGCACTGTGTGTTGAAAAGGACCTGGCCAGCTAGATTTGACCCATTGGTGTTTTGGAATTTCTTTTGATTTTCTAATTACTTTAATTTTGATAATTCAATTAGGCTCTAGAAAATAGGAGATTAAGTCCAAAAATTTTGAGAAAATTCACAGAAATTCTCTGGAGCATTTAGGACTTGAATAAAATATTTCCAACTATTATTTGGTAATATATTTTTCAAATAAATTTGTTTAGCTTCAAATTGGTTAAGTAAAAGCTTTTAAAAATTTCAGAAAAATCCACAAAAATAAGTAAACTTTATTTGCAACTGAAATTTAAAATTTGGGTTGTTACAATCGTATGCTCTAATTGTTACAAGCAAATATCAGTCTGATCCAGGTGAAGTTGACTAGATAGCAGTCAAGAATATCCTAACGTACTTAAGAGGGACTAAGGATGGATTCCTTGTTTATGGTGGTGAGGAAGAGCTGGTCGTAAATGGTTACACTGATGCTAGCTTCCAAACCGACGTGGATGATTTCAGATCGCAGTCTGGGTTTGTGTTTTGTCTTAATGGAGGATGGATTAGGAAGTTCATTAATGAACTGGGTGTGGTCTCTAGTGCTTCCAGTCTAATGGATCTCTATTATGATAATAGTGGATCCACTACACAAGCTAAGGAGCCTAGATCGCATCAAAAGTCCAAACACATATTTTGACGATATAACATTATTCGCGAGATTGTTGAAAGAGCTAATGTGAAGATATGCAAAGTACACACAGATTTAAATATTGCTGATCCATTGACAAAGCCTCTCCCGCAACCTAAGCATGAGGTGCACAAACTTGATTGTCATACATAGATTTATCTCGGATCTCATGGCTTCAAGCCATACCTTAGAGTCTGGGTCCATTATTGCTTCCACATAAGTGAACAAATAGATCTACAAGCACACTTTAAATCTGTGGTATTTAATTCTTTCACCAAATGCCCCAAAGCTGACTGCCTCCTTCAAAGCAGATTGGGACGACCAGATATTTAATGGTGCATATCACAGACGGTAACAAGAACCGTCTGTCATAAGTATCACAGACGGTTTTAAATACAAACCGTCTGTGATATTCTGAGATGTCACCGACGGAATCTATGAATTATCATTGACAGTTTGTATTAAAAAACCGTCTGTGATACTTATTACAGACAGTTATTAACAAGGACCGTTTATGATATGCTCCATTAAATATCTGGTCATCCTGATAGATCTGTCTGAAGTGAGATTTGTCTCTGATATGCGGCTGCTTTGAAGGAGGTAGCCGGCTTGTAGATCTATTTGTTCTTGGTCATCTAAGGTTAGTATTCCTTTTTATTTCTCATATGTGACTGCTTTGAAGAAGATGTCGAGTACGCCTAAAAAAGCAACCAAGCCCGCCATGAAGCATGATTTTTTTAGGGATCGTCCACACAGCATGAGATGATGAGATAGTAGAGACGGCCTAGTTCATCGAACCTAACACCTGGAGCTCTCTGGTAGCTATGCTTCTTCAACTTGTAGAAGTGGTCATACACTAGTGTATGATTTGCTTCATTAGCATTTTACGGTGGCATGATCGGCCTACAAGTTCAAGAAGCATGGATGCGGGAGAGCTCTAGTGTGTCGAGTTCAATGAAGTGTGCCGTTGTTGCTGTCTCATCCTCCTCATCTTTGCATGGGCAACCTCGAAAAACAATCATGCTTTACAGTGTGTTTGGTTGATTTCTTAGGCGTACTTTCTGTCTTCTTCAAAGCATCGTGGCATATCACAGACAGTTTTGAAAACAAACGGTCTCTGATTATCCTATTATCACAGACGGTTACATTCTAGAACAGTTTGTGAAGTATCACAGACAGTTCCAATTAAAAATAGTCTGTGATATACGAAAATACAACAAACGGTTTTATTTTAGAACCGTTTGTGATACATATCATAGACAGTTTGTTCCACTAAACCGCCTATGATAGCTCCATATATAGGTAAAAACTATTTAGTAAACATGTTTTCTCTCCTAGTATTCACGGCACAGCGGAGCGATTGATTTTCTTTTTTCCAAGGAAGTGCAAAAGCTTTGCACAACTTTTCATTAAGAAGATAAACTCTGGACAAGAATAGAGCAAGACAAAGAGAAACAAGAATGCCCACAAGGCATGCTAGGCAACGATAACCGTGCTAATGTGATTTCTTTTGCACTGTTAAACAAATGATATTCTGTTGGTTGATAGTATAATCGACGTTTACCAGATAATTCATAACATATTAGTAAAGCAGTAGTTTGAGCTCAAAGTCTGATTTGCCGTTGTCATATTTAATTAGTGAAGAATATTGACAAAAATAGCGAGGAATTATATCTGAATATTTGCTAAAACCGCTAATTTTATAACAATATGCTTTACTTCAAGTAGTTCGACACCTTTGCAAAGAACATGGCGTACTCATGCCTAATCCTACAGCCGTCACTACAGAAGATGACGTAGTCATCCCACCCTACATTCACACCGCATCCGGTGCTCGTGCACCGGTGGCTGTCCTCCGGTAGTGCCAACACCCTACCCTGTGGCCTAGCCATCTTCTTCTATGCCGCTGCCTAGTCCGCGTCCGTAGTGAGCCTCTAGCATCGCTTACACTCCTGGTTGGTCCTCTTGGCCGTCTCGTACCCACTACTGGCCGGCTCGCCCTCGACCTGGCTGATGTAGTGCTTCCCAATGCCGCGCACCTCACCAGTCGTGTCGAGGAGGAGGCCGAGCACGTAGACCACGGTCTTGTGGCCAGTGACGATCGCTTGTTCAAGGCTGTCGAGGCCACGCTGTATGTCATGGTGCGTGAAGACGAGCTTGAGGTTGACGATGAAGCGAGCCTCGGGTTCGACGCCGGCGGTGGTTGATGGCAGCGAGTAGCTCGTTGTCCAGCCACTTCATCGACTCATCCTACTCCAGCGCCACGTGCCTCCCCATGGCGCGCTCCTTGGACGCCTTGCACATGGCCTTGCACGTGGCTTGTAGGAAATCGTGAGGAAAAGCGACAGCGATCGCCGACCTCCTCACCTTCGCCCTCGCTATCATGCTCTGTGTGCTCACCATGGCGCGCGACAGTTTGTGAGTTTTCAATACCGTAGCGACGGTTGTTGATGGAGGGTGTGAAGGAGACTAGAGCTATGTGGGGATTCATCTTCGGTGGCAGATGATCATTCTTTTAAAATGTATCACAAACCGAGACGAAGAGACGCATCGTAACATTGGTGTGGGAGATGAAGAGACGCATCGTGCAGGTGCTGAACGGCTTGAACATATCACATATGGTTATATTTAAAATCCATCTATGAACTCTTTATTATCATAGATGGTTCTTATTAAAAATTGTCTGTGATAATTATATATCACACACTATTGTATTTTATAACCGTCTGGCATACATATCACTGACGATTTTTTCCACTAAACCGCTTGTAATAGTTCTTTCTATAGATAAACACGTTATTTAGTAAACATGTTCAACATATATAGACAGTAACTTCAACTCCAAACTGTATTTTTTTTATCTTTTTTTGTATTTACATATGGCCAAACAGCGTGGCTAGTCACTTCTTACAAAAGATTTTCTTAAAAAAGTAGAAATAAAAAAGATCAACCTATTTCCTGCGGCCCATGTAGACTGCTATCTCCGTCTTCAATTCTTCATAGGCGACGTGGTTGGCATCGGAGGGTTCAAGGTTAACGTAGGTTCCCCAAAACATGTCCACCCATTGACGCGCTCGTTCAAGTGCCTCCCGAAGACCCTCCGACTGCTGAATCAACAAGAATTGAGGCCATAGGCTCTCTTCCCTTGCTTGAGGGGTCTCGGCAAGGTCGACTCGGTCGCCTGCCTCTTCGATTAAGCAGTCCAAGCGACAGCAAGCCTCTTAGAGATGTGCAACGTCTTCCTCGAGGACTATGTTGATGGTGTTGTTAGTTCGCCGGAAGAGGGAGATCACCCAGAAGATGTGGCGAAGGAGGATGTCTAGACGGCGGAAGGTGGCCATCACATGCTCTAGCATAACCTCTGCCAGAGGAGGGAGGATATTGTTAAGGCAGTGTCCTTCCATAGCATCTGCTAGTGTACGGACAATGAGGTGCTCGTATAAAATGGCTAAGTAGGCCATCAACGCCAGCGTCAGGGGAGAAGAGTGGGGAGCCATTGTTTTTTTTAACTCTACTAGTTGATGGAGCGTGCGAAAGAGAGTAGAAGAGCGATGTGGGGATTCATCTTCGGTGGCGGATGATTAATATAAAGCTATCGCCATAGAGACGAAGAGACACATCGCGGGAGCGAAGTGGCATTAAACATATCACAAACACTTCCAACCACAAAGCGTATGCGTGATATAAAATTATCACAGACGAGTATAGTTAAAAACCGTCTGTGATATTTAGTAGTATCATAGACGGTTCTTGTTAAGAACCGTATGTAATACTTCACAGAGAGTTTTTTGAACATAAACCATCTATGATATTACCACTTCACAAATGGTTTTTAGCGCAGCCAGTAACACAGACGATTGCTAAACCAAAACCGTCTATGATTGTACTTGATACTAACAATTTCGGTCAACCGTCTATGATGAGACGTCTAGTATAGCCCTTTTTGTAGTAGTGACGCAACTACAGCAAAGGCAGTAAGCTCTGTTAACAAAAAAACATGGGCGAAGATGATGGAGGCGGGGTGCCCGATCTTTCGATGAGATTGATAACTATCGATTTTGGTGGAGGTGACTCTCGCGATCCGACTACAACCGTACGACGACGCTTGCGCCTTAGCAATCGTTGAACCAACTCCGAGATGTTATTGACCGTGCTAGAAGCGCGATCAACCTGAACACGAGGTTCGATTCCTGCGAGCAATCGAAGAACTAGCAAGAATAAAATATAGGCAATCTGATATTGCGAATAAGAATGTAGCGTAGATGGTATTGAAAATCAAAGGTGAGATCCGAAAGGTCGTCTTGTGGTGGTCGTCAAACACAAGCAAGAAGCAGTTTGCACAATGGCTAAACCTAAACTCAACGAAATCAGAGTTCGGTCAAGGGAACGCGGCTCCTATATGGGAATACGACCGGGGTGGCGGCGAGGAAGTGGGCGACGCCCCTAGGGTTACAAGGCCCATGGGCCAAGAGGAGGTGGCGCGGCACCCTTTTTGGCTCGGACAAAAAACAGACGTGGTGTTTTGTTTATTGTGGTCGGCTCGATTGGAATTTGAAGCTTAGGTTGGATCCATTAAAAAGTAGACTTGATAATATTTCAATGAAGTCCAAGAACGTCCCAAGCGGAGTCCGTATGAAGAAGTTCGTCCGTTTGAACTTAGTTTGTTGCGGCGATCGAACTCGAATCGAGCAGCCCAACTCGAATTCTTGCTAGCTCGGACCCAAAGTGACGTGATGACCTCTATTATGCCTCCTATGCTTGTCCATGACTCCACATACCTCTCCTTGGTCCTTTCCCATATTCCTAAGCACAATTAAATCACTTGCATTAGGTAGCGATCTATTCTCAGTAATATATAAACCTATGAACGAATTCACCTGGTGATTAAGTTGGTGAGCACGAGCTCAAGTAATTGGTCCTTGTAACATTTGTTGTGGATCAGCTGTGTGTGTATGTAACAGCCCAAATTTCAATTTCCAGTTGAAAATAAAGTTTAATTATTTTATTGGATTTTTGTGGAATTTTTTTAAAAGCTTTTCCTTAACCAAATTAAAGCTAAAACAAAATTATGTGCAAAATCTATTATCGATAATAATGAAATATTTTCTTAAATCCTAAATGCTCCAAAGAGTTTCTGTGAATTTCCTCATAATTTTGGAATTTATTTGCTATATTCTAAAGCCTAAATGAATTATCAGCATTTAATTAAATCGTAAATCGAAGAAATCTCCAAAGCGATTATGTCAGGCGAAACTCAACTTGACCCACTTCCATTTTCTTGTGCGGCCCCTCCAACATGCTGCCTCCTTCTCATTGCGGCAGGACCCACAGCCGATCTCTCCCTCTCTCTACTCGCCTGCCGGTCGCTACTGACCGTTGGATCTAAATCCAACGGCGAGTCAATGAGGCATTGGACGACTCGAACATCCAAACCACCGTGGCCGTCGAGATCTACATCCAGCGACCCTCGTGCATCGATCACTTAAGCGTTCACTCGCCACGTCCACTCGTTCTATCGCGGCCGTTGGATTAAAATCCGGTAGTTGCGCCATTGTGAACTTACCGCTTCACCAATCTAATCGCAACCGTCCGAGTAAAATCGCGCGGCCCTCCGTCATCGTCTCGCGTCGTCTTCTTCGCCGCCGCCGCGAAACGCCGCCATTAAAGCTCACCACCGAGCTCCGGCTCGCCCATTTCTCTTCCACACTACCCTCGCCATCGTGCGCATTGAAGACCACTCATCACGCGCCCACTTCCGCCGTTTCCCTTCTCGTGCCCACGATCGCGAACACCATCATTACCGCTGCCGCATGACCTTGGCGCGCCGTTTCAACCACGCTCGTACCCTATAAAGGGCACCACGGGGCGCCTCCTTACCTTAACACGCCTCTACCACCGGTACCCTTCTCTTTGCGTAGCGCTCTAATTCGAAGATCCCGCGGCGGCGCCTCGGTTCTTCTCGTTCGCGCCGCCATAGCTCGCCGTCCCCGCCGTCGGCACCATCGTCATCGCTGCGTCGCGCGCGGCTGCCGCCACCCGCCGCCGGAGGACCGGGAACCTCTGCCGTCGGCGACCGCGCCGCCGCCGCCAAACTCCATCGCCGACGACCTTCCGGTCACGCTCGCCGCCATTTTGGTAACCGGTGTGTTGCAATTGTCCCTCTTCAATTTGCGACGTCCATTTAGCTCATTGCGGCGTAGAACGCCGCGCGAGCACCCACCGAGCACGGCCGGCCTCGGGCCTACGTGGCCGCCACGTGTCGCCATCGTGGAGCCACATCAGCGCCACCTCGGCGCAAAAGGCTGCGTGGCTGCCGCGTGCAGGCCACCTCGACCACGCCCACCCTCCTCAAAGCCGAAAGTCCGTGGACTTGGTTCATGAGCCGAGTCACGACCGATGGGGTCCACATGTCAGAAAAATTAATTCATTTCTTTTAATTCCCGGAAATTCATCGCTGGCATCAGTATTGCGCAATAAATAGAATTTTCTTTAGAAAAATAATTCAGAGAATTCAATTAAATTCCAGATTTTGTATTAAACTTCTAAAATTCATATCTTTTGCATTTGAACTCCAAATTGAGTGGTTCAAATTGCAAAATTTGTCTAAAATCATAATCTAGCTAACTAAAGCAAAATATTTTAATTTGGAGTTAGTTTGATTTGAGTTTTGATTTTATTTGAATTTGAGTTGAATTTGTCGTATTTTCACGTATAGACTTCGACTCAGGAGAGTTAGATCCTTAGACGATTTAGAGTTCCAAGACTTCATGAAGGCAAGTTACACTATTGATCATATTGTTCCTATTGTTTTAAAGTATTTATTTACTATTTACAATTTACTATTGCATGCTTATGTTTATAAAGATATCTGAATAACCTGATTATGTATATAGTTGTTCCAAATTTCTTGGTATGGCCAATTTGACTATCAAACCTGATTACCTTGATACCTTAGATAAAATTTGTCAAATGCTTAGTCTTGCTTAGATAATATTTAAAAATTTGGGAGAATTTAGTCAAACCTTTACAATTTAATTTAAAATGTGTTCTGTGGTATTGTTTTATCACGAAAGGTTTATAAATAGGTTTTTACTCCAAATAAAATGAAATGGGTTTGGACTTGGGCGAGATGGATGGATGGTGGAGTGCGAGTTCATGCACGGGTATAATCTGTTAGGATTACGACCAGTGGTTTTAAATTGGAAGTCGCAGAGTCGATTAAGGACCGGTCTTTGGCGTATTTTGCTACGCCTTACCGTACCACCACATGTCTGTATGGGCGGGATTTGGCTAAATAATCGTAGTGTCTTAGTGTTATTTGTGCTATGTTGTATGTGTGGGCGTTGGTGGGACATTAGTCCCACACAGCGCAAGAGGGGCTTAGGAGGATGGATAGTCAAAGGTAGCGAAACCTTAGCGGGCATGAATACTGATGGGACAACGCTTTGTAACACCTCATGATAATTGCTTAGTCACACGCCTTCGGAGCGTGCTTTGGCGACATTAAAAGCATTTTATCTCGTGTGGTAAGGCTGTACAACCTCTGCGAGTGTAAAACTATTCGAATAGCGCGTCATGATCATGGACATGCTAGCAAAGCCACTCTAAGTTAGAATTGTTTTTGGTTTATAAAATGTGTTCAATAGATGTTTTAGGATGGATAGTCCTATGGTAAAAATTGGGTGGTTAGCCAAGTGTTAGGAGGATATCCTTCAATAATCAACTAGTGGAGGTCATCCAATATTTGTTGTCGGTTTGTCACAATCTTTATTCAAATTATAAAAATTGGCCTTACAAAAGTATTAGCAATATAATCTGAAAATCTTTGTTTATGCAAAACAACCCTGCCATTACCTTTGTTTACCTTATGCATGCATTAAACTTTCTATATTGGGTGTGACTTGCGAGCACGGTAGTAGTGCTCACTCTTCTGAATAAATCTTATTCGGGAGAAGGCGTTTTCCCCTACGGTGAGGATCTTGGCGAATAAGTGCGCCCAGCACGATTACTGTGGCAAGTCGTGTGGCCTACTACTTCTACTACTCTTCCATTGTGTTATTTCTTTTCTTTTGGCATGAGCCCTTTTGTAATAAACTTTGAATTATTATCAATAAACTCGTGATATGATTGTGCTATCACTTTTTGTTTAATGTGTACACTAGAAATCTGGACTAGTGTATGAACACGAGAATTTGGGATCCTTCGTTCCGGGTTCGACAAAAGTGGTATCGAGCCATATCGATCGAGGTCGTGGCCCCACAAATGTCCTAAGGACTCATTTGCAAAAATTAAAGACTATTTTGAGTCTATCGAGTCATCTCTCAACCCTTCTCTTTAAAAGCGATTCTTGACTTGTCTATTCCTCAAAATTTTAGATGGCGAAATGCTGGACGCTATCTCCCACGGAATCATTGCGGACACGGGTGAACTTCTGCAGGAAGTGATGCGGACTTGGACTACAAGAAGAGGCCAACGTTTGAGGCTACTGGTACAAGTTGGGAGAACGGCGTCTACGAGAGTGGAAGTACTAATCTACTCCGACACATGCGCCAAACACCGTCTTCCATACCTTCCACGCCCGATCCGGCGCGACACCTTCACGATGGCATTCGGGATCTGGCGAGAAGCGGTTCGTCGACTCGCCATACTTACGACCGCCACCTCAGCGGCACGGGTTTCACTATTTCCGATGCATCTTCCAACGAGACTTGCGATGTCTTCCGCACCATCGAGGAGGAAGATTCCCGAGTTGGCGCACGGTGGACGACAAAGGCCGGACTACGCCTATGGAAATGCCTTGGGCGACTTGCGTACCACTCGGGATAGTCTAGAGTATCTGGCGAGGCGAAGGCGATCGAAGAGCGGCTATTTACAAATCGGGCCAAGGCGATTACCAGCCAATTCCCGAATACACCCATCCACCCCATAGATGTTTATTTTTTTCTCATCAGTACATTAGCTACGTATTATGAGCTATCAACTACTCATGTGATAGCCATAATATATTAATAAAATAAATGAATAAAGAAACCATTTTGAAAAGTTGATTCTTTGTTTGCGTGCTTTTTCGTTCTTGGGCTATTTTAGATTTATCCCCATAGAATTCCTTGCTATCTATTCTAAATCATTGGAGGATTCCGCAGATGGTGACCACCAGAAAGCGGCAATGCCGGCAGCGGTGCCAGCGGACAAGGAAGCGATCGGGCGGATCACCGGGATAACCACGTTTGCGGTGCCGCCACCGCATGCGAGAAGGACCGGCGGCGCGGATGATGGCGAATCGGACCAATCGATTGACCTTCTTGCCCGATCAACTGCGAGAATGTTCGAACACTCAGCGCTCTGGCCGCGGCGGCTCGGCTCTACCTCCGCATAACCAAAGGTCGACTATATGCGAGTTTATGAGGATGCGTCGCCGACATTCTCAAATAATCTTGAACCAATGGGCGCCGACGGCGGCCGGGCTATTGGAAAGCTGGACATTAGTCGGTGTTACGACCGAGAGAGGTCTGTTGCCTCTCACCAACCGAATGGCCCCGCATCGAATGGTGGGACAACTCATTGCATCGCACACAATGATGCTCGATCCATCACATGGGCGACCGTGCGAGCTTTTAGTCATGCACATATCGGCGGGGATGATGGCGCTCAAGAAGAAGGAGTTCCACGCGCGCTCGACAAGGCAACCGTGACGGTGAATGAGTATCTTCACGCTTTAACCAACTTGCCCGCTCGCCCCGGTAGCGTAGCGAGAGATGAGAGCAGAGCGGGAAAGGTTCTGGATGGATTGAATGACGATATCTCTGTCCAACTTATTTCTCAATTTCACGACTTCCAGCGGTTGGTGGATAAAGCAATCAGCGGGAGGCTAAACACGTAGAAATGGAGAACCGCATAGCGGAGGATGGCGCCCGAGGTTTAACGCGGAGAGTCGCCCAAACCTCGCATCACCACACCGCGCGCGGCAGCGTGGGAAGTTTCAATCTTCCCGTCTCGTACTCGGACCGCCACGGCGCTCCAACCCCTCCAACCAGTGGCACTTCATTAGGGCGGTTTGTGAAGCACTCTACCTCCTCGACACGAGTCACGTGCTTCCACCGCAGCGAGACAGGGCATTATGCCAATAAATGTCCAAAGAAACAACAAGGTTTGGCTCCAACAAGGCCAACCTCGGGAGTTCAAGCTACGGCGGCACCATCGGACCAAAGACAAACGGTTCACCAAGGGCGGGTGAACCATGTCACCGCCGAGGAAGCTCGAGCGGCACGGATGTTGTTCTCGATGCGTTCCTCGTTAATTCGATGCAGCATCTGTCCTATTTGATTACGGAGCTTCACACTCTTTTGTGTCATATAAGTTTGTGGAAAAATATGGGTTACCTATATCCTCTTTAGCTACTCCCATGATAATTCATTCCCGGGCTCGAAATGAGAACCAATTCTCTATGCCCTAATCTCACTCTCGAGATATCCGGGTGACTTTTCTAGCAGATCGATAGTTTTACACTCCCAAGGTTTGGATGTAATACTTGGAATGGATGGCTAGCCAAAAATCACGGTCAAATAGGCGTGCCAATAGATCCATCACCTCACTAATGAACAAGGTGTGTCTGTTGAATTCAAACACGAGACTCGAGCGGAAGAAGTTCCATACTACAGTTGAAGGAAGTGAAACTTGAAGATATACCCGTGGCACGAGTATCCCGCGTCTTTCGGATGATCTACCGGTATGCCACCGGATAGGGACATCATGTTCCTAATTGATCTAGTCCCCGGGACGACTCCGATCTCAGCGACCCTATAGAATGCCACCAGCGAGTTAGCGAATTGAAGAAAGCAGTTGAAGAACTACGAGAAAAGGCGTACATTCGACCCAGTTCCTCACCATGGGGAGCCCCAGTACTATTTGTCAAGAAGAAAGACAATAGCATGAGAATGTGCGTCGATTACAGATCACTTAACGAAGTAACAATCAAGAACAAATATCCATTGCCCAGAATTGATGATTTGTTTGATCAGTTAAAGGGAGCAAGTATTTTCTCAAAGATCGATCTGAGATCCGGTTATCACCAATTAAAGATTAGGCAGGAAGATATTCAAAGCGCCTTCACCACGGATATGGACTATATGAGTTCACGGTAATGTCATTTGGATTGACCAACGCCCCGCCTATTTCATGAATATGATGAACAAGGTGTTCATGGAATTCTGGATAAATTCGTAGTCGTCTTTATTGGCGACATTCTCATCTACTCGAAGAGCGAAAAAGAACATGAAGAGCATCTCGGATGATCCTAGACAAGCTCGAGGAGCACCAACTCTATGCCAAATTCAGAAGAGTGAATTTTGGCTAAGACAAGTTGCATTCCTTGGACATATTGTATCCGCAGGAGGAATTGCGATGAGACCTGCCAAGGTTGAAGCGATAATGGGTGAAACAACCCAAATCAGTCACCTAGGTGAGAAGTTTTACGGGACCGCGGGCTATTATCGTCGGTTTATCGAGGTTTCTCTAAACTTGCCAAACCCATGACTCAACACGAAGAAAGAAAAGAAGTTTGAATGGTCAAGCGCTTTGTGAAGAAAGTTTCCAGAAGCGAAAAAGAGGCTAGTCTCAAGACCGGTGTTAATTTTCTGGACATCGCAAGGATTTTGAGATCTTTGTGGCGCATCCGTCAAGGCCTCGGATGTGTATTGATGCGGGAAGGCAAAGTTGTAGCTTATGCATCCCGGCGGTTGAGGCCACACGAAGGAATTACAGACTCATGATGCGGAGTTAAGCGGCAATTGTGCACGCTCACGAAAATCGCGGCATTATCTCATTGGTAACATTGTGAGATTTTCACGGACCATAAAAGTTTGAAGTACATATTCACGCGATCAGAGCTCAATCTCGACAAAGAAGATGGTTGGAACTAATAAAGGATTATGATCTCGAATTCATTATCATCAAGGCAAGGCCAATGTGGTAGCCGATGCCTTGAGCGAAAAAGCATATTGCAACACCATCATGGTGCAACAAAATCGGCCAGAGTGTATGAAGAAGTGAAGCACACGAATCGGAGATTGTCAACCAAAGGTACGTATGCGCTTTAGAAGTTCAACCAACTCTTGAGGATCGATTAGAACAAAGCAGTTGGAAGATGAAGATATCCAAGAAATCAAGAAAAATATGAGAAGAGGCAAAGCCCGAGTTTCTCGAAGATGAGCAAGGGGCGGTGTGGTTTGGAGACCGCATCGTGTGCCTAACAGCAGGAGATAAAAGACTCAGTGCGAAAGAAGCTCATGAGTCGCCATACTCCATTCATCTGGCGGCACCAAAATGTACCGGGATCTAAAGAAAGATATTGGTGGGTCGACATGAGCGTGAAATTGCTGATTTCGTCGCTCGTTGTGGCGTTTGTCAAAGAGTCAAGGCACAACACCAAAGACCATTTGTCTGTTGCAACCATTACCAATTCCCGAGTGGAAGTGGGAAGAAGTCGGTATGGATTTCATCACTGGACTCCCCAGGACCCAATCGGGATATGACTCCATCTGGGTAGTAATTGACCGGTTAACTAAAGTCGCTCACTTTATTCCTGTCAAGACCACCTACCAGAGTAGTAAACTAGCAGAATTGTACATGGCCAGGATCGTCTGCCTACACGGAGTACCCAAAAAGATTGTGTCAGACCGAGGTTCCCAATTTACCTCTCGGTTTTGGAAAAGTCTGCATGAAGCCTTGGGAACCAGACTCAATTTTAGCACGGCGTATCATCCTCGAGGCCGATGGTGGTGCGATGAGCGCACCAATCAAGTTCTTGAAGATATGCTTCGAGCCTGTGCCTTAGAATTCGGAAAAGGTTGGGACAAGGATCTGCCATATGCAGAGTTCTCATACAATAATAGCTATCAAGCCAGTTTGCAGATGGCTCCATTTGAAGCTCTGTATGGCAGGAAATGTCGAACCCCGCTTCTTTGGGATGAGGTAGGAGAGCGTCAGCTCCTTGGACCTGAGTTGATCAAAGAAGCCGAGAGTAAAGTGAAAACTATTCAGAGCGTCAAAGCGGCCCAATCCCGACAAAGAGTTATGCCGATAACGCCGTGGAATTAAGTTTTGAGGTAGGAGATGTTGTCTATCTCGAGTAACCCCACTCAGAGGTGTGAAGAGATTTCGGACAAAGGTAAACTTCGCACCCGGTATATTGGGCCATACAAGATCTTGGCAAAGCGTGGAGAAGTAGCTTATCGGCTAGAGCGCGAAGCCTGTCGTGATACATAACGTCTTCCACGTGTCGCAATTAAAGAAATGCTCGCAAGCAGGAAGACCATACCTTTACGAAAGCTTTGACCTTCAAGAAGATCTCACCTACGTGGGCGGCCGATTAAAATTATAGATGTCATTGAGCGTGTTACGAGCGAGAATAATCGGATCGTACAAGGTGCGGTGGAGTCACCATCGAGCGAAGCCACATGGGAGAATGAAGAAGAACTCAAGGACAACTACGATCTTTTGCTAACCAAGTGCGAATCTGGTCGATATTCCCTTTAAGGGGGTAGGTTTGTAACAGCCCAAATTTCAATTTCGATTGAAAATAAAGTTTAATTATTTTATTGGATTTTTGTGGAATTTTTTAAAGCTTTTCCTTAACCAAATTAAAGCTAAAACAAAATTATGTGCAAAATCTATTATCGAATAATAGTGGAAATATTTTCTTAAATCCTAAATGCTCCAGAGAGTTTACGTGAATTTCCTCATAATTTTGGAATTTATTTGCTATATTCTAAAGCCTAAATGAATTATCAGCATTTAATTAAATCAGAAATCGAAAGAAATCTCCAAAGCGATTGTGCAGGCGAAACTCAACCCAGACCCACTTCCATTTTCGCGTGCGTCGGCCCCTCCAACCGCTTGCCTCCTTCTCAGCGGCGAGGACCCACACTGTCGATCTCTCCTCTCTCCTACTCGCGGCGCCGGTCGCTACGGTAGTTGGATCTAAATCCAGCGGCGAGTCAATGAGGCATTCGGACGACTCGAACATCCAAACCACCGGTGACCGTCAGATCTACATCCAACGACCCTCGTGCATCAGTCACTTAACTGTTCACTCGCACGTCCACTCGTTCTATCGCGACCGTTGGATTAAAATCCAGCGGCTGCGCCCATTGTGAACTTACCGCTTCACCAATCTAATCGCAACCGTCCGAGTAAAATCGCACGGCCCTCCGTCATCGTCTCCGCGTCGTCTTCTCCGCCACAGCCGCAACAGTAACCGCCGCCATTAAAGCTCACCACCGAGCTCGGCTCGCCCATTTCTCTTCCACACTACCTCGCCATCGTGCGCATTGAAGACCACTCATCACGCCGCCCCACTTCCGCCGTTTCCCCTTCTCGTGCCACGATCGCCAGAACACCATCATTACCACCGCCGCATGACCTTCGCGTCGCCGCCGTTTCAACCACGCTCGTACCCTATAAAAGGGCACCACGGGAGCGCCTCCCTTACCTTAACACGCCTCTACCCCGGTACCCTTCTCTTTGCGTGGCGCTCTAATTCGAAGATCCCCGCCGCGGCGCCTCGGTTCTTCTCGTTTCGCGCCGCCATAGCTCCTTCGTCCCGCCGTCGGCACCATCGTCATCGCTGCGTCCGTGCGAAGCCTGCTGCCGCCACCCACCGCGGAGGACCGGGAACCTCTGCGCCGTCGGCGACCGCGCGCCGCCGCCGCCAAACTCCGTCGCCGGCGACCTTCCGGATCACGCTCGCGCCATTTTGGTAACGGTGTGTTCGCAATTGTCCCCTCTTCAATTTGCGCCACGTCCATTTAGCTTCGCCGTGGCGCAGAAAAGCGCCGGCGAGCACCCAGCCGAGCACCACGGCCTCGGGCCTACGTGGCGGCCGCGTGTACGCCAGCTGTGGAGCCACATCAGCGCCACCTCGGCGCCAAAGGCTGCGTGGTCGCCACGTGGTGGCCACCTCGACCACGTCCACCCCTCCTCAAAGCCGAAAGTCCGTGGACTTGGTTCATGAGCGAGTCAGCGACGATGGGGTCACATGTCGAAAAATTAATTCATTTCTTTTAATTCCGGAAATTCATCATTGGCGTCGGCGATTGCGCAATAAATAAATTTTCTTTAGAAAAATAATTGAGAGAATTCAATTAAATTCGATTTTGTATTAAACTTCTAAAATTCATATCTTTTGCATTTGAACTCCAAATTGAGTGGTTCAAATTGCAAAATTTGTCTAAAATCATAATCTAGCTAACTAAAGCAAAATATTTTAATTTGGAGTTAGTTTGATTTGAGTTTTGATTTTATTTGAATTTGAGTTGAATTTGTCGTATTTTCACGTATAGACTTGACGACTCGGAGAGTTAGATCCTTCCGACGATTTAGAGTTCCAAGACTTCAACGAAGGCAAGTTACATTATTGATCATATTGTTCCTATTTTTTTAAAGTATTTATTTACTATTTACAATTTACTATTGCATGCTTATGTTTATAAAGATATCTGAATAACCTGATTATGTATATAGTTGTTCCAAATTCCTTGGTATGGCCAATTTGACTATCAAACCTGATTACCTTGACACCTTAGATAAAATTTGTCAAATGCTTAGTCTTGCTTAGATAATATTTAAAAATTTGGGAGAATTTAGTCAAACCTTTACAATTTAATTTAAAATGTGTTCCTGTGGTATTGTTTTATCACGAAAGGTTTATAAATAGGTTTTTACTCTAAATAAAATGAAATGGGTTTGGACTTGGGCGAGATGGATGGATGGTGGGTGCAGGTTCATGCACGGGTCTAATCTGGTTAGGATTACGACCCAGGGTTTTAAATTGGAAGTCGCCCGAGTCAGTTAAGGACCGGTCTTTGAGCGTATTTTGCTACGCCTTACCGTACCACCACATGTCTGTATGGGCGGGATTTGGCTAAATAATCTGTAGTGTCTTAGTGTTATTTGTGCTATGTTGTATGTGTGGGCGTTGGTGGACATTAGTCCCTTTGGCGCAAGAGGGCTTAGGAGGATGGATAGTCAAAGGTAGCGAAACCTTAGCGGGCGCAGTCTGAGAGGACACTGCTTGTAATGACCTCATGATAATTGCTTAGTCACACGCCGGAGCGTGCTTTGGCCGACATTAAAGCATTTTATCTCGTGTGGGTAAAGTGTACAACCTCTGCAGAGTGTAAAACTATTCGAATAGCGCGTCATGATCATGGACATGCTAGCAAAGCCACTCTAAGTTAAATTGTTTTGGTTTATAAAATGTGTTCAACGAGATGTTTTAGGATGGATAGTCCTATGGTAAAATTGGGTGGTTAGCCAAGTGTTAGGAGGATATCCTTCAATAATCAACTAGTGGAGGTCATCAATATTCGTTGTCGGTTTTGTCACAATCTTTATTCGAATTATAAAAATTGGCCTTACAAAAGTATTAGCAATATAATCTGAAAATGCTGTTTATGCAAAACAACCCTGCCATTACCTTTGTTTACCTTATGCATGCATTAAACTTTCTATATTGGGTGTGACTTGCGAGCACGGTAGTAGTGCTCACTCTTGCTGAATAAATCTTATTCAGGAGAAGACGTTTTCCCCTACGGTGAGGATCTTGTGAATAGGTTGCCCTGACGATTACTGTGGCAAGTCGTGTGGCCTACTACTTCTACTACTCTTCCATTGTGTTATTTCTTTTCTTTTGGCGCGAGCCTTTTGTAATAAACTTTGAATTATTATCAATAAACTCGTGATATGATTGTGCTATCACTTTTTGTTTAACTGTGTACACTAGAAATCCTGGACTAGTGTATGAACACAGAGAATTTGGGATCCTTCGTTCCCGGGTTCGACAGTGTAGACGCAGTTGTATCCAAGTTAGGGATGTCCTCATCAGAAGACCCAAACCTTCGAATCCGGCTATGGTAATTGTGGGGAGCCCGCCCTTCGGCTCCCTAAGCTTAATGCTCTAGCCCTGCATGAGGGGCCAAACCCCAAACATGCAGAACTCCTCCACAAGGTCCCTTGTGGAGAGCCTCCCCATCGCGTTCAGCAACAGATGGAGAAGTGGTTCCTCTCATGAGGTGAGTACGATCTCTGGGATGGCAGTGAGGTGGATGACACTCCTGGTAGAGTGAAGACCATCACTCGCCGTATAAAGGTGATAGAACCACCTCTGGGTCTAGTCGGTGTCCCACCAGTTCCGTGCTGTCGGGGCAGGAACATACATCTGGCACTGCGCCTTCTGTTGAAAATTGACGCTGCCAAAGTTCAGTGTCTTGCCGGTGCTCTTCTTGTTCTTCGACTGGCAGCACTTGTCATGAAGGTATGCAAACAGGCACCCCTCGCCGCACGTCCCAGCGGACCGCATGATCCACTCGAAGACAGCCAGCTTGACAAGGGAGTTAGGTGTTAGCTGTGCCAGCTCCACCCCGTACAGTTGAAGGACGTGCATGACCAACAGCACGCACGGTATCCGGAGGCCAGCATCGAAGAAAGCCACGAAGACCACAGCTTCATCTGACTAAGGCACTAGCACCGTCTCCATCTCGGGCACCCGCACCTTCTTGAAGCTCTCCATCTTCCCCTCATCCACGAGGGCGTGGAGCACTCGCTCCATCACCGTCGACTGCCCGAGGTTGCTAGTATATACCACATTGCCTCCTCCATGTTTGCTGTGCTTCGTCATATCGTAGCTCCGAGGGTCACACCGCCCGAGCCTCGAAGGTCCCAATCACAGCTTTGAAGGTCACACAACACAAAAGAAAGGAGGGGAGTTAGGGTTTCAAACGAGAATGCATTAAAAGATAGGGGTTCACCCCCTTTTATAAGCACTAGGGCAACAAGAAGACAGGGTATGGAAGTCCAAGATGCATGGGTCAGTTACCCAGTGACACGTGCCACACACACACACACAACATCCCATCAACTGTTTTGCGGCTTGAGCGGGCACCATTACTGCCAACCACCAGCATCATTGCGCACACCACCCGATGTGGCACAATAATAGCTATGGCGGCCCACGCACCCCCTAAGGACACACCATTACTACCACCACGGCATCATGGTGCGACACTGACGCACAACCATAAATAATAGAGGTGACCGTACACCACTCGATGGCCCGCGCAAAACAAGCCGCCAAGCCAAAGGGGACAGTGTGCGTGGACCCTTTGGGAAAAGGGGGTGGTTTTAGCCTTGACGAAGCAGGACCTCGACCGCGAGGGACTTGTCGTAGGGGCGGCCCACTAGCCCTAATGACCCAGCATAGACCACAAGGAAGCCCTCGTGGGCCATAGGTTGAAGGTGCGACTAGGCCCTCCTCCCCCCGAAGGGTGCACGAAAACCACCAAAAAGCCTATGAGGGCCAAGGGCCGAAGGCACGGCTAGGGGCCCCTAGAGGGTACCAAGTATACTCCCAGGGAGGCCCCGAAGGGTGCGTGAAGGCCACCGGAAGGCTTTTGAGGGCCACAAGCAGAAGGCATGCTTCACTCACTCCGCCCCTCCCCTCGGAGGGTACCACATGTACCTTTGGGGGCAGAAGGGTGCAGGAAGGCTCCAAGGATCATGTATCGAGGAGTGAGGAGGCCCTTGGGATCACTGCTCGGGGCCACCTCATGAGCACTAAAGGGTGTCCAGGGCCCCTCGGCCTAGGGGTACCCCACACGGTGCAAAGGGGAAGAGGTTCCAATGGACCACGCGTATCGACTGGTTGCACCAGGACCAGGAGGGTCCACCATGGACGGAAGGCTACACATAGGAGAAGGAAAAAAACCCTACAGCCCCTCTTGGCATCGGTCCCCTCTCTCAAGGATCCCCTGGCTCCCCTCATGGCAATCGGGGTCCCCATTTGTTTACTGTCTAGTTCTGTTGCTATGACATCAATAGTGTGAATGAATTTTGGAAAGTCATTTCACAAATGGGCATAATAAGAGTTTTGTAGGATTTAGAGTTATGATAACGTCATAATTATATAACTGCTTGTTGGAGTAATCAAAGGGTAAAGCTATTGATCGGTTTCATAATTGTTAGAAAGTTTTGTGCTATTTGAGAGAAACAAAAGTATATTAGGGAAAACCCATTGATTACGAATATGGTAGAATTGCTTAGACAAGCTATATCAGTCATGTTTATCCTATGGGTGGGAATTATTAATACCCTTTTAAGCAAATCAGTTTGAGAAATGTATGGCAATATGTATTATGGTTGGTTTACAAAATAAAAAGGTGGAAAACTTGTTTTAGACTTGGGTGTAACACCATGGACTAACACTAAGCCTAGAATGTCACCTAAACTACTCTAGCTACCAATTTAAACCTTAATTAACATTAAATTCCAGCAAGCATGCATAGAGTAAAATCCCAACAATGGTTCACAATATATACAAATAACTCAAAGTAACTGTGAAAGAATAAAAGTTCACATCTTGGTAACATGTTACCAAGACAGCTTAGGGCACACACGCCTGAGAAATTCCGAAGACATTCACACCCAAGAAACGGTTGGGATGCTGCACCCAAGTCACGCCGGAACCATGCTCTCGGTACATAGGGTGACTGCAATAATAATAATTAACTACTATTAAATCAAATAAAAATCCAACCAATAACTAAGCAAATAAAAGATCAAGCTGAATTGAACTAATAATAAATCAACCCAAGTGACAAGTTCCAAAATAATCGAGTCCAATCATGAATACGTCCTGAATGGAATAATCATGTCACTAGATTATATAAAGCAAACTAATTGATGAATTTGGCGCGATAGATGCATGTGATGATCGTGAGCTACTCCATCCCATGTATGTCGCCATCAACGGTTAGATGCATGTGATGATCGTGAGCTACTCCATCGCATGTATGTCGCCATCAACGGTTACTTAAAAACAATAACAAAGAAAGAGTGAGTCCACGACTCGACAAGTACAAGATAGAACGATAGACACATAGTTCATTAATCATCATCATTAACATAAGCATGTTCAAATACCATCAATGTCGTTCTCATCTTTCATGTACTTAGATCTCATCAATATCATTCTCATGTTCTCAAATCTCACCAATATCATTCTCACGTACTCAAATCTCATCAATCTCATTCTTATGTTCATGTATGCAATGCAAATGATACAACTCAGCAGCTGATACCAGTATAGCGGAGTGTTCACCTGCCGATGACACACTCTTTCCCCACCTCTGTAGGATTTTATCATGGAGCACGCCAGACTAGCCATAAACATGGCAGCACTCACCACCTTGGCTCATATGCAAACAAATGATGCAAATATTTATTATCCATTATTAACATTACCATGTCATCCCCATGGTAATTTCATCATCATATCAAATCTCATTAAATCATCAACATTTCATGTCATCAATATTTCATGTCATAACCTCATTGAATCATTATCATCATAACATCTTGGCATTTAATTAAGCAATAGAATGCATAAATAAATTATATATTAATTCAATGGTAGAGACAAGGGTTGAAAAACCTATGTCCACTGCTCTACCAAGCACTTGCCTTTTAGCCTCTCGAAACCGAGTGATGCAAATGTGGCACTGCACTTGAGGCAATGTGATGAGGACATCAACCCTAAGGATGCAACCATTACTTCGACCCGTTGCACTACATCTTCTACCTCAACCACATCTTCACCAATTGAATTTTCAGCTACTGCAATGCCATATTGCCCAATTGGACCAAGCTACTTCTACCTCTACAAGCCGACTACGTCTACATGCCATGGTGCCACGACACCTATTATTGGCCCATGGGTTATGTAATGAATGGGCTAACTTGGTCCATATGGCCCATATGGTGGCCGGCACCCTAGGGTTGGTACTGTTAATACCTTACAATCCATGCATGAACAGTACCCGTGGCTACCCTCCCTTCCCCTCTTCCTCCTATACATAGTGGCCGCCTCCCCTAGGGTTTGGTGGGTTTTGTTGATTGAAGTTTAGCTTTGCTACTTTATACTTTGTCCTCTTGTTCGACAAGATCAACAGTGACATTATCTTTGGAACCACACTTATTAGTACAATTTCAATTCATATTTGCAATACATCAGATTGCGTTTTACCTTATTCTTGCGTGCTTCTTCAGTGTATGTAGGAATTGATCTTCGTGATCAGGTCATTTGGGTATTCGTGCACAGTTCATAATGACTTATCGAGTAGTTCAGTGATTGCGTGGTTTTGGGCCTTGCAAGTTTGTAGCCAGGATCGTGAGAGTTGAGCGACTTCTACCGAATTTACCTTCTCATCGAAAGATCAGGCCAAAACAGGACCTCCGTGATTCATCAAGTGGTATCACAGCTACAATTGATCGGTGAGAGTTTCCATTTTTCTAGTAGTAGATTCTTTTTTTATACCTAGAGTCTAGAAAATATCCCACAAAATTTTTTGTTGTGCCATTATCATCCCTGTCCGAACCCCCTTTGAGCCATTGCAATTTTTCTTGTAGGTTTTTGTTCGTTGAATTATTGGTTGCATCGTCGTGTCTAGTTGCTGATTTCTAGCTTAGTTAGAGTCTAGTTTGATGTTGTCTTTTTCACATCTTGTTTGTTTTTGCTCCCTGCTGTGCCACCACCAATCGCTACCACGCCACCCAATCCCTTATCGCAGCAACCCTCCCACTGCCAATCCTCCTTGTCGTGGCAACTAAGTCATCCCCTACCGCACCACTTCAACACCCTGCCATGGCAACCACCAAAATCTCCCTACCGTCGCTTCCCTACACGCTGCGTGCCACCAACTCGGCTGTTGTGCTTGCCTCTTCTCTGCCATGGTCGCCAATTGCTCCTCCTGACAAGAGAAACAAAAAAGAGAGGAAAAACTGAAGAAAAAAAAGAGAGGAAAAAAAGAGGAGAGGAAAATAGAAGAAAAAAAAGGGAAAGTGTCCTCCTTCCTTCCCGAAAATTGAAAACGGCACCAAACCTTCACCAAAACTAGTGAAAATTGGTGGAGTCCTTCTATATATAGCCACAAACTTTGAAATTTTTTTTTGAGCAAGTTTGGCCCACGGGATCAACAGATATAGCAATTTCAATTTGAGGCCGAGACGAATTCGAGTTCAAGTCGATTCTGTTTTCGAGAAACCTTCAGTAAAACGGACATAAGTTTTGCATACGGTGTCCGAATTCAACGTTCGCAGACTCGTTTTAAATATAACAATTAGGCGCATCCAAAAATAATAAACCGCTTGCACCAATCGCCCTCCAAGACCCTCAAAATCGGCCATCTTTGACCCCGAATTTGCATCACAAGTTTTCGGTTTCTGTTTTTGACATTTTGTAATAGCCCAAATCATGACTTGTGTTTCAAATGTAAGAAAATGTGTTAAAATTTAAAACTTTTCTTGCATCTTGTTGTTTTTGAATTTTTCTGTAATTCTTGTAAAGGAATTGTGGGAAATCAAAAACCTAAACTTCCAATTGACCAAAGTCATGACTATCCTTTTTCAATCCTTATCAAATCTTCTGATCATCCTCTACAAATAATTTTCCTTGGTTCTAGGGATGTTGTGTGACTCCTCTGAAAAATTTCACAATTTTTAGAAATTGTTTGAATATTTTAAGAGGCCAGTCAAACCAGTTTGGCATTGGGTCAAACCATAGATCAGTACATTAAGAACTTTTTGGAGAAAGATGCTTTGCATAAAAACCTCTAGAAATTTTATACAAGGTCAATCCTAGAGTTAGCAAGCTCCTGTAAAAATTTCAGAGATTTTGGAGTTAGTTTGCTACCTCTAAAAATCTCTCAAAGTTTCAGCTCAATCTAAAACCCTAAGTCAACTCTACTGTTGGGCTCAAGTCAGACTCGAGTCTCAGGTTGGACTCAACCTTCTCAGCTCAGCCCCGAGCCCTTTCAAGCGTGTGGCTATGCTAGCCGTTGGATCTCCATCGGGCCGTCCACTTTTGATAGGACCTCCTCTCGTCCAGACCACCCTTGGTCACGACCACCTCGGGTCTTTTTGCAAAGACCACCCTCTCAGACCTCCCCTTGGACTACCCTCTGTGCCTTCGCAAAGACCACCTTGGGTCGTTTGCAAAGACCTTCCCTTTTATCTCCCGGCGCCACCACCTTTTTCCATGGATGCATGCTGTTCGGCCAAGCAAGAAGATAAACAGTAGCAAAATTTATCTAGTCATGTGGTCATGCTTTGTACATAAACATTTTAATCCTTCCAAAAATTCGTTCTCTCGCATACAAACTCCAAATCCGTTGATTCTTCTTCCTAAATTCACCTAAATTCCTCTACTATTTTTAGTATTTATTTCGTAATTTTTAGATTTTATTTATTTTCTTTCATTTATTTTGTCCATTATTAATCTCTCCTCCGTTCTCTCTCCTCGGTCACTCATTTCCCGAGCCGACCGTGTCGCTGCGTGCCCCTCGGCTTTCTCTTCATATCCACGAATTCGCCTCTATCTCGCCTCAAGCAAAAGTTTTCCGCGAGCGGCCGAACCACCTTCTATCGTTATTTCCTGTGCCGTCTTTGATCCCCCGTTGGCTTCGCCTCGCAACGTTCTACGCGGTGCTCCCTTACTTTTCTCCAAAACACCCCAGTTCACTGGTGCTACTATTCATCCGACACTATTTTGTGCGCTGTAGCCGCACCGGACCTTCGCCGACGACGCGACCACCACCAGTGGGTCCGTCTTGCTCCCGGGATTCCATTTTTGTAGTTTACCTGCCACCTATCCTTTCCTCTCATCTGGCATCGCCATTTCTGCATGAGCTACTGTTCACGTTGCATGGCGAGCTACAGTGCCATGCATGAATAGTGTTTTATGCATGCATCTCATTTTCTATAATTTCGTTCTCCCTCATACGAACTCCGATTCCATCAATTCAACTCCCTAACTTCATATAAAGTTGATACCTTTCTCCCTGTATTTATTATATATATATATATTTTTTTAGATTTTATTTGGATTTTATTTGAATGTTATTTGAATTCGGATCGTTTACGCGTATAGATTTCGACGACTTCGGACGACCGGATTTCGACATCGTTTGAGAGCAACGAGTAATCAAGCAAGGCAAGTTATACCCTTGATCATATCAATCCTATTATTTTTAATTATTTATATTCTGTTTTAAATTATTACTGCATGCTTATTTATATCAGTAATTTAAATTCCTGCTTTCAATAGATAGATATGCCTAAACTCCTTTGTATGGCTAATTTTGATAATTGAAGCAAACATATTGTCACCATAGGCAAAACCTAGTTGATACGATAGTATGAAATAGAGTATTTTGAGAAAAATTAGGCTTAGCCATGCTTATAGACCAAACATGTTTATTTTGGGGAATTTCAGCCATAAATCAATTGTTGTTTAAATTGTATCCATAGCATCGGTATGTTATGGAAGTTTATGCCTTTGAAAAATGAAATAAGCAAAAATGGTTTGGACTTGGGCATAATGGATGTTTGGTGGGTGCATGTTCATGCACGGGCTAAATCTGGTTAGGGTTAAGGCCCATGGGTTTTGTTGGAAAGTTGCCCAAGTCGGTTAAGGACCGGTCTTCGAGTGTATGAAGCTATGCCATACCGTACCACCACATGTCCCAAGTATGGGTCGGGACCTGGCTAAATAATTTGCAATGTTCCACCATGGTCGTTCCCTACAGATGTAATGGGTAGTCATGTTACGACTTATGTTAGTCCACCTAGCGCAAGAGGGCCGAACCGGAGGTCTTTATTCCAAAGGGGTGGCGAAACCTTAGCGAGGGTAACTACGGTGGAATGGCGCTTTGTAAAGGCCTTGCACGTGCTCTAGGCCGCTTACCAAAGGTAGTGGCGGTGGCATAGATATATGCTTGGACAAACTAGAGAAGTCTTGTCATGTTGGTAAAGCTGTACAACCTCGTAGAGTGTAAAACTATTCGAATAGCCGTGTCATGATTATGGACATCTTGCCAACTGCTCAAAGTTAGACTTTGGTTTTGTTTGGAAAAGAATTCTTCAAAGCCGGTTTATCGAGATGGGAATTGGGCAGGAAGCCATGTGATAGGAGAGTATCCTTCACCATCCATGTGTGAATGTTATCGACTATAAAAGTGAGAATTTATAAAATGACTTGTAGTTATAGAATAAGCGCTTTGGATCTTAGTACAAGTATTTAAAAGAAAATGTTGCTTTATGCAAATGACCTTATAAGCCATCCTTTGTTACATCCATATATGCATGTCATTACATTTGCTTGGGTGTAACTTGCGAGCACGGAAGTTGTGCTCGTACTTGCTATGCAAACAAAATTTGAGAGGAAAGGACTTTGCTACCGATGTGGATCTCGACGACTAGGCGCTACGATCGATTGCACATGGCGGTCTTTGGACTCTACTACTTCTTCTTCGTCTTCCGCTGTGTTCTTTATTGCTGGCTTGTAAGCCTCTTGGTAATAAACTCTGTTGATTATTAATAAAGTTGTGATATGAATTTGTTACCATGTTTGTTTACTGTGCGAACTAGCGACTGATCATGGGACTAGTTCAGAAATGCACAGAGGATCTGGGATATTAATCCCGGGTTCTAACAACCTCTTAACTTAACCTAACCGCTTTGCTCTTTTGACCAGTCCACCTTAGGTTCTTTCAGTGGCAGGTGGGACCCTCTGAGCCTGGTCATCATCACCTTCCTCGTGCACGAGCGCCATGGTAGGGGAGGAGCATAGCCTTGTCACTTCTTTGTCCTTGTCAATGGCTCTTTACTACCAACATTTAATGCGTGCCAGTGACTTTGCCCCCAAAGTCCCCCTCCTACCTACCCCCACCTCTTCAAGTGTGCCCATGGCAAGAGCTTTTGACTCGGTGCCCCCGTGGAGCACTGCTATTGCCTAACCCATGCTCCCTCGGCTATAAAGGACCCTTGAGCTCCTCCTTAGCTTCTTTTAGACACCACCTTGCAACCCTAGCTCTCATCTCTGTGGCTTGAGCTCAAACACCCGAAAGCCCTTTTTCGCCATTGTTGGACCTTGAAGCTCTTCATCGCCACGAGTGCTCCAGTGGTCCAATTGCAACTCTTTGTGGGTCAACTTGTTCCTCTAATCACCTTGAGCATTTCCCCTAACTTAATTTTGTTTGACCTTCACAGAGATTGTCAAATTGGGGTTTGTTCAAATTCAGCCGAATTCAACCCCTTTCTTCCTCAACTCCGGCAAGAACCTTCTTTTCTCAATCCCTTGTTCTTGGGCCCTCTTTAGGCCCTATTGCAACTAACCCTACCATTCCTTCATTTTTGTTTTGCTCAGACCTCCCTATCTCCATCATCTTCTTCAACTCTGGCAAGCTACTTGGTCGTGGAGCTTCCCAAACTATCTTCTTGCATTCTCTGTACTCGGGTAACCTTTTATTAGTCCCTAGATTCATCATCTTCTACAACTCAGGCAAGCTACTTGGTGTGAAGCTTCCGACTATCTTCTTGCCTTCTCTGTTCCCTAACCTCTTGGGCACCTGCTTCTCAGAACAATGCGTTGCTCATTTTTGCTTTTCGAGTTTAGTCGTATTGGTCATCACCACCTATCTCCGGCTCGCCGGCATTCTAGGCCGCCGCCGCCGTCAAGAGTGGGCCCAGTAGGTGCGCAAAGCTATTATGCACTTAGTGGTGCCCTTGGTTGGCACCGGTGAGATCCTCATCGCCGACGGTAAGCCGTTGTTTGCCCTCGGGCTTTTGTCGGACGTAGTAGCTCTGTTGCGTTGTCATTAGGATAGCATTAATGAACTAATCATTGGTTAGTAGTTATTGGCTATCTACAATGGCTTTTGTGTCACTTGCATGTGGGCCATGATCCCCTGTTGTCATACGCTAGACGACCTTTGACAAACTTTCGGACCACCTCTTGTTGATCTAGGCCTTCCAGGATCTCCCCCGTGCAGATCTGGACCGTCAAGACCACCCCTAGGCTTTTGTAGAGATATCATTTAGGACCTCCCCTCTTTTTAAATCCTATCATTTAGGACCTCCTCCGTAGCGCTCAACCCTTAGGACCTCCCTTGCAGATCTGGACCTTCAAATTTAGATCCGACGGTTTAGACCTCCTGAGCGCGTTGGAGTCTTTTCGCGTGGGTGTTCGTGTGTATTGTGCTCCCATGCACGTGAGCCGTGCGATTTCAGATCAACGGCCCAAGACCTCCCCGGTTGAGTTAGTTTTCAAGAAGAGCCCGAAAGCTTTTATTTGCAAACGGTTAATTGTTTGAACTTCAAAAGTGCATAACTAATTCATTTTAACTTCTTTTAGAGTGATTCAACTTTTGTCATTATCCTGTTGAACTGAACTCTAACCTAAAAATGTGTTTGGACACTATTCTGTACCAGAAAATGGTTTAAGTTGTATTAACTTGTTTTAGCATTAATAGTGCCCTAGAAAATTCCTTTAAACTTATAAAATTCATAAGTTTTTCTCTGTAACTTCAAATTGAGCAAAGTAAAACTTGTTAGGTTCCTCTGTTAATATGCTTTAGTGTAGGATAGGTTTTAATGTGGTCTTTGCCTCTGAAAGTAATCATGCCCTAGTCTCATAACTTAGAAAAATCATAAGAAATTCTTGTTAACTCCAAATCAAGTAAACTAATTTTTGCTGTTCTTATGATGTCATTACATGCCTACCATAAAATTTCATGTTCAAAAACTTTTTGAAAAATTGTTCGATGAACAGTAACAGAAAGCAATTTATTTTGATTTTTTTAGCCCACTGAAATGGTTTAGGCTATAACTTTTACATGCTTAATACAAATTGAATGATTCTTGTTTCTAAATTCATTTAAAATCATGCTCTTCCTGCTGTGTAAATTTCATGGATTTTGGAGCAATTTGGATTTTGAGTCTTTTTCGGTGTTCGTCGTTCTTATTGGATTAGAGGTAGCTAATCCTATTGCATAGTTTCCCTGAAATTATTTACTCCTGCTACTGCCCTAAGTTATTATCATCACTGGTGAACTAGAGCTCGGTAAATGATTTATACTCTTTTATGTCTTTACGATATGATGCTTAGTTACCGGTAGAATTGGGCGGTTATCGACTTAGTCGATGACCTTGATCACACAAATCTTACAATTACTTATGATCAATACCTTGTGCTTTACTACTTTGTGAAAACTAAAACTGAAAATAAAATGTTTTAGACTTGGGCATATTGGTATGATGGTGTGATCTTATGGTGTGACTGGAATGGTGCCCGGGTCATCAAGGACCGAGTTACTTGCGCCATTGATCCAAGCAATTTTGTGTGCTAACCACACTAGGGGGATATGGGACCTTTCTTGATTTAGTACTTTGGAAGGTATTAATTGATGAGTCGCTGGTGCTAGTGATAGAGAAAAATATTCGTTTTGGGAGAGAGGGATGGGTTCCGGTTAGGTTCTCCATACCCAGGAGCACCCGCAGTTGCTTCTGCTGGGCCGGTGTCTCCGACTCAACGTATGGGTTCTTGTGATCTTCGTCGCCAGCGGATCACTAAGGGCTAACCCACATACGTGAGACTCTTGATTAATACAACTCATTGAAAATGTCTCGTAGGACTTAGCCGTGCCGGCATACCTAAGGAAGTGTGCTTAATCTAGTGGCAAAAAGGCGATCTGAAGTGTGGGTACATTGGTACACCCCTGTAGGGTTAAATCTATTCGAATAGCCTCGTTCTAGGTTATGGACACGCTTGGTTATTTCCCGCAAGAACTAGACTACAACCTTTTAATTAAAACTTGATGTGGGTGGTACGAATGGGTATTTCGTGCTATTGTTGTGATGGCTATTGGGTTAGTCATCTCTAGGATGTCTTTATGTTACTACTTATTGCCTCGCTGTTATTTGAACAAATAAAATCAGATTGTTAAAACTGCTTTCAACATATTACTTACTGCAAATAAAATCTGCTTTATGCTGAAAATGAACCTTTAGCCTTCTCCTTTGATTAAAGCCTGCATGTAGTAGTATCTAGTTTTGTTACTCGTAAGTCTTGCGAGTACATTTTGGTACTCATTTGCATTTCTTAATTGTAGCAGAGGAGGTTGATCCCCAAGGGGTCGACTTTTGTGAGTTTTGCTGTGGTGGGTGCGACTAGATTGGCGGCCCGGTCGGATTGCCTTGTGGGTGTATGACAACTCGGTTGGCTCTTGTTTATAGCCATCTTATGACATTTTGCTTCCTCTATTATTCTAGCTCTCTAGCTTGTCTTGTGACTGGTTGGTCCCTTTTGTAATGACTATTATGTATGTCTTTTGCTTGTAAAGCTTTAGTTCGAATGTATGGAACTTGTATGGAATTGATGCAATATTTTGTAAAAGGGTGTGTATACTGCAATTCTGGGACGTATACATTTTCCCGAGGCGCGGGATATGTTATTTGTGATGCTAGAGTCAATGGAAGACTAAGTATTACAAGCTACATACCCTGGGGTCTCACACATTTCTTTGGTCTTCTCTTCAGAATTTGGGGTTCGCCTCAATTGCAAAGTTGTAGATGTCATCGAAACCTTTCAAATGAGCATATATAAGCCATATAAAACTTTGCTTTTTTATCTCTTGAGACTAGCTGTTGTTTATACTTAAACTAGAGGGATGTTTACATTGCACGTTATTTTGTTTTTTTGTGCTCTACATCGTGTGAACAATCTTGTGCCCCTACAAAGAAGTTTGAGTAGTTGGCTATTATCTCTCCTAGCACTTGGTGTGAGGTTTTTCTTTGCTTACATCAGGTCACATTGATCTTTGCGTGTGTTCCTACACTTCTCTTTATAGGGCTTTGATTAGGCTAGGATCAACAACATCGACTAGTACTTTGAACAATCTTTCAACTTGCATTATTTGATTTGATTATTACTGATCCTTGCTACCATATTGAAGCCTTCCGAGCTCCCCTTCCTACTAACTCAGCAGGTACCATTCCTTGCAATCGTTGGGCTATTCACAAGTGAGAGTGAGAGTATCATGAACTAGCCACTGGTTGTACCACCTCCTTGCTGCATTGGTAAGAGCTTGTAAGAACTTGATAAGGCATTTTGAGAGAGACTTATGAAACTCTAGAACCTAGTAGTTGATAGGGGCATATACACTGTAATTTGTTCTTTGTTTTCTACTAACAATGCTAGGGATACGAAGATTTACACATGATAGGAACAACAACGTCCACTCTTTGGAGCATGAGGGCGAAGGTCCCCTCACCCCTCGCATGAGAGAGACTATGTGGCGCTTTGAGCACTCGCTCGGTGAGAGTGTTCGCAATGCCTTGGATAAGATCAACGACAACCTCGTAGCGCTCCACACACGCGTTGAGCTCCTCGAACGTCGGCCACTTGCTGAAACCATGGCCCAGGGTGAGCCAAGGGTGGAGGACCCTCCTGCTCGCCGTACACCACCTGTAGCTCGCTCTTGGGCAGATGAGGTGGAAGAAGACGTGAACAACTATACTGCTGATACGAAAATAGATGTAGTCAATGTGCACAATGATCATAACCATCGCCGGCTTCGTCACAATCATCGAGGTATGGGAGGAGATCAACGTGAGGTACATGACCATACTGATGCATTTGGTAAAATTAAATTCACTATGCCTCATTTTGCTGAAAAATATGATCATGATGCTTATCTCACCTCAGAGTTAACTGTAGAACAAAAATTTGTTTTTCATGAATTCCCTGAAGATAAGGAAGTTAGGGCTGCTACTAGTGAGTTTTCTAATTTGCATCTATTTGGTAGCTTGAATATGGTCGTACTCATCAGAACATACCTAGAATCTGGAATGCTTTGAAGAGAGCAATGAGACAGAGATTTGTACCTTCATATTATTCTCATGATTTGCTTAATAAATTACAACGCTTAAGACAAGGTAGTAGTTCTATAGAGAATTATTATCAAGAATTACAAACTAGTTTTTTGCATTATGGTTTAGATGAAACTAAAGATGCTAAGATGGCTAGATTTTTTGGAGGTTTAAATCGTGAAATTTAGGACATACTTGATTATAAAGAAATTCTATCACTCACTTGTTTCATCTTTCTTGCAAAGCAAAAAGAGAAGTGCAGGGTCGATAATCTCGTTTTAGGGGCAATTTTGGAGGATCTTTTGCAGGTCAGCCAAGTTAGCAACAACACATGGCACCTTCCTCAACTTCTGGCCGAGATGCACCCCCTCAAGCCGTGCGCCTCTGCTGCTCCTTCCACTCCTACGCATGTTCTTGATGCAAGCAGATCAGCAAAGGTACAAGTCCCTGCAAAAAGTGGTTCATCCGTTGCTTCTACAGTACAATCCAGAGATGTACAATGTCACTGTTGCAAAGGATTTTGACACTTGATGCGCGATTGCCCAAGTCAGCGAGCTTTACTTATCAAGGACAATGGTGAGTACACTTCAGCTAGCAATATTGAGGAAGAACATGTTTTGGTTGCACTAACAAAGCGGTGATGGCGAGAAGAACAATTAGACCATGAGACATCCGACAAGTACCAAAGCCTAGTTGTCCAGTATGTGCTAAGTGCTAAAATGAAGCTTGCTGAACAAAATCAATGCCACACCCTGTTTCAATCAAAATTCATCATCAAAGAACATTCATGTAGAGTCATCATCGATGGCAAAAGTTGCAACAATCTTGCTAGCACGGATATGGTCGAGAAGATTACCACAACACAACACCCTCATCCTTACTGATGAGGACATCCCTAATTTGGATACAACCGCCTACACACACGGCTGATCCACAACCAATATTACAAGGACCAATTACTCGAGCTCGTGATCGCCAACTTAATCACCAGGTGAATTAGTTCATATGGTTATATATTACTGAGAATAGATCGCTACCTAATGCAAGTGATTTAATTGTGCTTAGGAACATGGGAAAGGACCAGGAGAGGTATGTGAAGTCATGGACAAGCATAGGAGGCATAATGGAGGACATCACGTCACTTTGGGTCCGAGCCAAGCAAGAGTTCGAGTTGGGCTCGTTCTGAATTCGAGTTCGGACTGCTGCGATAGCACTAAGTTCAAACGGCCGTAACTTCTTCATACGGACTCCGTTTGGGATGTTCTTGGACTTCATTGAAAGCTTATCAAGTCTACTTTCCAATGGATCCAACCTCAGCTTCAAATTCCAACCGAGCTGACCACAATAAACAAAACAATCCACGTCTGTTTTTACCGAGTCAAAAAAGTGCTGCGCCACCTCCTCTTGGGCCCATGGGCCTTGTAACCCTAGGGCGTCGTCCACTTCCTGGCCGCCACCCTGGTCGTCTTCCCATATAGAACGCCGTCCCCCGGCTAGAACTCGAATTTCATTGAATTTAGGTTTAGCCATTGTGCAAACTCTGTTCTTGATTGTGTCGGACGACCACTGTCAAGACGACCTTCGGGATCCCACTTTTGTTTTCAATACCATCTATACTACAATTTTATTCGCAATATCACATTGCATACATCTTATTCTTGCTAGTTCTTCGATTGCTCGCGAGAATTGAACCTCGTGTTGAGGTTGATCGCGCTTCCATCACGGTCAATAACGTCTGGAGTTAGTTCAACGATTGCTAAGGCACAAGCGTCGTTAAATGCGGTTGTAGTCGGATCGCGAGTCACCTCCACCCAAAGTCGATAGTTATCAATCTCATCGAAAGATCGGGCACCGTCTCCATCAAGTGGTATCGAGCCCAAGGTTGCTCGGTGAGAATTTCTTGTTTTCGTAGTTAGGTTGTTTATTTCGAAAGTCGAGAAAAAGCCAAAAAAACTATAGGATTAGATCACCTATCTGTCCAAGACCAATTGCGCCATTGCATCTTTCTTTTCGATGCATTGCATTGTTGAACTTTCGATTGCATCGTCGTGTCCTTTGTTGGTCTTAGTGTCTAGTTCCTTTAGAGTTTGAGTTACGCTCACGTTTGGTCGTCTGCGTTGTGGTTGGGTTCAATCTGCGATGCTGCCTCCACCACGAGCCATTACCACGACCACCGTGCCGCCATCCATTGCGCATCCTTACGCGCCACCATCCTCTGTCGCGGCAAGCTACAATCCTCCTGCCGCCTCACTCCAAGGAAAACCTAACCAAAAACAAAAGCTCGTTTCGATTTGTGACAAAAAGAGAGAAAAAAGAGGTTAATTTTCGTGCTTCGGAAGAAACACGAGATTCATTTGACTTGACAAGCGATCAAAAAGAAAAAAAACACAACTTTTGCATCGACCTCCGATTGGCGATTCTTGATCCGTTGGAAAGGAAGCGGGAAAATAGAGCCAAAAAGGAAGAAGTTTGGGAAATCTGGGATTTTAGATCCGCGTAAGCCATCGGGCACACGCGCGACAACTTCGACCCCAAAAAGGTCGTTTAGGGCCTCAAAGCGGGCATAAGCGAGAAAAATCAAGTTTCGAAGTCGCTCAAAATTGTGAGTCCTCTCCAAGTGATTCTAAGGTTCCGTGCTGACGACATCCTTTTTGAGCCTCAGAACTCCGTGTGCCACGTTCTCTGGCTGCTGTGTGCTGTGCTTTCGTTTGTGTTCTAGGCTCGCGTCTCTAGTCGAGTCTAGCCTAGGACCGGCCTAACCGGCGTTGAGCGATTTTTCAGCTTGCATTCTACGATTTGATAGTTGCTAATCCATTGCTACCATACTTGAGCCTTCCGGCTACACCTTTTCTGGCCGTCTGGTGATCTTCACTGGCGATCGCTCCATCAATCTTGGAGATACATTGACACCGTGGTCGCCGATCACCTGTTTGCTTGGTAAGAATTCGATAGAAGGCTTGAGTGTGGCGACTTTTGAACCACCACATCCTAGTAGTTGCTAGGGACATATACTTGTGATTTGCTAACAATGGCGGGATCTGCGGAGCATTCGGATGAGGATACATCTCATACTCCTCGTGCGAAGGAATCATACAACATTTCGACGCCTCATGAACCTTCGTGCGGAGGGTCTTGAGGAAGATGTCGAGTCACGAATGGCGACTTGCTCAACTTGAGGCGCCCAAATTGAGGCAAGCGCCACGCTCGCGCGATGGAAGAGCGCAAGACCTCACTAACACTTCTTTGGCGGGTATTATGGCGCCTTGATGAGATGGTCCATGCATCCACCGGTGTTCCCCTGCTGCCCGGTGGTAGAGGGACAAGATGAATTCGACTATGTGACTGATCACACGGGCCAATGACATGGGTAACAATAACAACGATCGAGCTCATCGGCGGTTGCGTTTTAATCGACAAGGTATGCGACGAGACCCCCACGGCGTGAGTGCGTGACCACGATGATTCTTTCGCTAAGGTTAAATTCATTATGCCCTCTTTTAATGGTAAATATGATCCACGATGATTATCTTAATTGGGAACTAGTTGTTGATCAAAAATTTGCTTGCCATGAAGTTCACGAGATTAGGCGAGTTAGAGTCGCTACTAGTGAATTTACCGATTTGCTTCTATTTGGTGGAAAGAACATTGCCGTCAACATCCCAATAACATACCTAACAGTTGGGAGGCTTTAAAATTGCTTATGCGGCATCGATTTGTTCCCTCATATTATGCTCGTTATTTGTTAAATAAATTGCAACGCTTCGACAAGGTACAAAGTGCAGTGGAAGACTACTATCAAGAAATGCAAATTGGTATGTTGCGTTGTGGTTTAGATGAGAATGAGGAGGCATCAATGGCTAGGTTTTGGGAGGGTTGAATCGAGAAATTCAAGACATCCTTGACTATAAAGATTACAACTCCATTACTAGATTGTTTCATCTTGCTTGCAAAGTGAGCGTGAAGTGCGAGGGGCGCGGGCGAGGACACGATCTAACTCTTCTCTGAGTCACACAAACTCATGGACACCGCGCACATCTACTACCCGGCCATCGGTGCACCCCACCACCTTCAACAACAAGCGCGCCCGCTTCTTCAAACTTCGGCACCACGAGTTTACGAAGCAGCAAATCAGCACCACAAGCGTCTACAAAACTTCCTCTTGATTTGCTTGACGGGGCGAACTAAGGATATTCAATGCCATCGGTGCAAAGGCTATGGACACATCATGCGGGATTGTCCAAACAAGTGCGTCTTGATCATACGCGATGATGGTGGGTATTCCTCGCTAGTGATTTTGATGATGAAACATATGCTATGCTTGCAAGCGACCCTTGAGACTTGATGACGAATCTGATCATGAGGAGGAACATGTTGGCGCCGAAGATGCCGACAAGTATTTGAGCATTATAGTGCAACGTGTACTAAGTGCTCAAGTTTCTGCGTCTTGAGCAAAATCAACGCCATAATTTGTTTCAAATCAAAGGCGTTGCCAAGGAACTTCGATTCGCATAATTATTGATGGTGGGAGTTGCAACAATTTGGCGAGTATGGATATGGTGGAGAAGCTTGCTTGCCGCCAACCCTCATCCCACCCATACCATATTCAATGGTTCAACAACGATGGTAAGTTGAAGGTAACACGAATGGTGAGAGTAAACTTTTCTATGGGTTCATACCATGATTATGTTGATTGCGATGTTGTTCTATGTGTTGGACCGAAAAAGGCGACTAGAGGGGGTGAATAGAGCACGATCTCTTTTCTCCCGAATTCAATTCTATCACTCACTTGTTTCATCTTTCTTGCAAAGCAAAAGAGAAGTGCGGTCGATAATCTCGTTTTAGGGGCAATTTTGGAGGATCTTTTGCGAGTCACCAAGTTAGCAACAACACATGGCACCTTCCTCAACTTCTGGCCGAGATGCACCCCCTCAAGCCGTGCGCCTCTGCTGCTCCTTCCACTCCTACGCATGTTCTTGATGCAAGCAGATCAGCAAAGGTACAAGTCCCTGCAAAAAGTGGTTCATCCGTTGCTTCTACAGTACAATCCAGAGATGTACAATGTCACTGTTGCAAAGGATTTTGACACTTGATGCGCGATTGCCCAAGTCAGCGAGCTTTACTTATCAAGGACAATGGTGAGTACACTTCAGCTAGCAATATTGAGGAAGAACATGTTTTGGTTGCAGCTAACAAAGCAGGTGATGAAACTGAGAAAGAACAATTAGACCATGAGACATCCGACAAGTACCAAAGCCTAGTTGTCCAGTATGTGCTAAGTGCTAAAATGAAGCTT
Organism: Ampelocalamus luodianensis; assembly: GCA_036346255.1. Taxonomy (NCBI): domain Eukaryota; kingdom Viridiplantae; phylum Streptophyta; class Magnoliopsida; order Poales; family Poaceae; genus Ampelocalamus; species Ampelocalamus luodianensis. The sequence goes on along the minus strand of CM070627.1, from coordinate 10,656,037 downwards.
GCTGAACAAAATCAATGCCACACCCTGTTTCAATCAAAATTCATCATCAAAGAACATTCATGTAGAGTCATCATCGATGGCAAAAGTTGCAACAATCTTGCTAGCACGGATATGGTCGAGAAGATTACCACAACACAACACCCTCATCCTTACTGATGAGGACATCCCTAATTTGGATACAACCGCGCCTACACACACAGCTGATCCACAACCAATATTACAAGGACCAATTACTCGAGCTCGTGATCGCCAACTTAATCACCAGGTGAATTCGTTCATATGGTTATATATTACTGAGAATAGATCGCTACCTAATGCAAGTGATTTAATTGTGCTTAGGAACATGGGAAAGGACCAAGGAGAGGTATGTGAAGTCATGGACAAGCATAGGAGGCATAATGGAGGACATCACGTCACTTTGGGTCCGAGCCAAGCAAGAGTTCGAGTTGGGCTCGTTCTGAATTCGAGTTCGGACTGCTGCGATAGCACTAAGTTCAAACGGTCGTAACTTCTTCATACGGACTCCGTTTGGGATGTTCTTGGACTTCATTGAAAGCTTATCAAGTCTACTTTCCAATGGATCCAACCTCAGCTTCAAATTCCAACCGAGCTGACCACAATAAACAAAACAATCCACGTCTGTTTTTTTTACCGAGTCAAAAAGGGTGCTGCGCCACCTCCTCTTGGGCCCATGGGCCTTGTAACCCTAGGGGCGTGCGTCCACTTCCCTGGCCGCCACCCCTGGTCGTCTTCCCATATAGGAGCCGCCGTCCCCCTGGCTAGAACTCGAATTTCATTGAATTTAGGTTTAGCCATTGTGCAAACTTCTGTTCTTCAGTTGTGTCGGACGACCACCTGTCAAGACAGCCTTCGGGATCCCACTTTTGTTTTCAATACCATCTATACTACAATTTTATTCGCAATATCACATTGCATACATCTTATTCTTGCTAGTTCTTCGATTGCTCGCAGGAATTGAACCTCGTGTTCAGGTTGATCGCGCTTCCATCACGGTCAATAACGTCTCGGAGTTAGTTCAACGATTGCTAAGGCACAAGCGTCGTCGTACGGTTGTAGTCGGATCGCGAGAGTCACCTCCACCCAAAGTCGATAGTTATCAATCTCATCGAAAGATCGGGCACCCCGTCTCCATCAAGTGGTATCGAGCCCAAGGTTGCTCGGTGAGAATTTCTTTTTTCGTAGTTAGGTTGTTTATTTCAGAAAGTCCGAAAAAGCCAAAAACTATAGGATTAGATCACCTATCTGTCCAAGACCAATTGCGCCATTGCATCTTTCTTTTCGATTGCATTGCATTGTTGAACTTTCGATTGCATCGTCGTGTCCTTTGTTGGTCTTAGTGTCTAGTTCCTTTAGAGTTTGAGTTACGCTCACGTTTGGTCGCACCGTTGTGGTTGGGTTCAATCGCGCTGCCTCCACCACGAGCCATTACCACGACCACCCGTGCGCCATCCATTGCCGCATCCTTCGCGCCACCATCCTCCCGTCGCGCAAGCTACAATCCTCTGCCGCCTCCACTCCAAGGAAAACCCTAACCAAAAACAAAAGCTCGTTTAGGTTGTGACAAAAAGAGAGAGAAAAAAAGAGGTTAATTTTCGTGCTTCGAGAAGAAACACGAGATTCATTTGACTTCGACAACGCGATCAAAAGAAAAAAACACAACTTTTGCATACGACCTCCGATTGAGGCGATTCTTGATCCGTTGGAAAGGAAACGGGAAAATAGAGCCAAAAAGGAAGAAGTTTGGGAAATCAGGGATTTTAGATCCGCGTAAGCCATCGGGCACACGCAGCAACCGACCCCAAAAGGTCGTTTAGGGCCTCAAAACGGGCCCGCAAACCGAGAAAAATCAAGTTTCTCGATTCGCTCAAAATTGTGAGTCCCTCTCCAAGTGATTCTAAGGTTCCCGTGCAGACGACATCCTTTTCGAGCCTCCGAACTCCGTGTGCCACGTTCTCTAGCTCTGCTGTATGTTGTGCTTTCGTTTGTGTTCTAGGCTCGCGTCTCTAGTCGATCTAGCCTAGGACCGGCACTAACCGGCGTTGAGCGATTTTTCACTTGCATTCTCTGATTTGATAGTTGCTAATCCATTGCTACCATACTTGAGCCTTCCCAGCTACACCTTTTCTACAACCGTACAGACTGATCTTCACCTGGCGATCGCTCCATCCAATCTTCGGAGATACATTGACACCGCTGGTCGCCGATCACCCCTGTTTGCTTGGTAAGAATTCGATAGAAGGCTTGAGTGTGAGCGACTTTTGAACCACCACATCCTAGTAGTTGCTAGGGACATATACTTGTGATTTGCTAACAATGGCAGGATCTGCGGAGCATTCGGATGAGGATACATCTCATACTCCTCGTACGAAGGGAATCGTACAACATTTCCGACGCCTCATGAACCTTCGTACGGAGGGTCTTGAGGAAGATGTCAGGGTCACGAATGAGCGACTTGCTCAACTTGAGGGCGCCCAAATTGAGGCAAACGCCACGCTCGCCGCGATGGAGAGAGCGCAAGGCCTCACTAACACTTCTTTGGCAGGTATTATGGCGCGCCTTGATGAGATGGCCCATGCATCCACTGGTGTTCCCCCTGCTGCCCCGGTGGTAGAGGGACAAGATGAATTCGACTATGTGACTGATACCGAGGCCAATGACATGGGTAACAATAACAACGATCGAGCTCATCGACAGTTGCGTTTTAATCGACAAGGTATGCGACGAGACCCCCCACGACGTGAGGTACGTGACCACGATGATTCTTTCGCTAAGGTTAAATTCATTATGCCCTCTTTTAATGGTAAATATGATCCTGATGATTATCTTAATTGGGAACTAGTTGTTGATCAAAAATTTGCTTGCCATGAAGTTCCTGAGATTAGACGAGTTAGGGCTGCTACTAGTGAATTTACCGATTTTGCTTCTATTTGGTGGAAAGAACATTGCCGTCAACATCCCAATAACATACCTAACAGTTGGGAGGCTTTAAAATTGCTTATGCGGCATCGATTTGTTCCCTCATATTATGCTCGTTATTTGTTAAATAAATTGCAACGCTTACGACAAGGTACAAAGTCTGTGGAAGACTACTATCAAGAAATGCAAATTGGTATGTTGCGTTGTGGTTTAGATGAGAATGAGGAGGCATCAATGGCTAGGTTTTTGGGAGGGTTGAATCGAGAAATTCAAGACATCCTTGACTATAAAGATTACAACTCCATTACTAGATTGTTTCATCTTGCTTGCAAAGCTGAACGTGAAGTGCAGGGACGCCAGACGAGGACACGATCTAACTCTTCTACAGGTCACACAAACTCATGGACACCGCGCACATCTACTACCCCGGCCATCAGTGCACCCCCACCACCACCCTTCAACAACAAGCCGCGCCCCGCTACTTCAAACTCAGCACCACGAGTTTCTGAAGCAACCAAATCAGCACCACAAGCGTCTACAAAAACTTCCTCTTCAGTTGCTTCGACAGGACGAACTAAGGATATTCAATGCCATCGGTGCAAAGGCTATGGACACATCATGCGGGATTGTCCAAACAAGTGCGTACTGATCATACGCGATGATGGTGGGTATTCCTCTGCTAGTGATTTTGATGATGAAACATATGCTATGCTTGCAACTGACCCTTCAGGACTTGATGACGAATCTGATCATGAGGAGGAACATGTTGGCGCCGAAGATGCCGACAAGTATTTGAGCATTATAGTGCAACGTGTACTAAGTGCTCAAGTTTCTCGTGCTGAGCAAAATCAACGCCATAATTTGTTTCAAATCAAGGGCGTTGCCAAGGAACGCTCGATTCGCATAATTATTGATGGTGGGAGTTGCAACAATTTGGCGAGTATGGATATGGTGGAGAAGCTTGCTTTGCCGACCAACCCTCATCCCCACCCATACCATATTCAATGGTTCAACAACAGTGGTAAGTTGAAGGTAACACGAATGGTGAGAGTAAACTTTTCTATGGGTTCATACCATGATTATGTTGATTGCGATGTTGTTCCTATGTGTTGGACCGAAAAAGGCGACTAGAGGGGGGGTGAATAGGAGCACGATCTCTTTTTCTCCCGAATTCAATTCAATACGAATCTCACTCCAATAGCTATGAAAGCTATGAAGATCAATCAATCATGCACAGCGGAAGACTTGTATTGAATCAACTCAAAACCCCGAAGTAAAATCAACACAAAACCAAAACACGAAGGCTCGGGCGGTCGACCTCTCACAGGTCGGTCGGACGGTTAGCTGGCGGTCGACCGGTGAAGCGGTCGGACCGATTCCTCGGCGTCGGACACGTTCAATGAACAGAGGAAACAACCCGACAAACCGAAACACAAATTGATCAAACTTTTGATTCGTGCGTCCAAACTTCGTGAAATTTGACACACACCTACCTAAGTATGTCAGGAACCTATTCCAAGCAACGATCGTGATAATTCTTTCCAAGATTCTGACCTTTTACAGTTTGAGCGAAGTTACGTCAAAAACCGAGTCAAAACGAAAATATGATCTTGAGACTTGCTCGTGGGTGATTGATGATATTGATGATCCTAGATGTATTCCCACACGTCACGACAAGCTAGATCACGCCCGAAACTAAGCAAAACTCGCGGATCAAAGAAAGACTTAAATCATCAAAAAGAGAGAAAGAAAGCAATTGACCTCATCTTGAAGAAACTTTCTTTGGATTGATTTGATATGGTATTGGTTTACAGCCACTCCATCAATGGATGACAAAGACTCAATACATGAGCACGAAATCCAATCCAACTCTCTAGAACCCTAACCTCCTCTCCTCCTCTCCCTAAGCAAATTAGGGTTTCTCAACAATGAAACGTCGAAAGGTCGGGGGGGGGGGGCAGGTGCAGCCACCTCCCTCCTCTATTTATAGTGGAGGCTTAGGGTTTCTAATAGAGTCTCCCTAATGGGCTCCCGTTAAGGCCCAAAACAAACGGGTGACACACGCACGCCTTTTAAAGCGCCGTGTCCAAATTGTGCGAAGCACTCGCTTGCTCCGCCACGTGTAGGTTGATCCAACGGCTCTCATCATGTCGGCAAGTCTCTCCCATCCGGCTCCCACCGAAACCACCATGGCACTTGCACCGACCCCCGCGCCGCTTGATTCAACGCCGCACCGAATCGCGCGTTCGGTCACCTTTGTCCATCTTGCACCATACTTGAGTTCAATGACTTCACCCGCATCGTCGATCGTTTTGAACCTCGGCCTCCAAGCCTAGTCCCGATCATCCTCGCCGTTGACCGTCGTTGACCACCAAGCAACCCGCACAACAATAGACAAGAAAATCGAAATCGGAACAAGTTCTTCACAACTTGACCCACGTTAGTCAAAACATGCATCATGCAACACATATGACATGAAACCCATGAACTTGACCTAATCAGCAACTATCGCCACCACACGGGCTGACGACGTAAGTGAAAACCGGTCAGACCGCCAGCCTTGGCCGGTCTGACCGCCACCGCCGGTCTGACCGCCAACTGAAGGCCGGTCAGACCGCCACCAAAGGACTTAGCCAAAATTTCAACACTGAAATCCGCAACCTCTCTGGAAATTTAAAACGAATAGAACTTTTGACTGGAGGCTCCAAAAATTATGGGACCAAGTGCAGTAGAATCTCCTCACTTGCCTACACCCTCTATTTTTGGCCCAGCTCCAAATTCCAATGACACTCAACTTGCCGGTCCGACCGCTCATCAGACGCCGGTCAGACCGCTACCAAATCGGTCAGACCGCCAGTTCAATTCACCCGAGGTACCACTTGAGGCACGGCGGTCGACGCCATCGAGGCGTCGGACCGCCGAGGCTCGATGAACTCGAACTTTGCCGAAAACTCGTGTTTCCGCAAACCTTCAACGTCATTGCCAATTGACACATCATCCTAAGATCATGAGCATATCCCCATGATATCCACACTATGCAAGCTTGTTCATTGTTATTAGGACGACCTTGGCAATACGATACTGATTGTGTGCATCATGGTAGGAATAATCAATACTCTCTCATGTTCAAGGGAAAGAAAATTGTGATGCATCCTATGACTCTGAACAAATTGTTAAAGATGAACTTGCTAGAGCTAGTAGAGAGAAGAATCGGAGAATGCTAAGAGCGAAAATCAGATTGTAGCAAAAGAACTTCAAAGCAACATAAAAGAAAGAACCTAAATCTACTCATGTGAAGAATAAAGAAATTAAATTGAAAGGTGCTAGTTTTCTTGCTACCAAATCCGATATGACTGAACTGGATGCTAGTAATTCTATTTGCTATGCATTAGTTTGCAAAGAAGCTTTGTTTTCATTTGAGGATACACCTTATTTGCCTCCTGCTGTCACTAACATTTTGCAGAGTACAACGATGTCTTTCAGAAGGACATACCGGGTTGCCACCACTTCGAGGGATTGAGCATCAAATTGATTTAATTCGGCGCATCATCGCCCAACGCGCACCATATAGGACCAATCGGAAGAAACTAAAGAAATTCAGCGCCAAGTACAAGAATTGCTTGCTAAAGGGTATGTGCGTGAATCTCTTAGTCCTTGTCTTTATTCGGTCATTTTAGTGCCTAAGAAAGATGGATCATGGCGCATGTGTGTAGATTGTAGAGCAATCAATAATATTACCATTAGGTATCGTCATCCTATTCCTAGATTAGATGATATGCTTGATGAATTGAGTGGCTCTGTTGTTTTCTCGAAGGTTGATTTGCGTAGTGGATATCACCAAATTCGCATGAAATTAGGCGATGAATGGAAAACAGCATTTAAAACTAAGTTCGGGTTATATGAGTGGTTAGTAATACCTTTTGGATTAACTAATGCACCTAGCACTTTCATGAGACTAATGAACGAGGTTTTGCGTGCTTTCATTGGTAGATTTGTGGTGGTTTATTTTGATGATATATTGATATATAGCAAATCCTTAGAGGAATATCTTGACCATTTACGTGCTGTTTTTAATGCTTTACGTGATGCACGTTTATTTGGTAACCTTGAGAAGTGCACCTTTTGCACCGATCGAGTCGTGTTTCTTGGATATGTTGTTACTCCACAAGGAATTGAAGTTGATCAAGCCAAGATTGAAGCAATACAGAGTTGGCCGACTCCTAACACGGTCACACAGGTACGAAGCTTTTTAGGACTTGCTGGATTCTACCGCCGCTTTGTGAAGGATTTCAGCACCATCGCTGCACCATTGAATGAGCTCACCAAGAAGGGCGTGCCATTTGTTTGGAGCGCCGCACAGGAGAACGCCTTCACCACATTGAAAGATAAGTTAACACATGCACCACTACTCCAACTCCCTGACTTTAATAAGACTTTTGAACTAGAATGTGATGCTAGCGGAATTGGTTTAGGTGGCGTATTGCTACAAGAAGGTAAACCTATAGCATACTTGATGAGAAATTGAGTGAGCCTAGTTTGAACTATTCTACTTATGATAAGGAATTATATGCACTATTTGAACTTTGGAAACATGGCAACATTATTTATGGCCCAAAGAATTTGTTATACATTCTGATCACGAATCTTTAAAACATATTCGAAGTCAAAGTAAATTGAACCGTAGATATGCAAAGTGGGTTGAATTTATTGAGTCTTTTCCTTATGTCATAAAACACAAGGGAAAAGAGAATATTATTGCTGATGCTTTGTCTAGGAGATATACCATGCTTTCACAATTTGACTTCAAAATTTTTGGATTGGAGACTATTAAAGAGCAATATGTGCATGATGCTGATTTTACAGATATATTGTTGAATTGTAAAGAAGGAAAAACGTGGAACAAATTTGTCATTAATGACGGGTTTGTGTTTAGAGCTAACAAGCTATGCATTCCAGCTAGCTCCGTTCGTTTGTTGTTGTTCTGAGAAGCACATGGAGGCGGTGATGGGACACTTTGGCGTGAAGAAAACGGAGGATATACTTGCTGATCATTTCTTTTGGCCAAAGATGAGACGAGACGTCGAGCGTTACGTTGCTCGCTGCACTACATGTCAAAGAGCTAAGTCACGACTTAATCCTCATGGTTTATACATGCCTCTACCAGTTCAGCGTGCGTGGGAAGATATTTCGATGGACTTTGTTTTAGGATTGCCTAGAACAAAGAAGGGGAGCGATAGTATATTCGTGGTTGTTGATAGATTTTCTAAGATGGCTCACTTTATACCATGTCATAAGAGCAATGATGCTGCCAATATTGCTAATTTATTCTTTCGTGAAGTTGTTCGATTGCATGGTGTGCCTAATACTATAGTTTCAGATCGTGATGCTAAATTCCTTAGCCACTTTTGGAGAACTTTATGGGCTAAATTGGGGACTAAACTGTTATTTTCTACTACTTGTCATCCCCAAACTGATGGACAAACTGAAGTTGTGAATAGAACTTTATCTACAATGCTTAGGCGGTGTTGAAAAGAACTTAAAATTGTGGGAAGAATGCTTGCCTCATATTGAGTTTGCTTATAATCGTTCATTGCATTCCACTACAAAGATGTGCCCTTTTGAAGTTGTTTATGGTTTTGTGCCTCGTGCTCCTATTGATTTAATGCCTATTCCATCTTGGATAAATTGAACTTTGATGCTAACCAACGTCTTTGAATTGATTTTAAAAATGCATGAGACAACTAAGGAGAATATAGAGCGCATGAATGCTAAATATAAACTTCTTTGGTAGTCAAGGGAGAAAACATTTAACTTTTGAACCAGAGATCTTGTTTGGTTGCACTTGAGAAAAGATAGGTTCTCTGAATTGAGAAAGTCAAAATTGATGCCTCGGTGATGGTCCTTTCAAAGTGTTAGAAAAGATTAATGATAATGCATACAAACTTGACCTGCTTGTAGATTTTGGGGTTAGTCCCACATTTAACATTGCAGATTTGAAACCATACTTGGGAGAAGAGGATGAGCTTGAGTCGAGGACGACTCAAATGCAAGAAGGGGAGGATGATGAGGACATCCCTAATTTGGATACAACCGCGCCTACACACACAGCTGATCCACAACCAATATTATAAGGACCAATTACTCGAGCTCGTGCTCGCCAACTTAATCACCAGGTGAATTCGTTCATAGGGTTATATATTACTGAGAATAGATCGCTACCTAATGCAAGTGATTTAATTGTGCTTAGGAACATGGGAAAGGACCAAGGAGAGGTATGTGGAGTCATGGACAAGCATAGGAGGCATAATGGAGGACATCATGTCACTTTGGGTCCGAGCCAAGCAAGAGTTCGAGTTGGGCTCGTTCTGAATTCGAGTTCGGACTGCTGCGACAACACTAAGTTCAAACGGCCGTAACTTCTTCATACGGACTCCGTTTGGGATGTTCTTGGACTTCATTGAAAGCTTATCAAGTCTACTTTCCAATGGATCCAACCTCAGCTTCAAATTCCAACCGAGCTGACCACAATAAACAAAACAATCCACGTTTGTTTTTTTTACCGAGTCAAAAAGGGTGCTGCGCCACCTCCTCTTGGGCCCATGGGCCTTGTAACCCTAGGGGCGTGCGTCCACTTCCCTGGCCGTCACCCCTGGTCGTCTTCCCATATAGGAGCCGCCGTCCCCCTGGCGAGAACTCGGATTTTGTTGAATTTAGGTTTAGCCATTGTGCAAACTTCTGTTCTTCAGTTGTGTCGGACGACCACCTGTCAAGACAGCCTTCGGGATCCCACTTTTGTTTTCAATACCATCTATACTACAATTTTATTCGCAATATCAGATTGCATACATCTTATTCTTGCTAGTTCTTCGATTGCTCGCAGGAATTGAACCTCGTGTTCAGGTTGATCGCGCTTCCATCACGGTCAATAACGTCTCGGAGTTGGTTCAACGATTGCTAAGGCGCAAGCATCGTCGTACGGTTGTAGTCGGATCGCGAGTTATCAATCTCATCGAAAGATCGATAGTTATCAATCTCATCGAAAGATCGGGCACCCCGTCTCCATCACTTACTACATTCAATGACTGAATTCTAGTGGTAAGTTGAAGGTGACTTGTAACATCTTGATTTTTTTTGAAGTCTTTTTGAAAATTTCAAAATAAAAAGAACCATTTGGTTTTGATGAGAATTCGAAGCTTAATCTGAGATTTTTACAAGAACTTTAGATGATTAAATCAAACTCCAACTAAATTGGTTCGGTTTCACTTGGAAGATTGTGGGAGTTCTCCTTTTTCTTTGTTCAATTGTGCTCTCCATCGGCCCACTTCTTTCTTCCTTCTCTGGACGACTTCTTTGTTTAGACCCTCTCAGGTTTGGACCTCCTCGTTGTCCAGACCTTCCCCTTGTTTAGATCTTGAACATTAAGACCTCCTTCTTGGAGATCTCAACCGTCAGGACCTCCTCAGTCCTTTGGACCTCCTCCTCCACCCCTTTTTCGTCACGACCACCCTGTGATCATGACCTCAGGTCCTTTTGCCAAGACCACCTTCCGTGGCCTTTTTCTAAAGACCACCCTGGTGGGCAGGGCCTCCTTGGCCCTTGCAGGACCTCCTCCTTGGGACCTCCTCCTTGGACCACCCCTTGTGTCAAGACTTCCTACTGTTGTTTTGACCCGCCTCTTTGTTTGCACCAGCTCTGTCCACTTCCCCCTTTTTGCACGTTTGCAGTAGAAAGTCTCTGAATATTAAATACTGTTGTGGCACATTTAATGTCGTCACCTCCGAGGTACCTCTCTTTCCCTCTTGTCCCCTCCTTTACCTGCTCTTGTCCTCTTTTCCACCAATCTTTGAACACATGTACCCTTGAATTCCCCGCAGCCCAGGCCTCATAAACTTGAACAACACCTCACTTTTGCCTTCTTCCTCATTTGCAACTTCCTAACTCTCTCAACCAGCTCTCTGGTCCTCTTTCGACCAGCTCTTTAAGAACTTCTCCCCAAGCTTTGGACCTCCTCCAATCTTCCAAGTTATTGTGTTGGTTTTTGTAGGTTTTCTTTGTAGTTCCTTTGGCCTTTACATGAGCTTGTTATTGAGTTGGCTTTTGTTCTCGTGTAGATTGCGAAGGCGCTAAGGAACCCGAGATCTTTGAAGAGCAAGATCCCCAAGCCTTTGAGCAAGGCAAGTGTAACACCCCAGGACCCACATTACCCTGGAATGCTACTAAACCACTCTACAGCTAGCCAATAATTTCAAGATAAATTATTTCGGCAACATCTCTAGACAAGAAGCATTAAGCGGAAGCATAAACAACTAAGGGAATAAAGATAACGGTAACAAGTTCAATAATTAAACAACCTCTAGCAGATTAATCAAAGAATGGTTCACAAGTCTATCCTTATTAAATAACATAATCATCCACAAATAGTTAAGCATTTGGCTAGAATTTCATCGACTTTATTACAACATGAGTTGATGAACCAAGTGCATTATTGTGGTGCCGCTCTACCCATCCCATGAATGCTCAACAATCACCTGTAGGGGGGTAAACCAAGGGTGAGATAAAAATCTCAGCAAGCAAACTGTTTAACAGACTATTCAGACTACAAACAAATATGCAACATCATTAAAGTATCCATATGTCCACATCCATAATGTGAATCCACATTCATTTACAAGCTAATTAAACTACAAAGATATTAAGCATCAATATCCAATTCCCATAATGATCACAATTATAGCCTCAACCATATTTACTACCAATGATAGTAAAATATTAACAATTGAATCTTGATCAACTGCTTCATATTATTCGCCACTACCACTACCAATGACAATAAAATATTAACATGTTTTACCTCATAACTTTACTATTTCTCGCATCCACAACTGCTATCAACAATTACCACAAGAGAGAAGATGTCATGCCACAATCACAACCTCTACCATACCACAAGGGATGAACCCCATTCCACATCCACAACCACATTACTCATACCACAAGAGACTCTTATGAGTCAATTTCACATTGCAACTATGAAGTTGCGTTTGTTTGCAAAAATAACTTCACCACAATATCTTGCATAAGTATGCAAATGATCTTTCCACAATGTAATGCATATGTATGCTATGCTCCACTGCACCTCTACCCAACAAGGTAAAAGTATGCATCGTGCTACGACAATGCACGATGTTGTACCGCACGATCGCGGCTATAAGCGGCGACATCCACAATGCAAATGTCATGATATGTCATGAATGATATGATAATCATAAACCACAAGAATTTAACCACGAAGGTCAACAACATACTCATCATGAATATTTTCTCATAATCCACATGTGTCTCATTAAGCACAATACCATTGTGTCATAAGACCATTACCACATAACCCACACCCGATTCACCAAGATCAAAATCAATCGATCTAAATGGAACTCTACCACATAGACCACAACATGATCATCATGATTATAACCACAAGGAATTATCAATATGTCCACCTTGAGTTTATTTTCATATTCCGCATTTGGCTCATTAAGCAAATTACCACATGACTACCAACAACTCTTCCAACGTATGGCAAAAATGAATATTAATTTGCTACCACGACCTCATCCATAAAACATGCAACCATGGCATATAACTTCAAGTTATGAAAAACATGTATATTGCAAGTAGTAAGAATAACGAGTTAAACCGTAGCACAACCGCTACATTTACTTGCCTCTACCGGCGAAGCGACGCAATCACGTACGATCAGGAGCAAAACCACCTGTTCAAAAGTACACCTCAGAACCATACAACAACACTCAAAATGATTCTTAAGAAGCAAAGGTGTCGCTAAGCCCGAAATCCCACAACAACCTTTCCCGCGAACGGTTCTACACTAATCCCACTACAGCGGCGCTGCTTAACATTTTCATATCTTTAAAAGTATAAAACTAATCACAGAAAAAGATATATATCTGGATTCCTCACTTAAATACCTACACTTTTCATGTAGATCATATATTTTTATTTTGTTCTTAGCATGGTGTAACTAAATGCTCAAAACAGAGAACATCCTCTGTTTTGTCGGTCAGAACAGTCAGGTTCAAAAGCTTCCCAACAAAAGAGTATGGCTCTAAAAATTCTGATTTTTATACAGAATATAGCTTACTAAATTCCCTACAACTTTCTCAATAGTGTCCAAAAATATAGAATTCATCTACTATCCCTAATTCCCATCTGAACAGTGGTCCGTCCCTGTCTGCAACCCTGATGGACAGCGAGCTTCCAGATCCTGGTACGACTAAATTACGCGGCCAATAAATCTGAAAAAAATACAGTAGATGGGTATCGTCGTCCTATACGTTTTTCCTTTTGGGGAGACCCTTGGGAAAAATCGTATTAGGGGCTTAAACTGCACGAACAGCAGCACTGCGCGAATCAATCTACAGGCAGACAGCAGGGATTCTCTAATCGGGGGTTTCTAAAATGCTAATCCCCACAAAACTTGGACCAAGAACCCTAAATACAGCATAAAACAAAGGGATTGGGGTGAGGGGAAATTACCTAACCTTGGGGATCACCCTCTTTTTCTTCTCCTCTTCCTCTCTTCCTTCCCTTCCTTCTCTTCTCCTTCTTCTCCTTCTTCTTCTTCTTCTTCTCCTTTGCACCAATGGCAGCACCCATGGGGAAGGGAGGGGAGGGTGGGCTGGGAAAGGGAAAGGGAAGGGAGGGCTGCGAAATAGGGGAGGAAAAGAGGTGGGCGGCTAGGGTTGGAGGGTGGGTTTGGCCACCCTTGGGCCTCCGGCCCAAGGTGGCGAGCCCACCCTCAGCCCGTCGAGAAAGGATTTATTTAAATAAAAAAAGAATACAATCTTTTCTATATTTCTTTCACTTTATGCTAAATCCAAAAAAATATTTCTTCCTTCCCGCTTTTAGAAAAACCGGCGACTCTGCGATTAATTTAAATCCGAAGCGAAACGGCGTTCGGTATTACATTCTCCCCACTAAAAGGATTCATCCTCGAATTTAACTCCTCAACGAACGAGACAAAAGAACAATCAAGGAAATAAAAACCAAAGGATAGAGCATCCCAAGGAAACCATAACTACGGTACTCTTTCGCCTCGAAGAGCTCGCGCTCTTCTTATGCATCCGGTCTTCAAGGTTCCACGTCGTCTCCGCTTCGGTGATTCGTCCAAAGGGCCTTCACATACTTGATGGTCCTCTTCCTCACGGCGATTCCGCGAGTTCACAATTCACGTTGGTCTAAGTGAACATCCGCATAACTCTTTGGTCACTCTGAGCTGCCAATGAGTCCTGCCATTGGCAAAATTCCCGCAATAAATATTAACACCACTTTCTAAAACCATCCTCTTTCTTAAAACACTTTCCTCTTATTAAATATACTCAGGATAACACATTATACCCATTTTCAAGAATTTGATCACAAATTCCACTCACATAATTCTACTAGAAGCACAACGATATATTTTACAAATATAACCCAATAATGTAAGAGAAAAGGATTATCAAGCATCACACTAGCAACTAGTTTTCCTTCAAAGGACCACGATCCAAATCAAAGGATTTACCACAAAACATCTTCCACTCTCCAAGTAGACAATTGGAGAAACCACACCACCTAAGCTAAGAGTGAAAATCACTCGACAGACCAAAACAATCAATTTCTTTTCCTAACTGGAAAAGACTACGCCTCAACATAAACACAATTCAATTTTGCAAATGGCCTCTGCCATAAACACACAGCATAAACAAGAATCAAGAGAGCATCTCACTACTTGAGATAATAATAATTTCCCAATCTATTTCTTTTAATAATTTAACTTCCTTGAACCAAGGATTTCCTAGTCATTGCCCAACACACCAACTCATTTATCTCAAGTTGGCCAACTCAACAATTAGCTCAATTGATTACATCATCTACACCATTGTAGATAGACTCTACTAGCCCCGCAAATCATACTCTAGCCAAAACCATGACCAACAGAATTATTTTGACAAATAATTCCTAACGCACTTCAGTCCCTTAAGGATAACAACTCGGATTCATATCACACCCACACATACTCAATTCTGCACCTCAAGGATGCTATCCGATCATCACACTATTTGGATTCCACTGATCCACTATTCCAACACGAGACACTGGGCCTCTAAAAAATTCTAGCATAATGAAGGTGAAGCCCAAACTCACTTCAAGTTCTTACAACCAACTTCCCATATAAGATAGGAAAACCTCGGTGAACACCCTACTATACCACAATTAACAAACACTCATTTCTTAACATCAATAAATCGCTTGGCTCTAAGATAAACATTCTATTTAAAACATACCCTTCCCAAGGATTAATCCATGAAAAAATATATCATCCATTATATCTTAAATATTGTGATATTTAAGGCTCCTAAAAACATCACTGCACTACCACTATTAAGTTGTCATCACGCAACAAAAGTCTTCGCAACCCACAACAATTACCATGTTCTTAGAAGAAGAGGTAAGAAGAAATAAATTCCGACATACTGAAAATTGCTATCATTCACAGAGCCAAAAGACCAAGGGAAAAAATAGATAGCATTGAGGTTGGAAAACACAAGATAGATCGTCTGTACCTCAAATACTTATAGTACAACTTTTTCTTTCAATAAGAAACAATTTTTCTTTTATAACAAACATCCCGCCAATTCCAACAATGCTTGAAGACCACAACACGAGATTCGGATAAAACCAAAAGATCATTCAACATGTCGCTTACTCAAAGCAACCTCGGCTATCACACAAGTCATAAGGTACAAAAAGATTCCAACCTTAAATCTCACACCCTTCAATTCAATTAGTATTATGGAATTAACAAATTCCTTTATTTTTAAAACATTCAACACCATAATCACAACCACATGCTATCGATTGTATTCACAACAAGATAAAACATTCTTTGCAAAAAATCATCATATCATCTCACTCCTTCATATTTTTCCAAAAGGAACACCATAAATCACTTCATCATGTTCTTATTATTATCCAAATAAGATTCCAACTACTTAATCTAGTTAAACCTAGTGCATAAGTCATCATATTAAAACAAACTCTTTAACAAGATGATATTAGAACATAACAACCTCACAAAACATGCTAGTATGAATCTCTTATTAGATTTCATACATTTATCTCGTACTAATGCTCAACTCTAGTTTAGCAAAAAGTAATTACACTCTAGCCATTGCTGTCAATAATTGATTATTAATTTTTCATCAGCATAGCATTAATGATCCTATCTCTAATTTGCAATCACAAAGACAATAAAGAGCACAGATTCAATACTCCACCTTATGTTAAAATAAAATAACTTTAAACATCAATAATACCAGCTTTATAAGACAAGATTCCACAAGTCAATACATCAACCTTCATCCATTTCTGTATACATGTTTCAACAATTTAGCATGGTAAAAGTTACATAAATTTAACAGTTGTACATGCTCATCAAGTATGTAAAGAGAGAACATATTAAAGGTTAATCTTATTAAGGCAATATTCCAACACCTCCTTACTTGACCATCCTGAATGGTCAGATTAATTACTTAAGATCGATCAATCCAATCTATCCAACAAGTTGGGAAAATTAAACAACTACAATAGTCAAAACAATTGTTTTTCATATTCCTTAATAAATGCATGAGTTCTACACATGTATCGCTAAATTCTTAGTCACAAATCTTCAAGAAACTACAACAGGACAACATCATTTTAATCAACTTCACTTCTAAAGATGTTAGTAGAAATTAATGATGTACCACACTAACTTTTCAACTTGATAATTCACAATCTATCAATTATTTACATAATTGTCACCTACTACTTAAACACAACAAAACATCATAAAGGGATTTTAACACTCCCTTCTAGGGAGAAATCAAACTTCAAAAGTAGAAATAACTCAGAAGAAATGCATAGAGCCAAGGCTTCCACCAGATAACGAACTTCCAACATAAAGCTTTGATTTTTTTTTTCTTCAAAATATCAAACGAATAAAAGAGTCATGTTTTTCAGTGAGAAAGATACAAATACCAGTCTCTCCAAAAGCACTGCTCATGAGCAGTAAAACAACCCATCAATCAGAAAGAAACAATATTTGGTCTCAAGAACAATTGGAGGCCTATTGGCACCCAACAACTGCAATAAACAGCTAACCTGAGAGAAAATCATTAATCGCAATAGGCCAAGAATCGCCAACATCAATTCAAGGGCGATAACACTTTTCTAAGAAACTTACCCATGACATCGCAACTAAGTTACCTAAGGTAATCAGCATCAATATCCCGTACCACGAGCGGGTATAAGCCGCAATGCCCAAGGCAACAATCGCAATCCCTACCACTTATCATTGACTATCCTCACTCAAAGCGATCATATAAACAAATCATAAACATACAAGATTATCTCAAAGCATGAATCATCAATATAACATGTCAAAGCATGAATGCAATGCTTGACCCATCCCATCCTATGTGCACCGGTGTGTTAATTTAATATTTTTAATTACCACGGACCTAAAGCCTGTTCGATACCAAGCGTAACACCCGGGACCCACATTACCTGGAATGCTACTAAACCACTCTGACTAGCCAATAATTTCAAGATAAATTATTTCGCAACATCTCTAGACAATAAGCATTAGCGGAAGCATAAACAACTAAGGGAATAAAGATAACGATAACAAGTTCAATAATTAAACAACCTCTAGCAGATTAATCAAAGAATGGTTCACAAGTCTATCCTTATTAAATAACATAATCATCCACAAATAGTTAAGCATTTGGCTAGAATTTCATCGACTTTATTACAACATGAGTTGATGAACCAAGTGCATTATTGTGGTGCCGCTCTACCCATCCCATGAATGCTCAACAATCACCTGTAGGGAGGGGAAAACAAGGGTGAGATAAAAATCTCAGCAAGCAAACTGTTTAACAGGCTATTCAGACTACAAACAAATATGCAACATCATTAAAGTATCCATATGTCCACATCCATAATGTGAATCCACATTCATTTACAAGCTAATTAAACTACAAAGATATTAAGCATCAATATCCAATTCCCATAATGATCACAATTATAGCCTCAACCATATTTACTACCAATGATAGTAAAATATTAACAATTGAATCTTGATCAACTGCTTCATATTATTCGCCACTACCACTACCAATGACAATAAAATATTAACATGTTTTACCTCATAACTTTACTATTTCTCGCATCCACAACTGCTATCAACAATTACCACAAGAGAGAAGATGTCATGCCACAATCACAACCTCTACCATACCACAAGGGATGAACCCCATTCCACATCCACAACCACATTACTCATACCACAAGAGACTCTCATGAGTCAATTTCCACATTGCAACTATGAAGTTGCGTTTGTTTGCAAAAATAACTTCACCACAATATCTTGCATAAGTATGCAAATGATCTTTCCACAATGTAATGCATATGTATGCTATGCTCCACTGCACCTCTACCCAACAAGGTAAAAGTATGCATCGTGCTACGGCAATGCACGATGTTGTACCGGTACGGTCGCGGCTATAAGCGGCGACATCCACAATGCAAATGTCATGATATGTCATGAATGATATGATAATCATAAACCACAAGAATTTAACCACGAAGGTCAACAACATACTCATCATGAATATTTTCTCATAATCCACATGTGTCTCATTAAGCACAATACCATTGTGTCATAAGACCATTACCACATAACCCACACCCGATTCACCAAGATCAAAATCAATCGATCTAAATGGAACTCTACCACATAGACCACAACATGATCATCATGATTATAACCACAAGGAATTATCAATATGTCCACCTTGAGTTTATTTTCATATTCCGCATTTGGCTCATTAAGCAAATTACCACATGACTACCAACAACTCTTCCAACGTATGGCAAAAATGAATATTAATTTGCTACCACGACCTCATCCATAAAACATGCAACCATGGCATATAACTTCAAGTTATGAAAAACATGTATATTGCAAGTAGTAAGAATAACGAGTTAAACCGTAGCACAACCGCTACATTTACTTGCCTCTACCGTGGCGACGCAATCACGTACGATCAGGAGCAAAACCACCTGTTCAAAAGTACACCTCAGAACCATACAACAACACTCAAAATGATTCTTAAGAAGCAAAGGTGTCGCTAAGCCCCGAAATCCCACAACAACCTTTCCCGCGTAACGGT
The DNA here is from genome assembly GCA_036346255.1 of Ampelocalamus luodianensis. Classification (NCBI taxonomy): domain Eukaryota; kingdom Viridiplantae; phylum Streptophyta; class Magnoliopsida; order Poales; family Poaceae; genus Ampelocalamus; species Ampelocalamus luodianensis. The sequence goes on along the minus strand of CM070627.1, from coordinate 10,636,826 downwards.
TCTACACTAATCCCACTACAGCGGCGCTGCTTAACATTTTCATATCTTTAAAAGTATAAAACTAATCACAGAAAAAGATATATATCTGGATTCCTCACTTAAATACCTACACTTTTCATGTATATCATATATTTTTATTTTGTTCTTAGCATGGTGTAACTAAATGCTCAAAACAGAGAACATCCTCTGTTTTGTCGGTCAGAACAGTCAGGTTCAAAAGCTTCCCAACAAACGAGTATGGCTCTAAAAATTCTGATTTTTATACAGAATATAGCTTACTAAATTCCCTACAACTTTCTCAATAGTGTCCAAAAATATAGAATTCATCTACTATCCCTAATTCCCATCTGAACAGTGGTCCGTCCCTGTCTGCAACCCTGATGGACAGCGAGCTTCCAGATCCTGGTACAACTAAATTACGCGGCCAATAAATCTGAAAAAAATACAGTAGATGGGTATCGTCGTCCTATACGTTTTTCCTTTTGGGGAGACCCTTGGGAAAAATCGTATTAGGGGTTTAAACTGCACGAACAGCAGCACTGCGCGAATCAATCTACAGGCAGACAGCAGGGATTCTCTAATCGGGGGTTTCTAAAATGCTAATCCCCACAAAACTTGGACCAAGAACCCTAAATACAGCATAAAACAAAGGGATTGGGGTGAGGGGAAATTACCTAACCTTGGGGATCACCCTCTTTTTCTTCTCCTCTTCCTCTCTTCCTTCCCTTCCTTCTCTTCTCCTTCTTCTCCTTCTTCTTCTTCTTCTTCTTCTCCTTTGCACCAATGGCAGCACCCATGGGGGAAGGGAGGGGGAGGGGTGGCGGCTGGGAAAGGGAAAGGGGAAGGGAGGGGCTGCGAAATAGGGGAGGAAAGAGGTGGGCGGCTAGGGTTGGAGGGTGGGTTTGGCCACCCCTTGGGCCTCCGACCCAAGGTGGCGAGCCCACCTCCGCCCGTCGAAAAGGATTTATTTAAATAAAAAAAAAATACAATCTTTTCTATATTTCTTTCACTTTATGCTAAATCCAAAAAAAAAAATTTCTTCCCTTCCCGCGCTTTACCGAAAAACCGGGCGACTCTGCGATTAATTTAAATCCGAAGCCGAAACGACGTTCAGGGTAAGTTACACCCTTGACCATATTGCACCCTTTATTTCAATCTATGTACTTCTGTTTCAAGGTAAGTATTGCATGTATATTTTACCTAATATTTCAATGCCAGTGTTTACACTCGTAGCTACTCCTAACCTCTTTTGTATGACAACCTTGTGATTGCACCCAAACTTGTTGTCACCTTAGCAAAAACTGGTCATTACTTTATGTGAGACCAGGACCTCTTAAAAGAAAAGTGCTTAGCAATGCTTAGACCAAAACCTTGTTTTGGAAAGTTTTACAACCAAAGACCAAAAATTTTATATCAAATGTTTTAACCATGTCATTGGGTTGTCGTGGAAGCTTGTTCCTATTTCAAATCTAAATGTTGGAAAATGGTTTGGACGTGGGCAAACCTGGTTGTTTGGTTGGTGCACGGGTAGTGCACGGGGATCGTGTGATCCGATGCCCCAGGGTTGAGGTTGTCGCCCATGTCAATTAAGGACCGGTCTTTGAGCGTTACTTTGCTATGCCTATAATGGACTATACCAAATCGTGCAACCACAAGTCTTGTATGGGCAGGACCTGGCAAAATAATTTGTGATCTCTCACCATGGCTGTCCTTTTTGGATGTGTGGGTGGTCCTTCGTGGTCTGTCTTTTATGACTGTCTTATTCCTTCCAAGCGTAAGAGGGGGCCTGAACCCTGTGGGTGGTTAGCCCACAAGGGGTGAAACCTCAGCGAGAGGGACTGTGGTGAGAAGGAACAATGTAAAGGCTTTGTGATAACCAGATAGTCCCACACCTTCAAAAGTGTGTTGTCGGATAGTATGTTTTGGTTATCTCTTGTGGGGAAAGTTGTACACCTCTGTAGAGTAAAAATCTATTCAAATAGTCTTGTCCACTGTCATGGACATGCTGGCAAAGCTCTCTCTAAGTTAGTCTCTGATTTTGGTTTTCAAATGGATTTGAAAACTATTCTCTGGATTTATATCCAGTGTGTTTTGGGGCGGGGAGCCCTTGGCGGTTAGCCAGGTGTTAGGAGGTTATCCTACACCCTTGATCTTGTTATCACTAAATCAAAAACCTTGTTGTAAAATGAGTTTTATGTATAGTGTAACCAGCTTTACAACTTACTTATCTGTATTTAAGCGAAACCTAACTTTATACAAACTAACCTTATAAGCTTTCCTTTCTGTATCTATTATGCATGTCATTCTATTAATTGACAGGTGTGACTTGCGAGCACGGTAGTTGTGCTCATTCTTGCTTGGAATAATCTTTTGAGCAAGTGATGAAGTTTATGTTGAAGCTCCAGAGGCTCTGGACGATTAGGCCGCGCCCTCCAGCCAATTGCCAGTGGTGTATTGGATGGACTTGTCTTTTGTTTCCGCTGTGTAAACTGCTCTTTCGTCGGCTTTGTAAGCCACCTTTTGTAATCAATTCTTTGTTATTAATTAAGTCTCGTTGATGTATGATTATCGCTTGTTGTGCTGTGTGGACTAGCTGTTGATCCTTGGGACTAGTTCAGAACACAGGTGACATAGGGCTTTTCCAAGCCCCATGACCTCCCCTGGACTCGTCGTGGGATTTGGGGAGGTCCTAGGTCTCACGACCTCCTTGGGTTCGGTCTTAGGACCTCCAGGTGGTTCTGCTGGACCTCCTGGGTGGTCCTGGAGATCCTCTCGATGTGGTCCTGCTGGACCTCCTAGGAGGTCCTGGTGGGCTTTTCAGGAGCTCTAGGAGGTCCTCTTGGGTGACCCTTGGGTCAGGGTCATGACAAGTGGTATCAGAGCATCTTGGCTGCAGGTCGTAACCTAATAGAATGGTCGTAGTAGAATTTCAAAACTTGGTTTACACAACAAGAAAAGTAAATTGCTCTCTTCTTATCTGGCTCATCCCTCTAATCTTATCCCCTCCTTAGTGTATTTCCTATCCTCTGCCTTCTTCAATGTTTTATAAAGGTAATTGGATCCTCTTTCCCTTAAAATATCTATAGGAGGTCGTTAGCCTCAGTGCTTAGGTCTCTCTTTTGTTAGGACTTCCCTGGGTGTGATCATGAGTGATAGCCCTTTTTGCAAAGACCACCCCTTTTGGGTTCTTTTTGCAAAGACCACCTCTCGTGACCACGACCTCTTTTCTTGCAGCCCTGAGGGAAGTAAGTCCCGAGTATAATGATAATTAGTTATGATTTTTGTTGAAGGAATTCTTTCTGTTGGTTGTTTTGCCTGCTCCCCTTAGTTTCTTCTTTCCTTTTCTCAGCCACTGGAGCTCCGTTAAGATGGTGACCACACAAAATCGCAGTGGTAGCTCAAGTAACCTTAATAGACATGTGGAGGAAGAGCCTGAGAATTTAGCCGAATGGAGCAATTATAACAGAGGAGCTGAGGGCGTGCAGCAAAAGCCAACTCCACCGCCACCACCTCCTCCAACTGAAGGTCCTACCTACACTCAAATGATGGCTAACCAAGCTCAGTCGATGAACTTGCTTTCTCAATCTATTGCCAACACTCAGTCCGTGCAAGCAACCGCAGTAGCTCATCCCCCTGTGTTTGCTCCACCTCCTCCAAGGGCTAATATTGCTGAGTTTATGAGGATGAGACCTCCCACTTTTTCCAGCAACGTCGAGCCTCTAGAAGCCGATGATTGGCTCAGGGCAATAAGTAGGAAACTGCATATCATCCAGTGTTCTCATCGTGAGAGGGTGCTCTTTGCCTCTCACCAGCTCACTGGACCGGCCTCAGAATGGTGGGACAACTTCACCCAATCCCACGTTGATCCTCAGACCATCACTTGGATAGATTTTGAGTAGGCTTTTCATCGTGCCCATATTCCCTAGGGCATGATGACCTTGAAGAAGAAACAATTTCGTGCTCTGCGTCAAGGTAATTGTACAGTTAATGACTATATGCACAAGTTCAATCAACTCGCCAGATATGCACCTGATGATGTGGCAACTGATGAGTCCAAACAGGAATGTTTCATAGAAGGGCTTAACGATGACCTTGCAGATCAGCTTATTTCCCAAGATTACACAGATTTTCAGCAACTTGTAAGTAAAGCAATCCGTCAAGAGGGCAAGCATTTGGAAATAGAGAACCGTAAGAAGAGAAAAGCAGCACCATAGATCAGTTCTGGGAGTTTTTCGAGGCCCAGGACCTCCCTGTTCCAGCCAGTGAGACTTGGGACCTCCTCCTCTTCCAGACCTCCTGTGTCAATCAGACGTCCTGGCGTCTCCAGTTCGCAGATGACGTCCTCAAGAGCACAGTTCCAAAAGAAGCCACCAGTGACCTCCGTAGCTGGGGTCACATGCTTTTATTGTAATGAAGTTGGGCATTATGCCAATAAATGTCCAAAGAAGTTACAAGCCACTACCTCAGTTTTTGCTCCAGTCCGAGTTGGTCAAGGACCTCCTTCTTCTGGCAACAACGTTGCAGTGAAGCCTTCGGTCCAGTATATTAGAGGACATGTGAATCACGTCACTGTTGAAGAGGCTCAAACAGCATCAGATGTGGTTCTTGGTACATTTCTTTTCAATTCCGTACCAGTAATAGTTCTTTTTGTTTCGACCAAGTTTGTAGGTGAAAATGGGTTGGCTACATCTCCTTTAGTAAACCCTATGCTGATTCACTCTCCTAGCTTAAAAATAAGGACTATCTCCTTGTGCCCAAATCTTACCTTGAAAATCTTGGGAGTACCTTTTTCTGCAGACCTAGTGGTCTTGCACTCCCAAGGGTTAGATGTGATACTTGGAATGGACTGGTTAGCAAAGAACCAAGGTCAGATAGATTGTGCTAGAAAGTCAATTGTGCTCACCAATGGGCAAGGAGTCCAAGTAAAGTTCAGCCCCGAGACCTCTTCTAGAGGAGGACCTAGCCTTGCTTGTTTGAGGAAAGTAAACCTTGAAGACCTCCCTGTAGTAAGGGAGTACCCTGATGTGTTCCCTGATGAGCTACCTGGAATGCCTCCAGACAGAGACCTAGAATTTGTCATCAATTTAGTCCTAGGGACAGCCCCAATCTCCAAAAGTCCTTATAGATTACCTGTCAATGATCTTGTCGAGTTAAAGCAGCAAATTGAAGAAATACAAAGCAAAGGTTTTATTCGGCCGAGCTCTTCACCTTGGGGAGATCCTATGATCTTTGTGGAAAAGAAAGATGGTACTCAACGAATGTGTGTGGACTATAGAGCACTCAATGATGTCACAATCAAAAACAAGTATCCTTTACCTAGAATCGATAACCTATTTAACCAATTAATGGGAGCCATAGTGTTCTCCAAGATTGATTTGAGATCAGGCTATCATCAGTTGAAAATTCGACAAGAGGACATCCCAAAGATAGCATTTTCAACTCGTATGGACTTTATGAATTCACTGTTATGTCCTTTGGGTTAACCAATGCTCCTGCTTACTTTATGAACTTAATGAATAAAGTGTTCATGGAGTACTTGGATAAATGTGTCGTTGTATTCTTTGATGACATCCTAGTATACTCCAAGAATGAGACAGAGCATGAGAACACCTTAGGATGGTCCTAGACAAGCTCAGAGACCATGAGCTTTATGCCAAATTCAAAAAGTGTGACTTTTGGATGAAAGAGGTCACCTTTTTGGGACATGTTATGTCAGCTGCGGGAATAGCCGTTAATCCCAGTAAGGTCCAAGATGTGCTAGATTAGAAACCACCCAAGTCAGTGCCTCAGGTCAAGAGTTTTCTTGGCATGGCAGGATATTACCGTAGGTTTATTGAAGGGTTTTCAAGACTAGCAAGGCCCTTACTCGATTGCTTAAATAGGAAAGCAAGTATGTATGGACACCGACTTGTGAAAACAGTTTTCAAGAGTGAAAAAGTGTCGACCTGCCTTGATACTTGTTTTGCTAGATATCTGTAAAGACTTTGAAGTCTTTTGTGATGCATCCCGGCAAGGCCTTGGTTGTGTTCTAATGCAAGAAGAAAAAGTAGTGGTTTATGCTTCCCGACAATTGAAGCCTCATGAAGCCAACTATCCCACACATGATTTGGAGTTAGCGATCGTAGTGCATGCCCTAAAGATCTGGCGCCATTACCTTATTGGTAATCGCTGTGAGATCTTTACGAACCACAAAAGCTTGAAGTACATTTTCACCCAACCCAATCTTAATATCAGGCAGAGAATGTGGTTGGAGCTTATAAAAGATTATGATCTTGGCATACACTACCACCCTAGCAAGGCAAATATGGTAGCTGATGCCCTTAGTCGAAAAAGCTATTGCAGCCCCTTGTTAGTTCAAGAATATCGACCTGAGTTATGTGAAGAAATGAGCCATCTGAATTTAGAAATTGTCGACCAAGGTTGCGTACATGTTTTGGAGGTTGAACTGTTGTCCAGAAACAAATTAGAGAGAACCAACCTAAAGATGAAGACCTCCAAGAGATCAAAGAAAACTTAAAAAGAGAAAAGGCTCCTAGTTTTTCAGAAGATGAACAAGGAATCTTATGATTCGGCAACAGACTTTGTGTGCCGGATCATCAAGAAATAAAACAGCTTGTGCTTAAGGAAGCTCATGGATCCCCATATTCCATTCATCCCGGGAGTACTAAGATGTACCAAGACATTAAGAGAAGGTATTAGTGGGTCAACATGAAAAAGGAAATAGCAGAGTTTGTAGCACGTTGTGATGTGTGCCAAAGGGTCAAGGCTGAGCATCAAAGGCCAGCAGGTCTACTCCAACCTTTGCCCATACCCGAGTGGAAATGGGAGCAAGTAGGCATGGATTTCATCACTAGATTGCCTAGGACCCAATCAGGCTATGATTCCATTTGGGTGGTGATTGATCGTTTAACCAAAGTAGCACATTTCATTCCTGTCAAGACCACCTATGTAGGAAGTAAATTGGCAGAATTATACCTCGCTCGGATTGTCTGCTTGCATGGAGTGCCCAAGAGCATTGTGTCTAATAGAGGTTCCCAGTTTACTTCTAGGTTTTGAGAAAGTCTACATGAAGCTTTGGGAACAAGACTTAATTTCAGCACAGCTTACCATCCCCAAACAGATGGGCAAACAGAGTGTGTGAACCAAGTTCTCGAAGACATGCTTCGAGCCTGTGCACTTGATTATGGAAAAAGCTGGGATAAAAACCTCCCCTATGTTGAGTTTTCTTATAACAACAGCTACCAAGCTAGCTTAAAAATGTCTCCATTTGAAGTTTTGTATGGAAGGCAGTGTAGAACTCCTCTCCTTTGGGACCAGGATGGAGAACATCAGTTCTTTGGGCCCGAAGTGATCCAGGATGCTGAAAACAAGGTGAAACTCATAAGAGAACGATTGAAAATAGCTTAGTCCTGACAAAAGAGCTATACCGACAACGGAAGAAGAGAGTTGTCGTTTGAAGTTGGAGACCATGTATATCTCAGAGTAACTCTACTCAGATGAGTTAGGAGATTTCGGACAAAAGGGAAGTTAGCACCAAGATTTGTTGGACCTTACAAGATTTTGGCAAGACGTGGTGAAGTTGCTTATCAATTAGAACTGCCAACCTGCTTGTCAGCGATGCACAATGTCTTCCATGTGTCACAATTAAGGAAATGTCTTCGGTTTCCAAAAGACCACACCCTCCGAGAGAGCTGTGATCTCCAAGAAGACCTCACTTATGTGGAACAGCCAATTAAAATCCTGGATATTGTGGAACGAGTTACTAGGAACAGGATCATCTGAACATACAAGGTACAATAGAGTCACCATCCAGAAAGTGAAGCCACTTGGGAGAAAGAAGAAGACCTCAAGATTAATTATCCCTACCTCTCTGCTGGCCAAGCTTAAATCTCAGGGTCGAGATTCCCTTAAGGGACGTAGGTTTGTAACATCCTGATTTTTTTAAGTCTTTTTGAAAATTTCAAAATAAAAAGAACCATTTGGTTTTGATGAGAATTTGAAGCTTAATCTGAGATTTTTGCAAGAACTTTAGATGATTAAATCAAACTCCAACTAAATTGGTTCGGTTTCACTTGGAAGATTGTGGGAGTTCTCCTTTTTCTTTGTTCAGTTGTGCTCTCCATCGGCCCGGTTCTTTCTTCCTTCTGTGGATGACTTCTTTGTTTAGACCCTCTCAGGTTTGGACCTCCTCGTTGTCCAAACCTTCCCATAGTTTAGATCTTGACCGTTAAGACCTCCCTCTTGGAGATCTCAACCGTCAGGACCTCCTCCTCCACCCCTTTATCGTCATGACCACCCTGTGATCATGACCTCGGGTCCTTTTGCCAAGACCACCTTTCGTGGCCTATTTCCAAAGACCACCCTAGTGGGCAGGGCCTCCTTGGCCCTTGTAGGACCTCCTCCGCAGGACCTCCTCCTCGGGACCTCCTCCTTGGACCACCCCTTGGGTCAAGACTTCCTACCATTGTTTTGACCCACCTCTTTGTTTGCACTCGCTCTGTCCACTTTCCCCCTTTCTGCACGTTTGCAGCAGAAATCTCTGAACATTAAATGTTGTTGCGGCGCATTTAACGTTGTCACCTCCATGGTTGTCAGACCCGGGAGTAACTCTCACAAATCCTCTATGCATTTCTGAACTAGTCCCATGATCAGTCGTTAGTTCACACAGTAAAAAAATATGGTAACAAATTCATATCACAACTTTATTAATAATCAATAGAGTTTATTACAAAAGAGGCTTACAACCAACAATAAATAAACACAGCGGAAGACGATGAAGAAGTAGCGGAATCCATCTGATCTGCCACAGGCAATCCACTGGGGTAGCGGCCTAGTCGTCGAGATCCACATCAGTAGTAAAGTCCTTCTCCTCTGAAATTTTGTTTGCATAAAGCAAGTATGAGCACAACTTCCGTGCTCGCAAGTTACACCCGTCAAATAACAGAATGACATGCATACATGGATGTAACAAAGGATGGCTTATTGGTTGATTTGCATAAAGCAGCATTTTCTTTAAATACTTGTACTAAGTTCCAAAGCAGTTATTCTATAACTACAAATTATTTTATAAATTCTTAGTTTTATACTCAGATAACATTCACACATGAATGGTGAAGGATACCCTCCTATCACATGGCTTCCTGCCCAACTTCCATTTGGATAAACCAGTTTGAAGAAGTATTTTTCAAACAAAACTAAAGTCTAACTTTGAGTGGCTTTGCTAGCATGTCCTTGACCGTGCATACGGCTATTCGAATAGTTTTACACTCTGCAGAGGTTGTACAGCTTTACCCACATGACACGAATTCTCTAGTTTGTCCGACACATATCTATGCCACCGCTCACTACCTTGGGTAAGCGGTCTAGAGCACATGATAAGGCTTTTACAAAGCTCCATTCCACCGTAGTTACCCCTCGCTAAGGTTTGGCCACCCCCTTTGAAATAAAGACCTCCGGGTTCGGGCCCCCTCTTGCGCTAGGTGGGACTAACATAAGTCGTAACATGACTACCCATTGCATCTGTAGGGAACGACCATGGTGGAACATTGCAGATTAATTAGCCAGGTCCTACTCCCCACACTAAGGACATGTGGTGGTACGGTGGTGGCATAGCAAGATGCGGCTCGAAGACCGGTCCTTAACTGACTTAGGCAACTTTCAAAAATAACCCTAGGCCTTAACCCAAACCAGATTAAGCCCGTGCATGAATATGCACCCACCAAACATCCATTATGCCCAAGTCCAAACCATTTTCATTTATTTCATTTTTCAAAGGCATAAACTTCCATAACATACCGATGCCATGGATACAATTTAAACAAGAATTGATTTCTGGCTGAAATTCCCCAGAATAAACTTGTTTGGTCTATATGCGTGGCTAAGCCTGATTTTTCTCAAAATGTTCTAGTTCATACTATCGTACCAAGTAGGTTTTACCTATGATGACAATATGTTTGCTTCAATTATCAAAATTGGTCATACAAAGGAGTTTAGGCATAACTATATATTTAAAGCAGGGATTTAAATTACTGATATAAATAAGCATGCAGTAATAATTTAAAACAAAATATAAATAATTTTAAATACTGGGATCAATATGATCAAGGGTATAACTTGCCTTGCTTGAGGTGGTGTTGTTTTCCTTAACAAGTCACCAAGTACTCACAAGTACTTTCTTCAGGAAGTCCAAGTGTACAATCACAATGATCATACGGTCAAAAACAATCCTCTTATAAGCTTTTCCAACAGCGTCGAAATCTGACTCTTCGAAGTCGTCGAAATCTAATCATGAAATAAGATAAATTCAAATAAATTCAAATAACAACACAAATGAACTCCAAAATAAATAATTTTGGTTTAGCTGGCTAGATCTTGAATTTAGACAAATTTAGAAATTTGAATGGACTCAATCGGAGTTTGAATGCAAAAGATATGGGCTTTGGAAGATTCAAATTACATAAAATGATAGAGTTAGGGTTTTTCAAGATTATTGGAATTATTTTTCTAAAGGAAAATGGCTTTATTGCGCAATGATGACATCAGCAGCTGATTTTCGGAATTTAAAGGAATTAAAAGAATTTTCGAAACATGGGTCCCACGTGTCATAGACACGGCTCATGCTGGACGAGTTCCACCGAGCCAAGGGGAAGTAGGTGCGGTGGACTGGCCGCGCGGGCATGCCACGTGGGGGGACATGCGAGCGGGGAGGCCATGTGGCGCTGACCTGGCGCCCAGGTGGCAACCACATGGCGGCCACGTCGGTGCCGGACGGGGGCGGCGCTCGGGTCCCAAGGAAGTGGCGAACGGCGGCGTCCCGTCGGTGGCGAGGGGTACCAGAAGAAAGGGGACTCCGCGATGCGGTGCTCACCTCGGTGGGGCTAGGGCGCGAAGGGTTCACCGGAGGCGAGCGTAGAAGCGGTGGCGCTTACGGCTCGACGGGGGGGGAGGGGTTCCGATGATCCTTGGTACGAGTGGGTGGGTGCACGGGGTCAGCGAAGTTGCGGTGATGCCGGAGGTGAAGACCTGGGCGACGGAGGATGCCCGGAGGAGGCGCTAGGGGTGCTGGAGGAAAGCACGGTGGCGGCGGCGAAAACTCGAATTGCGGCCGAACTAGGGCGAGGGAGGAGGAGCGGGTGGCGGCGTTGGGATGAGGAGGACGGTGCGCATCCGAGGCTCTCTTAAATAGGGCCGAGGCGAGGCGGAGACGGCGAATCGGGCGCAGGGAAGGCGGCGGCGATGACGCGGTTCCGGTGATTCCGTGCGTGAATGAGGGGGCAAATGGCCGGAGAGGGGGCGGCGTGATGCGGGGGTATTAATGCGCGCATCCGCGCGTGAACGGGGGAAGGAAAACGCGGCAAGGATTGAGCTCCCGCGGGGCGCTAATGGCGGCGGCGACTCGGTCGCGCGAGGAAGGAGGTGGGCGAGACGATGGCGCGGGGCCATCTGATCCTCATCCGAAGGTGCGGAGATGGCGGGGTGGCGTGGAGCGATAGTGACTGTAGGATTTAGATGCAATGGTCAAAACTAAAACGGGCGTTCGGTCGCCCGAACGTTACACGAAAATCTGACCGTTGGATTTAGATCCAACGGTCCTCGTTGGTTAAGATGTTCGATCGCCCGAACGTTACATTGAAATCTGGCCATTGGATTTCAATCCAACGGCTGAAATGCGGGCGGGATTAAAACGCGTGGGAGCACAAGATGATGTGGGAGAGTGATAGTCGTCCGATGTAAATCGGACGGTGGAAGAGAGAGGGAAGAGAATTCGGAGGAGGTTGGGCCGGACGGGCCGCGTGCACGTGGGATTTTGGGTTGGGCTGAGGGGTTTCGGCCCAAACACTGCTAAGAGGATTTTAATTAATTTATCCTTTTAAATAATTCTAATAATTCAAAAGGGCTTTAGAAAATAGTAAATTAAATCAAAAAATTATGAGAAAATTCACAGAAATTCTCTTATTTATTTTGAACTTAATAAAACTATTTCCACCTTAAATTTGGCTATAAATTTTGCAAAATAAATTATTTTGGCTTTAAAATACTTAAGAAAAAGCTTTTAAAATCTCATAAAATTCTAGAAATTAATTAATTTTTTATTTTTCAATTCAAACTAATTAAAACTTCAATAACTTCAAATAAATTTTACTTTTGACTTTTAAAATTTAAAAAATTCTAATAAAGCAATGAAACTCTATCAAATTTTAGAAAAATCCAATAAAACAATAACTTTTATTTATTTTATTTTGGTAACAACACTTTGGGATGTTACAAACTACCCCCCTTAAAAGGAATCTCGTCCCCGAGATTCGGAGTGGCTAGAAAGAAAGCTAGGGATACAAGGTTTTCAACTGGAACTATCATTGGCGGCTAGATTTGCTGTCTGCTGCCTCTTTGGATATTTCCTGGCAAAATGCCCAACCTCATGGAAGTTGAAGCATGTGACGCCTGCAAGATCAGATGAGTTCTTCTGTGACTGGCCCCCAACAGAGGTGTTGGGGAGCAACAATCTGGCCGACTGGTTCATGGTTGTTTCTTGAGGCATTGGCAACCCTAAACTTCTGTATTTATGCAGCTGGGACATGTATCTTCTGTTGTTTTTATCACCTGCTTCTGGTGTTATTATTGTGATCAGAATAGCTTTTGGAATATTGTTGGAGGTGAGTGCTAAGCGTCTTTTTGGGCATCGATTGGCATAATGCCCCATATCTCGACAATTGAGGCATTGTACTCCTTCCCTTGATGTTTTGTTTTGCTGAGATTGGCCACCATTGTTGTCGCAGAACATCTTGGGGTTTCTTGCAATGTCTGGCACTTGACCTACCATCTTCCTCTTGTGACAACTGTCCTGCTGATCGAACGTCTTGTGCTTGATCTGGTCAGAATTTTGTCCACCTGATTCTTGAGCTTCTTTTGTACTGACTTGGCTCACTTGGCTTCTTATGTCGGGCTGAGATATCTCTGCTGCTTGGTGTGCCGTCTGAGGTTCTTCTGTTCTGTCCTCTAGTGCTGAGGTTGCTTGTGGTGCCAAGAATGCTTGTAAGGGGCACTGTTTGACAAAGTGTCCTTTCTTGCCACAGCAGTTGCAGGCTTGATACTGGATCACCTTCCTCTTGGAACACTTGATGAAACAATGCCCGATGCTATTGCAGTTAACACAATGAACATCTTGTTTTGGCCTTCCTTTTTAGGGCATACACAGAAGTGACTGGTTCACCACATCTATAGCGGATGACATACTTCCACCGATGGTGACTTTCGGGAAGAGTGTGGCTTATGACATCATTATGAGATACTTCTTGTGGCTTATTTTTGTTCATCTGTTGCCATTCTGATCCATTGGCTGGTGGTGGTGGAATTGGGGCACTTCCATCACTATTGGTGTTGGTTCCACTTTCGAGCGGCAGTATTCACCATCCGACAGTTACTCTAGAGGGTTAGGAAAGAAGACAAAGGCTAGGGAAGAGACAAAGAAGAAGAACTAAGGGGATGGAGCAAAACACACTCCCAAACAAAAGAAAGAACTCGAAAGCATTACAATGTTCTATCGATCGAGACTCTTTAACTTGGTGAAACGACTCAATACACAGAGTGAGCCTTGGCAAACCTAGACTATAGGGCTGGGCTGACATCGTATCTTCTACTCGTGGTCTTTGTTAACGATGCTCTCTTGACAGCTTCATGTTTTGTGGTCTTGAACGTAAGGGTTAAGAACGTGTTAACCATCTATAGGAATTTATAAGGAAAGAGGATCCATTTAACATTATAAACTGGTGAAGAAAGAATTAGGTGAGGAAGAATTTTCTATAAGGAGGCTATAGATAGATGACCCAGATGAGGAGAGAACATTTTATTTTTCTTGTTATATAAAATAAGTTTTGAAGTTTTCAACTAACGGCCATTCTAACTAGGTCACGACCTACAGTCGGTATGGCTCTGATACCAATTTGTCAGACCTGGGAGTAACTCTCCCAGATCCTCTATGCATTTCTGAACTAGTCCCATGATCAGTCGTTAGTTCACACAGTAAAAAATATGGTAACAAATTCATATCACAACTTTATTAATAATCAACAGAGTTTATTACAAAATAGGCTTACAGCCAACAATAAATAAATACAGCGGAAGACGATGAAGAAGTAGCGGAATCCAGCTGATCTACTACAGGCAATCGACTATGGTAGAGGCCTAGTCGTCGAGATCCACATCGGTAGTAAAGTCCTTCTCCTCTGAAATTTTGTTTGCATAAAGCAAGTATGAGCACAACTTTCGTGCTTGCAAGTTACACCCGTCAAATAACAGAATAACATGTATACATGGATGTAACAAAGGATGGCTTATTGGTTGATTTGCATAAAGCAGCATTTTCTTTAAATACTTGTACAAAGTTCCAAAGCAGTTATTCTATAACTACAAATTATTTTATAAATTCTCAGTTTTATAGTCAGATAACATTCACACATGAATGGTGAAGGATACCCTCCTATCACATGGCTTCCTGCCCAACTCCCATTTGGATAAACCAGTTTGAAGAAGTCTTTTTTAAACAAAACCAAAGTCTAATTTTGCGTGGCTTTGCTAGCATGTCCTTGACCATGGACCCGGCTATTCGAATAGTGTTACACTCTGCAGAGGTTGTACAGCTTTACCCACATGACACGAATTCTCTAGTTTGTTTGGCACATATCTATGCCACCGCTCACTACCTTGGGTAAGCGGTCTAGAGCACGTGACAAGGCTTTTACAAAGCGTCATTCCACCGTAGTTACCCCTCGCTAAGGTTTCGCCACCCCCTTTGGAATAAAGACCTCCAGGTTCGGGCCCCCTCTTGCGCTAGGTGGGACTAACATAAGTTGTAACATGACTACCCATTGCATCTGTAGGGAATGACCACGATGGAACATTGTAGATTAATTAGCCAGGTCCTACTCCCCACACTAAGGACATGTGGTGGTACGGTGGTGGCATAGCAAGATGCGGCTCGAAGACTGGTCCTTAACTGACTTGGGCAACTTTAAAAAATAACCCTAGGCCTTAACCCTAACCAGATTAAGCCCGTGCATGAACATGCACCCACCAAACATCCATTATGCCCAAGTCCAAACCATTTTCATTTATTTCATTTTTCAAAGGTATAAACTTCCACAACATACCGCTGCCATGGATACAATTTAAACAACAATTGATTTCTGGCTGAAATTCCCCAGAATAAACTTGTTTGGTCTATAAGCGTGGCTAAGCCGGATTTTTCTCAAAATGTTCTAGTTCAGACTATCGTGCCAACTAGGTTTTACCTATGGTGACAATATGTTTGCTTCAATTATCAAAAATTGCCATACAAAAGAGTTTAGGCATAACTATATATTTAAAGCAGGGATTTAAATTACTGATATAAATAAGCGTGCAGTAATAATTTAAAACAAAATATAAATAATTTTAAATACTGGGATCAATATGATCAAGGGTATAACTTGCCTTGCTTGAGGTGATGTTGTTTTCCTTAACAAGTCACCTAGTACTCACAAGTACTTTCTTCAGGAAGTTCAAGTGTACAATCACGATGATCATACAGTCAAAATCAATCCTCTTATAAGCTTTTCCAACAGCGTCGAAATCTGACTCTCCAAAGTCGTCGAAATCTAATCGCGAAATAAGCCAAATTCAAATAAAATTCAAATAATACTCAAATGAACTCCAAA
This sequence comes from Ampelocalamus luodianensis, assembly GCA_036346255.1. NCBI lineage: Eukaryota > Viridiplantae > Streptophyta > Magnoliopsida > Poales > Poaceae > Ampelocalamus > Ampelocalamus luodianensis. The sequence goes on along the minus strand of CM070627.1, from coordinate 10,621,134 downwards.
TTAAATAATTTTGGTTTACCTGGCTAGATCTTGAATTTAGACAAATTTAGAAATTTGGATGGACTCAATCGGAGTTCGGATGCAAAAGATATGGGCTTTGGAAGATTCAAATGACATAAAATGATAGAGTTAGGGTTTTTCAGGATTATTGGAATTATTTTTCTAAAGGAAAATGGTTTTATTGCACAATGATGACATCAGCAGCTGATTTTCAGAATTTAAAAGAATTAAAAGAATTTCCGACACGTGGGTCCCACGTGTCATAGACACAGCTTATGGTGGACGAGTTCCACCGAGCCAAGGGGAAGTCGGTGCGGTGGACTGGCCGTGCGGGCATGCCACGTGGGTGGACACGCGAGCGGGGAGGCGATGTGGCGCTAACCTGGCGCCCAGGTGGCAACCACGTGGCGGCCACGTCGGTCCGGACGAGGCGGCGCTCGGGTCGAGGAACGGTGAGCAGCGGCGTCCGTCGGCGCGTGGGTACCAGAAGAAAGAGGGGACTCCACTGATCACGGTGCTCACCTCGGTGGGGCTAGGGCGCGAAGGGTTCACTGGCGGCGAGTGTAGAAGCGGCGACGCTTACGGCTCGACGGCGGGGAAGGGGTTCCGGTGATCCTTGGTCCGAGTGGGTGGGCGCATGGGGTTGGCGAAGTTGCGGTGATGCCGGAGGTGAAGACCCGGGCGGCGGAGGATGCCCGGAGGAGGTGCTAGGGGCGGCGGAGCAAAGCACGGTGGCGGCGGGGAAAACTCGAATTGCGGCCGAACTAGGGCGAGGGAGGAGGAGCGGGTGGTGGCATTGGGATGAGGAGGACAGTGCGCACCCGAGGCTCTCTTAAATAGGGCCGAGGCGAGGCGGAGACGGCGAGCGCGCGGGGAAGCGCGGCGGATGGCGCCGTTCGGTGATTCCGTGCACGTGAATGAGGGCAAATGGCGGAGAGGCGGCGTGATGCGGGGGCGTTAATGCGCACGTCCGCGCGTGAAGAGGGGGAGGAAAACGCGGCGGGGATTGAGCTCCCGCACTGGCGCTAATGGCGGCGGCGACTCGGTGGCGCGAGGAAGGAGGTGGGGGAGACGATGGCACGGGGCCGTCCGATCCTCATCCGAAGGTGAGGGGATGGCGGGGTGGCGTGGAGCGATAGTGACCGTAGGATTTAGATCCAATGGTCAAAACCAAAAGTGGCGTTCGGTCGCCCGAACGTTACACGAAAATCTAACTGTTGGATTTAGATCCAAAGGTCCTCGTTGGTTAAGACGTTCGGTCGTCTGAACGTTACATTGAAATCTGGCCGTTGGATTTCAATCCAACGGCTGAAATGCAGGTGGGATTAAAACGCGTGGGAGCACGGGATGACGTGGGAGAGTGATAGCCGTCCGATATAAATCGGACGGCCGAAGAGAGAGGGAAGAGAATGCGCAGGAGGTTGGGCGGGACGAGCGGTGTGCGGCTGAAATTTTTATGGTAGGTAGCTACTGACATTTTAAGGTTAACACAAGAGGTTTCATCTTAATTGGAGTTAAAATGATTTAGTTATGATTTTTCTAAGTTATAAATCTAAGGCATGATTAATTTCAGTATTAAAGACTACTGTAAAACCTATACTATGCTAAAGTACTTTATCAGATGCATTTATAGAACTTTAGTTTGTTAAATTTGGAGCTACAGAGAAAAAGATATGCATTTTTGAAGTTTAAAACAATTAATATGTGCAAATAAAAGCTCTCGGAAACTAACTCTGGAAAACCAACGAAAACTGGGGAGGTCGTGGACCGTTGATCAAAAATCACACGGCACACGAGCTCCCGCGCGAACTCCACCACGAGCACCTGGGCGCCAAGACCTCATCGCGCCTAGGGGAGGTCTTAGCCGTTAGATCTGGACTTGACGGTCTGGATCTAACGAGGAGGTCCCATGTAACATCCCCATTTTGGCTTGTGTTTCAAATGTAATAAAATGAGGGTAAATTAAAACTTTTCATTCATCCTTTTACTCTTGAAACTTTTCTGAAATTCTTGTAAAGGAATTTTGGGAAATTCAAAATCAAAATCCTCATTTATCTCAAGTCAAAACCTTCTAGGTGAAATCTTATGTCAAACCCTTGGTAATAATTTTCCTGGGTTCTAGGGTTGTAGTAACACCTCTGAATTATTTCATAATTTTGGAAATTATTTGAAATATTTTAGAGGCAAGTCAAACCTTGGTCAAACCTCTGAAATCACCTTCTCGAATTTCTTGAGAAAATTTCAGTTCACAAAAATCTCTGGAAATTTTATGGAAGGTTAATCCTTAAGTCAGGAAGCTCAGATTAAAATTTCATAAATTTTGGAGTTGATTTGATGCCTCAATTTAATCCCCAAAGTTTCAGTTCAAAAATCAAACCTAAGCGGTTTTCACTTGTTCTCAGTGCGAGTCGGACTCGGGCTCGAGTCACTTGACTCGATCGAGCCAACTAACGACCCGCGCGGTCAGCGGCGCGTGCGTCATCACCGTTGGATCTCCATCGAGCGGCTCTTATTCGTAAGCATTGGACAACTCGGTTGCCCTCATTTCTCGGCCGTTGGATTTCCATCGGACGGTGGCGATGTCGTGTATTGCTTTGACTCGATCGCACGGAGCCGTTGGATGCAAATCGGACGGCCGCCATCGTCGTCCTCCTCTCGCGCGGCTTGAGCCATGGCGGAGCCGAGCGTGGTGCGCGATGCCCTGTCACCTCCGTCTTCGTCAACGGCTCTGCAGCGCATTAAATGCCCGCTACTCCACCGCCCGTTTAGTCGTCGTCTCAGCTGCTCCGGTCGCTCACGGCGACCGCGGCAGCAGGAACCCGAGGCGCCAACGGTGCCATCCTCGCTCCTCGGGCCTACTTAAGCCCCATTGTCCTCCTTTATCCTTCTTTACACACCCCAGAGCTCTCCGTGCACCCACGCCCTTGTGGAGCTTCCAGCGCCCAAATCCTTCGCGCCATTGTTGCCCGCGGAGCTTCGGTGACCCAGTGCTCGATGGTTCCTGGCTCCCTCCCTTCGCTGTTGATTCTCCTCACCTCCGTGGTGCTTAACCTCACCCTATTTTGGGTTTCCTCTGAGCGGCGAGGATTGGAGTTTTGGAGCTCGCGACGCCGTGCCCCTTTTCTTCTCCGGTCTGGTAAGACCCCATTTCCCAATCCACCTCTGGAGCTTCTCGTGGTATTGCGAAGCTCATGGTACCACACGGTGTTGCTAGCTTGGCTGGTTGACCCCTCCACGGTGAAGCTCTTCGCATCGCCATGGACTTCGTCGGCGGGCTGCTCGATCATCCTCCGTCCACCCCAACCCGTCATCGTCTTGATGAACCCCGTGAGCTTAAGCTCTTCCGTTTAGCTTTTCTTGCACCGTTGCGTGGTTCCCTGTTTGATCGCGTCGCGCCGCCGTTAGCCTCGGCTCGCCGTCGGCTACCGTATGGACTCCGGTTGGTCGCGTTAAGTCCATAGGACCCCGTCATAGCTTTTGCACACGCCCATTTGCGCGTAGCTTAGCGTGTCATCGTTTCGTTTTCGGCCGTAGCACTCCCTCCGCCTTTCGCGCGCGCGCGCGCGTCGGTCGCTTTGGCCTCGCCGGCTGGTGCCATCAGTGCGCAATAGTGCTAGGATCCCGTTTTGTATGGCGGCGTCGCCATGGCGATTCGCCGGCGACGAGCCGAGCAAGCTCACGGCGGGAACTCCTCTGTTGTTGGCGAGCTCCGGTCGGGGCGGCGTGGCTCATTAGTGGTCGTCGATCTAGAGATCTACGACCTCGGCTCTCACGTCGCCGCCCTCTTACGCGCGCTCGATGTGTCGCCGGATTCAACCAGGGCGTCCGATCTGAGATCGACGGCTCTCAATCGTCCACGTCTCCGGGTGTTAGGAAAATCCCCGAAAATGCTAAGTCCAAAAACTGAAGAACTTTAGGGTCTTGTCATTTTTGTATCTCTGTAACTATAGATCCAAATTAGATGATTCCAATTTTGTTAGCTTCCTTATACCTTGATCTTAATTAGAAAAATAATTGTAGACCATGATCCAACCTGGAAAACCTTTTTCAAAAATAGTAAACAAGTGAACTTAATACTGTTTTTCAGAACTTCTAGCAAACTTGTAAAATGCATATCTTTTTATCTATAGCCGATTTTTGTATCAATCCAATTGGATTAGCTTCCACTGATAGTGTATTTGCTAGGAAAATTGGTTTCACAAATTTTACTGTTTTTAAAAATCATAAGGATCATATTTTAGCTTAATACCCTAAACAATTTAGACAAATCATAACTTTTTCAATATAACTCCAAATGACCTGAAATTTTATATGGCTTATCACTATACCAGTAGGTAGCCATCATAAAAGTTTCAGCTTCAAAATCTTTCTAGAAAATATTTTTGCTACAGTACCTAATTATGGCCGAAAATAGGTTTTTAGGGAATGTCTTTTGCACCACAAATCCAAATTAAGCTTTTCCAATTTCTATGACTAGGTATATTAGTATTTTACCTTGTGTATAAATTTAAATCGCATTTGTATAATTTTGCTTGCTCTTTTGTTTAAGTGTTGCTCGTCTTATTGGTTGTTTTCGCTCTTTCGCTTAGGCTTCGACATTTGCGGTAACCCCGAGAACGACCCTCCGCAACAATTTGAGCAACAGCAAGCAGGCAAGCAGTTTGATCATTTCCCATTGATCCCATTACTTTTAAAGTCTAATATTTTGTTTAACTTCTATGTATGCATTGCTATTTTGTTGTTAAATTGATTAGTTAGACCTCTAGTTGCATAATCTGTAGGTAAATGGTTATCCTCTACTACCTGAGCCTAGGTTATTTGCTGTGATTAGAGTTCGTTGGATGAGCTCTTGTCACTTAGTAGATTTCGGATAAATATTGTTTAGCCATGCCTAGTATCGGTAGTATTGGGCGATCATCGACTTAGTCGGTGATCTTGATCACACAAATGCTATTATTATTCCATTATGTCCAACCCTTGTGTTTTACCAATTTGCAAATCAAAAACTGAAAACAAAAATTATATCTTGGCTTGGGCACAATGGTATGTTGGTGTGATCTGTTGGGCGTGAATGGAATGGTGCCTAAGTCCCTAAGGACCGAGTTACTTGTGTCACTAAGCCAAGCTCTTATTGCGTGCTAACCACACGAGGGGGATATGGAACCTCTCTTGACTAAGTACTTTGGGGGGTGTTAATTATGAGCTGGTCGGTGGGTGTGTTCTTGTGTGTGTGTGTGGTGTTGGAGGGGAGCATTAGCAGACCGGTTAGGCTGTCTAATGTGTCCTTCTCCCGTGGGTTGCGGCTCTTAATTAGCATCGTCCATTGGAAAGCGTCTTGTTAGACTTAGCCATGCCTGCATACCAAAGGAAGTGTGCTAACAGTGGTTGGTGGAAAGGCGGTCTATCGTGTGGGTACATTGGTACACCCCTGCAGGGTTAAAACTATTCGAATAGCCTCGTCCTAGGTTATGGACATGCTTGGTAAGGTCGTGCAAGAACTAGACTACAACCTTTTAAAAACTTAAACTTGACATGGGTGGTATGAAGGGGTACTTCATGCTATTGTTGTGGTGACTATGGGTTAGTCACTTCTAGGTTGGTGTTGTTCTCTATCTATTGTTACTATTGTCTCTTTTTATTTGAATAATAAAAGTTAATTGCAAACTTGCTTTGAATCTATTACCTTATTGTAAATGAAAACTTGCTTTAAGTGAAAATAAGTCGAGCCGCATCCACTTAAATAAAGCTTGCATGTAGTTAATTATAGTTCATTATCTCACACGTCGGTCTTGCAGTACAAAAACAAGTTTTGTACTCATCCGCTTGCTTAATATTAATTGTTGCAGAGGAAGAAGGTGAGCCCCAAGGGCCTCTCTTTTGTGAGTCGTGTGTTGCGTATTGTTTGGGACGATTAGCTTGGCGGTCCGGTTGGTTGCCTTGTGGGTAAAGGCACACCGATTGGCTTTTGTTTATCGCCATCTTATGGCCATTTTGCTTCATTGTTTAAATTAGTCACTTATGTGTTATTTGGCGGTCGGCCTCTCTTTTGTAATAACTCTCTTTATATTACCTATGTCTTTCGATTGTTGCTTTGCTTGGCTCTATGTGTATGAATGGAATTGATGCATGATTTTGTAACAGGTGTGTATCTGCAGTGCAGGAAGTATACATATCTCGAGGCTTAGTTTATTTGATTTATCTGTTAGGACCAAGTGGATGGTTAAACAGTACAAGCCGAATAAACCGGGGTCCTCACAAAGTTGGTATCAGAGCCATTCCGACCGTAGTAACCCAAGCTTGGTCGTCCCTAGGATATTTTGAAAACCTTATTTTCAAAGTATCAAATAATTTATGAAAGCTTAAGTAAATTCTCAGATTTTATTCCTTACCTATCTTATCTTTCTTCTCTCATCTTACTCTAAATTGAGTTTTAACAGTTGTTTTCCTCTCCTTCCCTCCAAAGATAGTTGTTATCGATTAATTGGGTTTTGGGAACCAATGAGTTTGGCAAATTGAAATGTTAGCCGCCCTCTACAAGATTTTGAAGCTTCCGGAGTTGAAGGTTTCGGCTAGGAGGCTTGGATGCAAAATCTGGACAGCGATCATTCAATTTCCGGACAGCAAGCTCAAAGGTTTCTAAATAGGGTAGAAAATGAGAGGATAATCAACTAAAAATTGTGGGAATAAAAGGGTAGGATATGATACTAGTTAGCTAAGTACCTAACGCTAATTTTGTCGCTTTAACCTTGATCTTTAGTAGTGTTAGACTTGTTGTAGTGTGCTGAAATTTTTGTCTTCTCACACTATTACTCGTTCATCAATACGGGTTAATAGCATTGAGAAGTTGAGCTTGGTTTGGAGTTTCCTTTCTGTTTTGGAGCTTCTTTGGAGACATTTAAAGTTGTTACTTGCTGTTTTGGCTTTGGTTGGGGTGATGTCTCATTCCCTAACCGTTAGCTTCGCTTTCATCAACTTCTAATGTTAGTGCTTTGGTTTCTAACCAAAGTTTCTTGAAGCAGATGGTGGAGGTACTCGTGGCGGCCGTGGTCGGCTGGCACTGGTTTGGATGAGGAGCTTCCGCCTCCTCAGACCATGGCTGAGTCCTTCTTCGGATCGAGCGCAACCGTTCGGAGGGCGGGAGGTCTGCTGGATGTTATTGCGCGCAACACCTCATACGACGGTGCCTCGGGATCGGGCGAGGGCGGACATCGATCTCGTGGGGCCTTGCCGAGTTTCTTCGCTTTCGGCCCCTCGTTCTCAGTCCGAGAGACCCATTGGGCGCGAATGACCGCTGCGTCGGAGTTGAGCGTAAGCTCGGCGTTGCTCGATCTGGACCAGACGGGGCACTCTTTGCCTCCCATTAGCTGCAGGGCAGCACTCTCTGATGGGAGAACTTCTTGGCCATGCAGCCCGCCGGCCTGCTTGTCTCTTGGGATGAGTTCGGACGGCGTTCGTCGAGCTCACATCCTGCGCGGCTTGATGAAGTGAAGAAGAAGGAGTTTCGCGCTCAAGCAAGGGCGTAAGTCGGTGATGGAGTACATGCACGAGTTCAACCACTTGGCTCGTTATGCTCCATCCGAGGTGGCCACCGATGAGGCCAAGCAGAGAAGTTCATGGAGGGCTTGTGCGAAGAGCGCAAGACAGGCTCTCCATTGTGGACTTTGCCGACTTTCGGGCTTTGGTGGACAAGGCCATTGTTGCTGAGCACAAGGCGAAAGCGGCGGGCGAGTCCATAGCGCAAGTGGGAGGCCGGCGGTCCGCGCAGGTGGCCTCTCCGTCCCGTGTCGGGCCTACCCGAGGGCCCGTTACGTGGCTTCACTACCACCGAGGCCGCCAGCACCAGCTCCTCGCCCTCGCGAGCCGTTCCCGATCCACGTGCGCTGCGAACCAGCAGGTGGCCCCGCAATCCATTGCCGGGTCACTGCTTTTCATGCAACCGAAGGGCATTATGCCAATAGTTGCCCTAACAGATGGGCGGCCCTCGTCCTAATGGAGGACGCGGGCGGGAGGTGGTCCTCCCGGATCGAAGGTTGTCCCGCTACCCAAGGCGTGGGTAGTGCGCGTCAACCTCATCTCCGCGGAGGAGGCACAGGAGGCACCGACGTAGTGTTGGGTACCCTTTCGGTTAACTCTTTCCACCGCTACTGATTTTGTTTGATTGAGCGCATCTCATTCGTTTGTTTCGAGTCTTTTCTGCTGTGGAGGTCTTCTTTTTACTCCATTGTTGGTCCCGCTGCTCATTCGCTCTCCGGTTGGAGTTGAGAGCCGAGTGCAGTGTAGGGATGTCCTGTTGAGATAGAAGGGTAGGATTCTTGGCAAACCTTATCCTCCTTCGATCGGCGAGCCTAGATGTAATCCTAGGCATGGATTGGTTGTCTCGGCACATGGGACAAATTGATTGCGCTAGGAGGCTCATCTACCTCACGATCCTTTTGGCGGCGAGGTTCGCTTTTCTAAAAGCTGCAGGATCCGCATCTCTTCGCGCAGCGAAGCCGCCTCTAGATATTAGTGAAGTCCCAGTGGTATGTGACTTTGTTGATGTCTTCCCGACGACCTTCCGAGGATGCCACGATTCGAGACCTCGAGTTTGTCATTGAGTTGGTTCCGGTACCGCCCGATCTCAAAGAGGCCTTACGGATGGACCCAATCGAGTTGGTGGAGTTGAAGAAGCGATTGGGTGAGCTTCAAGAGAAGGGTTTCATCCGCCCTAGCTCATCTCCTTGGGGATGCTCGGCAATCTTTGTTCGAAAAGGACAAGGCAGCACAGCATCTGCGTTGATTACCGTCCACTTAATGAAGTAACGGTAAAGAACAAGTACCCTTTGCCCGTATCGGCGATCTCTTGATCAATTAGCGGAGCTCGAGTTTTCTCCAAGATTGATCCGAGAGTGGGATATCATCGAGTTCGGATTCGACCGGAGGATATTCCAAAGCGGCTTTTTCTACTCGTTATGGCTTGCATGAGTATACCGTCATGTCATTCGGCTTAACCAATGCTCGGCCTTGTTCATGAACCTCATGAATTCGGTGTTCATGGAGTATTTGGACAGGTTCGTTGTGGTCTTCATCGATGATATCCTTATCTACTCCAAGAGCGATGAGGAACACACCAAGCATTTGAGGCTTGTGTTAGGCAAGCTTCGCGAGCACCAGCTGTATGCGAAGTTCAGCAAGTGCGCGTTCTGGTTGAAGGAAGTAGCCTTCTTAGGCCATATTCTTTCGACAGGAGGCGTAGCTGTGGATCCTAGCAAGATCAGCGACGTGCTTTCCTGGAGTCAGCCCACTTCGGTCACCGAAGTTCGGAGTTTTCTTGGTTTAGCGGGATATTATTGTCGCTTTATCGAGAACTTCTCCAAGATAGCGGCCGATGACGGAGTTGCTCAAGAAGGACAAGAAGTTCTTGTGGTGCGCTGATTGCGAGAAAGTTTCAAGCGCTAAGAAGCGATTGACCACCACTCCGTTCTTGTTCTCCCGATGTCGTCGAAGCTTCGATATCTTTTGTGACACTTCTCGTCGAGGCCTCGGTTGTGTCCTTATGCAAGAAGGCAAAGTAGTGGCCTATGCATCAAGGCAATTGAGACCTCATGAACTCAACTATCCTACCCATGACTTGGAGTTGGCCGCTGTGATCCATGCACTTAAGAATTGGCGACATTACCTAATCGGTAATCGTTGTGAAGTGTATTCGGATCACAAAAGCCTAAAGTATTTGTTCACCCAACCAGATCTGAACCTCAGGCAAAGGAGATGGTTGGAGTTGATCAAGGACTATGACATGGGTATTCACTACCATCCGGGCAAAGCCAATGTAGTTGCGGATGCGCTTAGTCGCAAAGCGCATTGCAATGCATTGCTGCTCAAGGATCCTCAGCCCACCCTTCTAGAGGAGTTTCGTCTCAACTTGGGATTGGTTGAGCACGGTTCCTCGCTGCCTTGGTTGTCTGACCAACCTTGGTGGATCGGATCAGTGCCTTTCGATCGGATGTTGGAGTGAACCGCATCAAGGAAAATGTCAAGAATGGAACGACCAAGTGCTTCTCCGTAGATGAGCTTGGTGTCGTGAGGTTCGCAGCGCCTTGTAGTTCCAAAGGACATGGAGTTGCGGGAATTGATCCTCCATGAAGCCCATGATTCTCCTTGTCCATTCATCCCGGGGCCACGAAGATGTACCGGGATCTTCGCCAGAGGTTTTGGTGGACCGAATGAAGAGGGAGATCGCAAGGTTCGTTGTCGAAGTGCGACGTATGTCGTCGTGTCAAGGCCGTGCATCGGCCACCGGATCGTCACCCTTACCAATTCCGAGTGGAAGTGGGATTCGGTCGGGATGGACTTTATCACCGGTCTACCCGGTCTCCAAAGAAGAATGATGCCATCCGGGTGCGTCATCGATCGATTGACTAAGGTGGCTCATTTTCTTCTATCAAGACCGACCTTCGAGTGGGTCTTACGCGAGCTCTACCTAGCCCGCCGTGAGTTTGCATGGTGTGCCAAAGACAATTGTGTCGATCATGGTTCTTTGTTCACTTCGCGATTTTGGTATAGCCTGCAGAGGCTATGGGAACTCGCCTTTCTTTCATTTCTCGGCATTTCACCCCAAGCGGATGGTCGACCGAGAGGGTCAACAAAGTTTTGGAGGACATCTTTGCGAGCTTGTGTCCTTTCCTATGGGAAGCATTGGGAGAAGTGCTTGCCCTTCGCGAGTTTTCTTATAACAACGACTTCCAAGCCGGTCTCGGCATGGCACCATTTGAGGCCTTATACGGGAGAAAGTGTAGGACCCGTTGAACTAGTCGAGACACGTGAAAGACCTTTCTTTGGCGGACTCGATTAATGAGGCCGAGGGTCAAGTCCAGCTCATTCGTGATCGCTTACGCACAGCTCAATCCAGGCAAAAGAGCTATGCGGATCGCCGTCGTCGTGAGTTGAGCTTTGAGCCCAATGACTTCGTTTACCTCAAGGTTTCTCCTCTGAAAGGTCACCAGCGTTTTGGTGTCAAAGGCAAGTTAGCTCCTCGATATGTCGGTCCATACCGTGTCATTGAGAAGAAGGGAGCTGTCGCCTACAAGTTGGAGTTGCCTGCTGCACTTGCGGGGGTACATGATGTGTTCCATGTGTCCCAGCTTAAGAAGTGCCTCCGTGTTCCAACAGAGGAAGCTCCGTTGGAAACTCTTGATGTTCAGGAGGATTTGACCTATCGCGAGCACCCTGTTCGCATACTCGAGGAGGCTGAGCGAAGAACAAGGAACAAGACCATCAAGTTCCTTAAAGTTCAGTGGTCAAACCATTCCGAGGATGAGGCTACTTGCGAGCGAGAAGATCGTCTTCGTGCGACTACCCCTCTTTCTTTTCCGAGTGAACCAAATATCTGGACGAGATTTTTGTAAGGGGAGGTTTGTAACATCCCCATTTAAACTTGTGTTTCAAATGTAATAAAATGAGGGTAAATTAAAACTTTTCCTTCATCCTTTTACTCTTGAAACTTTTCTGAAATTCTTGTAAAGGAATTTTGGGAAATTCAAAATCAAAATCCTCATTTATCTCAAGTCAAAACCTTCTAGGTGAAATCTTATGTCAAACCCTTGGTAATAATTTTTCTGGGTTCTAGGGTTGTTAGTAACACCTCTGAATTATTTCATAATTTTTGGAAATTATTTGAAATATTTTAGAGGCAAGTCAAACCTTGGTCAAACCTCTGAAATCACTTTGGAATTTCTTGAGAAAATTTTAGTGCACAAAAATCTCTGGAAATTTTATGGAAGGTTAATCCTTAAGTCAGAAGCTCAGTTAAAATTTCATAAATTTTGGAGTTGATTTGATGCCTCAATTTAATCCCCAAAGTTTCAGTTCAAAAATCAAACCTAATCGGTTTTCACTTGTTCCTCGGTGCGAGTAAGAGTCGGGCTCGAGTCACTTGACTCGACCGAGCCAACTAACGGCACCGGCGGTCAGAAGCGCGACGTCATCAGCCGTTGGATCTCCATCGAGCGGCTCTTATTCGTGTAAGCATTCGGACAACTCGGTTGCCCTCTGTTTCTCGGCCGTTGGATTTCCACCGGACGGTGGGCGATGTCTTGTGGTATTTTGACTCGATCGCCGCGGGAGCCGTTGGATGCCGTCGGACGGTGGCCGTCGTCGTCCTCTCTCGCTTCGCGCGGTGCCCTGTCACCTCCGTCCCGTCAACGGCTCTGCGAGCGCATTAAATGCCGTCACTCCACCGCCCGTTTAGTCGCCGCGTCTCAGCTGCTCCCGTCGCCACGGCGACGCGCAGCAGGGAACCGAGGCGCCAACGGTGCCATCCTCGCTCCTCGAGCCTACTAAGCCCCCATTGTCCTCCTTTATCCTTCTTTACACACCCTTGAGCTCTCCGTGCACCCACCGCCCTTGTGGAGCTTCCAGCGCCCAAATCCTTCTACGCGCCATTGTTGCCCGCGGAGCTTCTCGGTGACCCAGTGCTCAGTGGTTCCCGGCTCCTCCTTGCTCTGTTGATTCTCCTCACCTCTGTGGTGCTTAACCCTCACCCTATTTTGGGTTTCCTCTACAGAGGCAGCAGGGATTGGAGTTTTGGAGCTCGCGGCCGCCCGTGCCCCCTTTTATTCTCCAGTGCCAGTAAGACCCCCATTTCCCAATCCCTGCCTCCTGGTGCTTCTCGTGGTATTTGAAGCTCATGGTACCACCGGTGTTGCTAGCTTGGCGTGTTGACCCCTCCACGGTGAAGCTCTTCGCGCACGCCGGCTGGACTTCGTCGCCGGGCTGCTCGATCATCCTCCGTCCACCCCAACCCCGCCATCGTCTTGGTGAACCTGGTGAGCTTAAGCTCTTCCCGTTTAGCTTTGCTGCGCCGTTGCCGTGGTTCCCTGTTTGGTCGCGCCGCGCCGCCGTTAGCCTCGGCCGCCCGCGGCTACCGTATGGACTCCGGTTGGTCGCGTTAAGTCCATAGGACCCGTCATAGCTTTTGCACCGTCCATTTGCGCGTAGCTTAGCCGTGTCATCGTTTCGTTTCGCCGTAGCACTCCTCCGCCTCGCCGCGCGGTACGCCGCGTCAGTCGCCTTTGGCCTCGCGGTGCCATCAGTGCGCAATAGTGCTAGATCCCGTTTTGGCCTTGGCGGCGCCGCCATGGCGATTTCGCGGCGACGAGCCGAGCAAGCTCACGGCCGAACTCCTCTGTTGTCGAGCGAGCTCCGGTCTGGGCGGCGTGGCTCATTAGTGGTCGTCCGATCTAGAGATCTACGGCCCTCAGCTCTCAACGTCGCCGCCCTCTTCTGCGCGCTCGTCTCGTGTCGCTCGGATTCAACCAGGGACGTCGGATCTGAGATCGACGGCTCTCAATCGTCCACGTCTCGGGTGTTAGGAAAATCCCGAAAATGCTAAGTCCAAAACTGAAGAACTTTAGGGTCTTGTCATTTTTGTATCTCTGTAACTATAGATCCAAATTAGATGATTCCAATTTTGTTAGCTTCCTTATACCTTGAACTTAATTAGAAAAATAATTGTAGACCATGATCCAACCTGGAAAACCTTTTTCAAAAATAGTAAACAAGTGAACTTAATACTGCTTTTCAGAACTTCTAGCAAACTTGTAAAATGTATATCTTTTTATCTATAGCCTATTTTTGTATGAATCCAGTTGGATTAGCTTCCACTGATAGTGTATTTGCTAGGAAAATTGGTTTCACAAATTTTACTGTTTTTAAAAATCATAAGGATCATATTTTAGCTTAATACCCTAAACAATTTAGACAAATCATAACTTTTTCAATATAACTCCAAATGACCTGAAATTTTATATGGCTTATCACTATACCAGTAGGTAGCCACCATAAAAGTTTCAGCTTCAAAATCTTTCTAGAAAATATTTTTGCTACAGTACCTAATTATGGCCGAAAATAGGTTTTTAGGGAATGTCTTTTGCACCACAAATCCAAATTAAGTTTTTCCAATTTCTATGACTAGGTATATTAGTATTTTACCTTGTGTATAAATTTCGTCGCATTTGTATAATTTTTGCTTGCTCTTTTGTTTAAGTGTTGCTCGTCTTATTGGTTGTTTTCGCTCTTTCGCTTAGGCTTCGACATTTGCGGTAACCCCGAGAACGACCCTCCGCAACAATTTGAGCAACAGCAAGCAGGCAAGCAGTTTGATCATTTCCCATTGATCCCATTACTTTTAAAGTCTAATATTTTGTTTAACTTCTATGTATGCATTGCTATTTTGTTGTTAAATTGATTAGTTAGACCTCTAGTTGCATAATCTGTAGGTAAATGGTTATCCTCTACTACAGAGCCTAGGTTATTTGTTGTGATTAGAGTTCGTTGGATGAGCTCTTGTCACTTAGTAGATTTCGGATAAATATTGCTTAGCCATGCCTAGTATCGGTAGTATTGGGCGATCATCGACTTAGTCGGTGATCTTGATCACTAAATGCTATTATTATTCCATTATGTCCAACCCTTGTGTTTTACCAATTTGCAAATCAAAAACTGAAAACAAAAATTATATCTTGGCTTGGGCACAATGGTATGTTGGTGTGATTTGTTGGGCGTGAATGGAATGGTGCCTAAGTCCCTAAGGACCGAGTTACTTGTGTCACTAAGCCAAGCGCTTATTGCGTGCTAACCACACGAGGGGATATGGAACCTCTCTTGACTAAGTACTTTGGGGGTGTTAATTATGAGTGGTCGGGTGGGTGTGTTCTGTGTGTGTGTGTGTGTGGTGTTGGAGGGGAGCATTAGCAGACCGGTTAGGCTGTCTAATGTGTCCTTCTCCCGTGGGTTGCGGCTCTTAATTAGCATTGTCCATTGGAAAGCGTCTTGTTAGACTTAGCCATGCCTGCATACCAAAGGAAGTGTGCTAACTGTGGTGGTGGAAAGCGATCTATCGTGTGGGTACATTGGTACACCTGCGAGGTTAAAACTATTCGAATAGCCTCGTCCTAGGTTATGGACATCCTTGGTTAGGTCGCAAGAACTAGACTACAACCTTTTAAAAACTTAAACTTGACATGGGTGGTATGAAGGGGTACTTCATGCTATTGTTGTGGTGACTATGGGTTAGTCACTTCTAGGTTGGTGTTGTTCTCTATCTATTGTTACTATTGTCTCTCTTTTATTTGAATAATAAAGTTAATTGCAAACTTGCTTTGAATCTATTACCTTATTGTAAATGAAAACTTGCTTTAAGTGAAAATAAGTCGAGCCACATCCACTTAAATAAAGCTTGCATGTAGTTAATTATAGTTCGTTATCTCACGTCGTCTTATGAGTACAAAAATAAGTTTTGTACTCATCTGCTTTGCTTAATATTAATTGTTGCAGAGGAAGAAGGTGAGCCCCAAGGGCCTCACTTTTGTGAGCTGTGTTGCGGCGCTGTTTGGGACGATTAGCTTGGCGGTCCGGTTGGTTGCCTTGTGGGTAAAGGCACACCGATTGGCTTTTGTTTATCGCCATCTTATGGCCATTTTTCTTCCGCTGTTTAAATTAGTCACTTATGTGTTATTTGGCCGGTCGGCCTCTCTTTTGTAATAACTCTCTTTATATTACCTATGTCTTTCAGTTGTTGCTTTGCTTCGGCTCTATGTGTATGAATGGAATTGATGCATGATTTTGTAACGGGGTGTGTATACTGCAATTCTGGGAAGTATACATATCTCGAGGCTTGGTTTATTTGATTTGTACTATTAGGACCAAGTGGATGGTTAAACAGTACAAGCCGAATAAACCGGGGTCCTCACATCCTAGACGGCAAGATCTAGCGAGGAGGTCTCAGTCGTAGATCTTAAAAACAACGGCTACGACCAGTGCAGCAACAAGACACGGAGGAGGTCCTCGCGCTAAAGGTGGTCGGGATCGTTAGATCAAGATCGCGGTCGACCTCCTTAGGAGGTCCTAGGGTTAAATCTACGGAAGGAGGTGCGGACGGTGAGATCGAAGGAGGGAGGTCTTTGACGGCTAAGATCTACCGAGGAGGTCTTAAGCGCCAATGACTCCACCGATGGATTTAGATCCAATGGCCCATGTGAGATGGGGCGTTCGGGCCACCCAACGCCTCAACGGTCTGGCCTTGGATCTTGAGATGGACGGCCTAGATCAAGATCGATCCAGGAGGGGTCCGAATGTTCTCGGATCCGGCCGTAGATCTAAAGATGAGCGACAAAGAGAGAAACTAAGCGATAGAGTTGTAAATAGATCGAGGAGGTCAGCCGTTAGATCTAAATCTAACGGTCCGAGTCTGACAGGGGAGGTCCTAAACGGTCACGATCTCCGTGGGGAGGTCGTGGCGGCTAAGATCTCACGGGGAGGTCATGGATGGCCATGATCTACGCGGGAGGTCCTATGGAGACAGATGTTTAATAGAGAGAGGTGCGGACGGTTCGGATCTCCGTGGGAGAGTCGTGAACGGTCCAGATTTAAGCGAGGAAGGTCCTAAAGCCACGGATCTAAAGGAGGAGGTCCTAGAGCGGTCAAGATCTCCGGGGACGTCTGAACGGCTAAGATGAAGCGAGGAGGTCTGCGGTTCCTTGATGAGGACCCGAGGTGGTCTTTTTGCAAAGAGGACCCCAAAGGTAGTTTTGAAGGTTCTCTTTACAAAATACCAGGGGTGGTCTTTTGCAAAGAGGACCTCGGTGGGGTGGCTTAGGGGGTGGTCTTGATAACACGACCGGGGTGGTCTTTTCACGAGGACCTCAAGGAGGTCTTTTGCAAAGAGGACCCCAATGTGGAGGGTGCTCCTATCGGTGAGATCTAGCCTACGGAGGTCTTTAACGGCCAGGATTTCAGCGGGGAGGTTCTGGCAGCTAGAGACTTAAGTTTTCGCAGACCAAAACGGATGGTCAGGATCTCACACGAGGGTGGTCATGGACGGTCACGAAGAAACCAAGGAGGTCCTGCGACTTAATGACACC